>JANCRA010000014.1:10719257-12089257 GCA_024362935.1 Setophaga petechia | reverse complement strand
AGATTCATGTTTTCACAATTAAAGCATGAATATGGTTAAAAGCCAGTTATGCAATAAGTACTGGTACAGCTAAATATACAGGAGGGCTTGTCCTCGGGGAGCCAGATGCTACTTAGCATCAAAAAGATAAATAAGGTACAAACTAAAACATAAATATTTTGCAGCAAGACAAAGATTGGGGTTATGTAGGGGAAACACACACACAACGGATCTGAACTAACACTGGCTTTAGACAACTTCCACCATATGGGTTTCAGTAATTATTTCTGAATTGCATCTGCATAAGTGATATTTCACAAGGCCCTCTACACCCTGGGCTCACCTTTGGAAAAAAACCCAAGTGTCTGTATCCTGAACCAACAGATTGCAGCTACCTCACAAAAAGGCCTAATTATGTAATGAACTAAAAGCAGCCTAACTGTGCAGTTCTGTCTCCTAAGCATCCTGCTCTCCAGATCCCACTGAGGAAAGCAATCCTAATTTCTTTTATTTCATGGGCCCAGTAACAATTATGTGGGTGATCGTAATGCTGCAGCAGGAATTCACCAAAATCCATTATTGACATGAAAGGGCACTGGTTCTGATGAGGCTTTAAAAGAAAGGGCAGTAAATATTTTCTCTTTGTCAAAGTCTAGATGGTTTATTTCTCCAATATAACTTTTGCCTTGCAACATTGCACCCCAAAAATGTTCTTTTACAATTCGGAATGTAATTCCAAGAAACCAGAAAAAAAAAATCTAAAATGTCATGAAAGTGGTTGCAGTTATTAAAAGGAAATAATCCCACGATCTCTTACCCACTTCCTACCAGTAATTAGTTACTTGTTGAATATAATTTATGCTGCAAGTAATTTCTGCTATTAATTTGAGAGGTGCTCTGGTTACTCCAATACGACCTATGTGCACATACATAGGATTTTACAAGGGTAAACGTATTTATCCATTGATTGCACCAGAAATATATTTTAAAGTGAAAAGTCTTCCTGGTGGGAGTGAACTCATGAGCTTTGAACTTTAAAAAAAAAAAAAAAAAAAAAGAGAGCCTGAGATAAGAAAAAAAAAAGGCCAAACCAAAACATGCTGATGCAGTGTGAGGAACTTTTTCCCCTATTGATCTTTAGGTATGAAACCATAGCAGAAAGTTTTAACAAACCGGAATTCAAATCAGATGCGAGAAATTTTCACGGAGCCACTCTACGGATTCGCTCAAAACTCTGCCCAGCAGTACCCTACTGCAAGTGTAACTCCGCAGAGGAGCGATGCTCCCCTCGCTGCACCCTGCGCAAGCCGGACAAGGATTAGCAAACCTGAACTCACAGCGTGAAAGGAGAAGAAAGGAGCGCTCGGAATTCCCAAGTTTTGTTTTGCAATTTCACAGGCACATAACGCAAACTCGTCCCCGGCGTAGCTCTCCCACCCCATCTTGCTCAAGTGAGAAGCTGCTGCCAGGGCCGGGGAGCCCGGGAAGGCGGGGGTAGCTCTATGCTAATGCTTCTGCAGCGTTCTGAGCCCTGAAGCACCATTACAGAGCTCACCTTCTGGGCGACTGACTCTAAACTTAGCGTCCAGCCGTGTAAACCAGCCACAACCCGGCACCAGGACTAGAGAAGGGAAAGGGGAGGCTCCTACAGATTTTGTACTAGAGCACAGTGCTTTTCTTGGGAAACTGGTCGATAGTTTTAAAACAGAATAAACTTCGTCATTCTCTTCTTTAACTTACGACAGCCACCCGAACGAAACAAAAGCTTCACTTCCATGCCATCATTTCAGGCAAGATCCAACTTACTTCAAGGACATCCTTTAGCAACAGGCAGGAAAGCTGCTTAGTTAACATTCCTTTCTCACACTCCCACTGTAATTCATTTGAAAACGATGTGCAAAATCAGATCAAAAGACTAAAAACAGAAGAAAACGGCTACTTTTAAAAAAGATACTTTGAAGTGGTTTTGACCTGTTCCACCTACTAAAAACAAACAAAAAAAGATAGCAAATGTCAAAAGATGCAATCAATACGAAGTGAAGATGTAAAAAAATCCCTGTCTGCTTTTCTTTTCTCTGCTCACTTTAAGAAGTTCCAAATTCTTTCACAGGAGGCCGATGAAAGACAGCTAAAAACCTAACGCTTCTCCAACTGCTACTCCAAACTTCGAGCGGAAGTGGGAATAATATCGTAAGAAAAATAAATACGTTTACTGAGATGAGAAAGGGGATTATGCTGAGGAAACGGTAAAACTCGAGTGCATTCAAAGCTCACAAAAGTCACTTAAAAACCCCAAATCGACTCCCAGGACCCAAATGACTTATAGGAAATGTTTCGCAGAGCTCCGCGGAGCCAGCGCTGATCTATTTGCTGGTGTACGAGAAGGGCATTCAGGGGGTTTCGGAAGCCGGGTAAATGCTCCCAGCGAAGCACAACATCCCGCAAACTTTCCGCCCCGTTCCGCGCGCGGAGCCCGGCACCCTGTCCCGGCGCGGCCGAGAGGCGCGGCCACGGCGGCGGGGCCCGGGCGGCGGCTCGGCGGGCCCAGCGCTGCCGGCACCGCCGGGCGCGGAGCGGCCGCGGCTGCGGAGGGTCCCGCGCCGCCGCTTCCCCGGGAAGTTGCCGCGGGAAGCGCCCGGTGCTTGTGAGCGGCGGGGCCGGGCCGGGAGGCGCAGGGGCTCCGCCGAGCCCGGTCCTCCCTTACCTGCCCGCCTGAAGCGCTTCAGCGCCGCGCCGCCCTCCGCACCCGCGGCCGCCGGGTCCCCCCGCGGCCCCCCGGCCCTCGATCTCCTCATGGCCGCCGGGGGGCCGGAGCCTGCGCTGGCAGGGGCTGGGAGAACGCTGCCCCGGGCCCCGAACCGGCCACTTGTCGCCCCGCGTCCCAGCACAGGTACGGGCGGAGGGAGGCACGGCCCCTCCGCCGCCCGCCGGGCTGCGCCGAACTCCTACGAAATCCCCCTGTTCCGGAGGGGAGGGAAAAAGGGAGTAAGAAAAAAAAAGAAAAAGATACTTCACACGCTCCCTCTGCAAATCCTGGCGGACACAAAGCCAGCGTTTATCCCTCGCTTACCGGCTTGGAGGGAAGCGGGAGACGTAGGGAAAAAAACCCCAAACAAACAAAACAAAATACCCAAAAAACACAACCTTAGGGAAAGCAAATCGCCTCCCCGCTGCCCGAAGCCTCTGCGCTGCGACCGCCGAGTCCCTTCTGAGCGGGGCGGCTGCGCGGAGCCCGGCGCGGCGGCGGCAGCTCCCGGGACAGGGCGATCCCCCCGCGGCCCGGCCCGGCCCGGCGGCAGCGGCGGTAACTTTTCCGCCTCCAGGAAGCCTTTGGTGCAGCCGGAGGCCGGGGCTGCGGGGCAGCGTCCTCCGCCCGGCGGGACTGCGGGGGAGCGGGGGGTGCGGAGCGCTGGGGTCCGCGGGGGGGGTGGGGGAGGCGGGCGAGAAAGTGGGTGCCCGGGGGGGATTTTCCGGCCCTTTCGGGGGGACGGCGCGGGCAGCGTGTGTGGCCGGACGGGGCATCCGTCCCGCGGGGCTACGGGATCAGCCGCCCCACCGCAGCCCCACTTTGTTTCCCAGCTCCGCGGGGCGCGGAGAGAGACGCGGGGGGCGCGGATCCATCTCCCGCGGGCTCAGGATGCCAGACCGCCCCGCTGGGAGAGGGCGGAGGGAAAACATCAAAAAACGGAAAGAGTTTGGAGTTTCGTTAAGAAACAGACGAAACAAAACGCTGAGTTAAAAAAATAAGATAAAACCCAAGAACTTGGACCAAAACCTCAGAAGGACCCCCCTCCCCCCCGCATATAACTCCGGGAGATCCTGTTGTCCCGCACCAGTGCCCGGCGCGGTTCCGACTCCCCGCAAGGTAAGTTCATCTATTTTGTGTGTGTTTGTGTTAAAATGTGTGCGAGGGAGAGGAGAAGAACTCACCATTTCGCTGGGATAACAAGGCCAGATCGGGATCGGATTGGAAATGCTGAGGCTTCGCCTGCTTCCTCCGCGACATGCTGGCTCAAACATCAGCTGGGGCAGAATAAAAAATTACTAAAAAAAAATCTTCTCAAAATTACGGAAATCGAGCCTCCCCCCCCCAGCCTCCCCGATCCTCCGCGCACCGCGCATGTGTCCTGCTATAATTATGATTATCAATAATGCATTGCGATTAATCATAGAGGGGCTCTTTGAAAGGCGATTGGCACATGGCCAGCTCTATTCAAACCAGCTCGCCTTAATCAATTAGGCGCTGATTTGCTGGAGACCCTTGTCTCTCCGCCGCTCCCACCCAATGAGTCGATCCATGTGGCAGGAGAAGGGGCTGGATTTCCCCAAAGCTGTTTGGATACAGTTTAACCCTCTTAGCAACCAGCTGGAGCTGCATCGCGCCATCCCGGTTACTATAGGAATGTGTCTCCCTTCGCCCCTTCCTCCAGCCCCGACGGGCTCCCCGCGCCTCCCGCCCTCCTTCCCGCAGTTTTGCCCTGCGTTTCACTTTTCTTTTTTCTTTCTTTTTTTTTCTCTTCTTTTTTTTTTTTTTTTTTTTTTTTTTTTTTTTTAACTCCCCCCGCCTCGCCCGCAGTCCGGTGGAGGTAGGGCAGGGTGACCAATAATCAATCGGGGGAGGACGCAGGGCTGGGGCGGCCGGCAGGGAGCAGCGGCCCCGGAGGATCGGCCCCGCTCCGGCAAGTGCCTGCGCGGGGAGAGCCCGGCCCCGCTCCGGCCGCCGCGCTGCCGCTCGCTCCGTCCCGCTGCTGCAAAAAAGTTTCTGGTGTATTTTTTTTCCTTGGTTTTGGTGTTTTTTTTTTTCCCTACCTCCTGTCCCCGCTTTTACAAATAAAAATCCATTTCGCCCTCTCCCAGCTCTCTCTCCCACTACCTCCCCCCCCCCCCCCCCCCCCACTTCTCTTTCCATATATCACGGCCCGAGGGGTGCTGAAAATAGGAAGGGTTTGTTTTTTACCTCACACATTCCCAGGACAATTAGGGCGCCGCTGGGAGCGGCGGGCGGACCAGGCGGCCGCTCCGCCCCCGCGCCGCGCGGGTTGGCTGCGCTCGCCGTCAGTCCGCCCGGGGAGCCCGGTGCGAACGGCGGCGGGGCCGCGGCCGGGGGCGCGTCCCGCTCCGCGGCCCCGCTCCGCTCCCCCAACCCACCCCTCCCCAGGCTCGTTCCTGACTTTTGTTCCCTCTCGGACGTGGGAGCGACGCGCATCTGCCCGCCGGAGGCGCCCCCGGCCGCGCCGAGCGCGTAACGGCCCGGCCCGGGCTGCCCGCGGTGCCGCGGTGCGCGCAGGCGGAGCCGGCCGGGCCGGGCCGGGCTGAGGGTGGCGCGGCGGGGCCGTCCCGGGGCCCCTGCGCTCCCCGGGGCCGCTCCTTGTGCCCCGTCCGGAGCGCTCCCCGCGCCGGGACCCTGCGGGCACCGCGCTCCTGCCGCGGCCAAACTTTTCCGCCCATGTGTTACTTGCGAGGAGGAACCTCTCACAAACAAATGTCACGATCTTGGAATAAAAAGTATAGTTGCACAGAGGCTACAAACAAGGCTCTTTTTAATATCTCGTATATCCCAGCGATACACGTACGCTGCGGGTAAATGGTGGGTGTCCCCCTGAGCTCCGCTCTCAGCGCCGCTCCGCGCGTCATGCTGCTGCGGGCACGGAAAGTTACTCTGTAAAATAAGCTGAACCGGCAGAAGCGGGAGCACAGGCGTTTCTTTCCCTCCATCCTGACCCATCTAGTGCTCTCTCCACCCACTCCCCCCGCTGGATTATTTACTCTTCTATAGAAGCTACTCCTTTTTCCCGTATTAATATTAACAAACTCTCTGTAAAAGCAAGAGGCTGATCAGATCCAACTCATTTCAATTTCAAATGAGCCGGTAAAGCCTAGAGAGTGAGCGAGAGGAGAAAGGAGAGAGGGACAAATCTTCCCATTCGAGGAGCCGGCTTACTGGCGTTTTCTTCTCATTATTAAACGAAAGAGATTGTAAAACGTTTATCAGTAAGGGTGGGGGGAAGAAAAATAGTCGCAAAACCCAACCAAACAAACGCATACGAACCGAAAAATCCTCCCAGGTGCCACTCCAATATTTAGTCAGCGTTGCAAAGTGGTCACTGACGCTTCTTTTCATTTCTGCACAGGGCGAGCCCCCTCCCTCCCCGCAGCATTCGGTACAGTAGATTTTGAGAAAAAGACAAACGAAGCTATCAGCGGGGATGATGTTGAAGAATGAAGATAATAATGTTGCTATAGGTGGTACTTCACATGACATTATTTTTCACTGAATATTTAAAGAGATGTTTCGGCAGAGATGGATACACTCAGCGCAGGCTGTCACCCTCCGTACCCTGAGACAGTGAGAAAGAAACCGAACCTGAACGCACAGAAACGGGCTCCTTACTCACTGCTAGCCACACGCAGATGCACACAAAATACCCACGCGGATCTAGTTGCACATTTATGCCTGTATTTCTAACTGTATCAATCACTCCATTAGCTTCCTACGGTTTCTAAGCTAGACAATCTCCCAAAATTATTCGCTTTCACAATTTCATTATACTTTTGCCGATTAAGCTTGAGACAAATTTCCCCAGATGCGCAGTACCTTTGCTTCGTGGCTGGAAAAAGGCGGCCGTGGACAGGTAATTTAAAAAGCAACAACAGCAACAACAAGATGAAAAAGAGTAGCTTAAAGAAAAAGAAATTAATTTGGAGAAATTAAGTTTTACAACTTTTTTTTTCGTTTCTCTTCTCCTCGCTAGTGTTAAAGCGGCGCCTGGTATTTCATCCAAGACCGATTGATTATTTATTGTTTGTTTTCCTCTCCTTCGCTGGGGGCCGGGAGGGGTGGGGAATGGGTGGGGGCAGAGCAGCAGTGCCAGGGCTAGAGAAAAATCGGTCTTTATTGTTGTTGATAGCAATACATCAATTAAACGTCATTGTCTCTAACAGAAGTTGTGAGAGTTCACAAGCGTAAATACTCTGATCTCGGGTTTTCCCTCTCGATGCTCCGAATGACAGTGATATATTTTTTCCTCTCCGCCACACCTGGAGATTTTTTCCCCCTCTCGGATTATTCTTTTTAATGGAGGTGGGAGGCTTTCTAATGTGCTTCAATGCAAATCAGCCTGGCTGCAAGACACCCGTGGTGGGGATCGATCTCCAGTTCATTGAGATGAGCACTGAAGGGAGATGGTAAACAGGGGATAATTTGCAGTTCATTCTGCTGAGAGACGATTCCAATGAGATGCATCACACTAGACTGGATTATTGTTATTCAGGTTTGCGAACAGACGCAACACCCTTAGCACGACGGAGTTAAAAGCCGCACGATCCCCTCGTAGTTATAAAACATCTTCAATAACTATCGGGGGGTGCGGGTTGGGGGGAGGAAATGCGATTGATTTCCCGTTTCGTGCCCATGACCCCCGAGCCCCGGGGCGGGCGCGGCTCCCGGGCTCCGCAGCCGAGCGAGGGTCGGGGCAGCCCAACCTGCGGCGGCCCCGCACGGCAAAGCGCTGCCCGCAGCGCCCGCACCTTCACCCTGCCAAAATACCCGCTTCCCACTCTGCAGGGCGCTTGGGCTTTTATTTATGGAGGGTTTTTCCCCTTCCTTCTCTTCCTCCTCCGTTTTCTGCGTTCTCTGTTTGCCTCCGTTTTAACAGAAAAAGCCACACTTCGCTGGAGTTCCGAGCGGCGCTCCAGCTGACCTCGCAAGTTCGCCGTTTTTCTGCTAACACAGGTTACATAGATTTTAGAAATGTGTGTAATTAGGGGCTTCCAGATGCTGCAGTCAGCTGGGAACTTGGCTTTATGCTCCGATGTATAATAAACTTTTGAGACCGTCCTGGGGCGCAGCTACCCCGGGGCAGCGAGCACCAGCTCTCCGGAATTGTTTCATTATCAATAGCCCGGATCACGCTATTCACTATGGACATGCAAGTCCTGTGACTCTGTGGCTTTAGGTAGGACTACTTTTGTGGGCGTGCTGTCAGCTTCCCCCTTTCTTGCTCTCTTCTGCCTTTTTAAAAATTTTCTTTTCTAAAATTTTCTAATAGTAATTCTCCAGGGGAAAGAAAGAGGGAAAAAAAAAAAAAAAAGAGGAGGGGGCACCAGAATTGAATCCTTCGCCATTATTACTGACAACTAATAATTGATCATTGCTCGCAAACACAAGCTTTTACCCGCATAATTGAATCGTAAGCAATACGGGTTTAGTCAAAGCAAAAAGAAAAAAAAAAAAAAATAGAGGGAAGGAACCTCTCCCTTTCTCTGCCCTGAGTCCCAGAGATTCGCAGTGATGGGGACTCCTCCGCCCCCGAGATAAAAATGACTAATGCCATAACCAGCCAAGGTGGGATTATTCAATTCAATTGTTTCTTTACACATTTGCTGCCTTTTGTTTGACCTGATGGCTGGCAAATTTTTACACCTAGCTGTCCCTTTTGAGTTTATTGATGAAGGTGCTTCTGAAATGATTATCAGGAGATTTACAGCCATCACTACCCACCTACGGGAAAAGTAGTAAAATCAATCCCTCAATCAATCAGACCCCTCTGTGCATATCTTTTTAATCTGCTCTTTTAGCTGTTTTATTACAACGCGAGCATTAAATATGTTTGTTTCAAATTTAACACGAATGCCTCCGAAGGACTCTGTCAATTTAGACATAAATCATGAAGTAAACAAGCTGGATGGAAAATTCTCTCACTCGGGCAAGAATGTTAAAACCCAAGGAGTAAAAAAATCTCGCGCATCAGTGTATGGGCAACTCTGTATGTACAGCCCACAAGGCAGGAAAACAACAAACAGAAAGATAAATATGCAACTCTGCAGAAGATTTCCATGCACTTTTACAGGACTAAAGAGTGCTAGTAATTACAAATACTTTCACATCCTCAAGTCCATTATTATTTCCTCTGATATCTCTGTACATATATGTATGTATATATATCTCAGAATGTCATCTTTCCTGTGTTAAAAAAATAACTTTTTTTTTTTTAATTAAATACCACATACTTGAGAAAGTGTCTTGATTCTTGATTCCAGCATTATTATTGATCCCAAGGTATTACTCTATCCCTTATATGCCTTTTTGGGGGGTTAAAAAAAAATTAGAGGGTACTTCAGGTAGGCTGCTTAGGTCACTGATTACACAGTGGTCATCAGGTATGGACAGAGTGAATCTGTAAGTTCTATAAAGAACCAAGATTTTTATTTGATGCCACAGGGGAAGTTTTCTCTGCAAGCCACATGCCTTTGCATCCCAGTTTAATTTTTTTTTAATATCCTAGTGTATCACAGCCATATAAAGCCACCATGTGGCTCCACCAGAAAACCAGAAGTTTAGAAATGAAGTGACAGAGATTTCTCCAGCTTTAGATTAAAAAGAAAAAAAAAACCCAACAAAAAATCCATTCTGAACTACAAAGACATCTTCCAAAGATATATTGTAATGTCTCAGCACAAAAGAAACTCTGGATAGGACAAGGGGATAAAAGGACACTGAAATATGAATTGTGTACATGACAAAAGAAGAGTCATGAATAATTACGTATGATATCAGATGATGAGAGGTAACCTGCAATGTCAGCCAACAATTCCTCCAAACATCTTGTTTTATGTAAAGTGCCTTTATACAGCAGGAAAACTTCACAATTTCTATCACTGTTCATCCAGATATCCATTAATGGGTCAATTAACCTTAGTTTCAATTTTTAATAAAATATTATAGTTATAATTTCTTTGTCAAAGTACTACTTAAAATAGTATAAAATATGGAAATGGGAGTAATTTAAAAACAAAGGAGCAGGACCAAGGGATGTGTTTTCCAGCATATTTAGGGAAAAACATATGTTCTTAAAAAGGTGTTCCCTTAGGATCTGTGTACCTTAAAATTAAAATCACACAAAAATTCTGTACTCTGTCAAAATATAAACACAAGGACAAAATTTCACATGAATATTTTCTCTGAAATGGAATCTTCAGACGATTTCTACAGGGTAGCCATCTAACAAAGTAAGACCTGTTGTTACAAAAAGATTTACACAGCAAATCAGAGTTACAAAGTACACACGTTTATTTGCATTTTAAGGTTTCATTTTAAACTGGAGAATATGTAGTGATTAAAGAGTAAGCATGCTTCAAACCTCAGGGGGAATGTTGCCTGTAGAGTCCCAAATTTCTTGCCTAATGAAATGAACCTGACAACCCCTCTCCTTTTCATGACATATTTTTGATTCGAATACAGTGGAAGTATTTGTAAGTACATACATTTTGTTTGCATAATATCGAGGTGCCCTGATTAATGCATGGTGTTTACAACGTGAAAATTGTCATGCTCTCTGCATCAACACAAGGAGCTGGCCTGGCAGCAGCTAGTTGCAATAAAGTAAATGCCTCATGAATAATGTGCCTGCTTTCCATGCCTGAGCTAAGCAGAATCCTCCCCATGCACCTTTTGCCCCCAGTTTGGGCCAGCCTGTTAAGAGAGCTGGTCTGCAATGGTGCTGTGCAGGACACAGCTCTCTGAGTGCAAATATGTGTGCTCACAGACTTGTGCATGCACTATCTGGGTCCTGTGGGGAGCCCATTTCCTCATGGAGCAATCTGATCCCCAGCCACATTTTTGCAGCTTTCTTTTCTTCCCATTAATGATCATATAATGTTCAGATGGCAACAACAGCCATTACCTACCTCAAAAGGTAACTCCAGGAGTTTCTGATTTCTTAGAAAAATTCCTCAGCAGAAAAGAAAGAGTTGAGCACTGAGCTGCCAGGCAGCTCTACTGAACTATCAGCAGATACTACATCAGTGACCCAGAAAGAGCCTTGAAAAGTACTGCTTCATAAACCCAAGATCACACAATTATCACCCAGAAAATGAGACTCACAGTTTCCTTTCCTTACGTAAGAAAAGCTCAAGTAACAGGATTCAAAGAGCAATCCTCACAAAGAGACTTAAAAGACCCTTCCTCAGAAATCCAGAAACCAGATTTGGGGTTAGAAAAATTGTTTCCATCCTTCATATGCTTTATATAGTAAGCCTGGACTTTCATCCTGCTGTACAAGCCATGTCTTGAATCTCACCCTGAGTTACGTATTCTGTGTTTCAGTCCTTCTTCCCAGAACTTCAAATTCCCTCTCAAATGCAGTGTCCAGGGCTGCAGAACATGTCTATTTACATCCTTAAGCAGCTTTCTGCAGACAAGCTGGCTCTCCCCAGGACTGTACACAATCATTAAGCTCATCTGAGCCTGCTCCTAGCCACTGACACCCTAGAAGTACCACCTGAATGAGAATTTAAAGCTTGAGTAAGTTTTAGATAATACCAAAGCTATGTGGTGCAAAAATCATACGTGCAAAGACAAATGTAGCCTCAGTCTGTAATGGTTCAGCAATTCAGCTGCTTGTCATGTACTGCAACAGGCAAAACAAAAGAGGGAGAATTGTACTTGAATATAAGGCAACATGGCACATTTAGGAATTACACCAAACACCAGTGCTTATTCTACTTCCATTTGTAAAGACGGATACATCGTTTACTCAATTCTGAGACCATGAAAAGACACTTTTCCTCAGAAGCTTGCAATGTAAGTGCCCAATCCTAAACATCATCAGTGTCACTCATCCTTGTGCAGGAAGCAGAGCACTGACAGCACAGCATGAGCAGTGTTTCAGTCTAGAACTGCTGTGAGTGATTTTGGAGCAGGGTAACTGTGGTGACCAAACCTGTTCCTGACCATGGTTCCTCTCCACCCCACGCCTCGATGGCCCTGTCCCACCAGGCTGTGCTGCTCTGGCTTTGGCACAAAGGCTTGCATGACATGGAAATCTCCTGCATGGGGCAACAATGCGTGGTACAGTAACTTCTTAAGCTGTTCCAGCTGTTTGCAAATAAAATATGCGTCTGAGCCCCCAGTCTATACAAACTGATTTCCGAGAGGAGCTCTATTTGTGTGGCTGTGCCAGATCAGGGCTATTACTAACTGCAGAGGAGCATAAACAACTGTAGAGAGAGAAAAGATTTAGAGAAGGCACCAGTGACAATGATTAGCATGTAAATCCCATACCTCTTAGTGAGAGCTCTCTTGTTAACATGTTTAGTTGACAGTTGCACACCTTTGCATTCCCATATATTTTAAGGCTTGAAGTCACTTGCTCTGTCTCTCAAGTTTACTCAGCCCGGCTTCTTCTGCAGTTGAAGCAGCTTCCATTTTCATGCTGCACAAAAGCACAAGCAATGCCATAATACATAAGAATAACAGTTTAATGGAAACATAGAGCCAAATGCTAAATGTACTGAATTAAGCGGAATTAATGAAAGATAAATATGGTCAATTCCCTCCTCCAGCTCCAGCACTGTACATATAATCTCACAACACAATAACATTGCTGTACTCACTCAGTGCAAGCAGGATCATTCACTTACTCTTTGTTTCACTCCTACAATTTTCAAATAGCAAAATTCAGTTTCAGGCAGCTCTGTTCTCAAAGGGCTGCCAGACCTGCTACTCCTTTGCCCCACTGCTGACAGATTGCTCCACAGTGGGACAAGACCTGCCCATGTCCAGCCGTGCTCATACTGAGCAGAAGCAATAATTAAACGCAGTGCAAAGGTAAAAAGCAAGATGGATGTGAGCCTAAGCGGGGAGAGACAGGTACATCTGCATCCCGGGCCAGCACTGCCACCACCAGCCCCCAGAGCAGCAGCTGCCCAGGGCTGCAGAATGTTCAGTAACACTTTCTTGTGCTAGAGACTGTGCCTTGTGAGGGGCCTACCTTTAATGTTTTGCCTAGAGCAAGGAAATCCAGTAACGGTGCTGGTTGCCACATTCAGGGGAGCCTGCAGGAGCTGCTTGCTGCTGACTGGGAAAGCACTCACTGCTTCTCAAAGCAAAACTACTGTGACATTTTAGGAGTACAGCCCTTTAAACCACCTGTTCAAATCTGCTAATCACAGGTAATCTTGGCTCTTCAAGGGGATTACTCAAAGACAAGAAAAATACTAAAAAAACAAAGACAAAAACTGTTACTGGTAATTTGCATCATTTTTTTGTGATGTCACGCTATAATTTTTGCAATAATTGTGATCAATAACACGCTGTGTAAAGTTCTCAAGGGATGGACTCTCTGCTCAGAAATTAACTGTATAATATGCTTTGTATTTCTTATTATTCTGCTTTCTTATTGTCATTCTCATAAAATCAAGCAAAGTGATAAGTGGAATGTCTAGAAACAGCCAGAATTTAATCGGACGAATTACACAAAATATATCTGTCCTGAAAGAGTATCTGCTTTTAAGGAGTTTCATATCACCACAAAGAATACAACATTCTGCACCTGAAGCATTGGCACATAATCAACAAGGTTATATTAATTCCAGTGTAGAAAGCTGACATTGTTGGATACTGCTTGGAAATGTGCATGTTGTAAAACTGGAAAAAAGAGCTACAAAATTTGAACTTAATTGAAAATACTTTCATTTTATAGCCAACCATATTATAGATGTTTACATTGTATTCAATAAATATTAGCCATAAACCCTAATTTAACCCCAGATTTTCTTAGGGTCAAGATTTTTGGAAAATCCAGGTGTCATCCCAGACTTTGTACCCTTTTAACTGCCAATCCCAGCCCCCATTTAGGTAGGCAAGACCTCAGTGGTGTGGCCACACAGTCAGGGGCCAAAACTGCCTTGGTGGCACTTGGCCTCAGTGTGCCCCTGCTCTGTTTGGCCTGTGGGTCCCATGGTTTCAGGATCGGGAGGTTTGTGTGCAAAGCTTGTAAAATCTTAGAAGAATACAAAGGATATTTTGTAAAGTTTCCCTAGAAACATCTTTTTCAAGCCATGTGGTGTTGCTGGGTAGGGAGTTAGTCTATCCAAATAAAACCAGTAGCACTTTTCAATGCATAGAGCACAGATTCATCAAGTGGCTCAGCTGCAATGTGTTCTAGGTTCCTGGAAAATGAGGGATTGAATCAGATGTTCTTTTGAGGTCTCTCCCAGCCATTCTGTGAGTCCATGACAGGGCAACATGATTTTACATGGAACTACATTATTCACACGCTTGATGATTTATTATATCTTTCAAAATCAAATAATCAATATAATTCAGGTTTTTATTGCTGAAAGAATGAAATTGCTTGACTGACACATGATAGTGAACTAATGACATTAGAAGCTCTGACTCTTTTATTTCTCTTTCACTCAGAAAAGAGCAAAAAAATCTGGATTTGTTCTGAACGAAATTGCAATACTGCAGGCTAAAACTTTACTTCTCAATCTAAAAACTTTCCTTCTCAATTTAAATTCATTTTAAATTGTTATGCTTTACAAACTTCCAAATGGGATTCTAATTGTTGACAGACATTTTACATTACATGTGTCTATCACTTTGATTTAATATGCATTTTCAATGAAATTTAAAAAAGGCCTCTAAGGTGGCAATTTAACAGCAAGACATGCTGTGAATTTTAGATATAAAAAATATCTAGTTTTCAAGGGTTTTTTGTACATGTGAAAATGGCCCTCCAGAAAAAAATAAAAAAAATCAGAGAACGTCTGTATGGCTGAGTTATCAGAAGCTAAATATCTCCAAGAACATTACCCACTGTTTTAATCAATCACAGTCATCAGAGGCAAACCAGGTTTTACATTTATGCAGCTTTTCAGTAGTGCACTTCAAAAAGTATTAACCATAAAAGAAATAGAATGTATTTGGAAATCCTATGTCTGGTTTATTACATCTCATGACCTGATTTAATTTTCTTCTACAGAAAACCCACATTGAAATGCCTGTAAGTAATAGGTACTTGTTGTCAACTTTGATAAGAGACATTTGAAAGGAATGCCAAATGTATTGTGAAAGATAAGAGAACAGCAGCTTTTCTGTGTCCCTAAAAGAGTGGAAACCAGACTTAGGAGAGCACACAGCTAGAGAACAGACCTGTTGTATATCATGCCTACTTTTGAAATCATCAGAATTGTAGTTAATGTTTAAACCCTAAGCTATAGACATTGACAGCACAGTGGGAACAGTTCTCTATCTTTAACTCAAAATTTTTAAACCAAATATCCACTACCTTTGAATTCTTGCATTTTCTTCATAACATTAATAAAAACATCTTTGCTTATTTTATATAAATAGCTTTAGATATCTTGCTTAAGAGGTCCTTCAGGGTGTCCCAAAACCTACACTCGATGGCAAGAATAAACATTCATTAAACTTCAAAGGCTGCCAAAAAGTCTAGTTATTTTGATTTAGAGGAATCATTTAAATTAATCCCTTAGCCTGTGTAGAAAATATGTAATATAATCCATTTCTCTGTCTCCAGCTTCAAGTTACACTGGGAAAAAATACTGCTTTACTAATGTTTTCTGTTTTGAAAAACTGGGGAAAAATTAAGACTTCATATACTTTTGAAGAATTCTGGCTTAGAAACAAATGTTTCTAAGAAACAAATGTTATAATACACAACTGTGTACTTACATCTCTGTGTAACTGCTGCTAAACCTAAACACACAATGGAGATCTTCAGTGGGAGCAGTAAAACCAGATTTTATGTTTTTGTGTGTGTGTATATATATATATATATATATATATATATATATATATATATATATGTATATCTGTAATTTTTTTTTTAACAAAATAATCAATTTTTTTGAATGGCTTTCTGCCTTACCACCCCCAACTCAAGTGAGTACTGCTGTGCTACAGAGAACTCACAGTCACCTTTGTGACAGATCTTTTTTTGCTGAGGGCCCCTTAAAATTTGGGAGAAACCTTAGTATGATGAAGAGCTTGGTTTAAAATGATTTTTTGCTTTAAAATGAATACACTCTTCATCTGAAAGAAGCACGTAGGGCATACTTGGTCAGACGCACTGAGGAAAAAAATTATAGGAGAGAGAAGCTGAGCTATTGTAAATCACTGCAATGCCACTGAGGCCAATTCAGACGAGCTGAGGTTGTGGCCTAATATTTGTGCTGAAATGTTGCAGCTATAGCTGTATCCCTGAGCTGTATAAATATTTGTTGAAAGCTGTGTTAGGGTGCAAGGGGTGGATTGCTCATCAGCAAATAGTGAGGGCTGTTGTCTTTTCACCTTTCTTAAGGAAACCTTCCCTTTTTGAGGGCTGGGAATTTTGACTGGGTACATGTACGATCCTTCTTGCTTTGTGCATGGATTGTTCCGTGTGCAGTGGAACAGGAATTTCCATCTGGACTTTTGAACTTGCACCCGCCTGAGTGTCCGGCCCTGATTCATGCCATGCACTGTACATGAATGACCAGCAATGTTTACAAAATGAATTAGCTTGACTCCAACTCTCCAGCCAGAAAGTAATCAAAGTGAAGAGCCAAGCTATTTCTGAAATTCCAGCTTCCCTAGCTAGAAACTGCATGCTCTGTCTCGCTAGTCAGGGTATTAATGCAAAATGTACATGTTCTATACTGGAGGACAATTAATAACAGCAGTGATTCTGAGCAGTCGACAGACATTAACTATTCCACCCCCAAACTGTTCTTGTGTGCTAGGCAAGTCTGACTGCAGCACACGGTACAGAGAAAAAAAAATGAGTAAAAATATTTATATCAGTAAGGGATTATTCTACGAGTTGTAGTATGCTCTTTTTGGTTCTTTCTTCTCCCAAATTAAATTCCAGTTAACATTTTATTTCACTTTTGTATTCATTAATACATTCAGGAATCTTCTTATGCAAATGTTTTTAGTAGGGCTACTTATAACTGGTATCCCTAAAATCTTGGAAGCTTTGATTTATTTTCCCATCAACCATCCTAATTTAAGCATTTAGGAACAACAGAACTATCATTAGAATAATCTCATCCTATAAAATACATTAGCCTTTACTAAATTTAATATCAAGCATTGTTAGGAAAGAAGACAATGTTACGTGATACATTTTGTTTGAGATGCTCTGAAACTCAAAACATATCACTGAAATTTCCGTCTGAAAACAAACATCCTGATCTGAAAGCCCACACCATATAAAGCTGGAGATGTCTCAGAGCCAAATTGTTTGCTCCTGTAAATGGTTAGAGCTCCACAGAGGGGGGATATGAAATAAGGCTCTGTTGATTTTACAGCAGAGCATCTGAACCATTTCCTCAGCCCTAGTCAGTTTAAAACAAAATTAAAATTAAAAAAAAAAAACAATTAGCATGTGAGCTCTTCATTGGCAAATTGGCATAACTCCACTGGATATCTGACTTAGGCAGGGTTTTCAGGACTTACCACCAGGAAGATCTCGGCCATGGTATTTTAATGGTGATTTCATGTGGGTGGGTATGAACCTGATTCTTCATCCTTATTCAGGCTGAAAACCAGGAATGCACTACAGAGATATAGATCAGTTGAGAAATTGATTGCTTGCAGGGAGGGAGGATAAAGTGGCTCAGTTATTCCAAAATTAGCAACTGCTAGTGTGGTGTATAGCTCAGGCCAAATGACAAGTGAATGATGCTGCCCAACACCTCCCCATCTATATCATACCTGCATCCAGCCCCTGGTGACTTTTATTTCCAGAATGGACTAGCAAATACAGAACTGATAAATCAAAAATATCTGAATAAAATAGCTTGCCAGGATATCTTTAACATTACCTAAAAATCAGAGGTTAATAAATAGTTAAATTTAGCTGTAGCTTCTCTTAAGTTGTTTGAACATAAGTCAATATTTTCGTCTTTTGTTGTCTCAGGATTTCTACAGGAGCAGAGAGAATTTCCTCAATGATTTTTCTACACTTTATAGCATTATGCCTTTGTGCTATTATCCATCTGTAGCCTTATCTAACATGTTATCAACTGTATGAAAATAAGTAGCAGTCCCTTCAGCCCACAGCGAGTATCAATAGGAAGAATGACAGTGGCTAGTTTGCACACTTGAAATGGTTTATTTGTTGCAATCCTGTGCACAAGATGTTTATCAGTAAGCACCAGACAGCCATGCAGAAGAAGGAGCCTTAATTCTGTCTGAGACAGCCTCTTATTGCTATTGATAGTTAGCATCAGTGTCCAGTCTGAGAAATGGAAGTGCTGCAGGCAACTTCAGTCAAGACACCCTATTGATCTACTGCTTCCTCTGTGTCCCTGAAGCTAGAGAAGAAAAATAAAAAGGGGAGGAAAAGCCTGCTGTATAAGGGGCAATGCAGCAGTCTGTGTCTTGCCATCATTCAAAGGGGTGTGTATGTGCATGGATATTCCTGATATTCAGTACCTTAGACAACTGTAAATCACACGCACAGCCATGATAAATATAAATGTCAATGTGTTGGAAATGTCCTTTATATAAGAGGTGTCACTAGAACTACATTTTTAGCATGAAACATTTTTTCTGCTTTTTATTTTTCATTGACTTATTGTGCTTCTGTTATATCCTGTCTAACACAATCAATCTAAAGCATAATATCTGAGAGTCCTATTCATAAATAATACATATTTGGGTCATTTTCATTTGTATCCTACAATGAAGATTTACAAGCCAGAAACAAAACAAGAAACAATGTGTGGAATGCTCTTATTCAGTGGATAAGAATATATTACTGTGATCAATTAATCTGCTTTTCTCTGCATTAGGTGGACATCTTTATGGTGCATCCATAAGGGTTTATAACTTGGGAGAGACAGAATCAGCTCTAAGGCTCTAACATAAAATGCCTATACTCAGAAAAGAGAAACTTTTCTGAAGTTTTTTTTTTGCTTGGTTGAGCCTTTTTTTCCCCATTGTTGGTGTTTTCCAATAGGAAATGTGTTAATTTTGGCAAACTCATACACAGCAATAATTTATCCATCAACATAGGATGTTACTCTGCCCTATATTCTACCTCTAATGTTAAATGAAACAAAAAATTGACTGCAATAATTCTGGGGGTTTTCATAGTGCTATTCATTCAAAGATAGTCCCATTTTCCTCCAAACCACACAATTCATTCTATAGGAGGGACGACTGACAGAAAGGTCCCTGCTCACTTTTTAGGCCCAAAAATTACTAGGCAAAATGAAGTAAAAAAGAAATAAAATCTGTGCACAGAATTTGCAGGGGAACAAGAGAGGTGAAAGGGAGACTCCACTTTGAGCTAGGTTACAGTTTAAGGACCTGCAGCCCCTGGTGCAGTCACCGGGAGGGCTGGTGCTCTGAGCTTGGCCCGTGTCAGAGGAGCAGCTGCAATGGCCCAGCTGATTATTAATTTTGCCTGCACAGAAAGGAGCAAAAGTGGTGATTTAAAATCAGCCAGAGCTACTTTAGGAAGCAAAGCCAGAACATACAATAACTTTGTAAGCAATATAAACCGTTGGGGAAAAGAGGGGGTGAAAATTGGCAATGGGGACAAGGGTGCTCCCTGTCACAGCCCCCCCTGTTTGCCTCAGAGATGCAGCCCAGGCTCTGCTCAGAGTCTGGGCCTCAGAGCGGGTTATTGCATTAGTTTTCCAAATCTGGAAATTTGCTACAAGTGCATCTCAGATAAAAAATGAAATGAGTTTTGCAACTATGGCAAAAAAAGCAATTTTACATTTCATAGACCTTTTAAAACCCTTTTCAATAGAAAATAAAAATAACAGTAAGGGGGAAAAAAAGGCTACATTTCCATTCCCGTTTTTATAGTTGGACTTTGCAGATGTTTCTGGGTCAGAGGTGAACATGTCTTCAGGTGTCAAAAGATGCAATAACCTGAGTCAAAAATGGCCCAGTCCCCAGAACCATGACTGTGTGCCAGAATATCCCCACCTCAGAAGCTTGCTGGCAACAATGTGCTCCAGGTGTCTTACACTATACAGACCTGGTAGTCATTTTAATATTTTCCATGCTCATGTAAATGGACTTGATGTGTGTTCATCAAATGTGGGAAAATCCCACAGAATTGTGTGCCATCTGTTTATAGGTAAAAGGTCTGCTTTGCTGACAATCCAGTGTAAAATCAGAACACAGAATGAAAGCAAGCACACATTTGTTTTGTTCTGGTTTGGTTTATAAATCTGAGGCTTAATGTCATATTAAAAGCCTAACAAAGTTCAAAGGTTCATTCTGTTTGGATAGCGGCGCTGTCCTTCTCAGATGTGTGGATATTACCTGAGTTACACAGAGCTCTTAAGTCTGCACCACGTGGCTACAACTTGCAACCTAATGAAACCCTGAGCACCCCCAGGAGTCAGCAGGGCCTGGGCAGGGTGCAAGGGCCACAGCCTGGGCAGCTGGGTGCCTGCACCGGTGCCCTGAACCAGAAGCCTCTGTGAAACACTGGCTGACAGCATTTCAACACGTGTGCTTGGCCTCAAGTGAGAAACTCAAGCTGAAGCAAAAATGGAAAGGCTCATTTTGAAAAAGTATCACCTTATTTTATATAACACTCAATACTGCATTTGAGTTTTTTGTTAGAATTAAAGCCAGGTTTAATTCAATTAATATGGAAGATGCTAATCAAAGTGTCCATCTTTATTATTTTGGGCTGTTTTAGTCAAGGACAAAAGGCAGTTATGTCTGAGCTATGACATTAAAGGAAGGCTGTGGTCACAGAGATCTCCAACATCACTTGATAAACATTGACTGGTCATCAGAAGAGTAATTTGAGACCTTTCTTGTCCTTTTACACTCCATGTGGAACACGTGCTTGCACTTTTCTAACAGAGAACTGATAACCATACCTGGGAAATTTATACCTGAATATGAGGCAGATGTCAGAAGATGATGTCAAAGTGTTTCAAAAGAGTATTTCCATTACACTTACCATAGAGTGAGTCTTGGGTGAAAGAAGAGTTAATGCAGCTGGCAGAGGAGGAAAAACATCAGAGGAAAATAAACTGATAAAACTGATCAAATCCAGACATATTCAATCTAAAATCTCAAATGGGATTCAAGGTATGCTGGAAGGATGCTACAGCATCAAATGCTGTTAAACCATCCACTACAACCTGAGAAGAAGACAAAACAAAATCTCTGTGGAGAGATGCTCTGGCTGCTCACTCAGCAAGGCAGGCCAGAGTATCTCCACTGAGATAGGCTCTGCTGCTCTTCACTGGCTTAACCCTGCCCCTACCGGCCCAAACCAGATATTTTAACCTTGCCACCAGCATTGTACTGAGGTGTAGAAGTTGAGAAAGAGAGTTTGAAAGTGCCTGTGGTCAGCTAATTGGGAAAACAACCAGTTCCCCACAGTATAATCTACCCCATTGGCCAAAAGAGACAAGTTTTATACGTTCAATCAGAAAAGCACAACTCCTCCAGTAATGTGGCTGAGACATTTACTTTGAATACTGAGGAATCTTATTTTCAAGGTCAAGTTGAGGTTTCCTGGGTTCAGACTAAAATACTTTGTAGGGCCAAAGAAATATTTACTGGGTTCTAGGGAGCAGGGAGTAGATGTGTAATTTGAACATATTTCAAGTCATCCTGGGAGGTCTTTTTGTTTTTACATATTTGTGTATCCTCAGGCAACCTTTCTATTTTTTTTCTTCCAAGAAACTGGAAGTGAAGAAAATTATGACTTTTTTGCTGCTACATTTCAGTTGGGCCATTTCCTGCATTGAACCAGAGAACCTGCTTTATTTGCACCATTTCCAGTGCATCATATGAAACCATATAGACAAATTTTGTGCAAGGACTGCCATTCCTCGTGTTAAACAAGAAGGATTTTCTGTATGAAGCAATGATTTTCTTTCTTTGACAGTGGGAATGTTGGAAGGTGCCAATGGTAGGTGGGGCTTCACAGGCAGTCATAAATTAGGCAGCAGCATTTTACAAATGAGCTTCATCATGAGTAAGAGATTGGAAGATGTGCTACTGCATCCTGGAGCTTAACATCCAAACACAAAAACTATCACCTAGCCCAGGAATGGCAGTAAAGGGTTAAAAGAAATATTCAATATTATCAGTTATATTAAAAAAAGGAGAACTTCTTACAGCTGCCAATGGAATTTGGGAGAACTAATGTGTTGATGTCAAAAAGACTGAGAAGGAGTGAAATAGGACTACAGTGATTGCCAGAATCTTACTTGCCTGGAGAGATATCAATGGACAGTCAGTTTAACTAGGCAGGTGCCAAGAATCCTCCTGTGGGTGCTGTGGAGTGGCTTTCAAGTATCAGAATGTACACTGACCCCCATCTTCTGGTACTTCCTATGGTTTCAGAATTGCTCATTAAGCCAGGGAAACCTCCAGTGAGATGTGATGACCTGAAAACAGACATGAGCTGAAGAATCAATGTTTTAAGTAAAACAGCAATTATAAAAAGATCTACAGCTCCTTCCATGTAATCAGGTAAATTAGTAAGAGTGGCATAAAGCACCTAAATTGGAGAAAGAGTGGAGAAAGGGGGAGTGGGGGGAAAAGAAGATCCCTTGGGAGATATCTGATAGGATGCTTAGTCTGTGTAGAGGGCAAAAGGTTAAGTGAAAATGAGATGAAGGAATGATCAGATATAGTCAGATCAGAGACAGTTAAATAAAGGAAAGTGCTAACCTAAGATAAATGTGGAGAAATGCTCTTGTGCTGAGTGTGTTGATGTGGCTGTTCTTCAGCAGCTCAGGAACAGGAGAGGAGGAATTGCCAGTTCCCAGCCCACACCAGTCCTAGTCCCACAGTTCCCAGCAAAGAAACAGAAGGGATAAGGACACAAGCTAATGATTCCTGTCTGCTACTCCAATAGTGTGGAAGGATATTAAAGGGTTTCTAATTGCATCTACACTTTATGCAGGCCCCTTTTTAGTGCTGGTGTGATACAAATTATCCCTAGTGATGAGAAAGTCAGGTTTGTGCCATCTGTGGTCTTGGTCAGTGAGAGAGATGTTCAAAAATATTGAAACAAAAATACTGAGAATTACTTGGAACTCCAAACTTTGTTGCTTGGCTAGTGCTTTCCTGGGTCAAACAGCTTTCCCTAGAAGGGGTTTCCATAATAACAAAACAAAATCAGGTTGAAAGAGGTGCATAATATAGGAAACAAATACTTAGAATACACTCTATATGAACCTTCATCAACTATTTTGGTAAATCATTCTTAGAATACTCAGCAGAAAGGATTTGAGATAAAATAGTGCACCAGGAAGCTCAAGAAATATCTGTAGCGGCCAAGTCTGGAAATAACCACAAATATTTTGTTCAAAAGCCTTTAGTGGCTTACAGCCTTAGATTTCTAAATGTCAGGAGGAAAATTCAAACTCTTAGACACATAATTTAGAGCTCAGTCCTTTTTTTTTTTTTTTTTTTGTTTCCTCAGGAGTTTAATTAACATATACAAATAGACCTGGGAATTAGGAAGCTGGAGCTTGAACTCCACGGCTAGATGCTAATACCTGGGGATACCCAAACAGGATTCCTGAAAACAAATTTTTGTAATCTCCACAATTTGGTGCTACAACCTTTTGAGTTCACAGAAATTGTGTGTTCTCCACAAAGAGTTGGTTTAATCCCAGAATTCCCTAAATCCAGATGGACAGCTGCTGAGGAATGCTGCTGGTCCAGGTAGCCCGGCTCACAAACTGAGATTGAGACGCAGATTGAGCTGTGGGTGGGAGCTGAGACAAGAGGCCGTGAAATGCCAACCCTAAGGAAAACAAAGGCATGAAGATGGGGATGCCAGCCAGGTGAATGGACACCGAGAGACACAGCAGGAGGCGGGAATCGCCGATCCTTTGGGTAGCAAAGGAGATGGGTGACGCCAGCGAGATGATGGGCACGGAGAGCGGGGTGGGAGCGAGATCTGCCTTGGCAGAGGATAAAAGGTCTAAAAGGTCTAAAAGGTATAAAAGGCCGGGGGTTTCTTGGCTGGTGTCCTCCGCGGAGGCTCCAGCTCGAGCTGCTCCCGTGTCACTGCGCTGGGAATAAGCGGTGTTATGGAACATCTGAGACTCTGCTGAGGGGAACCTGGTGAGGAAACCTGGTGGGACTGTGAGGGGTCTGCAGGGACCCGCCGGGGCACTGCGGCTGCTGCTGGCAAGGGCTTCGCTGGCAGCAGGGACAGTCTCTGTCCTGGGCAGTGGGCCTGCCAGGGGGATCTCCTGAGTGGTCACACTGGGAAGTTTCCTTAACACTTCTTATTTTTCAGACTAACACAGACCCCACACATATTTGTCAGCTCTAAGCCACAATGAAAGAAGTCTGCGTCTGTAAATGAGGAGTTTCAAATCAAAGAGCTGGTTGAGGCATTTTGACCCCATTCAATCAAGGTCAGGTTTCCTGTGAATTATACCTGTTTCCTTGTCTAACATTTTAGACACCTCCCAAGTGTCTATCGACAGAGTTTATAACTGGCATTGCACAATGAAGAAGAAAGCAAGCTGCTCACAGCTCCCCCTTTCCCCATGTGCCACACAGCAGAGTTCCAGAGGAAAAGACAAAAGAGCGTTTGGGTCCCAGTTGTGTGCCTATGGGAAAGGAGTGGTGAAAGGAGCCAGCAGCTCCTAGAAACAGGGAGGGGAGGGAAGAGCACAAATCAGCTTTATGAGCCAGCGAATGATGGATGGCTAAATGCCAGTTTAGAGCAATACACAGAATGGGGTTTGCATTGTTGCAATTATTAAAGGTTATTTTACTTTTAATTTTTTGTGGTAGGTGTCCTTACCTCTTCCTTACAGAAACCCTTGATTTTCACTTGCTACATACTTAGATGTGCTTGTCATAGCCACAAGGTGATTTCAGTTCTCGATGCCAGGAAACCTCTCTGCTGATCAAAACACAGCTGCACGGGCTCACTGGATCTATTCATGGGTGCCACACGACTGGGCTATGTCTGTCTGTACCTGGGAAAATAGATGTAATTAATATAACAGATATAATACATGCATGCAAATCCAGATGCTAAAAATGACTTATGGTAAAAGAAGGTTTTCATTTGCCAAACCATATCAAAGTATCTGAGTCATTTAAGCAATGTGCAACCTACACTTGGACTGCTGCTGCTGCACTGACATCGGCACCCTCTTAGTCCATTTGATTTTCCAATTGAGTTTGTTTTCAAGTGAAAGATCCTAAGGAACACAATTCAAAACCATTCTTTAATTAGCTTTTTCCAGGTTGTCACCTCTCTACAGCATTTAAAATGCTCTTTCCATCACTTCCCACAAGTTGATTGGACCTAGGATGTCAGATCATAAGACTACACAAATTGCTATTCACTGGGCACTGATCTCAGAATTGGAACAATGAAGGAGCATTTCTCTATACATTTGATATAAAATTTCTTCAGTGTAAGCAGGGGAACAGAATATTTTATTGTAGATAATATTTTTTTCATTACAAAAATGTATATTGACTCCTTTAGTAACAAATAACAGGCAGTTTCTTCAGAATGCTTTATTAATAGATTTTGTATTACAATTTTACCTTCTTCATTTTGACATTTATTTCTCCTTTAATGAGTCAAAATGCCTAGCCAAGAGCTCTTGGCTTTAAGTATGTTCTTAACATCAGCATATTAACTGCCACACTCAGGCTAATAAGCTTAATTTACATCTTTGAGATCTTTATGGAAAAAGAATCAAACACCCAAATTTTAAAAAATTGATCTAAATGGAAACTTCAACTTTAGTGGCATTGGAAGACAATAATGCTTCTCCATCATCATCTTCTGAACATTCAGTATTATGGTTTTACTGCCAAATATCCCAAATATCTGTGATAAGTGCCTCTTGTAATAAAAGATACTGAACAAAAAGCAGTTTAACTGAGATTTTGAAGTCTTGATTTGCAACAGTCCATTCTGAGCCCTTCATTTTATTTCCTTTTGTATTGTGCAGGCAAACAATAGTAGTAGCTTTCGTCATGAGCTCAAGCAGTACATTTCAGCAGACTGAGCTTAAGCACATGCAGATGGGTGTAACATCAATTTTTTAAAGGATATTATAAATCCATCTGTAAGCAAATTAATGTAAGAACAAAAGAGCATTTTTTCATAATTGTGGGTAATTCAGAACAAAGTTTCAATGGTTCCTCCCAGAAATCTAGATGAAGCAATTGCAGATTTTGATTATTTTTTAATTCTGACTCTTAAATCACACCAGTATGAGTCCCATTATCAATGCAAGACAAAAACAACTGCAATAGATTTTCTGTAAATACCCTGATTTTATCTGCTAGCAGAAGGATCCATACACAGGTTATCTGAGGATTTTCTCTTTGCTCATTGGTGACTGAAGGGCCATTTCTGCCTTTCTCAGTGACACAGGGCCAAAGCTCACAGCTCACCTGAGTGTGCCTTGCTGGCTCACAGGTACCCGTGTCAGAGAAACTGAATGCACACCTGAAGATTGGGTCCACCAAAGTAAAATGTTTCTTTATTCAAGATGGCTTTTAGTGGTTTTGGTATTTCTGACTTTTTTTTTCTTGTGAAACCAGTAGATAGCATTAGCTTGCTTCCCTGTTTGCCTGTATGAGGAAGTAAGAGAAAAAATGATAAATTCGTTTAAGTGCAAATGAAATAATTCCATCTGCCTGCCTGATTTGACATTTCAACTCAATTTCTCAGTTTCTCTCATGAATGACCCAGCTCTTCCCAGGAATATGCACTGCTTAAATGGTGGACATATGCTACAATAATAACAATTACAAATAATTACTCTAATGGGGTGAATGAGTAATGCCAATTAGTTGATGTGATGATGTTTCCATGACAAACTCCAGCTCTATAGAGTTGTTCATTTTTAAGTCTAACAGCTTTCTGATATCCTTTGTCAGGCAACAGTGTGATTTTACCACCTTAATTCATAAATCTGTCCTGATAGATGCATCAAGCCACGGACTGTGGTCCTACTTAAATCAAAATTTCAACCAACCCCTAATGCAGAACTAAGTTTAGGCTTAACTGTAAAGACATAGTCAAAGCAGATTTTTCTGATGAATACTTAAATAATTTCATGGCATATTTCCTGAGGAAACTTTAAAATAGAAATATTGTTGTGCATATATACTTTGTCACACATTGTCAAATCAAACTCTGGTTCAGGACAACACTTCAGCCTGTTGTTAACCTCATTAACCTCAGACATCAAACACAATGGACTTGCAGACAAGTCTGAATTTAAACTTCACTATCATTCAGAATAGAAATGTTTTACTGAATTGAGGGTTAAACTGAAGGCATGCTCTTAATCCACAGAGGACAGAGCTTCTTGCTGAAGTAATATGTACATGATATTGTGTGCATGAGACTAAAAGTTTTGGTGTCATAATGCTACTCTTGGAATTAAATATCTGCAAACCTAATTATTAATGCTCTCAGACCAGACACTTTGTTTTTTAAATTTTGCATTTGATTTTCTTTCTTTCTGCAACATGACTGTAGAGAGAAAGGAATTCAAGAACCATGCAGCAGACCAGTAGTACACTTTTCAAGTCTGCTGACAAAGAAAATCAAAAGGCCCACTAAAATAAAAGGCACCAACAAGTTTGTGATGATTCACATACATCTGTACCATATTCTGTTAGGAGGCATGGATGGTTTTTATCTACTGTGCTATAAAGACACATCAGTATTAAATCTGGTCTTACCCCACAATTTGCTGCCACATTTTCCACTCTGCAGCTGACCTGTGATAACTCTTTGCTCACAGAGAGAGGAAGTCAGAAACAGTAATGGTCCAGAAGTCTTCCAGACCTCCTGCAGGGGCAATGTTTCCACAGCCACAGATTTTCAGAGGAGAGAGGTCAGTGCATTGTTAAATTAGGGACTTAACACAGGAAAATGTGTGAGGAAGTCACAAACCAAAAACATGGCCAGTTTTTGTAAAACTCCCAACCAGACACAACCACCAAGTGACCAGAGTTCTGTGCTGGACGTTAACTTACCAAGTTGTTTCTCCATGCACATTTCCTGCTTCTTGAGGCCATGAAGATTTTCTGGAGCCTCCCCAGCCACTGGTCTCTTGGCCAGCCTTGAAGGCCTGGCTGTATCAAGGTGCTCTCTGCTGTACAGTTGTCCCTGCTGCCTGATGTCTCTGCAACAGGCACTTCAAGCTCACAACTGTCCCATTTGCTCAGAGAGATTCTTCACTCATGTGTGAGCAACAGTGATATCACTGCCAGAGCATGTCAGTCACTGACGTCTTGGAAACAGAGGAGGAAAGGAGGCTGGAAAAGCCAAGCTAAGATTAAATAAAACCAGTATGAATATTCTTATCACCTTTTGACAAAAGGCTACAGGAATCTGGAAGCAAAAAGTGTTGTGCAGCTCGAGTGACTTGGTAGCTCAGTGAGTTATATCAGTATAAATGGTGTCTTGGAGTATTAAAGAAGGCATCAGACTGGTAACTTCTGGTTAAGTACTGATAGTTAGGTCAGAGAATAGAGTCCTGTAGGTATTTTAACGAGTCAAAAAATTTACCCAGTTAATACATACTGTATAAAATATTGGCCTTTTAAGTTGTGGGATTTTTCTGTTTTGTTTTCAGACTGAAATTTTCAAATATTTGACAAGTTCCTAAACCTGCTTGTAAAAATCCCCAAGTCATGAGCCGGTCGGATAAAAATCTGTTCATTGTAAAAAGGGAAGGGGGAAGGGTGGGGAAGGAAAGGTTTGTTGATAAGTTTGCTGCACTATTAAAACATTTAACCACAGCTTAGAGCTCAGATCAGCATTCATGTGAAGTTCCTATTTATTAGAGGATATGAAAAGTATTCATCAAAATCATGTCTTGTTTTTGAAAGAGATGCACCCCAGTCATTATGTGTAAGACTAGATTCATTTCTTGGGAATATGGAAAAGTAAGTGATAAACACTGTCAGGAACTGCGCTCTGGCCCATTTAAGGAACATACTTCTGTTCTAAATAAACATTAAAATAACAGTAGAGAATGGATGAGGAAGAAATCACAGAGGCATTTATTTATTAACTGAATCTAGGCCCACGTTGACTTGCCTATATATAAAGAAAAAGGCCTGCAAATGGTTCTGAAAGTGATGGGAACCCATGCCTCAAACACATGTCTTGAAAGAATGTCAGAAACATTGTTCCCCTTTTGGCTGCGGTTACAGATGCTTTCTCGGGACTGCGGGCTCACCAGTTTCACTTGTCTGGAGTACTCAAAAATACATTTTTCCCTGGAAGACAGTCTGCATATGCTTACAATAAACATTAACCAAATCAAAAGACTTTCACTTTGGGATAAATGCTTTCAAGTGAGTCTGTTAGTGACACTCATAGTAAATTGCTAATAATTAGTTTTTCCAATCTACTTGGGTTGTACTAAGGAACACAAACACTCCTAACATATTTATATGCAGCATAAATCCTGCCTGCCTCCAAATGCCCATGGAAGGCCCAAGGTAAAATGGATTTATTCTGCTGCAGGGACAGATGAGAGCCCTTCTAGGTCAGGTGGGTGATGCTGCTGGGTTTGTGTGTCTGAACTCTGCTGGCTGGGCAAGAGCCAGGAGAAGCCACCTGCTCACCATGGACATCTGTCCTGCTGCTGGGGCTGGAGCAGGGCAAAGCCTGCAGCTTTCTGGCCACAAAATATGTAAGTTACAAAACATGGAAACTCTCAGCTCTGCAAAGCCAATGAAACCACATTTTCCTATAACTGTGGCTTCCCCTTTTTGCAGGCTACCCACTCGTAATGGCTTGTAAATTACACAGTGGTATCTCTAGAGATGGGAAATTCTTTTTTTATGCTTGTGAACGTAACCCAGCATGAAGTGGTCCTCTAATGGGACATTTCAGGGTCTTACTGGAAGGACAACAGTCATACCAATACTTCTCAGCACCCTCCTGCTAAGCCAAAATACAGAAGCATGAATAAGAATTATGTCTATATAATAATTAAAATAACCTCAAAACTGTTACCTTCAGCAATTTGGCTACTGGAAAATCCCTAGATACAGCTGAGCAAAGCTCCCAGTGGTTTGCTCCACCAAGTCCCAAATAGTACTGAAATGCAATCAAACCATTATTAGAAATGATCTGGTCTATTTTTGTGTAATTTTCTTAACAACCCTGAATACCTAAAGAAGTACTGCAGCAGACCATAAGACCCAGCTTTGGCTGAGAAATCTGCATGCATTGCATAAAATCTATGATTCTACAACTCATTAAGTCTAATTTATGGCATATGTAATTAAGCACCTTTGAATTGAACCTAGGTCTCTAGAGATAATAACACTTAGAACTTATATAGGGCTTTTCATCTTCAAAGTGCTTTACAAACATTAACTAATTAACAACATAATAAGACATGAAAGACGAAAGTACTTACCCATAGTGCTGCATAGCCTCTGTATAATTCAGATTTTGATGTTTTTCAGTGCAAGGCCCAGTCTGGGTGCACAGAGAGGATTTACCAGTGGTCCCCTTTACAATCAGAAGAGGACTTTGTGCACATAATGTCTCTGAATTCCCAGAGTTTGTCCCTTCTCTGCTATTTATTGCTGAGTCAGAAGAAACAGCTTCCAAATGAAGGAAGGCATGAAAAATGGCAATTCACAGCAGTTTGAGGGTGTATGAGTTCTCAGGGCTTTGGAGGCAGAGTAATGGGGTGTATTGTAGAAAGGGACTCCTGGAGAATTCACTGCACATGATTTCTGGTATCACTTAAGTCCATACCCTTCCCAAGGGAAATCTAAAAATTACACAAAGTCTCTAGAGATTGGCTAAAACACCAGGGAGAAGGCCTTACTCCAGGTCAAATACATTTTCCTGCAAACCCTGCAATATGGGGTTTTTTCTTTTTTTCTGCTCCTCTGAAAAGTCTGAACTCTCTAGCCAGTGTTTGTTAGTTTTTTAGGGTTTTTATCACTTGGTCTAATTTACACAAGGTCTCTCGAGACAGTGTATCTTGAGACAGCCTTATTATCTGAATGAATGTTTTCTTGGTGATATCAATGTTGCAGATGTTATATCAGGTTACTTGAATGCCCCTGAACATTGCTAATTCAGAAAGATGACAGATGAAATAAAAGGGGAGCAATGAATCCTGATAGTTTTAGTGACCCATCCTTCAGCCATCAGCCTGTGTCAGTGATCATTTTCCTGAGCTCAGAATGCTGCCCATTGTCTGTGCACACGCTGAGCTTGAGCATCACCTGCTCACCAGCAAGGACAATGGCTGTGGTGGCAGGATCTGTCCCTGCCCAGACAATGCCTGCCTGTCCTCATGGGGATTCTACAGTGCCCCAAAAATGGACAGTTTGGGGACCACTGGAGAAGCATGGCAAGCATACAAGGCAGAACAATGCACAGGTACCTGCCCAAGTCTGCACACCAAAAATATCTCAGACACCAACACAGATGACTCAGCAGCAGCAGTGCAGGTGGAGCCCCATCAGAAATTAAAGAAAATGAGACAGACATGGACCAGAAAATAACATGCCTGTGGAAGCAGCAGGCTTTTGTGCTCCCCCACAGACACACAGTCCAGAACAAATCCTGAAAGGTAACAATCTCACAGCAGCAATGCCTACAAGAGATCCTACGATAAACACAGGCTCTAATCAAATGCATTACGATTTTTAAATGCAAATGTAGAATAGAACTGTCAAAATGTTTTATCCCTAAATTGTGAATGCTAACCTTCTCATACTTATTATATAGCAGTACATTTTAATTTGCCTGGAGCAGAGTTGAATAAAGCAAGCATCACAAACACAATCAAATGGATATTCAAAAGAACTGCTCTTCACAATAGCTGTGTGTCTGAGCAAAGCTTCAAATGTTGATCAATTGATTACCAAAATCAAAGAATACATTTCCCAAATGAGCTTCTGTAAAACACTCAATAGGACCAGAGAAAAACAGCATAAAGTTCCACAGAACAGCAGTTTTCTCTAAAATATTTACAGGTGCAACTTTCTACTGCTTTCCTGCTTTATAACTTAGATCTGCACAGATCTAGTATGAGGAATAAAACACTTTTGGTAAATCAGTGGTTTGATTCCGTTTCAGTGTAGCAAATTCAATCAAACAAAGACAGAAAACAATTTGAAATTATCCAAAGGTATACTTTAAATCTTATAGCAAATCACAGTGTCACTGGTACAATTGCCCAAATGATTTTTTAAAATATTTAATGAACAAAATAATGGCAAAAATATAAAGTTAAGCATAACTACTATTGTTCTGTCCATCTGCCATCTCCAGTGAGCTGGTTTCTGCTGTGCCATGCTGCTGTACTTGTATTTTTGCCTTCTGTCAGTCATCTTTGCAGAACAACTGTCCACTAAATGCTCATGGTTTTTGCTCACTGACTTTAACCTGAAAAAAGGGATGAAAAAAGGAAAACTAACTTTCAATAGGAAACAAACCTATTATTTGTTTGAGCTTTCTTATACTTTATCCTCTTTCTAAAGACAAGTTTTCTTGTAACACCTCTTGCAGTAGCTTAATATGTTATACTGTGCTGTCCTCACCATGATAAAACCTGAGCTGGGGTGAAAATTCTTCAATATCCTCCCTCTGTAGAACAAAATTCAGAGCTGTTCATGAGCAATGAAGTTCTCAGCATCTTTGTCTTTACTCCTCCATCTTGGGAGGAGGTATTTGTCCCGAAGAACATAATGGGATTTTGACCCTGTCATGTGGCTGCTGTCCTAGTCTGGAAGTTTATAAAGGAAAAATCTGTAGGATCAAATTCATTCTTTTGACTTAAATGAAAGTTTTGCTTAGCAATAACTTAAAATAACAGTTGACAAACCTCAACCTTCATAATTTCTGACATTTGATATTGAGGTTCTCACTCTTCTAGGATGCAGACTTTATAGCACTCTGTCTTTCCCATGAGCTGCTGCTTTACTAAGGAGAAAAACCCCATCCACCCACACCACAGTACACTCAGTAATTCCTAGAGTAACAGAGATTACACTGATCTGCAGGATTTTTCTCTTTTCTAAACAAATAGCTTTCTGGAGCAAGCCTCTATGCTGAAATCCTCTTGGGTAAACAGAGAGCACTCCAGGACTTACTGCATCTTAAGTGAGTGTACAAATATTTAGCATTATGATGCTTAGGTGGCTGATTCTCTATCTGTACCTTTCTTTCATCTTCCACCTGGAAAAAAAAAAAGCATGGCTGAAGAAACCTGACAGAAAAAGGAAAAAAAAAAAAAAAAAGAGAAGAGGACAGAAATGGTGGCTGGCCAATGTAGGTAGAGAAACCAGAAATGTGGAGATCAACAAGTTATAGGGAAGGGATATTTTGTCTCTCCTATACTTTTGCAGATCATTTCAACAGAGCTTTGTTTCATTATAACAAAACAGGATTTAGCTCCTGTTGCCCTGTGCAGTGAGGTAAGGAGGACTTTCAAGGATGACAGAGACAACCCAGAAAACTTCCCATCATTCTGTATGTCCTCAGGGTGCTGAGGGAGAGGCCCCAGTTTCTGACTCTCACTGGTATTTGCTATTTTCCCAGACTCTTACCAGGAAGACTCACTCTTACAGAGGCAGGGAGAATAATGTTCTATTCTACTCTGTCCTTGTTTGCCAGTTAATGAAAGATTTTGTGAGGTAAAAACCAGATTTTTTTTTTCTTCCAATGCTGTTATTCCCATAATGCACATGAACTTTTTGATCCTTCAGCTCTGTATCATGTCTCCTTCAGTATCTCAGTCAGCTCCTAACCTCAGGAGGAAACAGCAGCAATTTGGCCTCTGGGCCTTATTCTCATGTAGGTCTGCCAATCACATGAATATCCTTAGCCTTACAACAGGTGATTTAATGGTGTCATTAATCCCATTTTAATTCTAAACTGAGGCACACAATAATTGCTGGGACAGGAGGCTGGGCACCAAACTCAGATTTCTTGTTAAACTCTTCCAGTGTTCATTCATTTAGTTATGCTTCAATTTTTTCTTTTTGTTCTAAAGTATTTGCAGAACAGGTACAAAAGATATCAGAGCAAAAAGAAAACCAACTTGATGAGAGCAATTAAATGAAAGTATTTAAATAGCTAATGGTTTTTCTTCTTCCATATGACTCTTTTTATACAGGAAGGCAAGATGAGGCTCTTCCTGTGCTAGCAGATAGCTGCAACTCTGCAGGGTTACTGAAGTGCTAATATTGATCAGACAAGATGGAACATGTTACTGAGGCAATTGGTCAGGCTAAAGCAGGGATGGCAGCACATGGCATGTTATGGATAGCTGAAGTAGCTGAGGATATCTATCTTTCTGTCCATCTACCTGTTTTCCAAGATGGCTATCATCATTGAACTTTGCTGCCAAGGAACAAGGGCAGCACTTAATCATCAATAGATAAATACTGTTTATGCCATTAATTGGGGACTGGGTCAGATTTTCCTTGTTTGTACCTTTGCTGCTCTTTTTTGTTTTTTAGCTCCACAGTTGTGAGACAGTAGCATTTTCTCACAGCCTGTATGTGTTGTTTTGGGACTCGTGTCAGTAGCAACAGCACAGCTCTGTGTGTCTGCCAGGGCTTATTCAATGGAGCTCCTTTCCAGAAAAACAAAATAGCCAACAGATGAGGGTTACAAAATTTCAAACCCAGTGCCTTTTCATAATATGTGATCCATGGCTTGGAAGCAGCAGCAGTGTGAGGAGTCTCTGCACCTGCCTCACACAGCCACAAGTGTCTGAATGGCAGAGGGAGTTTCCCAAGTTATACCTGCTGTAAACCCAAACTTCCCTGGCTGCATTTTCTCTATAGTTAGTATTCAGCAAAGACACTGCAGCAGTGCAGGGCTGTGTGTTTGCTGGCATTTTTCTTGTTCAAAGCTTTTGAGAACACTTTACTGAGGCATATAATGCTGCCTTGAAATTGGCTTCTAAACCACATTTTGAGAAGATGAAACACAAGCTCTTGGCTGGGTGGCTTTGCCCTGTGCCATGGCTTGCTTGAGGCAGAAAAGCACCCCATCTTCCCCTTCCAATTCTCTCAGCTCAAGTCTAGTCACTCTGGCTCTGATCATGAGATTCCTCTCCAATGTAACATTTTCTCTCTCCCCTCCCCTTAGTTTTTACATTACTTATTACAAGCTCTGGTATATAGATTTCCCCCTCTTACATGGTTTTAAACTCCAAGGAGAATTCATTTATCATTACAGAGTCTTACATTAAAGACCATCTTCCTGAGGTAATGTTGGGAGCAATCATTGTGCCCTCTTGTTTTTATCTGAAGTATTCCAAAAGGAGAGTGAGTTAGTCTAAATTAGGCAAGGGAGTTTTGCCTTGACATTTGGGAGGTCAAATTTTGCCTGTGACTGTCAGCCTCTCAGAAGAGGAGATGGCATTTGGAGTAATCCAAAACTCCTGCAGAGTTACATTACTGTGGCAGCCAGATGAGTAAATCTAGGCTGAAGATCTATTGGTTCAATTACTGCTTGGGGTCAGGACATGCCATAAATTATTAGATATGCAAATGGAAAACTCTGACAGTTGATGAAAGAAAGATGGATGGATTTCTTAAATACTCCTAACTAGTGCAAAGACTAACTATATAAACTGCTGTATAGTTATTTGCTTGTAAAAGATTTCTGTTCTTTAATGTTACCTGTGTGCAGGTAAAAATAATTACTTTTTTTTTTTTTTTTTATGTACATGTCATATTTTAAAAATAAACCTAGGTAATCCTTTGGAGGTGTTTTGAACTTATATAATGACCTTTGATTTTTGGAAGCAGTTTCAGAAAGCTCAGAAGATGGTAACTCTCATTCTGTTCTCACTTGCTGTGGGGTAAATCTGCAGCACTGCCCTGTGTTCTGTGAACACACACTGACAATGGGAGAGGATCCATTCCTTTGCCTGTGGAGGTAGAGTGTGGAAAGAATGGCACAGACTAGCTCTGGTTTGTGTGTCTGCTGGAGAGTGAATGAGCTGGCCCATGATAACATGACCTTATCACAGCTCTTTATGAACCCTGTGATGTTTCAAGAGATTTTTGTGGATAGGAAATTTAAATGCAATTAAGATATTACTCTACCACACCTATTTTTGCTGTCACTTAAATACATTCTTTATAATCTCATTTCTCAGTCTGATTAAAGTTGGAAGAACTTACCCCTACTTTAGTCATGTAGGAAATCTGCTGCATCTGTAAAAACTTGTTGAATTTCTCTTACAGATTCTCTCTTTTGGGAGAGAAGTTTTTACTACATGTAAGACAAAATGATTATGAGAGTGAGAATAACGTGAGCTGTTCAACGCCACCTGCTGCTGCAAGGGGAAATATATTCCCAGAGGCACCTTGGCTGAGCAGGAGCAGATGCAGAACCACTGGAAATTTGTTCTGCTCCACAGTAAGTTTGCAGAAATACATCACAATGCATGAGGGAATGCACTTTCCCAGAACTGATACTGACTTTCCCAAGCAGTCTCTGGAAGCACAGGGAGTTTCTAAAGGATATACAGCATCACTCCCTGGCCGGTAACTTCCAAATAATTTTCATTTCTGTCCCTCTGGATAGAATGTTTTTCAAAACTACTAGAGGCTTTCTGAAAGCTCCTATTCACTGTTTAAATATTAATCTCTTGGCCACAGCTCTTGCTGCCATTATTATCATCTTAATAAGAGTTCACATGGTGGGGTTTGAAATCTAGACAGTAAATCAAAAGTTACTCAAGTATTCAAGTAGAGATCAGAAATTAGCTTCTGACACACAGTTTACATAACAGAAAAAAAAGTAGGAAATACATTTTAGCTATTTATAATATATACCAGTTTGAGACAGAAATATTATTTGTTTATGCAGGTATAGAACCACCAGAAGCAATGAAAGGTAAAAATCTGCAGCTCACCTCTTGTACCTTTGAGAGCAGTGAAAGCCAGTGATGTTTTGCAGGTAAGAGTGATGTTTGAGGTGGTTGAACTGAGATTATCTCATTCCAGTGTGACACCAATGTAATTTGGGAACAACCCCTTGAAGCCAACAAAACTTACTGGGAGAATCATAAAAATGACAGCAAACAATCACTTTTTAAATATTTTCCTATAAAATTCTGACAGTCATTGTAAGTTTGTAAGAAGGCTACAAGAAACAACTCAATATGTATAATTCATAATTTCTGTGTAGAAACACTAGTAATAAGGAAAAATTATAACTTTTAAATTATTCAAAAGATGTTTCATTTAAAATGTTATTGTCAAAAAAATAATTTTTTTCAATATTCATTTTAATCTTATTAGTTCTGCTCGGAATCAATCAAGAAAGTATCAAAGTTCAACTAACATTCCATTAACCAGACAAGGTACTCAAAATTGGATGAAATTTAAGAGAAATACCTGAAACAAAGGAGAAAAATAAGAAAAGCACAGGCAATAAAAAATATTATAGCTTAGTTTATATTTTTTAAAAAATTATGTATGTGGACGACATAATTAGTAGAAATGGAATCAAGGAAAGCTCTGTCTTGGGGAAATGAAGAACAGAATAAATTCCACTTTTTGTGTGACTGCTAAACAAATGTAAATTCTTCTTATTGCTGTTCAAGTCTTGGGTGTTCTTATGAGCTTGGTCACTTGGTACAGATTTAGGTCTTTTTCTGTAGTCTGAGAGGTTTTAGGAAAGAGTGAAGCTTTAAAGAAATATTGCTTTAAACTTGCAAGAAAGAAAGATGCTGTAGAAGTTTAGCAGCATGTTTATATTCTTTAGTGCTCTTTATTTCTATACCCCCATTTTCCTGTTCTGACACTAATCTAATAAATTTCTATTAGGTTTGCTATATATAACTCCAATTTTGCAACAATAAAAAAAGCATATTTTTCAGTAGTTATAATAATCAGTGGAAGTAAAAGTTCTCTACTAAACATTCTGGACTTGCATAAAAATGTGGCTTATTGATTATCCAGCAAATATTTTTAAATTTTATCATGATGTAATTTCTATGAAATTAAATGGCACAATGGGCCCATTCAACCAACTTGAGTCTCATTCATGTACAGAGATTTGTTTTAGATTTTATTCAGAAAGGGAATTCTTTACAGCTAACTCCAAGTCCATTTTACTGTCTGGTCCCCTCCCCTCAGTTTGCTTATAGCCAATGACAAATTAACTATAATATATTGGATGTGCTGTCTCTTCTTTTACTGCATTCTTCTTTACTGCCTTACCCGAACGTTTGTAACTAAAACTATTTTTACAGCTTTAAAGAATGGAAGGAAATTCATATTTCTAGAACTTCAGCCAGAAGTAACCATATTTTCAGCACCTGAATTTTCATTAAAATTTACAAAAGACCTCTGCCTTCACTGATTTATTGTTGCATTAGGTAAAACTACCCAGAGTGTATAAAATACTGTGTTACTCCACTTGTTGTCTGATCTAACATGTTATCAGTGATTGCGAGTACATTTTATAACCCCAGCTGCTGAATCGAAAAAAAGGTGATACAAGCATCAATCTCCAGGATAAAATCAGAGCTCTTTCTAGCACGGTTTGACCTTACTGATGCCTTTGGATAGTCTTACTTGTCTAAGTCCTTGCAGCAATTACCAGGGGACGGTGAGAAAATGCAGCTTTAATGGTGCAGATTGAAATTGTTAACAGCGTCAAAGACTCGCACGCCAACCCCGGAGATTTCCCAGCACAGGAAAATTTGAGGAAACTCTTGATGCCACTGGAGGAAAGAAATGGAACAGGGCTGCAGACATGAGGCACAGATTTTATTTGTACTCTTTATTGTCTGCATCCCTGAACTCCACAGTGTCATTAGCAAATACAAAAAGCTATAAATGAAAGACTTAGGCCTCAACATACAGTTAACTCCAGCTGTAGCTGCCAAATCTTATTTATAGCATGAGGAGACACAGTTAATTACAGGTCACAGAAATCTTAATTTCTGTCATAATACAAGTAATAGTCTAAGAATGAAAAAGCTTCTTTTTGGACTAAAATGGTGTCTTCTAATAGAAGTCTGTTAATCTGAAAAACCATTTCTGTTTGTAGACTACAGAACAGGCAAAGAAAGGGTAAATGTGCCTTATTAATCTATTTGATGGTTCTAAATATAATAATATTCAAACTAAAATACTAAATCCCAACAATTTTTCCAAAGGCAAAGAAGAATTAGAGATGAACAGAAGAGACTATTTTGAGCAGTTTGACTATTTGAGCTGTAGTTGCTAATTATTAACATTAAATAAATTTTGAATCAGAGTTTTTAGAATGCTAAATCTTCATGACCTGAAAGTGAATAAAAAGGTCCACCTTATGAACAAACTTAACTGTTTTCCCCAAACAGAGAATCACCAATCATTTCAATGATTCTGAAGTACATGGGATAAGTAGTAAGACAAACATTATATGAAGGATGGAGTTAATTATACTGCATATAATCAGACACTGGTCACTCCACAAGTTGTAATTTATTTTCCCCTTATTTGCATTTAACTTCAAAGGTATTTCAGGAAATGTAAAGTAAGATGATTTGAGCAGTTACAAAGATGATACACATTTAACTTCAAAACTCTGTTTCAAACTCTTAAAAGTAAATTGCATACAATTTCAGGAAATAACACACCATTCTCATGCAACCTGTAATTGTTGCCTCAAAAATAGTAAACTTATTTTTGTAGGGGAAATATCACAATTTAGGGCAACAATATTCATCTGGCAGGTCTTATAGAGAGATACAGGGAAACAGTTGGGTAATTTGCATCAACATGTTAATTTAAATTCATAGTAGAGTCTATTTGGTCAAAATGGTCATATGACTGTAACTTCATATGGAAAATTAGCAGACTGTTTGAATTAATATCCAGCCCCTTCTGTAGAGCAGACACTCTCTTCAGTAAAATGGGGAGGGCTGCTGCCTTCTACAGCTTGTATTTATCATCACAACTTTGTGGGGTTATTTTTAATTTTTTAAAATTGATTTTATTTTGGAGTGGGAGCTTCTTTTGAGTTTGAATCCTTAGGACAGGTTTACAATCTCTGTGTATATGAACATATAAAAAATTCCAGCATCTAGGTCAGTACTGAGCTTTCTAAATACTTAACAAACATCTTTTTGTATCCCTTCATGTCAGATTTAATTGTCCATGGTGAAAGGAAACGCTAATCAGAATTCAAGAGAAGTACTCTGAGACATGTATCTTTCCAACCTGGGAAAGGAATGCTCCTGGGAAAAGCATATAAAGAAAAAAGCAAGTTTTCATATTATTTAAAACACCAAAACAAAATAAATGATTTAAAATTTTCATTATTAACTAATGTAGGGCTTTTATACACCAGCTCTATAAGACTGAGGTGCACTGAGGGAAAAGCTCACTTCACAAATACCTTGTTTCTTTCAGAATCCAGCCCAGAAGGATGGTATTTGAGCAGTATTAAATCATACACTACTTCCACAAAGTTATTCTGGTAGCTTTGAAAAAGATCTCTTTTCTATTCCCTGTTCCATGATTTCCCCAAATATTCCTGGTATCTGTTCACCCTCTGTAGTTACCCACCACAGCAGCTCTTATGGGGCTGAGGGAAACACAGACTTGCTGTGCACTGGTTTGTGCTGCTTCTTCCCAGCAGCAGCATGCCCAGATAGCTCCAGTTTGTCCCACTGATACCAGTGCTGAAAACCAGCAAAGACCCACGCCCACAGCTGGGAAGGTGCCTGCAGGTACCAACGCCTTTGGGGTAACTTACACCAGCACAAACCACATCAGGGTCACACCCTGAGCTCTTCCTAAGCTGGTGTCTTCCTTGGGGCTGCTTCCTTTTGGGAACCATTCCTGGCCGCATGCAAGTTAAATTTGTCCAAGTCTAAGTTGGTTGTAAGCACCTCTGAAAGCCATCCAGGAAAGCCTGGGCCCACTGAAGCCAGCAGAAGCTTTCCAGGTGTTTCAAAGGTGCTCTGATGTCCCCAGAGGGAACAGTTCTTTGCGTGTTTCTCGGGTCCACATTTGATCTGCAAAACTGATCTTTTGCAACTGAGAAATCTCTCAATTTGTTTTTGTGTGGCCCTATCTAAACAATTATAATGCAATCCCAACTGAGTATTATTTGCTACAATTACCTGTCATATGAAAATATTAAAGTTTCTTTTCATAGCTGATATAAGCTTTCATCTGAAAATAGAGACCTTTAAGAACATTTTCTGCACAAAATGCACTAGGATCTTTGAAAAGTTTTGCAAAAGCATACATGTAATCTATAAAAATGATGGCAGATTTTGTTTAGAGCAGTGTTGCAAGCAGGAGCCCTGTGGCCCTGCATTTGCAGCAGTGGTGGCCGTGCAGCCATGCTGGATTGCACAGCTGGGTGGGGACACAGGAAGGCAAGGTCCTCACCTGGCAGAGCTGACAACTTCAATCAGGGGGACAATCTAACTCAAAGTGACAGCAGTTCAGAGGGTAGGAAGGGCAGCAGCAAACAAAGATCAGGGGAAAAGTGGTTTGCAAGGGCACTGTTTTGAAGGGACCCAGATGAGCACACTGTTGCAATATTTCAAGGTGGGTCTGTTTGCTTTTTAATTTCAGGAGTGCCAAATTCTGGTGGGACTGCCCAGTTTTCAGCAAGCTGATGCAAGCAACAAGAATTTTGGTTTGGAATGGAAAATGACAGCAGGAGGACAGGAAGAGCATCTGGTAGGAAAAGCATAGGGAGGAGGTACCTAGAACAGCAGCATTTTCTCCCAGGCTTGGTTACATCTGTAAAATATCAAAGCATCCTAAATAAAGTGTTTTTGGGCAAGTGGTTGTGGGAGTGACAGGGATGGGCAGGAATGGCAGCAGTACAAGTGCATACCTATCTTAATGAAGTCTCACACCATGCTTACAACAGCCCTTTAGAGAAATCATAGCACACCATTCTTAGTAAACCAGTTTGGCACAGCCTCTCCTTATGTAGGAAACCACTCCTATGATCTCCTGCAGGTATAGGAGTGAAATTATCTGCTGCAGTAAATTCACAAGTTTAGCATTCCTTGCTACTGTGACCAAAGGTTAATGTTTTGCTGCTTGACTGAATCAAAATCACCAGTTGCCTATTACATATTTTTGTGGTCTTGCTCACACATTTGACTTCAGCAGACTTTGAGTGCTCTAATTCCCTGAGTGGTAAATGAAAGCCATGTATGTAAGAGATTAAGTTTTGTTACTGCAGAACAAAGCAATTCCACAAATGGTTTTCTCTTGCAGCTGATTGGGTCACTGAGGGCAGCTCCAGGCAGCTTCTGGCTGCAAACGTGCTGGGTGACCATCAGCCTGGTGAAAACACAGAGAAGGAGGGACTGCAGCAGTCTGGAACAAATACCTGACTTCAGGGCTACAGCTTCTTTTGGCACAGATGGCTGTGTGCAGCAGATAGCACAACATGTGCTGCTGAGCAGTAGCCATTCCTGACACAGATGAACACAATAAGAACATTAAAGACTTTCAGGGAGAAGAGAAGGGGTTTGGAATACTATCTCATTTCAAACCACTTCCAAAAACTACAGAAAATTAATACAATTTTTGAAAAAAAATTCTAATCCAGATGCTCAATAACACAAAGCTTTGCTTTATTTTAAATACTCCATAAGACTTGAATGGAGGCCTCTTTTCAAAAATGAGAGTGAAAACCTGAAATTCTTTAAATTGATAGTCTAGTGTATGGTTATGCTCCTACTCAGAGTAACTAACTGGATAATTTAGCCATAGCACTGACCTGAACAATGGTGCTCTTTTGAAAGTTCACCTTTCTGTCAAGTTGGCACTGAGTGAATTTGAATGCTTTGAAACTGTCCTTGCAAAGTTGTGCCTGAGCGGGGTCATGGAAAGCATCTGTGTGGAGCACGGGGTGGAAGTGTTAACCAGAGATGTTCCATTTGAGAGCACAGGACTGCCAGCTTCCCACTGAACTGTAATTTACTATGCAAATACCAAAATAGAAAGAGCTAAGGTTCTTTACTGAAATTATGGTGACACCATGTTAGTTCTAGGAGACAAAAAATGGAAGTCACTGAGGATGAGGTGCACTGCAAGGGCCAGAAAGCAAGCCTGAAAGGTAGAGGGAGCAGGCTATTTCTCTTTGTTATCGAGTGAAATGACTCCACAAATATGACAATAAATCACTGCAGGAATCAATCTGAGTGGAGGCAACTGCTCCATGCTGATAATGCATCAATCAATATTTAATGTTTACACTTTAATTAATCTGCACGTAGGAAGCATTCTTTCAGTGACAAAAAAGTGATGAGAAATAAAACACCTTTTATATCAAACAGCGACGAATGGCTGCCTATCTGTGAGGCTTTGATTGGGCCCTCAATTGATCATTGCAGCCCCTTTCGATTGCTCCAGTGTGCAATGTCACATTTGGGTATAAAGCAAACACTGTCTCTTGGAGGGAGGGAGGGGGAGCTTCTGAATCTGCTTTTGAGTGATTACAACTTAATCAGAACAAAGAAAGACTGATAGCAAGGTGAGTTCTTTGGAAAGAATGGGCAGAAGCAATTACGCAGAAAGATTTTCAACATCTGCATCAACGACACATATCTGAACAGATTTTACTGTGTATTACAATTATTGATACCTGCTAAGGCTTTGCACAGAAAAACAATTCAGATGTTGACTGGTAAAAGTGCCTTCCCTTATCAGAGCTACCAGTGGAGACTGAGAATTGGTCATTTTGTCACTGTTCTGAATGTCAGGGAAGGGCCAGGTGCTGCATGGACACAGGAGAAGTCACAATTCCTGCCTCAGAGTGTTTTTCCTCACTGCTCTGTTTAACCCTTGTAAACTCTAGTTCCTTCTTTTTAAAGGGCCTGATTCATTGTTCATTGATGTCAACTGAATGACTTCTATTGACTTCGGCAGGCATTGCATTAGTCCATAGATGAATGGTATTGAAAGGCACAGTGATGAAAGACAAATGAAAAGACAGTGATACCAGACCAGTAATGTTCAATTATTCCCTTAAAAAAAGGAATACTACAGCAGTGCATTCTCCATACATAACTAAAGCTTTCCTTTGCTTATGTCTGAAACAATTGTTTGAAATGTACAGACTTTTCACATAATAAATGCAATAGTAGCTATTAAAAATACAGAGAGATTAGCACTCTGGAATTTAGTTCAATTAAAAATATTAGAGACCTGAATCCAGATACAAAATTGCCATAACCTTACAGTGGGTACAACCCAGGGAAATTTTATGCTATTTTGTGTGTCAAATTTGAGTTATTTCACAAAGCCTGTCATGAAGCTATGATTGGGCAAGGGACCTATGCAAATATCAAATCATTTTAAGCTTTTAAGTAGACCAGCCACTAATTAAAAACAATTACAATTTTGGTTTGTTTTCACTGAAGAACTTTTGTTGTTTTACTAGTAAATAAACAGAGGGATTGTACTTAGGATCCAGCCAAAGCAGGTTGCCAAAATGCCTGCCCAGATTTGGGACTTCCCGGTTTAGGACGCTCTGATTGCTGGCTTAGGCAACACTGGAACAAAACCTGATATGATATTATGGTATAAAGTAATATACTAGAAGGAATTTGAAAATAATAATCCTCAGTCCTGTAAGTTTTTATTTAACTACTACTGGACAATCTTTTTCTGTGGTTCACTGAATTTTTCTGTCTATTTCAAAAGTCTAGGGCACTCAGAAACACACCCTGGCATTTTGGAACATCAGGAGCAGCAAAGTATTTCAAACATGAATGATATAATAAGAATTTCTTTCATTGGCAAAAAAGTTTTGAAATACAGTATCATACATGGGAGGAAGCGTTCACTGAGGAAATAAAAGATGAATATGACATTTAGAATGCAATAGCAGAACTGAAGCTAACTTTTTACTTCTGATGTTTCCTCACCATTCTCGCATTTTTTTCCCACAGAACTTTGTACGTAGATAAACAAAACCCCAAAGATTTCATAATCTTCATAAAAATGGAGACAATGCCTTCTCACCAAAATCTACGACCAGCTTTTCAGCAAATTTACTACACACACACATACCTACACACAGAGTTACATCTGCAGTTTATCTTTTCCATAAAAACTTCTTCCCCCTTCTGTGCAAATAAGTTGAACAAACTAAAAAAATGAAAGGGCAAAGTCAAAAGAGAGGAATGCTCTATTTTAATGCATGGTCAACTACAAATATTTATAGAAAAGATGAAAACACTACTGTGTGCACATCAGGGTTGCCCTAGGACAGCTTTAACATGCATAGTTAATGTTTATGGAAGGAAAGCAACTTACTGAACATGAAAACTTCATTTTCCTCACGTGCACCCAAAGTAAAGGTAAACTCACAAAAAAGCCAAAAAAACAAACCAAAACAAAACACAAAGAAAAAGGTCTTGCTAAAATCCTGAAGCAACAATGCAAAAGCACTTAATGTTGTCACTCAAAAACAGGAAAACTGAACAGAAAAAGTGTCATTTTCTGATTTTCTGATGATACTCCCTGCTGCACACAGCTGGACTAGCAGCCCAACCTGGAAAGGCCAATCCCAGCCCCCCTGAACTGCACTTTCTGATGATCTCCAGAGCTACATGGGTTGGTTTGCAGCAGCAGCCCTGATGTGCAGGGACACAGGTCACACACTGTGGCTTTGAAACCCCTTCCCTGAAACTTCTGGGGACACCAGTCCCTGAGGTTCTTTGCCACACTGCTGGAACCTTTCCTTTAGCAAAGGAGATACTTCCCAGCCCTGGACCCTCCTGTCAGGGCCACACTGCAGCCAGATCCCAGGTGTAATCACTGTCAGTGTCAAGCCCCAGCACCAGGGCACTCTCCAGCATCACCTCTGCCTACAGCAGCTGGCATTAGTCCAAATACCTTAGTTATATAAATAAGGAGCACCCAGTGAGATCTAAGAGTACCAGTCCCTATTTAGCACCAGAGCTTAGGCTAGTTTTCCATCTCAGCTTGTCACAGCTGTCTGCTGCATAAAAAGAGTCTGAAATGTACTAAAAAACCCTGGAAGACTAATAATTCATTAAGATGACAAATGAAAAGTAAGTCCTATCGATCAAGAGTAGAACTTCTTGGTTATAAAGGAAGCATATATTATTCTGACAGTATTTTCACAAGATAAGCTGAAGTTACAAAGAAGACAACCAATTTGATTCAAATAACTGTCTCTCCTCAGAAACATTCATGATTGCAGTCTTCAGGCACAAGTTGGTAGGGTAGTATTACTACTCCCATTTTGAAAAATTTGGATAACTGCATAATATCCAGGAAACAGGACTGTATCACTATCACAAGCTTTATGACAGCTGATCCTATGGAAAATGGTAAGCAAAGGTCTGAGTCCTGCACCACTGAATCCCAATGTGGAAGGATGTGCAATCACACACACACACACAGAAGATTATCTCTCTTCCATCACCAGCAGTGAAAAGCTCAGGGCTTATTGCACAGCTAATGAGAACAATCACATTTGCAGCTGGCCTTCCACCACCTGTAGAAGAAGAAAGTCAGCCAAAAGCCTACAAGACTCTCCAGTTGTGATGAGTGGATGGAAACCAAAGTGTGGCTCAGATTCAAGCCCTAGACTAGTTACAGCACTGTAATACTGTGCCAACAGACCCACTTAGGAGAGGAGGGCCCAGAGTGAGAGGCAGTCTATAGTATTCTGTGATGGTAAAATATTTTAGGGCAGGCATCAATTTACCTTGGTTAGTTATGTTCTCAGTTATGCTGTATTTTTGTGCCCAGAGGCCTAATTTATAATTGTAATAATAAAATGTATTATGAAGTATAAGCCAAGCACATGCAGGTTCTAATTCTATTTCCTCTCAAAGGAAAGAGCTAAGCTGTTAAGCTCCAGGTTCTTTCAACATTTCCTATTTGCGACAAACACAAAAATCTGAAATCAGAGATGTACCACAGCAAGGCTTTTACAAAGTTCAGGTAAAGCAAGATAAATGTCTGCCTTTTTTTTTTTTTTTAATGCTAAAATGATATTTCTAGTTCCTTTATGTCAGAGCTGTCACAATGCCTCATTCTGCAGATAAACTGAATTTACAGTTACCAATCCAGTTCAGACACTTTCCCCACAAAAGAAAAGTCACCATCCCAAAGCTTTCAGGGTAGCACTTCTACCTACATTCTTACAGAGAGAACTTATAGGTCATCTGAGGGACCTCCCCAGTCCCTAAGGATGGGGACAACCTGAATTCTCTTAGGAGAATAGCTCTTACTCTGGCTTGGTTGTAGAACTCAATGAACAGCCCAGCTGTTAATGTTATATTAATTTTGCCCTTGATTGTACATGAGAACTGGAGGAGAATGTTCCATTTTCTCCTTCCCTTTTGACTGGAGCACCCTGTGCCAGGCCCCAGCAGGTGGCTGGTCCCAACCCTCCAGGTCCCTCTTGCTGGGACACATTTAGAACAGCAGGAAAACAATTTGTGTGTCTGTGAGAACAATGTAATGTTAACAGAAAACTATGTTTAATTATTCAGATTGTCAGTTATTAAAAAATAGGATGTCGAAGAGCAAGACTTGGAACTGTATCATTAATCTACTGTTTTTTACAGTATATAGTATTTATGCTATAAACAGAAGTTTTAATAATTAAAAAAGAAAAATAAAACTACTGCAATAATTTTCACTCTAGCTCCCACTGATAAATGTTGATATTGACAATACATTAATATTGCCCAGCTTATTTAAGCCTGAATAAATAATGAGGAAGAGTTAATAAGAATACAACTACCAAACATAATAATGGTCCTTAATCTTATGAAATTATTCTTTACTCATATGAGCAGTCAGTCTCACTAATGTCAGTGGCCCAAATTTTGCAGTCCCTAATCACATACTGTTACCTTCAGTACTGTTGTTCTCAATTTAGGATCAAAGCCCATAGTTTGCTGGGGCCATGCTTTCAAGGGAGGATTGGGCCCAGACTTTTAATAAGGGGTTTGGTGGCTTACAAAGAGGTGATTAAGATCTTCCTTTGAAAAAACAGAAAAAGTAGAGTTCTTCTTTTGGATTATAACAGCACAGATAGCCGTAGCTTGCGGATTTCAGAGTATTAACTGCTAATCCACAAGTGAACTGAAAGGTTTTTGTTTGTTTGTTTTGCTATTACAGTATTTAAACTTGTCAACCTTCAGTTCTCAGTAAGTCATACTTAAGTTTCTTAGCAAAATATTTTATCACATCTCTGTGAGTGTGCCTAAGAGTTTGAGAGATCTTCTGGTTATAGGCAAAACCCAGGGTAGTTTTCTTTGTTTGATTTGGTTTTACTTAATGAATATCTTGTACTTATTTCTGAGAACTCAAACCATGAAGTTTTGGAAACTAAGCCACAATATAAAAGTTTCTATTTTCCTTAAGTGACATTCAAGTATTGTTGTTTGTCAGCAACAAACAGAAAGTACTTAGTGTAATTATTATAGCACCTCAGTAAAAATCAGACTCTAGCCGTAGGTGATTGCAGCTATAAAGTTTCCAGAATAGGAACAATGAGCCCTATGAAACTAATGAAAAAAATCGCCAACTTCCTCACTCCAAAGTCTGATTTTTACAAGGACTCCATTTCTTCCTGGTTGCCAAAAATGAACAGTTTATTTGAATTGAGCTTAGGTCTCCAGGAAAACAATTTTAATGTAAAATTGAATAATGTTGCACCAATGACAGGATAATAAAGTGGTTTCAAAACTGAGCAATATTTAGGTAGTGTGCCCCTCTAATGAAAATGCAGAAATCATATTCTAATGATAGCATAACTAAGATGATAAATATCCAGATATACCCTTTGCTGTACCACTTTGTAATCAAATCAATTAGAAATCTAATGATTACTTTGACACAAACAGGTATTTAATATGCTGAAAATGTACCAGATTTCTCCCCTCAAGTATTAGTGAAATCCCCAAGAAAATTAAAATCCAGGTCATAGCTAAATTCCTTTGAAACTGGGATTTAAATTAAAAAAAAAGAAAAAAAAAAAAAGAAAAGTTTAGTCACAGTAAGAATTCTTTCTGCTGTTACATTTTTATAAGGTTAAAGCTAAAAATAAGATCAAAATCTTTTTAGAGGCTACATCAAAAAATAGACCAGGTGTGTTCAGAAACCCATCACACATCTGCCTGTTAAACAGATGCCAACCAATAAATTAATTAAAGCTACTCTCCTCTCAAAATAGAAAAGAGGAAAGAGCTGTTCGGGACATTTATGGGGTGATGTTTGCATGACTGACAAGTTTTTCATACTTGGCCTCTATTGTACAAACCTCTGATACTTCTCAAACATTTTCCGAAAGGAAAATGAAAACCCTGTGAGAAAGAGAATTTAGAGAATTTAGTAACCTGTTTCTGGGCAGTCAGATTGATGCTAGAGATATGGCATGGCTGTTTATCAGCTGGGAGAAGTGAATTAAGGAAATGAGGTTTCAACAGGGACCTGATGAAAATCCTTGCTAATAACCCCTGCCATCACACTCAGGAAATCAGAGTTTGCATGTGAAATATCTCACTATCCTTTGTATGCTGTACTTCATTGTCACAATTAGCACTTCAGCTGATCAAGTGAAAAACTTTCTTGTGCTGATCTTAAATCCTACTATACTTATAGAACCTGGAAAATAAATACAAAGGCCTTTGAGGAACAGTAAACAGTTCTGAAAGGGCAACACAATTCCTTGAAACAAACTTTTCTTGGACTTTAAGGACAAACAATGTTAATTTCTACATTTCTTCTTCCAATTATACAAATTTAATTTTTTTCTGGAAACTACACAATTGCTGCAAAAGGAATTAGTGGATGTAAGGGGTTATTAAACATGGCATTCACCCACTGCTCTTACATAGAAAAGGCAGCTCTGAAAAAACCAAAGCTGATTAATATGAAAGGCAGCTAACCTAAAAACTAAAACTTGAACTGAATGGTGTGTGCTAATCTTTCTCAAATACACTTATGAAAGCTAAATTTGCTGGTATTTGCCATTGCTATGCAGGCTAAGTGTTCATGTGAATGATATCTCCACAGTTCTGAGCAAACCAGTTAAAAATAGAGAGTTTTGTCCTCACTGGTAATTTTCTCAATCTCCTGTTCATCCACAGCTGCCTGAATAGTGAACACTTCACAATCCAGTGTCATTTGTGATAAACTTTGTTAAAAAGCTGCCATTCATTACTGGTAATTTCCTTAATCCTCAAGTCTCTTGTAAGGAAAAGATAGAAATTCTGTTATATATTTGCTCTACAAGGTCTACAAAAAAAAAACCTTCAACATTAGCCACATTAATAAAATACTCACCAGATCAAACTCTTAATAGCCAGCCTTAGACTCTCCATTGTTTAGTGATGTTTGTTTGCCAGCCTATCTGGAGACACAGGGAAAATCTAAATAGCTCTGGCCACTCATTAGCAAAGTACCGTGGAGTCCTAATCCCATAAAGATATTAAACTATTTTTCCTTACAATAGCAACAAATGGAGGGAACTCTCATTACTTATTAAGATGTGGTACATTCTTTGCATATTGAGTTTCTTCTTATACTTTGAACTCTTATCCCCCATCACTCTGTTTCTGAGGCTGAGATCAAAGTAGGTCGGCCTCACAGAGCTGCAGATGAGTGGCCGCCTTTCAGAGAATATTAATGCCCTCCTGAAGGGCCCAGGTGGGGAGGAGGTGGATTCCCCTGATGGGAGAGCCCTGCCAGCCCAGCCACGCCAGGCCACTACTGGGGACACAGCACAGCCCTGCCGAGGGCAGCTGCTCACCTCAGCTTAGCTACATGGCCCAAAATCTCAATACTGAGCCCAGGTCTCTGTTGGAACTAGAGAACTGTGTAAACCTGAATTCTGGCAGACTGGCACTGAGCAATTTGTTTTATAGCAGGAAAATATGTGATCAATTTTGTGTTTTGAATTGAAAAAAAATTTTGGTCTTTCTGGTTTCCACTTTTGACTTCTCCAGTTTTAGTTTTTACTTCTCTCTACCTCAGCTACTCAAGGGCTGGTGTTATCAGTGAACTCATGGGCAGCTGGCAAGACAGTGTCCCCCTCCAATCTTCCACTTCCAGCAGGGATCCTGCCATGCAGGGTTTCTTTCTTGCCTTCAAATTTGCTTGCAAGACTTTTAAAGGGGAATTACTTTCGAGCTTGTTAAAGGTAAGAGTAAACATGCTAAGTACTGAGACATTCAGTGGGTATCGGAAAAGAAGAAATGTTATATTCATTACAGAGGAAAATCTAGTAATAAAAAGTATTACCTGCATTTATAGCCCTTGTAACCTAATTTTTGTGACAAAGCAAAGAAGTAAAAACATTCCTTTCTGCCTTTCAGTGACCCCTATAAGAAACCCCCCATGGAGTCATTTAGGATAGTAATTTGAGTGAAAATATATGCAGCCTTTACTTTGCTTGCTCTTCTTAAATTAATAACCCTTACTGATAATTAATCTAAAAGTTTCTAAAGGTATTTGCAAAAATGCCCTCAAATTAGTAAGCACTTGAAAGAAATAAAAGCATAAAAGACATTATCCACAACATAAAAGAGTAACAGAACACGGAGCTGCGTTGTTCAAATGTTAAAACTGTACATAAAATACTCCTTCAATATACACTGCCAGTAAAAACCAAAGCAAAGCAGGTCATTAAAATGTCAGACTTGGGGCAGAGTGGAAAAAATGCTGTGTTTAAAAGAAACACGTAGACTTTTTATAATTATTTCCCCTTAAAGTTAACTGTTTAAAAAAACCTCCAAACCAATAACAACTGAACCAAAACAAACTAAAATTAACCCCCAAACAAACAACGGCAGCAGCATCAGAATACAGTCAATTCTAGACTTAGTCTTGTTCCTAAGCAAACCTAAGGACACTTTTTGAGTCTTTCTCCAGCTGATGGCAGCTTTGTTTGTGAAATGTCACTTTCCTTTATCAGTTTTTTCTCAAGCAAAAGCAGAGAGGTGAGTTCAAGCCACTGATGTCCATGTCATGAGTCTGCTACAGCTGAGCAGCAGAACCCTTGGGAGCACCGTGAGCATCTGGAGAATCCTTGGGAAGATGCTGAGGTTCCATGCACAGCCCTGTGCTGACTGATGGACTTTCACATTCACTGCTGTGCTGATGTTGAGTCTCATGCAGGATTGTAGCATTCTGTAAAGAGCTCAGAGTAGAAAACCTCAGTCCCTTCTCACGTGAACTAAAACTGCCCACTGAAACTGGCAAAAGCTTGTCAGGATAAAGGAGATCTGTGGTGGTCACTGGGCAGCTGAAGGCATGTCAATGACACTTATTTGAATTAACCTTTTCTGATGTCCAGTGCAGATAAACCAAGAGAATAAAAGACAAAGTCTGTCTCTTCAGACATGAAATATGTTGCCATACTGAAAATAAAATGTTGTATATTGGTGTCACTTTTTCTAGTCCCAAGATTTTTGAGCCAGAAACAAAGACCAATGTCCTTCTGACTCTTCAGAATTGAAGGCTTCAATTTCCCCTCTACTGGAAAAAAGTGCATCATGGCCCCAAAGAAAAAAAATAACTCATCTCATTAATTCTGTATATTTTCAGCAAAGTGTCTGCATATGAAGTCAATATAAAATCTTCACTGAGCTGAGTTCCTAAACCATGTCTAAAAGGTGGCAATGCCCTAGGAACAGCTCTGTCCAGCAGGTACAATTCCATATTAACTGGGCTAGTGTATATCTGAATAACACCACTGATGCACACAGCTATTCCAAATTAATTTTGGTTTCACTAAAGTAGTTGGCTCATAAAGCAGAGATAAATGTAATGATCAAAAAACAAAAAAGTGTCTGGGACTCCCACTGAAGTCCATGCAGGAATACAGGTAACTTTGTCCTTTAACATCTCTGTAGCTCTGTTCCCTAAAGCTAACAAACACCACTGCTGAAAGTACAGGTTGTCACATTTACAATCAGCAATTAAAACCAACATTCTTCTGGTTTCCATCTGATAAGAGCAGTGCTCAAAGTGGAGAGACAATGGAGAAACACATAATAGCACCAACAAATTCAACTTGTGTTTAACTACTCCTTTTTCTTCAAATCACCTTCTGCAATGCAAATATTTGTAAGTTGGGAAAAAAGCCTGTAATCATGTTTGACACATGTTATACTCAAAATACAAAGATCCTGGGTGAATTTTAACCTTCATACTTATGAAGTTTCTTTTTCTATTTTCTGACACTTTATGTATTATGATTTAATATACCAGGAGGAGACAGAGTGGACAAAGTTTTAGACTGGTGTAATTGACTCAGTAGGAAAACAAGGACATCCTTAGGCAGCTGTGGTTCCATGACTGTTTACAAGAGGTTCTGCTATGCCCAATATTCCTCACTAGGAATGATCACTAATTTTTAGTCACAGGCTTCCAGTGGCAATGAAAAAAGCAAAAACATACTGTATATGTGTTTTTGACAGCTCTGTGATTTTCCTGCTATGATTAAAATGATGAGTAATACTTTAAAAGGATTAAAGTTAGATGTTGGAAAGTTGGTTTCTAGCCACACATAAAGCCTTCAGGCAAAAAGTCAAAATTTCATAAATTTTGAATCAGCAGGGTGACTTTAGAGCACTTCAATACTTCCTATAATTTCATCAAACTATTTTGATCCTGTACCAGGAGCCTAAAGCCAGGCTGAAAGCACCATGGGACCCCTGGTTTGTGACCTATGGCTTTGATGAAGGCAGCTCACCATGACCCTGGAGGGCTGGTACTTAGTTATAATGATAGGTTTGAACACTATTTCCTTTCCTATTGTCTACAAGTATTCAGGATGATAATCCCAGTTTAAACACATTTTCTAGCCTCATGACAACTCTGGAAATTCTAATTTCCTTAAAGATAAGCAAAAATGTTAATTTTGCCTGTAATCTTTATGCAAAATCAACTACTATCAACAATGGGGATTCCAGAGCTTGGAAAGAAGGTTCATTTTGCATTCTTCAACCCAGATAAAAAGGAATGAAATAACTTTCTCTAAAAATATTAGCTTGCTTGCAGTTATTGTGAGGATGTCAGAAGCTTGTTCTTTACTGATTTATTATATAACAACTGTTACTGTCTTCCTGGCCACAGGCTAAAACAGTGGCCAGTTCTTCATTACCAAACTGCCAAAAAAATGCAGTTTGAAAGTCCACATTAAATATTTCAAATGTTTTCCTCAAAAAGTCTTATCATAGATCATCTGAAATCATGCGCCATATTCCAAGAAAATTCCTTAAAAAAGGTGATTTTTCATGAGCATTTGACATTGATTGCTCAGGAGTTTAAAGAAATTGGTATTTACAGAGCACAGGCTCAATTGTCACCTAAATGCAGGCAATCTGCATTGAGCCATCATTTCTCCACAGACCTCATTTCTAGCTATTGAGCAGGAAAGATAAACCCCCACAAATACCATTTACACACATATTAAGAGCACATCATACACATAACATTAAATAACACCCACCCTCCACAAACAGCCTTCCCTCAGGGTCCCAGTCTCCTGTAATTCAGCCTGAGTGTGAACTAGAACAAATCATGGTCACCCAGATACTTTGATGTTCTTATAATATCAGAGGTTTTTTTAGAGAGCTAATCAGCAAAGTCTCTAGGAGTCTTCTCCTGAAACTTTAACTTCCCAGAAGTCCTCATTCTCAGTCCCTATTCTGGTCAACTCTGAAGATTGTAGACCTATTTTTTTAAATTGATGGTTTGCCTTTTACCCAACTAGCATTTCTCCTCAAGCAAAGGATCACACCTACCTTGCCAGCAGGTATTGCTCCCCCAGTGCTGCTCAATGTGCTGAAGAAGGGCACACATCCCTATGGCAATGTGGTTAATTCAAACCACAGGCTATTTCAGTTTTAAATAAATGAAACAAAAATCTAAAAACCAAAATGAAAGGGGGGAAAAAAGAAGGTGACTGAGTATCAGCTATTGGATCAGAGACTGGGCAGGGAAAGCTGCAGCATGGGAAGGCAATCCAAGGCCAAGGCACCTGTGCTCAGTGCCCTTGGAGCCCAGCAGAGCCTGTCTGCCCAGAGCCACCTGTAACCTGTCTGGTTTCTCTCCATCACAGAAAGGGATAGATTAGGAATAGTTCAAATGAACTGGTCAGCCAGTAGAACTGGAGGAATTACAAGCTTCTACCAAAGGATGGTGATAAAACATTTTCAATCAGAACAGCTGCTTTCAGACGTAATATTTGGCATTAGGAAAAGAGGACTTGAGCCGATGCAGGCTACCTGCTGTATTTTAGAAAACGTGCACATGCTCATTTGTGCCAGAGGACATAGTGAATAATATCTCTACAATGAGTTGTTCATCTTTAACTGGCACAGTTATACCTGGAAAATTGGGTGGTTAACACCTTTACTTTCTCCTCTGTGATAACTCTGTCATTCTGTTACTCTGTGCTGGAGACAACCCATCTTACAAAACAGCCTTGGACCCTGCAAGTTGCTCAACACATTAAAATGCTGTGCTGAGATACAGATCTATAGATGCCTTAGAGAGCATTTTCTAAAAACCATAAGGATCTGATTTACCTTCATTAATGCTGTCATTATAGCACTGCAGTTTGAAATCAGTATTTCGAGGCAATGGTTAGAAATCTAGCAGCATTTCTGTATGAGCTGTCATCACCATCTGCACCACCACTGACTTTTTCTTAACTGATCCAGCTGAAAAAGAAAGAAAAAAAAAGTTAGATCAGTTTGAGTCCAATTCCCTGTGCCTGTGCAAATGCTTCTCTTGGAACAGGGCAGGAGAAGCAGCAGGGGCCAAAGCTGCTGCAGAAACACAAGTGCAGCCACATTCCTCGATATTGGTGTAGGGGGCCAGACTGACTTAGAGTAAAATATCTTTAGGTGCATTCTAGTCTTTTTTATGATCATCAATGTTTTTTTCACATTCCAGATAGAATCCATCCACAGACCTGGTGTTTTTCCGGTGGATTTGTTCACACAATGCTTTATGTTGGCAGCTCATTTCTGTCTTAGTCATGTTTTCGTTTTTTCTTTTGCAGATGTTTACAATTACTCCTTAAAATGTTTCCATTTTCTCTGATCACTGAATGTGAATGAGGTGACATTTTTAAAAATAATTGTAGCTTTTTCTGGCCAGAAACCATGTTCTTAGATTCAAATAGTCTTTGTGTTTTAAACTGTGGTAAAGGTCTTATATCTTTGCAACAGCAGCATCTGCACTACTTTGCCTGTTCCTTTTTTGACAAAATCCAAGTGTTATTTGTCATTATCTGACTGTATCTTCTGTCTGGCAATCAGATGTTTATATGGCTTTTATTTAACCTTAAAGACATGAGGCCTATTCTCCTGGATTTCTGTTGGAAGGACTGCAGAATAAAAAGTACTGCAGCAGCCTGAGCTTCTGAAATGCAGAGGAAGGTTTCTCTGCTTTTCTTTCAATTGTTTTTTTTCCCTATTGTTTTTATTGACAAAAATTTAGATCAAAGTTCTTAAAAACATATGCCTCATTTCCAACACCTGCAATTATATTGCAATGTTTGTAATGCTTCAGTTGCTCTTCAGAACCCCATGACTGGGAGTCCTCCAAGCTTTTGAGAAAATTCAGCTGCTTCTTCTTTTTTCTTCTTTTGTTTTGAAAAATAAGATTTTAATTTGGAGAAAAAGTATAAAAATGTGCCATCAGTTTACCACAAAGGCTTAAACAAGAGAACCACGTAGATATTTTAAAAGATTTTTTTTTTTTGATGCAGTCTCGTGACTTTTGGGGTGCTGAGTCATGGTTTTTGCATGCTTGACATCAGCAATACCACAACTGAGAGAAAATCTTTGTGAAAGATCCCTTTCTACTCCTCTTGAGACAAAGGGATCCTCCAGGAAAAAACACAGAGAAACAAATGTTTCTTATTCATTATAGTTCCCAGTTAAAAACAAGCTCGAAACCCAACTTTAAAGCAAGCAATCTAAAATATTTGCCAAACCATCCCTGCTTCTTTCTTTCACCATAAGGACTCAAAAAAATCATTTTTTCTTTGCTTTGCTAGGATTATAAAATCATACAATGTATGAAAATGAATTTTGTAGTATAATTTGATATTTTTCAATAAACAGCTTCTTTTAATATGCCAGATTTCTCCCTCTTTCGTGTCAAGCAAGAAGTCTGGCATTAGGGACAGAAAATTACTTTTTTCATTAATGATAATATGCAACTTTGTGTGTATTTTTTTAGCTTCCATGAAAATAATGTACCAATTTTATGATGACACTCATTCCACTTCATTAAAAAATGCTTTCCCTTACTGGGAATCAAGCATTCTGAGAGACACATGGAAATGTCACTTGGAAAAACAATTTAGAACCATTTTGCTCTTAAATGAGAATTTTGGCCAAGAGTTAAAACACTTTCACTGCAAGTTGATGCATGACCTCAAGTTTCTACCAGTGTAAAACAATTACAAATATTCCCTACTCCTAATAAAAGAGAAGGAAATTACTGATATCAGTAGTCTAGAGGAGTATGATAATATATTACACTGAGCATAAAAAATTTGATTCTGGAGCTGGCTGGTTTGGCAGCCAAAACTAGACTCTTTATTGAGCAAAACTTCCTATTCATTCCAAATAGTTTTTCTGCACTAAGACTTGAGAATAAATTGCTTGTGGGCTTGATAAAAATGGTTGGTATGTGTCTGTATTAAAGTATTTTTGGCACAAACTACATCAGAGGCAAATCAGGTCAAATTTACACAACTGTTGTTGTCATATGGCATTAATTTGATACCTCACTTCAACTGACAGTTGGACGTGCTGGTTCTTTTATATTCACCAGATTTTTAATTAATTGTGCCAAGCTGAAAGTAAGCAAAAAAAATTAGACTGAAAATAAAACTTCATGCCAGCAAAGGTAAAATCATCCAGATAAATCTACACTAAATTTACAACCAAATCTAAATCTGTACTGTGCTATGAATTACCTAATTACACCATCAGAATCACCATTCATGGAGGGCTGCTCAGCAGAGAATATAAAACCCCCAGCACCACAGATCAACCCTTTTCTCCTATCTGTTTGTTCTACATGGACCTGGACAACAATATTGTCACTACTTCCAAGTAGTTCTGCTATTTCTAGCACCATTACTACTAAAGTACTTTTATTTCATCACCATTGCTTTTTCAGAACAATAATGAAATCATAGACAATTTAAATACCTGTTCACAAGTTTGGATCTACAAAACACCAGAGTCTAAAATATGTGATCTGTTCTGCACCAGCCCTTCAGCTGATCACAAAGCTCACACTGCATCTCCAAACATCAGCAAGCACAAGACTAATTTAAGAATGCCAGAGCATCACTTCATAACTGCTCCTTAAGCATAGTATCCAATATTTATAGTAACTCTTTGTAACCCATTACTTACCCAGAAACTCTCTTTATTACTCTGCTAAAATCAGTCTTTTAAAAAATACACTATATTTTCATTCTATCACAGGAGAAGTATAATTGATAGAAAATATTTCCATTTTTTATGCTCATTTGGGCAGGTGGAATTAAGACACCACATGCTGCAAATATATTAATACTAAGTAAAAGTTTCTTCTCCCATCCAAATATGCACATAGACATAATGATGATGTTTTACTTGATCAAGATGGGGAAAAAAAGATTATCTAGAGCATTTCAGCACTCCTGAAGTGGTTTAACTTTGCCTAGATGAGATCGCTTTTGGGACTACTCTTCCCCAGAATCAAAATCCTATTTTAAGTGCCCAAGCCATCAGCCCAGCCCTTCCCTTCTTCCCAATAAAAAAAAAAATCCCTAGAACCCAAAAAAACTTTAAAGTCCTCAGCTCACCTCCTTCTTTGGCTTTATAATGCATCAGTCAAATAATATACAAAATCTCAAAGGGAGATGAAATTATTTCTCTATATATATCACTTGGTTAAAAAATGGAAGTTTAATATCATTTCTCAAACGAACTCTATGCCTGAAATCAGGATAAACCTGGTATTAAAAATAAATTGTAATACGAGTTCTTGGCTACACAGCTTGTTGTTGTAGATACAGGGTGGTGAGGACTGAAAGGACTGTTTGTTGACTGTTTCTCTCTGACACAGCACATGAATCCCATTCCAAGGTGGTCTGCTGGTTGCCTGCAGTGCAGGAGAAAATACAGTTTCCCTTTTGAGGTATAATTTGCTTTCCTTAGAGCACTGATGACTGAGCATGACTGGAGCTGGTAGAGGATGTCAGACTGAAATGCTGCTGCTCTTACTCTACCAGAGTACCCAGCTGGGGTGCCTTCCTTATATTAAATCAAGCCTCACATGTGAGGTCAATGAAGCATTTCCCCCAAATCAGATTGATATAAACCATTAATTTTTTGGTGGGTTTTTGTTTAGTTTTTAATTTTTTTTTTAAATTATCTAAAGTAATTAGAGAATTTTGAAACCATAACCACATAATTATAAATATAAGAGAAGCAACTCTGTCACTTGGTGACTGAACATAATTCTTTAGTTTGTTATTTACAGCCAGGTCTGTTTAGCCAGTGCCTGTCTGGACACAAGTTGCCACTCTTCACAAAAGCTGTCCAAAACTTAGACTATATTTCATGGGAGAAAGCAATGTCACTCTTGTTCAAAGAACTTGTAATGGGTTTTGTACTGCTACATTATTGGAGAGGGCTCTAGAAAAAACCCTGTGGTTAAAAATGCACCTGGTCTACACCATGGGAGCTTCCTTGTGGCCAGCTGGGCTGGGATGGAGACAGTCCCCGTTTCCTACCTGCTACCTTTTGGGCATTCTGCTGGAAAGACAAATTGGTGCAGCTCCTGAGCTCGCCAAAGCTGGCTTTTCCTTCAGGGGCAGGAGAAAACTCATCATGAGTGCTTTTCCTCACAGGAGATCATGACATGCTTCCTGTCTAACACTGGTCTAATGCACTCATTTATATTTAAGGTCATAAGCAAAGAAGGTTGGAACTGGTAGAGCCAAACACACTGATGTGAGTTTGGATTTTGTTTTGTTTCTGTTGATTTTCTCATCGCTACATCACAAATGCAGTGATTAGCAATAACATTTTAGGAACCTGCTTTGGTGAGACCTGACAGCCAGACTACCTTTTGGGGGTTCTTCTGGAAGAGATGACTAAATGCTTCAATGCACAACCTTAAAATCTTCTTAAAATTGCGTAAGATTTTTATCTGTGAAGACTTGCTTTGGTCAGGAACTCCTCCTTTTCTGTCACAAGGCCACTGATTAATATGAAATAAACTCCACCTGTAACTACATCTGTTTTTTCTGTCTAGCTAAGGTGGCAAGTCGCTGTATGAAGAACAGTGTCTGCAGGGCTCTGGCAGACAGTACTTCATGTAACTTTCATGACTGCATTTACTTCTAATTGATCCTGCAGTACTGTGCCCCTTATGGAGTGTTTTAAATCAATGTCAACCATAAAGGGGTACTAAACTGTACAAGATCCTTTTTTGGTTGCAGTTAAAGATAACTTATTTACGAGGACATGAATAAAACTCTAAGTGTGTGAATGCAAATGTATCCAAAATTTTCAGAACTCTTTTCCTCTATTTCATAAATTGAAAAATGTCAGGCATGGATTTTTTTCACTTTTCCATCATGAAAGATTCAACAGGGCCCTTTGAATGTTTTCTTTCCCCTTATGTTTTTCTCCATCCCTGTATTAACTGGATACGACATTGGAAGCTCTGTTATCCAATGAGAAAATCAAAGTGAGTAGAAGAGAGGCTCTTCCAAAATTGGCAGTGTTCTGGCATTCACCCAGAACTTTCATGTTATGGAAACAAACCCCTGACAAGCTCAGACACGAGTGAGTCTCACCAGAAATGAGCAAGTCTCCTCAGCCCCTGTGTGCCAGCATGGACATTACTCCTGAAAGCAGTTGTTTCAGAAGAGCTATTCCTTAGTAACTTCATTTACAAATGTTTTTAATACATTTACAATGTACAGTAAGAAAAACAGCTGAGGGAGTGACTGCATCACTCCATCAACCAGATCTCTCTATTTTGGGATAGCCCCCTCAAACATTTTCACAGCCTGAAGTACCTCCCCAGCATCACACTAAACAAGAGGTTTGTTCTTATTACAGAACAGAAGCAGCAAATAGCCCAAAACCCTGGCCAAAGCTGCCATGGTTACTGTATGCAGGTAGTGACAGGACATCCACTCCTCAGTAAAGGGAAGAGAACCCAGGGAGGAATTAGTGAAGTTGCACTGCTTGGTTTCTCAGAAGAGTCTCATCCTGCCTGAGTATTGCTGACATAGAACAGATGAATGCACAGCAATGAAGTACAGAATGAGAATGTCACTTGATCTTTATATATCACACTTTTCCTCTCAGATCCTCATAGAAATTAGGAGTGAGTCAGTATGGGAGACTGAAATCTCACCGAGATCAATACAAAAGAAATTAAAGATGGTGAATTAACTATAAAGACTATTAGTGCTCATGAGTTATATTCAAGGTAAAAGATTACACTAAAACAGAAATTAAAGGGATAAACAAAGACAGCTCATTACCTTACTTAATTTTCTCTTTTATGGATATACTTATAGAAGTTTGGTGGTTTCTTTCCAGTAAAAGCATAAGTTCAATAGCTCACTCAGAACTAGAATCTTAATTCTCTAGAAAACTTTAAAGTTCCACACATTTTATATATGTCATATCATTCCACTGGCATGAAACAATTTTCCTCTGAGAATGTAGCAGACAATAAACAACTCAGAGATAACATATTCCTCAAACCTGAGTTTAACATGAATCTTATGGAAGATGTTCAATTGCACCTGCTCAGAATCCAAAATCAATTATGATGCCTTTAAAATCTCCATCCTGTATTGGACAGTGCAGAATCTCCATGTGCTTGGACATTTTTCTACAACTGTCCTCTGAAGGGTAAATCCCACTGAAGAGGCAGCCTATGAAGGAAAGTTAATATCACCACAGTACTTGTCTGGCCGTGCAGGAATGGTGCACAGGGACCCTGCTGTGCTTACAGCAGCACCAGAGCCAAAAAATCCTACTGTGTTTGCAAAAATAACTGACTTATTTTTGAGCCAGAGTTGGTTCTTTTATGTCCTGACTCAAAATATAACAAATCTTTATAACAGTTTGTTGCTGTTGTGGTGGGGTTTTTTTTGTGTTTGTTTATTTTTTCCTTTTTTTATTTTTTTAATAACAGAATTTTTTGTAAACTATTCAGAAGAATGATACCAGGTTTGGCCCCAACCCAGCAAAGCACATGTTTAACCTTCTGCATGTCACTAGTTTCTGAAATCAATGGGACTGCTTGCAGCCTGAGAGTAAATCATGTGCTTCAGTGCTCCACCACAATAAGACCTTTACAATTGTTTTCTTCTGTACAGATAATTCTAGGAACCCTCACAGAGACTCAATGACTTTCACAGATGATGAAGAATCTCTGCTATAGGTAGGAGGAAACCTTGCTAAACACCCCTTTTTACAGCTTTACAGCCTTACCTTCCATTTCTTTGTTAACCTGGTACCAGAAATTAAACCTTGTTGGAGACACAGATTAGCCAGGAGCAGAGGGAGCTGGATGCAACTGTAAAAGGAAGGCCTTACCTGGCAAACAAAGGAAGGAAGTTGGACATAAATAATAAAATAATTGTAGATATGTAAATGATAAGTGCAACAAATAAAGGCCTCCCTAACTTTGATGCTGAAAACAACTTGCATTGTTTTTTCCCAAAGAACAAAAGACTTGTACTGATGCAAGACTGTAATCAAAGAAAGTATTTGGGGTACAGAATTGCATTCATGAAAGTTTCATTGAACACTTTTACTTGCTCTACAAACCACAAGCAGCTCTTCAGAGATCAAGCACTGTGCACCTTGGAGCAAGGTGCACCTTGACTGTTTGCATGGGGTGGGTGATTAGCAGTTTGACTTAGAATACTGCAAGAACCCCAAATTACTGAAAACACCTTTGCAATACCTGGACCTACATCACTAAGGTTGATTTACAAAATAATCATCTCTGTTTTCTCTAGGAAAAAAATCACTGAAATTTGGGTAGACTCAGTCTTAAAAGCACAAAGCCTCAAGAAACTTTTAAACAGAAGATAGAAATTAAATAGGTAGATTTTTTTCCTAAATATTTTTTATGACTTGCCCAGCCAATGCCTAACAAATGGCTTCACTTTAGCAAGAAAAATTAACCTTCCTCTCCTGAAAAACAAACATTTTTTTTCCTTTTTGTGCAACAAAACCCAGAGATTCAGACCTGCTTGTTACTGGCTGAAGAGCCCTCTCCTACACGAAATCAGTTTTTGATGAAACCTGTTATGTGCATTTAAGGTAAGAAACCACTCGCAGCTTCACCTCAGGATGCTGAAGTGTTTTATGATCTAGTGTTTGTGGTGTCAGCCTGAAAAATACTATTTAGCATCTTCCCCCCCAAAAAACCACACAGACTGACACACACTCTTAACCATAGAGCAAATCATCCCAGAGCTTTGCAGGGAAGAAGTGGAGCAGGGTTCTGCTGAGCATTGGCTGGATTTGTACCTATGATCTCATTTTCTTCCAGTCACACCTGCATGCACACAGCAGCTCCTGCCAGGCTGTGGCTGAGACTCACACAGGTGAGAGCCTCCCTGACTCCTCCTTACCTGCAGTGCCTTTATTCGGCCTGCAAAATGGCAAATATTCAACTGTGCCGAGCTTAACTAATTTACCTCCGTGTGTGGGCAGAGCTGCTGCTCCTTTAGCATGGTGCAAACGCCCTGTGCCCTTCCATCTGCTGCCAGGGTGAGGAGGAATTTGTGAATAGAATATTGCCTGGATATGCTGATGAAAATGAAGCAGTGCTCAGGGTACTTTGCCTCTCTGATGTTTGATTTGTCTGCTATACTCTGCATGCTTTCTCGGGCAACAGCACTGGAGGTTAATCCATGCTAACTTCTCCATCCACATTGCTTTTTTTGAAGGGTAGAGATGCCTTGAATTCACTATGAGAGGTAAAAAACGAATTCCTAGCACCCACACCTGCCTGAGTTCAGTGATGCATTTCAGCCCTGCATATCTGACATGCAGTAAAATATCAGCATCTTACAGTACCAGATACTAATTAGAAAAAGAAATGTGTTAGATGTCAGGCCTCAAGAAAGCAAACTTAACATTCTGACAGCAGCTGGAGAGTGATAGCCATAATCAAGCATTGTCCCTGCTTAGATCTGTGCCAAACAACCTCGCTTACTTCCAGCTAATTCTCCATCTGAGACGATCTTTCTTTACGATTCCGAAGAAACATGTTGTCAGTTCCCACCTGCTGGCACTGCTAGAAATAAAACCCCAGTTGATCGGATGCAATAGGTCAGCAGAATAGTGCATTGAACTGTTGTTTGTGCTTCCAAGCTGTGTTACGGGGGGCTTCACTAACATTTATTAACCCTTTCTCAAATCGTGGTTTTTGTTATGCTTTTATAAAGCAGAAGATTCAGGGATGAAAACACATCTTTTTAGGAATTTCAAAGGAAGCAAAATTTGGGCTTGCTGCCAGGCTAAAAGTTCGATATCATTTGAAAACCAAAATATATTAGAGAAGAAAGAAAATGCAGATGTCAGCCTAGTGACACAGAGTAATCTATTTGCTCAGTGCTTGTATTTTCCTACCAATTTTGTATTTTTCAAAAAGGACAATAAAAGAATTGTGCTCACTGCTAATTAATGACAAGCTGGTAAAAGCATCTATCCATTGTTCCATTTATTTCTTCATTTCCAGCAGTTAACAGCCCTGTTCTGAAATGAATCAATGTCGTTTACACAATGTTGTCACCCCTATTGTTTCTTTATCATCCTTGCATTTTCATAAATTGGAGGTGTTAATGGCTTCTCTCAGAGCTCTAAAATGTATGCAAAATGGTAATCCATCCCCTAAACAATTCACATTTAGGCAGGCACCCTCTCTTAAATATGTTTACTATTAAAATGAATCCTTTGTTTGGATCTAACCCTATCTGTTTGTTTTCTAAACACTGAATCGTAGCAGGTATGTAGTCTCATTTTAAGTAGGGACTATCAAGTAACCCTGTCCTTTCAGGAACCTGGTGATTTGTCTATAGAGATGAAAGAGTTTTGGTTTACTTCCTTAAGGAGTCATATTATGAATCTATTAAATTGCCTGTCAGATTTTGAAGGAAAAATCAAAGATTTTTCCAGAAAAAAAATCAAAGATTATTAATGCAAGGAAAGGACATTTGCTGCCCTTAGTAGTCTTTGCTCTGGGCCTGAGTAACAGCACTATGTGCCCTCTCAGAGACTGGAGAGGAAACCATGACATTTATCCAGTGTGCTTTAAAAGCAGTAGACTGTCCTTGCTGATAGCTTTAATATCTTTGTTATTTAGAAGTGCAGTAGAATTAGTGCTCAAATCTTTGCATGATTGGGATAGTAAAGTTTGTGGGACAGGCTGCACCTTATTGTCTATGCACAGGCACCTCGACAGCTGCTTCCAACCTTTTGTAGTTTGTATCAAGCTAAATGTGCTTGTTCTTAATTATATTTTATAAGCTTTTACAAGTAAATTCTGCTCAGCTTAATGGCTTCACCCCTCTGAAATATTTTTCCATTTCCTTTTGGAAAAGTCACTATCGGTGCTAATACTTTATATGCACTTTCCTGAGCCTGATTCAAAATCATTCAAATCATTGAGTTTCATTTCATTGCTATTACATTCCTTTGGGTCAGCACCAGAATGAACTGCATCAAAATAACTTTCTAGGAATTATATGCAGTTAAAGGATAATATCAGAATCAAGGTGCAAACCTCTTAAAATGAGATTTCAAACAGATTCTGATCTGAGTAAGGTACAGTTTGATGAGATATTATGCTGGCATAAGGACCAAGATGAAAAAGAAAAAAACCCAGAGCGTTAAAACTGAAATATCTGACAAATAGATGGGGAAGCATTTCAATAACTTAAAGGAAAAGAGCATTGGTGGCAACAAAAGCAGCAATCTGAAGAAAAACCTAAAACCAAAACAATACTTAAAATATCGTTTGTGTATTTCTGTTCAATTCACTTTTGTTTCGAGATGCAGAATCTGTATTGCTTAGAAGTGACACTGAAGTTCTCCAACAATGTGTGATTGTGTGCTCAGCGCTGCTTAAAGGATGGATCCTTGGAGTACTGACACAGAGAGAGAAGATCAAGGCTTGGCAGTGACCGGAACATGCTGCTACACAGCAGGCAAACGCTGGAGTCGAGCAGCTGCACCAAGGCGGGTTGTGCTGCCTTTTCCCTTCGTGCTCTTGTTTTGACTTGTGTTAATCACCCATTGTTCTAGGTGGGAGAGCTAAATTAAAGGACGGGGCGATCGAATAGAGCTCCCATTCAATTAGAGGAAGCAGGTCACCGCAAATTCTGCTGCACAGCGAGGTGATAAGCAGGAATTAGAAGCATACCTGGAGAGGTGTACTATTTAGAAATAGGCTCAACAGCCTGATTTTAACTAAGGTTAAATGAAAAAGCTTTGTAGTTTTTCCAAATGTTCAACATCCTTTAGCACCAAACAATGTAAATCTCTGAAGTTTTCCTTTTGCTATCAAATTTTAAGGGTAAAGAGGTGTAGCCTAATGGGAAGATAAAAAAGAAAAATGGGTAGAAATTTAAAAAAAATCACCTTGATTTTTGTGCATTGTTTTGGGATAATCTTCAGTATGTTCATGCCAGCCAAATTAGATTGCCATTTCATGAATAAGCATGGAGAGAAGTTTGACTGTGTAGAACTTTCAGCCTGACACACGGGATCCCCCAATGAGGGAAGTCACTGACAATCATGGCTGTATTTAGATAGACTTTCTGTCAAATAAAAAATGGCAGCTTTCAGACATTTCATAAGAATAACCATTCTCACAAGATTTCAAACCAAATGCTCTTGGGCATGGAGCTTTTGAATAGACTTTGAATGTGAATCTAAAACTGTCACATCCTCAGAGCTCCTGAGAGTTTGCAAAGCATTCTTCATCAGCTTTCCCTAAACTCTGTGGGATCTGGGGATAGAAGCATACACTTTTAAGAAGGTGGGCTGGGATTATCTGGTCCACAATCACAGAATTTCTAGGTTGGAAGAGACCTTTAAGATCATCAATCCAACCCAAATCTACTCAATTATGTGAGCTCTTGAGCTAAATTAGTGGTTACACCTTTCAAGGAGTCTTATGGGCACATCTGCATTCTTGAGACATCTCTTAGGCTTTTTATTAAGTATATGTACCAGGAAATCCCTCTATGGGGTGTGGAGTTCACCTTTCCTGGCTAGAGCAACACAGATTGAAGGATAAAGGGTCAGTGTCATACCCATGTAGGAATTAATTTCTCTTGATGTGATGATATTAAAGTGAATCTCTGGGACCTTCACAAGATGTGATTTGGAAACAGATATCAGTGGTTCTCCAAAGTGCAATAGTGCACGTGGTCCAGGGATGCAAATAAACTGGAAATACTATTCCCCAACTATAGCTAGAAATGACACAGTTATTTGTGCATAAACCCATCCTCCTCCTGTGGCATAAAGCAATTTTTGAGGCTTTCAGGCTCCTGCACTGCCACGTCCTCTCTTTGCCATACTCCATCCTGGGACAGATCCCTGGGTTTTGTGATGCATGTGAAGAGTGGAAATTTTTGATTCAAAGCAAGTACTGACAAACTGTTTGTGAATTAATGAAAGGAGGAAAGAGAAAGATCTGCAGCTGGTTTCTATAGATTTCAACTTAAATATTTTAAATTTATAGAAATCGACAATATAGCTTTATCTGTGTTTAATCCAATGAGCATAATCATCAAACATAACCTAAAAAAATCAGGATTTGCTATTACCTCACTTAAATATGATAGAATTCTCTCTACAACAAAGCAAGCAGCAGCATTTCTCGTTCTGAGACTGTTCTAAGTCATAGACAGGAGGCAAAATAATCAAACATACATTGTTGTTTGCCAGAAGAGTCCTCAAGTATTCTGCAACATATATTTTTCAGAGGTATCACCTGAAAAATTTATCCTTGAATAAGATTGAAATGTGAGGTCTAGCAAGGTATTCTGAGTCTGGATTTTTTAAACCTAATTCTGTTGCAAATGTAACTACTCTGATTGTTTTGATTTAATCAAAACTGGCTGTTAAATCTCTAATTCTAATGTCTTTTCAATCTTTGCTCAAAGTGACACATATGTACTCTGTGACTGTGCATTGTGAAGGTAACAACTTGTTATTTGGCCTATCAGTTGTTGAATATTCAGCCCCTTGTTGGAATTGTTCAAAATGTAAAACTATTTCTGCCTTTATCATTGCTGTCTCTCAATTCATCCTTAGAGATCTTTTCCAGAAAACAATTAAGAAAAATACAGTGTATTTTTAACTTCTGAGGCTGAAGGTTTCCAGACTTGCTTTGTAGTTGAAGGTAAAAAAGAACAAGGAGGAGGAAGAATAAAGTATATATTTCATCTTCTAATGATAAGCCAATATTGAAATATACTTGCTTTTAAAGATTTAATCAACAGCTTAATACAGATATAAAATAGTCCAGGTATTAAGATAACCACAGGAGTTACCAATCCCATTTTTATATGAGTACTTGATATTCTCTGAAAAATTAATTAAACCCCACAAATATTCGTTATGTAGTTGTTTTTTTTTTTTTTTAGCAGACATCTAAGTTCATCTTGTCTTTACACCTCAGCATAATCAGAAGAAACATTTTTACTTGGTGAACTCCATTCAACCCACTCAGGAAAAAAAATCCCTATTTACACAGGCCAGTTAAGGCTTATACTTAAAAGAATCACCAAGAAATTTACATTAAAATTTCATAATTAGCATTGAGATTTTCAAGTAAGGCCATCAAATACAAAATCAGACCATTGTCATTAAGGTATCCTAGCAGTTTTTCAGAAATAATTGCCAACCCTCACATATGTCACATCCAGCCATCTACATGCATGGCCAGAGTGCACTGGGACTGTGTCAGCTGATTATTTCTGTAATCAAACACCCCTTTGATTAAATGAAACATTGCTTGAATATCATTGAATGGAATTAAACAGAGAGTATTTTAAAAATTGTTTCTAGCTACCATCACTGTTGGGAACATTTAAAGCAAGCCTTGTTCATATTTGTTTTGGGGTTTTTTCATTTTTCATTCAGAGCAGCTGTCATGACTGGACAAGTCAGCATTTTTATGTCATTTGTGTACAGAAAAATACTTGTGCTCTCTGCCTAACAAATCCTTAACCTGTCAATGATAAATTATCTACAGAATTTAGCCACAGTTTGTTCACAGTTTCATATTCCATCAAGCAAACTAGAAAAAAACATTCTTAGCCAAAGGATGAAGAGTTTTGTGCGTCTGGTCTAAATCTCAGTGAAATCAGTAGAGACTCCTCCAGACTTTGGTAGGCTCTGAATGAAGCTTAGGTGTATATTAGCTTTAGAGACACATTCTTTTGGTATTTTTGTGGTCTTGTGCCACCTACCCAATAGACTTGTTTGCACTTGCTGGGCTGTGACTCCAGTGAAAGGATCATGTCTACTCTTATTTAGCTTTGATTAACATCATTAACCTATCATGCACTGGAGCGACTTGCAGAGCAAATTGGCCAATTTCAGCAAGCCACATAAAGCAAAGAACAGCTTGGATTGTCAGATAAACATACCCAGAGGTGCAGTTAGGATGCTGAAATTATTAGGTGAATGATAGGAAGCCAAAAAATCAGTGAGCCACTTGAGCAGAGAGTATAAACATAAATATCCAAAAGCATGCCACAGTGCCTGCGTATTTTATGTTGATGTGCCAATACATTATCTGCTAAGGGTTTATTTAAACCATTTTTGTATTCTCTGCAATTCATTTATCTGCATAAAGAAGAGCCACTAACAGGACAGTGTCTTATGAACAAGCAACCCTGTATGTTTTCCACTGCTGTTTATAATTCTTCATGCTCATATCTACAATTCATGAGCAAATTGGCTCGTGAATGTTTCCATAAAGGTTGAACAAAGTATGGTGCTGTTAACACTCGCACTGTCATGCACAGAATCAAAATGTGCCCACTCTCATTCTATTCATCACAGCTCAAAGACATTTTGGCAATGATATTATCCAAATATTATTAAAACTTTGAACCCTGTCCCCATAAATTATAGCAAAATGGCTTCAGAGCCATTAGGCAAGGAGGATGTATGGGCTCCAGTTGCTTTGGAGTAATTATGTGCTTAAAAGGAAGCGTGGCTAAGCATTCTACCAGTAAAACGAGAAAAGCTATGATCATTTGTTACTGTTTCAGTGCTGTACACAGTATTGCTCACACAGGTCAAGCCAACCTTACAGCAGGACAATTATCTGCCTAGAGAGACCAAACATCTGTTATTAAGTACGCAGAGGCACCACTGCAGCATGCTAGAAATCTTGTCCACTTCATTGGTTTGGCTTACGGTAATGTACTTCAAACACTTGGCTAACTCTGTACAACATCCCCCCTTTCTTATTGTTACTGCAACAGTTCAGCTTTGAAATATGCAGTACCTTCACTCCCCCATTACTTCCTTTAATATGTGCACAGCTGTTAAAGATGATGGTGTAACTTAAGATGAGTCGCTCTTTCTCTTCTCTTTTCTCTCTCTCTCCCCCCCTCCTCTTCTTTCTTCAAAATGTGTTCTGAACATTCCTGTACATTTTTAAGTTACCCACTGAGAGTCACTGTGGAGAATATGAGTGGTGCAAAAGTGCAGGGACACACAGTTTTTACAATATAAAACAAAAGCTCTTTGATTTCAAACATTCCCATAGCTGGCTGAAGAGGCAAAGGACTCATTTTTTACACAATGGTTATAAAATAATGTGTTTAAAACAAACAACAGCACAAGGAACAGACACCACTTCCCTGCACTCACTGACAAATGGGTAGAACCATCCACTCATGCCAGGCTGATTATTCACCTGAAGTGAGGAGATTCTGAACTCTACACAATTTACTCCACTTTTTAAAAGCTCTGATGTTAATATACAACTATTTCCCCCTCTGATAGAAATTGGAGATGTAAGTGGCACATTTGCTTTCACAGGGCATAGCAAGAAATGTAAAAGAGTAATGAATGGGTGGCAGAGATGTCAGGGTTAGAAATTAGATCTATCTTATCTGTCTTGGCTTTTTCTGAGCAGCCTATCACAGTGTGATAATCAAAACTTTGAAGGAGATTTTAAGTGGGAGAACTACAGAAATCAAAGATCCTAGAATTTTTTTTTCATGCTTTGAGGAAAATTGTACTGCTTCTGCATTTGCTTTATACACACTGCACTATAGAGAGAGGAGCTCTCTACAACTGACAGATTTACGCCATCCTGAGATTCTATCAGCACACACTTCTCTTTAAAGAAACCCAGATTTCCTTATGTTAAAAGCAAACGAGAATAATACTCTGGGGTGAAAAACACAGGTCCATACTGCTGCATACGTAGGTAGAAAAGTGAAGATGATCACATAAGCTTAAAACAACCCTATGTCAAAGATGACATTATTTTGTAATCCAGATTATTTTGCCCCATAGAGCAAAAAGGCTCTGGAGGAAAAGGCATCCCTCATCACTATGATGTGTGGCTCACTTCAGCCATTCCCAGCTACATTATGCTCCCTTTTCATGATCTGTGCCTGGAAATTAAAGGCCAGTTTGGCAGAGAGTTTGAAACTGGATCAGCAAAGAAGAGTGTGTCTTCTGTCTGAACTTTATATTCACTCATGCCTAGCCTCAAAGGAATTACAGAATCAATTCAAAACATACCTATAAAATATTTTAATTAGCTTTTTTCTAATATTTAGTATTTTGAAACTCAAATATGCAAGGTAAATTTTAAAAGAAATTATTTAAGCTATTTTCCATGAATATTTATCTGATTTAACTTTGAATCACTTGATTACATCCTTTTGATTCCCTAAAAACAATAAATAAACATGATAAGATGGAAAAAATGACATTTTAAAATTTGGAACACCATAGAAATCAATGGGAGCTTTGTTTAAAAACCACAGAAGCCTCTGGCTATGATATAAATAGTTTTCTGTCTCAAATCACTACAGTTTATAAGTACTCATGATAATCCAGGTGTTTGTTTTCAAAATGGGGCCATGAATTTACTGATAAGACTCATCCAAAAGAAGAGTTTATATATGTCCCATACATATTTACTTCTTTACAAAATGGCCATTTACACAGTGCAGATGTATAAATTAAAGATACATCAAACTCAGCTTTATGGAATATATGAAACCAAGCTCATGAACTCATTTTTTTCTAATTCATTTGAATACCATTAGCAACCAAGCAGGATAATTGAAACCCTACTGTAAATTAACACTGTTTGTCAATATGTTCACAATTAGAGGTGCATAACTTTTGTGTCAGTGTAAGAGAAGTGACAATATCTGATTTAGAGTCACAGAATTGTTTAGTTTGGACAAGATCTCTCAGATCATCAAGTCCCATCAGCACTGCCAAAGCCATCACTGAACCATGTCCCTAAATGCCACATCCATATGTCTTTAAATACCTCCAGGGATGGTGTCTCCACCACTTAACACTCAACTGGGCAAAATTATGTTTGCAATGTTTGGTTATAGTCCCAACACTTGCAACTCTTTCAATGAATTTGAAGTCTAGGACTCGAAAATGAAACAGGAGAGAAGAAACTAGAGTTGTTCTACAAACTCCTACATTTTTTGGAAGGTATTCCTTCTGAAGAATGAGATAATCAATTGTTTGGAGTCTGTTTCTGGATCAGTGAAGTCACACTGGTGGTACTTGCATTGAATTCTATGGGCTGCTCAGTGGGACTCAGTATTCACCTGGGGATGCCTCACTGCCAGCTGAAAGAAGAAACTTGTAAGAAACTAATCAGCATGAGTAAAGGCTTCCAAAGAAGTTCCTTGAGATCATTGGATAAAAAAAATTCTGTAAATGCAAAGGTGAATAAAAAAAATCCCATGCAAAGAAAATTTCATAAATATTCAACTCTGAGTGATGGGTGCTGCACACAGTGCATATTAATTAATGCAATCTTGCATCTCCCTGCACTCTTTCTATGTAACTATTGTCAATTACCACAGCACTTCATAAAGCAGACACCACATTAGCCTCTTGCACAGCTCTCCATGTAGCCCAGTGCTTAACTGAGAAAGTCTGCCCATTCAATCTTTGTGCTCAATTATACCATTTTTCTTTATTGTCTTGTAGAAGGCAAATTACACACATCCAATCACTCTACATTTTTTGTACTGTGATCAAAGGTTTTGCCAAGAAATATTGCATTCTATGTAACATAAAAAAACCCCAAAAAACAACCTGGAGTATGAGAGAAATCTGTGACAGCATTTCAGGTAGAGCTCAGAGTTTACACATCAATAGTTATCAAAGAACCTCCTTCTTCTGACTGCCTTGCCCAATGCCAGCCTCAACACTCTTTCCATGCTCCCAAACTTCTCTAACAGGCTTGGGGAACTTTATTCCATCCCTTAATATTTTTCTAAAAATTCCATTTCTATATTTCATTTAAATACTGATTGCCCTAGAGATGTCGAGCTACTGAAATATATTTCAAGGAAAGTTTTCTTTATCTCCACAAGTCTCCAGGAAAAGAGGAGAAACCCAATAAAAAAAAAAAAGAAAAAAAAAACAGGTTAAAAAGGAGAAGCGTGGGAATGAGCTTGTCAAAGAGGGTTTTTGATCTGTCTCACAAAATATTTGACTATGTGAGGAGACAAGTACAAGTAGATGAAATTTTCCATATAAGAAAACTCCTCCACAGTCTAGTTTCAAAACAAAGAAGTACACACATTAATGTCAGCCGTTCTGTGCCAACTGATTAATTTTTGTAATCTTGTTTTAGGTTTCCTCTTCAATTGTCAGTTGTAGTTTCTTAAGAAATCTGCACGCAGCTGCATTTTTAAGCACTCTACTCAAATGAACTAATCTCTTATATTGTACTTGTCAAAAAAAAGCCCTTTCAATATTCTTTTCCCCTCAGAAGGAATAATTTATGGCAAAGAACATTTTCTCAAGACCTTTCCTTATCAGGAGGACATATGTGAAACTGTGGGTATAATTTTGTATTATCTTTTGCCTGCTTGATAACAAACAGTTTGTGTTACTAAAGCACTTTTTTATGCAGGTGGATGATAAAACCATCCTTCAACCTGAAGAAAAATATTTCCTCATGCAGCTAGGACTACACTTCCAAACTGCTCAGAAGAACAGATATTTTTGCAAACTTATTTTGAAGCTTTCCTATGTTGATATGACAAAGTCAGTGCTTCCTGAGAGCAGCTGCCTGGTACTGCCATAAGGTATAGCCACTTCCAGACTTTGTTTGTAAACAAAGGTTCTCCTGTGACATAAAAAATTACTCCAGGAATCAAGTAATTTCAAAGCCTCCATGAGAAATTTGAATATTTTTTTTGCTGTGGCAGCTGCTTTTTCTCACTGCTGGATGGTGGTGGAGTTGGAAAACCACCTAAACAGTTAACATGCAATGAAAATTCAGTAGCCTACAGGGAAAAATCTTTCAGCCCATTTTTGAGAAGACAAACATCCAACCAAAACATTAACAGTTTCAGTAAGCAATAATCACCCTGGTTAGCAATCTAAGCAGGGATTGTACAGACATGGTGATGAAGCTAAAATCGAATATTAGCATGGCCTTTCTAAGTTTAGTTGGTAGATTGAATCAGGAAAAGTGCCCTGTCTAGACAGCCACAGCTTTGTAAATAGAGGAAAGACCCCATTCCCTGTTTATCCAGCCCTTTTATGTGTCCACCTGAAGACACAGACACACACACATTCAAGTTCACTCCAAGGTTTAAGAAAAGCAATATATTCCTTTTACAAAATATATTAGAGCCTTGGATTCAAAATTATAGAGACTTTCTGTTGGGCATTTCAGCAATTCTTACAGTGTTTATATAAGAGTGCCTCTGACACTAAATTATTTGCAAATGTTCCTCTTTTTGGGGGGGATTTGGAGCCAAATTATAATAAGCAAGAGCAGATTGACCCAGATTAAAAGATACAATTAGCCTGTCTGATTAGTAAACCTAAAAAGTACTACTTACACTAAGTTATTGTTTTTATGACAAAAGAAGACATCCTGGCAGAACAATAAAGTCAGTGCCATGGAGAAGAACCTTGCAATTTACTCCAAACTGTTTAAAAAATTCAGTTTAGAGATACAGCAATTCAGTAGAGCTGAAATACTATAATGCCAAAGGTAAGTAATGACACAAGTAAATATATTGATATATTGTAACTGTATATGCCTGATTCTTTTTCATATCAGTCATTTTTTTCTCCTGGCATGGGTGAAATTTTAATCATACGCAAGCAAAATCCCACAGAATAGGCTAGGCTCCTACAAAATTTTTTTTCTTTTTTTTTTTTTTTTTTTCCAGTAAGCACTCAGGCCCAAACTGACTTGACTTTACAGTTCCTGTGGGACCTGTCTTGGTATAAATTGAAATGAAAATTAGGTCTTCATGTGTGTAAATATATACACACGTATATTTTTATTTACACAGATGTAGAATTTCAAAATTATTCCTTTAGGGACCCTACTTTAAAATATTATATATTGGCTAAATTTAATGACAAACAATGCATCAGTCACTACTTGTGGGGTGGGGGAAGGAGGAACTGAATCCTTTTGCTATCCTATAAACCACTATGATTAATTAAATAAATACAATAAGAGTATTATACTCTGTAGGATATTATTGTAATCTGAACTACTTCCATTCAAGCACCCCAAAGCAAAGCACCATTCCCATTTCTCCTGAGCCTGAAAGGTGTGGTTTCTGTGCAAACCTGTCACATGGCTCAGCTCTGGTTGCACACAATAGTCAATAAAGTGAATTGTGGTCACAAAGCAGGGGCATCAATGCTGGACAATGAGGCAGCTTCAGCAAGAATTCTTCTGAGCCTGGAAGAGCTGATGACCACTGTGACCTGAGAAGGGTCTGCCCTAACGGGTTACATTTCATCAACCAACTCAGAGCTGGCAGTTCTACCATTTGCTGCTTCCAAGTCTGCTGAGCCACTTGCACACCAGTGCTACTGCTTTTACACACTGGCTTCCCCCATTGCTTGTAAAATACAGGTCACAGCTAGGAGCCATGTCCTGTTTCCCCTTACAACAGACCTCTTGAGTCCATCAAGAAAAAGGTGGTGGGTTTGTTGGGTTTTTTCCTGGCTACACTGCAGGAACCTTGAAGAGAGGCCATCATCTGATTTTGAAAGACTCAGAACAGCAGGATCCCCTGAACAGCTCTCTCAAGTGGGAAACAACAAATTTTGTTCCAATCTCTCTCCCATATATGCTGATTTTCCCTTGTTCTGGGAGGCAGTTTCCCATCTGCTGCTGAGTGCTATGATGCTATAACTGTGTCTATACTCTAAGCAGTTTCAGGATGACTGAGAAATGTGCATTTTAAGACTAAAGGGAGAAGGAAAAGCCTGATGTCGAGACAGGAAGCTGATGAGTCTTATAATAGCTGACTCTGCTACAGAGTGTCTTTGTGAGAACAGGAGATGTGAAAAAAAGTGACCTGCAAGAGATAGGAAGAAGCCCTGGGAAGTGGTTGCTGAATATTTTGAGAGTCAGAGTTAAGATTTATGCAAAAAACCCCTCTTACTTTGGGCTACCATATTCATGCTTCCAATTTAGGATTATTTGTGAATATCAGTCTGTATAGGTACATATTATGGCACCTGTGTATAGGTAGCTATGTGAGAAGTCAATCCTGCCCTGTTTGTCCATTATCAATATTTCATGTGGGTTTTTTCTTATAGAGTACATTTAGATTTATTAAATGCACACCCAGATTTTATGGCAAATGACATCAGGGCAATAGAATGAATTGATGACTCAAAACCATGACTGCAAAGAGAACTTTGATATGTTTAAAATAAGTAATATACTGAATTGAAGACTAGGAGCAGAAAAAGTTTTCCCTTCACTCAGTAAAGTTTCACAGGGTGGCTGAACTAATGTAATTGTTATCAGTTTCAGAAAAGTGGGTTTGCTCCATCCCACCTAACCAACTTCAGCTGAACATCCAGTTAGACACTTATTCAAAACTTGCAATGAGATGTTTTAATTTTCTGCAAGCTGTTAATTACTATAAATGATCCACAAGGCAGAAAAGTACTCTCAGATCAGAAGAGTACTTATTATCTAAGTCCCAAAATCTAGCTCTCTTGTTCAGAGAGTTCAGTGAGCCCAGGTAGTCATGATTCATCTTTCCAGATTGCATCCAGCATGAACAATCATCACACAGCCTTCTGAAAAGCAAGAATTGTTTAAAATGATATTGGCACATGTGCCATTTCTAGCAGTGTGAGCTGGGCCGATGCTCCTGAGCCTTCCCAGACAGCGGCTCTGGCTCTATCAAATTCTCCTCAACCATAAAATTCCATCTCTTAACAGATTATCCTTTGAAATCTACCATCTACTTATTATTTTTCTCCTCCTGTGTTTGTAGGACTTTTCTTGTCCTGGTTGAAATAGCTGTAGAGGAAACTTCAGAGCTGATAGAACTTTCTGCAATGATTCTTAATGGCGTGCCAAGAAGTTTCAACTTGGGCCATTCCTTCTCCTTCTACTTCCCCCTTTCAAATCCTCCATTAAGTGAAAACAATGTATTTTACAATAAACATACCACTAAACACATCCATATATAGACTGATTTGATTATTATTGCAGAGCAGCTCTGATTTTTCCAAAGCAACTTATCTTAGTCATCACCATACAACACAGAAGAAGTCATAAAATGAGAAAGTAAAAAAGAAACTCAAAACCATCTCTTTAACCTTCCTCATGGACAATGTCTTTTTTACTTTACAATGTATTTTACTTTGTCCTAAGTGTTTTTCTAATGCTTTAGTAACTTGCTGTCCTCTTCCTACCACTGTGAGTGAGCCAAACAGGCCACATGCTTAGCAAGGCACATTTTTTATGCAATAAAGGAAGCAACCCTGTGAACTCAAACTGCAGGTTTTGGGAGATAAGAGAAAAGTCTGGGAAACTGAAATGAGAATATGCTTGAAACAGAGAGTGAATATCTATACTGCAAAATGACTATAGAATATATAATTAAAAGTTCTTGGCTGCTCAGTGTTTTGTCTCATCCCCCTTAAAAGCTGCATTGTGACACAGGAGCCAGCAGCAACTCTAATTGTGTCACCAGTAACAATGACAGTTATTATTACTTTTTATTATATGCAAATTTTCCATTTGTTCCCGCAGCTAATATGGCCTTTGGTACAGCATAGGTGAATTCTGTTTTTGCTGGCAACAACATATTCCCTGCTGGGAAAATATGACCCATCATGCAAAAGGCATAATCTTGAAATTCAGCTATTTTTTGTTTCTTGGTGGCCTCTAATTGCAAGCTTGAGGCAGTGCACAATAATTATCAGTCTGCAAGCATGAAAAGGAGTAAATGCCAGTCAGGCTATATGGTTGCTTTGTGCACACAACATGTAAAGGACTCTGCCATATCAGTGGTGGGCTGGCAGCTTTCTTCTTCAGTGTAATGGCAGTGATTCAGCTGGTAACTGGATGAAAAATTGCAGCAGGTTTCCCTGTTATGATTCTTTCATGCATCTCTGTCAATGACAGTTTACATTCTGGGATTGAGATCATTTGTTTCCTGTTTGCTCACAGCTTCAGGCTTTTCTTGTTTGCCACCATGGATTTACAGCCCTCCCCCCCCAGCAAACCACATCTAAGAGGTTGAGGGATTACAAGGCTTAATACTTTACAGCTCAGCACATGTACAGAAAGTTGGAACTACTGTAAAAGGAATGATGGCTAGATATTCCTGTGAAATAGATACATATATGTGTGCAGATATGTACATCTATGTAGAAAGAAGCCCACAGAGTAATGAGATGCTAGACCAAAAGGTTCATTAGCAGACTGCCTTCTCATCTTCCCATAAACTAACAGGCTAAACCTCAGAAAGAAAAAAAAAAATCCAAATAACCTTTTTAATGTTCCTTCCCCTAATGTTACTTGGAAAATTATAGCAAAATAAAATATGCACTTCAGGAGACTTCAAATAGACAAACCTTTGTACAGTTTGATAAAAAAGATTTTGCTGTATCCACACAGTCATTAAAAAAATGAGGGCATAAGCACAAGCATGAACAACCTGACACAGCTCTAATCATATCTGCCTAGTAGGAGAGATTTTTCCCCACCATGTGCCAGATCTGAAATATTTTACTACCGTGCTTCTCCACCATGGACCCTCCCAGTGCCTAGCTGAAATAGGGAACTGCTACTACCTACATGAACCAATGTGTAAATATGAGCACAGACAGGAATGCTAGGGCCTGCATCTAACTCCTGCTAAAATTAACTGGAGTTGATTTCAGCCTTGAAAAATGCAACCCTAAGATCTCAAAATAAAACGTGAGGGTAAAGCAGTGAGACTAGAACAGAATGGTGAGTGTGTAATTAAATGGAGACCTGAATACAAGTTGCCCAGTCTAGCATCTTTCATCTTTCCTTTTTCTTTATCTGTGAAAGGAAGTATTGTTTGTCTTTATCAATCTTGACATGGTCAGCAAAACTGTGAAATGCAGAATTTATTTGGTAAATGTCACCTGGTTTTAGTTTTATTTTATTCACTAGCTGCTCAGAAGCAGTTCAGCTTTTCCTTGAAAGAGTATTTGTATTCAGAGAATTATTTGTGGTTGCCAGCTTATTCTCAGGCAGCTCATTACAAGCATTCACTCTGTAAGTACTTGGTTAATTTTGATTAGATAAATGGCTATAGGGTACGTTTCTGTCCCTGACTAAATCTGTAAGTGCTCAGTTTCTTGATTAAGTACTCTTTGTAAACTTAATGTTTACAAATTTACAACTCTGCTTCTAAGACTGTTCTTAAATATTTATTTAATATACACTCTTTCAAACTTTTCTGCCATAAGAAAATAAGCTTTGTCACAGCAGTTCAAGCAACAGTCTCTGGTGAGTGAAGTTTCAGAAGGGGCATTACTGGTTTGAGAGAGTACAACTGATGTCATCCTACTTGAAAAGGCAAACATGAGGTATTATAGAGGCTAGCTGTAAGAAAACCAGTCTTATAGTCACAGTGTATTATATGAACCCCTCTGAACCCACTAGAATATTTTAAAATAAAATGGCATAGTCAGATTTCTATAAATGTTTCTGGATATAGACCACAGAATCAAATCCACTGACCTGTCCTTGTTCCTTGGCATGGTTCCAGAGTTGCAAAACAGTTGTGAAACTGTGTTTATCAGTGGTTTATTACTGCTTACATCATCAGAATGTTTCAAAGATGCTTTTCAAAGTAGTCTTAGGGACCTAAACTGAGACAAACCATTGCTATATTAGCTCCTTTTTTTCCATCAGATTCACCCACATTTACTGCCAGTTGTATATAGGAGTTCTAAGAATGAAAATGTGACCTTTGAGGGAAACACTATTAAAAGATCTCAGGACCAAGTCCTCAATTAGGTTGGACTTTAAATATCAGTTCTTTATGTCAAATGAAATTGAGCAGAAGAACCAAAAGGAGTCAAAGGCCAAGCCATAGCCTAGCAGAGGTGGACCAGCAGATGCAGCCAGGGAATACAAGTAGCAAGAAAAGAAGTGAAACTCCTTCCCAGCAACTGTGTTAAAGCCACGGTTTGAAATGCCCACCCTGAGCAGATTCTCCTGAAAAGAAAGGCAGGAAAAGGATAACCCACTTTGCCAACTGAGTCAAGCCACAGTCTCCATGCAAAACTGACACTAAGTATTTTACTCTTTACAAATAGTCTTTATAATTGGGATTTTTAAATAATCCTTCTTAAAAGGGATTGCAGCTGTAATCAATTTGTGGAGGGCTGTTTTAATAAGAAGCTGCTCGAATAGGATTAACTATGAGACCCTAGACCTCTTTCCTCCAGTCCTTAAACTCCTATTTGAAACATTTAGATACCCCATAAATTATTTATTGGTCTTACAAGGTGTCATCAAGCTAAGAAAATGATGCTTGACAAGTTGAAAACCGTAACCATTTCCACCAATTTGTTAACAGCCTCTCCCACATGGCATGTAATGTCTCACTTCTGCCTTGTCTTCCAGGAACAGTAGTTACATTCACCCATTGCACCAAAAGCACATGTGGGGAGCTGTCAGAACTCGTGCATTCTGTTTATTCCAGGAAATGTTCCAGAAAATAATTTATAGATAGCTTGAAAATAGAATGTCAAAGTGGATTTCCTTTTTCTTGTAAGGTTCTTAAGCAACAAGGGAACAGAAAAAAACAGTTTTTCACTCACTCTGTCTACCAAAAACTCCCTCTGTGATTTCTGAGCTGCACAGATCAACACACACATAGGCATGCTATAGAAAGGAATTCAGGGAAAATCTATGAGGGCTTTGGCCCAGAAAAGAGGAATCACCCCCTCACATCTCTCAACAGCTCTATCTGTCAACTAAGGTAGGAAAAAGGCTACTGATTTTATTTTTTTTTTAGAGCTTCTCCAGCAACACTGGTTAGTGATGACTGGTAAAACGATGGGAACATATCTTTGTAAGGGATCTGGCTTAAGGATCACTTCAAGCATGAGGCAACCTGCACTTAGGAAATATCATCTTAAATCAGTCTTTATAATTCTGATTATCTGAGAAGGATAGAAACTCACTGCACCTGAAAATAGGTTTCTGCTCATCACTGCTTCTTGTGGGAATGCAATACAAGGTTTCATGCTTGCTTTCCTCTGTAGGGTGTTAAAACACTAACTCACATGCTGGCAATGTTAAATCATTAGTTACAGCAGTTTTGTGGGGATCCTAGGCCATAAGCACTTTGTTTAAATAGTTTGTTAGTCTGTCTTAATTTTATTTAGATATTTACTTTTTACAGCCAGCCTGAGATTATAGATTTGATCCATGGTGCAACCAATCTTTGTACTGTAAAGCCATCTGTGCCAGTGCATCACATAAAGCAATTAAAAAACTGGTTAAACAAAGACTTCAAAGTGAGAAGCTCTAATTTATTACATGCTGTTTATTTACTGTATTATTCTACTAATACCTGATCAGTCAGCCTTCCACAGCAATCATAAAACTGTCCATGGGACCAAGGCTCACGGGGGAGTGACCTGTAGTTTTGCAAGTGTAAAATTTCCACAGACAGAATATCTGAAACTAAATCCACTTAAAAGCACAGAACTGGGGAAACTACAGATGCACACAAATAAGGTTTTGTCTGATCTACTTCCTGATATAATTTCAAGTTCACTGAACTTCTTTGATGTTTGGTCATTTTAAGAGACAGTGACTGCTGAAAGCTTCTCTTCTCTTCAGCCATGGTGCATGGACACAAAGGACAGCAGCAACTGCCACCATTACTTATGGACAATCATGTACATCTGACTGTATCAGCTATTTAAACATTGGGAATGGGTGTGGTCATTTAATGGAAAATCCCCCTGTGTCTTAAAAAGGGGGAAAACTTAATATGAAGTGAAAAAATAATTGGAAAAAAAATTATTTTTACTTTCAAAAAAAATTAAGCTGTTTGTTTCTGACTCCTTATAGACACCAGGGGATTGTGGTTTGGTTCTTTGTACAACCCATCTGTTTAGTATGAAGCAGTGTTAGTGTATCATGTAAAGCAATTAGACAAACTGGCTAAACAACAACTTCAAAATGTGAAGTGTCTGGCAGTCCTGGCTAAAATATTTAAACTACAATACAGTGCCTTTTCCACAAACTTCTCTATGAAATAGATAACTCCCAGCAGACTGAGAACACTAGCAGAGATGTCACTGAAAAGACAAGCTTAGATTTAATGCAAGAAAATTGCTGCTGTCTTCCATCTGATTTTTAGATGCTTGTATATGATTTTTAAGCCTTCAGCACTTTAAAAACATATACTTCCACTTCATATTTACAAACTTGGTCATATTACTTCAGATATTGGGTGAAAGCAAATAGTGTTTTCCCATTTTCCTTTGAAAATCTCGACTTTGATTGCTAAAGCACACCATCAGCCATAAAGCTACTGTAAATCACAACAGGAAAGCACAACTTTTAAAAGCTGCACTTTACAGGAGTGAAACGTTTCAAAAGAAATGCCTGAATATGCAGACATATTTGTATATGAGTTTTTCCTTGTTCAAGATAATTTGTAGAGCTTTAATGATTGTACAGCCCTGCTCATTCATGAACAAATATATTTGTAGTTTTAGGCAGACACACAGTAGCAAATGAGTTTAAAAGACACAGAAAGCCACATAATTTAGGAAGGGGAAAATGAAGAAATTCTTGAGCTGCTAATAGAAAAGAAGCACATTGGCCTAGAAACCCCTTTTTGTTTATAATTTCATAAACGGAGTCAGTAGCCTGAGACAAGCCTGTCACATCTTTGGCACTGAACAAGGGTCAGTGATGGATAACTGACCTCCTTTCTCACTTTTATCAACAAATGTCAAAAAAGGCAAACAACAGCAATGACATCCTGCCCAAACAGCCAAGAGTGTTTCATTTTCTTTGCACTTCTGTTTCCTCTGTGCCTTTAATCAGGGCTGGGGGATGTAATTGCTCTGTCTGGGCACAGCTTAAGGCATGCTGTGCAACTAACAATTAGTTTAGAGACTGAGATCTATAAATTTTGAGAAAAGAGTAAGAGGATTTGGTGTGCTTGAGCTATCCTTTCTAATGAAGAAAAATATCACACCGGAAGGGACCCAGAGTGTTATCAAAGCAACTTAATATCATCTGGTAGTGATTTGTAGGCCCTCATAATCTATTGTGATCGTGTTGAAGGGGGAGGAAAAAGTCCACGTGTTCCACTGTTTATGAGATTTCCCAAACGATGGCCGCCATCTGTGCAAACGCCACTAATCTCAGCCACCGTCCCCATGGCAAATGGCTCCATGGGATTGTCCAAGGCAAGGGAAACACTGCAGGAATGTTGGGCTATTTATTGTTTATAAAAATAAACCAAGGGGACCAAGACATATGCAAGGAATTTATATCAAACAGCTGCAAAAGCAAGTTGCCTCAATAGGCAGGGTGCATCGATGATGCAATCGGACCACACTGAAAGATTTTCCTATTAATCTTAGAATATACATGGCATGCTTGAGGTACTGATTTGTCCCCATCTACACTCAAACTCACCTTACATGGATATTCTTAAAGTAATTTCTGAAAACAGTTTATGTAGACAGAAACTGTTTTATTATGTGAGTTTATTAACTAAATAAATATAAACAAAGTCTAAGGACAGTCTGTCCCCATAGAATCTTACCTCTCTCAAACATTCCCTCATTACTCCCTCAGCTAAACAAGCACAATGCAGATACTAATACCCAGTGTTAGTGAACCACGCACACCAAGTTCCTAAGATTTGAAAATTCCTTGTTTTATGGTTAGCAGTCTAATCCCACCAAAGTCCTTTCCTAATTTCTTAATGAAGAAGACCAAAACCATCACAATGAAGAACAACATTCAGTGAGCACAGAGTCAAGGAGTAACTGGATAACACCAGAATGACAAACTGTCACAGCAACCCCACAAAGTACAATATTTTAGTGTTGAGCCTGCATGTCAGCATCAGACAAAGGGGAAAAGAGAGCTGATCAGAGACAAGCTTCTTGCCTTTGTAAAGCTGGTTTAGCAGACGTGCTTGACAGAGGAGAGTGTTACTTTTTTAACTGTTAATGGTTTAGTATACGTACAGCAGCCTCTGGGAAATTCTCTTTCTAGGTTACATGCTTGAAAACAGCTATCTTCGCTTTTCATTAAAACTGCATGCACTTTGAAACACCTGCCTTCAGGAAAACTCCCAAGCTGATTGACTCTAACATGAGAATTAATTCAGGCTGCTTCAGTGTGTGGATGAGGCTACACTGAACAGTGTGTCAGAATTAGGTTTTTCCATAATACAAACTGGCAAGGATTGCTCTTTTGGGAATCCTTCTCAGCTGGAATTCAAGCACTTTGTTTGACATCTGATTTTCAAGGTGTGTGTCCTTTTCTTTTAAACAAACACAAGATGCTTGAAAGCCAAGGTACAACAGTGCATATGTACATATATATGAATGAGAAAAGGACAGTTCCTAAGAAATTGTTTGCTATAACTTGTGAGTGTCACTTTTGCATGCTAATGCCAGAATTTTCCAGCTAGAAGGAAGGAAAAAGGGTTTGTTTCATCAATTTGTTTCAAAAGAGTGATCATAAATGTCACTAGTAGATTCCAATTGTGCTGTTAATGTATGAGGTACAGACTTGAACTGGATGCTTTTTATCAAAAAACACACCCCTAAACCCCACCCTTCACCCCAAAAGGCTTTAACCACTCAAAGAGCAGTTTCTGTGCTACAGGCACACTGTGTCAATGAATGATTTCACTGAAGCCCAGGCCCCAACACCTGCATTGGTCAAGGTCCCAGTTTTTCTGCAGTTATAGCTGATCTATAAAACAGCATAAAGGCTGTTTAAAGTCATTAGTGAATCTGACAATAAACTTGCTCTTTTACAGGCAAGAGACAGTTGAGAAACAAATTCAAAGATACCTGTTGTCTTAATAATCACTAAAATGTAATCTTGGTGCTGCTCAAGGTGTAATTACCTGACATTTTTCTCTGACAGTAAGGCATAGAAATTCATGTATTTCCTTTAAACATTGACTGTTCATTTCTGTTCCTGTGCTGCAGTTAATCCTCTTCTGTGCTGGAATCTACAGAAGTGACCTCAAAAAAATCTGTAGAAGCACAGTAAAGTCAGGAAAATTTCACAGTTGCCTCCACCTCTAGGAAAATAGATACTAGAACTGCAGCAGCAACAGGCTTCATTTCTGATCAGATTCTAAACTGATTTTAGTTAGAGTACATGTACACTCCTAAAGCTTACTTTAGGAAAATCCTGTTTCAAAGAATGCTAAGTCTATCTTGTCCAGTAATATAGCCTGAAAAATTAAGCTGGGAACATTTGAATATGCCTCTCTTAGAACTGGACTGAGACATTTCACATGAGCATGTGAAATGATCAGTATTAAAACAATGCCTGGTAGAATTTCCTCCTCTGTTGGTTCCTTCCTCTGTTTCTGCTGGCAGTGGAAGCAACCAACAGGATGAATGGGAGCCCACCTCAGCCCAATCTCCCAAAAGGACATCTCCTGCACTGGGACACTGCTCCCATCTCCTGCTGCAATTTATTTCATTCTGAGTTGTACCACTGTAACTGTTTACCAAGTCATACTATAAAGTTTGTTGTAAACTGATCTGGGTTCAAAAGCTTTTATGAAATACTGGTGGCAGATGTGAGGTTGGCAAGAGTCTCCTAAATCAGTTGTGCTACATGAGAGATAGAGATACTTTATCTAAGGTTTTCTTTTCCCCACCAGCTTTTGTGTACCTTATGTCACTAAATTCACAAACACATCGCAGAAGCTGACAGGAAAAGAGTTGCAGAGCTTGAGCCTTACCAGTGTACAGTCTTTCCAGAAGGAAGCCTTACACTGGCACTGGTTTGTAAAAATGTATGGAGATGTCCCAGGTAAACCTAAGTCCCTAGTTTTCAAAGATAGAAACAAAAATAAATGGTGTCCTTGTGTAAATGCACACGAGGAAAGTACAGTCATAAGGATTGAAATGATGCCTCTTTTTTCTCCTGCTCTCTCAAGCACAAAACAATCAGAAAAAAAATTTCACCAACTGATTGCTTTTGAGGTTTCATTTAAAACATCTTTATAACTCCAGTGTAGTTTCTACTCCTACTTACTGCTGCATCATCAGTCATGCACAGTGCTGTAAAATATCATGCTTGTCACTCCTCTGAAATGTAAAGGTATATGCTACCTGAGAGATGTCTCAGGCCTGCTGAGTGATTCATACTATGATGAAGTCTTACTATGATGGGAGGACAACAGGCCATTCAGCAACTAAGTTTTTTCACAAATTATTTATCAACTTTCAACACATTATCACATTTTTCCTATTAAAACACACAGAACTATCTCCCAGGAGCTGGCAAAAATGGTGGCATTTTGCTCCTGTTCACAAAATATGTTCTAAAGTACCTGTGGCCTAGAAACATAAAGTGCTTTTTACTGCATATAACAAGCATAAAGGCTTTCAGACTGCAAGATGCACAATTCCTTCACCACAAAATGAGTAGAAACATTTCATTTCTGCAGAGCCTAGTCATTGTTTGTGAGCTGTGTAACATGAGGAGCCCTACACAGAATTTCCCTCTAATTAGCAACTATGTATGTCCAAGTCAATTGAGAAATAGGACTTAAAAAGCCTTAAAAACATTATTTGAAGTGCTCTCATTCCCCCTGTTTAAAACAGGAAAAGATTATGCTGAGACACACAGGTACACAATGGGGATCTTACCTTTTACTTCTGTCTGTGGATGCACAGCATGAGAAGCCATCTGTCCTGTACAACAACAAGAAAATATCTTTGCTGTTTTTATGTCAACAATGAATTTCTGTGATTCTAGAGATCATCTTTTAAAATCAGGTATTAAATAAAGCATTTTCTGAGGAAGGTGAAGGCTCTTAGAGGTTGAATAGGAATTGCAGTTTAAGCAGGGCAAAGGCAGAGCTTGAAGTTTACCTCCATTTCTATTACACCCTCTTATAAAGTAGGTGCAGTGTTCTATCTCTTTTTGGAAGAATATCTATATATCTTAAAAAAGTTAAGTAGATATTTTCTACTTTCTAAACACATATGAATCACTAATGAATAGTTTTCAAGCCCTGGAATCTGACTTGTTTCCTTTTTTTAAATCTGATATATTACAGACTAAGCTGTTGTAAGGAAGTATGAAGGAGCTATATCTATTTGCACCAGCTAAATATCTCATTTGTCAGCATTCTGAACAGGAGCAGTCTGTAGATCGCTGTCTTCCCCCTCTATATTTACAAAATGAAAATTAATTGTATCCTCCAAGCCCCCTGTAGCATCACTAGACAATACTCCTCAAAGGTCACGCGAGTACCCTCAGTGTAATATGATGCAATTTAAGAAGAACACCAATGGACAAGATCTACATTTTCACAGAAAATCTCATGAGAAAGGAATTTATTTTTATAAATTAAAGCACATCACTTAGCCTTTTTTATAAGCTACATGGTTTTCTTTTTTTAAGTTATATTATTTTGGGTTATATGACTAGCTAAAAAAAAGTCTATAATGAAGATTAACCTGGAATAGACAAAATAAAATTTGTGACTGTTTTGTATCAAAGCCAGTTGAATCCACCAGAAACTTGAGGAGTAAACAAAAAAAAACTTAGTCTAAACATTAGAGAGACTGAAATTTAAGCATTATGATATAAACTCATGTTACCAGTAAGAGTCCTGCAATGGATAACAAAGGTATTTTTATGCACCCATCATCCCCAGGCTTTGCTTTGATCCTTAATCTCCCCTCTTTCCCACAATCTGAAACGTAAAAAACAACAAAATCAGTGGTGGGGAGGGAAGAGGAATTGCTGCCACAAACCTAAAAACTTAATAAATGAAAAAGTATTTTATGATTTAATATAATCTTAAGCAATATGACCACAATAGATATCATCACATATAATGACAGAGTGGAGATCAGGGGCTTGTGTCACCCCAAAAGGAGAGGGGAGGATCCTGCAGGGCTGAGCTTTGCCCCAGGAGCTGCTGTACTCCCAGAGGAGGTGCCTCAGGCACTGCTCGGGTGATGGGGCTTCCTCAGAGTCCAAAACTCTGTGACATTTATCCCAAGAATGGTGAGGTGTGGCTAGAAGCTACTTTTCCCTTCTGAGGACATTATTTTCTGCTGGGTTTCACACTCACTGTGGAAGGGATTGCTTTACAAAACCACCTTTTCCTTGCATTGATTTTCTGGTTGCTTTGCCTTCCCAAGGTTTTGTGAAGTAGAAAGGATCATGTAGTATTGAGTTTACAATAAACAAGACCTGGAAATGGACTCTGTGTGACATTAGGAGGCAGAACTTAAGCTGATTTTTTAGAGCAGGCAGTAAAAAAAAAAAATATATATATATATAGCAGATTAGCCTGATGAAGTGTCATTTTGTTCATATTTTCCTATTCTTAAAAAATAAAACTCTTTTTCAGGTTTCAGAAAAGAAAGAAAAATATCAAAGTAAGGAATGTTCTCAGCATTCTTAAAACAAGTGATTCTTCATATTACTACTTTTTATGGGAGTGATTGTCAATCATCAATCTTCAAAACTGTCATAAACACCCACACATGCTATTTCAAAGATACCTAATGTAGGATATATAATACTATATTTCAAGCTGGATTCAAAGCTTTTCATCTATCTAATAGTTAGGAACAAGGAAAAACACAAACATCAAATGAAATGAAATGTATTTGTTGATGCTAGCTGCAAATATTCATTTTCTAAAAATTAAGTCGATTACACATCCATTTAAAAAATAATTTTTCATGTCTGAATGATGATAGGGATCCTGAAATGACTGCATCCATAGAGAACCACCTATCCAAGCAGCTGATCTGCCAGACAGGACCAATATTAAAGTGCATGTCATGGCTTACAAATTTCCTCATTTCTTAAAGAAATCAATAATCTTTCACAGATTTCATCCCATTGTGACCTGATCTCAGACACTCATCAAGAATTTATAATCCACAGAAGCAGGGGGGGGAAATTCCGCAAACTCCTATTTGTGAAAGGCACTCCTCCAAAACAACAGAAATATTCATCATAGTTTCTAGACCTTTCCAGATTTTGTTAGCTAGGTATATTGAAGACAGAAAAGATGCATATTTATTTTCCTAATAATTTTCAAATTATTAGGAAAAATAGTCAGCAATGATGTATTTGGAAGTGCACAAGGCAATAAATTATAGCTTGTTCCTGCTGTAATTGAACCAAAAAAGAAACACTGGGGAACCAAGGGATGGCTGTAAGCAGGTCTACACAATCTCAGTATTGCTTGGAAAGAACTGCAAAGGAAAATGGACAGAATGAAGTAAGGACAGAAAACATTTAAGCGCTTTGCTCCTTGTTCATCTTTGATGCTTAGAGGACCATAGAGTGTTTCAGCCAATCCAGAAACTTTACACAGTACTGCAGTGACTGTTGGTTGACAATCAAATGGACCATAGCTATGTATTCAAAGTTCCTCAAACAGCCCAAAGACACAACCACAGGGCACTGAAATTGTTCAGAGCTTCACTAGAGGATCTGGTGATCCCTCACTGTGCTCTGATCCAGCAGGCCAAGGACCTCACAGGACACAACCAAACCTGAGCCTGAGGATACTAAACAAAAGGTGTTGCAGCAAATGTCACAGCTAATGTCACAGTTGAGATGGCCACAATACACAAAGTATCACCAAACAATTTCAGAAGGCTTTAAGCATTCCCCCAACCAGAGCAACACCTTACCTCATCAGAAGGCTTCAAGCATCTGCCCTTCTTGTTCTTTAGCCCAACCTTTTATCCCCTCCTGTTGATGCATTGCACCTGTGTGCCCTCTGCTCCCTTTGGTGGTTGCTCAGTGCCCCTGGGCACTCCATGGCTCATTGCTGTCAGTGCTGCTCACCTGCTGCTCACAGCTGCAGCTCATTGGGGATGAGGCTCAGCCAGCCCACTCCCAATTACCACAAACTGGGTACCTACAAAAAGGAAACATAGATTCAAAGAAATTTTAACATAATATTGTCTTTTTGTCACACCCTTTAGGTTGAAAAAGTTCAACAATGGCTGGAGAGCACAGGAATGGCCAGCAAAAATGTGGGAGGAACAGCTGGGCTTGCCCATCTGTGGCTGGGGCAGGTGGCAGGGCCACACTGTACCAAGTGCATCTCCCTGCATGGGTCCTCCCTCTGAGCTGGCACATTAGTGGAACTTCAGGCCCACTAAAAAATACTGGATATATATCTCAGTTTCAGCTCCAGCTTTCAAATGAGTGCATTATTTATTCATTAGTACTACATTCAAAGTGCTGTTTCCCTTGTTACTTGGTGAAATAAATGAAAGAATAGCGATATCACTCTAAATCCCAATTTACAGCTCTTGCAAGCCCCAGATGACTGTATCATAAAATTCTCCTTACCCTTACCCTCTTCACTCTTTTCTGCCTTGCATCTGACTGAGAGAAGAACTGCCCACTGCAAGGAGCTGAAGGCTGGCCTGGTGGCCTGACCTAAGCAGAGGAAGATATAATAATGATCAACAGATTCCAAATGGGGGTAAGACTCAACACTTGCAACAGAGGATTGGCTCTACATGTAAGGTGCACCTGCAGATAGATTTTTTTTCTCTGAAGAAAGACTAGAGAGAGAAAGTAGAGTAGACTGTACCATACAGACACAGTGCACATATATGGAGAATATTTTAAATTCCTTGTTTGTTCACTTGTCCTAAGAAAACCACAATTTTTATCTAAAAAAATGTAGATTATATTAATTTCTAAATCTTGATTTTGATTTTTTTCTTGGGGAGACACACCAAAATATCTCTGGTTCTCATGTGCAGAGCTCCTCATGAATGTAACACACAGTTCAGCTCTCGTAAGCTTCCTCTGGCCAAACTTGCAAACTTGATGTTGTAAGAAAATGAGCAAAATATGTGGAGATTAAATAGTGGGAGGTTTTCAAATCTGATAGGTTTAGAACAAGCTTCAAATTTTATGTTCAGGTACTGGCCTTTTATAATTATGGGGGAATTCTAGCTTTGACTATGCAAAAAATTCAGTTCGCACTAGCTTTGGGATCCTAATCCTGCTACTTTTGATACATCATACTTGTAACGAGAATCTTAACCCCAAATGCTTGATATAGCAGACTAATAAGATTTCAAAAGTTTTCTAAAAATCTATGATTTTAAAAACTATGACTTTTAAACCCCATTTGGTGATTGTCAGTATCCTGTCTGCTTCACACGTGAGACACAGCAACGTGGAGGTATGGGGGTGTAATTTTTCAAAGGGCTGTAGCTGTTAAGCACCCACTTCTGACCAATTTCCGTAGTCACTTAAACTCCAAGGAGCCCTGAGTGTCATGGGAAGGCAATACTTAAAGGCAATATTATCTATCACCTCTCACCTTTCAGTTCCCTTGGAGCTGCTGTTGACTGTTAAGACATTTGAATTACTTTAGTACCAGGAAACTTAAATTTTTCTCTCCCCAAATATTCAGGCTCCCAGCAAATAGCAGATGCTTGTCCCACGCAGATGTGTATGTGTGTAAGGGCATGGGAAAGAGGGGGTGCAGATCTGTGTAAGGGTGTGACAGACTGGAGATGGCTCCTGCCGTTCACTGAGCTGTCTAAACACACCCAGATACCTTCAAACAGGCATCAAAATACCAGCACTGCCTGCTCAGGAGAGGCAGACACGTCAATGTGACTTGAGAGGAGAATCTAGTGGGACAAAAGCAAATTTAGTCCTTTCTGTTGAAGAGGTAACTCAAAAGAGGCTAAAGTAGGCAGAGTTAAATTAAACAAGGTCAGAATGCAACCATTCCTAAAACAGATTTGGGCAGCAAACCCCAAACTGCTTGAGGACACAAAAACTGGTACTTTATCTTGAAATCTAACATGCACTATCTGGCACAGCATTGTTTCAATTATGAAACAATTCTCATCTCTGCTGACACATGTAATGAAGCTTGCTACTTGCCTAGTACATCATTTAAGGTAAAAGAAAAGAGGGTATGTTTTATCATGGTCTTTCATATCTTTGTCTATTGTTCTGCAATCCATTTGCATACCTAAAGGGAAATGGCCTTTTTAATTTCTTTCCCCTCTCCTAATCATCTGAGGCCTATTTAGAAGTGTTCTGTATCCTGTAATCAGGCAATTTATACAGTGTGCACCCTTAGGCTACAGCCATTACAAACAAGCTGAAAAACTCCTTTACAATAAATGATTTAGCATGGGAAGACACCATTCATAATTAATTTTTTTCAGTTTGCATTGGCAGATGGTCTCAGACATTGAAACATGGCCTATTGCCCACATCTTTATTCCAAAGAGAAAAGGGCAGCCTTAGAAGAAAAAGAGAAATGCCTGTAAGACTGCTTCACTTTGGGAATAAACATGCTCCCCAGCTTTTCGTGAATTTGTGCATGCTAAAGACTGGATTCAAAGATTGTGGAAGTCAAAGGAAAAATAATTCCCATTAGCTTCTGACCAGGACCTGAATTAAAACCACAAGGAAAATATTGACTTGAAGGACAGTGTGCCTTTTTTCCATTATTTTCCATAAGGGTTATTTCTGAGGCTGTTTAAACAGATATATTGTGAAGGTGGACTTGAAAATGATCAGCTTTGGATTCCTGAGAGCTGGGGACTCACTGAGGCAGCAAATAAAAGAGAGAGTTCTGCTACTAGCTACGTTTTAAAACATGCATTTTCCTGCTTCCACAGAAGGACAGTTGATGACAACTTCATTCTCCATTTACTCATGTGTTTGCTCACTGTTTACACGTTGCTTTTCAGTACTTTAAAACAACTTCTGATGCACTTCTGAGTTGCTGGCATCACTGCAAACTCCCCCAGACTGATCCAGCCAAGCAGACTGTCATTTTAGTGGCCTGTGCCAGCATTTTGTTCATGGTGATAGGATAGTCCAAACTACTACACAGCAAATTCCTAATTTAAGAGAAAAGAGACCTTTCTGTGTCATGACACAGAGTACTCTGACCTTCCCTTTTGCTCTGTAAGGAAAGAGCAAGCTGCATTTCTATATGAGATCTCTAGAATGTGATCTAGTCAAGTCTCACTGAAGTCTGCAATGTGTTGAGTGCTGGTACCAACACCCAGAGCCCTGACTGCCCATTCAGGATGGTCTGGTTGGATTTACACACACACAAATGCCAAGTGCCTGCATGAGCTCGGAGGCATGGCACAGGGATGACAAGATGTCATCTGAAAATGCAGTTAGTTTAGCTGTAATCTCATATTTGTATCTAGTCATGCCTGTGCTTGCCAGGAAGACACATTTACCACAACCTCCTAGGTTATAGTAGCCTCCTAGGGCCAGCATCAGATAACCCAGGTGAGCTGACCTTTCCAAGAAGAGATGACACAATGTACTTCAGGCAGGGCACTGCAAGGAGTGATCACACACAGCCAGAGACACTCACCAGGCCTCCACAGGCCTCATGAGGTTCTTGCTGTTGACCTCAGGTAATCTTCCTCTGAAAATGTAAGAAGCAGCTGGTACTAAGACCTACATGCATTCCATGCTACGTTACACTTTCAAAGGAAGAAGAAAATGGGAACACCCCATCTCCAAACACTTTCCTGCCCTCTGGATGTGATCCCCAGCATTGCCGACCCGGGAGGGCAAAGCCAGGCCCGGGGACCGCCCTGGGGCCCTGCAGCCGCACACAGGCACCTCCAGCAGCATGGCTGGGGGAATGAAACCAATACACACTTTCCACTGAGCTAAATCTTACTGACTTCTGCTTTAAGAGGGTTTTGGGGATCACCAGAGTTGCTCAATGTTGCTTTGGTCTTCTCTTTTTCCCACTGTGCCAAAGCCGACAGATGTGTTCCCTGACAGATGTGTTGAAATGCCAACAGGAAAGCTATTTTTGCTCTTATTTCAACCTGGCTCAAACCATCAGTTTTACCACTACGAGGATTTGTAAAATTCAAAAAGTTTCATCCGATTTAGAAACAATAAAACCTTTGAGTTTTTAAGGTTTTCATTTTTCGCATGTCCTAACTATCAGTCCTGTGTCAGCTGAGAACTGAGGAAAAAGCGCTCTGAAAATCTCCAATTCTGAAGAAATAATCAACTGTTGTTAAAATGGCATTGTTCTCTCTGCAATGCAGAACCATCTGGATTCTAGCAGAGAACTAGGAGACACTGGATATGCCACTGGCCCAGGAAAAAGTACTTTCATAAAACAAATCTGCTTCCTTCACATGAATACATTGCTCTGTTTCTTGCAGTTGATGTTTCTGCCTCCCTATGAAATTTCAGCAATACTTGTATTAATCATAATTGACTGCTACTGGTCTTCAGAATGAAAGCATGCTTATTTTATTAATTGGACCAAGTCTTGAGGCCATTAAAAGTTTGTTTTCTTAGCCTTTCATTATGTATTCAATAGAGATGGTAGCCAAGGTGTCTTTTTCCCTTTCCTTTCAGCCACAGAATAGGAGCTTTCTCTTCCCCTTCTTTCCTCACTGATAGACACTTAAAATTCAAATTACAATTATACCAGAGCATCAAAATATACAGGTAAGGCAGATGTTGTGAGCAAGCTACTTGACAGAACCTCTTTATTTGTTTGGATGACTTAATAAACTGCAGAAGCTGAGGTCATCAAAACCTCTCAATCATGTTGCAGTCTAGTGCCAACAGCAGTAACAAAAACTGATGATGTAAAACATGTTTAACATGCCAAATCCAAATTTCAGTCAAGCCAGTCTGTAATAAGACTATTTTCTACTTGAACATTACATGGCAGTGTGCTCAGGTTTATTTATGCTGTTCTTAATAGGAATAACCAGAAACCCTGTATCACTTGCTCAAGGCTGAAGACAAAGATTGTTTTGTCATGAAACAGTTTGAGATCTACATTGTTTTCAGATCCAGTTAGGCAGAACACAGGTATTAAAACTGGATTTTTGAAATTGAGTTTCATAATTTGTAGGAAAAAAAAAGAATCTTTTCTTATTAAAAAAATACTAATTGTCATAATATTGGAGTGAGAAAGAAAAAATACATTTATTGCCTTCACCATTTTCTGCCTCTTACTTTAAAACCTTATTTCAGTGAGTCAAGAATTCCATAAAGAAAGGATGAATTGTACAAGGAAAAAAAAAGATATCAAAATTGATTGATCAGATAAAATTAAAAGGTCTTGGGCAGGATTTCAGATTGTGAAAAACAATCTACAGGCAGAACAAGTACAAATTGCTATATAGGTAAATTACATTGCAGAATATAAGGAAAAGAAAGTAAATAGAAAAGAGAGTAGAGGCAACTCTCCATGGTTTTCCTGGGACACCACTGTGGCAGAGCTGAAGGGTCAGATTCCAACATCTAACGCACAGCACGTACTGCCACACAAATCTAAAAAATTCTGCTGACACTCGTAAATTGCCACATGTTTGGATTTCCAACAAGATCTCACAACAAGCTGTGTTACTGCAAGTCATTATTTCCTTTGGGGGAAAAAATGTCTCTAGTGATGTTAAAAGTCGTGGCAGGATGTGCTATAGTGTCAGGAGAGCTCACCGGGGAGCATTCCTGCCTCAGGGCCAGGAGGTTGGATATAAATTCTGCACCTGGTTAGGGGCTAGGGGGAATGGGCTGAAGTTTATCTCAAAACTGTCGAGAGTCAGTGGTTGTGGACAATGCCCCACTGGCAAATCCAGAGAGTAAAGGCAGACAGGAGCAGAGCAAGATTCCCATGGCTTACACATTTCCAAACTCTCCTGTATGGAAAGTGCATCTGAAAGATGCTTATGCAGCACTTGTCTTTTCAAAGGTACATACTAAGCTATAATGAGCTTTAGAGATTTTTCTGTCAGAGTGAGACCCATATTAATTAGCGGGTTTGCATTCCCCAAAATCAGAGACCAAAGAACTGCGTTGAGTATTTTTCCATAAATACATGGTTTGTATCTGTTGGGTTTTTCTGGAACAAGGAATCAGAGGAAACTGACCAGAAACACTGAGTCAGCTTGCTATCTTTTTTTTCCAAACTGATTCAAAAGATGCTTTATATTTTAAGATGTTAAATGAAAGTATGATTCTTCCTATACACAGGAAAAAACCAATAGAAGATATTAATCTGGAATGGCTTAAAATGAAATACTGATGGCCTGCACAAAGTTAATATCTTGCCTGTTTGTCTATGATATTGGCTTAAAACCACATGGATTTGAGACATATTTTTGTTTTTCACTTCCTGCTGATGCTTTGCTTCAATGGCCTAAGGTTAGCAGGCAGCAAGCAAAACTGTTACTGAATTTTCACAAGTTTGAACACAGAGAAAAGGGAAAAGTTTGACTTTATCAACTTATCAGTGTCTATGATAGGTAAGAAGAGGCTGAGTTTCTTATGTGAAATGTTTTTTGGGTTCCTTAACAGAGCAGAAATTAAACATACTCTCCTGAAGTGATTTTTGTCTCCACAACCCTGCTGAGAGGCAGGACAGTGCAGTCCCGTGGGGGAAGCTCACAGTCTCCTGCCATGGACACCCTGGCTGACCCAACACTAAACCCAAGCAGAGCTGAGTCCCAGCCCTGCAGCCCAAGTTCTGCCAACTCACACGAGGCCAGCGCTCACTGCTGCAGGTGAGGACTGACTCAAGGATGGGCAAGAGCCACCATGGACAGGTTTTGAGCAATCACTGCAACAGCCACTAGCAGGCTGTTCACCAAAATCCATGGAAAGAGAGTTAAAAAACCCCCAAACTGCACATAGCTTCTCAAATAATGTCCATTCATGAACCATTGCAAACCAAACACTGAATACTGACTCCCATCACCCCCAACACATCTTGTCAAAATGAATTCTTATACAGTGACTTGTGACTTCAAGTGAAAGTAGAAGAAATACTATGAAAGTAATGCCATGATCCTCTAGATATATCTTAATTTCAACAGTACTGCTTATTTGAGTCACATGATATTGTTGAAGTTTATAAAAAATATTATCACAAAAACCACTAAAAAGCAACAATAAAGGCATTAATGAAAAAACATGAGAAATTTAAATTAATACTTTGTTTATGAATCATATGCTATCTTCCTATAAAATGTCACAGTTGACATATATTTATACATAATATTTACATTGCAAAATTGAGTTAAACAAAAATTTGTGCTAAAAATAAAATCTTAACTTCATTTCTTAAATTCTTAATTGTGCAATCTGGTAATGGGACATAATTTAACAGGACTGTCTCAGTACAAAAAACTAAAATTATATACTTGGCTAATAAAAACCAGTTTTCCCTAAACAGGCAGTCAGAGGTTTGACCTTTAACTACATTGAAAGTAATCCAAAGTATTCTGACTTTATTGGACTTTGGAAGAGCAGTTAAAAGGTCCTGATTTAGAAAAGCCCATTTTAATCTTAATTTGAACCATGATACATATTTAAACTTTAATCAGGCAAGAGTACAATGCTACCATCAATGGGGTTGAAAATAGGAGGATTTTTGACTCTTAGTGGTGTGGTCTGCTCTTCACAGCCTGATGCACCATGGTTACTCTGATTTAGTGGTATTTCACATAGCTCCTCAGCAGATGGAATTGATGAGAAGAAAAGACAAAGGACACAGACTAACAATTTGTGAAATAACCTTATGAAAGTCCTGAAGAACATTTTGGAAAATAAACATGCACTCTTTTTGTTTTCATAAAAGTGATAATGGCTTTGCAATGGGGGAACTCTTTTAAAAGAGGATGGGAGGACATGGTAGATTAACAATATTGTGAAATAATCTGAAATAATACATACATAAATTCCTCAGTTTTTATGAAGCCCATAAAATATTGATGACACAAATTTTGACTTCAGCCATGCAGATGTAGATGATGACACCTGTAAAAAGAAGTTAAATAAGATTCTTATAAGGGTCTTATGTTCACAGGAACTAGTGACATGATTATACCATTGCTTGAATGGAGACTAATATAATATCTTTAAGTTTGCTTGGGTTTTTTTTATCTTATTCAATTGAGAGGTGGAATGAAAACATGCTTTTTAATACTTGCACAAAACCACACACAACTATCGCCAAATATATATAGAACAAATATTTTTTTTTCCAAATGTACCAGACTTACAATCCTAGATCTTAGTCTTCCAGAAACTTACAACCTTAATTACCTTATGTTCATAATATGAACTTAGTCAATTACTTATGTATTTTTTTAAAAAAACAGATGCATAGGAGTAAGGGCTTACTAAAATCAGTGGGGGGAATCCCAAATCCAGTAACACATCTAATCTTTGTTTACCTAATAGAAGTCAAAATACAGTGAGTCAACCCCCTGCTCAGTATAAAACAGCACACCTTACTGAAGTGAATGGAGTTATGCTGACTTATACCTACTGACACAGCAACCCAGGAGATGTAAAGGGAAATTCTCATCCTTCCATTCCAGCAACTTCCATCAATCCAACTCACTGTCATATTGTGATTTCTGAAAATTTAACCATCTGGGGGAGGAATGTGAAAATACTGATTATTTTTTCTTGTCAGACGACTTGTTCAAAACACAGAAGTAAAATAAGTTAAAAAAAAATTCTCCATATATAAAGGAAGTTTGTTTTGGAGAAATTAAGAAAGAGAATGAAATAATTAGGCACCTAAGGATTATTACTCAATGATATTCCAAACGTAGTTTATGACTGCTTTTGTTCTCTTCAACAAAGAACATTTAAATACTCCATACGAAAGAGAAGCCTAAGGATGTCTCATCACAAAGTAGCTGACCCTGTGGGGTAACACAGTTCCTTGAGACTTCAGAGCCCTCAGTTCAGCCTCTGCTGAATTCAGGGCATGGGCAGAAATTTGGGCTCTTCTGGCATATGGTTGAACTTCTGTGATGTGAGGATTCCTTCTCTAGTCAATGACATACAAGCTGACCATGCAAAGTGAAACATTTGTCAGGATGAGAATCAGAGCACACATCATCTGATGGAAGGGCGAGGGTGCCCTTGGGAGGCTGAGATGTGCTTGAGCCAAGGCATCTCCTGGCATTTATTTGGTAGGAGTCCTCAAGTAGCTGGATGAACTCAGCCTTTTATTTCCTCGGCTTCCATTACAATGCACAGGCCCAAAACATTTTGAAATATCAAACCAGTTCATTTGACATTTTCAAAATGAAGCATTTCAACATTGCGTTGAAAACATTTGAGAGTTTTGCTTCTACTCAGACTATTTGTCAAATAGTTTCAACCACTCTGAACCTTTTCTCAGCAATAATTGTTACCCTGATTTCCCCCACTCCTTAGCTTTGCCTTTCAAATGGCTAAGCCACAGCCCTACTGATACTTGGTTAAATTTTTGTTCTGTTTTATTTCAAATGGTAATTTTAAGAACAAGGCTTCCTGTAATCTGCAATGCAACAGCTGCTTAGTCAACACCAACCCAGTGAATGCTTAGGAGAGCCTGTGGTGTTTAGAAGGAAGCAGGATATGTAACATTCTGCTAATTGAATAGGACAGCTTTTATTACTAAGCAGCGTCTTTCCATTTCCCACTGAAGTCAAGATATTTACATACACCTAATGCTTCAATTTACAGGCTATAAACAGCCAAGTCATTGCAATGCAATTATTAATTGTTAGTGTATTTGCATGGAAATTATTAAGCAGTTAATATTTTAAAGGAAAGAACAGCAGCTAATTTTGGCCTCACGAGACAATTTGTCCAACAACATATTTCCAAGACCTCAGAAATAAGACATAAAAAGACAGATTTACACAGTATTTTTATAAGATATAAGATGACTAAAATTCAGAATTTTCAATAAGTTATTTCTATATGTTGAGATGTGTAATTTATATGAGCCTTAGTTGTAGTTTTGAATGGACAGTAGAAAAGCATGCTGAAATGAGATGCCTGGATCATTCAGACCCACTGAAATGGATAACACAAGTTTCAAGGAATCTCTGTGATCTTTTAGTCAGTGTTTTCATTTAGAGACAGAGCAAGAAGGCCAGTGTTGTACCATATCACAGCAGGCAAATTGCTCTAAAATGTATATTTTGGGTTATTATTCTGTTTGGAATGTGTTGAAGATGTTGAAGATGTGTTGAAGATGTAATGATATCAAAATATATCTTCCAAGCTTTATTAAAATCTTAGAATGCTATCTAAAAAAAAGGAGACTCTATAAAAATGATGATATACTAGTATATATATTTAGGCCATGTAACAAGCTGGAAAGACAAAATAAAACTTATCCAGATTTAAATGTTCTGACTTTAAGGGGAAAGTTTTGGTGGCTAAGCTCAAATATGTACACCTGCTTCTAAACACAGAGCTGACTATTTCTGCTTTTTGCCAAATGTAAACATTATACCCATGTACTAGCTGTAGCAGAAATGAAAGTGTATGTATTTTTGACTTGTAAACAGAAATGGCATTGATAGCTCTTTAAAGACATAACCTGTGTAAAACTATGAAAGTTTTAAACCAAAACCTGTTTTTCTGGGGAATAAGTAAATAATAACAAAGAAGAGGTCATCATTACAAGTGTGTGCTAAAGCCAAGTGAAATCAAAAGGCAATTTCACAGCGTTCAAAGAACTGGGTATTTGAAATCCTAAACTTAAGTAACAGTAGCAATTCCCTATCATCTGTCTAAGGCTAAATACTTCACAGGGGTAAGGAAAATACATTTGATCACATTTACTTTGTTAGTTACTATGATTTGACTTTTTTATGCTCAAATCCTATGATTTATCCTGTAAGGGAATATTGCAAATATGAGTTGTGTCTGGAAGTCACTGAAGAATACATGAGAAAGGCTCATAAAATCTGATTTTACAAAGGCTCAGCCCCAAGTTACAGTCAACAAGCTTGGAGACCTCACCAGGGACTGCAGATGGGGAGGAAGACATTTTCATGACTGAATTGTACAGAAACATTGTGATGTTTCTTTACACAAATTGTGGACTAACACAAGGTCAGTGTGATTAGTCCAGAACTTCAGTGAGGCACACAATCTTGGCTGTCTGTGGGATCAGGATGTGACATTGCCACTGGCACTTTCTCCAGAAATTTATACTGCTATGGGTCCTCTAAAATCATTATTCAGAATATGCACTTTGAAAATAAAATTCAATTTGCTAACAAGTTTCAAGAGCCTGTTAGATACTCTCCTAAAGTTTCTCTCTTCAAAGAAGAGAACGATAAAGTTCAAAAATTACAAAGAAAGGAAGCAAGTTACATTTCAAACTACCTGTGAATGAAATTTAAAGCTTGTTGTTTTTAAGGTTTCCTTGTCATCATTCATTAACTCATTTGCTCATTCAAACCCTCAAGAGAGTAAAACTCAAATCCTGACAAAGTCACTACACCAAACATTATTTTAAATTTTGCATGTGCTGCTCAAAGCCTTGTGCTCAGAGCAACAGGAGTTATGTCTAATCTCAGAGTCAAACACGGTGCAGCTCCTACCTTGACTGGGAATTGTTAGTAATACGAGCAAAAGACATTGCACTGCTGGTGCCAAAGCTTTGAACAAAATTACTTCCTTTAACACACCACCACCTTAATTATGTGCTGGGGAACATAAAGCAGGTCAGACAATTTGTACTGGGACATCATAATTCCATCAGTATAATGCTGACATTGCTAAAGATTTATGAACGGAATGTCGCAATTATTTTTTTAGTAAACATATCAAGTTTCACTAATGGGGGGGCTGGAAGTACTAATTAGCTTTTGTTTTGGGTGGGTTTTTTTTGCAGGGTATCATATAAGATGTGGGGAGCAGAGGGTGGAAGAGAAGGATCTGTGACAAAAACAAGCACACACAATTTATGTATGGCCTGTAATTCAAGCAGATGTTCTTATATAGGGGCCGCAGGGATTAAAGCCTTTCTGCCCATAATTCTATTTGCTAACTACCTTCTTTCTGCACAAACCTTCCAGCCTATGACAGAATTTGCTAAGCCACATCTCTTTAAAGGTGAAAAGGAAAAGCAGACAAACAATCTTAAAAATTTCTGTTGTTAAGTCTCAGGGTTTGGCAGTTTGACTGGTTTTAAGCATCTGGGTGATTTTATTGGAATTATTACAACTGCATCCAACAACAGTGACCTTGGTTGGCAGAGTTTCCTTTGGATATCCATTCAAACCAGCACTGGACTACTGTGGGCACATATGCACTGGCACTGCAGAAAGAAATTATTCTCATGCTAAGTCTGAATAATTGATATTTAAATAATATCCAGAAACACCCTCCCGCCTTAGTGACCATGCTCAAAGGTTTGTCAAGATAAATAGACAGCTCTAGAGAGAAAGAGGTGAAACCAGTTGAACGGTCAGGATTGTAATTCTATAATATGGCAATATCACAATATGATGGCAAAACAGCAAGCTGGGGCAGAACATTCCCAAATTAATGGTTTAACACTCACATGCTGGACACATTGCCTCGAGAATTGCCTCGACACATTGCCTCCTGACATTCTTCTTTAATTTTCTCTTTGTTGAGATGCATCAGTCTTGAACCTTGAGGAAACAATCGTTGATTGTCATCCAGCCCTCTACACTCAGAAACATTGAAGAATTCTGAAACTTTCACTGGCAATTATTTACCTGTATCTAAAGAAAACAGCTGCCCAGGTCAATTTTCTCAGACACACGAGTGCAATTCCATCCTGACACCTCTGTGGTGACTCAGCATTTGCACCAAGCAATATCCAAGCGTATCTTCAGGAAAAAAAATCTTCTCTGTCACTACTTGTAGGCACATCCAGGACTTTCTAGCAAGGAAATATAATATACAAAGATAATTTTTGTAGCAAGTAACTGTTCAGGAGCAGATCTCTCTGTCTTCCTGCTCCTTCTTGAAAACCTCTCTGGTTCATCTCTAGCTGGGCTTAAAACAACAGCACAAGTATGAGAGCAAAACAAACATGAAATAATTCTTCTTATACCTTGTCATTCTTCACAAATGTAAAGATTGCAACAATCTCTTAATGCTTGTAAATAAAGCTCTATCTATGTGGAGACAAGAAAAAAAGGAAGGGGAACAGTTCATTTCATGATCTGGAGCTGGAACTGAATTTTCACTGTCCTCTCTATCATATTGTTAACTAGCTTAATACATTAAAAAATGAGAAAAGATTATTCAAAAGTTATCTTTTATTTTATAAAATAGCTGGTGTAAATTGTGGTTTTGGTGTATTTCATTGAAAATCTAAATTCTGCCCCATCACCCTCTGCAAATAACTTTAAACATTTAAAATACATAATTTCAAGGACATCTTTACCTATTTTTGCATGTAACAGACTGACACAGTCTAGTTCAGGAATATTTTGTATAATCATCTTTTACTGTCTTATAGCTTCATTAAAAGGTTGTTGATTCACAAATGCTATGGATCCTTAGCAGGATGAACCTCAGTGCATTTCACTGTTTCTCAAATTATCTTTGAAATAAAGCACATAAGTCAAGAATATGATCCTATAAATGTGACAGGTAAGGATAGAATCCTTAAGGCTGTAAAAGACCTGTAAGATCATCGAGTCCAATTGTAAACCCAGCACCATGTTGAACATTAAACTATATCCCCAAGTGCCACATCCACACACCTTTTGAGCTCTGTAAAGTAGTAGGATAAATTTCTGATCTCAGAATAAAGATAGATAAACATTAAATCTTTATCAAGAGATTTGCTTTCAATTATTCTCATATTAGAGTGCTTCCAAAGAAATCTGGATAGCATCCAAATAGTTTGGGATCACTTATTTTCTTTGAAAAGGCTTTTAATATGATGTTGATCGCAGACACTCCCATCTTCTTGTGCTTCAAATATGTGACAGCAATGAAACCTTTTCTTTAATGCCAGCCAGCTGCAGCACCTGCTCTTGTGCTCACTTTTCATATTTCACTTGAGATTTGAAGCTTTGTATAACAGGGCATGTTAACTAATTGTAGTCTTCTTATTTAAGCTTTCGTCTTCACGACACTGAATATAAAATGGAGAATGTTACTGAATCCTCTGCTCAGGAGTATCAGTGTGAGTACTGCACATATAGGAGGGCTTTTTTCCCATATCACTGTGGAACTGCCTTAGAGATTTTGCATACAAAAGGTGGAAAAACCCCAACAAATTATTCTATAAACAAAAAGACAAATCATACTTATTTGTCACTGGGTAATATCACACATACTAATTCACTATTTTTTTTTCAGCATGTCCAAAACAACTGATCAAGAGAAGCTGTGTTTAGTCAAAAAAAGTAGCATCATCAGGACCTGGCAATGGAAGCTTCTGAGAATCAGATAGATGTCCAGAGATCACCATACAGCTGTGAGATGTTCTTCAGTGACAAGTGATGCCAAAGTAAAACCCTGGAGAGGCACTTTCTTCATGATCTCGAGGGAGAAAACAATCCTCAGAGTGATTTTAAAATGAAACAATGTAGTCTGAATACTTTTGATCTTATTCATGGTTCTCCTTTTTTTCTAATCTTTGCATGCTTTTGCATCAGATATTAGAAGGAATTTTTTTTTGTGTGTAAAAGCTACACCTAAAATGACATTAAGATGAAACTACAAGCCCATCTATTTTTGGTAGTATAAGGCAGAAATTGTCTCCTTATTCACTTGCAATCTGAAATATGCACCAAATCCAGTTGTGCCTACACAAAGCATTAGAAAATCTCATATGTAGCATTTTTGTAGTATTTTCATAATTCTTTCATAATTATTTTTAAGCCCTTGCTTTAAAAATCCACACATGTTCAGTGAAAGAAAATGAGTGGGAGAAATAGATTTCTTCCTTTTTATATCATAGACTAATACTTTCCTCACACCACTTTTAAACATTTCATTGGTGAAGAGCGCATCATGAGAGATAAAACACAGGACAAAGACACAAACTGACATGTTGGAAAAGGGAACAGATGGTGATGCCAACATCACTGGTAGGAACAAGAAATTCAGAAGTGTAAGAGGAAGCAACGATGCAGGGCACAGGAACAGCACCAAATGAAACTTTTCTTCTGTGCAGCTTTAAAGACTATTACTTGCCTGGATCAAGGACTTGTGCCACCAGTGGCCTTGATAAGAAACATATGGATGCATTTTACAATGGTGTGAGGATGCGATTCTGGCATTATTAGATCAGTCGGCAGCGTTCCCCCAGGCAGTGGGCACATTGTGAGCATAATGGTATTAATTCTACTTCATTTGCTACAGCTTAGTTGTTTCCTTTGCATCAAAATCCTCATAATGAAAGGAGAGAGGTCAGAAAGTTTTCCAGTGTACTGAAGGTGCACTGTAAGCCATTTGGATGCACATTCCTAAATCACTGTTACAAAGGAGAAGTTATTAAAAAACAACAGGTAACACAATGGTTTGTGAATATTTGTGCAAATGAAGGATTGCTCATGAATGGAAGGCGGAATGGGAAGAATCCAATCACATACATGGAGTATAAAGGATTGGTTTGGTGACAAAATCAAATCTCATTCTAAAAATCACATATGTGAGAAACAGATATTTCACCCATTTATAGTTGCTACACAAAGGGATTCTGAACTTTCTTCAACCTTTCCCATTCTCAACTACATCTTTTTCTTAACTGAAAGGATTTTTGCACTCAAAAAATCTATAATGCCTGCTGTGTACAGAGTTTGCAAAGATTTCTAATGAGCACAAACTCTTAAAACCCCTCTTCTTTTTTTAGATAAACATATTTGATCTTTCCAGTCATTATCATTTTAACTTGCAAAGTGACATTATGCCAAAAAGAAGGAATTCATAAATTAGTTCCAATTTAGAAAGTTTTCTTGTCATTGTATAAATGACAGATCTTTAAAAAGACGACTTAAAATGAAATGCAATAAAAAAAAATTCACTTTTGTGTCAGGTTTTTCTTTTCTCTCTCTCTTTTTTTTTAAGACTGAAAGAATAAAACAATGTGCTATCAAAAAAGAAATGAGTGGTACAAAAAAATCACAAATGTGCATGGCCAGGAAACTCATTTAAATTCTCAGATTGTTTAGGAAAGTTAAATTTAGTTGGGACAGTAACAAAATAAAATGTGAGCAGAAAACACTTTGCAAAGTTAAATTCACTTTTCAGCAGAAATTAATAAAGCAGGATTCACATCCTATTTCAAGCCCTGCTGGTGGCTGGAGCTATTGATGTTTGGGATCAAACCTGCTCTCCTGAAGTAAACTAGAAGTTTGCTAATTATGTTACTGAGCCAACATCACACCCACGCATTTTGTTTTTATTCTCTTTAGGGACTGCAAAATTTAGATGCAGAATTGGGTTTGGCTTTCAAATATCTGCAATGGTTGGGAGCACTTGACTTGGATTCTTTGAGCAGAGTGTATTGAATTGATGGGACTTGCAGAAAAGATCATGAGCACAAGAGATGCCAAGGTGACAGACCTGCAGCTAATGGAAGACCTCCCTCAGTGAAGGGGAGAGAACAAATTTAGGGTTGTGTGTAAAGATTGTCTACACAAGGAAAGGAAAGCATTCAAGTGAGACACCACTCCAGGCAGTGACCACAGAAAACTCCTGGGGCTCCTGTTCCTGAAGCAATTCTTCAGTGGATGCATTAGTTCAGCTTGTTCTCAGCCTAAAATGGGATTTACCAGGGATCCCACATGCCTGTTCTGGACTTATGGCTGGCAAATTCATCAAAATACTTATCAATGTACTGCAATGGAACAACCACCATACAACCATTGACCTATAGGAAATACTTTCTTGACACCATCTTGTTTCCTCCTAACTGTCCAGAGTTACATACAATTCTTTCACTCTAAGATCTACCTGGCATCATAACATTTACCTCCCTGTTTAGTAAGTACAAGTTTAGTTCTGTAATACTGAGATTTTACTGCCCTGCTCTTTCATTTCTAGGTGACTTTTCTGAAAGTTTAACAACTGTCAAACGAATAATTAAAATTAAGTTAATGAGAGCTCTATTTAACGCCTCAGATTTGAGTAGTCACTTCTTAGTGAGATGCTATCACTATTTTTAGCTTCAAGTTTTAGGCAAAAGAATTTTAGAGAGGAGACAGCTACTTTTCCTCATTCAAGAAATCACAGTACTGTCTCATATTGCCTGCATCACCACACTCTGTGAAAGGCAAATAAATTAATTTCTGAGGCATTTTCACCTTTCAGCTCTGTAGAAGTTTCAGCTGAAAAACAAGTCTTTAGGCAGCTTAACGATAGCAATGTGCAGGTTAAAAAGTACATCTGTCAGAAGCCAGTTGATATCAAAATACAATAAAATACTCTGGTATTGTACAGAAATAGGAACTAGGATAAGAGAAAACCACTTGATGTGCAGACCTACTGCCCTAGTGCTGGCCATTTTAACAGAATCTGTCTAAAACAATAATGATTGCAGGACACAACTTACAAACTTTCCTCCCTAGCGGGGCAGAATTTGTTTTTCAATACCTTTTTTTTGGTAGGAGAAAGTTGAACACACAAATTTTCTGGATGTAGTGTCAAACTGTGCTTCTGACAGTCATGAATGAATTGTTAATTCCTGAGGTGCATTTCTCCTGAGTGGTTCTTGGCTACAGGCAGGTTCCCTGGTTAGTTTGGCCAAATGCAGAGGACCATGGCAGCCATGGCCTGGAAGCACAGATTCCCCTTTCAGCATTGCACGTGCAGGGGAAGACCAGCAGCACTGGACAGGAATGCCATGGCTCTATGGGGTCAGCTTCCAGTAAGAGTCAATTCAGTTATTTCAACATTAACAACTGCCAAAGTATAAAGAGCTCAAAGCCTTTCATGGGCTGAAACTTCATTCTTCCATAGGAATGCATTCAGAATATGTCTGATATCTCAAACAACCAACCTTATTTAGGGGGGGAAATTTGAATCTGAGCCTATCCAGTGCAATTTCAAGATTCATAAATTCAGCTGTAATTGCAGCTGATAGAAACTTCAGCATGATTACAATGATCACTACCCCCACATGCAAACCTTTCTGGTTTTCATTTTTACTTTTGTAGTAGACCTTCTTTTACTACTTCAATGCCTGCATTTAAGGCAGAAAGTGAAATAATATTTAGGATAATGTTTTAGTGTCTGTTTCACAATGGTTTTTATTGAAGCTGTAAAACACTTGCATGCATAGAGAAAAGAAGATGCATTTTAGAAATAAAACTATTAAGTAACATTATCTTACCATGGTTCATTCCCACTGGGATAGAAGAACCATTTGAAAAGCATAACTGAATTCAGCTGAAATATAATAAACTTTTATGTCCATCTTACCCACCTTTTCACCATTGCAGGCTGATCAAGAAAGTAATGAAACCATGAGTGTTTAGGTTTAGAAGCTTTTTTCTCATCATATGTTTTACAATACCTTCATACTTTCTCCCTACTACGTAAATTAGAGAATTAGTTGAGTATAACAGCTTCCTCCTAGAAAGGAGGATGAACACATATGTTTCCATATCTAATTACCAATATACAGTCCACCAGCAGCAATCAATGTCACAAATGGTTGAAGATATGAGGAGAAATGAAAATATGCCTTTGTATATCATGGCAAGAACAAATGGTCTCCAGGTAACAGAATGAAATGGCTGCTTATATCCAGCAGAAAATCACAGAAATACACTCCAAAGTAAAATTTACAGAGACAACTTCATCAACATTTTTCTGGGGGCCAAACCCTAGGTACTGTAGATATTTTCTTTTGGGAGTACAGACACTGGCAGGAGCCATCGAGATATGCCTATTGATTATCTTGAAAAGATTGTTTATTGATTCTTTCCAAAGAAGATAGAAACTGTCTTATTTAATGACTAAATATAGCTATAATAAATTCAATAAAAACATAAATACAATATTATGAATAAAATTTACCAAATAGTTAACTGAGAATTAAATTAGTATGTATTTTGAAATACAGGCCCCATATCCATTTTGTAAGTCACTGGATCTATGAGTGAGCTGCAGACTCACTCATCAGTGACTCTGGTCACTGATGATCAAAGATGCCTTTTGAAGTATATTGGTTCTCCTATCACCCTTATGAACACTGCCTCATATAGAAAAGTAATATTAAAACCCAAGTACACAGTAGGGAAGCACCATTTCTGCTTTGCAGATGGCCAGCTGAGACATGAAGAAATTAAGTGATTTTTCCAATGTCAAACAAGAAACCTGCATCAGAATGGAGAAAATCTAGGCCTTCTGAGTCTTGGCTGATTTCCTGAACAATCAAACTATTCTTCTGTTCTGGCATGAATAAACCTCTGGTTGCAGATTGGATTGGTGAAAGCATCAGTTCATCATGGGATGAAAAACAAAAAAGAGAAGAACTATCTGACACAGTACAATATAATCTGTACAGCAGTTTTCTTCTCCAAAATTATACCCCGAAATCTCAAAGTAAAATAACACAGTAATTAAAAAAAAAAAAAAGAAAAAAAGAAAGGCAAAAGAAAAATTAAGTATCTTAGACAAAGAGAAAAAGATGTTTCAACTGAGGCATGAAAATAAATGTAGATAATAATTACCACTTATGCAATGCTTTTTATCTTCAAAATGCTGTATAAATATTACTTTAAAAATCCTCACAACACCTCAAGAGGTGGGAAAATATTAAGCATAATGTAATAAGTTATATCCTCATATGATTTAAACTAACTTTCATACTAGAAAACCAAGCTAAAAAGAAGGTTGGAAGGCTAAAAGAGTTTGTTTAAAGCACCTGAGCTGGCCACATTCTTCAGAGAAACCTCCACTACTAAGAGGACTGTGGTTCTCACAGGCATACATGAGTCAGCTTTAATTAATCCAGTTCAGACTCAGCACAGGCTCAGCAGCCAGGGTTCAGCAAGAACAGCCCAGCCCAGACTCCAGGCAAATCCTGGACAGTTAGCCTGGACTGCAGGCAGTGGGATGGGGTCACTCACAGGATATGAGCTGGCTCATTAAAAGCTGAGTACCTTGCACGAGAGGCCATCCTGCAGCCAGCACACACCCAAGGCTGGGGCTGTGGAGCTGCCTCCAAAGTTTTCTCCTTTGGCTCAGAGGCACCCAAGCAGGCACACACAGGGGCTGTTCCACACAGGATGGAGCTGCAGTGGAGATGGAGCTCTTCCACCTGCAGAGCCTGCCAAAATAATGTAAAAGGGCAAAAAGGGAAGGTGGTAAGTCTAATCAAAGACAAGGTTTTGAGCTGAATAAAACACTTAACTGCATGGAAAATTCCATTAGGTTGATTAGATACTTGCCTTAGGGCCCTCTTAAAACACCTGTTAAAAAAAAAAAAAGATAGCTATTGCAACACGGCTTAAAAATATTGGGAAAGCAGGAAATGGAGCTTATTAGAGCTCAAATTAGATCCAAGATTTATGTGAAGAACAGTTGGCCTCTTTAAAAGGCCTGCTTAATCCCTAGATGGTTTTTATTGTTTCTATTATTATTATTTATTTATACAGTGCCATAGGTATACATGGCACTTTACAGACAAATAAAAGAAAACATGGGTCCTCCCCCAGAGAGTTTACAGTACCTGATCCAGCAAAGAGTTAAGTACATGAGTAACTTCATTTGCAGGACTAACCTCCCTTGGAACCAATGAGATTTTTCAAAAAATCAATTTATTGACATGATTATCTCTTCCAGGTCAGACCCTCTCATCTCAGACATTCAGTCTGCAGCCACAGGTGAAGGACCCAGCTCACAGGAATAACTACTTGAGTTGGGCACTAACTTCTGCTGAGCAAACCTTACAGCAGGATTTTGTTCCAGGTAAAGATTTTGTTTCATGATAAAGATAAGCCAAAGCAAAGAAGGAGGGAAGCTAGGCAGGTTTTGTACTGGTAAGTTGGTGTCAGTGAAAGTCTATTATCAGTATTTGTAATATCTTCTGAGATAGAAAGAGAAAGAAAATAGAGACAGAAAAATGAGTCAGTGAATGAGGAGCAGCTCCACAACATGGCCTGGGGCACCCCAGGGAAATGGGATATTGTGCTCCTCCTTACTGCAGCCCTGGGACAGCTGAGAGGGACAGAGCTCCCATCTGCACTCTGGGGCTGCTGAATGGGAACCTCACGGCTCGTGCATTACACCTCAGGTGCAAACTCCAATAACATTCGATGGAAATGTGTTGTTCTTTCTTTGCAAAAGAAACACTTCTGGCTCCCATGAAAACCCCACTATTCTGTTGTGTTTTGTCTGAAGAAGGAGGGGATCCTGCTCTGCTCCTTACTGTCCTGATGCCCCTATTTCTGTGAATGGAAAACTGGAGTTACCTCAAGCCACTTCTCTTTTGGAGGGGAGTAATGACTACTCCAAATGTGCAACCCTATTTGCCTGCATATAAACTTTTAATAATGTTCATTAAACTTTATTAGAATTGTTCATGCAGCCAGATCAGGGTTACAAATTAAAACCTCAATCCTGCAAACACTTATGAAGCCTTATTCATGTAACCAAAAGGAAAAATTTCTCTTTCTATACTCACACACTTAAACTGAATCTGAAATGTAAGTACAGTGCTATTTATTTTCTTATCCTCTGGCATTAAGGCTAAAACTATGCAGGCAGGAAAGAAATTATATGTTACTAGTGTTTACAAAGAAGATAATACCTCCACAACCTTTTTGAAACTGCATTAAAAAAAAATAATGCAGAAAAAAAATTTCTGTTGCAACAGACTTAGAAAAGTCAATGAAAAAAGTGAACTATGGCTGTAGGTACATAATGATGCACAGAAACACTGGCCAGAAGAGACACTCAAGTCTCTAGAAGCATTGCACAGGACTTTATGGGCAAAAGGACCAGATCAAATCAGAGCCTGACACAAGAACCCAGTGAAGAGGGAAAGAATTTTCCCATTGATATGCTTTGAATTGGAGGCAGTAACCAACAAACTGCAGGACTGCCTGTATAGGAGCAGCCATAAAACCCAGAAAGAGTTTTTAAAGAAAGCAGACATGAGTGTCATAAAGTCAAGGTCAAATTCCATCACCAACACCAGTACATGTGTCAGAGAATTATACCTCTTTTAATGCTAAGTACAGTATTTATGATTATCATTTTGGAACAAAAGGTAAATTAATCCATTTATTTTAAAAAGGGTGTTTTTATTCCATTGAGTAATTTCCTTTGAAAAAGAAAAATGTTTCATAAACCCATTGGCAGTTAAACCTGATATTTTTTGTTGTTTCTGTCTGAGATGAGGTTGCAAATCATTATTCATGTATAATCTGATTTCAACTGATTCCTTGTTTACAATTTTTTGGGGTGCGTTTTCTTATTTAAGCAAGAATTAATATACTCAGGCGTGAAAGAAATATGCTCTATTGTCTTTTTTTTACAATTCTTTGGAATGTGCCATACATCATCTTTAACTCCCAGTGACGTTCAAAATAGCCTGAGGAAAACAAGAATAAATACACATATAAACAAGGAGAAATACACTAATAGGAAAATCATTTAAGTACAGGCTTGCACAGAGGTACATTAAGCATGTGTAATATAAGCAATGCAAATCATGAGCTGAGCCCAAATTCTTGAATAAGCACAAAAAATTACTTAAAGTTCATGCAGGCTGGATGATAAGCGAAGTCAGAGCAGAGCCTCAGAGTCACTGGCTGCTCCCTGACAGCAGCCAGATGCCAAAAGCTCAGCCCTGCATTCCCTGCCTGCCCGCGGGAGGACCCCAGCACGAGGAGCTCCCTCTTCTCTAAATTCGAGCACCCTCCAGTGTGCACACCCAGTAACATCCACACACCAGTGACAGCATCCACAAACCCAGTAACAGCATCCACACACCAGTGACAGCATCCACACACCAGTGACAGCATCCACACACCAGTGACAGCATCCACACACCAGTGACAGCATCCACAAACCCAGTGACAGCATCCACACACCAGTAACAGCATCCACACACCAGTGACAGCATCCACACACCAGTGACAGCATCCACAAACCCAGTAACAGCACCCTCACACCAGTAACAGCATCCACACACCAGTAACAGCATCTCCACACCCAGTGACAGAATCTCCACACCAGCATTCACGCACCAGTAACAACATCCACACACCAGAGACAGCATCCACACACCCGGTAACAGCATCCACACACCAGTAACAGCATCCACACACCAGTAACAGCATCCACACACCAGTGACAGCATCCACACACCCAGTAACATCCACACACCAGTAACAGCATCCACACACCCAGTGACAGCATCCCCACACCCAGTAACAGCATCCACACACCAGTAACAGCATCTCCACACCAGTAACAGCATCCACACACCAGTGACAGCATCCCCACACCCAGTAACAGCATCCACACACCAGTGACAGCATCCCCTCACCCAGTAACAGCATCCACACACCAGTGACAGCATCCACACACCCGGTAACAGCATCCCCACACCAGTAACAGCATCCCCACACCAGTAACAGCATCCCCACACCAGTAACATCCATCCTCGCACCCAGTAACAGCATCCACACACCAGTGACAGCATCCACACACCCGGTAACAGCATCCTCGCACCAGTAACAGCATCCCCACACCAGTAACAGCATCCCCACACCAGTAACATCCATCCTCGCACCCAGTAACATCCAGCCCAGCCCCGGGCACTGAGCCTGTCCCTCGGGAGTCCCGGGCAGCAGAGGCTGTCACTGACCCCAGCGCTGCTCCCTCCCAGGGTTCAGGGAACCACGGACCTCTAGGGAGAGCTGCTAATCCCGCGAGGATAATTCACACCAGAAATACGGTGACATTTTGAGGCTTGACTGCAGATCCACCCTTTCTAGCCCTCCCGGGTTTCCTGTCCTCACCCTAATTCCCTCCTGCTATTTCCCACACTTTTTCAAGAGTTCTGTACCAGTGAAGGTCTCCGAACACCTTGAATCAATAGAACCTGCTTGATTCTTTTCCTTTTGACTTTGTGATACTTTTTGATCATGGGGAGTCCCAGAGCTTGCAGCCTTTCATCACTGCGGGCAGGCAGCTCCCCTGATATGTTAATTGTGAGGAAAAAAGGACAAAAACACTTCTCCCTGCTCAAGTACAGGAAAACATAAGGGAGTATGGAGTACAGTAATACTCAAAAGCCTATGTCCCATGTAATCCATGAACATTTATTCTTGAGCTTCTTATTACAATATAATTTTGCTACTTCTTTTTATTTTGAATTTTCTGCACATGGAATGACAGGTAAAAAATTTAATGTTCAGAACACTGAGACTATTTAACCTGCAGTACTCTTTCTTTCTTATTTATCCTCCATAATAATTGTCTTCTTCTCAGCAGCTAGATTGGTTTTTATTTATTTTTATAATTTAAAAAAATATTTGCACTTTTCATTGATTTTTGCCTACATGCAATAGTATATTTTGTGGCATTTTAACAAATTAAATTTCACATGGTCAATTTTACCAAACCGTAGTTTTGCAAGAGTAATTCTCATATTCATGTACAGGAAAGATGAAACAGATATAACAACTCTAGAGGTAGTATCTGGGTTGTAAAGTTTGACCTTAGGAAAGAAGTAATGCGATGACCGTTCAAAACTAAACTGTTGGAGGTCTGTGGTATTTTAGGGCCTGGCAGTGTCCCTCTGAATGCTGCTCACAAATATAAAAACTGTCTAACCTGTCTTGCAACTAAAATTAAAGTTTATTCCAACTAGTCTCTTCACAGAGCCACATTCTAAGGGCAGCTGTGACTTGGCAAAACTCAGGTCACATCCATATTTTCCATTTCAGAATTTCTCTTTCAATCTAAGGTTTAACAAGAAAGAAAAGATTTTATAGTAAATTTGCATATGATTAAGAGGATATACTTGCCACCTAAATGCATGATTTACATCACTATAGGCTTTGTCAGGAGCACCTCCCAATGTGCTGAAACTAGTCCTACTTCCCAGTGAACACTCCAGAATTTCAAAGCAATCTGTGTGCCCAGCTTCTGCAAAGTTGCCATCTAATGTCTTCCATCAAGCTGACTGAAATCTCAAAAACTGATTTTTTACTGATAGATTAGTTTTGATGCCCAGAGCCTCAAGCAGCACAGCTGCTTTGCAATCTGAACCATGTACTCCAGCAAGAACAATGATGCTGACCACACTGAGCAGCCAAATCCAGCCCTGCAGGTGAATCTGAGGGATGCACAGGTGTCTCTGGAGGCAAATCAGCCATATAAAAATCAATATAACCACACAAAAAAATATAAGAGGAAAACACTCCCAGGGAGCTTACTAATAGGTTTTTGCAACCTGTCTTTTACATTTAGATTAATCAATAAAGTAAGAACCATCACTGTCAAAGTTTAGGCACATAAGCTTCAAGGCTCTGTTTCTCAATTACACAATTTTCTTGGATATTATCTCTAATCAAAATACCCGACTTGCTAATTCATGCCCTCACATGACATTTTGAAAGAGGGACTTGGATTTCCTGACTAGTTTAGAATATAATGAAAAGAGAATGATCATATTTTAACATATTTTCAAAAGGAAAACTCAACTTTCTTTTAGCTCTAGAATTGTGACATGGTCCCTGTTCACAAACCCCCTGGCAGGCACTGGGGGCTGCTGAGAGGTCCCACCAAAGCCTTGTCCTTTCCAAGCTGGACAAGACCCAACACCTGAGCCCCTCATGGTGGCCCTTTGCTGAACCCCCCCCAGGCTTTCAGTGTCCTCCTTGTTTTCTTTGTATTTACTGATAGACTACAGCAGCTATCCCAAAGTGATTGGCAAAACACAATCCCAGAAACCAGTGTTGTCTTCTGATTAAAAAGATGTTTTCTGCTGGTAGAGTCTAGCCTGGAGTCTATCAGTGGCACACTGTATTTCTGAGTTTTCTCATTCTTACCTTTGATATTTATAGTGTCTTCCCCTCTTCTAGACATGTAATAACTTATTTACTCACATGTCACCTGAGAAAAGAAATTGACATAGTAACACTGTTGTACTTAGAAGAAATAATGGAGAGATGGTCTCTATTAAAATATGATCACTGACTTGAACTGCATAGAAAAGGCAGTTAGAGAAAAATTCCCATTCTTGTTCTCCCAGGAGCAAAGCTGCATATTCACTTTTGGTTTCAGTTCCAAATTGCAGGAATGTTCAACTGCAAAATGCACCTATTTTCAATTATGGGACTCTTCTGTGCTCCTGACTGCTCTTTTCCTGTGGTTTAACTTAACTGCAGCAGAGAGAGGCTGGATGGGAGCAGTGAGAGATGACATCACATCTGTCTGAAATAACAAGGTTACAAACAACTACACTCAGTTCAGCTGAATGGATCAACAAATAAGCAGAACTACTCTTTCCCATTGCTTCCCAACATAAGTCACAAATGTGTAAGTGGCAAATTCTCCTTCAAAGCAAGACTAATTAATTTCAGTACATATTAATACCTTTTATAGGTCCTTAACCTGAACAGTAATTTAGCTTTTTAAATTTTAATGTGTGATGTCTTTAATAAATAACTTCTAATGTTTCTTCCACCTTATTTTTCGCCTCTGCAGACCATACATACTTCTACACATACAAATGCTGTGCCTTCTCTCTCTATAAATTATAAAGGATTATCTATATTAAAGATGTCCTACTCTGTTTTATTCAATTTCGCTGATTAATACTTTCCTTCTCTGACCATGCAAATACTTTGAATGCAACCAATGGAAATAATCTCACAACTGAACAACAATAATTTCAGTTTTTACGTGTGCAATGAAAACATTTTGTTAATATGCATCATGAGAAACTGAGTCTGGAAAAATAAATTCTATCCCTCACTTGGTTACCAACTTCTTTTTTAATCTTGACTGTATAAAAGACAAAGAGCTAAAACTTGGTTTTGCTCAGGGTTCCTCATTATTTGATTCCAATCTGCTGTATGAGGGACTGAAGCTGCCTTTCCGGGACCCTCAGCCCAGGGATGTGACAATGGCAGAGTGCTTTGCCTCCTGCCTCTCCAGAGGAACTGGAGAAGAAATTTATCCACACTGTGTTAAAGAGCCACTGAGGATAGTTAAGAAGCATATTTCCTAGGGTTGGGGTTAAGGAGTTAGCTGGATAAGAGCCAGGATTAAAAGAGCTGCAATAACTCAGGGTTGTAGGTCTCAGCTGATTGTCCACAGTTTTGGCTTAGTTCAAAACCACCCTGAATTTTGGCAAAACCTAGGTTCTGCCTCTTCAAACCTCATTAACAATTTCAGCGACCTGACTGTTACAGAAACATCACCAAAGCAGCATGCACAAGGAAGGAAATGTGATGTGAGGAAAGATAAAGGACTTTGAACAGATGAGCTTCTTGATCAAGCACGTGCAAGTAATAAAGGGTAGTTTTAAGACTTATGTGACCTAGGCTGACAAGAGTTGGTGAGTAAATCTCACTGGTATGTCTGACAAAGAAAGCTCTAAGAAACCCCCTATTTGAGATATGTGGTACTGAGTGGAACATTTTGAAAGTAAACTAAAAAACTTGTCAAAGTCTCAGTTTCTGGCACTGAGAAAAACTAAAGAACTGGACCTGCTCCCTGTTTTCCTACTTCATTTATTTTCCTTCCAATGGCTTGGGCTTCAGCTTCCCTCTTTAGATAAACCATATCAAAAACAGGTGGTGAACAAGTCTTTGCAACAGCAGAGTGCAAACCTGTAGCTGTTCTCTGCAGAGAACCTGGTATCAACCACACTCAGTGCTAAAACTTGGAACATCTCGTTGGACACCAGCTTTTTGCAAGCCTCTCTGAGGCTGCAATGTCAGAGGGGAAAGATTTAACAATTATTGATTGATATTTAGCAATTTTTCTTTATCAAAATTAGACTGCCAAGACCTCCAGGCCATACTTTTCCCTACACTAGCTGCTAAGAAAAGAAAACTGCACCACATCTTTGGCTGATACAAATGGGAATAGCATTCATGTCTCCAGGGCAGAGCTACAAATTGAAATTATGGAGTAATTAGTTCACAATACTGTGATGGCTCATAAAGAATTCTTACAAATTAAATGAATCACATGGTGTCTTACTACTTATTTTAATTTTTAAAATAATTTTAGCAAATTCCATTCCCCAACACTCCTATGCGCCTTTCCTTGTCCTTAAAATTTCAGTGGCTTGTAACAAAAGGGAAAAACTGCAGTAATTTTTCAATGATGTGGTAATAAATCTTGGTATATCTAATTGGGATAACAAGAAATTATGAAACTTAAGGGTATTTTCAGTATTAGTAAATCTAGGACTCAAATTTTATTTTCTACAGCTAATTTTCACAATTCCACATTGAAGAATGTAGAGAATAGGATTCTTATAACAACACTTTAACACCTATTGGTATATAATTAATCACACAGTGTTTTCATGACTGACCTCTAGGAAAACAGGAACAGATTTTTCATTATTTCTCATTTCTAACAGGCAAACTGAGTAAGACAGAATAAAATACTTTTCCAAGAGTCATAGATTAAACTGGACCGAGAGCAGGAGTTCTTGGATCTGTTATTCCCTTTAGCTCATATTGCTAAACCTTTTTTTCTGAAGCCAGTCAGAGTTGTTGAGGTATTGCAGACTGCTTTTTGGCAGCACTGCTAATTCTGTGCAAAGTGGTAGGATTTAAATATATGACTTTCAACACTGCTGCCCATATTTGAAGTCCTTCTTTTCATTTAATATTAGATAACTGAAGATATTCATAAAATCAGTAATACCACATAAAATTACCTCTCTTTGAGGAAAAGACCTGCTCCACTAAAAAACACAAATGGACTCTAATGACATAATTTTTTTAAGGAGCCCTCTCATTGTTAGTGTGCAAATAACACCAAGAAATTAGAATTCTTTAATACAAACCTTTCTCTGCTTTACTGGTGCCATTTATGCTCCCCTGTGCTCTCAGAAGTGACAGAGAGGTGGGAGAGGGGCACATCATGGTCCTGTGGCACCCAGGTCCTTGAGCTGGCCCCAGGAGCACCTCCAGGTCTTGGTCTTCAGAGAGACCTTCTGCCATGGCTGGGGCTGGGCTGGCCTGAAGAGCACATTCACCACTCTGGTATGAGACTGGCTGCTGCTGCCCAGACTGCTCCTGTGTAATTTGGAGGATAATCTGAGCCAAATGAGGAAGATATTTGCATTTTGCAAATGACTGGCAGTAGTCTAAACAAGAGATTAAGATGACTATATAATTTCTTTGCTCCTTCACCAGAAACAACTGTGTTTATATTTACCAGAAATCTCTTATGTGAACAATCATTTCTAACTAAAGCTGTTTTACCATATGGATCAAATATTTTACTTTCTTTAAAAAATTTATGATGCAATATTTCTATGACTATTTCTATAGAATGACAGGGGAAACTGGTAACCATAAGGTTTTATCTGTACAAAGAGAAAAGGAAATGTCAACACCAGTTTGCTGCAGAAGATCTGAAACTGGAGCTAGTGACCTCAGGTACATGTACCTGAAGGTGCAGAAGGTGTAAATCTCCTTTCCTCAGTCTGCAAAGCTATGAGCTTTTCACTTCAACTGTCTTGTCATTGTAATCACAAGCTATAAGTTAACAGACATTTAGAGGAAACAGATTGCAATTTAGGATAACCAGTATTAATATAATGAGGAAAAAAAATCTCAATTTAGATACAGAACTAACAGACATGAAAAACAGAGGCATGAAAGGCAAAATGAGACAGGACTATTTCTAACACACTAAACCCCTTACCATCAATATGGTGATTAAGCTTTACCAGCCACACAGCAATTGTCCTTGTTTATTTTTGTGTTCTCAAAAGTTTTCAAATGCAAAAACATAAAAGTAACAATAATTAAAGGAAATTGTGAAAGTTCATCTCTGTGAAATTAAAATTTAAAAAAAATAGAAAAAAGGAAGGAAGGGAAGAAGGAAGGAAGGAGTTTAAAACCTAGATGTTTAGACAGTCCTGCAAGCCCCCTTGTGACCTTAGTCTGATATTTAACAAAACATTAATCTTCTTGCCAGCAATTATAAAGAATACAGTGATGTAGCTGGGCTCAGTGAGTGAGTAATAGTAATTCCATTGTTCTCTTTTATTTATGCCTTGGCTGTACCAGGCAGATGAGGTAAGTTGGGGCTTTTTATATGTTATTATTCTGAACTGGCAATACATAAAGGCTGATTACACAAATATCTGTCTGTTTCTGAAGCACTGTTTCACACCTCCTTCCAGCTCATGATCAAAGCGTTTCAACATTTTATTATGAAATCATGAATCCCTGCTTAGTTTGCATATGAATTATAGCCTTTAAAAAAACCACACTGGTGTACAACAGTGACAGTGCCTTTTGAACCAAGGAACAAAACAAGGTGTTACACATTACTTCTGGAAGGCAATGACTTGCTGATTAATTCTGTTTGCTGGAGCACAGTCCAACCTCCCCAGTGAATACATAAGCCTTGAGACCAAAGACATTTTTTTTTGTGAACAGGCCAGTGATTTTTCCTCTTGTAAGAAACTGAGCTCTATTGAAAAGTTGAGAAAATGTTATCATGTAGCTGTAACCAAAACAAAACTACAAGAGCTTCCCCCTGTTTTTCTGAAATGCAGTAGCTATTCTAAAAATGTAAAATAATCCAATTGTCCAGTTAACAGCATCCCACTGTACAAACTTTGCTGTCTGAAAGTTGCTGAGTGGGCTCCACCCCTGTGAATAAAGCACATTGAAAGAAGACAGTGAAGGAGAGCTCCCTAGGCCACACACAGGTGTCCTGCACATACTTCTTAGGAAAGCTGCTATGGTGCCGTTAAGATTCACACTTAGTAAATTTCAAAGATCAAAAAACCAGTTTATGTTCAATCTTTCTACTTCAGAAAGAGGAGGGGTCAAATTGCCCACTCTGATTTTTTACCTTCTGAGAAATTTTTGCATTTCAGAGTCACAGGACTGTGAATAGAAGACATAACACTGAGTTTTGGAAGAACAGCATCCAGTTGCTGATGCTTATGCCAAGATGGGGCATTCTTGTATGACCTATACCCCCAATTGAATGCCAGCAGCTGATCTTTTACATATACCATATTTTCCTCACAGTAGTCTGAAAAAGTGCCATTCCTATAAAAAATGTAAGGATTTTCCAAGTTTGTTTTGCATCATACATATATGAACTGTGAACAACCTTATTAATAGAAATAAAATTTTATAAGGTTTTACTGTCAGTGAATTGCAAGTATTAATTCTGTTGAAACCATGCCATTTCTGTCACTTCAGTCAAAGCAGGATTTGATCCATAATTATTGATCTTTTTGTAATGACATCTTCCCCCTCTCTCACTTCTCTGTATTGGCAGATGCAGATCATCTTTATAAATCTCATAATGACACCAAATCAAAATTTAAGGTAGGAGGGCAAAGAGAAACTACTTCTGTTTCATGACCTGCCAAAAGAATAATCTAAACTCTGATTGCTGCACTTCCCCACAGCTGTACAGTGAAAGGTCCTGCGGCCAAGGCAACAGCCAAGCTGAGAACTCTTGGCTTGTTAAAAGATATTTCAGATCATCAGTAGGTGGCTGAAGTAATTAAACTTAATACAGCATTTGTTTTCTGAACAGTAAAGGGCTTTGCTTGTTGCACTGAATCGTATTTTCCTCTTGGAGTAAATGCATGGAGGTTATCCAAAGGCAGATTCAGCTGAATGGCATCTGTGCAACCTGGCTCTGCCTCACTGCTGGGCTCTGGGGCCCTGAACACTCACACATCTTTTGTCATGATATCAGCCAAGGAGTTCTTTGGCTGGCCAATTCAACACATTTGAAACATTCTGTAAAACTAGCTACCACTTCAGATGTTCTCTGTGAAATAACTCTGAATGTGCATCTTTGACCTTATAATCATTTCTTCAGCACAGCCTAAAATTGGGTGGGTTTAGATTCTGTGCATTAGAGTAATTGCATTTTTTACCCTAGCACATTTTAAAGCATAGCAGAACAGCATTGCAGTGTGTGAGACTAGCAATTATGCTTTTATCAGTATAAATACATTATTATTGAAATGAATGAATTAATATATAAAACCTCCATGTGCAGACTTAATAAAAGTGCCGGACCAAAGAAGGAGAGATCCCTTGTCTGAATGTCAAACTTCAGAAAATAATCCATCTGGTTCTATTCACAGACAGACAGGCCACATCTCAGAGTACCTTGCAAAATCACTGCTCTCCATGCATGAGACACAAACTCACAAAGGCAAGAATTCAGAGTTGAGTCTTAAGCCCTGTTCATAATTTGTTTCATTGTTCGAGCACATATGAGATATGTAAGACCCCCAGCAGCTTTGAGGCTCCTGTTCTGTTCCTGCACAATAGGGGTGAGTTAAGGATTGCATTGTGTCTGTACCCCCTCAGTTCTGGTGCCTGTGTAAGCTTTAAAGAAGATATTTAGAGTTATCTGAATGAGGTTTTATGGTAATGTTGAATCAACAAAATAATATTTGGGAAAAGTAATAAAATCCTCTCTCAAACTAAGATACATTAAAACTGGCTCAGTATATCATGTAACTCATTACATGGAATTACACCATTCCTCTGAGCTATGAATTTACCTAGTACTGGAAACCATAAGAGATAAGAAAAGACATTTGTAGCCAGTGCTGAAAGAAAAATATTTTTAATATGAGAAAATATACTTTTTCAGAGCAGATACTTATATGCTCAACCTAGTAAATTTCTACTTCAAAATTTAATTTTATGTAACAAAAAATTAACAAAGCTAATGTTACATAATTTGGTTTTGTCCCTTTTTTACACTATTATCTTAATAATTATTTTGTAGTCTCATGAATCCCTGACTTTATGGGATAGATATTGCATTAGATAGACTCTAATGGGTCACGATGACAACTACTTTTAGAAACACTTCTGTATCACATGCACAGAACCCATCATCACAGAGAATTTAAATAATATTAAATACATACAGAAAATTATCACAATTAGATGCAGCTACCACAATAAGATGCATTCAAAAGGCTTAGAAATCCTCATTCTTTACCTATTTTCTACTTAAGAGTATAGAACATAAGAACCTTTCTGTAAAACTTGTAAAAATTATACTTTCAATATTATCAATAGAGAATTGAGCTGCAGGTTGCAAAAAAAAAATTAGTGTGCACCTTGAGGCACTCAGAATGAAAAAGGCTACCCAGGAAAACAATGGGATTGTATTATGCTGATGCAATTAGGGTGTTATACCATTTGCCACTTTGCTGGCCCATGGAGACTTGTGTTCTCTGCCTGGAAATATCTGATGGTTTTGCAGTTTGACTTGTGATAAGATTGTTCACAGTTCTAGAGCTTCAGGTCAAGATGACTTCTAGGTCTCCCAAAACTGGAACATGTAGAGAGTTTTAGTTAAGTATTGCTGGCTTGAGGACATCTTTAGGATGAGAAAAGAGCCATAAGCTCAGCACACCCAGCAGAAGTCCTAGAGACCAAGATATTTTCATTTCAGAGTTCTGAACTATGAAGGCAAAAGGACTGTAATGAGATTTTATTACCCAGAAGCAAAGCTTTAAGTAGCAAATGGTTTTAGAAAAATCCTGAAGAAACATGAGGTGGAATAATGTTCACTTCTGGGAGTGAAACAACATTCAGCTTTTTAGGGTAGGTAGGTGCTGCTTTCTGAGGGCACTGGCTGCACTTAACATGAGTGAACTTCTAAAAAAAGCAGTTAAACTTCTCTTTTGAATACTCCTGCTGCCAGAACACTGAGGGTACCCTTCTAATTTGGGAAAGTGGACAGGGAGAACAAAGGAGGAGGATATAAACACCGCCCGATTAACACGCGCATATCTTACCTTTCCATTTTCTGAGAAATGTTTCGTTTCCTCTTGTTCTCCAGCTGCAGTTGGAGTTGCAGTCACTAAATTTCTGCAAAAGTGGATGAGGAAAAACTTATTTTGGGGTTCTAACTTGGCATTCAACACTTGAGACTTCTGTTGGTGAGGTAATCTTAGCTTGCTCACACTTGTTGCTGCCATATGGAATTTGGAGCAACCTTTGACTCTGGTTTCTTCTCTCTTTCCTATTCTGAGCTCCTGTTTCCACTATCAACAGCATTTAATACACATTTCCAAACTGTGCTTACATTTGCAACAGTATATCTAGGTCAACTTCTAACCAATGGCTGTAAGAGCCTTCCTGACAGACTTGCTACACTTCTGCTCTCAAAAATGGAGACTCATAGGACTCAGATAGCTCAAGAGATTTTCTATTTTCCCCTAAAATTTCTCATTACTCTGATGTTTGTTACATTTCTTGAATTCATTCATGTCTATCACACTGATGGTCAGTTTGCACAGCCATTCTGCAATATAACTGAAAAATGCATCCATTACTATGATCACAGAAGCTTTTGGTGATTTTGTAACTTTAAAACAAGCTGTTGTGGTGAGACTACTCAAAGTCTCACACAAGAATGTACAAAACCAAAAGGTCAGAAGCTCTCTCTTGGTACTCATCCTCAGAGGCATGGAGAAGTTCAAACACATACTCAAAAAAATGTTTTCACTCAGAATTTGAGGTTCTGCTCTTGGGCACACTTGGACCATCATTCACAGAACCCACAATTTCAGCTTTGCTCTCCTACACCCCGTGGTTTGAATGAACTTGCATTTTCCAAGCACAGCTGGACACTCCTCCTTTTCTCCAGTGACTTCACCTCTTTTGCTCAGTATATGAGGGAGCTGGAACCATTCCTAAAGTAATTTTAATGTATTTTTGCTACCTTCTGAATAATTTGGAAAGGAAAAATTGTCTTTTGTAAGGTTACTCTACATTAGCCTAAGGAACTTTGGGATTGTCTCACAAAACTTAACAAAGTAATAAGCAAGTTTTGTTCAGATAAATAAGCCCTTAAAATTGGGCACAAAGGTACCAAGGTCCCTAATCCCGGTCCCACTCAATTAGATTCTAGAAATTAATTCCCATGGTCTGCACCTTAGAGATTTTGGCACAAAGGAAATGAGATGAAAATTGGTTTCCCATGAAACTTCATGTCAGGTTTGGTACAGGAATGGTTTGGCAAACATCCAGGCAGACAGCTGATTGTCACAGGCAGGGAGGTGAGCACTGCTTCTGCAGCCTCTGCACCAGCCACGTTGCACTGCTGAGCAGAACAGTTGTCAAATACTTCTAAAAGCTAGACTCCAAATGCACAGAAAATGGCTATGGGATTAAGCCATATACGATTTTTAAAGATATCTTTTGTCTCTGTAGCATCTGTTCTCATTATGAACTCATTTTCTTATCTATACTTGGGTCCATTTCTTAAATCTAAACACAGGACAAATATTTCCACTGGCTTACATGGGTGTTTGAGTCTGAAAATAATACTTTCAATATGGTTAATTCATCAGGAAAATAAAAAATACATTTGCACAATTTTAGTATGTCTCTTCCTTTAGTACTGCTCTTACTTAACTGTAAATGTAAATTTACATTACTTTGTAAATTATGCTTATAATTATCTATATAATCTCAGCATCTTTAACAAATTAAGAATAAGATGTATCAGTGAAAAACAAGTTACATCCACTTGAAATAAATTAAGCTGCTATTTATATCTGATACACATTCTTCCCAGTCATGATGGGACTGATGTAAGACCATCACTTCAGTCAGATATTCCTGTCTCTCAGACATTTCCTCGCTCTCTCTTGCCAAAGTCTCTTGTTAACTGTTCATGAAAGGTCTTCCCAGAGACTGATCTGCTGCATGAGGTCCTTAGCATGACCCTCTTTATTCATGCTGAGATCATATCTACTGATTTTCTAGCTCTTCTCCTACAGGTTCTGTGCTGCAGTCCTTCCTTTTTGAAGTTTCTATTTCCACAGATGACCATTACTTTCTTATATTTAATTCCTCCTAAGTGCTGTAATTTCCCAAATGTTTTTAATTCCATAAGCTGTTTCCTGTGATCTTCTCCAGACTACTTCTCAGCATGGTTTTCAGCTTTCTCTGGGGCTATATTTTTTTTTTATCCACCTCTTCCTCTCCTCTCTCTTCCCTCAGCGTACAACAGCACTGGCCTCCTTCAGCCATAGCTCATTTGTCTGTTTAGCATCTGTTTGTCATTCATACCCCTTGATGTTAGAACACTCATCTTTTTCATATTCCCATCTACAGCCCACTGTGAATAGTTGCACAATGCCTTAGAGTCACCATAAGCATTTAGTGCTATTTATTCTATTAGAATATTTGCATCCTTATCTCCAGTGCTCTCCTTTTTCCCTGGGAAGTTTTACTATTGTCATCACTGCTTTGAATTTACTGTTTCCTGCAGCTGATCTTTAATTAGAAAGCTGTAATGGGACAGTGTACTTGCAGAAGCTTCATTTGTCCAGACTCCGTGTATAAGAATCTGTGCCTAAATACAGAGTTTGTCAAAATTTAGTTCTTCCACTACTTTTATTATAGATAAGGGAACCCACTCAAAACATCCTAATTTGTTCCAATGTTCAGAATTCACAAACACCACAAATAAATTGCCATCACTTTATGAAAATAACATTGTAGATTTTACTTTGGAGACAACAATTGCTAAAATTGATATGTAGTAGCCATGCTCTTCTAAGCTTTCTCTGTTGTGTTTCTCTACACAGCTGTAAACCAATGCAAGCTAAACAAGGTAGAATTTTTACAGAATGTTCTATCCTGAGGCTAAATGATTTTTCCCCCCATTGCCCTGAAACTATTGTAATCAGTATTTATTCTTGAAAAAACTTGAAGTCCATAATCATATATCAAGTCCCTGTTGTGACATGTAAATACACCCATTTTTTATACAACATAAGAGAGCTTGCAAGCCATGCATGAGTGATACAGTGAATACAAAACAGATGAGGAAAGCCCAAGGTAACAGGGAGATGATAATGGCTGGTGTAATGAGCAGTGCTACTGCACCTCAACTGCTTGGCTATGATTAAACTAATTCAATAACTGCTACCATGCTAAGAAAAGGCATTAATAGCAGAATGGTGGTTTATTGTCTGCTCTCTTCTGAAATTTACTCAGCACCAAAGTATTTATTAGAAACATATTTATTGTGTACTCACTTTTGGATGGGCCATATGTTCCTCTGCTGATGATGTAATAATTTGTGTTTATTTTTTTTTAAGTGCTGTATAAAAAGACTTAAAGATGAAACTGGAACAAGTCATTAGATATCAGTGCTGAATGTGAGATCAGTTTCATAGGAAGACAGTCATGCCTCCAACAAGAAGTTTGCTCTAATGAAATGAAGGAGATCAAAGATGATAGAAAGCAAAGCTATGTAATGAAACAGTGATTTAAGAAGCCTGGGACATTTGTTTTATTTTCATTGTAAGATAGGTTACTTGCCTTAGAGTTTGGTATTGTTTATTCTGGTGTCTGTACATGGTTTTGATTATATTAATTACATTATTGGCCAAATTCTAAACTGTTGTAAGTCAAAATTACTATTCTGACTCCAGTGAATGACAGTGACTTATACCAGCTGATAATCTACCCTTCAATGCCTTACAAATGCAGGATAAAGACTTTGCAAGCCTTCTAAGAAGTTTGTTTGTTTGTGAAAATGTTACAATTTATTGCCATTTTGCAAATGGATAGAATTTCTTGCTGTAAATACTTTAATTACTATTATAAAATGAATTGAAATTTAATTAAAGATGAAAAAAAGCACAGTGGAAATTTTTAAAAGGATAAAGCCAGTGAGAAACACTCCCAGATTTGAATGTCATTTTAACAGTAATTTGAACCAACATCTGAAACGTGTTATATAATTTTAAACATATACTAAAAATTATTTTCTTCCAGCTTAGAGCAAGTGCAGACTCAATAGTTGTTCCAAAGCTTTTAGCTATTTTCCCCCTCAATCTCTAGACATAAACAAACAAGAATGCTAATTAAAAAAGTTACTTCAGGCAATAATCTTGTCAAAGTAGTTAAAGAGGGTTAGACTCAATCATCAGAAGGTAGGGCAACATCTAGAGAAAGCATTCATCATACAAACACATTGCATTTATTTAATCAGTGATTCTCCAGCAGTTTGAGACAAATGCCTTGGATATTATTAAAAAATATTACTTTTTCTCTTAATGAGACAAGCAAAGGTGTGTTAGATTCTCTTAAGGTGTAAAATGAACATGACACTGTTCCAAAAGGCATTTATGATACTAAATAGGTGGGCAGGTTTTACTGAAGATTGTTGTACCCTAGATTCCCTAAATTTTCCCTGTTTCTCAGAGGCTGTCACCAATGGCACCACGTGCTGTTTCTCCACTGTTTCCCCCTTTACTGGGGTTTATGGAGGGCAAGTACAAATGGGGAAAGCTGAACCTGATTTCTAAAAGGACCTCAGAGTAGTTTGTGTGCAGGCACTGTCAGCGTGTCAACAGCTCAGCTGTGGGCATCCCTGGAAAAGGAATGTAAACTCAGCAGGTTTTACTGGGTACAGCTGAAGGGCTGGACACCAAATGCATCTCTCAGGGTCTGGGAAGGCTGCACACACATCTGGAGTGCCCTAAAGAGGTGAGCAAGGCAGAGCAGTGGTGGGGCCATGGACCAGGGCCTCAAGGGGCACCTGCTGGGAAATTTGGGCACAGCCAATGACACCTGTAGGATTTCAGCCTAGAGAGCATTTTCAAATGCATTGCAAAATGGCAAGAACCTGAATGCCTGCTGGAAAAAAGCCAACTCCAGTGAAGATTAAACATTCTCTTGTGCTGACACAGAGAGCATTCATGGAGCCCCCTGTGGAAATCAGCAAAATCCCTGGGGAAGATGGCAACTCTGTTCCACTGGCACTCACTGCCCCCATCATGTGCATGTCCAGGCAGCTACCTTCAAAATACACCCTTCATGGTGCAGTGTGACACTGAGGATTTGCACTGATGGTGTAGCTCAACAGGCTGGTCCAAACGAACTTCATGTTCTGTAATTTATGCCTTTCTTTTGAAGACAACATGCCCTCATGTTTTTCCAAGAATAGATGTATAACTTAGTATTTTGGGCACTGATCCACTTTACACATTTCCTGATCTGCCCTTGTGTTACTGGAAAACATTTTCCAGGATGAAAGCTCATCCTGGTTTGTGCAAGCAATAAAATCAATTCCATTGAACAGAGATGATGGTTGCACAAATGTGTATATTGTGTTAAACACAAATGTTGACATTTATCAATATGATTTAGAACCAACCAGATAAATTTTTTCTATTAGACCAAACTTTTAATAGTATATTTACGTAACACTTGCATTGAACTTAGAACAGCCTTTGTTCTGCATAATGTTTCAAATAGGAGTGCTAAATTGGTGCATTTCTTTCCCATTGAACAAAGATTTTATGTTTCTGGCAATGGTTTTGTAAGATACTGTACTTGTTAGCCAAAAAAACCACTCAGAAAATAACCCTACTCCTACTTTGATGTACAACTATAACAACAGAGTTTTTCTAGGAATGGATATGACCCATTTTATTTTTACACATTATATTATTTCTTTTCCCAAATGTCAAAGATACTTATCTTAGTGAAGGGCTTCTTCATGGATCACATTTCTCTATTTTTTTTCTAGGCTACCCTCAAGATGAATGAACTTTATCTTTCCAGGAAGTTAAATTTTTTATTTAAAATGTGAAATCTTGTTGAGTTCCAGGGTTAAGTGCATGGTTTCAAAACATATGGCTCTCTTATTTCTAGCTATATTTAACATTCTTTTATCTTGAAACATTTTACACAATTTCTCAGAAATGCCATTTGTTTAAAAATAAAAATAAATTTTTGAAAATAAAGTCTCCAGCAGGACCTCTTTTTACATACAGGACACAACCCTGGCAACATTTTAACTCCAGCTAGTTGGAGAAATTCCACCTGGACTAAATGTCCCACAATCAGACTGGTGTGTGTTCCAGAAGATGGTTCACTATCAGATGACAACTGAGAGTATGTCACATTTCTCTTTGCACCAAGAGAAATATGATCATTTATGCAGGAATTTTACATAGGCAAATGGGCCTAAATTATTCCACTTTGTGCTGGGCCTTGCTCTCAGAGCACTTCATGGGGCACTTTTAGAGAGCCCCAGGTCAGACTGGGATCCCCACTGAATCTGGCACTGCCTTCTGGACTCTACACATTTCATCAATAAACCACTCCCAGATGTTTCCCTGCTAAATATTTCAGCTGGGGAATCAGGACCTCCAAGATATAAAACTAAATAAACAGAAAGTGTTTGAGTGTTTCAGTTACTCATAAGAGAAATGCTAAGACATGCTTTTGGGACCTATGCTACTTCTAATATTAGGAAAGAGCCAGTCCTGAATAAACATCAAGAATTTGAGAGCTACAGTAATTAACACACGAATACAGCTGACTTTGTAATGGCCAGCCCTGTTTCATTAATGAAAGTGTTTTGTTAAGCAATCTGGATAAGATCCAGAGTGTTCCTCCCACAGAGTAAGAGAACTCCTGCACTACCTTGCATCAGGTGCATAGCAATGGCATTACACAGAAAGGCCACTTGACCTATCAAAAATACAAGAAATAAATTATTACTGAGGATACTTACAACTGGGATACTCTTTAAAAGGCAGAATTGAGTGCCACTTTCCTGTTACCCACTGTGTCTCACATCCAATCAGTTCTGCCCTTACACCTGCACAAGAGAAAAGGGAATGGTTTAAGGTTTTGATGAAAAAACCAAGTGTCTAATAGGTCTTAATCAGTCATAGAGATGTGGCAGCATCCTCCTGCCTTGCAGATTCTCAGTGAATATTCTAACCCCCTCCTAGACATCTTCTGTATCAATTTGCTCAACTACTCCTATTAAGATTTTAATGTAGAATTTCTGGTTACACAGAGATAACATAGAATTATTGCAGAAATATTTCTATGGTACTGTAGCAATATTTATTGGAGCTGAAATTCAAAATGTGCTTTCACATAGGAGGGCATAATCCCAACATTTCATATGCTAGTGCAGAAGCAGCTCCATTAGACCAATCACCATAATCTGGATGCAATTATTGTTGTTTTTCCTCAAAAAGTTCTATTTTTATAACTTAAGTGTGTTGTATGAGCCTTTCTGTTTTTAATGAGATTATATTCTTTGTCAAAAGTGTTTTTTTCTCAAATGATTCTTACTATTGCCTTACAAAGCATAGATTTGTCATGAGAAAAGGTAGCTAAAGTGCACTGCCCAGCCCCTTGTTTCCCGTAATGTTCCACTGAATTTCATAGAAAAATCTACTGGAGAACTACAACTCAATGTGAATAATTGTGAGACTCTGCCTGCCACGTATCTATCATGATCATCTAAGATAGCTATAGTCCACAGTATTCAAACTGGGGAAAACGGCATAAAACTGCACAACAGCTACGAGAAACAACCAAGATTGATTTTCTAGTACCATTAGGTCTGTTACATTCAAGTATGTTAAAAATTAATAATAATAATAATCTTTAAAATTGCAAGTAAAAGTCTAAGTAAGGCTATGAGGACATAAAAAACAATGATGACAGACTACTGAGTACAGTTCAAAGGGATATAATATATTTGTGAGATTTAAGTACTACTAATACTTTTATTAAATGGTAAACCTGTACTTTGGAGATTTTTGATCATGACATATATTGGAATTTACATTAAGGAGAGATGGTTACTCATAGATATTACTGTTTATAAATAATATCTCTTTTATGTAACGTACAAACTACCGGAATTATTTAAAGGAGTGCTGATACTGAAAAATGAGTATTGATTAAAAGACAAAAAACAATCCCCAAGAAAATTAAGCATTGAAATCAGACAAAAACATTAAATAAAAGAATGAGCAGTACCCGTAACTTGGAGTGCCACTTCCTAAGAAACACATACAGTAGCAAAATCTATTTTAATTGCATATGGGGACTTTGCCTGGATTATGCCCAGGCACATGACAAACCATTACCAAGTCCCCTGTTGGGAGTAAAGGACAAAAAGGGCTTTTACTTGGCTTGTTGCCACTCTTCTCAGGAACAATAAGTCAGTCACTAGTCACAAAACAAGAGTCCCCTGCATCAAGCCAGCCACCCCCAGGGAGGCTCTGGCTGGCAGCAGTTCCAGGCAGCTCCAGCTTCCCAGTGCCCAGCGCTGGGGCTGCCAGCCCCTCTCCTTGGCACCAGCTAAACTGGGCTCTCCACTCATCCCCTCTCTTTGCAACTCCTCCTCATTGCTCTGGATCACACTCTTTTGTAAAGTTATTGAACAGCAAAGAGAGGCAGTTTCAGACTCCAAGCCGTGAAATATTCTCCTGATTAAGGAGTAGTCACATTCTATATTTCCAAATGGGACGAGTTTCATCGCCTCTGGCAAGAGCAATATGCACAAGGCTACTGCATCATGAGTAGGCTCAGAGCAATCAATGGTTAACTGGCCAAATAAAGGACAAACAACCACCGGGGCCCCAGCAAGGGTCATGATAAAGGATCTGGGAGGCTTCTGATTCCTTAAGGGCCTGGTAGGCACAGAGGTGCTCTGCAAAGTGACTTACACAGTCCCTGTAATCACCCAACAAGGGCATTTTGAACATCCCACAGATGTCAGCAAAGGCTGACCACAAAATCAAGGGATCTTCTCAGCCTGGCAAAATAGAAACAATCTCAGCCACCCCAAAAACTCTGTTTTAATAAAAAATGGGGGAACGAGGTACAAAAAGAGCTCATTTGGAGTACACATTTTTTAAAATTTTTTTTAGGCATCTTTAAAGACAAGGGGGAGTCCCTTGTCTTTCCCATTGTGTCATTTGTTCTCATGGTACTACCATAAGGACTTGGCCTCCCTCCACCTTCTGAGCTCCTAATCTGGTGATGCTGTTGCTCAAAATGACATTTTATTTCCCCAAGAATCACACATGAGTTGAACTAATACCTGATAAGGAAGAGTCATTGTGACTGTATTCAACATTTTGTATAGCTGCACTAGAACCTGTTCTTTTATTTTCCAGGGCAAGTCTAAATATTTTTTGCATGGAACTGATAATCTTAACTGTGGATTGGTATTGCAGGTGAATATTTTTCCATTAATACTTCATAAGTTTTTCAACTAATCTAAGAACAATCATATTTGCTTTTCTTACAGCATGGTATCAGTTTTACATATTTTAGGATTTGTAATTCTCCATCAGATATAATAAGATCATCTCACTATAGATGAAAAGAAAAAAAAAGGAAAATTATTATATGACTTCTATAGATACATCTGAAAAAACCCATATCAAGACCACAAAAATTCTCATGTTTATGTTTTCCTTATTTTTATATTATGTTACATTTTCTACATTTTAAATACCATTGCACAATGAGAAAACAGCTGAATTGTTAGTTCCCCTTAGAATTACATCTGAAATGTTTATAAATAGTTGATTCCCACCTTTTCAAAGTTCCTTGAAAATGCAATGTGCATTAGTTAGCACACAATGCACTAATTAGCACAACGAATGCTGGTTTACATTTGTAATCTCACCTAGAATCCATCTTTGCATCAGTTTCAAGTCAGAAAAGATGCTAAATGCAGTATTTTCATAACTTCAAGAAACAGATAATAGAAAAGCTGTAGGTTGGATTTTTTTTTTTTTTGCTTAAGTTAATAACACACAACAATATAAGCAATTTAATTCCTTTAAGCAGCTTTGATCCCACCATTGTGCTTCATGACTTTGTAAACAACAGTTTCAATATCAATTACAAAATATAAAAATAAAAGTTAAGAATAAAACCAGACATCCCAGGTGCTAAGTCTTTAATGGAAAGAAGGATGAGGAACCAAAGAAGAGGCCCCCACATCTGCACAAACACTGCCTGGTAAATTGTTTTTCATGCAATTTCAGAGTAAACATTGTTTGGCAATGAATTGGTTCCAGGTCTTATGCAAAAATGTTAATGCAACACATCTCAGATATGTGCATTTAATTGTTTTTGTAATTATATATCCTGACACTGAAACTACACTAGGCCCAAATAAACGTGTGGAATTTTGGGGGGTTACTTCTGGAGAACTTCCTTAAGGTTTTGTTTCGTCAGTTTCTTTGATTTTGTTCTTTAAATGGTATCCAGCTCCCAAGGTAACTTTGATGAAGCCAATGAAATTACACAGGTAGAAAGGACAAAAATGCAGTCTCTGGATTTCAAATAGTGACAACACCAGTCTCACCATTAAGCCTGACATAAGAACCTTTTAATTTAAATGTAATCTCCAAAAGACCAAATTACCAGCAACATGCTCTCATTAATTCCTGTAAGGGATGCTCAAGCTTTGACCCCTCATTGTCCTCCTTATCGAGAAGTGGCTGAGTCATAGTATTAATAAGCCATCACTCCTTTAAGCGCTCATTCACTGCTGGGCGGGGAAAAGATAGGCTCATCCTTTTGAAGTGGGAATGGGCAAGCAAGGCTGCTGTAATAGGCTGTGATTATTTTCACTATGAATGCTCTCCCAGCTTTCAAAAATTAAAAGGAGCACTCATTTTCCTGCTTGAGTATTTCTCACACTGGCAAAAAAATGAAGCCTTTGAAATGTAAATGATTTAATCTTTGCAAACCCCTGCTTCAGAGGGAGGTACAGCTTCATTTACAAAATGAAGACATTTTAGGAAATGATTATCATTGTAAAATTGAGGTCAGCAGGGAGTCCGAGTTCAAACTCTTAGAATATCAGCAGTGTAACAAGTTTGATCTTCCTTACTGCATTGCTTGCATTTGCTTCTCTGGGTTCCAGCAGAGAGCCATTGTCAGTCGGAACTTGTTCCCACTCATTTCCCCTGGTTAAATAAAATAGTTATGCTTATTACAGAGAGTTAGCCAGTTCAATAAAATTTGGGGCAAAACTGAAAACAAAAAAGGGAAGTTGAAATTTATTTTGATTAATGTATGCTCTATGTGCATATTCAACTTAGAACATTTAAAGGCTGACAGCACTGAGGATTTTTTTTTTTCATGCTTAGTTCAGGCAGTAGTGTTGGGCAGTGTTACTGTACTGTAACTGAAGGAGACCACCCATAATGGTGAGAGACTATTTCATTTAAAATGTAAACATTAAATCCTTAATCTCTTTTCTACAACATCCAAGTAGAATGACAATTATTGTTGCTGGCATTAGAGGGTTTTATGGCATCAGTCAGGCTTATTATGAACTGATGGAGATGATAAATTTGTATAACAAAGTGCAAATGATAACAGCTGCCATTTGACAACAGCCATTATGGAGAGCTTCCCTGCACTGATGGGCATTTCAGCTGAAACCAAGGGAAATCTGTCAGAAATGAGGATGAATCTGAGCAAAACACAAAGTGAGAAGTTACAGAATCTTATTGGTAATCTTGAGATGTAAGTTCATAATCTTTTAATCAGTGTTATATACTTATTTTCAGTGGAGTTACTTATCTTTCTGCCATTCCTGGAGAGCCATTTCAGTCAGATACATTGAAAGGGATAGCTAAAATTAGAATGTCAAAATGTCATTTGCCTTACAAAGATCCCTGATGTTGCACCCATCAATTCCACCGATGAAATGCTGTTACTGCTTGAAAGAAATATATCTACATCTATCCATATATCAACAACATGCAAGAGAAAAATACCTAATTAAGCAGAATTCAGCACCTGTCCAATACCTGGAAAAAGGATAGGTAAGAATGAAAGGCTGCTTGTACTGAAGTTAAAGTGATACAGTTTGAAGTCAGTCTAAAATCTGGGTAGCCAGGTTTGCAGGACACTTATCCAAACCAAACTAAAGGAGGTTTGTCTTTACTAATGACAAAAAGGAAAATATTAGTGGTACTTTTTAGCATATCTCAAAAAGAGAAGAAAAAAATGGTTCTATGAAAAAAACTACACAATTTTTTAAAAATTACCACAATGCTGAAAAATAAGTTATAGCATTTCCAAAGAAAAAAGAAAGTCTGAACACCATCCACCACGTATCCAGTCTCAGTGATTACTGGTTTTTCTGGTTGAAGCAGGTGTTTTGTTTGTGTGCACTGGAGTGTGAGGCAGCTGTGGCTGCTCTCTCGAGGTATGAAGGGCTCCATTATGAGCAGCACCCGCTCCCTTTCCAAGGCAAGTTCACAAGCTGGGCGACTGCTGCAGTGGAGAAAGCTCCACACCCTGGCCTTTGGGCAGGGCTTCTTTTTCTTAGAGGAACTAAACACCTGACAAGGCGTGCAGGTCCAAAATAAAGGAGTGTGATCAGAAACAAACATGAAAAAAAGTCATACACAGTAAATTGAGGTTTCAAAGCATATGGCCAAGTGTGTCTTGCTGACTCCTGGAAACTTTACATGAGTTCTGGATAGCACTGGCCTGAAAGACAGCTGTTCAGCAGAAGACTGACTTCTTTCTGCCAATATTACTCCTTTAACTATTTAAAGGTATCTAGGAAGTTTCAGACTTGATGCTCTTAACAGAAGCCAGAATGCAAGAGGCTCTAGAGCTGGATGAACTTAAACTTTAAAATATCTAAGTTTGGATGAATTGATGCTATAGTAGATAATTAAAAGCTGTTCCAGACTGTAAACTCCCTGGGAGAAAGACTACTCCTTTAATGTGTACAAAATCATCCACGCACAGCATGGTGGGCAGTGAGATCCCCCAGCCTTTCCCCATCTCACATTCTCCAGCAGAATCAGGTCACAGGAGGGAGCAGGATTCAATGAAGGCAAACTTTACTGAGCTGGAAATGAAATCCAGAAAATCCACAAAGATTCTGAAATCAGAATTCTAAGCAGACTTGACCAGAAGATTTATTTTTTAAAAAAATTATTATTGTGAACTCTTTCTTATTGCCAACAATGCTTAATATTGTGCCTCCTGGTTATTTTTTTCTGAAAGTTCAGATCAAAGGTAGGAGCACAAATACTGCATTAACTCAGGGCAAGATGTACCAGTGGAACTCTTTAGATTATGCTTCTTTAGCTCCACATTCTGGGCAACTGATGCAGTATTTTAGAAAATATTTTACTTTTGTTGAACTCAATTCTGTATGACGTCTTCTGAATTCATGAAGCAGGGAGCTTAGCTACTTGCATGGAACTCTTTAGGAAATATCTGCCTTGAACTTCTTAACAAATGCTGTGCTTTGTCATTAACTCATTGCTTCTGAAGTTCTCCAAACTGCTTCCAAGTAATTTTCTTAATATTCCCTTCAGTGACAGATATTTTACACATTAAATCTATTTTTCATGTTAGCCCAATGATCAAGAAAGCTGGTGTAATCCACTGGGGGAACATATATTCCAGTTTTCATTCATGCTTTAGAGTATTGTCACAGCCCAGCACAAAGGAATAATCTGATTGTTTCTCATAAAGCAAGAACAAACCATGATTGAAGGATTTCTTCTATTTAAAGCTATGCTTTGCAAAGCCTATTGAACTTGCTAGAAGAGTCATCTCCGATGCCTACACTAACTACATAAAGCTGCTGCACAGTTGCCATTCAAGGGCTAATTTAGTACAAAAAAGGCCAATATTGCTGATTTGCAGATTACAAATATCACGAGATATTAATTTATTTATATTTAAATCAGGCTAAAAGATTAAGAGAACTTTCAGTAGATCCATTTACAATTAAAATGAGCGTAAGTTTGAATTACTTTTCTATAATCTGGCTACAGCTGGGCTTTGAAAGAGTCGCCGCCAGAATGATGCAAGGCATTTGCCTTTGACAAAGTAAGGCAAAATTTGTCTAAGTGGGTGAAAGAGCATTAGATTATACCACCTCGCAGGTCAGCTGGAAAATACAATATGTATTCTGATTATGAGAAAACAGAGTGAAAGGCAGAAAACAGGTGCTGAGGGCTGGGCTTGGGGCTCCGGGGGCTGATGGCAGCGCCAGGCCCACGCTTCCAGCCCTGACCCTGGGCAGAGGTAGAAACCAAAACTGCCACAGCCCTTTTCCACTCGGTATCCCAGTCCCAGCCCTGACCGTGGACAGAGATAACCAACACTTCCATAGCTCTGCTCTGCTCTTCCACTCAGAATCCCAGTCCCAGCCCTGACCCCGGGCAGAGATAACCATCCTTCACAGCCCTTTTCTGCTCTTCCACTCGGTATCCAAGCCCCCCGCTATAAAATGTAAAACCAGCACATAGAGTGCACTGCTTTGGAGGTCTGCCACTTGCATTCAGGCAACCATTTGTACTTTTGCAGGCGTAATCAATCTCCTGTTGCTATCAGCGGGGAGTGGGGCTTTGCTGCTTTATGGCTTAAAAGTAGTTTTGTGCAAATTCTGCTTCCCTCCCCCCTCCCTTTAGCTCCACGACTCACAGGATTTCCAGGGACATGGGCTAGAGCTGAGAAAAGAAGCTTGTTTGATTTAAGCACAGAGGGGTTTTTTGTGTGTGTGTTTATATTTTCTCTGCATCTATTAAGGGGTGAGGGGGAGAGACTTCATTTATATGTTAATATTAGCCGGCACCCTGACTAAACTGACAGAACTATTTCATGGGAAGCTGACAAATTTTGTCAGCCAGGCTATCTTTCCACATCTCAATAGTGGCAATAATCTTGATTAGCAAAACAATTGGGGGCCAAAGAAGTCCTGCTGTTCCAAAGACCCTCTTCTCAGGTTACAGTTTGCTAATGTGATGAATCCAGAGAGTCCTTCAAGCTTGAAAAAATTCCCCAAAGCAGCTGAATTTAGGCAAATGAAGGGAACCATTTTGGAGGCTGGACAAAAGGGGTTAATTTGATCGACCATGTCTCCATAGTCTTATAACAATCATTTACTTAACAAGCATATAGAGAGTCATTCCATGGAAACTGGTGGAGTTAACAGAGGAAGTTCGAATAGAATATCTGTTTATCCCAGATGTGTGGGAATTTTAGCCAAAAAACAACACCACATAATTGCTGCCTGTGGTATTGATTCTTACTCAGGAACAACAGCAGAACTAAAGGGCTCTGAGCACGTCAGGAAGGCCTTGGCTATGAAGCTGTACAAGCTTCCATTTTCATTAGCTTGTTGCATTGCTAATAAAATAATTAGAAATTAACTCTTTCAGAGAAACTAAATGAATTCAAAAGGTTTGTGCAGTCCTATTAACAGTTCAATTAAAGCAACCACTTCTGTTCAAAAAAATAAGGGCTTTTGTAATATTTTTAATGAATATTCATTCATCTCCTTAAACATTATTGTATTGTTGCTTGTTATTGTATTATTAGATAACAAGCTATGTTCTGAATTATATTTATGCAGCTCAAATCCAGTGTATTTTTTCTAGTGCAATCAGGCTGCATTTGTCTCAAGAACAGGACCAAATAGTTACTAGAACGGTAAACAGATGGAAATATACTCGGTCCAGGTCAGCACAAATATATAATCACCATATAAAATAGCCCTCTTACTTTTGGGTCCTATCTCCCACTTATTTATGAATGCCATTAATGTGAAAATCTGTCATAAGTTGATTTAAAATAATGAGATTTTGTTTAACTCTCTGATGCAACTTTTAAACTTGCTTTGAAAATTTTATTGTAAAAGTACTAACTAAAGCCTCCTCTCTTTTCACACACTTGTTCCTGCCTGCCCAGCAACATCTTTGGAATAATTTCTAATTCTGTTACTGAAATAAAAATTACAATTCATATCATGTTTTGTAAGACTTAGGGATTTGACCTGGTGTGTACACACTGGTGAATATTAATGTAAATATACATTTTGCCAGACATCAAATACAGAGTTCTTAAAAACTGCTGAACTCATCAGTCTTCAACAAGTTTCAGAACCAAACCTTACCTGAAAATTATGCAAGTATGAAAGAGGAGAGGAAGAGAACCTCTGGCATTTTTATTTTTTGTTCTTTTGCATATTTGTGGTGCTGTACACACCATCTAGAAGGAGTCCACTCTTAAAAAGACATTATTATAAGGATTATGATTATAAGTTATGATTAGGAAGATTTTGATGTAGTCATCAAACTTCCTCACTTCAAGTTATTTTCTTGGTAACTTACAATGAAGGAGGTCTCCAACTTTATTAACTTTAATGTGAGCAAGTAAATTTTTAAAATTTTCCCTCAAATTTGGGATAGGAGGTGAATGAAAACATGTTTTTAAAACTGATTGCTTGTACACTTGAAGAAAAATACATGGACAGAAAGATTTATCCAAACAGAATTGGTCCACAGTCTTTCACAATGACAACAATTGGGAAAAAGTACATGCAGAATTCCCACCCATAGAGAACTTTCAACATTTACACTGGCATAGATTAATGCTCATTTATAGTTCATTTCTAAGATGGATATCTGAACTGCAGCATCAGAAATTTCTCCCTTCCTTTCAATGCAATGCCTTTAAAGATCAGGTAACACAGATCACTCAGAAAAACTCAGCTTGATGGCAGGTGAAATTTTGCCCAAGTTAAAAAGTTTACCAACAACAGCATGGCACACTTGCAGCCAATGAAGCAGGCATACAAGAATGTATGTGTCCCCATAACTGTTTGAAAACTCTGCACAAAGCCTCTATTTTTTCAGCATTTTCTGCTTCCAGATGATCAAAACTGATTTTTTTAGGAAGTGGAGGTGCTCTGTTTTATACCATCTGCCACACACTATCATAGTGAAAAAGAGAAGGGAAACACACTATGCCACTGACATGAAACTGCTACACAATCATTAACAATCTCCTATTTTTTCATCATACAGATCTCTACCTATACACAAAAATCCATCCTGTAATTGTCTCATTTATGGCTGCTTTTAACAAGAGCACAGGTTGCAAGGACTGTACCAGCAGAGAAGCTATGTAGCCCTCATGCCATGAAGCTGATAGGGAACTCATTTCACCTGTGAACAAATGAAAAAAAATTGTTATCAATCTTTCAGAACGTCTAAATCTGAAGTTTTGACCCAAACAAAAGCTTCCTTATGGCCTCATGCTTATTTTGCTTCCTTTTAGTTTAAAGTTTGCGGCACAAACTTTCAAACAAATCCTAAGACTGAAATCTTTGTACGACTCGGGTGGACCAAACCTGTGATCCTGACTGTGCACAACTTAGACTCTAGCAATGACTCTGGGGCAGTTTTCCCTGGAAGAAGGATTTCCCCCCTCCAGCCAAGCCATTGGCACAGGCACTGGAAGGCAAAGTGCTTCATTCAGGCTGTGTGACTGCACTGCAGCCTCCTCTGAGGGACCTGGACACGGCACATGGCCTGTGGGCCCACTTCCCAGCAGCTCCTGTGGGACAGGACATTTCCTTAGGAATGCTTGTTGGTATTTACAGAGTGAGTTCAGACAGTGACTGGCCATAGCTCCTGTTAAACCCTAATTGTTCAAGTGACAGTTCAGATCCTCTGCCTGATACACTGCCATTGAGAGAGACAGACAAAATTCCCATCAGGGCTTGGTTTAGGCAGGATATCTGAGGCTTCTGGCTGTAAAAACATGGAACTAGCACAGGTACTAATACCACTCTATGCTAGTATTTCCCCTTTTTGATATGATCCCCAAAAGATGATAAATGAAGAAGAAAGTGACAATAAATATGCTTTGCACAATTTAAGAAAAAGAGCTTTGGTCTGACTCCAGATACTGTCAGCAAGATGAACACAAAGGACAACATTTAGTTATAGATTAATAATCCAAGTACAAATAGTTCTGAACAAATAGAAAAAACATAAACCCACAATATTAAGCAAACCACGGGACAAAGATCACTCAATTCTCAGAGCTATATTATTTTTAAGTGGGGAAACAAACCATACAGAAGACATTGAACTCTGCGACGTCAATATCAAAGTGAACCAGCCTGAATGAAATGTGCCACAGAGTTATGAAATGTAAAATCCAAGTAAAGCATGTGGAGTTTACATGAACACCAGTGAACTCACTGAACCAGAAAACAGACTTTTTTTCAAAAGTTCTCAAACTTCTTTAAGTTGGAAAGTATGATACAAAGTTATACATCAAATAATGAAGAAAACTTCACAGGAGAGCAAAATAACTTTCTTATGTTACTCTAATATGTTAATTCCACTAGAATCCACTTGAACTAGATAACCCTCTGCTTGGAAGATTTTGCCTAAAACAAGTCATTAATTTCCCACTTTTCTATCAGTAAATGAAGAAAACAAGGGACAGAAATATTTCTTCCACCAGGAAATTAGCATCACTTTTCTCTGGAGTGACACATTTTGCACCATTGCATAAACTCCCACTCACACAGTCGGATTTTGCATTGTGTTTTTCAACTGCTCATCCTGCAGTTCATGCATCATTGCCACCAAAGAATTATTCTGAGAAAGTTAAATGCAGTACAGGCCAGAAGTAATGTGTAAAACCTGCTCACTCACACTTCATTAGAGAGCTAGAGATAAATATGAGTTGAGAGTTGAATTTTGTCATGAATTTTGCATTAATACTTGGACAATTATTCTGTTATGTCACTATTCTAGGGCATAAACCATTTTCTGTCATCCATTGATAATATCAGAATGGTCATCTCTCTATCATTGGAATAAAACCATTTTGGCAGAAAAGTTTTTAGATGTAATGAATGCTAGGCTATCAAATTTACCATTATCTATCCACCCAGATGATCTTCAGACTGTGTTTCTCCTCTAAAAATTATAAGATACAACATTGTAGATCTCAGGTCACTGGCACATGAAAACCTTCCCATTATATCAGGTTTTTTATAAATAATGTTTCTGCAAATTTACCTGCTCACACTCTACTATGGATCTTGACAAAATAATCTTTATTTTGTGAGCAGAAAAAACCCAGCACATTAAGATCAATAAACTTCTAACATAGAGACAAATAATTTTGTGCTCTGGATTTAAACAGAGATACTTTCCTTAGTGTTGCAGCTTACTTCAGATCTTTCCTAAGATCCGCTACCTAGTAATATTTTATGTAGGTGAAGTGTCACAGAAATGCCTATACCCCTAGTGGAATATAAACTGAAACTTGCACAATTGTGCATCTTCTTTTGACAAAAGAAACTTGGTCACATTTCTAGTTTCTCTTTATGAATGTATTTCATTTTGCCTTATAAATACATTGAAAATATACTGAAAAATTCCACGTGTTTAAATTTTTAGTTCAGCTGCATAAGTCAACATTTATGATAAAACACAGTGGGGAAAAAAATGTCATGCTTTAAATGATCAAAATTTCTACATGAAGATTTCCTGAACTGAGGTCTGAAAACTTTTGTCATAGCTGAAGCTTCCCCATGTACTCTCAGCTTCAGTTCTCAGTATTAAGCTAAAATTTTAGTACTAAGTAAGACAAAAAGCAGCTTCCTTTTATTTTCTAAACAGATGATTTCTTCCAATTCTTAATGAGATATGAATAAAACTTTGATCTTCAAGGTGAATCATTCATTAATCATAAACAAAACATGATTAAATCAGGGACACATCAGCACATATTGTAAAAATAAAAGCTTGCACAAGCCTTTTATTTAATATTAACTTCATTACGTTTTTATGTGAATTCTTGGAAGTTGGTTATCCCAGCTTAAAGTTAATATTTCCTTAGGAAAAAAACCACATCATGTGATTATTCTTCATGTAGTTAGATAGCTTTATACATGTTAATGGTTAAACCACTTCGGAAATGACATTAAACCAGAGAGGAGTGCAGAGAGTTTCCACTGATTCTGTTGTGTCTCTGAATTACTCTGACACATAACACAGACCAAAGTGCATAATAGGAAGAATGCAGAAAATGCATTCAGAGAAGCATATGTTGCTTTATGGAACTGCACATGACAGGGAAGAAAAAGAGAGAACATTTGCTGTTCTCTCAGGAAGATCTGCCAGCCAGTCTAGTTCTGCTCACAATTTCGAGTAATTCTGTAAATAAATAATCTTTTTTTTTATCATTTAATCTGTTTTTAGTAAATTTACCAATCCATTGAAAAAATATTCAAGTTGTAACAATTCATGAGAGAGAAAAAAGAGTTCTACCTTTGGTAGTTATCATTTTCACTAATAACCAGAAGGGTTTTTTTGCAGGGAGGAGGAAAGAAAAATAAAGGAATTCCTCAGTAAAGTAAAAATTTGTATTCTGAGAACAGTACCTATTGATGGTATCTATCTCCTTCATACCTATTTTATATCCACTTTAAAATTAAATAGCCTCAAGTTCTCACCCTTGGAGGATTTCCCTCCCACCAGAAGAAGAATAAGGTCTAGCAAAGCATAAGGCAGCTTTGAGAGGAGTTCCCTCATCTATCTGGAAAAACAACAGCTGAAATGTGAATGCATTAGCAGGAAAACTTCAGCTGACAGAAGCCAGCATCCACCCCCAGGAGTGCACCAAAATAACCAACCTGCCATTTGGACAGGAATGTCCTTCCTTTTCTTTATTCTCTGAAGGAGCTGTAGTTTAAAAGTTTGGAAAGTACATCCAGAAAACCACAGAGCACAATCTCAGCACCTGTATCTCTGTGAGCACTTAACCTTTCAGGAAACCCTGACAGTCATAGCTACTAATGAAAAATATTTCATTATGTTTTTTTTTCCTCTGCAAGAATATATATAACATACATGCTACAATAGGTCTTTACCTGCTATCAACAGGCCATGCATGCAACAAAGAGCCATGGGTTGTGTCTAACTCTGACAGAAACATTCATCTCTAAGATCCTCAGAGGCTGCAGGAGATGCTGTCAGGCTCAGGAGAAACAAAACATGAGCTTGAGACCCCCAGCAGCACAGACTCCTGTTTCAGGGAAGGTGTAGAGGGAAATAGAAAAGAATGAAATAAATGGGAAAAGCTTCAAGAGGATGGATGATAAAAGCCAGGATAATCAGGTAATAGCTCACTGCTTTGTCACCCAGGTATTGCACACCAAGTGTCCTGCAGTGGTCAGCTATGCTGAAAGGTGACATCCAACAGTCACAAAATCTTCCTCAGCGAGGAAGCTCCTAGATTCAACAAAACCAGTGAGAATGCTCAGCTTTGTAAACAGGAAGGCAGGTTTTCAGGAAACATCCTGGCTAATCTTACAGGAAAGAGCAGAACTGAAGATCCAAACCAAGAAAGCAATCTGCACCCACAGGAAAGTTTGGTCCCAGGTGGCCACAAAAGAGTTGAGACAATCATGTCCTTACTTTCAAGGGTCTCTGAGTACTGCTCCAGTGAAACACAGGAATGAACTGGAATGGAAAAAACCTCAAAAGACAGCATCACTTTGTGTCACAAAATTCCTGTCCAAGTTTTCTACAATTGACCTGAAGAAGTGACACAAGTCCTGGAGGGCTGCTCCAGTGCCTTCCCCATCTGATCCCCTCAACCTCCATCCGCTAATAATGATCTGTGTAATGCACGTGCCATGTGATATACTCATCAAAAAGTGATGTACCTGCACATAACACACACAAAACAATATGAGAAGATATTTTTAAGAAGAAGAGAGAACCTTAAACATTAATAAGTAGCAAATCTGTGAAATCAAAGCATTTTCCTCCTTTTTTTATAATGGCCTTTCATTCTTTTTATGATTTGTCTTTGAAAGCTCTTAAGCTCTTCCTGTGGATGACAGTTGATATTGTTCTTCCATCCTGCTGCAGACAGCACAAGGGAGGGAGGGAAAAGAAAAAAACCCTATTGTACAGCTTTTCGTCTCTGAAACATGATTTTTATAATTAATATATACAACTGAGAAGAGAAAGGTACGTTATAATGAAGTGCAATTAAGAGGTGTTTGTTCCTGTCCCACACATAAGATGACTATAATTTCCTTGGCTGTTTAGAAGTCAACCATTATCATTACATTTCACACATCTTTTCTACTTTTTTTTTTTGCAGTTCTGATTTTGTTTATTTTCAATTTAAAACTCCAAATAAACATACATACAGAAAATCTGATATTCAAGTAACATCATCTTTTAATTATATTGTGCAGTGATCATTAAACCTAGTGCTTATACTAACCTTTTTGGATTTAATTTCATAGGCATGAATGGATCTGTCAATTTTGCATTAGACTTAAATTCATGCAAGGGAGAATAGAATGTGCATTTACACAGCCTATATTGCATGTAACCACAGATGTATTATTAGAGGAGTAATTTAAATCTATTCTTTTGGCATATTTGTTTTTAAATTCCCTAAATCCATATCACAGCATAGTTTTCTACTTCAAATTTTGCATTAATATTAATTGCATTACTGCAGTGACTACTCTTTTAAATCTCACACACACCCACACAAAGGAGCAATCACTGCCTGGGAGACCTTACAGAGTGAAGACATGAAAGGGACAAACCATGAGGAACAAGACATATTCTCACTGATGTGATGGTGACATTTTTGCTAGCTTTAAATGCAGCTTCCTTGAGAGGATTCCTTCCCATTTATGTCCTGGCTGAAGCTGGGACCAGTCCAGCTGAAGCCACAGCAGATCAAAGCTGGAAGTCTTGGCTGCCCTAACCCAGCAAAGAGCCCTGCAGTGACTGGGGAAGTTCAGACTGACAGCTGAGTCTGTGTTTTGAGCTGAACTGCCATCAAACAAATGCTTTCTTTCCAGTTTAGATTTGTAAAACCTTTATAAAGTGAGCCCAGAAGGAGCTACAAAGGACCGGTTGCTGACAGACAAACAGATGCAGACAGACAAATTGGAAACCCAGGCCTGATTAAAGCCCATGGAAACATATGGAAAGATTAACATTGAGCACAGTGGGCTCCTGCACAGAGGCAATTTACCTCTATAGGAAGTAGATGTGTTACTTTATCTTCAAATAAGAAAATAATTTTTCCGTTTTGGTACTTCTATTGCTGAAAACATTCGTTGACACTAAAATTACTTGATTTTTCTCCCAGTTTTGCTCATGTGCTACTATTACTGCTGAAAATTTTGATAGACATAATTGTATTTTTCTATGTGCACTTGTGCCAATTAAGCTAAATAACTCAATTGTTCTTTCAATGAGTATGAACTCATTTACCAAACCAAATATTTTCTTTCAATTGTTTTTGTATGTTTTTATTTCTACAGAATACTTCCTGAGAAAATAGTTCAGCTTTAGTTGTAACAGATTACTTCCACTCTATGTAAGACATGGTTGTGGTTGCCACTGCTGATGTTTGCTTTTTTTTTCTGGCCCTAGTTCTAAATATATCTGAAGAGATAAATGTATTCTATTTCCATATTGGAAGAATACATATAGTCCTTTTACCACTTTAGTTTATTGGCTTATCTTTATGTTTGTGCATTTTCCCTCTCTTAATATAAATTTCCAATAAGTGATCAGCATTATTTGATCGACATGGAGTTGATATAAATTAGGAGAGGTATTCCTACACATCACATTCTTCAGAAAAAATTATCCATATTGTCCATTTGCTGTCCATATTAAGTGCACTGACTTATAGCTGATATTTTCCTGACTTAGTGCTTTCTTAAAATATAAATTGATGGGAAGGCATTTTGAAAAGTCTGAAATATTTCTTGAAACTATGCAATAGAATACACTATCAGATTAACATTATCTGCCATTGATACATTATTTTGTATTGTTTCCCCTTTTTCTTCTGTTTTATATTAGAAGAAGTCATAAAAAACTTGTATTGCAAAAAGCCAACAATTCAATCAACTCTATTCCAGCAGTTAAAAAAACTTCAGTTTGCCAAAGCACGGAGCATATCCCAGCTGCTCTCTGGTAAGATGTGTTAGGGTGACCATACAGATTTCTCACTTGCTTGATGAAAGACAGACTTGGTGGTATTTGTACTTTATTCACTGATTAGAAGCAAGGAGCCAGCCAGGGTAACATCTTTCAACAGCTACATAAGATTAAAAGTTGTATTTTAAATGTGAGAATACAGCACCAGTTGAAAAGATTTCCAGTCTTGCTAATTTTATCCTTTGGGTTGCATAAAAGTAGTAAAAATAATAAAAAAACCCAAACCTTCATATCTTGGTCTTCTTTCTAAACTTCCCAACCCCTTTATTAGCCCTTCCTTCCACCTCCTTTCATTTTATTGGGAATCATCTATAAAGCATCTAGAAGTTGTTGAAAGGAAAAAACTGAGGTTGCATGAGCTAACCAGCAGCTGCCCAGTGAAGCTGCTTGCAGCCTGTACACAAAACTTCAATTACTGCACTGCTGGGTTCAAAGGGGTTATTTCTGGGAATAAATGTTCTGGTGCATGGACACAACCTGATCTATATGGAGCAGTGAAAGGGGCTTTCTCTTGCTCTCTCTTGCCCTTTTTGGTAACATCTCTTTGAACATTTACATGCTACCAGATTATTTCCCCGCTTCTCACCAAATCCCACTCACCTTGATAACAGGATGGTTTAGACCTCCATTACTGTTAATCAGCCTTATAACATCTTACCACTTCTGTTATAGTGACAGAAAATACAGAGAATTCAACATTTCAGGATGATGAGCAGTGTAAATCATACAATTCCAATAAAATTCATAGCTTGAAGTGTTCCACTGTTATAATCACACTGTTCTAAAGGAGGGATTTCACACTCCTCCTCCTTTCAAGGTAGTCTTTAAATTCAGGCACAGCCCACAGCTCAAGTTTGCTTTGCTCAGAAAGGCTCTGAACGTTCCCTGCAGCACAGCAGGAGGCTGCTCTAAGGCAGTTGAGATTGGTGGGTGGATAGAGAAGGCATGAGACCACAATTACACCCCATTCCAGGGATGTGTCTGGAGCTGCAGTGACTCCAGACAAAGAATTTGAAGTGTATGGGAGCTGATATCTCTTCAAGACAGACCTAAAAATACCTGTCAGGGCTGCAGATTGGAAGCAATTACCAGGAGCAATTCAGAGTTTTCCTGCTGGGAGGCAAAGATGCTGCAGAATCATTTAGAACAGGCTGTGTGGAGAATCTGGTTATGAAAGGAGTGAAGCACAAATGTTTCTGAAGAGCACTGGAGGGGATTCATCAGCACCAAGACAAAATCTGAAAGTCTGGAATGGGATTTATAAGTGGGCAGGATCTGATCCACTCAGGATACCCAACATGTAAACTCAAAGTAGCTGAGCTCTGTTATTTCCATGAAGCTAGGAAAAGTCTCTTAAATTCACACACCAGCCTCCTGGGAAGAGAAAAAGCACAATTGTGTCCTAGTCACTATGAAAGGAATTTACTTTTATGCCCTGGGAATTATTTGGACTCTTCTGAAACTCAGCATCATGGAGATTAGCTTAACAAATCAAGACAAACAGGAAGTTTATTAGATGCACACCTCTCATTTCTGATTTTGGCTAAAGCACTAGGTACAAAATTAATCTGGTATGCAGAACAACTGAGTCAAAACAACAATCTAAACAACTACTGAGTGCCTGAAACTGCTTCTTACTCCCATTTTTTTTTCTAGTGGAAATGTCAAACACAAGATCTTGCAAAACACATGAGAAAAAGATTTATTGAGAAATCATTTTTGGCTAAGCCCGAGTTAAAAACTCAGTCCTTTCCCTGAATTGAGAGGGACTCCAGTTTCTTGCCAGGAAAAGGAGTAAATCAATGTTTGCTGATGCACCAGACCACAAGACTGAGGGTTCAGTCCTGGAAACAGAAACTAAATCCCATATGACTTCCACATATTTACTTCTTGATCAAAATAAGAAACATGTCAAACCCCAAAAACAACTCAGAACATGTGATGTTATGATGTAAACATGATAGGCACACTGGAACATATGGACATATCATGATGGACATGAGTTATCAGCTTACCCCTGAATGGCACAAGTGAAATATTGATTTGAGCACTATTTGAACTACCCTGACATTCAGAGATAATTCTGTGTGATTCCTAAATAGCAACAATAAATCCTTTCCATTTTCTCTTTGCATTGAGGCTCAGTATAGATCTAACTATTCAATAAAATGTGTCCGTGTGTCCCAGATGTTGCCTTCAATTTCTGAAGTGTATCTGAATTATCTATGAGCTACCTTAGAATAAAGGTAGATTAGTGCTCAGAGATTAGTACACACAGTGAGATGCATGTCACACAAATGTCTGTCTCCCAACACATTTCTACACCAACCAAATGTTTCTGGAGGCCAATGAGATAATCCCTGAGCCCAGTGCCCATGTGCTAACTTGCTTTTGCAGTTATTAAATTTGAAGTTACATTCTTCTGGCAAATCCTCACACCAAACTTCCTCTCTCCCTGCGTTACCAACACCTGCTGGACCAAAGCATCCATCAGATTTCAAAACCTGAGCTGCTCAATAAGCTTCACAGCCTTCCTGTGTGAAGGAAGAACCAATTTATTATCTCCCTCTGAAGAGGAAGAAAATGTTTACACCGTGGAAAAACTGGCTGCAATGTTTGACTTTGAAGTCTGCAGCACAGACCTGTGACTTAGGTATTTGTGGTTTGAGAAATTTGTAACTTAAGTATTTTTACCATCTGTTTATTTACACTGGAAGCTTTTCAGTACTCATTAGGAGCACATCACTCATCACACCCTCTCATTTGCTCTGAAAATTAGGTGCTTTTTATTTATTTATAAAAGCTTTATTGCTGAGCTGCTTCCACTGTTTTCTCCTAATTTGTACATTCTCCTAATCTCTACATGAAGAATTATAAGTCTGAAATGTTTCATTTTTTATCCAGTGATCTGGAATGCACACAAATACTGCACCCACTGAAGCAACTGAGGAAGTTTTTAATTTCAGTGATAGAATATCACTTGGAAATATTTTGAGCAATAATGTTCTCACAAACTGGTTGCACCACTACTATGAAGATTTCTGTAAACACCTTTGCCAATCCTCACACTCTCCAATTTTACTTATCAGAAGAAATATCACAGCTTTTGTGTTAGCTGAGTTATGGAGAATATGAAATTATGGAATAACTGCTTAAATTGAAATAAGCATTTTTTTTACTAACATCAGTGAAGGTAGTAACTCTTGAAGGCAAGGAAAAAAACTGCTGAAAGCTTATAATCATCCAGAATCTGACCCTTATTATGGAAATACAGCAACTCTGCTGAAGTCAGGTTTCTACAGTGAAATTTCCACTGGTCCCTAAATATGGTGATAGTAAGAATCCTAATTCTCTGCAAATCCTTTTATTAGCAGCAAGAAAAACATTAAGAAATACTCAGAATTAGACAGATACAGACACCAGAAAAATACAAGTACAGATGTTGATGTCAGCTTTGACAGCTACACTGCTGACTGGCATATGCATGTTGACAGCTGAAGAAGAAGGGCTAAAGTAGGAGGAGAAAAATATTCCAATTCAATTTAATTGATGTAAATGACTAAGAAATAAGTAAACTATAACATGAGCTATGAAACAGGAACACCAGATGCATGCAAATTTAAATACTTTGTGAATTTTTATATTAAATATGTACCAGTAAGTGATCAAAGGCATCCTCTCTAACTGTAGGTATATTTCTTAAATCATTGCAAGGAAAAATACTGCATTTGCCATGAAGAAAATGAAAGAACTAAGACAGTTCATACACTGAAACAGTTAATTACAAAATGGATCCTTTCAGTAAATGCTGATAGCCCAAAAACTCTTTAGCCTAGAAATTCTCTGGGAAATACATTCAAGGACTGCTATTTTGCTATACTTCAGGGAGCAACATACATTTCCTAGATTTATCCCTCTGCTCCCCATTATCCCTTGTTCATAAAATATCCCTAGTCCAATATTTTATGAACAAAACCACAAAAGACAGATTTCTGTTTCTCATGAACATTAGTTTATCTCAATTTGATTTGCTCTGTGCTTCTTGATGCACCCTTCTGGCTAAGGAAAGTGCTTGGAGATCTTGCAGAACTTTGGCAAAAATATTAAAGTTTCTGGAAGGTTTTTCTGAAATCACTGCCAAACTTGTTCAGCAGTTACCATATTTGTGACTATAAGTGGGTATATAATTTCATAATGGATCTACATTGAAGCCTATTTAAAATAACTTATTTATACACTGAGATTATCAAAGTAAATAAAGATCAAGCTTTCCAAAACATTAGTTCTATCCCACCTTCAAATCAAACTACAACTTCAAATAAATTTTGAATTCTTTTAGCTGCAGCTGTCTTGCTTGACACTTAAAAAATAAAAAAATCCAGGAAAAAAGTTTACAATTTGTGTCAATTTGTTTTACTATCCAAACTTAAAAAAAGTTTCTTCTCTAACAAACTAAACAAAAAGAAACTAAAATTAAAATGTCTGTTTGGCACAAAATTAAATGTCATTAGAGCATTTTAGCTACTTATGAAAAGTAAAGGCTTCTGCAGGTTAGAAATATAGGGATAGACACATGAAAAGAGTGTGGGAGGCAGATTCAGCATTTTGATATTTCAACATGTCTTTTTTACTTGAGTATGTTCACCAAATTTAACCTGAATTTATCGTTATTTTTAGGTGCCAAGAATCAAAGTGTTCAGTGAATTGGTATTTATCAGGAAAAAAATACAAAGAGAAGTCATCCAGATATCTACTGTGACTTAAAGTATCCTGAGAGTAATGTCCACTGGATTGTGTGTTTTAAAGATTCATCATGGAAGAACAAAAATAGAATTTGAGATAAACCACATTTCTTTTTTTTCCTCTGTCATCCACAGAATCATCTTCAAGCCAACTCTCTGGAGCAGATACATTGCACTCCCACAGGCAAACCCCTGCATGGGCACAAAGCCCTGGGACACACAGAGCACAGCACAGCCTTCCCTGGTCCTGGGCTGCTCCCACACAGGGACAGCCCATGAGATGTGGCTGACAGGGCCACTGCTCCAGATTTCATGGAGCCTGGGGAATTGGCTCAGCACCCTTAGGGCCCTTCCCCTCAGGGTGCTGCAGCTGGAGCTGCCTGGGTGCTCCCTGGCATTCTCTCTGCAAAGCTCCCTCCCAGGACAAGCTTGGACCATTGTCCTTGTAAACAAGGGGCAGGAGGGCTCTGGGTTAGGCTGGAGCTGACTCCAGCCATGGTTCAGTTTGCTCAGGCCACAGAGAACTCTTGGCAAAGTAAATTGCCAGCCAGACTGAACAGTCCCAGCTGGCCATGAGATCTCTGCTTTGAGGTGGAGTCAAGTGAGCCCTAAGCCCTGCTGGAACAACACTCCTGCAATCTGCTCTGTATTTCTCCATGGATCATCAGAGGACTCTGAGCTACAAGCTGTTTATGCAAAGAGCTGGATCCCACTTAAATCAGAAACGCAAAACCAGGGAACAAGGAAACTAAGGAATATTAGTAACTACATTTTTAAAATACTGGACACACACACACACCCACCCAAAAGGTCAATCAGGCAAGTCAGGGGGAAGTCTGTTTCATGGATGCTCGTATTTTGAAGGCTCAGTATTCATGAATGAAACATATTATTTCAGTCCCCAAATCTGTGTACAATTTACTATGAAATGTTGATTCATAATTCTTCTCAAGCTTTTAATGCAGGAATTATATGTGTATTTTAAGATAACGATACAGGCCACTTCATAAACACTGTCTTTGATGCAAAAGATCAGACAACTGTTACTGGCTTTTATTAGTGGAGGAGGAAAGTGAGGCTTGGCGTCAGCAGACAGGCTATTGTATGTACAATATCTGTGACTTAAGTTTACTCCAAGTTGGCTCCTTTGTAAATTCCCCAGGCTCTATGAAATCTAGAGCTGAGGCTGATAAAAACACTGAAAAATAAAAAGGCATCCAAAAAAGCATTTTATAAATGCAGCATATTTTATAAAAAGCAATTTCAAATCTGCTCCAGGTAGACACATAAAATCTTATGAATAAGTTCAAAGTATGGTTAGAAAACTTTTATGCACTCTCTTAAAATAAAAAAAAATGCATATGCATGTTTGGAGAATCTTTGATATAGGTATGTGTGTACACACAACTGAGTCTGAATTAGTTTCCTTGGTATGAATATGTAAACGTCAGATTTTGCTAAATAAATTAATTTTATTTTTGCTCTGACAAACAGATGCTACAGCAGCAGATACTCTAACTCTCTACATGATTCATGGTGCTGTTCATTTGCTGGGAAGTTCCAGCTGTAATCAGCCAAAATAGGGAACTGCCCCAGTAGCAAACTGATGGAACCACTCCTCTGTGCCAAGGGACCAGACTGCCTGGGGCAGGGCTGTAGGTGGTGGAAGCCAGGGAAAGGCCATGGATGTGGGAGATCCGATTCACTGGGCCCCACAGAAAATAGCTGTTCATGAGATCCTTACATATTAAATGTAAAGGTGGGCTCTTGTGGTGGAATCTCAAAGAAGCAGCTGTGAAAGAAGCTGTTGCTTCTTGTCCTCGACAGTGAAACCCCCACGCCTCTGGAGGTTCACAAGGTTTAATCATGAGCTGTTGGTAACAACTAATGTATTTTTTATATAATTTATTTTTTCTCTAATAATTCCAGTACTACTTATGACATTGAAATAGACTAGCCCTAGTTGATGAAAAAGGACTTCCTTTCATCCTGCTCACCATCTATCAGGAGCAGAGACCCCTTCTGCAAGCCTGCTAAATTCCTTGTTTAAAGGGAGGGAGGGGAAGGAGGTGTTAACGTGCTAACTCACACTCAGAATCACATTTTGTGTATTCCAATAGACTGGTTTTTTTAGTCACTGTTTTTGCCAACTTGTCCATTATTGGTTTAATGCTCTTAACATCTACAGAACAGTATTTTCAGCATCCATTCAAGGTATGCTGCCATTTAAGTATGGAATTACCATCAGGATGCCATGATTCAGCCACATGACAGTGAAAGCAGAATGTGAAGCAAGGGCTATTCTCCTAAATCCTAACCTTGAAAATCACATAGGAGAGCCATGCAGTGGCTAAAGGAATCAGTTACCAGGAGCTCACCTAAATGAGTGGCATTCTGGTACCCAGCACTCCATCACCAGCTCTAAGGAAGTACTGGAGTTTACCCTGTAAAACCTCTGGGTACAGAATTGAATTTCATATAGAAAAAAGGCAAAGTTTACAAACAATCATCTTTAGAATGAATTACAGGCTTATTATAAGGTGTAAGAGAAAGAGCCCAGCCTTAGATAAACAGACATTTCAACTGTTCCGTGAAAAATATTTGAACACTTAATAGGAGGGGAATTCTGATTAAGATACCTGACTAAAAAAGAGGGAAACATTCTCCTCTATGCTTGGTCCTAGAGCTCCTGAATAATGTCCTATAAATCTTTGATTCAGACCATAAATTCATGAGTTTTTCTAGCAAGCAGCAGTGGCTTAAGTACTTACTACTCAATTCAGTGCTACTCTTACTGCTGTTTCTGATATTCCTGGCAAGCTGGAATTGGGTTAAATATAATGAGGCAAAGATGAGCATTTGAAAGACACCTCTGTTTCAAGTACCACATTTGAGAAAGTATCCACCTTTGGATATGGTATTAACCCAAATATTTTTCTTACTCTGGGTTTGTCATCTACCCTCTACAGCCTGGAACAGGATGTGGAACCAAGAGTGATTCAAAAATACACATTTGCAAAGGCATAAAGTTATATTCTGAGTAAAATAATCCCTGACAGTAACATACAGAGCATTTAAAGAGACAGATGAGCAGATAAAGTGAGGTATTATGGGCCAATGTAATTTCATCAATCACAATTGGAACGTGGCACCCTTTGGAACAGCACTGGCACGTGGGAGCCTCTTGGAGCAGTGCAAAGGGGAAGATGAGGAATCATTCATCAGTGCTTCTGACCTCCAGAGAAAAGCAAAAATATCAGAGGCTGGAAAGTAGCTGTTTAACATCCCCTTATTTACCCACTTCATTTAGTAAATGTATTAAATTAAACTGCAGATGTTCTGCTGTCAGCACAGCAGGGTAGAGGCAGAGTATTAGCAGGCTCTTTCCTGATAGAAACATTTTATGTACTGTAAATAAACAAACACCATTTTGTTAATTAGTAAATGAATTATTTTTCAAAAATGCTCAACTAGGCTCTTTATAGCCCAAGCTACTGTAGTTCCTATTTTTAACAGAGACCTTGCAATCAAAGAGGGAAAACACTCAAGCTCTTGGAAATTGTAGCTCTTGAATAACTAATTATCACTATTGCAATCATGTTTTAAGCTAAATATTTTATTAGTACTTCTAAAATCAAAAACACAGTAACTAGACTGAAAAGGAAACCAGGCTGAAAGGAAAATAAGAAAAATACCAGCAATATTAAGTTCATGTAACTAATTTCATTTAAAAAAATAATTCTGTTATTAATGATCAGAGGGAGATTGCCTAATAAATCTAAGCACAAAGACTCATATCAACCACAATGAAAGGCTTATGGAAAGAAAGTCCATTTATAGTTGAGAAGAAAAAAAGCACACAGAAAATCAACCTCAAAGTAAACCCTATATCTGATAGCTACATTTCATTGCATCATTGTGCTCATTTGTTCCAACTTGCTGGCTCAGTAAAGTTTTTAATAGACAGATGGCTAATTTTATAATTTCAACCCAATTTCTTACTGGACCAACTCCTAAGATCCAGTGTTAGTGTAATGCCATGGATAGAGGTCAGCAGAATAAGAGGAGAACATATGCTAATGTCAGCACTTCACCTAGTCTTCTTTAACAGAATATACAGTGCTAAGCTGAGGGATTTGCACTGGCTCAACACTAACACCATATGGGTGGCCTGCTGAAAAGTAATGATGGCCTAAGCACAGAATCTTAATCAGGTACTGATGGCCAATGAATCAAATAGCACCACACAAGTAATCACTAAGTGATTAAAAAAATTACAGAAGATGTATTGCTGAAATTACTCTGCTAACTAGAGAAGTGATTCTGTCTTAACTAAAGCCTGTCACATCATTACCTCTTAATCTTAACCCCAATCTTTTTTATCCTCATACAAATCCTTAACAAATAAAAGGACCTCAATTTTTGGTTGTTATGAATGCCTATGTGCATAAGGAAAATATACTTGGAATTTAGTAACTCTACATTATTGATTTTAAGAATTTATGAAAGGTGCACATCAAGGGCTGTATTCCTCTCTGTTAACTGCCAGTCAGCAATAGGAAAACTTCTCACAAATTTCATAGCCAAGCCTTTATTTGTTTTCAAAAAAGACATTTTAAGTGATGGAATTACTTGGTTTTATCAGGTAAGCAAGTCTGGGCTCTGCAGTCTGTGCTAATAATTGTGCCTCACATTTCTGGCATGTGTACTGAGCTGCACATGTTGAGATGCTGCTCAGTACACATGGCAGGTTGTCCCACTTCACAGAGATCTGTGCTATGTGGAGGCAGGAGGGCACCTGCACATTCTTCACTTTCTTTAGGCAACAAAATGCTACCTGCTGAAGATAGGCTTGAATATAACGGGAGCTTATCAGAGGCGAGGTCATAAGATCAATGATTAAATAGATTTAATTTCCTAAATAAATAAATAATCTCTTAGTTGAGGAGTTGCAGACAGCTTCTTCAAAGGAGAGGTTACAGAAATGCCTGAGAAGTTGTAGCATTACACATGTAAACCCAGAAAATGAGTTCACTTTCTCACCCCATCTTCAATTCCACAATGTATTTCACAAGGAGCACACAGCTAAAGCCATCTGTGCAGCTGATCTCAAAAGGAGCAGCCTCTTTCCTTCCCATCATGTCAGATAGGTGTTTGCATTTTTTCCTCCTCCATTTGGTTCAGCAGAATATGGAAAATTTTCTATTACTGATAGGAAAAATAGAATATCTTTTACACAGGATCAAGAAGAGGAGAGGTTTACATCTAAATTAAATGGAAGGTAGGAGGGAAGGGGTTTCTAGAACTGCCTCCTTCACTCTCACATTAGCATAGATGTTTTGTGAAGGAAGACTCTCAAATTTATCTGCTTCAATCTGCACAGAGATGAGATGTTTCCAGTCTTGAGCACACAGATGTTTGGTTTGTGTACATTTGATTTACATGCATCTAACTGGGGAATGGGGGGTGGGGACAGGATGTACAGAAAAGAACTCAGACCAGAATGCTTTTTCTTCAAAATCTGCTGTAATCTTTTAAAAAAAAGCAGTTACACTTGAAAGAAATAGTTTCAAATAATTGACCTTGATACTCAGTTCTGAAGTAGTGGGTACCATTCTAACTGATATGAACACAAGGTATTTTTGTAAATAGAGGTTTTGAATTAAAGTTGTATCCTTCTTTTCATGGGACACAGAGTTTACACTAAGAAACACTTCACCATGCAGATGGGCTACCCTCACAAAAGGAGAAAAGAGATTTTAGAAGTGTTTCAAATCCTCTTTTATGAAAACTTGATCAATTCTAAACCCTGCAAAGAACTTTGTTCCCTAAATTTCACTTCCTGAAAATGACTACCAACCCTTTCAGGCATGCCCACAGGAATTTATTCAAAACAAAACGAGTAAGTGGAACAAAGCCCAAGATTCTATCTATAGAAACCAGCCTTCAATAATGCCAGGAAAATACTCTCAGAATACAACTTTTGTAAATAAATGCTTCTATCACACTACTTTGAAGAGTTTATTTAAATATCCATCAAGTATTGCATTTCATTTTTATCCAATAAGTACTGAAAGCAGATTCCCTTGTAGTGGTAGAGTTCCCTGATTTATATTTAAAATTAATCTGGGAAAATGAGAGACTCGTACTGTAGAGTAAAACTTACTGCATAAAGCTTAGAATCAATACAAATAGAAAACTCTTTTCAAGAGATAAAAGTGATTTACAACAGAAAAATCTCAAGGTAACTCAAAGATTATTTGAAACTAGTCAAGGAATGAAATCCTTATAAGCTTTTTAATATTCAAACCTGAATAACTATAGTCTTTATTTCTGCTGCTAATATGAAACGTTCTCACTAAATTTAAATATTGTGAAAAAACATTCAGACTAAAAACAAAACACAGCTTAAAGAAATGTCAGACATGTACAAAATTACTGTGAAAGAGGAAAAAGAAGAAAGAAAGCCCCCCAGAAATTAGGCCAGTTTTTAGGCTACAAGCCAACTGTTTGCTCTACTTTGCTTTATTTATTAGTTCTTAAGGTATTTAAAACTTCGGCATTAAAACTGGAGAATGATTTGCAAATGAATGCAGTTGCAGTTGTGAAAATATAACTCACAGCTGAATGTGGGTTATTCAGACAAATGGCTGCTTTGTTAGAGGAGGGGAAGTGAAGTTCTGTGTTAATTTATTACAAACTGCAGCATTTCAACCCTGATGTCCAGGCAACAATGTTTTTTATTTCAAGTAATTTATAAGTACTTCCCATAGCACTTAACAGTGATGTCTTTGGCTGTTTCACCATGGTACTAGAGTGTATATGTATTTACTGTGGGAATTTGTTTTTAATAAAACTGCTGTAAGGCATTTTTATTCCTTCTCTTTGTTACATTAGAAACATTCTCTGCATAAGTAATGTATTTTTCCCCACTTGAAAGGCAGCAGATTATGGCCAGCACTGTTTTTGGTTGTGTAAAATGATGACAGACTAAGTGATTTCTCAACCAAAGCAAGTTGTTTTACTTGTCATGATTTAATTCTCCCCCCTCCACTTTAATACTGGTGATGGTGCATGACTTCTTTAAGGTTCCTGTGTTGGTGTTATCTTGTCAGTGCCCAGATAAAAGCTGGTCAATGTGAAAATGAGAAAACAGAAAAAGAAGGGCAATGTCTGACTTAGCAAAAGTAACTGTGACATCTTTGAAGAAGTAATGACAAACCTGCCAAGCCAACAGCTAAAATTGCTTCAGCAGTTCATCTTTATGATAAAAGAAAAAAAAATTACAGGTAATCTTGATGTAACTTCAGTTCAGATGAATATTCAACCAATGGATATTGCTACACTTTTGCAAGGTCCTAAAAACCTTCAGAAATCAGAAATTTCTTCATTCATTTCAGTAATGTATCACTCAAAATACTCCTGGAATATGCTTATCCTCATACTCTCATACCATTTGTTTAAAAGGTTAAATTGTTGCAACTCTTATGGCATATAAAATAATTTCAATGTAACTCAGTTTGGAATGTTGTGCTATTGAGGCTTTTGCAGAATTATTACAGCAGTAGAGACAAGAGCAGGCCAAATACATCCTCATTTAAGTCCCTTAACCCTGGTTATTATGTGACATTTGATTTCTTTTAGTCCAAGATTATGCTGCTTTAACAAGAAGAATATTATGAATAATACCACAATAAAGCTTCTATAAGAGTTGTTTTACACTTACAAAATAAGAGTTGATGGATATTGAAATATATAAGAAACCTGTAGCAATTTTGTTTCTTTGGACAAATTTAAAACTATCAACTTTCTGAGCCTCTGCTCTAAGATTCAGAATCCTGCTTAAACACAGAGGGTGAGATTCTTGGCAATGTTTGCTGTTTTTTTAGTTCTCCTTTTAACTTTTTAGAAAAAAACCTTCAAAACAAAAAGATTGCTGAAGTGAAAGCCTCAATTCCTCAGTTAGCAGACTCATGCCTGGAATTTTATTGGCCCAATCCTAACATTCAGGCCATTGTCAGCTACTTTATATCTACCACAAGCCACTTTGACATTATTTATCAGAAACATTCTTGAGCAATTCTTACATAAAAATTCTGCAGAAAGTCTCTCATCTTTGGTAAAAAAAAAATATTGTTTAATCATTTTGTTTCATGTATTTGCTTTATCCTCTTCAAGGCAGAGAGAGGAAAAAAAATCAAGAAAAAGTTCCCATAAAAATGCTCTTAAAGATGTAATGCAGGGAAATACGAAATTTCACATCGGAATATAAGTGCATATTTGGCATTGTTTTAGAATAATTTCCATAAAGCTTAGCAAACACCTAAAGGTTCTCTCCCCAGTGGAAACTTGAGGCTGTTATATTTTCTGCAATCTTAGTGCTTTTCAGTAAAAGGAGATGGAGTTTTGGTTTGGCTCAGCAGTTTATCTCAAGACCCTTTTATTTTTCTTCTCTTGTACAATGTATATTTATATCCTACTTCTGAATTATTCTAATGTATTATATGTGACCACATCATAAAGCCTGACAGCAGCTTTTCATATTTAAAATGGCAAAAAACGCTTCCCTGCTCCCAATCTGAGTATCCATCCCCACAAACACCACACAGAAGCAGTGTGGGGAAGAAAACCCTGCCGAGCCACCTGTGTCCCCATGGATGGAACTGAGGCACCACCCAGTGTGCTGGAGTGCCAAGGGAGAAGCACAAAATCCACGGGGCAAAGTTAAAACAGCAGACAGCAAATTTCTGTGCATTTGTGAGGCTGGTTCCCAGTGCTGCATCAAAAACTAGAAGGACTGTGAAATATGGTTTATAGATAATTAGTTTTTAATGATGGAAATGGAGAAATTGGAATGCAAAACACCAGCTTGTGGTTCTGCCTATGGGTTCTCAGGTCTCTAGCTGAAGACAATGAGCATCCCTTGCAATGCAATGTTTCCTGTGAAAGTTTCTGTACATTGAAGTGGATTACAAAGGAAATACCCCAAGATCTTCTAGAAAATGTCAAAATCATATCAATTTTGGTAACACGAAGGGAGTTTATTAATTTTGTACATATCCACTTGAGTTCTTCAAAACATGAAGCCATTAGGGTATATCAGAAATTAGTGAGACCCAAAAGGAGGCATTGGGATGATAATGGAGCTCATGAAAGAAGCACTGCTCCCTAACAGCAGGACTCAGTGGGGGACAAGGCATCTGTTCCATGAAAAATTAAGACTCTGAATTATGCTGCTTTTCAATGAGAAACAAAACTAATACCTGCTGTCATTTACCATGAAAAAATTGTCAGAAAGTACCACATATCTCAGTGACTCAACAGCTTGGTGATCAGAGGTATTCATCAAAATTTTAGGAACATCACATCCTGAATGAAAAACCAAACCAAACAACCCCAATCCCAACCACACTGATTTTCCAAGCTGTCGGTGTTCCCTATCCACTTTTCTAGACTGTCCCTAAAACACATCAAGAATTCCTCTGAAGAAACTTGAGCTGCCTGGAAAGATACCTGGCATTTATGCAACTTTATGCTTCTTTCCTCTCATTCTTGGATTTTTGTTTGCCTGCTATTAGTATATTTACAAATGGAAAGGTGCTTACAGATAATTCTTCCTGACAGTCTCTAAGAATTGCATTCAATAAATATTTTAGGAGCACAGATACTGAATAAGTTTAAAAGTGGTAAAGAAAGATGGTTTAAATAACCATCCTTCAGCCATTGTCACATCTCCAGCTTCAAATGGTTCTTTGTGGAACCATTTTCTGGTTTTTAAGCCTGTGCATGCTTTGATTTTTTTTTAGGAGTGAGTAAAAGAGACAGATCAAACCAGTGAAGAGAAAATAATCTACTTGCAGAGTGTGTTTTGCAGATAAATAAGCTTATGTTAAGTTACATCTTATACTCCACTTAGGTTGTTTCAAGACAGTCTAGACAGGCACACAAGAAATGATCCAAAGAAACTCTGAAGCACGCTAAGTAGGGCACACACAGTGTGGGATACACCCGCATTAAAGCTGGCTCCACATACTTCAGCTGCCTTGCATGCATGCATGCAGATACAATTTTAAATACTAGCAGAGTTTTTGTTCTCCTTGTTGTGCAATGCAGTTTTTATTGCCACAACCTCTGAAACATCCCGGGGAAGGTTCCAGGAACTATGAAATAGGCTGTAACATCAGAATGTCTTGATTTGTCTTTTGGGATCTCCAGTGTTCAGGTATTGCCCAGATTATTTCCAGACATTTCATCAGATCATGCTGATTGGAAGTATTTTTTAAAATCTGCATAATTGGGTTGTCAGTTTTTCTCTCTATAGAGCATTGAAAATACCTGGTACCTTATGCTACTCCCAAGGACAACTCAAGAAGAACAAAAACTCTGCTGGGATCACCACCACCAAACTGCAGACTCACACTAAACTGCTTAGATGCATCTCCCGAGGGGGAAAAAAAAAAGAAAGAAAGTAGAAAGGGTCTATTCCATGACATTGACACACAAGTAAAACATGAATTTACAAGGCAGTGCTTTTTTTCTTTCCTGTCATAGCTGACAAGTCTCAAGGTTGAGAAATTCAGGACTAGAATCACGAGCAGCTGTATTTTTAACTCCCCTGTTGTATCAATTGGACATCAGAAGTACACCATTTTGAAGGAATTTGGAGTTCTCAATTTTGAACGTGCATTTAAATCACTGGGATTAAAGGAGACCCCTCAGAGACCCCATGAACAAACCAGCAGGATTCCTATTTGAAGACAAATAGAGCTCATTCTTGTTCTAATAAGCATGCTCACAATAACAGGGCACTGCATTAAAATTGTTACAGATAAATGACACTGGAGTTTGAATGCACCAGGATGAACAAGTACATTTCTAAACACTAAGTCTTCAAGATCCAGTGGTCCAAATCCAAGCTTATATCAGAACATTCATTTATAGAACCAAAAAGTTCTAGAAATACAAGAAAAAGCAGAAATATGTAAAATTCAGCCTGTATTTGCAGTGCAGATGACAGTCAAACAACATTAGACAGAGTGGGAAGAACGAGGAGGGAATGGCAATTTCCTCTTCCAAGACATCTGATGGCTTCTCCTTGATATGGTCACTGATATTTTTAAAGACTGGAAATACAAGAACTGTGCATATTTAACTGTATCTCCAAGACAATTGTAGCTGTACCTCCAAGAGAGACTGTAAATGTCAGTATTCTTCCCTTTTTTACAGTTAGATACATTCTAGTGAGCCAAAGGAATTACAAGCCTTCTGCATAGACATTGAGAGGCACTGAAACCAAAGTTTCTCTCTTTCTTCCTGTGTACATTACTGTAGTCTCATACTGATTGGAAAAAAAGAAAAAGTGTTTTCCACAACAACTTATTTCTGCCTATTTATTCAGAACACACATCAATGGTAGATTGACATTTCAGAGACTTGACAAATGCAGCCATACGGAGGAGCCCAGGTAAATGACAGAAATAAAGCTCTTCTCTGCCTCGCTGCTGGGGAAGCCATTTTGATGTTATCTCTAAGCTACAACTGAAAAGCAGGATCTTTTAGACATTTAAATACTCCACATTAGCCAAATCAGCAACACAAAAAGCTGTGTTTTGACTCCTGCATCTTCACCTGTTTGGTTTCCAACACCTACCAGTCTCCAGGAGCTGAGAGAGACATTCCTTGCACATTCTCCTAAGAACCAATTACATGTACTGCAAACTTTCTGCTCTGCTCTGTGTTGTGCATCAGTTGCTTTAACACCATTTAAAAGCCAGCAAATGTACATACACAGATTTCTGTGGTCAGGACATCTGCACTTTCTCAACTGTTTCTAAAGCAGAAAAAAAATGCCTATTAGTTTAAAATTTGAAGAAAAATTGCCCACAGGAGGAATGGGCATTAGCCATGCTTCACTTCCCTCCTTTTTGTTGACATATGAAGCACTTTTTTTTCTTTCTTTCTTTCCAATTCACAGTGAGTCTAAAGAGGTGAATCAGTGCACAGAGAAAAAGAGAGAAAGAGAGGAAAAAAGAAAAAAACCCACAACCCTCTTTTTCCAGGGTGGGTATGAAATATGAAGGCCCAACAATTGTCTGAGCTCAGTGCATTGGAATAACATTGGTTAAATTATGGATAGTTTTGAATAGTGTCACTTTTTTTTTCTCTGCAGATGGTTGTTCACACAAGGAGTCTGGCCTGCATAATTGTATCACTAATAAGCAGTAAGGCAATTAGTTGTGTAAGTGTGCTATAATCATTCTAACAGAAGAGATGACGAAGAGACAAAAAAAGGAGGGGGGACAAAAAATGTCTTTTCTCAATTCATCAACTGACAGCCATAATTAGATATATATAATTGAAAATTCCACAGTAGGGGGGCCAGCTTATACAAATGAATTTTCTTTGCTTCTCTTATGCATTTTTTCCTTTTGCCTGAACATTCCCCCCAAGAAAAAGGCAGAAAATTTGTCATTCCAGGGGAGCGTATACTGTATGAACCACAGGCTGCTCATTCAGAGCAATGATGTCAGAATAACATCTTTCCCCCCCACTAAGAAATAGACAGCTTTGAACTGAGCCTTTATTAGCTGTTTTCAGTCAGTAGTGAATTAAAAAAACCCAAAACCAAAAAGCCCACAACACAACAAAAAGAACTCCACACCAACGTAGCCTTGGATGATCTATATCAGTTTGCAGAACATGAAATGTAAAACTCTGAGAGGAGAGGTCACCTTTTTTTTTTTTTTCCTATTGACATGAAGACGGCTTGTTTTTGGTGCTGGGGGAAGAGTTCTGAGTTATAATAGAGCATTACATCATCAAGTATTATGGGAAGAAGGGGATTTCTTTTGAACGAAGCCTGATTATCAAAGGCTATAATTAAATTTGGGCTAAAAATGCCCAAGTGCTTATGAGTTTGTGGAAACTATGCACAGAGCAGCTTTCCACTGAATTAATCAGCTTGCAAGTTTTCATTATTCTGGAGCTTCTCTTTTTAAACTGTAAGCTCACAATCACAGCTTTTTTTTTTTTTTTATCAACAAACTCTTCTAAAATTTAATTGGACAAACCTTAACTGATTTTTTCCCCTTAAAGAAAGAGAATGTTAAGGCTGAAGCTTGTTAATTAAGTTCTTTAAGTGCCCCCAGCTGTGCAATAAATTTTCAAAGCTCCACCACTGCATTTTTTAAAATGTTTGCTCCCATGTTTTTTAGTTAAAATATTTTTTAAAAAAGAAAAAGAACAAGCAAGAACAACAGAAGACTTCGGAAAATTCCTATAGGTATGGATGATCCTGCATGTCATAAATTGAACTATTAGCAAATTGTGGCTGATTAGAATGTAGCTTCAACTACAGGAATGTTTTCAAGGACTGCAGTTAATTAATGTCTTCTAAAATAACTTAGCACCTCTTTTTATTTATTTTTTTAAAGAAGGCTCTGTGTTAGATGTGAATAATTTGAAGGATCCCATATAATCGTTCCACAACAAAATGCTGCTATCTAACATCAGTGAAATGTTTTCTGAAACATTATGCAGAAACTTCCACTAATTCAAGGACCATATGCTTGGCAGCATAAGTCAACATAGTTCTATTATCTTAAAAAATATCAGTGGCCAGGGTTCAAATCTGCAGGCCTCACAATGAGAGGATGAAGATGACATAAAAGCTTGTGTCTTAACATCAGGTCATGTAAATACATATTTTCATGATTTATTAGCTAGCTATATATGTTTAATTTCTTAAAATGCCAAAATATTCAGCACCAAATTTTCCTCTACACAAAAATTTAAGTTATTAGATCTATGCCTGGCAGGGAAAATTTATTGACTCTTGTAATCATTATAGCTACAAGTAACAAACTTTTGGCAACTCGGAGCAGCTCAGAAAGTTCGTTTCTGAAGTACAGAAATAGTATTATATGATCTAAGACTTGAAAAATTATTGTCTTCTTGTCTCTCACATCCCAAATCACTAATGGTCTAATGGGAGATCATTGTGTTCTCCTTGATGAAAAGAGTTGATCCTGGAGAGCCCCAGTCCTGACTTTTACTCGTTTTAGTAGCCAGATTCACTCCATCTTATCCAAATGTTCATTGTTCTGAAGTCTGACACATCCTAACTGGCATTGAAAAGGCTGAAGAATGCAAATGAAGACAGCAACCTAACAGGCCAGTGATAAAACATGAGCTGATACTTTGTCAGCCCTATAAAAGCCAAATACGTAAAAAAAAAAACCCAAAACTTTTGCAACCGTTTGTGTCAGGTAAGGCCCCGGACTGCCGAGTTTCCCAGAATCTGTCATCTCCAGACTGAGAGAGGAGTTTGAGACCTGGTGAGGCCAGGCCCCATCCTGGAGGATGCTCCTGCAGCTTTCCTGCTCACAGGACACAGTCCAAGCTCTGGCAGAGGTGCCCTGTCCTGGGCAGGAGGGGGGACAGGGCCGAGCTCACACATCCTCCCAGCACTGAGGCCATGGCAGGGTGAGCAGTGCAGGAGTTTTGCCTTCCCCTTTGAGGTTTGCTCTGTCAGGCCACCCTAGGCCTAAGAGCTGGCCAAGTTAGGAGCTTTAGTTTTGCTATGCTTTTATCCAAAATTTCATGTAACCATTACAGAGGCAGAGGCTGTGCCAAAAACCTGGAATGAAACCACTGAGCACTGAAACCCCAGTCAGCCTTCTGGAGATCTGCTGGTGATCACTGCCAGAAGCATCTTCAAATGGCTTTGGCTATTTGGAATTTTCTGACTGATCCCAACACACCCATGGATCCTACTGACTGTATGAAAAGACCCACCACTGTAAGAGTACATTTCTCAACCTACTGTATCTATCACACTCCACATTTCAGTTCAAGTCCTTACTTGTTTGCTCATTATTTCAAGCTGTTTCTTCCGCTCGCAAGACAACGTTTTTCATTAGCAAAAATAAAATAGGACACACACAAAAAATGAGACTTACTTGGGAAATGCCTTTCTGAAAACCAAGAAATAACTACATTTTTCCTTTTGTTACAGCAGCTGCCTCAGGTGTTCTCTTTCTTGCAAACAATATAATTCATCAGATATTCTAAAAATCTATACTTAAGAAGTTCAATGAATGCGCATTCTACTGTATTATTTTTCTTAAAGAATTAAGGGTTTTATTTTATCTTAAAAGATTCTTGGCTGCATTTCCATGGTGCACAATGACACATTTGGTTCTTTGTGTTTCTAACTAAGTAATGACATAGTTCCTCTAAACCATGAAAAAGGTTGCGTTTGACCAAACAAGAAAGGATGAACTTCTTGGAAATTCTATTGACTGGATCTTGAATTAGACCCAGAACACTGGGACGAATCCTTTCTCCCTGTAGACCCCTGCTAAACCTGGCTATAGCTGCAGTGGAACTGCATTGTTTCCTCCCTATTCACTGGGTACAGTAGTATCAACACAAACTGTACTCAACTGCTGAAAGCTTGATTCTCAAACATATGGATATGTTGAAAATTAAATTGCAGGGTTTATTTGAATTTATAGACAGCTCGGTGAATGTATTTTTGAGATACAGTCTCCATCAAGGAGATAGATGTCACCTGCCATGAGGAACATGATTGTATAATGTTAAAATGCCACATTCTCTTTGTAGGTAATTCTATTCAATTGCTTCCTGCAAAGATTTGGGTAATGAACACTTGAGCATCTGTGGCGTGGCTTTTTTTTTTCCCTTTTCCTACTCCCCTCCTCCCCCTTCTCAGAATCTTTCTCTGGATTTGTATTTCTTTACTGAATATAAACCCTGCCCGGATTCTTTTTACCAAGTCCCCTTTTGCATTATATTACTGTGGTGTTTCTGCTCTTTTATTAAGATCCCCACCACTTCTAAACAGAGAAAATGTTGCAGGACAGAGTAAAGAAGAACCATGTGAAACTACTGAGCCTGTGAGGCAAATAATTCTGTAGAATCAGCCAACAATGGGGGAATTTCACTTAAGAGTTGCATTCTTATTTGTTTATATGCAAGGATTTCTCTTTTTTTTTTTTCATTTTAATCATCTAGTCAACTGTAATTGTCACTTCATTGTACACCTTAAATCCAAGCAATATTTCTCATACCTAAGCCATTTTCTAAAGAATGAAATACTGGGCTCTATTATAGCAAACAAATGCAAACAGCTTGCAGGAAGTAATTTAGTACACACAGCTCTTCCCTCTAACTGTAATTTTTTTTGCTGCTTTTACCCATTCTCTGATTATTTAAATTTTTACAGTATGTTGCACACTGCTTCTAATCCTCAACTAACTGTTATTTACTATTAGGAACTTTATTTACTCAGATTAACATCTCACAAGCAGAATGCTAAACTAAATTCTATTTGTCTTTGCAGTAAATTGAGAATGTATTGATACTTATTCATGCCACAATCAAAAGTAATTAATTACACCAAAAATTAAATTTCAACCAAAACAAGTACCAAGTAAATACCAAATTAACACAAGTCATCTGATATCCTTCTCTTCTCCAACAGGCTCTCAGGCTAGATTAGAAAATGCTGTTGAGAATAATTAAAAAGTACTGATAAGCTAGAGAGTAAAATTACTCTACTTGATGTAAGCTCAAAATAGAAAGAGGAAAGATTTGGGTTTATCTTCATCTAAATAAACTGCCTGTATTACTTCCATCCTACTTCACATTGGTTCACAAAGAAGAGAGTTCTACTATAGAGAGAAGACTTCAATCTTGTTCCTGACAAGAACAAAAGAAGAAGGAAGTAAGTATATTTCTGAGATACCCTCAATCCCCCACTCCTCAAACCCCATACAAGAGAAACAAACCCCAGAACAGTTTTGGGCAGTAGCAGGAGGATAGTTGCCAGCTATCAGAGCTGAATATAGGAATAGACTGAACTGCAAACAAACGTCCTTAAAAGATGAGAAGTACATTAAAGAGAAATAAAATAAATAATGTGGCATGAAAAACCTTCCAAGATTATGATAAGATAATTCTGGCCCCAAACCGACTTATATTCCACAGCTCAGTATGATTTTCATTGTAGCACATTAGCTGTGCCAGCATCCACCAAAACTGAGAAACTGCAATGAAGGAGGAGTCAGTCAGTGCCACCTCTAGGATGAGAAAATGGGCTGGAGCAATGTGATACAGGAAGGTACATCAGGAAACCTTCCTCCACCCCACTGGTTAATTTTTACTGGCAAATCTCTTGAAAAGCACTGTACTCTATCAAGGGCCTTGATGTTTTTAAAACAAAGAATTTATGGGCACTAGAAATGTAACCTACCTTCCTTTGTTCACTGAAATACATCATCATTTTGTGTCTTGTGGTAGCAAAAGTAATTTAGAGGATCCTGACAGAAATAATATATATATCATTAAATCTGTCCATTAATATACTCGTGGTATTATAAACATAGCAGTTTGTGGATGACAGAATCTAAAACCAACTCATTTGTTTGTGTCAGCATTAAAATGTAATACATTTTCTTTTCAGATTCAAGCCAAGTGAGGAGAGCCTTCTTAGAAAGTTATCTCTAAACAAGGCACAAAGAACTCAGAGATTAAAATGTAACCTTTGAACATCATTTGCAATTTGCTGCAGCTCTTAGATATATTGAGAACAATGGTCTCAGATCAGGTCTGAGATCAAGCTGCTCACAGAGAAACAATATTCATTATCATAACTAACATCACTACTTGCAAGGGAGTAATAAACTATAAACCCAAGGCTTTTAGGGGCCTAGTCTGACATAATCAGACACTGGAATTATTAATATCTATTTCTTGTAAAGAAATCTAAGTTGATTTATCAGAATGGTAAGATCAAAATGAATACTGAGCTATGCAGAATCCATATAAGTGATTCCTGAGAATTTCTACCTGGACAACTTAATGAGCACACATTAGTACCCTTCTATGCATCCATCAAACACCAGTGCCTATTGAAGTACAGAAGGACAAGCACAAAGTTACAGAAAAAGGTAACTTGTGCTACTAGACTGCATATGTACAGTTCTGCCAGGCAGGATGGGGCATCTCAAAGGTTAAACACCCCTGCAGGACTTTACCCTAAGACAGAGCAGCACCACACAAATGGCTGGTTACACATAGGACAGGGCATATGGAGCTGCTACTGGTCTCCTGAGATCCAAAGTCTATTATTACTAGCTAGATATATTTAGAATATCATACCATACAGTATCTATAATACACAAAAAACATAGCAGCAACACCTGCCAGGAGAGGAATCAAACATAATACATTATTTATATAAACATGTCTGGAAAAAGTCTGCCATCACTTCCTTGGGGAAAACACTGGTAAAGTCTGTGTGCTTTCTAAAGCTTTCCAACTATAATAGAAAAAAATACTAAGTCACAAATGTGGCAAGCCCAGCATAAATAACCCCTAAGAATCCTACAGAAAACAATAATATATCATGTTTGGAAACATCACTGAATTTCACAATGAGTATACATGGATTGCCTACAAAGTAGGAACAAACTTCCCCATCTTTCTATCTCCTTTGTTTTGTGTCTCCATGGGCGCGTCCAGAGAAGGGCAACAGAGCTGGGGAAGAGTTTATATTCTACCACAGTAAAAAGGGGTCTTTTGAAAGATTCTAATGGCTACACTGAAGGTCTGAATTATCAGTTATGAGAATGAACCTCTTTATTAAGGTCTAAGATGCTGCTATAGCTTCCCACACAATGCTAGGACACACAGGGCAGCTCTAAGGAAGCCCTTTGAATAACAGTCCACATTAAGGTAATTTATTTCATTAGCAGGACTTCAGTTAGCTGGTTTTCACTGGACATTCTTTACTTTTCCAGCGTCAACAAATGGACATTAGGATTTTTGTCCAATTTTTAATACAAGGAAAAAAATCTTAACCTCAGAAATCCTACATCAGAGCAGGAGTGCCTATGCCAGCAAATCTCAGAGAGCAGTGCAGTAATAACCATAACAAGTTCAATACAAGTGGTATCGTTGAAAAGGAGCAGAGGCACAGCATTGACTAATGCAGGTGCTACGCCTTTACCAGGGTTACTGGCAGAGCACAGAGATAAAGCAGCCAAAGCATTCAATGTGACAGGATTTGTGCTAAGATCTCCTGCAGAGATCTGGAAGAACAGCTGATACATAACACGAAGACAACTGCTGTGCTTTTCTTGCTTCTGCACATGCTCCGGCACCGGCATTTGAATGGCTGAAGAGATTAATTCAGACAGTAAGGAATTCCCCAGAAAACTGAGCAATAAATGTTCAACAGGCACTTTACTGTTCAAATATTCTGTGCCCACTGCAAAGGATGCTAATGAAGTTGTTGACAGTGCTCTCATTTATGCTAGTAAAGTGAAATATCCACAATATCTGGGGAGGCACCATGTGTCGTTTCCTACTGATAAAGGGACTTGAAAAATAAGTGCTGATCAGCAGCAACAGTTTTATGGGAAAAGAGCTACTGGAGAAGCAAGGCCACAATGTGGGGTAACATGGTCCAGGGTAGCTGAAAACTGCCCAAGATTTTTGTTTTCCTGAAATAGTGTCACTATCAGATCTGCCCAGAGGACAGCCAAGGCTGTTTGTGACTGGTGTCCAAGTTTCACACACGCTGCTTTGAACAGCTCCATAGAAAAACAATTGTTTCCTGGTTCTCATTTTTATTGTATGTGCACAAATGCATGTACCAAACAGCAGGGATGCTTCCTGCATCACAAGAGCCAGGTCATGTTATTTTCCTGCCTGATTCAAAGCAGAGATTCTCATCCCTGATCACCCTATCTCAAGCAGAGTAGAGATATGAACATTCTTCTGCAACCTAGAGCAATTTCTAAATTATTTCACACACAAAAAAAAAAAGCATCAGACATTTTCTGTTCATCCTCTGCTTCATGTAACTAATTAGAATGAAGTGATCTTACTGTAGTATGGTAAGCTGTAGGTAAAGTTGCTTTAGCTATGGAGTACTGAAATCTGTCTGCAATTTTCATTCTATTTTGATTATTTTTTCGCTTGTTTAGTTTTACGTTCAAAAGTTAAAGTCTACTGTCAAAACCTCATCTTGATTAGGTGGATTTCCAGAATGTTTTTCAGGAGTTCCTGAGAGATCACTTGAACAATAGCATCCATCTCCACAAAGTATATGAAAAAATTCCCTAACAAATTTAAATTAGTCTCAATTAATAAATTATAAAAGATATGCTTAAAAATACAGATTTAATTCAGCTACTGAACCTTAATTGGATTATTAGTCATGATTACCTCCTTACAAATATCTGGTTTCCAAAAAACATTTTTAAAAAGGCATTTATCTCACACTTACAAGACATTCACTCTTCCAATAACAGAATGAGAAATCTGGGCTAACAAGAAGTTTATTTAACATTGTTTCTATTCCTCTACATGTCTGTTTCTGGAGACCAGTTATCAGCAGTTGAAACTCAGCAAAAATTTAATCAGGTAAAATGGACGAGGCAGAGGAAATATTGCTCTGAGCTGGTAGTGAGGATCAGCCAGCTCTGCCCCCAAGAAACTTCTCCTGATGCACACATCCTCTGACTGCTAATAACAACAGAGCTATAAAAGGCATCGTTACACCAAGCTCATAGCCAGGATTACTGCACTTGTATGGAGTATGACTGCAGGCCTCCCAGAGAATGCTTGCCAAAACCAGAGAGGTTTATCTGGAAACAGGATTGGCTTTTCTATTAGCCTATAAACAAAACATCAACTAAACATGACTTAGGAACAAATTTATAGTGTGTAGTTTTTCTTTCTGAGCTCAGATTTGGTTTCAAACTGTATTCTTCCCTATGCTTATGTATGTGTACATAAACATATCTATATACACACATCATACCAAGAAAAAATAGACTCTTACACAGATTTATGGAATTATTTTGCCATTTGATTATAAGAACATGGCTGAAATTCTATTCTCACTGCAATGTAACACAATCCATCAGTCTCTATATTAGGCATCTTGGTAATTTTCTTATATCTAATTTACAAAGCAAAAAATCCTTTTTGTCATTCCCCCCCCTTACCTCCAAAAAGGGGACTTTTCCCCCTTGTGATCAATTTCATGCCATTTACTTTAAACAGAGATATCAAATTGTTTAACATTTTAACCACACTATGTCCTGGTAATTCAATCCTTTGGATTTGCTTGGGTGTCCCAAAGTGTTTTGAGTTCAAACAGCAGAAAGAAACTGCAGTGCTGGTCAGTCCCCTCTTAAATCTTCTTATGGATTTCATTTGCTGTGTGGCCTGAGAGAGGTCAAAAGGTTTTCTCACAGAAGTAGAATTTGAGAAATAATCACCTTATAGACCCACTAAATCAATCATAATTAATGCACTTGCCTAGTTCTGTCAGAGAATTGCTGCTAGAGGGCAAAATAAAGAGGCCCCTTCTAATACAATTTGAAAAGAGATCAGATCTGTCATTTCATCTAATAATTGAGCCAAATGAGAAAAGAGAAGGGTCAGAGTTCATCTGGTGACCTTATGTAAACCCAATAATACATAATTCATTTTCATTTTATGGAATTTATAAGATGCTGTAAACTGTCAAGATACAGACTCATCTGCTTCAGCTTCCAACAAAACCTTCCTGCTCATCACACAACACACACAGAGCTGCCAAAACTTTTAAGTGGTATATTCTGGCAGAATAATCCAAAAGCCTTCAACAAGGACTGGTATTTAATTCATTCTTCCAAGCGTGTGAAGTTAATAACTGAATAAATCACTCGCAGCTCTTTCTGAATGATATAAAACCTGTAATTTATTTACTGAGTGTTACAAATACAGTTAAAACATGTTTTCATGCAAAATGGTTTCTTTTCTTTTTTATTATTGTTATAAACCATTTTTTGTGAACATAGAACATAAATACATATGCCCTCAGAAAAGAATATTTCATTCCAAGTCTGAACTGACCATATTCAGTGGAATTAGTTTCCATTATTAGCTACAAATAAAAAATAATCTGGAGACCTATTAAGGAAATATTTCTCTAGTAGGAAGGTTGCCCTTAAAGCTGAGTATTAATTGAAAATTTCAAAAAGTTACCTTTCCAGTCTGACTTAGCCCTTTTAGTGCCTGTGCTGGGCTACATTCTTAACTCACTCACACTGCCACAACCGAGTTTGAGCTGTCTCTAAGTAATAAAGGTGAATTGATGCTTTATGAGTTATTCCTCAGTGCTTTGTCTTCTTTACTGTCAATACAACCAACATGCAGCAGAGCATCTGGGCATTCAAGACAGAATTTCCTAAGGCAAATCTGGGCTTTTGGGGAGAAGAAATTTTTTTATTGAACCAGTCAACAACATAGGAGGTGAGGAATCAGCAGGGATGCTTTTGACTAATTCCTAAGTTTGAAACAGACACAACAAACTTGGAAAAAACATGGAAGCTGAGAATAAATCTAAGCTGATATGATAATAATAACAAAGGGTACTATGATCCAGCACAAAACTTGACTTAGTGATGTCCTTGAACCAGCACAGCTAGGACAGCAGTACCATCATGAAAGTTAATAAATCACTTCCAATACTTGGTTTGTTTAGAGATCATGGGGTTTCATACTGCTTTTTGTGCCATTTGTGAAATAATCAGGGCTGCAGATAAGAAAAACTGTTAAATAGCTGGGCCAAGATACTCTAGACTATATTGTCCACTACAAATTCTGCTGAATAAAAACCACATAAAAATAAAAAAGATAGTGCACTGTCTGCTTGATGTTTCATTGGCTCAAATCACTTAAGCTTCAAACTCCTGCCCTACATTGAACAGGTTTGCAAAGCTGAGACGATAAAGCTGCCATAAAGGAGAACAGATAATTCTCCTTGACAAAGCATTTCTGTACATTTCAAGCCCTAGCTGAAGGTTGGGTTAGGAAGTACTGAGCAGATTTCATACCATGGTTGGGAAAAATCAAACAGTCCCCTGACAGGTTCCCAGCCAGTGTAACCTAGATCTCTCTCAGATTATTTCAAAGTTTGTTGTGTTATCTGGCCACTCAGTGTGATGGAAGCACAGATTTGGATTAAGTCCTCTTTCTCAGTGGTAGCAGGCTGTAGACTTTTTCCTTCTGTAATACAACTCCATAGAGATCACTTTAACAATTGAGAAAAATAAAATTCCATACTAAACCACCATATGGTGTAATGTTTCCAGTTAAATAGATAATATCTGAAAGAGCTCCTCATCAGCAGCACTGACAGCAGCACTGCATTGCCCTCCTGCACCACCATGAGTGCCTGGTTTTAGAACAGCTTCACCAGGGATCCTATTCTGTAATATCTGTAGAGAGGAAAATGAAGGCACAGAAATAACAGGTTGTTTTACATCAAATGCTAAAACTGAAACCAGACCTTGTGCTCTTTGTGTCATGTACCTTTCCAACAATCTTTCCCCTGGAACTTTGACCTCATATAGCAAGCCATACATTACTTGCTATTTAATGGCAAAAGTCCATTTGTACACATAAAACCTGCAAGAAATAAGTATGTCACTCTCAAGTTACCCTTTATCTATTTACCCTTTTTTAGTTTGAAATGACAACATCCTTGTATTTGTCATATTGTTAAAATCTGACCTTTGATCCTGGGGTCATTGCACTCCCTGAGGTCATCTGCCCATCTGATTAACGCATTCCATAATTTTGGAGGTGGCCAGTTTAGTGGTCTATCCCATTAATCATGGCACTAGAAGCAGCATGAAAAAACCACTGAGGTTATCAAATCCCCACAGGAGATTAGGAAGTTAGATAAGCACATGAAGTTTAACAAACAAAAAGTACGTGGACAAACCAAAAGGCATTCAAGGCCTGAAACCTGACACAAGCAAAGCAGCATGAGAAAAACAAACACCAGAGACTTTTCCTACTTCTTGTTTTTCTCCTCGTAGATTTCATAAAGATCTGATATTTTCTTTTGTAGGTAAAAGGCATTTTAGGTCAGAGGAAAATGAGAAATTATTTTAGGTTTTACACTATCCAAATTCACAGTACCATACAGAGCTCATAAACAGCTCACAGGACAGGGGTCACCAGCATGGGATACCCCTGACAGAACAGCATCAAACAACCATCAACATGTGCAGTTATCTAGGAAATTACTAGGGGAGTTGAAGCTTGGTCAGCTTGTGAATTAGTAGCCAGGAGGAAAAAATGCATTTCTCATTACGGGCCTTTGTATATTGTCTTATACAGAGTAAATAAACTTAATAAAAACATAGGCAAGAATAAACTAGAATCAGCCTCATACAATAGAATATTTTCCTGAGAATAAGTAAAGTTTTGGATCGGGCCACTTTGCTGTCTAGGAGAGCTGTTCAGCATTTTCAACTCCTCCCTGGGCTCTCCTTCAGGCACTTTCAGACAGCAAGAGCAGGCCCCTGGTTTCTGCATGTCCAGTTGCTATCAAAGGGAGATTTCCCTTAACTCCTTGAACAAATACAGCAGCTGGATTTGAAGAGAGACCGTGGTAACTGTCCTCACATGGTGGATCTTTCTGTGCTTTTCTTAATCTAATACAAAAATGAAATTCCCATCCTAGTTCCTAGAATAGCCACTTCTAATCCTGGAATTTCTGTGTTAAATTGAGCACTCCATTTATTAAAATGCATTGATTTCTCATTAAGAATTACATTCCAAATAAAAAGCATTTAAAAAAATTCCCATTAAAACAATTTTCAAAAATATTTGGTTTATAATCAATCAAGTCCTGGTAATCTCTTTCAGAGAGCAGTAACACATACTTACACTGTTTGCATGATCATTACTTTTCTCTTATATATCTGTGTAGGAGTAATGCATATGATAAAATACTGCTATTGTCATATTATAGCTGAATATGTCATTTGACATACATTGAAATGCATGACATTATGTAATATTACCCTGTCATAATTCTACTGCCTGTGAAAAGTTACTGGATTTCAACAAACAGATTACAATTTTTTTAGATTTAAACTAGTTTGAAAATTTAGTTATTTAGTTCTGGTTGGAACTACTTTATCAACTTTTCCAAATGAGAAGCACAATTTGTCTGTAATAGAGAAATAAATTCTCACCTCATACTCATTATACGTCATAATTTTGTCTTGCTGTGAAATTTAAAACCCAGAGTATCAAAAAAAAAAATTAGTTAAAGAATTATTTCTCAAAATACAATATTTAGATTTTGCCTTTTTAGTATTTAAGTGTATAAAATTAATATAATGCTAAGAAATGAGTTTGTGGAAACAGCTTTTGCTAATTGAAAATTACTATCTTGAGATTTCCTAATTTCTTTCCCTAGACTTTCAGTTGTTAATATGATGGAAATTAGCATGGGATAGTAAATATTCCAAACAAAATTGGTTTCCACAGGAAAACAATTTTTTTTCTTCCTTCCCAATATGGACTTTGTAAAGTACAAAGTGTTAAATTTTATAAAATTTTACATAAAAGGAATGTCAGGAGGGCAGCCTGGTCCAGAGGAATGATATTTCAACTCAAAGGTAGCTACAGGGTTGGGGGAAAAAACCCAACAAAACAACAAAAAAAGAAATCTACCCAAACCTCCAAAACTTCAAACCTCAAAGCAAACCTCAAAAAACTGTATTTATCTCTCTGTTTCTATTTAGCACAATTGTGTTTCCCACCTCGTAATCCATTCTGATTGAAAGCTAATGAATACAAGGCTTTAACAAAAAAGAGATTTAAATTTGTGTCATCAGTTCTGAATGTTTAACTGTTAGCACTCATAGAAATGAGTGGGAATTTATCAGATCAGATAGAGGTTGAACACAAAATTTCCATCTTCTTTCTTTATCATCTCAATTTACTGTTCAAGGCATGTTGGTGCACTGGCCAAGGCTTGTGTGAAACACATCCCCCATCCATGGCTAAACATTTAATTGAAGTTTACAAAGAGGTTTAGGATCTGGGTCACCTGACAGAAGAGATAGAAACCACTGCAGATAGAAGCAAATAGTTCCATTTCTCTTATAAGATTAGGAGGAGGTTTAAGCTGCTTGAAAGTATGCTTGCAAACTTTATCTGACATGGGAGGAGGGGGCAGTTGCCAGCAGGATTCTTCACAGAGTCCCAGTATTCTTCAGCCTGGTCTGAAATGCCTTCTCTACTCTCCCTTGTATTTAGCAGTGTCTGCCTTCCAAAGTCTCCTTCTTCTCCTGATTTGCAAGAGGGAAACTAAAACCAAGCTACTCCTAAGCACTCTGTCCACCTAATAGCAGCTTGAAATCAAGAGTGACAGAGCAGTAAGGAATGAGCAGGATCTGCTCTGCGCCTCAGGAACAGGGCACTGCACACTCTGAAGAGCCTTTACCTCCTTCTACCTGAGCAGGTACCACAAAAACCCAGGCCAGTCCCACCTGAACATCTATGTGCACTGAAAATCTTTCAGTGGACAAACACTTGTGGGATCACACAAATGATCAAATGACAGTCTTGACTGCCAGGGTTTCAAGTAGCCAATAAAATTTAGGGTTTCCAGTTCCTGACTCCCAGCTGCCTGCCCAGGAGCTGAACCCAGAACAGTGAAGGTTCTCCAGCACAGTGCAATGAGAGGATCTGCTTTCAGAAGCCTCAGCCCAGCTTTTTTAGATGTATTTCTGTTTGACAAGCACTAGATCCTGCCTTTCCCTCCTGAAATCCAGGAATTTTCTATCAAGATTGAGCACATATTCCTCCCTGCCCCAGATGTGTGTTTGTTCTGAAAGCACAGCTATGGCAGCAGAGTTTGTGGAAGAGCAAGAACAGAACTGAAGCTTCAAATACCTGCAGCACCCTGAACTGACCCTCATGTTGAATTTCATCTCTGTATCCTCAGACCTATAGGTAAATAAAGTAGATTACCCCACTAATCCCCACATTACTATTAAATCTTTCTTTATAAAAATATGGGTCACAAAATTAGTTTTCTCCTTAATTAAGTAGTCTGTCAGAGATTAAGAAAAAAGGGAGGATATGGAAATTTAAACAAAAACACTGCACCAGAAGTTGATACTTCTGTGATATCTTAAAACAACTGGCAATGGTTTTCCTTTCTCATGCTGAGGAGATGCTCATATTTAACAATGCAAATGGAGAATTATGATTGTTATCTAAAGTAGGGGCACAATTAAAGAAAATGAGATTTGTTTATGGAACAACACTGGCTTGTTTTTTTCTTAGTTACTAATCATGAGTTTAATTTTTAATGGAAAAGCATTGCTGGCACAATTAGCACTCAATTTACATGTGCATCCATAGACCCAATTAATTAAATTTTATTGATGCCTAGTTGCTCTTTAAAATGCTTTCCAAATGCCTTCAAATTGATTTTAAATGGTTGATAGTGAAAGCCAGTATGTTCCTGGTAGTAACCCTACTGATTTTCATACATTTGTACCTTCCATACTGTAAGCATTCACTGCTTTCCACCTGGTGTCTGAGAATGTGTTCACTGCTGGGTAACAGAGTATTTGGGGAAAAGTTATGGAATGAACTGCAAAATATCAGAATTAGAGTTTCTCATGAGGACTTTCCTCCCTTTCCTAAACAATGTGGTTTTTTTTAAAATCATACTATAACAGATGTGCTTGTGTCATTGAAGAGTTGTCCCAGCTGAGGAATGAATGAGTTCATCCCTGTTGACATCCTTGTGAGCCTTCAAGGCAGAAAATGGTAATTCCTTCTGGTTTATGCTTGAGGAATGGAACCACTGACATCGAGAAACTGATTTTAGATCTTTGGACCACAGTAGGAATTTGTAGCAGATTTCAGCACCTAGTAACTTTCCTAAAGCCACAGGGTAAGTCCCAGCTGTGGTTGCTTAAATTTAAGTACAGTGTCCTTGTTAAAAGCCCTTGACTGTGTTTTTTATTAAATTAACTGTATCAATTTTCTCTGTCTATTTTAGTTGATTTTTCTTATTTTACTATTATTTCTGTTAATCTGCCCTTTGCAATTCTCTGGCTGGTGGAAAGTTTCTGCTTTATTTTTCAGCCTTGGGGCTGGGTATTTCTGTCATGCATCATTATGAGAAGACCCAACAGTTGTAAAACCTTCTCTTGAGGCTCTGTGGGAGGCTGATTTCCATGACATACTTTATCCTCTGAGTAAGCACCTGCTTAGCCTGATTATTACCCTTGATGTTTCTTACCTAGATTATATCTAATGTGAAATGCTACTGCAGCTACAATATGAAAAAATAACTGTCTGCCTGTTTCATAAATGTTTTTAGCAATTACATCTGTTACAAATATTTTTAACACATACTGAGTTTCACTGGATTATAAATTAGCCTAAAAGTCTACCTTTTAGTCATACTTCATAATTAGCTTTTATTTATACAGTTTATGTATTTTTAAAAAGCCAGGAAAGTGTATGAATGTGAATTCATGTATATATCTTTTATAAATGTAATACTACCAAGAGACAATTTAAATGTTATAAACCTACATTCACAATTTAATGAAAAAACATTTTTCTAAATTGAGTATAACATTAAAGCCTCTAACAAATACTATCCAGAGGATTCTACACTATGATTTTTCACTCACTTAACATTGTGATTTAAACAATATTAACTATCATATCATTTCATGTTAACAGAAAGACAATCAAGATGAAATCTTAATTACTAAAGAACTGTCAAGAGACATTAACAATTTAATACTGAATTTTATAAAAGTAATGATTGTCCTATTACATATGCTGTAATTTCCCTTTCCTGACTGCTCTAATAGTTTCCTCACTCATTAAGCACTTATTTTCTCACTACCTGCCAGTAGTTTCATAGGTGGCCTCATTTAGGGGAACTGAAAGAATATGAAAGATGATAATATGAAGGAAAAATTACAGTTGAAAAGAATTACAAATGTAAAATATAAACCCAGGCTACTTTTTAAAAGAGAGTAGATATATATAGTACAACTGCATTTGAGAAATGTTTAAAGGAGTAATGAATTAAGGAAAAAAGCTGATAATATATGTAATTTTTTCCCAAGAAATATAACTTTTATGTGTGCACTTGGTCTGTTCCTTGAGATAAAAAAATCTAACACTAACTTGCCACAACACTGTGAAGATAAAATAAAGATAAAATGTAGTACAGTTTTTCCTGTCAACAACTGCTATCAATATAAAATGGATCATTTAGACAATTAACTGGTTTCCAGGTTAGTTTTATACACTATTAAAAGAAAGGCTGAAATGACTTTCCAAATATCACAGTCTGAACTTGCTTCACAGTGACCTGTGAATGCCTGGTGGAACCAGGAACATGAATCCTTTCATTAACAGCCACTTGGGAATAGAAAGTATTAATTCTTTAAAATGAGATATTAATTTCAGTGTTGTCAATACTTTTCTAAAACATATTCTTCACCCCCAAGGGAAGAATCAGGAAATGCTTGCCTTTTCAGCCCAAACAAAATTTTAATCAAGGGAGGTCTCCCAGCACGCCCTGAAGTCTGGTCAGAAGCAAACAGCTTCCAAACCAGTGAGGACTGTCCAGGGTAATTACCTATATTGGGAGGAATACCTTGGAATAATTACCTGCTGCATTCAGAACAGAAACTTGGATGTGTTTACCCTGCAAATCCAGGGAGTGGTGGAGCACAGAATGCTCATCCACACATCCACAAGACTGAAAGGTTTCATTTCATCCCAATAAAACCAGTAGCATTTTTTAAAACTTTGGTGTCATCAAGTGGGCAGCAAAATCCCACTATAGTGCACGTTTTAATTCCAATTTTTTAAAAGGAAAACTGATTTTAAAATATTTATGGAATTTTTATTGGGGAAAAAAAACCAAACAAAAACACAACCCAAAAACCCTGCATTGAAATTTATTAATTTTCAGGGGTTTCTTCCAGCAGTAACTGTAGAAAGAGACAAAAAAACCTAAAAGTGTCACAGCTATAGAAAAAAGAAGGGAAATTCCTATAATTTTTTTTCTAAACTTAGCCTAAAGAAGGATTGCTAGCTTTATGACATTCTAGAAATCCTTATATAGGTTTTATAAAAATTCTGTTTATCTACTCAAAGAAGAATTATCTGTAACATTATTTTTTTCATCTTTATCTGCCATCATTTTAACTTAAGGTTAATCTAATATTTCTTAAGGTCACTGAATTAAAAGCCTCAAAACTTCAGCAACGTTTTGCTCAGAATCAAACACCTTAAAGATGCTTTGTGTGGGCTAGTGATCAGGTACCTGCTCTTTGGAATGCATTTGCTAAGGCTGAGTCTATTTCTTACCCACTCTTCCAGTGCAGGAGATAAAGTTAAATCAATGTGCTCACAGCTGGCCCCAGCCCAAGGCACCAAGTGCATGTGTGAATTGCACAGCAACATCACACACAGCACCAAATTCTGCCTGCCCTGGGAAGCTGAATTTGCAGATCCCATTTCCAGATGAGATTACATTAGAGACTGGGAAACAGAAATGCATCAGAGATGCTGAAAAACCCCAGACACGATGCTGTAAGTATGCCCAAGAGAAACCTAAAGCTGAAAGACCTGCTTGGAATTCATATGGTGTAAGCTGAGAATTTAAGATCTGGGTCATCAGATAATCATCAAGGTAGAATCTAACTGGCTTTTAGGGTTTAGGAAAGATTTTCCTTTTTTCCATATGGAGATTATGGCACTGTCATGATGTAAGAGGGCTTGTGCATTTCATTCACCTACTTCTGGAGCCTCTGCTCAGACAGAAGGTAATGGATCAGAAACACACAGGGTTTAATTTAGTACACTGGATAAGCACTCTGAAATTTCTGCAGACTTGTCAACAGACATCCTCTACAGATGCTATATTCTGTTATCTTTAATCTGCACCAACCTTTTATTTTGGCATTTTAAGTAAGTACCAATGCCAGCAGAAATGAGAACAGATTCAAGGGCTTCAATCAAGCTGGAGCCACTCATGGGCTGCAAACCCCTTCAGTTGTTTCTGCCTTAAGCAGGGCTTCCAGTACAGTTCATCTCCATTTCTCCACTATTTCCAGGGCTCATGGTGCCAACCTCTCTCTATCTGTAACCCAACAAGTATGTCTGAAAAGGTGGCAGTTTTTTTGGTTTTTGTTTTTTAGTAAGACACGTGATCCTTACACAGACAGTTACAGAATGAAGCTAAAGCTCCTCAAACAGCTACTGAGTACTCAAGTCTCATACAGTCTGATGGAAATGCTGGGGCCAGCAAGTAGGATGATGTGGAATTGCCTGGTTGTTGTCAATCACTGTCAAATCCCTAATTCTATTCAAACATGAAGTTTTGGCACTTAATTTCAACCCCAAAATAATAACAGCCCATAGGATGAATCTGTGTACTGTTTCAGCACTCAGCACTGCACTGTAATCTACTTGCTACACAGCATATTCAATATGAATGAAAATACTTGACTTTCTGGATTTTCCTGTTCAGAAATCTTCCTTTACATTGGGATTTATTGGTTTTTCAGTTCCAAGCCAACAGAACAATATTAACATTCTCACAGGGATGTGTGAGTAAAAGTAATCACTATTAACACTGAGAAAATATCAGTAACTGTCATTCAGGAAAGTTCTTGCCCTTCCCCCTTGCATCCAGATTTAAATACATCATCCTCTTTAAAGTGGAATTTAAAGCCCATCAATACATCTTTCATCTTAAAGTCAGGCCTATGCTGCATGGTGGCATTGTATCTCCCACTACTTAATATTGCAGCAGTATCACAACTCCTGGTGACTGGCAAGAAGAAAGTTTAAGGATGTTCTCTCATTTCACTGTGCAAGAATTGAATTAACACAGCATAATAAGCTCTTTGTGCAACCTCGTCTGTCTCAAATATTCACAAGAAATAGATTCAAAACCAAAATGTTCATTTTGACATCCTTGTCTGATATTATACCCTCCCCTTTATTTTGAAATATCTTGCTTCATTCAAGGCTTAGGACCCTTCCACACCCCAAATGGGGAAAAATGGTAGAGAAAGTGAACAATGCAGTCCTGCAAAAAGTAGCATTTAATCTAAAAATGAGCTGTAAGAGAAACAGCCTACTGTATAGTAAACTCAGCCTTTACTGAGAATATCTGAGTTTCAGTTTTTAGGCTTCATTATTATCCATCTGTTGCACTCAGTTATCATTAACTTAGTGTTTGTCAGGATCCATTAAGGCCAATTAGCACATCAACAAGCAGAGATAATACAGTTAAATATCCATCTAAAGCCCCTTCATGCACAGTGTTCTTGAGCACATACTGAAGGCAGCAGCATGAGAACCTCCACAGAGGTACCTGCTTTACTGATGCTGACCTGGAAGTGACATTTATACAAGACACTATTTGAAATTTGGATTATCAATCACTGCAATAATTCTTGGCTTGCATGGATACTCATGAAGACAAATGACATAATATAAAACCATCAATAACAAGAAATAAGTGATTCAGTGTTGTTTTAACCATAATATTGAAGGATGAAAGCCAGATGAAACTGGTGAATTAATTAATATATTTTATTAGAGTGACCAGTATGGATGGGAAGAAGCAAGAGAGTACCTCCAGAAACTGAAGTTATAAAAAAAAAAAAAAACCTCAAACCAAAAACCAACCAAAACCATGTCCAACCACCAAACTACCCCCAAGCTCCCCAGTTTACAAGACTGGGAAATTTCACATATGTAAAAAGCAGTAATTTCAGTAATATTTTCTGAATCCAGCTAAGTGAGCCACTATCATCCACAAACAGGCAACAACACAGTTTACAGTATGTGAACAAACTTCACTGAGATGACAGCTGCTTTTTTTGGATGGTTTCCAACTAAATGAATTAATACTTTGCTTAGTAGGAATGAATTCTATTTAAATTTTCTTTGAACACCTCATATCAATCATGTACCTCCAGTTTTCTCTATTTACAAGGAATAGAGTACATCAGCTAAATCCTGAGTATTTGAATGGATCAGCACAACTTCAGGTGTGATTTTTTTTTATTTACAAAAAAAAAATGGGTTTCATCAACTTCAAAACTTATATTGTAATATATTCCTACACTTAGAAAAGTATCACTTTTTCCTTTCCAAGATGAAGATAGTATGGAATAATAGATAGATGGAAGGCCTTATAGATCAATCAAACCCCTGAAGGACTTGAATTTTGTTTCAGTTTTGGTTTTCTCTCCATCTTAGCCATACAATTCCCAGCTGGGACCACAGTTACAAGTGGAAGAAAGAGAAAAGCTAACAAAATCCCTATAGCTGCTCTTCTTGAATGGGCTGGACCTCAAATGCTTCATTCTTTATACAGCACATTTCTACAGTAACAGACCATGTGGGTGAATGCAGCACAACAGGTGCAAATCTCAAACCATTCCACAGTGCTGAACCACTTTTATATTTGCTCTTATTTTTCAAGAGTGATTTTAAATTTAATCCAATAACCTAGGCATGCAGATTTTATTTCCAAGTCAGGAAAAAAATGCCAAGAACAGGAAGAAAACATTCAAGAAGGCACAAAAATTTTATCAGAATAACTCCTGAGATGTTGGTATTTATACCCAAACCTAAAATCAATGTAACCCATGGTATAGCTTCAAATATAAGTACCTGATTTTTGCTAAAACTTCAATTTGTACTAAACCACTTTTTGACTGGGTACCTCTCTTCTATTTATGTGCCATTAAATTGCTTTAAAAAGCATTCTGTTAAAATGGTCTGAAACAATATAAAAGCTTAAATGAGTTATTTCATTAACCCAGCTGTAGTTTAATTTGCTTGTTACACAGAAATTCTAATAGAAAAATTTGTTTTCTTCATTTCTTCATAGATAACATGAATTTGCATGTTATCTACTCTAGAAGGAGAATTAAAATTAGTGGAAATGTAACCAAGGTAGAAAACACACAGAATCTGCCACTTTCCAGAGCAAGAATGACACTTGAGAAGTATTGTATAAAGTTATAACACTATGGCTGAAAGTAGGAAACTATGCTTTAATTCTGCCTGAATTTATCTGACAAAAAAAAGAAAATCAGTTATGACATAAAAGGACCAGCAAGAGTTACAAGCAGAAAAATTATTTAGAGCCTCACAAAAAGTATCACTACAAAAGCAATAACCCCAGGTCACACCTGTGGTAGAGCACTCTCCTTTTTTCCCCTTAAAAGCATTTGCCTCCTTTTTTATTTATTTTTTTAATGGGGACTTCAGAGGCAGTTGTTAAACTAAAAACATCCCTTTAGGTTTGGGATGCAACTAAAAATCAAAATCTTCCTCACTGTAGAGCAACATTACATTTCCCCCTTGCAGACTTATTTCATAAAAACGTCAGCTATTAAGTTAACATTATTTAAAGGCCTTTGGTTTGTAGTTACTGAATGCAACCTAAGCTATATCCATAAAGGTCTGACATTGATCCCTGGTTGTATAAAACATGATACAGAGAGGCACTAAATAAATAATCTGTATACTGCTTCCAAAGCATCTCTATTTATCACTGCATTAATGATAAGGATCTGATTTAAAGTGAACCCTAGCGAGGGTCAAATCCGAGCACAAGCTGTAATATGATCTGCAAGAGTGCTGATAACCTGGAACAATATGAAGAAACCTTGTCAGATAAATAAAACAAACCAGTTGTCCATTAAACAGCTCAGAAAGAGGCCAACAAAGCTAAATGTGGGCTGAACTATTTTGTTTTTTCTTTTAAAATTTATTTTATTTTAAAGAAGCACAGAAAAGCTACACCTGAAGATGGAGTCAGTCTAAGGCTAAAGAAATAACACTGATGAGAATGGCAAAGACTGATCTTTAAAAAGTCATACAGCCACTCATGAAAAAGTTTAGCTGTGCCCTTGCATCTCTCAGAGAACTCAAGTATTACCACTAACCTCTAAAAAATCAAAGGCAATTGTTTCCAAGGCATCATCAAATGTCTGACATGAACAGCCCAGATTATGAAAGAAAACTGTATTTCTAGGCTCAAATAGATGAATTCTTTAAAGTCTTATAATGCAAATAAAATTATCTCATGACTTACTGAAGGAAATTCTCATTAATCCTTTTTAACAATGCCAAAGATTACAAACTCTTGTGGAAAAACAGGGAAAAATGCTATTTGATCAGTGTCTGTTATAAATACATGAAAAATCCCAAAGTGCAAGTGGGCAGGGAGCCCTTTGTTAAGCTGCAGGCCCACATGGAAGCCCTGCTCAGCACCCTGGGGGTTCATTCAGGTGGCTTTCCAATGTCATTTGGGCCATCAAACAAAACAATGACCAGCTCAGGACAAACTTGGGAAATTCCCATTCCAGGCCATCCTGCTGCCCTCAAACCCCATTATGCTTCAGCATGTGAAACTAAACAGATCTGTTCTGATCTTTTGGTGGTTTATGTTATTTTTGTTGTTTGCATTGCAGTAAATAAGCAACATCCCATCACTTCAGGCAGGGATTGAACAAACAAAAACTCTTTGGCCTGAAGACCACACAGATGACAGGGCAGGGAGGGAAACCAAGGCACTGATAATTTCTCCAGACCTCATGCCCGTCTTTACATTTAGAAAGACTCTCAACTAATAGTTAATAGCTGATATTAGAACTACTTTCTATAGCTTATTACAAGCAGTTAATTTAAGCAGAAGAAACAGCAGAAAAAAGCTTGCATTACTGGCACTGCATAAGGTTTTGCTCTACCAGACACAAGATATTGTGCTTAGGTAGGTGCAGGAAACACTTTGAGATTTCATTCACTTTCTGCACACCACATTTTGCTTTGAGCAAGATTTCTTTCTCCCTCAATTCTATGAGTCTTTACACAAATCAATGAAATAAACTTATTCTACTTTTTCTGAAAGATCATGCAGGGAAGCTACAAATATAGAAGATTATATATTTGCTAAGCAAAAGTCAACATTCCTGTGAAAGTTTTTCCTTTTTTCTACCTCTCCTAAAGGCAATGAAAGCAATAATTAGCAAAAAGAGGAAGGAAACAGGTACCTACATAAAAGAAAATATGCAACTATTAGAAGTTCAAGTCAGTAGTGAAGAATTAGGAAAACAGGAAGGTTGTGAGCAATCAAAGCCATTCAGAAGTGAAAGTACAAGAGAGTGCATAGACAAATCAGAAGGGACCAGAGCACAATGAAAACAAGATGCTTGTAATAAATGCTTGGGAAAACAAGTGTGTTTACATCTGCACCTTCCTCTATCTGTTGTGTACATGTGCTTAGTGGGTTTTTTTTAATATGCTTATTCCATTCTTGCCTGGATATTTAAGCACAATGTAAAGAGATGGAGAGAGGTGCAGAGATGTTCATAACTAAGACATAAAAATGGTTCTGAAAAGCTGAATGAAGACTCTGGGCTCCAAGATTCCCATTCAAGATTCAGCTATCATATACAGAAAATTATATTTCATCAGCACAGTGGCAGATTACACACCTCTTTAAAGGAATAAAATCTTTTGACAGTATTGCCATGACCCAGGCAATCCCCACTGAGAAAAACACATAGATTATTTAATCAGGTGGGTTTGATCTGTTTCAAGTAGTTTCAGGATCTTAATAATAAATTAATTAACAAATACATATATAAATTCCTTTAGGACATATGTAGGGAGAATAGGATAACAATATGATAATAAACGAATTGCCAACTACAAATTTGTCTAGTGAGATCCTGTACCAAAAAGCCTGGATGGGAGAAGCTGAGTTCTTTTACACTACCCCAAGTTCTTGGTAAGTACAGGAAGTCAGTAATGGAAAAGAGATTCAAAGCAATATAAGACAAAGATGCACGCTAGCCTCATAATTCTGATCTTTGTCATAATTATTAAAAATATCACAGAATCCAAGGTTTCATCAATATAACAATTTTTACCAAAACTATTGATAAAACTGACACTATTTCAAATTACTTATATTGAAATATTTGACCTTGAACTTTACTGTAATTTTGTTTTACCCAATTTATGCATTTGCTTAAATTATAAATGTAATGTTTTAGTTAATGGTTCTACTGTAATTTTGTTTTACCCAATTTATGCATTTGCTTAAATTATAAATGTAATGTTTTAGTTAATGGTTCTAATTCACTTTGAATTCTAACTCCTTTTCACAACAGTCCCTCCAGGTCTTACAACCAAGACATGTGGGCTGGGCTGCTGTCCATTGAAAGTCAGTGATAGTGGAACAACTACTATGGAACTGGTGGCAACTGGGTTTCCTCAAGTGTACGTGCCTAAAAGAATATTTTCATTTTTCTAACAATGTATGTTACCAATGTAGAAGGAAAGAGCAGTTCCCAAAACAATTTCTCTGACAGTCAAATGCAATATCACAACTTCCTAGTGACAAGATTTCTGGTGAGAGAGGAGTTAAGTTTGGTCCTTCTGCTGCATTATTCAGGTACCAAACAATTCACTCCATTCAAAAGAGATAAAAAAAATGGGGGGTTGTATTATTGGAGCAGATTCTGTGTTTGTACCATAAAACGTACCAGGAAGTTTTACATTCAGGTTCTGCCCAGATTTACACTCTGAGAAATGTGATTTAGGAAAAAAACTGTGTGAATGTTTCAGGCACATAACTTTTATGGAACCTGTGCTCTGCTGCCTGGAGTTGTGGCCTGGCTGTGTGAGACAAGTGCAGTGGGGCAAAGACAAACTGAAGCTTTTCCTCCAAGGTCACTATTAATTACCCTTCAGTTCTGCCCACTCCCCATTTATCTTAAGTAAAACCATGTTAACAAGATGATTATACACCTATTTAAAGGAATAAAAATATTTATTGTCTGAAACTCCATTAGAACTGCCTGCTCAGGACTCTGACATGCTCTGCAGACCCAGGCAGTAAGCTGTGAGCAGCAGCTTCACAAACATCTGGTTTTCCAGGCTTTGTGCTGAAGCCTCAACTGCTTCCCTTATAAAACTGTGTGCAGTTAATTTTATTTCTATGAACTAGGAATAATTTCACTAAAATATTCAAAGTAAATTTAGTGAAAAGAGTTTTCATTTTAAAAACCTGAGAAAATATTAGAAATAGAGCATTTTTAAGGGAGCTACCATAAAAGTCAATATTTGTACATTATTCATGATTTTTTGGGCATAATGTTTTTTTGCATTTTAGAAGACTGCCTCTCTAGGCAATTGCCTAACTCTGATTTTGCAAATTGCTTATAATATGTATTTAGGCAGAACACGCTGAAACTTCTGGATCTCTTATGAAGCCAAATGTTGCATATTACAGCCCAATTAAGTGATCACTCCCAAACTACTAAATATTATTACAAAATCTGAAACAGTCAAGGTTGCACTTAACCCTAGTATATAAGGGATACCTTCAATAATTTATAAGATTTCTCTACCACCTGAAAATTGGAAGCCTGTTGCAGGGTAATTTACAATTACAGTGGCAACTGTACTGATACAAAATGTGGGGATTCTCTGTGCCTCTCTCTGTGTGTGCACTGCTGAGACCCTGGGAGCTGCAGCTCCATAACCAGGGGTGTCAAAAACCCCCCAAAGCACTGCCAGGAGAGGGACAGGCACAGGACAGGCAGAAGCCTTTCCCTCTCTGACACTGTCTTTTATTCAATATCTGCCCTCCACGGATTGCATCCCTGTGGGAACCCAGAGGACCATTTCCAGAACTTCAGCCAGGTTTTGGAGTCATTGTAAATAAAGTCAGGCTCCTTTTCCCCCACCCACACAAAGGATCCTAAAGAATACTGTGTCCTGAGTGCCTCCCTGCATCTATAGCTCAGGATTTCCCCACCAATTATCACACTCCTTCATAAGCACACCTATAATTTCTGTTTATGGTCTTTATACTACTAGATCTACAGCTTGCAGCAACACCCCTGTCTGCAGCTGGGTTTTAGGAGCACTCACCAGTTCTGATGTCTGGTGCTAGAGGTGGCTGCACTGACTCATTTTCATAAGAGTTCATTTATTACTTTACCATCATTATGAAAATCAGCCATAAAAAAATCTTGAGGAGCCACTGAACTCACAGAGAAATATTGGTTCAAACAAAAATTTTGCAATGACAAAAGGCAAAAATACAATACAAAAAGTATTTTGTATTGAATCCTATATTTAAGATCAATCATTTCATTTTGAGATGCTTCTAAGGAAAATAAGGGACAAGATAAAGAGCAGCCACAAAAAAGACAAAAAGAAACTTCTCATCTTTCCTTTCTTTTTTTTTTTTTTCCCTTCTTCCTTGGAGAACACATGCCTGAATCCCACAGTTCCTGGGAATGTCCTCATTATCTGCATGCAGTGAATAGCTCCACCTCTTGCAGATTTTAGTGCCTGCTCCAGTAAATGTTTATTTTAATTAAGTAGAAGAGGGTCCCATATCTCCAGCCCAAGACAACTCCTTGGAGGTAAAAGTACACACTCAACAAAGATAACCTGAATTTTCAAAATTTTAAGGTAATGTAAACACACACAGACTGATAAGAATAATTATAGAATATTAATTTTGGATGGCCAAATCTATATTTTCCAATTACTGTAACATTCAGACAGCTTCCAACAGCTCTGTCACTAAGCAAGTTGAACTCTGCATCTCTCAAAAATACTGCATACCATTCTTTAATGTTGCAATGCTTGTGGCAAAAAGGAATTTAAATCATTAACTGCCTCAAATAAATGTGGAATAATTTTATCAAAGACAACAGAGGTTTGTTTTCTACAGAACAACAAATCTGACCTGCTGACGTTTTTCAAGCAGCCACTTTGTGTTTTCTACACTGACAAGAAATCCCATGTGTTCACACAGTGTCACAGCACAGAAGTAAGTCAGCCATGGATTAACTTCCATATGTTCTTTTAATTGATTTAACAAATATAGATAAGATAAAGATACTTATGTGGCATTGTAAAGAGCACAGACTAAGACCTGGTCACCTTCTGCCCCCCTTAGCACAGACCTTTGTGGGTATTTCCTGTGAAAGGAGCTGAATTTACAGCACATTCACAGGAATTTAAGAAAGATGACACACAGGAGAGAGAGGGTTCAGTTTTAGCTCCTTGATAAAATTAGTATCACAAACTTAGAACTCTCAAAATACTTCCATAATTGCTTTCTTTGCAGTTTAAAATAATACTAATGATATGTTTCCAAGCCTAATTGCTATGATTTCACTTCTGTGGGGATTTATAATCCGTTTTAATCTCTCACAGAACACGCCCATTAAAGCAGAAATCAGCTCTCTAGACACCCCAGAGAACTAGAAGCCTTTAAAAGAATATTTTACTGTCCCTTTGCAGACTGCCTAGCTTTCAGACTGAGGCTCAGAATGGATGCAGGGGCTTGTTTCATTTGGTCATCCCACATTACATGCTGAGACAGTGACGATCTGTGGGAATTCACTCACCCGCTCGGAATTCTACATTTTATAAGAGAGAAAATGTCACATGTGGTCAGCCTCCTACCCTTTTATGGCTGACTTTTATTATTCACTCCTGCCTCTTGCTGCCTATACCTCCTGAGCAAATGTTCAAAATTCTATTCAAATTGCAGAAGCCTACTTCCTCTGCAGAGAATAATACAGATTCAAAGGAGGACAAGTGTTGTTTATTAGCAATTATCATGAAAGTCCTTCCTGTAATTAACCCCAGCTTCATGGACACTACTATTTGCACTTCAGCTATCTCATAAACAGGGGCCACATTTCCATTATTGTTAGGGAAGATGAGTCATTGCAAAAGAATGCTTATCTCAAGTCAGTTTTAACTAGCTTTTGTCTGCATGAGATATTAGTCACTGGTACCTACAAGATTACAAGAAAGTCTGGATTTTGGCTTCTTTTTTAAAAAGCTCTTTCCTCTTGCCCTTCATAGGTTCAGAATTCATCAGTAACAGCATAAAGGCTGAGAAGTTTATAAAATGCTCCTTTCAATTAAACCTACACTTTTTGTCTGTATGATCACTGAATCATAACCAAGAAGAATTCCAGATTCTGCCCAGCTAATGGGAGGTCTAAGACACTGAAAACCCCAACATTTGCTCTGTAGGCCATAAAGAGACAATGGTGAAGGATTTGTTTTAACATTTTTCGAGCTCTCAAAGAAAGCTGAGCCACAAATCAGTGCAGTGATGTATGCCTTCTGCTTGGTGAAAAAACTCCCAAACAACCCCCCACTTTATTCACAAGACACAGTCAAAACTGAAAATACAATGGCAATGCACATTCCTAGATTTTTGCTTTGCATTTCCCTTTTTACTTATAAATGAACAGTCTCAACATCAGGAGATGTTAATAAAAACGCTTATCACATAGAACTTGAATGTATATTTCTGTTCCTCAAACTATAAAGGCCAAAAATCAAATAGCTTCTCATGGCCAAAAAACACATGCAGGTCAAATTTCTCTGTCTCAGAACTACCTGCAGGTATTCACCACAAGACCTGGGCCCTTCTGAAGGGTATTCAAGAATATCTTTACATGTTTTACATCAACAGAAGGAGTACAGAGTTAAGTTAAAGCTTTACTAGCAATAAAGCATTAAACAGCATAGTTGTGACTCACAATCTGACTGCATCCTAAATTAAAACCTGATTCAAAGGGGCATAGCTAAATAAGCAAAGTAGTTAAATGCAATACAGGCTACCAAGCAGAACTCCCAGAATAATAAAACCATCAATTAAGACTAACTGGACTTGAAATTCTTCCCATACTCACTGCTTTGAGTAATTTCATTTCACGTTCCCAAGTGCTAATTCAGAGAGCTACATCAAAGCCTGCAGAAATTTATGTAAACTGTGAGGTCAGAGATGAAAATATTCCTTTACTTTATATTCAAGTTTACTGGGCATTTGTCACTTTACTGTTATTTTCCTCTTGTGGGAAATGCCAGGTAACAGCAAGTGTGAGGAGCAGACCTGGGTTACTGCATGCAAAAGCATCCATATTTCTACATCCATTTTGCTGCATTGGTAAGTTTTAGAAAAAAAATAAGCTTTTTATTCTATTTTTTAATCATTTTTGAATGCTGCTGGTACACATTACATTTGACCCTAATAAGGCTGAATGCCATTCTCTTGACGAGGTTTTTTCAATGTATACAGTGAAACAACTGCAGACATAAATTGTGTACAAGCTTGTTTTTTTTCTTTCCCAGTGGGAGTGGCAACTGAAATCTGGACCTTTGCCACGTTGGTTGTGCAATTCAGATCACAGTGCTTATAGAGACAGGATGGTCAGTGCACCAGCATACTAATGCAGCTGACTGCCAGACTGGCCTTTGTTAGTATTTTCTAAATTAAAGTAAAACCACAGTTTAATGTCAGACCATTCCATGTAATTCTAGACATGGAACATAACTTCTGGTCTCACCACCTACTTCTAAGAGATAGTTTTCTAAACTCACTGTAAAAGTTCTCAGCAGTGATATTGGAGTTTTCAAATATATTACAGAGAAAACAAATATTATTTATCTTTTTTTTTTTTTTCCCTCTTAAGCCCATGAATATACAACTGTATGGTTTTCTGTTGTGCATAAGAATTATCTAACAGTTTGCTGCAATCACTTTCTGGTTAAGACAAAAGAGAATTAGCTTTGTAATAACATAACAAACCTAAATAAATCATCATAGCACTTATATGGTTCATACAGAATATCAAATGTGATTTTTAGTCAGCTCTCTTCTTTCAGGGGTAACACACTGACATATTAAACAATTTTAATGATAATAGGAAATAAATCACAATTGGACTACAGCACATTATATTCCAGAATCACATCAAAAGTTAACAAACCCACTGTGTCAGTTTTAATTTGCAGTATTTTTATATTCATTAATCTTTCAGCATAAAATAATTTTTCATGAAGAAAAGGGGAAAAAAATCACATTAAAAGATATGGACATTTGGAAAAGCTGATATGACAATCTCTACATTTTCAGAGAAACGGGAAACATTTTTAAAAGATGCATTACTAGTTTTGAAATAATTTCTCTTTTTGCATGTGCAGTAGGGTAGGAATTACTTTTCCAGCATGGAGTTACTGACAGGGATTATACTGAATAAACTCTGTTAGCTTTCCCTTCTGCCCAGCCTTTAAAGCATACTTAATTATAACGAAATGGTATTTTGCTCTGTCAACAAGTTGTGAAGTCACTTGCTCAACCTTTTTCCTTTCATTCCCTCTGCTATTCCTCTTCTCTGGACCTGTTTAATTTTTGCATTTCCTGATTTTTATCTTGGGAAAACAAAAGGCAGCTGCACTGAGTTACATGAAACAGCAAAGTGACTCTGCTAGTTAGTGATTTGCAGGTTCTAAACAGTGAGTTGTGTGAAATGAAAAGGGGAGTGTCATGTTGCAAAAACTCTTTTCTCTCCCCTTTCTACAGCTGTATTTCTAATCAGCAGAAGATACATCTTGCTTGGAGTCAACCCCCTTTCTCTCTGCACATTCTTAACCTTCTATCTTATGCATGGATCACTGGTTAGCTTAGAAATGCACAGACACAAAAGGGGGAGCTGACATGCGAGGTTTGATGGCAATAATGGCTGTTTATAAGCCTAATCCATCACATTTAGTGGACACCTCCATTTTTGTCCCTCTGAAAAGGTATAAATAATAAAATGGTATAGCTTTGGCTCAGAGGTGCCTTGGTAAATATTTTAACTATTTACAAGATCACATCAATAACAAAAGAAGCATCTGTACCATCCATACAGAGGCCTCTGAATCATTAGAATAGTACCCAGATGGTTCTTACAATTCATCAACAATAAAATGTCTTCATGACAGAGCTTTTGTGACATCATTGATATTTTTATATGCCACTGTTCAATACTCCCAAAACTCTCATTCTTTTCCCTAAGAACATCTCAGTAAATATTTTCTTTCTCAAGTAAGAGGGGGGAAAAAAAATAAGAAAAAACTTTATATAAAGGATCCACAAGGTAGATCCAGCTGCAACCTTCTCTCTAAATAATTCACTCCTTTTCTCCAAATAATCAAGATCCAGATTACCAATATCTGGAATACATCAAGGTTAGCACTGTGTCAAATCCCTTGGTAAACTCAAGCTGTTGCTGGCTACTTGGGCAGTAGCAGTTGACAGTTTTTCTTTGATTTTCCTTTATTCATATCACATCCGAACAGCAGCATGTCAGGAACAGTAACAAAGCAGAGGAAAGGAAATTCAACAGTTACAAAATTAGTCTGATGAACTAGTTTCCTATTTGAGACCCAACAAGTCAGCTCTGGGGATAAAGTGAAGTTTATTCTGTTTCTTCATAAAACATAATTCTTGGAAGTGGCAACAGGTATAGAGACAGTACTACAGGTCTTGGTTTATCCAGGCAGAGGTTTTGGGTCCCTGGGGTTAGGTGCCAAATAAAAGCCAGGAATACACCAGCAGATTTCAGAAAAGTGCTGAACACCCACTTATTAAATAAACATAAGCTTAAAATGTTTCATACTGTGTCTTTAGTTACATTGAGTGATTATAGTTGAAATTCACTTAAAAAATTAACAAGATCAGTTTCCAGTTTTTGTTAGTCTTATTCATAATACAAATTATTCATTCATATTACAAATTGGTCTTTAAAAGTCTTGCATAAAGAATTGACTCAATTCCATAATACTCCTTACAACATTGAAGTTTGAGTCACTAAGTTAAAAATGTCTCTTAAATGTTATTCAAATGGCTCCAACTGTTGTTTTACAAAGTCTGTGCTGTGGCACTAAATGTTTTGTAACTAACTGATCAGAACCATGATAAAATAGTACAATTCCACCAGCCTAAAATGTACACCAGGACAAACCTACATAAGAGAATGAAGATCAACGCTAGAGAATATGATTTTATTTTAAGTCCTGTACTCACACTTTCTCAGAAAGATGTGAAAATGCGTGAAATAATAATTCTAACAAAGAATAACAGAACTACATTTTTCTCAAATTAGAAATACTTTTCAATAAAGTATGAACCTTGTCTCCTTCCCAAAAGTATGAAAAATGGTGTAGAAGTAAAGCAATTCAGAAGCATTCCTGAATATCAATGCTACCCCAATTCCAAAATTTGGTCAATAAAATTAACAGCCGTCCTTTGAATGCAATATCACACCTCTAAATGAGTTCAAGCTGGTGCTGTTATTGTCCAGTGGAATGTGAGATTTACATTTCACAGCTCCTCACCAAAGTAATGAATGAATCTGATCTCATAAACAAACAATTCCAGTTTCATGTTATTTCAATGGCCCTCCAACAATGTGTGCCCCCACAAAGAAAAATATTTATCATGTTTGTGCTCAGCTCCAATTGTAAATGGGACTGTAATGAAATGACACCATAAAAACCATTTCCACAGCTGAGTTTGCAATTTAATAAACAGATGCAAACAACAGTCTTTGGGGATCAACAGTTAAAAATAAATTAAGTAGAAGACTCCCCACATCACAATGGGAACAACTGGAATAGCCTCCAGCAACATGCAGGAGAGTCATGAGGTGTGTCCTTGGACCTTCCACAGGCACCAGCCTTTGAAGGATATCTCATGACATCAATGCAAATCAGTCAGATTATTTCAAAGAAAGGCCAAAACCACTTGGCTTTCTTTGCATGATCCTAAATATTAAATAATTACTCTGCAAGCACTAAGTATTTTCAGACATCCTATATTTTCACTGTGCTGGCCTATATAATATGTACTAATACATTCTTTTCCTTACTCTCCATTAGTCTCAAAAAAAAAAAAAAAAAGCCTACGGCATGTTTTTGTACTGGAAATGTTATAGTTCACTTGAAAAATTTCAGATCTCAAAAATAACATTTGAACAATGTGTTGGATTTCATGCAGAGCTCTCAAAAGTGCACACAGTTCATGGAGTTTTCCTTGAAGTCAATGGGAACATTCCCCTGAACATAAGTGAGAGTAGCTCATCTGAGTTCTTGAGAGTCAAACCTTTCAAAGAATACACTGTCCTAAAGGTGATTGTGCACAGGACTAGACTGGAAAAGGATTTTAACATGAGTCATTGAGACATGCACCAGGATTATCATGAGTGGCAGACATTTCACCTTCTCTTCTCAGTAAATTTGGATCTTGGTATTCTCTAGAGCACGATGGCACCACATTAGATCAAGAGCAATCTAATCTGAAGGTGTGTAGCCAGACAAGGGTGTAAATTCCCAATGAAACCTTGACAATGCACCTGCTCTTTCTGGATTGCAATCTGGCTTCGTGAGAGCCAGTTTCTCACCTGAATATGGATATAGGGCATTATTTACAATTCAAGGTTGCAATCAAGACTAACACAACTGCATTTCTACAGTAAAACATTTACATGGTTGAAGCTATCAGAAATACACACTGCCACCTGAAGTCCCCAGAGTAAAACTCTGGGAAGGACACAATTTTTTTTTCCTCATTGCCAATAGCTCCAAATGAGATGAACATTGAGATTTTCATATTCCTTAGGTAAAAAAAGGACTTAGAAGCCTTCTCACTTTGTCAGATCCAGCATATTATAAAGTTCTGCCTAATATCTATTTCAGTATTTATTATCTCATTTATTAATAAGAAAACAACATCATAATATGGTTCCTCACCCCCCTCAAATAAGCCTCTCAATAACCCAAGTTTTAATGAAAAACTGTATTTCCAAACTCTGACCTGGCCAATGGCCCACACAAGGGCTCTGCCTAACAACAGACTCTAAATATAGCATCAGGAAAGAAACAGTCAGTGCTAAAATATATTGTTTGTCCTTGGCAGATTCTTTGAATTAATTAAGAATTAATTTGGTCTTTTGAATTGTTATGAGAATCCTCTGATGTATGTACAATTATATTTTGGTAGAAGTAGTGCAATACCTAAATTGAAACACTGATAAGAGGTTCAAGGGAAACATCACCTGCAAAAGTTCAAGAGGTTTGAGAGGGCTCCTGCTCTTTAGGATAAAACATGAGCATCCCACCAAATTTTTCACAATAACCTTTGCTGAGAGAGTACAACAGTATTAAAAACAGTGACACAAAGCATTTTCAAATTACTTGGGTCACGAGTTTTGTCTGCACACTTTTCATGTGGATAAATCAGATGAATTTTCAAAGTCAAATGGTGACTCCCTCTCCCACTGAGCAAGAGGAAACTGCTGTGTTTATCAAACTAATGATATGATCCTAAAATTAATTCTTAGTTTGAGGATTCTGCATTTAGGTGTGCATTTAGGTCCACATTTAAGTTACAGTTTTAAGATCACTCAAAAGTATGAGCATCTTGAAATATAGTAATATTTTGCACGCAGCCTTGCTATGCTAACATACACATTCATTTGAGGGAAGTACTTGTGAAATATGTGCTACTCAAGGAGAGTATGAGTCAAAGGTTATGTAGAGGTGGCACAGAAAATGAGCCAATTGATGCTCCTCTGAAGTGCCAGTTACAGCAATTTTATCAGGATACTCCAACAATTTATAAACTGCAATTTTAAAAAGTGATTTAAGAACATGAACTTCAATGCCTTTTTAATCAAGAATCATCTCAGAAATTAATGATCACTTTTATGGTAGTGCACATCATAGAGCTCCAGTCCCATCAGATGGAATTTTGAACACTCAGAGTGGTGTCTACTCCTCCCAAAACAAAGTTAGCTCACATTCCTTTAAAATTAAAATAAAGCTTAAAGAAATGGGCCCTGAACACAAATCTGCAATGTTTGTAAGAATCCCTTCAGTGCACTCAGGCAGTCAGCTGAGCACTGCACATGCTGCATTTTTAACAGACTTTTCAGGATACAGAAAAAACCAGGTAGCAAATTGCTTCTCAGGTGATTGTGCAGGCTCTGATCCAAAGCCCACTTACATAAACAGGAACATTCCCATTTAATTTAACAGGTTTTGGCTCATGCTCCAAGAAATGCACATTTTGCTTACATTCCAGGTTAGCACAGTTCCACTTAATTATTAAACATCTGAGAAACAGTAAGACATTTCTGTATAATAAAATTTCCAGTTACTGATAAGAAACTACTGATATATTTTTTTCTCCTATGAAATGAATGCTCATGGCAGATATGATATTGAATCTCTACATTTTGGTGCTGGATGTCTGTAATCAATTGCTGGAATTAATGGCTGAATTTCTCTTTAAGACAATGACAGCATAGAAGGGGACTTCACCACAACTGAGATCTTCAGAGATTTTTTGTTTGAACTTGCACCATGCAGGTGCATTATTGTCAAAAAGGGACATTTTATCAGACAAACTCAGCCTAGGTTGAGGTGTGTTGTATGCCAAATGTACAAAGCATGTGAATGTGACCCAAGATGAGTCTCTGAGAGATTTGGAGCATTTACAGAACTCGAAGGTCCTACTTCAGTCATCACCATAGCAATCCATAGCTAGATCAGACAAACTGTAAATGCAAATTGCTGCACAAATGTTTAACATCTGATATGATATTTTTATCTATCATTCACTTTAACAATCACAGATTTTAATATTTCCAACAGCTGTTTGTAAAATATCCCACATATGAAGATAAAACCTGATTTGGATGCAAAATTACTTTTATTCTAAATTAAATTTGGCCTTCTCAAGCTCTTGCAGGCTTTCCAAATACTAAAACTGAAATGAAAAGCAAAACATAAGAAAGATGTAATCAATTACCCCATCACTTGCTTAGTTTTGAGCTCGCTCTCTGTAGGACTGGTATGAAGCAGAAAAAGAATTTAAGAAGGCTCTGGAATTCTAGCTGATAATGGTCCTGAAAGACTGACACCTTGTCCCCTTCCCTTCCTCTTCCCTGAGTGTGCAATCTGTTTTGATGACAAATTGAAGGCACCTTTTTACTTCCACAGAATTATCTTCACACTGTGGTGTTTCTGTTTGCCTCGTGTTTGTTATGTCAGCTCTCCACCGAGGGTTTGCCAGAAAGCTAACACAAAACACCAGTGTCATGTCAAAAGAACTTGTCCTACATATTTAACAGTTTCTAGGTATTGTTACACAAACTAAAGTCTTTTTCTTGCAGCAGATTGCTGCTGGAGACAGAATCACAGCCAAGGGCAGTATCAGCACATCCCTTCCAGAATCAAGCAGAAAAAAATGAATCAGACTGCAAAATGGACAGACCTCTTGTGTTGCAAGACATCAGCAATTACTCCCAAAACATTGCCAAAACCCAAAACGAACAGATGAGTGATTTATAGCTTTTAACATATGTACAAGACCTGATTCTCCTCTCAGCTGGTATAAAATGTCTAAAGCTTTTAATGACAGAGGATTTGATCACACGAGAGCTTCATTCTTCATTCATGCTGTGCAAACCCAGTGCTAATTTTGGGAATGGTAGGGCTGATCCAATAAAAGTTCCCTGTATCGACATAATGATAAAACTGAGGTCATAATTTGAACCCCTCACTGTAACAAAGGTGGTAAACCCCTTACCAAAAAGCCCTATTAAAATAAACCCTAGAATGGAGAAATATTCATAGCAATAGAATGAAATAATGCAACTGTCTCAGTAAGGATTTTACCACAAGGTGTTCAATTAACAATTTAATAGCTTTACTTGCTATAATTTGCTTTGAATGCTGGACATAAGGCTTAAAGGAGAAGGAAAAAGATGAAATTTCTTAGGGTTCATGGTCTTTTACAACTGCTGGATCCCCCAAGTGAGGGTCAGGCATATTTCATGCTGCTGTTTATGCCTCAGTTTCCCTATGTGTAATCTTTCTTAGAAACTATTTCTTAAATTATTTCTTAGAAATAGTTCTAAGCCTCTCCATCATCTACATAAATTAAATTTGTATTGTTGTTAGTTATCTACAACAAATTATTCCTTTGCTTATTCTTATTGCCAACATGGTTCAAATTACACAGCACATGTATCCACGTATGTTTCGTAACTTTAATTTACTGATTTTAGTAAAAAACATCTTTGAAATTAAATGCTGCTATCCACTTTATTGCTGAGATTGTACTTTGCTTATTGCTATGTGTCTGCCAAATTCATCTAATCAACACCACAATCTAACGACAATCAAAGAGTGGGAGTATTTATAAATCCAATCTGTTGCAGCAAAGAGGAAAGAATACAGACATTACAGTATTCAGTAATAACAACCCAATGGAAATTAAATCTGCTGGTTTTAAAATCTTTTCTACCATCTTTTCTTCCATCCATAATTTCATTTACGCCTTTCATATGGATGAACAGCCATGTTACCTTTAAAGGCATTTGCATATAAAAATTTAAGCTACAATGTCAAAATAGAAGAAATTGGAAAGCCCATCATTCCAATGCACTATGCCAGCAGAGCAAACCCTCACACAAGAGAAGGCACCTGCCTCCTGCCCATGGCAAGCAAAGACCACGTCCTGGGGCTTTTCTCCTGCCCAGGCACATTGCACACTTCACCTGCACTTGTCAGTGCACCTCATCGTGCTGGAAGCAGATTCCTTGCAGAGGTGGAGCTGGTGGGCAGGGGCTGGGGGAGCAGCCTGGCTCTTGCCCAGCTGCTGGAGTGCCCTGGCAGTGTGGCAGGCAGGGGCTGTGCCAGCTGGCACAACAGCTGTCACAGCTTTTCTTCTCATCTCAACCTTGCACACAAAGGGCAGGGGGTGACTGTGGGCTCAGCTGCCCATCTCCCCTGGGCTTGGGAGGCCTCCAAGCAAGGTTCTGTTTGACCCCAGGGAACATGGAAATGAGGGGAAGATGCTGCCAGCAAAAATGGCTCTGGGGTGGATGCACAGGGTAGATGAACTTCCTGTATCTACAGCCTCTACTCCTTCCAATGCTTTTCCTCACCCCCAACATGAGAGTTGAGGGCAATCACAAAATGAGATATTAACTTCTACTCCTTTTTATGCCTTCTTTCAACATATGAGTTGATCCTTTATTTAGTAGGTACTTGGCAATTCCTGCTTGACAAATGAGCTAATTTCTCATCAGCTTTTCTGTGACCAGACCCACTGTATTTCAAGCCCTTCCTAAGCATTTATGCATTGATTTTTAGGGACGTTTCAAATACACAGGTATTGTTACACCTCTTATAGGACAGGAAACTGCAGCAGAGACATGTAAGGTAAAATGTTTTCAGCCCACTTTGGAAGCCCTAAGTCTCCCTAAATCCCTTCACATAGCTAGGTAGTGCTCAGCACCATGGGGCCCACAGGCTCTGAGCAACAATGACATTCAGCATTCCATCACACTGTCAGATACCACAGCTTGATGTTTACACTAAAAAGTAAATGATAAATTGATTTTTCTAGTACCGAGTATAATTCTGCAGCACCAATGGCTATCTATGTCTATAGTATTAGTTATTCCAAAACCCAACTTGGATGCATCACACCATCTAGTTGAATTAAATGACTTGAAACTGGTTGTACAAGCAGATACTAAAACTTAAGTCAGTCTCCAAACCCACATCTTATTTACTTCAAGTGGCAAGTTCACTGGGCTCATACTAGAGAAAGTAAATGTGTAAAAGCTCAGGGAACAATCAATTTTCTTTGTTTAGAATATGATCTTGGATGGGATCTGACAGGATTACATGGCCATGTAGGCCGTATGGCAGATGCAGAAATATTTCCTAATTCTCCAGACAACTTAAAACCATTTTCTCCCTATAGATGATGCACTCACTTTCCAGCCTTCTTAACCAGTCTACTGCAGCCTGCTGCTTTCATTCTCACTTTGCTGTTGACTCATCTGTGATGTGTTTCTGGTCTCAGTCTCATCTGCGTTAAGCAGAAGTGACTCCTGTGACTACATATGTGTCAGGTCAGAAACATCTCAAAGTGCAATAAAGCTGAGGCTTCAGATCCATGGTAGTAACAAATTTCCACTGTACATGGAGATGTGTTTAGGAACATGTTACACTTCTAAGCTGCTGCAGTTTCAATATGTTGGGCTAACTTCAGTCAGTGTACATTAAACAGATTTTGACTTTTAGAGATGATAATGGATAATTCTGGCTCAAAGAACACAGTGATGGGGACTTAATTTTTTATCTTAGTAATATTTCCCATCTAACATGTTTTGGTACTTCCTAACAAATTAGTAGACTGCCACTACAGTATTGAGAGCTGATCTCTTCTGGCACCATTTCATTGAAATGTTGTGAGGCTGCCCAATAATTTACACAGAACAACTCCTGTTTCTCAGCAAGCCTGAGCTGCTTTCAAATGGACCTGTCAGAGGGCAAAGTTTTGCCCAGGCAACTGAGATTTTAAGAGAAAAAGCTATTTGTTGATTTGTTTGTTTCAGAGCAGTTGAATGTTTTAGATTGAAAAACACTTATAGAGTTCATGGAAAGAATTAACCCAACAATACTTTAGAGTCAATTGTCAAGAATTACCATGCTGCAAAAACCCAACTGTCCAAATTTGTCAACCAGCAGAACACACCCTCACAGTTATCTGTGTTAAGCAATACTTGGTTGAACCACAATTTTTCAGTCAAATTTCTGTCATGTTAAGGTTTGTGTTGGTAAGACTTGCAATACTAGAGCTTTTCAAGAAACTAATGAAACTAAATGACTTTCTAATGTGAAAGCAGAAAGTAGCAATCTTTGAAACAGAAAAGGTTATAAGAGGAGAGGAAATTTAATTCAGAAAATGAACTTTTTAGACACAACTGAATCTTCATTCAAGGTAAAGATCTGATAAATATTGAATAAATAAGTCGAAGTTCATCACACCTGAAGAACAGTTCAATTTCAACCATATCATTGCCAGGAAAAACAAATACAAACTTGCCCCAAAGCTAAACAACTTTAGAGAAATCAGGAAGAGGAGAGATGGACAGACAGTAAGTTATGAACATAAAACTCTTTGTACCTAAACCAATTAACCCTAACCTAAGGCAAGCCTTTTTCTTCCAGCCCTTCATTTAAAGATTTTACAATTTATAGCCTGTGCTTCTCAGGGGAGGTCTTGCTCTGCTCTGATTTCACATTTCACAGCAGCACATGTGTAATCCTGCTGCAGCACAGAGCACATGACCCAGCTGATATCAGAAAATCCACTTTTCACTAGTTGGAAAGACACTGGAGGTGAGATGCAACCAGAATTCATTTCAGTTGCAAGAGGCCGTGGAGGAACGTTTGCAGAAATGACAGACTGGGTAATAATCATCAGAAATCTGGCAGTGCCATCCTGCATCTGACATCCTTGGAGAGGAAAAAAACAAACAAAACCAGCCCACTACACTCGTGCTTGAAAGACAGCTCAATTTTTGAAGTGGATCTATAATTGCCATTATAGCAAGACTGGAAAACACAAGATGACAACCAACTCATTTACTGCCTTCAAGCATCCAGAGAAATTAATACTTTAAAGTCTCCACGTGGTAGGAGTAACTCACCATCTTAAAAGAAAAAAAAAACCCCTCGCTTGCATAAAATTGCATATTTAATGACCTTTCTAATTTGGTATGATCTCAAACCAAAAGTGGAATACACACATAGCTAATCTGACTTCAAGACAGAGCTGCTCCAACAAAACAGTTTGGAAGAGGATAAGCTTTGCTATGGATCTGTAAAGGCAGGCAGAGAGGAAAATAAATCTCTTCTACAGTAATTATTTGTAAACACACAAAACCTAATTCATGCCATGCCATGGAATTCATTAAGTTTGTTAAACAATTCCACAGATATGCTTGCTAAATTCTACAGTGCTTAGAGTAAAAATTTTCTTTTTGCTGTTTTTTAATCATAGAAAAAATATTTATGTTTGTATTTAGCATTATGTTGTTCTATAGCTTCACAATGTACATGTAGATAATAAGCATCTTTAAAGGTACTCTCACTTGATATTTGTATTCTTAAAAAAAGTTGCAATGTATTATATTGTAAAAATACAATTTTCTTATGAAAATTTAAATAAGAAATAAACTTAAAACAAATTACATTCTTAAACAAACTGTACAGTTTTAAAAATACATCTATTTCATCCATCCTCATCTTACAGAGTTGTGTCTTTGCTGAGCATTACCTTGGGTGACAGCTTTTCTAAAGTTTATACCAGCTTTCTATTAATTCTATAGTTATTTTTACATCAAAGGGTTTGGGTAGGGAACCCAGAACCATATAGATATATTCACATGAACAAAAGAGCACCAATAATATCAGGGAAAAAACCCCAAAACTAAAGCAAACAAAAAAAACCCCTCATCATTTTAAAACAGCTTGATCCAGGCAATTTTACCATTTTATATTGTATCCCAAAGCTACATTGTAAGCAGGTGGAAGTACATTTTTCAGGCCTATATTTTCTTATCTTACATCAAATCCATAGAAACACCTGTGCTAAACAACTTCTGATTTCTCATTGTGAAAATAGTTTCTGAAATTATCCATTTTCTTGGAAAGAAATGCTCTGGTCCCATGATGGACTAGAGTAAAACAAACAGGAGCACTGCTTCAAAGATACTTAAAAATTTTATTTTATGGTTTTATGCCTACAAAGTGCAGCTGTGCTTATACATTGGTACATGTTTATTTCTGAGTATACAATGAACATCTTAAGAGTGACTAAAAACTTAGAAAATAAAGTATTTTCTAGTGATTATCTAATTATCTGTTCAGCTAGAAACGCAGCTCATTTAAGGCAATAAAATGAAAAGCCAGTTTATAAGCTGTTTCATGGTATAAACGAGCAGGCCACCAGCAAGCCATGTCTATAAAACACAGAGATGAAACCACCAAAAATGCAGCTTGATGGACTATCAAAAGCACACATACAGCACCCATCTCAAAGCAGGTATTTTATTTCAGTTTCTTTTTCATGATTATGTCTCCTCTTTTAGGGTAAGCTTTCTTGAGCAGGAAGATGGCTTTTCTTCTCCCTCATTCTTCAGTGGGAGACATGTCACTTCAATATCACTTACTGCATTTCTATTATAGGCATTAGTGGGTTTTTGTGTATATGCAGATGGAAAAACCAAAATCTCTTTAGATCTTCTTCCACAGTTCGTTATGCACAATTCACAAACATTCCAGTTAACACTTCACTGAGAAGGGTGTCAGGTTAATAATTAGATCACAATTGTTTTCAGTGACATTTGTGAACAACAAACATGTATCTAGAAAGCTTGGGATCCCAAAGACCTCAATCTGTTAAGGAATGCTTACAAGTCAATTTTTACCTGAAATCTTAACATGGGAGCAGCACAATATAAATTATTCCCTTCTGGGAAGCAGTGATCTCTGCAAGTGGATGCTGCCAAACAGAAAATGGACTGAAAGCAGTTGTGTTCATTTAATCTTATGCCTTAAAGGGCATTTAAAATTATTTTCATAAATTTATTTTTAAAAATAATTTAGCACTCTTTAGAAATCTGTTTTCCAATGTAAATTACTGGAATATCACCTAGATCAAAGAAGTGCTCATCAGGCAAAGAATCCATAGCAGTAATACATTTTTCTCCAAAGAGTAGACAGTATTAAGATTACATTTAACGTGTATGAGGGTACTCTTTGTCATCTAGAGCCTATAAAGAAATTTCCCTTTTTATGGCAATATCAACATCCTACACTTTTTAACATACAGCAGAAACCACCACTGTCTCCCTTTCCATGCTCAAGTTCCTTTATTAGCCCCTTCCCTCCCTGTTATGTATCTTCATACTCTGTTCATATGTCAATGTTCCTACAATGTTCTCTGGACCCAAATAACACTTCCATGCACTTCTGCAGTAATCAGAAATTTGGAACCTGTCCTCCTGTCTAAATCAGGGTCTTTTCTGTTCTGAACCATTGATTTAAAAACCTCCAATGGAGGTTTCACATTGATTTCACATTTCACAGCAGCACATGTGTAATCCTGCTGCAGCACAGAGCACATGACCCAGCTGATACCAGAAAATCCACTTTTCACTAGTTGGAAAGACACTGGAGGTGAGATGCAACCAGAATTCATTTCAGTTGCAAGAGGCTGTGGAGGAATGGAACAGCATAAAGTCCTTTGGAAGCACGTTCACTCTAATATTCATGCCTCAATAAGCCTGCCTCATAAGTTGTTTTTAAATTCTAGTTAAAAATCTTAATTTCACAGGTGAATGTCTGGAAATGTTTCATTTAATGGACTCATCTTGAGTCTGTTTGGCGATTTACCCAAGTTAAATATTTTTGGGAAGTAAAGGGAGCAAGCAGACATAAACTGAAAAATTAGGTTACTCTTTTTCCTTCCCCAGTCTCTTAGGAGGAGCTGGGTAAGACAAGCACCAGTTAAGGTAAACATGCTGATCAACTCTTCATGGGTTTCAGGTAAGATGCTCAATATTTGTGCTCTGTGCAAGGAAATACAGAGTGTGACAGATTGTTTGCTTGCCTATCTACAAACACCACTAGAATTGTCTAAACATCCTCAGATCTAGATTCCCACACTAAAATTCTACGTGAGAAGGTTACATCCTAGGGATTCTGGGACTTCCCAACCATTATTACATCAGAGGCAGAAATTAATCTGTGCCAAAACCCCAGGGAGGGTGAGCTCAGGAGGGTTGATTCAGGTGGTTTCACAATAGAGATAAGAGGGCAAGAACTTCATTTGACACAAGTCTGCAGACTGGACGCTCCACAGCTCCTCTGGCTGCACAATTCTGCTGCTGAGCTGCATTTGTTCAATACCTGTTCCTGCATGGATTGCTGCTGCTGCACAGTGCTCAAACCAAGCACAAATCAGGACTGAGCTCAGCTTTGCCATTCTGTATTTCTGATTTAAAACTCGTATTTATGTACTTCACCCATTAACTGGAAGCTATGCCTCTAGCTGGAGCTATAAATAACCAGTATACTAGAAATGTGAAGAAATCTAGTTGCAAAAGGGCAGAGAGGAAGTGCTGAAATAAAGTAAATTGGCAGAAAAAAATATAGCAAATCTCATTAACACATTGTGGAACAACCTTGTAAGTTAACAAAGACAGATATTTAAAGCAAGTTTAATTGACATGCAATTTTTCAGTATACACCAAAGAAAAGTTTATACTATAAAAGTACTGACAACTGGAAGTTATCTACAGAATTTTATAAGAAAGTACTTGCAGATGGAAATGTAAATTAGATTTCAGACAAAACAGCCAGTGCAATAAAAGTGGCTTTTAATAAAACATGAGCGCAGTTGGGTTTTGCCAGTTAGTTTCAGAAAAAAACATAATTATTCTTTTTCTAACTAATATGTATCACTGAACAACTGCACTTTGCTATTATACATTGTAATTATTTTGATTAGTTATATTTTTGTTTTAAGAATGTTTTATTAATTAGATTCTTTTGAAATCAAGATCTATGTTTCTTTCAGCTACACATTATGACCTAAAAGTATAAAGACTGTTTTTGCAGAATTGCTTTAACATTTCCTTGGAGGGAACATTAAAACAAATTACTGAGCTCAATTCTTAGAACATCCAAAATATCACTAACCACCTTAAAACATCCAAAATATCTCTAATCACCTCACAACAGCCAAAGCATCAGTTGCTAGATATTTGATCAAGATTATTTTAGTAAATGAGACTAACTTGAATTTTGACAGAAAGAGGAGTCAGAGGGAATACCTATTTTCAGATAAAACAAGCCATTCCAACTTCTGCAGTCAAATCCTAAGCAAATATCATGTTTTCATCCTATCTGTGTGCCTGGAAATGTGAACAATGTACAATAAAAACTACAGAGAGCATACAATAAACTCATACTTGTAAATTGCAGAGAAACACACTCACATGACTGAAGTCAGCAAATAACAAAGCCACTGGAATTATTTGAGCACTTAACAGAGATGCATTCTTAGTAGTAAGATTAAAAAGGTCACTTGTTCTCCATCATGATTAGCAATATAATACCAACCCTCAGAGGAAAGAGTTTCTCAGGCTACAAGAATTCAGCTAAAGAAATAAATGTGATACTGAATTTGAGAAAGACTAAAAGCCTGGAAAATAAATTGCTAATGGATGTGTCTGATATTTGACTTTTTTGGTTCAAAAAGTTTAGGATGGCATATGAAAAACAATCTAGGCTACAAATATTACTTTCGTCCAACAAAATAAACAAGCTCATCACCATTGAAAGTATTGCAATGAAACATATCACTTGGAAAAAATATTCCATCTGTATTGGATCAATTGATCAGTTGGGGCATTCTGGACAGTGGGGTTTTTGATGCACTGACCAGTGAATTCAAAGTGAAGTGCATTTCTCCTGGATACACCAGCCAAGCAGATCAAATGTCTTTAAGTATTTTTTAAGGGTACAAGCTGATAACAAAAAACCCTCTCAATCTCTATGTCTGACTGCCTGTGTTCAAGCAAAAATTGGATTGCACCAAAACTTGCTTTGACTTGATTGAAAGTGACACTGGAAATAACAAGTAAAGGTAAGGTAGGATCAAGGTGAAAAGGAAAACTTAGCTATGGAAAAAGCCTTTTCCAGATTTGTCTACTATAGCAAGAAATAAAGATCATGCACTGAATTCTTCTTGAGCAATGATAATATCAAGGTAAATGACAACAGAGCTGTAAGAAGTGATGTCACCAGACTTCAAAGGCAATGATATTTATTTTTGTACAGTATAAAAAATACTTTTTTTTTGGCCTATTATTTTGAAAGCATTCCTTTTCCAGTGTGTTTATCTCATTCAGAAGTAGAACCTTAACCTAAAGGGCAATTTTGAACCTATACATATATTTACTATAAGCACCATTAGTTTTTATTTCTTCTAGACTTCAAATTTGAATTATGAGACCTCATTTCTGTTGTGCTGGAGAAGTCTTGTTCTCTACTCTTGCACTTTTACAATCATTAAAAAGCCACCATAAGATAAGGAAAAATGATTCGTTTGAAAGCTACAGAACATGGGGAAAAGAAAAGGCAATAAATAGTTTTACTTTTGCAACTCTTGGCAGGAGGATATGACAGGGAGTTTGGCCCTTCAAAGAAGCTGCATTAATAAAATTACTTTTGTTTCCGCTTTTGTTATTTTTTCCCCTCAAACTTTCATTATCCTCAAATAGAAAGGAAATCTGAACAACATGAAACTGTACTCATATTTAAACTATCTGTAGTACAAAGTTTCAAATGGCAAAGTGGTTAGTATAGTGCAAAATAAAAGTAAACTAGCAGTTTTAAAGAGAGGACATTCTCATATCAACTTGTACTCTACCTGCTATGGCACTAGTATTAAACATATATTGTAATATTTTGGACACTCCCTTCAATGAAAAACTTTGATGGCTGAATACAAATCTATTACTACATCTGCTGCTTCACACTTCAGTTTACTTTATATCAAAACACTTAAATGGCACTTGTTTATCTGAAAAATATTCCAAACTTCCAGCATTAATAGTCATACTGCAAAGACAAACTTCCCCAAGCCCAAACTCACAGGATCCCAGTCTCTAGGTTAATGATGTTCACTGCAGAGAATTAAACAATGAAAACCACGAAACAAACAGGAAGGTTACAACCAGAACACTACATTATGAAATAATATTCTGATCCAGTTTTGTAGATTTTGTTTTATAGACAGAAATAAACAAAGGAAAAAATGGTCGAGGGAACAACTTATTAATGGTCTCTTATCACGCAGCTTGCTGAATGACAATTGCTGAGGATTGTCAGAAGGCAATCTAAAGAAAAGCTAAATTCTTGCACAATATTTCAGCTGTGCTACTGCTGAGAAAAATCCCAGCAAAGCACAAAGCCAGGAGAATGCTTTGACTTCCCCCAATCCCCAGCTCTAAAAGAAGATGCGGAGTAGAGTTTTGACTTTAATATGGTAAAAATAAAAGATTATTCTGTTTAAAATTAAAGATTTTGTAATGTATAAATCTGTCCAGCACTTCCCAGGCTCACAAGGTATTTAAACGTGGCTCAACAAGAAAGGAAATAAAAGGCACCAAGATCCATGCCCAAAAATCTGGGCTGGTTCCCAGTGAGCACCAGCAAAGCCATCAGTCACAGGGCCATTACAGAGCTACTGTGGTTGGGATGCAGGGGCGACCCCACCACCCCCTTTCCTCAGCAGCTGCCCTGTCTGGGGCATCTCTTCCCTGGTTGTAGTGGGAGGTAAATTGTTTCCATCATTCAGTTACAGCAACAGTAGGAACTAAAGCTCTGCAAAGCAGCTTTGACTTAGAGGAGAATTAAGACCTTAGTGCAAATCTGTTCCTATGACTTTACATAAATGTATGTTTTTCTTTAAGTTAAGACTTGTTCATGCACATGACAAAATCCCTGTAGCCTGCTCTGTGAAAATTTCTGTAAATTCTTTTTTTATGCCAAGAGTACTTCTAAGTGTGCATAAACAGGGAATGGATATGCACACATCATACACTAGAAGCAAGCAAAGAGCATTTTGTGAAACAGAAAACTTACAAATTAATTAATAATCAATTTATCATCTCTTTGAATCTGTTTGTTTTTTTTAATTAAAACAGATGTTCAGGTATTGTACTTATTAAAAATCTAGTTTCTACCTATAAAATAGTGATGTCCTTGATAATGTGACCACAGCCAGTTCCTTAGCTGTAAAATACAAATAGAAGGACTAAAAAAAGATGTTATAAATTAATCCAGGTTGGTTATGGATTAAGGCTAACCAGGTTCTGACATACAAAACACCTGAAAAATTATTTTACAACACTGTAATTTTGCAATTCAAAACAAAACCCAAGAAAAACAAACCCTAAGCATCTGCTAAAACAGGATCTGGTCTATTATATAGGAATGTTTGATTAGCCTTTTCACCTGACTGAATTTTTAATCCTAATACTTTTGGAGGTTTAAGGCATTAATAGAACAACTTGTTATTGTTATTTCTGTTTTGATCCCTTAACAGAGCATAATATCTGTACTAATATAAATTCAAGCAACATGAGATGCATGGAATTTTACCAATTTTACCAATGAAGTAATTGCCATCAATAGGCCATGCTGGAATAACACCAAGGACGAAAGCAAAATAGAAGTTAGTAACTAATACTGGGCTTGTACACAAACTTTAAACTAGGCTGAATTAAGAAAGCAATACTTACTTAATAGAATATTAAATTTTGTTTTTCTGTCAATATATCAAATTTTTACAATATATTTATGTAAACAAATAGCCATTTTCCTACTACTGGTATCCCTGATTCATGCCACATATTCAAGAAACTATCATTTTCCAATGAAGGAAAAATTGGTAATTCATTACCACTGTTCCATGAAAATACAGGCTGCACTTTTAAGGGAACAGAATTAGTAACATAATAAATTACTATCCAAGCTCATTGTGAATAAACCCACAGCTAACTACTTGAATATCTTGATCCAAGCTGTTAGTTAAAGGCCTGTGCTTATTTCCATCTGACTGTGATCTGCATGGAAATAGCTCCTACAAGTGAGGTTGAATGTCCTGCAAGTAAGAGTTCTAAGATCCAAGGCATTCTGTGCCTTATGTGCTTCAGAAAAGTGTGTTAGGAATACAGTTTGCTAGTAAGTGAAAGTATTATAATAAAAATCTCAGTTTTCTGCATGATAAGCAATTTTTTTGACCTGCAATGTAAACTGGTTTGGGCTAGGATATGCTTGCAGTCACTTAAAAACTATTGTGTAACTCCCACGCCCCTTTTTTTTTTTTCCTTTATGACAGGTTTATCTCACTTTGTGTATATCTTCTCCAGTGAACCTAATCAGCTTTTAAAAATAATGGTAAATACACTACAATAAATGTAAACACATTTCAAAATTTGATATCCATTCAAATGACACTTGTAGAATGTTAGCCTTAAGTGTCCTTAAAGACAGAGAGATAATTAAAAAAGAAAGTGGAAAATGTTTGTGCAGGTTTCTGTTTACCAGCAAGACTCCAAATTTTAAAATTTTCCTATCTTCTTGATCAACAGTTCATGTTGTTAACATGTCCCCTGGAAAAAGAGGGAATTATTGTGAAGCCCACATTCTCCCATTTCCACTCTGGCAGGTTGTCTAGCACTGCCAAAGGGAACAGCACTTCTGAGCCTTTCTGTACACTGTCTCAAAGCCTGTTCATTCTCACAAAAAATAAAGGTGAAAGTCCAAGGTGAGAGCTCCCCCTTTGCAGTTCCCACCTGGACCCAACTTCAGCTCCTGAGCATGGCCATGTCCCAGCTTCCCTGCAAACCACAACCCCAGCACAGCTTGGCTGCAGAGCCTCCTGGCTTTGCCAGTTCAGCCATCAGGTTCTGCCATTTCAAAACTGAAGAACAGATCTCTTTGCACTCACACTTCAACAAGATATCAAAGACTCAATATATTTTGCCCCCGGCAGTTTTTGAAATCACTTATCTGTCCCAAATTCTAATTACAATGCTCAGGGCAGCATGCTAAATGAGCTTTGAAGACCAACTTGTTTTAAGCCCCTTAAAACAGTTTCCCACATTGAAGAACTAGAAAGGCAGGTGCAGTGGAAAACTTTGCTATAAATCCATTTAAATGCACATTAGATTTTATATGGGCCAATATGCCCACCAAATCTGTGCCTGAGAAATTCTACTGCCTTTCCTGCCAGGTCAAAGAACTTTTCCAAAGGCTGAATTTGGTCATTTCAGTCTGCTGCTTTACCTGAACTTACATATGCCTGAAAAAAGGCAGAGAGCAACAACTCCTCTCTGTCTCTGAGATTGGTTCCACAGCTCTTGCATTATCCCAAAAACCTCTGCTGTAATGCAAAGCTTTAGGTCACCTGATCAATTTTCAGGTGATTTAGAATACTGTGCTAAAAACCCAGTGAGCCCAAGTACGGATTCTGATTTGAGAGATGAACATTATGGATAAATTTTCATCAAGAAGGGAGGTGCTCCTCAATCAGTCAAATCAATAATTAATTTTTCAAGAAAAAATAAGAACAATCTTAGAATTAAAAAGTAGAGATGTGTGGGAAGTAGGAAAGCACCTGGATTTGTGCTTTGTTGGATGTTTGCTGTGGAAACAATCTGCTCAATTTTAACGAGAGTTGACATCACTGAGAAAATTCCCAGCCATCATTTCACAACTAGCCTTTCTTTGCTGATTTGTTGTTTATTTTTTTTAAATACTGAGTTAAATTTTTTATGCTTCAAAGTAATTATAAAGCAAGAAGAAAAATCCCCAAAGTGGAAATAGTGAGGAACTTTAATTGGTCCATGGAGATACCCTATTATCTACGCTGCCTTTCTTTCCTTTTTTTCTTTTTCTTTTGCTTTAATTTCTGAATGGCAAGTTTCAGTGCTGTTGAAAGCCAGCCAAAAATTCAAGGTGGTATGAAACATTTAAAAACATTACTCTTTAACAATGCCGAGAAACAGAATGGCACCATTTTAATAGCCACATGTCATAAAGACTATTTTTATTTAGGAAAATCTATTTTAATTTAAATATCATAAGCCCATGAGCTATAACAAACAATATTTTTTTTCCATATGCTTGGAGTTATTGCTAAGAAAACTCCCATCTCCTCCCCCTCCTTTAGAAGTCTGAATATCCCTGTGTGTTTATGAGCCTGTGTCTGTTTACGGTGATGGAAGGAAACCACTAAACTCCATTAGTTAATGCAATGGCAAAATACCAAAAGGGAGGTCTTCCCTTGGGGTTGCTTTTTATCCCATATCTTTCACTAGTCCATTTTCCATATAATCCCCTTGCAAGTGCTCTCCACAGCAAGCTGCTAGTGGTAACTGCATCAACCCAGATGAAGTGGAAAGTTGCTATAATTTCTTTCATCTGCACTTTTCCTGAATTCACACTCTGTATGGTTTGAAGCAAAGTTCCCTTTACCAGGTGCTAAGAAATGGAAATGTGGGTGTGCATTTGTGAGCACTGACCTGGGCTGGGTACTGGAGGGGAATTACAGGCTCCCTTCTAGGGCCTTGAGCAGCATCACTCACAGTGAGCTTTGAGGACCAGATTTCTCTGGCACCTTTTCCAGTGCACAACACCACGGAAACAAGTTTGTGTGAGGGTTCTGTTAGTTTCTTGAAATTTTCATTTAATTATTCATTAAAGCCTGCAAACAGCTATCTATAGTGAAATTGGCATTTAATTTCTTAGAGTATTTTGAATTTTCTCTTAAAATAGCATTTAGGAGTGTAAATGTGCCAATTTATAGTTACTTCAGATACAATTATGATTATACACATCTGATACTTTACAAGACTTCAGTGTTAAACTGCAGACGGCAAACATTGCTCATGTTGGATTGTGCCATGAGATACAAAAGATCAGTGAAAGAAACATGATTTTTTCAAAAAAATAAGGCTTTTCCAAAACCCTTAAACATAATCTAAATCTATTATATGCTCACCAACACTTTTACTTGAAGCAAACAGAAAGCCACCCTATATGCTTAAGATGGAATTTCCTTTTCTGAAGAGGTTTTACAAATAAATTAGCCTGGCCCTTGAACTAGGAAGAATAATATATGCAACTAAACTCATCATGCAATTTACAAAAGTCTGAGAGGAAACTGCGTAATTTACATTAAAGAAACTAAATGTTTAATAAATCAGCAACAAAACCCAACATAATCAGTCATCTGTTGTATTAGGGAATTCTACTAAATTCACATCTATTTCTATTTTTAGAGTTGGGATATAGAGTAAACCAAGAGTTTCATTACTAGCAAAATTACCTTTTCAGTAAAACACCGGCAAACAACAAAAAACCTCACACTAACCCGTCCAAACCATTATATTTGTAATTCCCTTGGATTCACAGTGGAACACTGAAGATAGTGAGAAACAAAGTAGAGTCCTTAGGTAAGAACCTATTTTTTCTGTCCTTAGAATTTCCTTAGAATCCTACTTAAAATAGGAAGGAGGGTATCTGAAAACATGATGTCCCCTTCACCCTTATCACCAGCTCAGCCTGGGGCTTGGAACAGCCCCAGAAATGGCTGGAATTCTGGAAATCCATGAAATTCTGAAATCCATGGAATTCTTTTTTCCTACAAAGTGTAGAAACACACAAGGCTCAGTGGTGGCTCCTGTGAGCTGGGACCCTGCACCTGCAAAGGTCTCCTGTCCCAAGCAGCTGCTGGCACCATGTCCCCAGCACAGAACCAGCCCTGGCTGCCCCAGCCCTGGGGGTGGGTCAGGTTTGCTGCTGGGATTGTGGTTTGCAGGGAAGCAGAGGAATCCCAAATTGCCAGCAGCACCTGAGGCTCACAGCCCTTTCCCACACGGGCACTGTCATTCCCCAAGCAGACAATTATAATTACAATTTCTACACCAAACAGCACAACTTGGTACAACCCTTGTCTGGTAAAAGGATCTCTTCCTAATCTCTCTGGATCCAGTCTGGTGCTGTTTACATGAAACTCTTCAGAATTATTATTAAACATAAACTAAAGTTGCTCTTCTAAACCAAACATCTTTGAACTTCAGTCAGGCCCCCTCAAACAAACAAGCTGTTTTGAAAATTATTTCCAGGGCGATGCCTGTTGCCATAGAGATGACATTAAGTGAAAAGGACAAAAAATATAGAGGGTGATAAACTGCATGGTTGGATGACACACTTGACTTCCAAGCCTGTGTTCAAAGAAGGCATACATGCCAAGATTTTTTATGAAAGACAAAATTAAAATGTATCACTATCAAGCTGGAACTGACAAGGTATTGTGTGGTGGCTGTTAACATAATGCTCCATATATTTATTGTTTGTCATTTTTCTGGCCCTGATAAAGGTCTTTTAGAGCTGTAAATCATACCATTAAATCTGCCACTAGAAACAGAGGCTGTTTGGAGAATGAAAAGATGAAACTGAATCACTACTTACAGGTTTCTGCTTCATGACAGACCTTAACTATCACATCAGAGATGACATTTATTCTCTGAATTTGGCACTTTTTCAAACACCACACTGTTGGCTTATGACCTAAATTAAGAAAAACCTCTCTTGAAGAGTGGGCTCTTTACCATGGTGATGTACTGTACAGACACAACATTCAGTTGTGCACATATAGCTGAAGACAATATGAAATTATTCATAGGTTTGAAAACACTGGTTTACTCACAACAAACATTTCTACTTAAAAAATTAGTCTTCTATTCACATTCTACTTATGAAGGCTCTACAATATTTTTGTGATAATCTTGATTGGTATTAGTTAAAAAAAAAAAGAGAGCAATAAAGCATCTGCCTTTGTTCCTTCCTGAATACTTTGATCAACACTTTCTAAACAAAGGCTTAGAGACACCTAAGCAGACAACAGACAGGAATAATACAAAATAATACAAACATTGATAGAGATCAGATGGGAAAAATATTATGTATTTCACACAGTGGAAAATACCTTCTTAACACTCTTAATATAGAACTGCTTTACTAATCTAGACCACAACAAGGACCATAATCTACATCACCCAGGCACAACATCCTGTCTGAACTCTGTGCCAAATGAGAGAAGTAAAAAAACCAATCAATCAAAAAAAGCCCCAAACACACAACAACAAACTTCATAAAACACAGCCCAGATTCTTAGAATCTGTCAGGGTAATTTCTAATACACACTCTCAAAATTGGGAGTAAGCAGAGAGACTCTTAGCAGCATCAGCCCATTAAAAGGCAATTTTTGTCAATGCAGGACTTCACTTAAATTAACAGGTGAAATATTACTGTACTTCACACAAGTGTCTTTGGTAGAAGGTACAGGGAAGAAGGGCAGACCTGGAGAACAGGTAGAGAACATTCAAATCTCTGGTAGAAGCACAGACATGGAAAATATGACTGCACGTAGGGCCTGCTCACCAAAGGAGACAATTCTGCAGGTAGGAAACAGGTAAGAGGCCTCTAACACGTCAGCCAAGAACTGCACATCTTGTGCCCACCCAAACCAGCACCTTTTACAAACACACATCTTCAAAATTCTTGCTAAGTTTCCAGTCATTTTCACTGAACCCCTTTAAAGATTTACTCTGCATGTCTGAAAGAAAAGTTCATTATATCACTGCAACACGAACAGCAGGACCACAGAGAAGCCCAAGCCAAAGATGAAGTGGTGTCTGGGTATAACACATACTTGACAATGATTAGAAACAAAACATATAATCAAGTATAGTAATTCTGCCTGTAGTTTATTCTGAGAGCTCCACACAAAGTTATTACCAAAAATCCCAGTTTTAATCTTGCTGAGAACAAAATTTGTAATTAACCCAATGCCAGCTATTGAAAATTAAACTATGAGGATGCCTTTGACATTGAACATGCTGCCAGAATGTTGCATGGGTGATAAGAACTGCTGCAGGCACAGCAGGACAGGCAGCTGTGTGCTTAGAAATCAGCATCTTTTTGAACATCTGACTATAACAAGGTACCCTTTATGGCCTACTTCTATTAATGAAACTTTATAAATTTTTTATTGGATTTGACAGTTAAAATTAAACAAATAAACAGCCTGTTGCAGCCTGAAACCACCTGATTTTATCCCCCTTGTGAATCAATGACCTTCTGTAAATAAGCAGAAGGTTAAGAAAGTGGATTACATAACAAAGCATCTCAGGTTCATTTGTTTGCACACAAAATTAAATGTTCATATTTCATTCAAAATTCTCTCTGGAGCAAAAAAATTCTTCATAGTACAATATTCAATAGTTTTCAGGGACTTGGTGAAATATGATCACTCAATCACCTGCACTTCTTTTACTTTCCCAGGCTATTAGAAAAGATCTTGATTTCTGTTAGTCCTTGAAATTCTTCTGGAATATAATCCTAGAGTCAGCTTAAGTGTAATTAATACTAAGGTTTTCTTCTGAACACGAGCAACAAGGGGAAAACATGGCTATTAAACAATTTCTACTGGTGTCTGAATGTATGAGATATTTTTCCCAGACTTTTTTTCCTGTTTTAGCAATGAAAGGGCCTTCTATTGCAAAGCTAAATATACCTGAGAGCTGTGTATAGCAAAGTTTGGACAGAAATATATCACTAAAAAGACAGCTCAACTCTCTGAGAAAATCTAAATTATTTGGACAATTAGACAATTTAATGGTTAATGTACCTTAAGCAAGGTACATGGTAGCACCTGAATCTCAGCACCCTCATGGTTTTACCCTGCCCTTACCTGGACATTTATTCAAAAAAGTGCCTTAATGCCTATTCTAGGAAACAGCACTTTGCCACTAAAATTGGCAAAGTCCCTTGAAGAAAAGGATTGAACTAATCAAAGGTAAAATATTTTACAAATACAGAGCATAGAAAGAAAAAACTGCAGCTTTTAGGGAATGGAGTTTCTTCACTCACTGGTTAGGGGTGACATTGATAGTGCATTCTGCTGCCTACTCACATTCAAAAACATGATACAGCTTAAAGATAAACTGACAGATGTTTTAACCTAAGTGGCATGCTTTTACTTCAAGAAGTTGATAGTCAGTAATCAATGTTATGAAGGAAAAACCCTAAAATTATCACTGGAATGAAATAATCCTGGCCTAGATGTGTCATCCTGATCATTGAATGAACAAAATACCTTTCTAGATGGAAGATATTAGTGAGAGAATCTACATATTTATTTAGTGCTTTAAAACAAATGCTAGTTTGAATGAAATCCAATTTTCAGAAAGTCTTGGCAAAACATCTACATGAATCCCAAGCTCCACTTAAATTCTCATCTTGAAATAAATCACTGTAAATTAAATTTATTTTAACTAAACTTTTAAACAACATATAAAAGTAGTAATAATTAAATTTGTAAATAAGCTTCCTTTGCTGTAGATCTGAAAGGGGCCAGTAATTCTGAAACAGCTTCTGAAATCTCACCTCTTTTGTAGTCTAATTGGTCACATCAGTAAACTGCTGGGTGAGTGCTTTAAAAGGATGCAGAACAGGAATAGAAATACAGCTTTATGGGAAGTGAGGTGTGAGGCCATTAAATGCATTCACTACATCAGAATGTTTTTAATCCTACTGACCAATTAAGTAAAAGGCATCTTAGAGCAAGTAAATATAATGTTAGAGCAAGTAAATATAACAGCCCTGTTGCTGACTGTAATAACAGACATGGTCAATGTGATAAAATGTGGACATTAATTGTTAATTAACTTGATGAAATATTTCTTAGTGACAAAGTCTTGAATGCTTCTCCAAGTCACATTAGAAGAAAGAAAAAGAATGAGCAGGGCAGTCCAAAACAATCTGAATAGTAATTTTTTAAAATCCCAGTCAACCCAAATGAGTGGATTTATTTCTAGGAAAACTACATTGTTAACTTTAATGCCCATTTCTGAACAACATGATTCTTTACTTTGAATACTACATGACTATTTCCTACTAAAACTATAAATTACACTAACCTAGGCTCTTTATTTCAATGTCAAAAATTCCAGACCTCACCTGCAATTGATGCCATGCACTGGGTCTATCAAAAGCATTTTAAGCACGTTTAATTTGGTTGAAATTCCTACCTTGTTTATGCCTATTTTAAAGAGCATTTCTTGCCACTAATTAAACTTCCTACAGTATTTCTAAGTTCCTAATTTAACTATGTGAATTAATTAGGTCTCAGCTCTACTCCCACATTCCTTTAATACCACTTCCTCTCCCTTCACTTGCTCCACATGGAAGGAAGGAGGAAGAATATGTACTTTGCTTTGTTCAGCAGTCTGAGATCTGTCAAAAGAAAACACTGCAGAATATCTGCTTCTATTCAAAAGTAAAATCCAGCTTTAGTGGCTAAATAAAATACTTGGAGAGTAAGGTTAAGCCATTTGTGGTAGCTTTAAAAATCAGAAACAGCAAAACAGCACATTTGGGATATGTAAACATCAAATTCAGAGTATAAATGAAGCATAACAAGCTTCCAAAGATGCTTATGGAATAGAGACTAGGCCTAGTTTACATAATATCAACTGCCTAGCTAGTTTGTTTTTAAGATGAGACTTAACTCAGGAATTTGACTAAACAAACAGCAAGGGATTCCCTTCAGAGATGAACTATGAAATAATTTGCTTTCCATTGTTCAATTACCTAAATACAGTTACTGTGTAATTGACCAACATGAGCCATGTTTGCATAAACCTGAGATGGATCAATGTCAAACTCCAACTCTGATAACTCCAAACTTTGTGACATGACACAATAAAAAAATGTAAACTTTTAACCTCACCACCCCAGTAGTCTCAGTGTTCTAGCTCTGCTGTTTAACAGCTATTTGTACAAGAGAATAAATATTTATTGTCCTATGTATATGTGGAACATATACTCATGACTTACAGCCTTAAACTAGAAATTGATCACGTCTGCTCTCCACTGAGTTTGCAATTATTAATACAGGCTGTCTTAATAATGAAAAACATGAATTTGAATTCATACATGGACAGTAAGTATATGGCTTTTAGGGTTTGGGCACTTCAACAAAACATTTCTCCATAATTGATTGAGTGACAGGTACCCGATTAATCCTGATTAATGTTGAATATTAATGGCTCCCTAGTCATAAAGAACATCATCTTAAAGTCTTTGTCTGAAAGACATGGAATAGTGGAGAGATGTAGGAGAATATCAGAGAAAACAAAACAAAAAGAAATCTAATCAATATCTTTCCATTATCTTATTTGGGGTTTTCTGACTGCTTACATTCAAGTACATTAAAGGTTTGCTACTTTTGATCTAGTTCAATAAAAGAGATTCCCCCACACACTTCCTCACAAAAAGCCCACCAAGCTACAGCCCTGTGGCTCGAGGGGCAATGTGACAATTAGTCCAGCCTAGCCCCAAAGGACAGCCCAAAGCAGCAGACTGACAGCTTAGAGCAGCCTCTCCCTTTTGGAGATTTGAAACCCTGGTGGCTGTAGAATGTTGAGCAGATATCACCTCTGTTCCTAGTGCAAACCCAGCTTGAAATAGGATATGCAATAGGTCAAATCAAGTAACTTATTTTACAGTTTAAATGAGACACAGTTGTCCTAATTCTCATATAAATGAATTTTAACAACAAAATCATCACTTGAACTGATGATCAGGACTGACAAGTATAATAAAGTACAATGTCTTCATTTCATACATTACTTCATGAAAGATCTGGTATGCATTAATAAATATGAAAAATAACTTATGAGAATATTCCTGTGAATATTTAATAAAACTATTTAATCTGTAAAAATCTTTCAAATCTGCAGTACAGATGGAACTGTTGACAAGCTACCTGAGAAAAGTGTTAATACAAGAGAAAGCATTATGGCCATGTCTAAAGACAGTACAAATTTAGCAACCTCTAAAGCTAATAAAAGAACTATTGTAATTCTGTTTTTTAGAACTTGTATTACTCAGCAATGTTTTGCAGGACTAAATAACAAGTCATGTAATAGTATTACACGAAAGTTTTAAAAGTGAAATCATGAATGGTACTCACTGCCTGCTTAGTTATGCTTAGACTTGTCTCCTTGCATCAACAGGAACAGTACACATGCAGTTTTCCTCAGAAGAGAGGAAAAATTATATATTTGAAGGAAATGTATGAACCACCACTACCTTTTGAACTGGTCTTTGGCCATCAAGACCATTAAATAGTAACCTTAAAGCCTGCTGGAGACTGGAACTTCCAGGTCCACACTCTGTCTCATATCAAACACAGATAATGGTCCCCTGTAATTTTTATGACTACGGTGTCAAAAGTCTTCCATTCAAATTGCAATAAATATTGCAATGAAGTCTGGAAGCAGGGCCATTTGTACTTGCTTGGGGCTGAGAATTAAGATAGCCTGTTTCCAGTTAGACAGTCATTAGAAAGATCTAACATCCATGCTAAATGGCTTCCTGTTCTGAGTACTTAAAACCAGTTTTAGTAAAATTGACTTCCTGAACCTTTTCTTATATCTTCACCAATATATGAACTTGAATTTTACACTTTTCTTTAATCATGGGTTATTCACAGACTGTTCCCATAGAAAGAATCTTACTTCCAATTCATTAAGAGTCCCTGCAGGTAGCTCTCTGTACTCTTATGTTGATCCAAAGCCCCTTATAGCAATATACAGCACAAAGTAGAAATGTGCTACTAAATGTTATGGGGGACAAAACCCTGATATATCCTTTTTTTTAGTAAAATACAACAGCTGCAGTTTTATTTCCCTCTGCACCCTCCCCCCAATTTCACTTATTTCAATGGGAGGAGATAGAATTTTAATTTATCTGTTAACAAAACTAAAATAATTCGTCTCAAAGGGAGGCTCCATCTTCCTGTGTGAGGTCCTGCTAAAGATTTTTAAGACTTTGTGTTGATGGCATACAAGTATTTTGATATTTAACTCCCATTAAGTGCCTACAAACTCCCATTAAGACAGACTCTGAGAAATTATTTTGTGGGGGTGTGAACAGAACTATTTAAGAAAAGTGAAGCAGAAACATGACTGCAAGCAAGGCCCATAGGCAGAAGTTCCATGTCTAAATGCACTGTGGATTGGTACCAAGGTATCTGTCAGGAGTAAAAAACTAGTTAAGAAAACATTATTGGTTCATTCTAAGCATTTTTTTAAAACCCCTCTTATTTTAGGTAAAATACTTTGAAGAATTGACAGAGAAAGGTGAATGCAGTAATCTTTAAGTTATTAGTAGTTTGAGCAAAATTTTTTTCCTGATCTCCATTTCATGCTTTGCTTCACATTGCAGACTCAGCCATGGAGGGTTTTGCTTGGTTTGGGTCCTCCAAATTTTTTGTCCCTGTAGAATAGTCTAAGTGTTCTAACAGCTAATCTGTTCTGCAAGGCATCCTTGTAAAATGCAGTAACATAATATTACTTTGAATAAAACTGATATATTATTCAGGAAGTTTTTACTGCATGTATACATAATTAGATTTACAGTATGTGAAGAATTATTGCATTAGTGGTGCCTTTTCAAATATTTCTTGAACTATGTTACTCCCCACCTAGTGTATATCCTTTAAACAAGAGTGGTCTATCCTCCAGTACACAACTACAGAAATTTTTCCTTCACAACCTAAAAAACCTGTCTAATCTTCTCTTGAAGCCACCATATACAAAATGGAAAAACACATCAGCAGTGTTATCACTGCTCTCCTCTTCTATAATATCATCTGCACAACAAAACTATAAAAAGTAAAAGCTTTGAACATGCTGCACAACATCAGTGCTAAATTCTTCAGAGCTGAGAGTATGAAAATGCCATATTGTACATATTTATTTTGAGAAAAACCTGTATCTTATATAGCTGTACCTATCTATATTGAGATAGGCTTATTTTGTGTAGTTGCATATTATTAAAAAGTAATAAATTATAAACGGTGATAGCAAGAAGCTTGAATATTTGTCTACTTGAAAGCACCTAAATTTCTCAGGCAATCATCTTCTAGAACTTGGAAAAATAGCCCAATGCCCCCCCCAAATTACAGGCAATTATGCAACTGAAGAATTTGGTTTAATCTGAAGAAAGGCAATATAGGTATTTTTTTGTCAGCAAATTAATTGACTTCATGAGTTCTTATTTCAGAGAAATTTCTCTGCTGTGGTACAGTCCCAGCCTTGTTAGTCATCTGTGATGAATATTAGACATAATGGTGCAGCACAGATAATGCTGTGACAACCAACAAACATGCCAATTTTCTTCTAGAAAACTATTAGCCAAAGATGAAAAGACAGAACTGAAAACAGAACTCTCACTTCAGTTTGTGATTCTGTGGTTTGTATTTTAGCATCTTTTCCATTTTTTTCTTGAAGTCACATCAGCTCCCATTACCAAATAGGGAGATGCATTGACAAACTTGCAAAGAACTGTTTTCAGGATGAATAAATGATGAAATTGCTTAGAGACATGAGAGTTGTAAAAGAATAAATAGGCAACTTTACTAGAAGTCCTGTGTCTAAACCAAATTTAATCCATCCCACAATTAAAAGGCTTTATTCAAGAATACTTAGCCACTACACTTAAAGTTATCATAAATCCTTCTAAAATGCAAGTCCCACATTTGTTGTCACTTGAATCATGAGAACAACATCTCACATTAAATTACTAACAATAAAAATTATGCTTTTTGCTAAGTGTTTAATAAAAAGACAACTTCCCAATGTTTTCTAGACTACCACTTTACTTTAGTACATACTAATTAAAATGAGGAATACAGACTACAGCATCTGTATTAGCAAAAGACAATGTTCCTCACATTTACACAGTTGCACATACCCTCAATTGCCTCTAGATCTGAACTTATATTTTAGACCACTACATAGACTTTATTAGGTTCGAAAAGGCCTTTAAGATCATTGAATCAAACTATAAATATACAGCAGAGAAGTGGTGCATGAAGATTTATTATGCCAACAAAGAACAGACATGAATTGTATCATCTGAAAGAAAGTATTTCTATAGATTTCCAAGGTACTGGATATTCCTAGCTGTAGGAAGGATGATTCCTGTTCTTAAACAGCTGAGATGTTGACCTTACACATGGAATTCCAGCTAAGCAGAGATTTAAGACTGTGGCAACAGCAAAATTGATATGCAGAGGGTATTTTACACAGAAAGGTGACTGATACCACTGGGTTCCCTTGTGCCTGTCCCCAAGAGAACACACACCACTTTTCAAGAAGAGCAGGTCGGGCAACAAGGCATCCCTGGACTCATACTGGATATTAATACTGATTTATTTGAAATGCTATGGAGTCCATGGGCATGTCCCACCTCACAGAAAATCACCCCTTTCAAGGCAGACACTGGAGAGCCTTGGCTACAGGGAGACTTTTCTCCTTGTTTTGAAACAAAAACGCACCAGCAACGACCACAATTTACTAGGAAATACAGTCCCTATTCTGAGAATTTCCAATCCTAACACACAAATTTGTCAACACCAACTCTTTTGTTTGATCTAGAAATGCCTGACAAGCAGTGTATGTGAAGTCTAGCTACAAACAAAAGCTACCATGAATGCTAGACTTTAAAACATTTTAGCAAGACAGAGGAGTTTGTTTCAAAGTCTGAGGAAAAACAAAGCTTGGATGGGTCTGATCACAAAAGTAGAACTGAACTATATTTGAACCAAATTTAACTAAACGGGCACTAATAAATGAAAGTATTCATATTTGCCTGCTTTGAAATGCTGTTTCTATTCTGAAGGTCTATCCTGAAATCCTCTTTAAGAATGCATTATAAGTCCCAATCACCTGATACATTCTGCAGAGAAAAGAGAACTTCTTCATCTAAAACCAACTTCCAACTGAAGGGAATATCTGCTTTAAACTGCCAAAGCTCTTATGATACTTCTTGTACAAATACAAATTCTCAAATAAAATAATCTGGTTGAAAGTTTATGCTGTGTTTACATGTCAGCAACAGGCATCATGGCTTACTACTATAAATCAAGGACAATCAATGCTATAGTATTGTCATTAATAAAATATGAGTCAATAGGCACAAACTTTTAATATAAGCCTAATTATGAGTGTCTCTTTGCATGAAACTAAAAATATTGAAAATGTTGACATTGGAGATGTGCCCTTGAACCAAAAGCCAAGTATAAGTCAATAATCTATTATGATTTTCATTTTGCAGAAGTGGTGCCATTATTTCAAAAGGTCTCAAAAATCAATTTAGCATTTAGTATATCTGTGTAATAATGACATCCTAATTAAAAATCCCAATCTGAATAGCACAAAGGATAATGTTTAATCTCTAATCAATGAGCACTGAGAGAAGAAGCTATAGGTGCAATAACCTTTCTTAATGAGGTTTACTGTTTTTGCACAGATTACATATTCTTTCATATTTCTGATAGCCATTCTTACACCCTGAAAAGGTATGCAAACATTCTCCAACTAAATACATAAATATGACTACAAGTTATTTAGAGAAAAATAGCAAAGTAATAAAATTATCTTCTGCTCTTTATGGATTAAGCTGCCATATTACAGACGAACCTTGACTGATATTTTTAACACACAAGAACTCCACATTGATAAGCCACTCCAGAGTTAAGGTGATTGCTCACACAATTTCTAGGATGAAGTGCTCACAATTATTTTTCCACTTATCAGTACCATAACATGATATTTGAGAATTACCTTGCAATTTTAAAAATATATCTTTTATTTCCCACTGATCCCTATTAATTTGAGACTGCAGATTCTGAATAGCCATCAAAAGAAGAGAAATTCTACCAAAAAAACCCCATCACACATAATGGAACAGCATACATCACAGTTGAGATGGCCACAGCAAACAAAACCTCACCATACAATTTCAGAAGGCTTTAAGCATTCCCCCCAACAGAATAGCACCTTACCTCATCAGAAAGCTTCAGTCATTGGCCCACATGTCCCAAAAAAATAACATCAGGTCACTTCAGAAGGCTGCAAGCATCTGCTCCTCTTGTTCTTTAGCCCAACCTTTTATACCCTCATGTTGATGCATTTCACCTGTGTGCCCCTCACTGTCAATGCCCTGCCCCTGTGTGCCCCTCATTGTCAATGCCCTGCACCTGTGTGCCCCTCACTGTCAATGCCCTGCACCTGTGTGCCCCTCACTGTCAATGCCCTGCCCCTGTGTGCCCCTCACTGTCAATGCCCCGCCCCTGTGTGGCCCTCACTGTCAATGCCCTGCACCTGTGTGCCCCTCACTGTCCATGCCCTGCCCCTGTGTGCCCCTCACTGTCAATGCCCCGCCCCTGTGTGGCCCTCACTGTCAATGCCCTGCACCTGTGTGCCCCTCACTGTCCATGCCCTGCACCTGTGTGCCCCTCACTGTCAATGCCCTGCACCTGTGTGCCCCTCACTGTCAATGCCCTGCCCCTGTGTGCCCTCTGCTCCCTTTGGTGGTTGCTCAGTGCCCCTGGGCACTCCATGGCTCATTGCTGTCAGTGCTGCTCACCTGCTGCTCACAGCTGCAGCTCACTGGGGATGAGGCTGGGCCAGCCCCATCCCAATCAACACACAGTGGGTACCTACAACATAGTAATAAATATAATTCCTTACAAGTGATCATCAGTCCACTGGATAGCTGCTCAATTACCTGTGTGTCAAATGATTATCTGAGAGCCCAATTTCATCCCCATTACCCTTCCCCCACCACTTAATTCAGCTAAATTTGCTATAGAATTGTTAGCAGAATTTGAACCTGCGATTTACTTGGTTAATTTCCCACTAAGAGGTGCTGGAGTAACAGATGTCATGATTATTCAATTATTATCCTCATTTTACATTCATTCTTTTAAGGTGTTGTATAAGATGGGCACACTGGATATTCATTTCAGGAGTGGTGCAATAACACACCACTACAGCCTCTTGCAGTTCTCCTCATGGGTGAGTAAACAGTCCAATTCATCAAACTGTTGCAGAGGTCTGTCAATTTTTGTCCTAAAAATGCTCAGATTTTTTTAAACACAATTTAAAATACATGGCAACATTTTCTATTCTATGGCTTTCCGTTACTTTGCAATGCACGAGTACATTAATTAAGTACTATAATTTCAAAAAACAATAAGTAAAAGTGCAAGAACAAACTCCCTCAAAGCTGCAATACAGCCTATTTTGAATGTTATTAACAAACTATCACTGGATTTCTTTGGGGCTTGTGGCATCATCCGTACAAGCTGGAAGATCATTCTCAAAAACATTTCCATGCAACCAAAATAGCAAGAAATTGTTCCCAAATTACTTTACAAACAGATCTGTGCTACTGAACACATCAGTAAAATGGTAACACAGCAATAGGGCTCCCAGAGCCCCACAGCTGAGGATAAAGGCTCTCACTCTATATTCCCACCAGCACTACAGCACAACTTTACACTCAGATTGCCCAGAGATACATATGGAGATAGAAGAAGAAAAATAATAAAATGAGGTAACCACTTGGCCCGAGACCATTTGTGCATCAAACACTGAGATGCAATGTTTATAAGACCTCTGTGAACTTCGGGAGAAAAATAAAATCATGCTTAATGCAACACACAAAATAGATCTATAGTAGTCCTTTCAATCAAAACAAACAACTCACTTGGTAACAATGTATGCTTTAAATTCACATAGTACTGATCTGCACTTTTAATTTTCTGCCTTAAATGCGTACCAGATCCCTGAACCTCCCCTCAGAGCCACTGAAAATCTTAGACATTTTAGGATTCTCCTTAACACGGAAGCCATGTGTAGTACACAACAGGAATAAGGGATTGGTTATAGAGAAGGAAAGCAGTGTCAGTGCCCAGACTGCAAAAGCAAAAGAATGCCAAATAGACCAAAAGCTACTAGCTGAGGTTTGGAGTAGATCTTCCTCCTTCTTTCTTCCCTCTACCACTCGGGGACACTAAAACTTTTCAATACGTGCATACAAATGTATTGTGTCTTGTACTTGTTTTCTAAAATAGAGTTTAACTTCTATATTCAAGAAGCTTTTATGCTTGAGAAATTACTATTTTTATATGCTATACCCTCAGGCTGTAGTACAGTATAATCTATACTTATGTGCTTTTTTCATGTAATGTGGTTGTAGCCAAAATGTGAGAGCCGCTATGAGAAAATTAAATAGAATAAGAGCTGCCATGTGCTCCACAATTAAAGGAAACACTAAGTAGCAGCAATGGGAATTAAACAGGACACTGTGTTATGCCAAATACCAAATGTGAAACCAAAATATCTGCCAAGTCTCCCCTATTTGTTACAATTTTTCCATATTTAGGTAAATTTATGTAATTATGTACCCTGCAGTGGTAATGGGACTGTGCTTTAGTCCTTTTGCAGCATATGCTCTTGGCACAAATATTCTTTTTGATGGGGAAAAAACCCAACTTGGCCAAGATTACATATGTTGATTTTATATTGGCATCCTGACTGTGCCTAACAGCTGGTCTTTAATGTAATGAAACTGTGTTGGATTTATTCAGTTAAACAACTCTGCAGACTATTTAAGCATATGTATTTCTTGCAGCTCCCTATGTTTTTGAATCTGCTTTGATTAGAGCACCAACAGTTGCACTGCTTTTCTTAACATTTGAGATGTACCTGTGAGCCAAATAAGAAGTGTACTGAAGACTTCGTTTCTCCTTCTACTCTATGACCCCAGTTTTAAACAGCATTGATCACATTCACAAATCTCTCATGACTTTTCCATATATCTGCTTAAAGAAGGTGTGAAATGAGCCTGTTCCTTCCTGGTACTTTTTCCACAATCGCTAAAGTGTTCAACAGTTTTATAGTAACAAAGATGCTCAAAACATTTTCTTTTTTTGTATGTGTGTGCAGGAAAGACACTGTGGGAAAGGAAAGGCACCACTTGTTTTGTGGGGTTTTTTTTAATAGCTGAACCCAGGGTGATTTAGTACAGTACCACGTATATGAAATATTTTCCAGGCAGTACACCAGCCACGTTTCAAAGATAAGTCAGCCAAAAAAACTATTATTGCATCGTGTCTCCCAGTCCAAGACAATTGTTGACATGCAGAAATTCTGAAAAAAGCTCAATACTTCTGGGCATTCTCAGAAGACCCTTGAAGTCAGTAGCCGCTATTGAAACTGAAAACAGATTTTAAACTGCTGTCTCATAATCCCAATAACTACATCCTGCAGACACATGGAGAAATCTAGAAACAAGAACGCTTGTGAGAGTTTAAATCTACTAAGGTCCTTTAAAAGAATGGGATAGACTGAGACTTATCAGTGCTCCAGTAAAACAGGCTGAGAAGTTCAGTCACACATATCAAAGGAGTTGTCACTGCTTCCATTACATACTTACCAAGTCTCATGTTTCTAAGAAAGAAAATTTCATAAGGTTTGATCTCCCCTGGATAATGCACACCACCTAACCTCATGGTACAGGATTTCTAGTAGGAGACTCTTTCTTTATTATTTGAAAACCTCATCTTCCTGAGGCCCTGAAAAAAGTTCATTATACTGTATTTGCTTCCTCTAATGCATTCAGACAACATATATTTATCTTACATTCTAGACTCCTGAATAAATTATGGGGAGAAACCAGTTTAACAATACAAACACCCATTCTTCTCAAAACAGTGAGATTAAAGTGCATTAAACATCTTCCCCCTTCAACACTCCAAAAAAAAAAGAAAGAAAAGTGAGCTGGTCTAAAAACAAAAACCATGTAGATTCACCTCCACCCTGTGCAGATCTTCACGTGGTTTGGGGTGCTCAGACAGAAGTCAGCCTTTATTTCATGTGAGGCAGCACCCACTTGCAAATGCCTGATGTTTTGCTTTCACCTACATTCTTCAAAGGTCTGTGACATTCATAGAAATTCTATCTTCTAAAATGATTTATGCTGCAGGTTTCTCTTTATAAACCTCCAGCTGTCATATCTAGCTGAGCAGTTTTAGAGCAGTCTGCAAGTTCCAATGGCAGTGGATGATCACTGGTAGGGAACAGATCATTCACCAGCAGCCTGCTGCTAAACTTGCAAGTCAATAGATGAATAAAGCTTCAAGATCCTCCATTAAATTCAGAACCCTCCAAATTAGAGATTATAGGCATATAAAATACCAGTTTCAGTGAGTTGACATACTAATCTAAGCAACATCAGCTCATTTACACTATTTACACTATACTTAAAAATCTGTAATAATAAAAGTAAAAAAAAAAAAAAGAAAAAAGAAAATCCATTAATCCCTCAGGGATGTCACATTAACCAATGCAGCTTTTTATTTTTATTTGAAGAGCAAGAAAAAATAATAAATACAGGAGTACTTTAGCTTGTTTCAAAGTAGAATAAATTTGTTTTGAAAAATTTACCAGAACTACAGGAGGCCTTTAATTACCTCTTGTACTTAGCACATGACACTCACACAGCATTTATTTTAGGGGAAATAGGAAATGGGTTCTAAAGGTTATTGTCTTATATTTGACACAAGTGTTGTATATCTTTGTATGAAGATTGATAACTTTATCTTACTTTTTAGATTGCCCATTTTATTTCTTATATTCTGTTATTAATTTTCATTGGAAATATTTTTAACCTGAGTTCTGGTAGAAGCAGCTATTCATTTAAAGTAGTTTAGCATATCTACCTATACACTGTATTCAAAGAATTTTTCTGAGAGTATTTTAGTTGTAACAGAAATCTGGGGGATGGGTGGGGAAGGTTGTGAAGGAAATTTTCACAAAAATTTTTAGGAAAACTAAGAATTATTTAGGAAAAGGAATGACTTTGTGACTTGTAACATAATCCTACAGTACTTCAGCACAATAAACCACCAATGTTTTTTGCATAAGAAATTAAAATGGGACTACTTCAATGCTACTTTATCTTTTCTGCAGAAACATAAATATTGGATTGCTGTTCTTAATTTAGCTTAAGTCTCCTAAGCATGGCCAGAAAAAAAATCCAGATATTACCACTGGCCTTAAAATTTGATCCAACTTTTTAGCAGCAATTACTATTCCCATGACACCTAAGCAAGTTTAACAATTCATAGTAGCAAGCAACCTACAGATGCTTCTCGTCATGAGAATATTAAAAACAGAAGAAAAGATCATGGAATTTATTCATTAAGAAAATAGGTTGGCAATGAATTGAAGTGATTCAAAATTGCTTTTGGAGCTTTGATTTAAACATGGAGAACACATGGCAATTATGCACCTATTCAAATAACTTTCTTTTCTTTGTCCATTCAGAATACCAATGCTGGAGGCAGAGAACTGAAACACTTCACTTGTGTCCTTAACCTGGGTAACAAAACCATCACATGCCTTCACTGGTGAAGGGTTGGTTTGCTGAAAAAGGACTACTCAAGGTGGAAGGTAACAGCACATCACAACCCAGACATATCCAGTAAACTAGATATCTAAACCATATTTACACATTTTTTTTAAAAGTATAAAAAAAATCAAGTATTGTAGAAGATTTAAAAAATAATGCAGGACAAATGAAATTTGGAAAGACTGTGTGGATTAAACAATCAGTGCAAAGTCTTCCATGGTTCTTAATTCCCTGAAAAAATTGAAAGTTAGCAGAAGTTTAGGTGAACTACGTATCTTTTCTCCCCTGGAATTTAGAAATTCCAAGATATCAGTATTGTAAAATTTCTGTTAAATATAGTCTGTATATTTAAAGATTCTACTTCTCCCAGCCAACTTGTGAACACTGATACTCTAATTGTTCACATTACAAAAAACCAACAATTCTGGGTTGTGTCCTGACCAGTAGACTTTTTTTCTAAATGAAAAAAAAGAATTAAATTTAAAACCCTAGACCTCAGCTTTCAGTTAAGTCCTTTAACTTAGCAAATCTTGGTGACTTTTTGAATAGACTTTAAGTGTATTCTGATAATTTTTCCAAAATTTAGTCTAATGTAATTATGTTTGCAAATATAAATACAACCAAAGTAACTGGCAAGTTTTGAAAACCTTAACTGTGCCATTTCATCAAACTTACCAGTGTTTTTTAAAGTTTTCAAATGCATCTATATTTAAATTCTCTTTGACAATTTGTCTTAATACATTCTTAAGCATCCATAAAACTTATGCAAGAATGTTCAAACAAGAAATTTATAGTTCTGTGTATTAAGAGTTTTGTAGCAGTCAGGAACCATTTTAAAGTGGTTTTAAAGGTACATTTTAAAGAGACTGTGATACCCTTAACATCATATTTTCTTGTTTTATTGTAAGTAGTGACAAATGAGCTCAATAGAGCCCTGCTGCCTCTCCCAGCACTGCTTGGAGAGCACCAGGAGCACAGCACAGGCAGATCTCCGGAGTCTGTTAAATACCCAGGCTTGAATAACAAGGCAGAGCCCTATTCCACCACTCCTACTAATGAGGTAAATTCTTTTGTGTATTGATTTTAATTAGTTCACTTGTGGAAAAAAAAGTCCAACATAGCATGATTAAGGGCAGCAATATAGCCCTGGGTAAGGACCAGACCTACTTTAAAGTCTAACATAATACACAAATTGTCAGTATCATAAAATCTAATTTTACATACATATATGAATGCATCTTTTACTAGGGGATTTTTTTTTTTTAAATTCCAATGGTCTGGCTGAAAGTTTAAAAGTCTGAATGTATTACACTGAATCCTGGTGTAAAACTGATGATGCTAAAAAAAAAATGATGCTAAATAAGAACATAGGACAGACCACTGAAATACTAATTAGAGACTGGAACATGGTGACAAAGAAATTCATCAAGGTATTTATAACTGAGATTATATGACTGCCTGTGGCTGGGAGGAATGCAGTGATACATACAATAGGAATTATAGGCAGTCATATAAAATTAGACCATTTCACTGATGCACTTAAATGAATGTCTAATATTGCCATACTTCTGATTGATAGCCATTACATATATATAAATATATATTATCCAAGCTGCATTTAATAGGGTATAACAGCTCTATCCACATAAATTACTGAAAGAACATGCCACCAGACACTACTTCTGTATATCAGTGATTAAGCATTTCCATAGGACATATCACCTAGAATAGATTTACACTTATTCAGTAACAGTTATTTTGTTTGATAAATAATAAGTACTTTTTAATGACTGAAGTAATTCTGATGTTTCAGCTCTCAAATGAATTAGTTCTTCATTCTGGTCGACAAGGATCTCTTCGTTCAATCTTAGGTGCACTTCAAAAGCTTTAAGAATCCTCCATTTGATTTCTGGGAAGTATTTTCTCGTTAACATCTAACATATGTACCCCGTAGGCATGATTCACACAAGACTCTGGAATTCTAAGGAAATGATGATCACTCACAGAAATGTGTAAAGAATCAAGAACTCTGGCAATTTTCACTTCAAATGTTGTCAGCGAGTGACTATTACAAAAGTACTTTTCTCACCATATCATTGAAAAATGCTGTGTACTGAGCAGGTATGAGAAAAGTTACACTTTTAATGAGCTGCACCACCTGAAGGTTCATTTCCTCGAAGTTGGTAACTGAATCTGTTACAGTCAGAGAAATGCTAATTATAGGTAAGAGATGCTCAGTACGGCCTGAATAAAGTTTATACCTTGCAGGGTGGGGAAGGGGACAGCCAACCAGGCAAAGACAAAAATTCTGGGTCCTCATTAATCACAGAAACCGCGCTCCAACCAATACCCTAAATGGCAACAACATCGTTTTCCTTAATACCATCCTTGGAAAGGCCAGCTCACACATCTAATAATGCATATATTTAAGTAATTGATTGGTTGCTTTTCAAAAATGGAAAACTATTCCCTGAATTACTAAAGAGCCGGCAAAAATTAAAACTAATGAGCTCATTTCAATAAAAATTTATGAGACTGGTTTCATGCTGACAAAGTGGGTCCTGCAGGCAGTACCCCTTCACCTCCTTGCCAGAAAAAGAAAAATCTTCGATTTCAAAATATTTTAAAATCTTTTAATGAGGTATTAAAATATAGCTACAAATCTACAGGTAATTTGAAAGGATTGTGTGCAACTCTGAGATCACCAATAAATCTTTTGCAGTATAAAAGGACTTTCTGAACAAAGCAAAAATAATATTTGTCAGCCGTAGTTACTAGAGATGGAAACTTCTCTTTAGGATCTATCAACTATATGCAAAATGAGTGATGTCACAATATAAACCAAGCCTTCTCAAATAGGTTTTATTAAGTTATTGTGTAAGTACATTTTAAGATGCAAAAACACAGCAATAAAACCCAAAGAATAAAACTCACAGGGTCCAAAATAAGAATACTTGCTCTTTTTGAACTTGCTCTTTTTATCATCCTAAGTCTGATAGAGGAGTATCATATTCATTAATATTATGCACTGTTACACACAAAATAGTTGATTTATAAATAAATATTATAATCAAGCATTTATCTAAATAAGAATTTAATGAACTAATTAACGCAATAAACCAAACAAAAACAAAGGTAAAACTCTAAATATGTGCTCCTGGATGTATCCACCAGTACAAATCCAATTATTGATCCTAATTATTTTACAAAAAAGTGAAAATAACGTTGTACAAGAATTACTTTAGATATGAATAAAAAAGTAAAACATGTTAATGTTTGGAAAACTGATTAATATCAAATGCCCTTAAAAACCTGGACTGTAAACCTCAGAAGGACATGGAAAAATACCTGCTATTTTAAAAGGTACCAAAAAATAAAAATCAGAACTATAATGTAAAACTGGAGTAGGGTAGATGTAATTTAAATTAATGCCTTTACAATAATGTGTGTGCATGTGTGTATATACATGTATATATTAAAATATAATTATGTATGTTTTAAAAATGTGCCTGCTGTAAAAATTTAGTTTTAGAGAACTTCACATTACAATCTTGCTACCTATAAAAACCAGAAGCTATTCTCAAGCTAACTTAAGAATGTTATGATCATCACTTGCCCTGCATTCTTTTTTTTTTAGTTTTTATTTCTTTTAAATACAGAAACAAGCTTTGAAAGGTCAGAATATTGCAAACTGATTAACAGAACCTATGTTTGCTTATATTTTCACAGTAGGAAATGCTGTAAAAATAGATTAAATGAACTGAGAAATACTATGGAGTTGAGATTTTTTTTGTCTCTGAAACCTGGCTATAAGTTAAGCTTCTTCTCCATCTTCTTCTGTGAGATATTTAAACAAATTTAAGCACAATATATGTTGAAATATGCAATCATATACACAAGAGATATTCAGAACAAGTAGAGAAATATTGTCATCCCAATTAAAATAAAATTTGATGTACACCACAACCAAATCCATTTTTTGAGCCTAGTGGGACTTTGAGTATTACACTGTTTTTCTTCTTTGTACTGTTGTTGACACTCTCAGAACCATCTTCAAAGCACCGTACTCTTTTGTGTGGTGTAAAACCAGTATGCTTCCAATTTTGCCATCAATCATCTTTAATAGCATATGCTATTAATGTAATTTTGTTATTGAAGATTCCTAAATCTATTCAGTGGTTTGCACAAGACAATTACGTTTTTTGTTATATGCATGCAGGCAATCAGATAGCGTCTTTTTAAATTAGAGCAATTAAACATGGTCATTATAAATGGTAGATTATTAAAAAAAATCATGAAGTGTCAATATGACATTCTTTGATTTAAAATAAAATGGTAAGAGAATGGAGGGATGCATTTTAATTATTTAATTTTAAAAGTGTGCTTGAAAAATCTTCTTTATGAAAGCTTTATGATGTTGGAAAATGTCTTCCATTTCTGCTTTTACAGAGCCATGGATGGTTTTACAGATATTTCTTAACATTGTAAAAAACATTTTCCAACACAGAGAAACCCTCTACACATTATCTAGAAAAATATTTAGGATATATGGTCACTTTCTCAAAAGTGAAAAAAGAAAAAAAAATTCTGCATTAGTACATCTGCGTAGTCAGCATTGAAGAAATGTCTGCAGTTTGTACACCAACAAAAATTCAACACATTACACATATTTTTGCCACAAGAAGTTAAACAGCTACATTATTTTGACAGACCACTTCTTTTTCTTTCTTGCAGTAACAGGTTGCTTCCTGCCTACCTTTGCAGTGTCAGAACCACGCGTTCAGTGAGGCACTCCAGGGTGTGTGTGATGCACACACAGCCCCACAGTCCCACTGCTACCAAAATTTATCTGCCCCCAGAGCTGACAGGCAGCTGTGCATTGCTGGATGGCACGTCCTGCTTTCAGTCTTACTCTAACTGTAGATGCTGAGTGCCAGAAAAATTCCCTGAGTGTCCCTGCTTCCATGGCACACCTGGCAGAAGGATGAGGAACCTGAAGAGGCACACCTGCATAATCTCCATGTTTGATAAATTTGAAATATGAACATGAAATATGGACCATGAGATTTGATAGCTTTTTGCACCTAGATGTCAAATAGTTACAATAAAACATCTACAGATTTTGAAATTGTATAAATATCCTCCCATGGTTCCAAAGACCTGCTAAAATTGCTTAAATATGCTCCAGAATGTCATGCATAGCAAGTCACCCTCCCAGTCCAAAACACAGAGCTGCATGTTATAGACACTGCAGTAGATTTTAGGGGAAGTTATTTGTAAATATGATGCTTTTTCTCTCACTGCTGTTTCTTAGAGCCTTCTAGAATTAACTCAGCATGATAAAAAGGAACTTTTCACTGAAAGACTGAACTCACAACAGGTCAATTGCATATAAAAGCCGACTCTGAAAAGGGATTTTTCAAAGAATCTCTTTTTATGAATGTATACCTCAAATACAGACATGCTGGAGATCATACTGACACAGCTGTATATGATACTCTAATACCAATAATTTTACAGGACTCACTATGATTTACTGCCTCATCCTTCTGTGACATTTCAGACAACTTCTTGTGGGAAGCAAAGTAAGTTAGTATAGCTTTGACAAAAGTTTTAAAAAAACCTAAACCAATAATAAAAATTTTGTAAAGAACAAAACGAAGCATGGGGAATGTTAGACTTGCATCCTGTTGTGAAAGAGTTAAGCACGTCTTTTAACTCAGATCAGCATAATTATTATGAATTGTTGTTTTGAGTAAAGCAGGTAAGGAGCAGAAGAGGAGTTCAGTGAAATGAATGAGAACGAAATTTGCTCTGGGAAAATGGTGAACTTCAAAATTGCTTTCAGCAGTTAAAATGAGAGCACTTGAAGATTCTCTACCATGTAGAGTACACAAAGTAGTTTTAGCTGGCATGAATTGTATACATAAGCAACAGTACAAAAAAATAAGTCCATGTGGGATATCAAAAAGGCTGAGAAAAAATATTCCCTTCCATCAAATCACCTCTGGGCACTATGGGTTCATTCATTCTTTAGATGTAGTTGTGAATATATTCTGGTACATTTTGGTAAGTAGTGTTTAATCCATTTTATAGATGGATGATGTCAACTATACCCGACCTTATTAGCAGCAAGCCTAATTCAGACTTGCATCTACCTGTCACCATAGATCTCCAGTCCTATTTTCAGAACAAAATTTATCAGAGAAAAATATTCAGTACAATTAGCTGTTTCTGCATTGCCTAATTTGAGATATCAAGGAAGTGAAACAAAAAAAGGAATCTATCACCTATATTAATGGATGTTTCAGATCAATTTAACCTGAACTAATATATTTTCTTAATGACAAATCAATGTCAAAAATAATGAAAGAACTTAAGATTCTGTGTGCTTTCCTAAAGTCTTTGCTGTTAAACAGGGTTGTACAGCCTGCCAGTCTTGCATTATTTATTAGCTGTGAATATTATTAGACCATGTTGTGGTTTACAGTACTGAAAAGATAGAAGCCAATTATTTCTTCTGCATTCTTTCAAGACTTACAGTTGAAAAGTAAAAAAGAGTCTTTATATCAACTAAATAAAATTAAGAAATTCTAACAAATCTAGAAATAAACTGCAAATTAATATACTACAGGTTTAATTTTCTGTTATTGGTTCAATTTTATATGAATGCCTACAATTTCTCCAGATGATTTTTCCCCTGAGACCAGGATCAGGTGCTGAGGTCAAGAATCCATCCATATTCACATTTATTGAGGCTTATTTTACAGCCATTTTAGAATAAAGAGAACTTTAAATTTATAAAAACTTTATAACCAATATTACAGTAGAATCTATGGGCAAGAACTAACATACACTTAGCACTGTACAAACAAGCAAAGAAAATCTCTCCTGATGACAAAAAATTTCAGTTTCAGAGTGACAAGTGGGTCCTGTGGTTAAGAGTACCAAAAGGACAGGATGATCCTTAATACTTATCTCAAAATAACATTTTCAGAAGCTGTTCCATTGCTTTATTTAGTGGACCAAAACCAGAAACCTTTACTTGCTCCCCAGTGCAGCTGGCTGATGTGAGTCTTCCCAATGTCTGGATCTCCTCTTTAGTTCCCAGCTGAGAATTGTTCTTTCAACTGTTCCTCAGTATCATAAGAGAAGAAAAAGCTTCAAGGCATAATTTTTTCCTACTAGTAAGAAGAGAGTCAGACAACTTCTCAACTAATATCTGGATATTTTTGTGAGAAAAACGAAGTATATGAAGAGAAACAAGGAAAGAGTTTATTGACATCAAGTTTGCATTGACACTGAGACTGCAACTCACTAATAATGTCTGGGATCACAATTCTATGACAAATCAGTGGCAGAACTGAAAAACTGAAAGGATGCTTCATTGGAAAAACAAGTAAATTCTGTTAAACACAACAGTTATTGATATGTGAGTACTGAATAGGTTTGTGGTCTGCCATAAATACAGAACTCTATCTGAATAAATAACGTTATGAGTAGAGCATGGATAACTATTTACAGGAATTTCCAAAACTTTCAAGTGTGTTTATGCTTAGAAAACAGCCTGTGTAAAGCCTGGATCCCCAAGACAGAACATGCAATTGCAGAATCGTGTTTAATGCCAAAACATGCCTGTGACTTGCAAACCCAAAATCTTTTTACACGCTCGGGAGAGATGAAAACGCCATTTTTCTGTGGGGGCTGGGGCAGGAACAGCAGAATCAGTCTGTCCATCCACGAGGGGCTGAGCTAGGGTTACCCAGCTAATTTACCTTGTGACCTGAGCTAGATCTTTGAACCCATTCCTGCAGAGGTGAAGAACCAGGGTATTAAGTTTGATTCATTTAAAAGCGCCCAACCAACATAACAAATGATTTTAATAAGATCTACAACTCTACCGGGAAAACTGTACAAGGAGAGCCCAAGTGCTTCTTTAATGTTTAAAACTTGATTAAATATTTACAGTAGCATAAGACTGAAAAAAATCAAAAAGCTCCTCCTTGTCTTGACTCCATCAAATCATGTTTATGGTAGCTCATGAAGAGCAAAAAATTTTGCCATTATTAGAAACAAATATAAAAGCTAAATTCAGATACACAAAATTTTGTAATTTCTAGCATGCGTATTCATGATTACACGTATTTATAAAAGAAAAACAGGACTAAATATATTTATGCTTGCTAAAACCACTATTTTAATTTTAAAGACTGAGACTTTTGAGAGATAGCATATATATTTTCCCCCATTCCCTTATATATCTTCTGGATTATGAAGGCTTATTTTGGATATCTACCTATCAACCAGGAATTTTCAATTTTCTTTTGGATTTTCACAGTCCTATTATTGTCCTTCAGGGTAATGAATGCAAACCCCTAATACAATAAACTTGCTTTTCTCAGCTGCTTCTTTATGAATAGCTCATACAGCACATCCACAGCTTTCAAATTACTTCAGGTTCTAAAGGAACATTCAGGTGTTCACCCTTTAATTAGCACAGCCTTTGGAAGAGAGTTTTTGCATAGAAGTCCACATGCCTGTGAACAGATTTTTGGCTCTAGATGAGTTCCTATAATAAACAATTACAAGTTACAGTCAAGAGCTGAGTTTGAATGAGTTCAATGTGTTGGAAGCAGTCTAGAATCTCACTATGGAAGAGAGTGAGGAAAGAGATAGATAGGAAGTTATTTGACTCAAGTCATACCATAATCCACTGTAATTCTCTGCAAATGAGGCATCTATTCCAACACCTTAACAAGTTACCTAGCAAAACTGCTGAAGTTACAAAAGCCTCAAAAACCCAATTCTCACAGGAATGGATTAGTGTACTGAAATAAATACCACGGCCAGCTCTCTGCAAATGAAGTCACAGCACATATAATGAAAGAATCTGGAGTGAAATCATTGTCATTATAAAAAACCTATTTGATTCTGTTTCTGACGAAAAAATCTGTATCCTTGGGCAATTAGGTCTTAAAAATGGTTGCCCATAGGTGTTTATAAGAAGCTAATTGTTACCCTGAAGCCATTTGGAAACCTGCACATTCACAAGTAGTTATACAGCTGGATAAACCCAAAAGCCTGTCTCACAATTGACCCACTAAAGCAAGGACACAAGAAAACCTGGGAAAACTGAAATCCCACATCATCCCTAGTCCCTGAGGATAAGGCAGAAAAAATGATGTTTCTGTCACTCTCCAAATCAAGCTGTTGGAAAACTGTGAAGTTTTTCCTGTAGCCAACCAAAAGTACATGGAAGCCAATGGCCTTCCATGAACACAAATCAGCCAGTCAAACTAGTTATTCCAGCTAGTCGTGCCCATTAATGAGGATATGAGACAAAAAAAAAAAAAAGAAAAATTTATTTCTCAACTGCATGCTTTACAAAGCCAGAAGCAAGAACTGTGATGGATTAACAAGAATATACCACTAGACTATGAAATCAAGAGTCCTCATTTAAGGCATGCTGTCATTTTGTGCAAGTTCCTAACTTCCTTGTGACTCAAGCTTCCCAGATGTACAGTGGGAAAAACGCACCTTTGATAAAAAAAACAGATCCTCTTTCAAAAATGTGAGTTCTCAAGTATTAAATAAATACTTTATATTTTACTATGCAAAAGATTTCTACATCTCCTCTAAAGAAATAATTACGCTATTTTGGTTTAGCTTTAGAATTTGGGTATGAGTCAGAATTCCTATAAAGAATCACATCAGTGCTAGCCACCTTTTATTCACCCATTCATATAAACACCAAGAGCATATACAGGGCAGTGCAAAGCAGGCAAACTGCTTTTCATGGCTTGCACCCCTGTGCTGCAGTTCTCAGCTTTATGCACTTGGGTACAAACTGCCATCTGTAGCATGTATGTCAAGAGCTGCATGACACCATTCATGCACAGAGGCAGCCACCTTCCATCTGCTGTGCAGTCAGGCCACACATAACTCAGTCCCACCTTTAGACAAAACAACTGCTGCTTTCTCAGCCTGACAATGAAATTAGGTGATTGATGCCACGGGCAGCTCCCATCTAACATTCAACCAAATGCACACTTAGCATTTAGGCGTCACCTGTTCCAGGCATAAAACAAAACGGGCTTTTTTCACTGTAATTCTTTGTAGGAAGGGAGTCTGACACTTCACCCAAAGCTCAGCACAAAAGTGACTTCAAGTAATCACCAGAGAAAAGTTCCCCTTCAACCCTCACCCCCGTATTTGACACAACTTTTAGCCATGTGTTTAGTGGATATATTACTTTCACAGAAAAAAATCTACCTGTTGTGCATTAACAATGCTAAAATATGTAGACCCATACCTAAAAACCATAAATTTTTCATAGTATGATAAACTCAACTTGTAAGCTATGCATAGTCCAATATTAAAATAAAAGCATATTTTTTAATAATTATGAGATCTAATATTGATATACACAAACCAGCACTCAACTCCTGGAATCAAATAAAGTCCCTCTAAGGTTTCAATGCATTCTTGGAAAGCAATCAAAGGCCTCTTTTTCCATAAGTTTGTTATTTATAGAAAAGCATTTGATTGTTGCATTGAAGTGTGCACTCTATGTGTAAAAAGGTGTTTATGGGTTTTAGTACAGTATAGTTAATACCCAAGCAATACCTAGCCCTTTCATAAGAAAGAACCCTTACTGAGAGGATATATATTGTACTTTTCATCAAGTGTACAGCATACAATTACATTTGTTGGTGGTCTATAACGTAAACCCCAGTTGAGTCAGCTTATAGCTTATGGATTTGTTGTTCTGCATGCAACAATTAAGAACAGTTACATTTTTGGATTCAACTGAAAGTAAAGAGCAAGATTTGAGAAAAATATTCATACTTTCTTTCAAAGCAAACTATAAAAGCTTCCAGAATATTTTAAAATCAAAACTACATTGCTTAGGATTTAATATATTCTTTCTGCTATGTATGGATTGATAATTACATACTTTCCCACAGACAAAGAAAATAAAAGGTGCAAAGACTACACAAAGCAGACCTTCCTGCACACTAAAGGTACAGTTACATTCAGTACAAATGTAGTAAAACACAGACCTAGCAAAACTCCTACCACAGCATAACTTCAATCATCCATTGGGTTACACACCTGACAATATTCAAAACACAAGAGAAAGAAAGCCAAATAAAAAATAAACCCTTTCCTATCACAATGAAATCCAAAGAAAACATTAGTTTATAAACATCCAGAATCTGAAATTTAATATAAATTCAGCTTCCCATATATGAATTCAAAGAAGTATCCAATCATGTAACATTTAAGGGGTAATGTTACTTTTAAGGTTAGAAGGAATTGTAAAATTCAAGGTTTCAGAGCTTGAATATTTTAATCCCAATGTATGATTTAAATATGTGCATATTTATTTTGGCTGTTTTTATATTTTTTTGATGTGTTCTTAGTTTCAGAATATAGAGGAAGAGAAAAACAAAGTTATTTTGGATCATAAAATCTGCAGTCCTAAGAATCTTCTTTCTGATACTGACTGGAATTTTGCATGACTACAGGCTGAGGATCAAGTTCTTAGAAGTGAAAAATCTTCTTAGAACACACATAAGCATAACTAGATAACTGAGCTGGGCACCAATGTCACAAGCAAAATTCCAATATGAACTGCATCTTGAGTAAGTTGTTGTGGCCAAGTTTAATTTTCAAAATTAGGCACCTCTCACTTCATAGATTTGGGTTCTGTCCATTATGCTGTAGCCACAATTGAACAAGACCCTTAAGCACTTAAATATGTCAGATGGAAAGTCCCTGTTCAACCACCTAGAGTAGGAATTCAGTGGCAGACATTGTGCCAGTGCTGATCCCACATGGTCAAACAGCCTGACTGGCACGGTTACCTACAAGAGATGCCAACCATGCCACTGAAAAACCAACCCTGAAGCAATTTTGGCCCCAAGAAAGCCATTGACATACCCATGAAATGCAGTTCCTTGTGGATTCCTTTATAGTTAAGATTTAGTAAAACTTAGAAAAGACCTTTTCTTAAATCAGGATCCCCACAGAAGTTTTAAATAAAATAGATCAGAAAATAAAGTTACAAGTACAGCATTCAGTATTCTCCTTTTAAAAGCATTTGGGTGCATTCAAAGTTTATTCACTGAACCAACTTGATATCAGGAGTAATAGAAGTTCTGTGAACTCTAATTCCTTGGACTATACAGGCAAAATTCATACTTACTGTTCTTTAATCATGGTTTTAAGTAACAAAAGAATATCTGTAGATACAGATTTTTCAAGATACTGAAAGTAGGAAGGCATTTATACATATTGATAAATTTTCTTGCTGTAAATGAAACCAAACTTCATGAGTGTAATGCACAGTAAGTGTGCATCGAGGTGAGAACTAGAATAAATGAAAATTCATGTACAAACAACCTCCCACAATTCAGCAGTTAATTCAAAGAGAAATGCAGATTTAACTTATAATTACAAGACAGAACTCTGAAGTATGTTATAAAGTAAAATGTTTGCACAGAAATATATTTTGCTAGAAAGCAAAATGGTAGCTCATTTGCATATTTCTTTTTGTTAACACACAAAAGAGTCAAACTGTTAAAATTAAGATAGCAAATTGTTTGAAAACCTCATTTTTAAGCAAAATAAATCAGGCTGAAAACAGCCATTTTACACATAGTCCCAATTTTTGCAAAGTTGATCCAGAACACATCATTCTGAAAAAGAAGACTAGACTGGTATTTCAGACTACACAGATCTGATGACTTCAATAGATGCTGAGTGCTCTCATCCCAGACTTGTTCAGTGCTTCATTCACACCAAACACAGAAGCAGTTCAGCAGGTGCTTTCAGTCTCTTGCTGGACCAGAGCCAGTATTTTCTGTCTCACTCAACCCCAAGTAGAAAAATTCCTCTCATATTTACAGAATTCAACAGATCACCTTCTGGAAAGTACCAGACATTTAAAATGTTCTATCACGGTAAAACTAAACTGGCATAAAGGCAAGGTTTAGCGACCTAATTTTTTTCCCCCAAGCAAAAACAAAGTAAGCTACAGTATGTATCTACACTGATACTTTCATTTTAGGAGGGTGCTTACTCCATGTTTTAAAATGAATTCCAGTAGGCTGGCACAGACACCTTCTTTGATGCTCCACTGCTGACTTCAAAGTTAGCTTAGATTCATTAAATATCACAATAGCTTTGCAAAACTATCAGTTACAGTATTATATGAGTGGAACTTTCTATGACAATACAGATGAATGCTGTTATATTAATAACTCAATAGATTGTATGTTTGAATCTGATTTCATAACATCTATTTTTTCCCCTTTCTGTGTGACAGCAGCCTCAGAACAGTAAATTTCAACACTCTGTGAGCTGTTTGGAAAACTATGAATTCAATGAGTCAAAGTGGAAAAGAATGGTAAGGGGTAAAGGTACCTATGGATCTGCACCAAATTGGTTTTGCCAACTAGGCACTTCTTTTAACACATTCCTACTCCTCAGGGAGGTGCATGGGCTTTCCTACTGATATACTATTGTTTATTTCAAGACAAATTTCAGCTAAGCATTAAATCAGATCAGACAATGTTTGGCTTAAGGAGAAGTTCCTACAATGCAGTTAATACAAAATATGGCCAAATAAATATTTGCAACTTGACCAAAATTATCTTCTTGCATTAATTCTATCATAAAACAAAGTGTTTACACAGATGATTACTGATTATGCTGTACTACATTTTTGTTTACTACAATGCACACTACATTTTGTTTATGAGGGGTAACAGATTACCAAAAAATGCGTGCTAGGAGTTAAACATTGTTCTGTAGAATAAATGGTTGAAGTGAAATCTGATAGTGTATGCATAATCCAACACGCTGATATTGTACACAACTCGGCCATGTGTTTGTACAGGAGAATATATTAAACCCCATCTGTTTTAACAGTCTTTAATGTTATAAATTAGGAAAACATCAAAAATGTCAGGAGACGGCAAACACTTATTTGTTGTCTTTCAGCTCTATATTTATTAGACAAGTTTGTTATCAAACTATTCCTCTAAACATGAAAAGAACAGCAGGCCTTCTGGAAAACCAGATGGCTGCTGTGGTTTTGAAACATGTTCTGGAAGGGTTATGTAGTTTACATTTTTTCTTTTTCATAAAGGATTGTGTGGGATGTGGCATGGTTCTCAGACACAGAGCTCCCGCAAAAAAACCCAAGGGGTATGTGGGTGGGAGAGTAAGGGACTACTTGAGGATACAAAAAGAAAGCAAAATTATCCATGTCACTGAATTTAGGAGACCTTCTTGTAAGAAAAGAGAAACTTTTTGACAACAAAGGAAATAAGTTACCACTATAAAGAAAAAAAAAATGTTTTCAGACTGCAGTCTTAGGCATTTCACTGCCTTTCTCTGAAACAGAAGGGGGCCCTAGACACTGAAATTAAATGGGGGACCAAAAAGAAGCAAAACATCAGAAGAAATATACTTGATGGGATGAATTACATGCATGTCAAGAGGAAAAAAGAAAAAGGTCAGTCTATAAAATTGAGAACATAATAATATTCCAAAAGGAAAAATGCTTAATAACATTTGGTTAGTAGTTAAATCAATACACAGTAGGAGGAAAATTGAAATATAAAGAGGAATGAAAGCCCCATTTCAGGAAGGATTAGAAAATTCAAGAAAAGGAATCCATGGCTACCTCCAGTATTTTGCATTTGGAATGACATTTTCTGTCACAATCTTTTGTTTCAGACCACAAAAAGAAAAAAAAAAAAAAAAAAAAAAAAAAGGAAGGTATTTCATTCCAAGGACACAGCTTTGCCAGAGAAAAAAAGAGGCATTTGAGAATTTGGATAGTCTCTGGGGTTGGGATGGCAGATCTTCCTGACCCAGCAAGGGGGCCAAACAAGCCAGGTGCCAGCATTCTTTAATAACTCCAGCAAAGCAGCTTCTCCAGCTGTCCTTCACCTAGGAATTCTGGTTATACACCTCTGTCCCCCTCCTAAAAAAAACCCCACACCTGTTGCCAGCCCTTTGCTACACCTCTGTGTACAGAGTCTGCTTGCAAACTGCAGCCAGCCCACCTGACGCTGCCAGGAACGCACAGCAAGCCTGACCGGAGCTGGCTGGGGTCCCAAACCCGCGGCAGAGAGCACGGCTGGAACAGCCACAGCCCCGGCTGATACGGGAAAACAGGGAAACACCGTTCCCATCAGGACACTGCTGCAGGGCTCCGGGGGCTCCAGCCCTGGCAGTTCGAGGCTCTCAGGACAAAGCCTGGACTACACCGGCCTCATCCTGGAGCTGATTCCTTCAAGCAGGACGTTAGAACAGAGACCCTGGAGGTCACTCCCGAGCTCATTAATCCTGTGATTACTCAGAAACTAGGAGAGCTCCCAAGAACACCCTTTTCTTAATTCAGTCTTTTTTGTGACTGACCATTTACTGGACAGCTAACAAAGTTCTGGATGAAACAATTTAATTAAAATAAGCTGAAACTTGACTTTTTTTTAAAAATCAGGGCATAACTATTTGGCAGATATTTTGGCAATATCTTTATCCAAAGAGGTTCCTGTCAGATCTTTTTTTTCTTATTTCTTCTCCCTGATTTATAAAGATGGGGTTTTAGAAATATATTATTTTTCTCTAAGTCATTATTAAGTAACCCTTGAATTACAATGTTGTATTTCAATTTTCATCACTCGTCACACTCAGCCACAAATACTAGTACATTTTCTTCACTCAAAACATATCTTTTATTGATACCGTGTCTGCAATAATGATGCAGGTGAATTTTATCATTCCTTTCACCCTACTAGTAATGAACAAATTCACTGCTTATTACTTTGGACTTGATCTCTAGCAAAACACTACTGGAACAAACAATTTGATTTGTCAACACCTTTACAAGGACTCTTCAATCAATGTCACAAATCCAAATTTAAGCAGCAAAATACATTTGACTGCAAGACCCCAGACTGATTAGAGCTTCGAGTTCAGTGAATTGCACCAGACAGGACAGCAATCAGATTATTAACTCCACTTGAAAATACTCTCTGCTGCCTGGGATTAGCATGCATATTTTGATATAGATCGATAAGCAATCTCCTTTCTATAAGAAATGCCTGCAACATTCATTTGGCTGATCAAAGGTATATATCAGCTTGTTGTGACAGCTAGCTATTGTTTTCCTCTTTCTTTACAGGAGAGTCTCTATTAAAACAAAATCCCTGGCTCCCTTTCACCTAATAGTGGAAGTCAACAGAGAGTCACAAAATTCCATCTCCTCAACACCGAAACACAATTAGTACAGAAAGCACTTTTGCCTTTTTTGTGGTAACTTCATTTTCACTTCTTCATTCTTTCTGTTCTCCCTCCCTCCCCCGTTCTAAAACTATGAACATTCTCTTCAAGCCTTCCAAACATTTTCATGGTATTCTTCTCTACTTCACTCACACTCTAATTAGAAAAAAATTACATTTAAAAAAGAATTGAATAACATTTTTCACAAGAACAATATATTTTGTGGCTTTGGATTAAAAATAAAGCAACTTTTTATGCTCAGGTTCACACAACAAAATCCAGTTAAACAAAATTTCCAGTTAACTCATCAGAGAAAGAGGGCAAGATATTTTCTGCATAAGGTAACATGAACTCTTAAATGAGCTCTGGATTTTATTGCATCTGCAGAACTGAAAAACCAAAATTTATCTGCCAAATTTTTTCAAGATAAAAGCACAGGCATTTCATCCCTCCTCTAATTACATATGAAATAACTGCTATCTCATCTGAGCTTTTTATCTTTTTAATAAAAAAGACATTCTTTTAAAAAGGCAAACACAGCTTGCAAAGCATACAGTCAAAAGTGGCTTTGCACAGAACAAACAGACACCACGCCTCAAGGAGGCCATCAGAGAGCCAATGTGCATTTTGATCTTCTGAGGGAGAGATGCTCTGAGATCAACATGAGAAGAGAAACCTCAATTAAAGCTTTTTTCCCAGCAGCACTGGCTCTTGAAAGAAAACATTCCAACCCAGATTCAGCTGTAGGACGGAAGTCCTGAAGCACAGGAGAGAAGATTCTCCATCCACACACATTCTTCAAGGACCGATAGAAAACACAGGAGCTTTCACTGCTGGTTTTAGAACTTTTTACAGCTGTTTACATTTTAATTGGTGATCTTCCTAACCAAATATTTCTAAAATATAACCCAGTAACAATGTACTGAATTCCCACCCCAGTGAACTCAGTGAGCCTTTCCCAGTGCCAATGGTTTTGCTCCTAGGCCTTGTCTAGAAACAGCCTCCATGTACCCCCTGTGCTCCAGGAGAGAGCAAAACCTGATTTTTTAACCTGTGTTTACCTCCCTGCTGATGCAGCTCCTTCACACTGGAGAGCAGCACATGAGAACTGGACTCACAGCCTGAATCTGCTCTGGTAGATATGATTTCCAGGCATTTATCAGCATAAATTTCAGTCACTTACAATGTTCCAAATACTTTTATCTCAACACTGTTGGTTTTTTTTTTTTTTTTCCCTACTTTAGGACTTTCCCAGCAGAAGTTGAACATTATTTTTTAACGTCCTATAAATAAAATAGTTCCTTCATCACTGAATCCCTATAGAAAATCCTCAGAAAATCATGTTAACTCTAAATAAGCCTAGGTTTCCCAATACCACAGAGACATGAATTCATACAAAGCAATTTAATCCATATATGTGTACCTAATACATACTGTATTAACTAAGACAAGAGAATTTATCATATTCTAATCCTTGTTAGATTTTTTTCCTCCAGTAATTTTCAAACATTTATAATTTCTGGTGTCATAGAACTGCAACAGAAACTGCTATGAACAATATGTCATCTCTTATTATTATTTCTGCTTAATGAATTTATTCAAACTGGGCAATCTGTAGGCTAGAACAAACAGGAAGCAAATTCTAAGTAGTTCTTTCAGCTAAAGATACAAACAAAAAAGAATATTTTAGGTGGAACTCTTTTCATCCATTAAATTTCAATATTAAAAAAAATAAATCCTACTTGCACCTTTGTAAGATAATGCAATAAAAGGCAGCATTTAGGAAAAGATAATTAGTTCTTAATTTCAGCTCCATAACTAAAACTGCATGTGGTAGTGTATAGCAGAGCATGGGCTTAGCTTTTGTTGACTGTTTTCTTTGTATTTTAAGTTGCAAAGGCTTTTCTGAATGATAGGTAGGGAGGTAAAGGAAAAGGAAAAGAATCCTACAAATACCCAGCAGTCAGTCCTACTTACTTCCCAAGGTGATTTTTTTTTCTTCCAAATAATCCTTTGGCTATACAAGATCAACATCAATCTCCCTTTTCAGTTTATCAAGGAAAAACTTGTACACTGATATTACCTGGAAAGCCTAGACATCTCTTTATGACATGAGAGATTAAATTTAAAATGATTATCCAGATTATTGATTCACTAAGAGGATCAATGGATTTAATAATATTCTTAAAGCAGAACATTAAGATAAATAAGGATACACATAAGGATAATTGTTTGTACTTCCTGAAACTAGTGGGAAGAACAGGAACTGCTTTATCACTTTTTTTGCAAACCCAGGATATTTAAATTGATACCCAAGTTGTTTTTCTTTGCTGGCCCTTCAGCAGAGACAGTCTAAATCTAATTAACTGCAGATAGCAGCTTCATATTTGATTAAGAAATCTTACATGGAAAACCAAGGATTTCAAGATACAGGTTCTAAATCTTTAAGCTTCTTAACATGTTTATGATTTTTTTGATGTAGCATGTCAAACTCAGCAATACATTGATTTTTGTTGTGCAATTTTATAGTTCTGTTGTGCAGGAGTAGCAAGTGGGTCACCTTATCAGACATAACCTTCATTTTGCACTATTATTAATGATAAAAGGTGCATTTAAAAGCATCCCCTAAGTACCAAATTGGGTAGAGTGACTGCCTCTTCAAAGAAATTTTTGATAAAAATTTTCTACTTTTTACTTGACACAAATATATTTCACAGAAAATTTGCTCAAATACCTTCATAGAACAATACACTGGCGCAAAATCTTGATTCCACTTCCTATGATTTGTGTTACACACAGAACACTTTGAAATCACTCCATATTGGGGTGAATAGCTCATTTTGCTAAAGAAACTCACTGTTGGCTGCCTTCCCAAAGGAAGCAGAGTCTTCTGACAAGGAGCATGCATTTGTGCTCACCAGCAGGAGGAGATGAATCCAGCATCCCTACCCTTCCATCAGTCATTTCCCTCCATTGCAATGGCAGAATTTGATTCCCTCTTGCACACCCAGAACCACAGCAGGCTGTGCAGAAGGGCATTTAATGCTGCAACCTGACCCAAGCAGAAAAATACAAATAAAAAATAGTGATTTGCACTTCTAAGTACCTAGACTGTATATCACTCTACTAAATCTGAATTCACTGATATTGTTCATCTTTGACAAAAGAGGAGGTTGTTGCACAGAGCATTAATTCTGAAGGAAATTAATCTTCATTAATCACAATGGCAGCATTATTGACACAATGCCCATATTAATTCAATTAGATACCTTATTTCTCTATTCCACATTAGTAATGTACTTGCTTCAAATTGAGAAATTATTTGTGCTAACTGTTCTTTTGGATGAAACCTGTTTTCTGAGTATACATTGGAAAATTGTTAGGAGACACAAGATCCTATTTAGGGGCAGGAAAAAAAAAAGACATTTGAAAATATCATTAGATGTATCAGAACTATTGTGGTCTTGTTTTTAAGATAGGTCCTGTCTATAATCCTGCTTCTAAACATGTGATCAGTTACAGAGTTTCACACTTATGCACCTCTTAAAAATAGAAGTAACTACTTTTCAGGCAGAAGAGAAGCTGCCACTACAGAGAAGTAGGAAAAAAAAATCCACAGCTCTATGGCTCCCTTCCCTTCTCACAGTGAACACAACCAGAATTTTCCAGAGGCTGCTCGGCCCATCTGAAAGTCTCTCCTGTAATAAATGCAGGAACACAGACAGACACAACACATCAGAGCTGCACTGACACTGATCTGGGCTCCATCTTTTGACTTATTCAAGAGTAAACCAGAATGAATTAGGTGGAATGAAACACAAGTTCCTAGGTGTTAAACTACTCTCAGTAATCTTTTAAATGCAATTATTGATGCAATTATATCCACTGATAAGACAGACATTCAACAATTTCAGTGATAATTTCTTTGAACTAAAGATTTTGGACATAAGGCACAGGACACTATTTTAAATAAAGGTATATTTAGACTGTCAATCTGAACAAGCTGGATATACTAAAAGGAAAACAAGATAACAAGATTAAATAATGAAGATAATGTAGCACAAAAATAATGGGAGGTGATAAACTTGCATTTAAGAGACCAAAGAACATAGAATCTATTTTTTTATACCCAGGCCACTCCAAGTGTTCAAGCATACCCCAGAGGTCTTAAAAGAAAACAAAAAAAAAAAGCATCAGAAGAAGGAAAGGAGAGACTGGCTTCAGACTGATTGCTGCTGAACTGCAGAATGTGAGAGGAAAAAGAAATTTAATCTGCTCAGGACACTTACTCCTTATCATAGTAGTGTCTTCAAAAAAAGATTTAATTACTTAAGCTTGGATATATTTGTCAGTATATGGCAAGCTACTATATTGGGATTAATGCTCTGAAGCATCTTCCTTTGTCACCTGAGATTTTCCCTGAGTGTGTCTCATGTATAACTAAACACCATGTTTAGCAATGAGTCTTATGTAAGAGTCCTTCTGCTTCTGTTTCCACAGAGCTTATGCTAAAAACAAGTGACTGATTTAAGTGACATTGGGAGGCCCTTTGAGTGTAATTCGCCTTATTATCTTATCAGTGCTGAAGTCAGGAAGTGTGAATCTTATCTAAGGATTACAACTGGCAAGGATCATGATTAGAAAGATAGTATCTCATAATCTATCTCAAATTGTTTACTGTATTCATGCTATTTATACCCAGCATATAATTAAAAGCCACACCGTTGACACGCAGGTATGAAGTTTTGACTGCATGATTATATAAACAGTGTTATGGAACTCAGGTCATGCTCCCCTCAAGAATATAACAAAGAGCAAATAAATGAGCTCAGGAGGGAAAACAAGAAAAAAAAGCCCCATAACTTGTCTGAGCACAAAAAAAAATTTAAAAAATCAAAATAATCCAGAATGGAATGAAGCCCAGTATCAGTACACAGGGAAAGAGGCAGGAATGAATTCCTTCTGTTACCAAAGAATTTCATCAAGGAAGTAAAGTTAAGGGTTAGTCATATACAGCACTCCTGTTCTTTTGAAAAACTTTAAGTTCAGGGTAGCATTGAAGAGTAGTCTTAGAAATGAAAATATAAATGTCTGTATTTCTCTAGCACTTGAAAATCTGCATTATCTATGAACTACTTCAACTGTATCAGGCACCTGTTTTGTTCAGTCTGTTTGGAATCTACTGTTTAACAGAGATCCCTGCAGAGTCCCAGCAACTTATTTAGGGACTCTACCTGGGCCTAGGGCACCAACAATGTAGATCACATGCACAGACACTATCTGAGGAATTATATTAATATATAAATTACATCTCTTACTTAGAGTGTATTCTGAATTGCAGACCCACACAAGTTACCTGCAAAGTCCACTGAGGTAAACTCCATTTCTCAAACACTTATAAAATTACAAGTACAGCTGCAATCCCAGGGTTCTGTGGACTGCCTTGGTGGTACACATGCCCATCAATTTTCTGGCAATCCTGTAATGAAAACAGACATTATTAACAAAGAGAAAAAACACTGAGCTGATAGCCAGGCAAGACCTGAAGTCCTTATGAAATACTCTACATATTTGCTGTATTTAACCAGATAATCAACCCTTGTACTAATCAGAACTGACCTTTAGATTATGTGCTCCTGTCTTTAATCCAGACAAGGAACAACCTCTACCCCAGCTATTGGCTCCTTTTTAGCACAATTACTTTCCTCTTCATTTCAATGGCATATGAGTACTGTCTTATCACAGAACCATCTACATACAGAGACAGCAGAGCACATGCATCACACACTTCTCAAAACTGCTGCTGCCATTCTTTGGACACAGACACAGGTAAAAACCCCAACCAACCACCAACCAACCAACCCACCAATCCACCCTGATGGCGCAGACATGACAATGCAGCACAAGCTCCAGACTAAGCAAGGGACAAAGCATATTTCTGAGGGAATTCCCATCTGATAGCTTCAGTCATTTTCCCATTCTCTGCTGAACTCCCAGGTGAAAAGCTCATTCTTTAGCTTTGGAAGGGCAAGGGGATTTGGATTTTGTTTACAGCAAGAGCAAATGGCACGTTAATTCTGAAGTGTCCTTTGGCCATCCAACTGCCACTTCATCTAGTTGCGTGGTAATTAAACTTTTCCTGGTATGCAAACCTCATTTATGCTTTCTTTACCACAGAAGTAAAGTATTCATAAACTAGAAGCAAAGTGCCTTCCAACACCATCCAACTTGTAAATAACTCCCTGTAAAGAAGAAATCTAACAGTAAACTGTCCAGTGGCTTTCCAGCTTTAACGGGCTACTGGACAGCCAGCTGTTTGCCATGCCATTAACACACTCTGATAAACTCCTTACAGCAGGTGAGAGTTAGAACATGATTTAATAACTACCAAATGAATCATTTATGAGCAAATCTTATTTTAACTGGAATATTTTACTTCATAATGCAAATCTTCCAACTGCACTGAAGTCTAGAGCTACAAATTATAACTTTTATAATTTTTAGAGCAAATTAAGAAATAAATTGTTCTCTTCAAACAGTGATGGTCATTTTTATTGAAGCAGTTGAGCACCATTTCCTGAATGGCAACAAGTTTCTACATCATACAATTGACAGCTCATCTTCAGCAGGCATAGTACAACCCACAATTTATAGAGAGCAGTTTTCCAGTGCAGGAGAACACAAACTCTGCAGGGTGAGCTGAGGAAGTATTTTAAAAGCAAAATTAACTGCTCCACACATGGTCTCAATACTTTGTCTCCAGCAAGCTTTAATCAGGATTACATTTTTGCATTCAATATATACTTATGTCTTATCTCCTGTAAGGTTGTTAGCTGACCAGACCCTGAAGCTGTTTTACTACTAAAATATCTCACCAATGAGCACCCACAGCTTCCTATAATCAGTTCTCTTTAACCTAAGCATATTAAAGAATCAATATTAAGAGGGGTAAAGAAGTGTCATCCTGCAACATTGTCTCTGGTCACAAGAGTGAGGTGATATCACTGTTTAACTCATGCTAGTTTATAATAAGAAAACCACAATTTACTAGCAGAAAGCAACGAGAAAGAACTATTAAAGAGTAAGACATCTACCTATAAATTAAGGTCTTAGAGAGTGCTCAATTACAATACTACTCCAATAAATCTGTATAATTTTAAATATAAACCTGATTCACAGGAACCCCCTACTTAATTGCTTCTTTCATAAATTCTGCACAAACCATGAATCATAAGAAAACAGCAAAAAAGTGTTTGCATAACAGCATTAAAATGGAATGTTATGTTGTCATGACTCACCTGCTAAAGGTAAAGCCTCCCACTGCTTGCAACTAGAGCCAGATTCATCATCTATTTTGCAGGCAGATTAAACTTGTGAGAGCACAAGCAAAACATGAATGCATGAAAGGTTATGCAGTGCTTCTCTCTAATCCTCTGTCAGACAAAATCTTGCTGAATATTAGAAATGGGGCACAGAGTTTCTTAGTGTGTCTTTAGAATCTGAAGACCTATTTCCCTTGTTATAATTTCTGTAGGAAATTGCATGTCCAAAAGTTAACCAGTGTATGAAGACTATTTCTTATTCTTGCAGTGTGAAACTTGTGTAACCCAAGCACAGGAGAAAAGAAAAAAAAAATTGAGAAACAGAGGTGTCATGGAGAGCAATGACAAAGGTGTCCTGAAGGACAGGTACTAAAGAAACACTAGACTTGCTCCTGTGACATAGACCAGAGAGATCACTGTGACAGAATCTACTAAAGCTACAGTTAGTTATTAAACTACAGTTTTGAGGTCAGGCCTCAGAGCTGAAGAATATTTACCCATCTGCAGTTCAAACAGAGGGAATTCTTATGCTAAGAAAGACTTTTCTACTTTTCTCTACATACCTGCTTGTCTTTCAGTGAAACAAAAGTAACTCAAAAGCCCTGATCCTAAATAAGCTAAAGGATGCAGGTTTTGTTTGTGTTTCCATTCAAACAAATCAACTACCACATAGAAACTGACCCACTCCCCCCAAAACAATGATCAATCCTTCCTGCAACAGTAACCAGAAGAAAATAGGATTGCCCCTTGGAAAGCATAAAATGATACATTTTTCAATCTCCGATAGCCTTCAAAATCAGCTTTATTTCATCAGCATTCCTTGATAAGGGAGTGTTGTTTTTTTTCTCCAGATTTATCTATCTGCTTTTTGACTTTTTTAAGCACCCACATCAACACCACAGTAATGAAGTACTCAGTTATATTTCAGCTTCTCTAAGAGTTTTAGACTCTCACTTGTTTTTAATAGTGCAGAGAAATAACAAAGCTTCATTTGGCTATGGCATCAAGTAGTTGACAATTCATAGGAACCAGTTCATTTCTGCACCATGCCCTTCAGATCCCTTCAGTTGGGGTGTTAAGCTCTAGCTTGCTGTTTGACAATCAAATTTATCATACATCTACAGCACTTAGACCTGTAATGAATCCCACTTTAAACTAATGTTAATGACACAGAATGAAAAGGAAAATATTTTAGATAATTTAGAACATTAACAAAGCCTTACTGTTGCCTGCCAGTTCCAGAAGCAAACCTGATATCTTCTCCTGGTTAGACTCTGGAGCATGACATCATGTCTTTTGACATGAACAGCATTAAAGGTTAAGGCTCTCAGTGAGGATGGTCTATGTATCCTAAATAAATGGAATATTGCTTTGAAATGCTGTAAGGGTTTCTAGTGCTACAAAGATGTAATAGATTTCTTCAATGATAGAGTAAAGCTCAAAGTATGATTTTCCATAACTAACAAACATAAATTTCTTTGCTAGTTCACATGCATATTTTATAAAAAACCAAAAGCAGTTGTAATAGTTTCCTAAAAGTATTATACTATCCAATTAATTTTATTTAAATAATATATGAACTAGTCATGATAACTAATATTATTTAAGCACCTGAGTTTAAAGTTGACATTTAGACAGCTCTATTTCACATGTATAATTCATATATGTAGGCTAAGGAAAAGTGTTGCTATTCAGCAGAAGCATGACTTCATTTAGCCTTAAAGAAGTGCTCCATTTAAACCCAATGTTTATGTGTGACAGAATTGAAAAGCATATCTTTGAAGAAAAACAGGAACTGAATTTGCAGACATAGCACTACCCAATCCTGCTTTTGCAGAGCTGCTGACCTAATACCCCACCTGAATTAATGAGGACTGTGCCTGTGTAAATCCAGCCTGTGTTGTCCTCTCTGGTAAAATTCAGCAATTTCAGTTTCAAGAACAAAACCAACAAGTGAGTATTCCTAACAGGCAGACCCTGAATGCACTCCTGGAAATGTGAACTTACTGTGATCCTTGAATAGGAATTAAGTTGCTAAGAGATATCTGTTACACATTGCTTTCACCCTTTAGTTTATTTGAATAAAACCACATTTTATGTCCACTGTTTCTAGTCAGTTTTATTTCTTGCCAGTAGACCTCTTAACTGAAATTATGCTCCCAATTACAACCTTTAAAATCAACAGCATTCAGGCTAATATAGCTGTACAAAGCTCCCTTACTAAATGTGATGAAAAATTGATATGGATGAAGAGGGAGAAGAGACAAAAGAAACATTCTGGGAAATATCTTAAAAGGGTGAATTTAACTATAAGCTATCTAAAACCATGAAATTTAGAATAACTCTAGTTCATTTCAAGATTAAATCAGAGGAAGATTTTATCTCAATCTACATTTCAAGACAACATCAGAAAATATCTATAAAGCATTTGTCACCTTTCAATTGTTTGCAGGCAACTGTAATCAAGATCATTTAATATGTTCTCTGTTACAAAACATAATCACACAATTCAAATCAGTTGCTTTGCATGGAATTCTGGAAAATATTTTAAGGTATTCAGAAATTCAACCCTTACAGCTCTCCATCACCATCCACTTCCATTTGCAATGTCAATGTTCCTTCCCCTACGTTGCCTCACAGGGTTGCAGCATCCAGCAGCCAGGCTCAGTGCACACATCTCGAATTCTCTATGCAGGCAAACAATAAAGGTGTTAAAGGTAGTTTCTAGAAATTGACAGACTTTTTTTTTTTTTTTAAGTCTTTATCTTATACAGGATACTGACTGGGATAGGATCAACCTGATCAACTTCTCTTTCTCAGTATTTTTTCATCACTTACAGCTCTAACCTTTAGCTTCTTTTTAAGCAATTCCACAGTGCAGAATTTTATTTTCAATGACTGCAAGAATCCACAGAACATAAGAACATATACAGAAATATCAATTTATCACTAAGGGAATAATTGGTGCTTTAAAAAGCTTTCTGAAAAATAAGTCATACAATTTTTAACAACAAGAAGATCTTAAACACACTCTGCAGGACTGCACAGATTTGGGGCAGGATGGGGGGAGAGTTAATGCTCAAATGCTGTAGTGCACTCTACACACAAACAGTAATAAAAATCTATCACTTAATCATTTACATGTTGTGTAAAACAGCAGTCTCCTTTTAGTTAAGAGCTGCTTTATGTCGTTTTCATCGATACAAATGTTGCCCAAGTGATTGTGTGGGAGAATACAAGAACAGACTGTAATAAAATTAAAAATAACTTTCCAAGGAAATAGTATTTGGAAGGATTAATTACAGAAGTTCAAACAGGAGGCCATATGCTTTCCCCTCTCTTTACTATTGAGCATACAGTATGTCTGTAATAAAACAGGAAGGGGAAAAAGCTGCTCAAAGCAAACTGTTTCAAGTACCAGGTAATGAGTCAAGATATCTTTGCAATTTTGTGTGCCTGAATATAGTTTATCTATGCATTTGACTTCTATGCTAAAATTTTTATCAGCTGCATTCATTTGCAGAATAAAATACTTAGCCCTTTGCCACTACCCCCATATAGCAGGTATGTCTTGAGTGCTAAATACATGAGAGAAGTTGGCAGTGTGGGTATACTTCCTGCTAACATCAAATTCTCTACTCCAAATGTAAATTTACTTGTGAGAACACAGAGGCTGTCAAAGATCATGGCTGCAACTGGTGCAAGGGAAAGAATTTTTGGGTGCTTTTCTATGCTTTCCATTGAAGTAGTACATAGCAAAAGAAAGTCATTGTGACGTGACAAAACTTCATTCACACTAACATGTTAAAAGAAAAAAGTGGATGTACAAGTGTTTTTCTGATTTGGTGTCCAAAGGCTCAGTTCCAGAAAATGGGTTACTTTTTCATCTGCATGTGAAAACCTTCCCCTAATTTAATCAGTTTCATATTTTCAAAACTATAACATTGATTTTGTAAACAACTTAATGGAAGTTAAATAAAACTTTCTAATAGAAAAAGCAGAGAAGAGGTACAAATATAATCAGAGAGACTTTTAATCCAACTAAGGCATATCCAAAGTGACCAAGAAGTTAAAATTATACAGACAACCAGTATTATGGGTGCTGCCTTTTTATTCAACTCAATCTATAGGGTTTTTAAAATCTAACTTACCTGAATGTTTCCAATTAATTCCTTAAAAGTAGGTAAACACATGAAAATTCTGTTTAAGGGTATGATGAAAAACCCAATGACATAAGTTAAACTTATTAGAGATCACAGTGGTGTATGGCCCCAGAATACAATATTAGAAGATCAACTAGGTTTTAAATCTCATTCCATGACTCCATTAGAGAAAAAAAAAAAATCTAAACAAAAAAACCCAAAGCAAAAAACCTCACCAACACCAAAACCCAAAGTCTCCTCTTTTCACTTCCATAAATTAGTGGAGAAAAGTTGCATGCAATAACAAGTAACCGTTTGGGGAAAAGTATCTGAAATGCCCTGTACTGGCAAGAAATCATTGTTTCCTTTGAAAATAGTTTATGAAGAAATGTTAAACTGTTCTAGACAAAAAAAAAACCCAACAAACAAACAAAAAAACCGAACCAAACCAAAAAACCAACCAAACAAAAAAAACCAGACTGAACAATAACATATTATTCAAGTATATAGTGCCATGGAAACAACCTATAGAATTATTAACAGTTATTAGATGATTAGATGACAGGAAAATCTGGAATTACTTCCCTTATATTCTCCATTTCAGTCTGTTTGAAACTCTATGTTATGTAATAACATAATGATACACTGAGAGTTTTTTACAAATGTAAATCCATCACATCTCAAGTGAAAAATCCACTAAGAGTAAAGCTGGTTTCTATACTGTTTAAACGTAATGCAATGCTCTGTCTAAATCATAAGGGAATAAGGCACTTAAAATAGGGTGTCACATTTCAAGGTAATAAATAGCAGATTGATTCAACCTCCCGGTTGATCCTGCAGTTTACTTACATACAAGATGGAAAATAAAGTACTAAAGCCACTGTGATTTACTTCTCAGAAATGAGACACTCTATATTAGTGTAAATGAATGCAAAAGTCCTGCATTGACAATTTATTGCATTCTCAGGCCAAGCCCTGATTAGATCAGATTGCATCTCTGAGCACACCGGGTGCACCTCGCTGCAGGTCCCAGCCAGCACCACCAGCCATATGTAAAATAATCAACCCAAACAAAACCAAAACAACCCCACCCCAAAACTCTAAGCCAAGTTTTTCCAGTCCATTCTTTTTCAAAGCGTGTTTGTCTCTCCATTTGTCAATATTTAGGGAAAGGGATTCTGTCCCAAGAGAAAACCCATTACTTAGTGAGCTTGCATATACAATAAATAGTGTTTTATTGGTTTTTAGTAGTTATCTAAAGTAGATATCCAGTAGCTATCTATAATTTTGTGGTTTTTCTTATCTCATAATAATATACTTTCCTGTGATTTTGCCAAAAAATATTCATAGCAATACTTTCAACAATATAATGTATTTATCCCCAAAAGATAACCCAGTATTAAGAGGAAAGAGTGAGCAATTCCACTGTAGTTTCTAGTTTGTGTAAACTAATGCTATTCAAATGTTTCAAAGAATCCTGCTCTGCTTATTCCAGCAGGCACATTGATATTACTCACTGTTTCCACAATAGTTCAAACACTGCAATGGATGTCCATTTTTAACAGAAAGCACAGGAGATTCTAAAACAGCAACATTCCTGAAAGTCCTATAGAGTGAAACCCAGGGAAAACTCAAGGACAGAGGACAGCAGGTGTCTGTGCACTTGGGCTACACGAGCTCAGCACCAAGGGCTGCAAGGCCACAGAAATTCATGGCTTCTGGTTCAGACTCTGCTCAGGAAGATTAAAACTGCATTTCAATTTATGGGCATTTTCACTTACAAACTCAAGAGAGCATTTCAGAATTCCTCTAGCTAGGGCAAATCTCTTATTCAGTAACATGAAAAGGTTTCTCATTTCACACCACAGGAACCACTTCACTCAGCCTCTTTTCCTTTCAGGATATTTTTGAGAAAAATATGATTATTTCCCTTTTTACCACCCAGTGGCAAAAAAATATGCAAAATTTGTACTAGTAAGATCGTTGCTTATATAAATATATATGCATATATGACTTTTAATAGTAGGGAAAATCAGTTTTTTTCAAGTGATCTATATGATATTTTCTCAGTCCCTAGGCATGCAAACAGCTGCTTAGACAGCATCTACTTTACACAGACATTTTATATTCAAAATTACACAAAATCCACCTTCCAAGGGTGTTTGTTAAATACAGTGCTTCTGCAAACAAAAAAACCCCGAGTGTCTGGATGAAAAATAGTCATGTACATTTTCAAGAAAATTCAATGCTGCTGTAGAGTACTAGAATCAGCAATATTTCAATATTGTTTTAGTTTAAAAGTGGATTTCTATAACTGTCTCCTACATTTTGCAAATTGTCTGATGTCTGCCAGTGTACAACCACACATGAAAGGCCCTTGTCTTCAAAACCCAAACTGGCAGAATTTTTTGTAAAATTAAGGACCTTGAACCAGAAGAAGGGAGTAATCCAGTACTTTAATCTACTAAATATTTTAAAGGTTTGTCATCTGCACTTTAATGTCTATCTTTCTACCAGGTGCATAATAGCTTTAACACTGTAAAAGAAGGAACTATACATATCTCTTATGCCATAAAACACTAATCAGTGTAAACTTCAAAGGTTTTACTTGAGAGTGTAAACTTCTAAGAAAGATTAGATAACTACTGAGCAGGTGCAATGCAGGAACAAAAATAGATGGAAACATAATAAAGGAAGCCAGACAAAGCTGTTGCTAAATAAAAATTCCCTTCTTATTAAAGAGGAATTACCATAGCAAAAAAGAAATTTAGATGTAATTACCATCTATTTTAAGGCTAGCCAAGCATTTTGCAGATATTTCCTGAAAATATGACTCCACCATCTGCACAGATGCTGATATTCTCTTCCCTTGCAGTCACAGTCTATAAAAAATTTAAAAAGTGATATTCATATTAAAGAGCAAAACACAAATTGCAGAATATTTAACAATAGTTAAAAAAAAACTATTTTGCATAAAGCAGTCAATCCTTGAACTCCAATGCTGCAGTGCTTACTGAAGCCAAAAGTTTCATAACCTCCTCCCACACATTCAAGCAATAGTCACATCCTGAAGCACACACAGGCACCCTGGTGAATTACAGAACTAACTTAATGGGATTAAGTTCACACTTAAGTATTTCAAATAAGTACTGCTCACTTCTTACTTTGCATTGTGAGCCAGACTAACCACAAAGAGACAAAGAGATAAACCTTATATATATATATATACATATTATTTTTGCCTTATGACTACGCATTTTATTGCCACACATCCAAACTTCTAGGATTTTGGAGGAATAAAAAAGCTTTGTATTTCGTTCTATAGTTTTAAAAAAAAAAGTTTGACTGTTCTCATGTGTGGAGAAAATGGTCAAATAGTAATAAAGTGAGAGCTTAGTGTGGAGAAATAAAATCATGAGCCCACTGCCAGAGCTCTCACCAAGATCTATAGAGCTAACCAGCATTAGAAGAGGGTTGTTTACAGAAGTCATCTGTAATTATGACTTTTGCTTTTTCAAGTGGACATGCTAATTTTTCTGTTTTTGTGAAATACCACATCCCTTTCCATTACATGTAAGCCCATATTTACTTGTTGGGTTTGAGGTTTCTTCTTGCAATTCCTTTCCTTTCTCCTTCGGAACCTCAAAAAGTTTGGCTCCATCAATCAGTCAGACCAATTAGATCTTTTTGTCACCATATTCGATATTACAAAAACATGAGGTATTTATAATGGAATATCTCTTTTTCTTTCAGAGTAAATGGCCTGTTTTCCTGAGAAATAGAGTTGTTCTACCCTCATTACTCCCATTAACCTGTGAATTTAAATCAGATAACACAAAAATAAAAGTTGCAGAAGCAGCTCAATCAGAAGAATGCTTTCATTATTTCTCTAAAACAAAAGTACAGAGACTTTAGATGAAAACTGAGGAAACCAACATCTATGTAATCCATTAAACTGTCCTGTTAATCCTGTACAAAATTGGGTTTTTTCAGAGGACATAGCAGAAGCATATTCTACACTGAAATGCCCACAAAACAGTCAATACAATGTCCTGCTTCTTAGAAATTATATTTACTGCATAGGAGACAGATTTTATCTAAATTTGATCTGTGCAAAGAAAACAACCAACATCCATAATACCATAAATTCAAACAGAGATTTCTTTAGGTACTGTTTGAAATGTCCCCCCTGTCATGAACTGCTCAGTGCAGCACCCTCCAAGTGCTTTTACAGTATAAGGCTCTGAATAGAGCTGCTATTAAGCCAGCCACTGATGGGGATCCTACAACAAAAAAATCACATGAAAAATCCTGGGCATGCTCCCATTCACTGGAGAATTTATAGTGGTTAGTAGGCAGTAACCTTGCTCAAGTAGCTCTTCTCCTGGTGCATATAAACTAATTTAATACATTCACATCAACATCCTGCATGCCACATCCTTATCACACTGCTGCCACTTCATCTTTTCTATTGGAATACTGTCACATTTCACTCTCAGAGAGTTCTGAGCATTAAACCAAAGAGAACCTGAACTATTATAAAATAAAAAGTGCCTGATCTTTCAGTTAAAAAATGCTGAAGTACATTGTGCAACAACTTAGTGGGACTAACAGATATTTTCTGTATTTTGCTCAGATAAAGTTACTATTCCCATCTTTGCTTATGAAATGTACTAACATAGTATCTGTAAATAGAGAATCTGGGGCTGTCTACTCATAGCATAACTGTCTAACATTTTAGATAAAACAAATACATATCTAACTGGAAAACTATCCAGTCAAACCTTTTCAAAAGATGTAATCTCAATTTAGCACAAAAATCTTTGAATGTTCTTTTCATTTTTATTCTCAAGATGACATGAAGTATAGCATAGCAAAGAAAATTACATAATTATTTGTCTATCCAACATACCTGCTATGCAACAAACACCTGTATTACATCTGAACTTCCAAGTAAACTGAAAATCAAGGAAACTTTTATTCCCTTTGATACATCAATGTAGTGGTTTTCTTCTATTTCACTCAGTTCAAAATGATATATTGAAAAATTTAGATTTCTTTTCAGCTACCATTGTAACATTTCCACATAGACCTGGCTCATTAGGAAGTGAGTTACAGTAAAGCTGCAATTATACACTCTAGGTATACATACAGCCTGGTGCAGGAATGTCACATACACAAGAGGAAATAAGAGAAAGAGTCTCCAGTAGGGGATTTTCCAGAGATCCTTTCTTGGGCCACTGTGAGTGGCTCCAGCAGGGCCTTCTCTGCCAAGGGAAGGTGGGGGAGCTGCCCAGACTCTCAACTGGCAAGTGGTGAGAATGCCAAAAAAGGGCATTATTCCAAAATCTGAGCAAGCACCATTTCAGACTGGTACCAGTCACTAATGGGCACAAAGGCCTGGGATGTACCAGAGCAAGTGGCAAAGAGGTCAGGGTGAGAGCATTGTTCCAGTGGAAGAAATCCCTCTAGCTCAGTGGGATCAAGCATAGGCACACAAGCACTGTTTATATCTCTATCATTCATTTTCCTGGTTGTGGACAAAGAAACCTGCAGGATTGCAATCACGTCACTTTAATTCAGAAATGTTTTTAATTCTAAATTATATCACAGTATACTTGTGCCAGCTTTATATTTCTTGTAGCTATAAATCAAAAAGGGAATTGCATTGCAGACAGTACTTGATACTCTCCTTCCCTGGGGCCACCCGACAGATGAAACAATGGTTCTCACTTTCAAAATGCCAACAAATCCAACCACAGGTACTGTGTAAAGCAACAGGCACAATGCAAATTGAGCAAGTAAGGACACAATACAAAAGACAACTTTGCATTAAGGTGGCACCCTATCTAAATTACAAATGTAGGAAACCCTCATTTCTGCATTAAAATAATAAGTGATATAATAATCACTTTGTCTCCTTCTTTCTAAAGGAATAAGCCATTACCATGCTGTCTATAAAACTGTCACTTGGTGATGCTGCGTAGCTGCTGCTACTGAATAGCTAAACTCATCCAACTTTCATTTATTTTGAGTTGTGAAAAAAGGAAACTAATGAACTCTGAATAATTAAGACATTTATAATACAAAACTAATGTGTCTATATATGGCCTAAGATTTTTATGTGATGTGGCTAAAATGACATACAAATAACCTATGTTGTTTAAGCATGGTATCCTTAATTTATTTTCATAGGTAGATATAATTTTTGTCTTTATATCAAATATTTAATATTCTATGAATTAATTTTACTAGTCAACTTCTCTAATTTAGCAGTGTAAAACAAAATAAAAAAAACTGAAATACCTAAACCAAAAAAATTTATTCAATGTACTACATACAAAATAAACCCAATGATTGCTTTTTCTGTGGAATAGGTATACAAAAGAAAATCAAATAGAATTCATCGAGAGAGAAAGTGATGCATGAGGCTATTAACTTCTGAGACATGTCAATAAAAACAGTAAAGCAAGATACTTTGAGTCTAGCTCTCCTCCATTTCAGCAACTAGTTTGACTAGGTTAGAAAAACTGCTTATTTGCTAGGCAGAAGCTTGGGAATATAAGCATATGTGCATTAGCTAGATATTTTTATAAAGCAGAATGTGTAGAGACATAAATCAGAAAATAATCTCAAACAGAAAGTACGAATTAAAAACATTTTTATCTGAAACCTTCTAGTTTCAAGCAAGTATCTGCAAGTAACAAATATGGTTTTATTAAGCAACATATAAACAGATTCTAACAAAGGACACTTGAACAATGAATCACAAGCCCCACTTGTAAATTGTGGGCTATTCCCAGCTCTAAATGTTTGTTCAGCAGATAATCAGAGACTAGCTTGGCTCAGGAGTTCTCCTACAGAAGAAGGGCCTGCAGGTATAAAAGAAAGTGTTTAAACAAAACTATAACTAAAACACAATATCTCACACAGCAAGGATCCACAAGTAGTTGTTGCAGACTATTGTTAACAGAGCTACTCTTTCCTGAGTAAGTTTGCAACATTCTGTAGGTTTTCATCCTTGTTTCACCTTATTAACTAACACAGTAGAAACTGAAATTTGCCCTAATAACTGTTATTAGCTGATAGCCAAAAGGCTTGCCCTTCCTATGAGCTGACCAGGTCACACAAAGAAGGGGAAGGTGAGTAGCCATATTAAAATGCTTTCTCTTTCCCCAAATCCCTCAGGGAAGGTCCTTACCACTGTGCCAATAAATTTCTTATGGCTGCCTCCATCATAAATACTCTGATTAAAATGTAAATTCAACCAACCTATCAGCTTCCCATTAAGAGGACTCTTTAAAAACACCATTAATCAGCTGAGAGATATGTAGTGAAATACCACTTATCAATTCTAACTGCTTATGACAGTTAACAAAGCTTTATATTTGCCCCAAACATGTGCTGATCTATCAATTATGCCAGGGTTCACTCTCACGCTAATTGTACATTTTCTTCTCTAATGCATTTTTGCTGTTATCTCATAGGCTAATGAAAGCTGGGAAATCAATACATATAAATTATACATGCAAAGAAGGACTGCTGTGAACATAAAGTTTCTAATTAATTGCACTTGATTAATTTATATCCTTTAATTATCTTGCTAAGCCACAAACAACATAAATATTCTTGCAATCTGGTTATTGCTATGTCAGTCATAAAAAAAGCAGACACAGTAAATCTATGAAATCTAGCAAACTCCATTGCTGAAAAACATGGTATGGCATAACACATAAATATAACTGGACTTACTCAAGACACCTATGAATAATTTTACTGTGACAAATTACCACTAAATATGTTGTATAGTTATTTGATTAAGGTTATAATGATGTTATAACTTTACACATAGCATACAAGGTAAGCAAAATGCAGGCTTATCATGCAGCCTCCTTCTTATATTTGTATTTATAAAACAAATCTGCAATAGACATGTAAGTGATATTGATATCTGATTGGTTAGGGCAAGGGATCAAATTATCAATATTCTAAATTAAGGCATTACTGCTTTCCTGCACTTAAGATTACATGGCAATTTGTTTGCAGAGTTGTCTGAAAGCCAGAAATGCACACAATCAGAACCTAATAATGATATACCCAACTCTAAGCAGAGTTAAACAAGAGTTACCACACTGCCTTTTGTAAGAGGCAATTGGCCAAATATAAGTTCTTTCATTATGTGAGTAGCTGTAGCTGCAGATACTTCTTTTTCCTTTCAAATTTTGTCCACTTTGGTAAACCAACCATATGTCACTGTTCTGAAATCTAATCCTATCAATCCACCAGACTTGCTCTTTGTCCTACACAACAGCATATTACTGAATATCTGTATCTACAACTTTCATAAACGTGTAAAAAGAAACTGTATCTGTCTACAGGGAGACTCAGACAGAGACCATCTGTCAGTGACTAAAGCTATTCTTTAAAAAAGAAAACATTCATCTGGGATTTGCCCTTTACAGAGTAAACCCACTTAACCTCCCAATAAGATTAACTGTTATTTGTTTCCATTAAACAAAAATGACCACGCTAATATGCATTTAATAGCATGAACAATGAGAGAAACATGAACTTTAACAATTTTTGAATTCATTAAAATCATGAAATGTTATTTAAAAACAGCTATTTTACTATTCATAAATATTTTTTCTTTTGCATTACAAGCCTTCTTTCCTGAAGTTGAGACTAAAAATATATTAAAAAAATTAGGATAAATATTGAAACTAAGACAGCAGGCTCTTGAGTCTGCCACATATTAGAGATAACAAAGATTGTATATAAATTAAGTCTGAATAATACATATAAAAACCCAATACCTTTAGAGCACTGATGATTTTCACCTGTGCCCTCAACATCCAGGCATTTACAAAGAAAGGTATTTAACTAGATTGATTATACGAGGCTGTCTGAGTGGAGTTAGTGCAATGTAATGGAGACTGTACTCTGTGCTTCTCTTTGCAGCAGCACAAATCACTGAACCAGCCTGAAGCTATACAGAAAAATATCTTAATGTCTCTTCTTGGGCTGACAAAACACAGCAGTACTGTCATGTGAGAGTCCCTCCTCTACTGGGGAAAAACACAGTAGGAGAAACCTTTAAATGTAGGCAACCCCTTCACTCCCAATATTGTCTTGTGCTTCTTGTGTCAGACCAAGTTAGTGAGATGTACTATAGTATTAAATGGTATCCTGAAGCATGAAATGGTGACATGCAAAATCTCTCATAAAATTAATTCCTGGGTCCCTGCCTTCCTGTTTTGCTCCAAACTCTACCTCTAAAGTAACCTAGATAAGAAACACAAAAGGTGTCCTCGTCCCCTTTGGAGAAGCTTGAGGAGAGTTCAATAAAGTCTGTTTCCACTGTAGGCATAATTCAAATCTTACTGGAGCCAGTGGGAATATATTCAGCAGGTTCAGTTAGCTTTGCATCCAGCTTCCTTCATTAATGGTAGTGGCACCATGCAATCAATAAACGTTAAGACAAAGCAATCATACAATCATTTTCTCAGTGAGAAATTGGCATATGCTATAAATAAAAATAAATAAATTGATGAGGGGAATCATTATTACAATTCAGCACAGCTAAAGAAATTGTTCCTAAAACAGAGAATCCAGAAAATACAGGCTTCCTCCCTGTCAAATACAAAGTATACTAAGGAACAGAAGTAGAATGCTTTAGGCATGTAAATCTCTGCTTATTCTAAGAATCAACTTGAATATTTTGTATCTAATGATCCAACATCAGAGGAAAAAAGGAGTATATACAGAGTTATACAGAAGAAGATATTTTAAACTCAGATTTAGTAGATACCAAATGTAGATGAGGATGCATCATCAGTCATTTCAAATCTGCTAAAATCTCCTTGTACTGGACAGGTGGTGAGACCACAACTTTTCAAATAATGGAATCAATCCTTTGATACCATTTGTGTTGGCTTCTGCTCGTCCCCTGTAAGGGAGCAGCTTCAGACTGGCAGTGCCCAGTGTTTGTGTGCTGCCTGTAAAGCTGCAGCTGGACAATGAACTTGGTGTTTTCATTACTTTACAGAAAAAACGGCGAAGAGTGAAATGGAGAAAGGCGTGAATTAACAAGGATCATGTTTAGCTCCCGATAAAGTTGTGACACAAGACTTGCCACGTGCCAGACACTTCCAGCACAGAACACTCAGCAGTCACTGAGAAGGAACTGAAGGCAGCAGGAAAAGCCTTTATCCACCCAAACCCCAGCAATTCATGGAAGGAAAAGCTTCGAAGGATGTAACTTCCACTAGAGTTCACTGGATTTGACACTTGAGATATAAAGCACCTAGATAGAAGCAGAGTACTGAGGTTTGACTGCAATTACCTTATCTTTCCTATTTTTAGTGACAGAACCAGATTATTTTAAGTGCATTTTATAGAAAACCCTTCTTTACTGAAATATAAAGACTGTAATAAAGACAATACAATGTTTTGAAACTGTTTTAAATCCTTCACTCAGCTTTGCCTCTACAGATTTAACATGTAGGGGTTCTAATCTTACTGCTACTAATTAGAGCTTTAGTGTAATTGTGCCAACAGGGTGCTTGGCATAATAATTACTATTGAGAGATTCTGGTGGAGCAGTAACATGCCCACATTATACAGATATGTCTAATATTATACAGCAGTCACCTTTGTATGTTGACTCTTAAGCTGGATTTTAACCAAGTAAGGGGTTATTTTGCCTATACTATAAAGCATGAAAGGCATATACATATGTATGATTTAGATATTCATTTTTTCTTCTTGATTGTTTTGAATATTAATTAGGGAGAAGAAAACTAGAAGGCACATTTTATTTCTCATCCTTCATAATTTAGTCTAATTTGGCATGGGAAAACGAACAAAAATGCTTATGTTGGCAGGTCATTCTTCTAATGTAATATTACACTTTCTTAGGATAATGTCCTCAGCTGCAAAGTTTACCATAATATACAATAAACGGAATTAAAAACAGAGAATGAGTAAGACTTAAAAATGTGCATTTAGATAATGCCTGTGCTGCATTCCATTACAGTCCTACTGGTTTTGAAACAAAAATTTATGTAGCTACTTGAATAAATCTATTCAGTGAAATACAAAAGACAAATTTAAGGGACAATGCAGGAACACTAACAAAGATAAAGAAGAGCATTTTTGATCACTTAGTAACATTTACTATCTTACTGTCTAACAAGTTTCAGACAACGAAACTTTGTTAAAAATGTAAATCTACAGTGAAAGAACACTTACCAGCATTGCGATGTTTTGTTTGGTTTGTGTTTTTTTAACCTCAAGAAATATCAGCTCAGGCTATACAATCATTAATAAAATAAATTCCTAATTATTGATATAACTACACATATAAGAAGGACTTCAAGAGCAATTCAAATACATGAACCCTGCACAATATCATAAGTTTAAAGGTAATAAGCCTTTTCTGATTAATTGAAGTACCTTCTTTAAAAAAAAAAAAAAGTGAACTCTTTAAAATAAGAAAATGTCCAGCATGGAGCCTGAACCAGAGCTTTATCCAGAACAGACAGGCTTGTTTTTACTGCCCCTTAGTGCTTCCCTTTAAAGTGACAGGAAACCAATTTCTGATTACAAATCAATAGGTTAGCACACTATCATCAGAGAGTAAATTCAGTTGTTGATATTAGATCATAGAAGAGGGTATCAGCAAAGAGCAGCTGTTGCCATTTTGATACATACAAAACCCAGTAAACAGTGCTGCTTTTCTGCTACTCCATTTTTTCAAGGAACAAATCTTACAGAATAAGTCACATGTGGCTTATTTATCAATTGTGGGTCACCATCAAACAAAACAACTGTGACAAATGTACCACATACATAAAGTGCATGAGTTTAAGTCTCAAAACTAAGAACCACTGAAATGTGCTGTATTAATTAATATAATGGAAACAAAAAGTATGTATGTGCCTGTCACACAGGATACCTTTTGATGAAGTCTCTTTTTTCTTTAAGCTTTTAAGATAATCTTAGAGAAATCATCAAACTATAAAAAGAAATCAATAAAACAGAAAAGGTTCCCATCACCCCTAAAAAAATCCATAACTTTTGCATTTTAATAGAGACACTACAAGACTATACCAGTCATTTTCTTTCTGATGTGTTCCTTTGATTTCACTCTTATCTCACAGGACTCTTGACTTTCCTGAGAAAGGGATTATTGAATTGTATGTCTCCCTCAGATGCTCTTGATCATTCAAGTAGTCTGTACTTAAGAACGTTACAGAGTCTGCTCAGCTGCTGGCTCCTTGGGAACTCATCAGGGACTGTCATCTTAATATTAATTGGGTTTTGTGCAGGAATCCAAGTCCCACAATGAGAGGGTTTCAAGAGAGAAGATTATGCCCAAAGCCAGATATAAAGACAAACATATTTAGCACAACAATTATGATAATTGCAGAAACACTCTGAGAAATAAGTAAATCTGATTAAGGGCACTTCTACATGATCAAATATTAATCTGATGTCTTCACTCTAACCTGGTTTGAACATAAGAGGCTTCTTATGGTTTTATGTATTAACAGATTTGCAGAAGCTGAACTCATAGTACCTAATAATATGGTACATCCAAGTCAATACAGTAAAAGGATCTTTGCGGAATGTAATCCACTTAAATTAAAAATAGACACAGATTGAATCATAAAGCTTAAATTAAAATTGACATAGAGTCAATCAATAAAACATTTTATGTAAACTACTGTAACATATTTCAGTCTCATAGCACAATAACTTGTGCATATTTATTTTTATTGAGTAAAGACTGCATCGCTTCAGAACAAAATTATCATAAATACCACTTGGACAAAGACTTAAAAGTTTCCAGACTGACATAACACCCAGCAAATTAAATACACTTATACTTGCAAATGTGAAATTTATGCATCTTTAAAATATGTGGATTACTTGTAGAGATTTGAAGTATAGTTAAGTAATTTCATCTTTAAAATCACTCTGATTTATAGGTACTGTGGGCAAAATTATATTTTCATTATGAGTAATAACACAGTGGCAGCAAAATAAGTTTTTTTGGCACTGATATCTATACATGCATACAAATATATACAAATAAAGACCACTGAATTAAAATTCCATACAAAATCATGTTTAATATTCTGTACTCATTATATTTAATACTGCCATGACAAGTGTTTTCAGTTTGCTATGCACAGACCACTTTGAATAAATCTGAAATTAATATATACAATATGCACTTGTTAATATAAATTTGCAGAGGTAGAAGCAATGCCTGAGAGCATCTACACTATATTTGCATAATCATTTAACTCAGATGAAAGCTTCCATGTCTAGCTAAGTTTCCAAAATTGAACATAAAGCATCTGAGAGCGATTACAGTAATATATTCAGGGATATAAAGGAGAAGGGAAAAAAAAGGAAATTGTATCAAAAATTGTAATACAAAAATGAATTATGTCAACATAGGACAGAAACACGCAGGGAAAGATGCCTATTTATCCATCTTTATTTGTAAATATTAACCACATATAGGCATTATGTGAAAGGTAAATCTTGCCAGCATGGCTTACCTCCCATAGTAATTAGGCTTCTGTTTCTGCTTTATTAACTCTGCTACAACAGTGTCCTGCCCTCTGTCACCAAGGGTACTAATAGATGATAATCACGTAGATTTGGAAACCATACAAATTAAATGATGAAGTGAGATGAAGTGTAGTAATGCAACCAGTTCAAGGACAAGCAATTTAGTCATTTCAATATCCATTTCCAGGATATTAAATAGAATACCTGAAGAAACTAGACTGCACTCCATCACAAAATTAATAATTTGCATTCACAAGCAAATGATACATTTTCCTGAAGTTTTAATGTTTTAAAGATCATACTAAAGAGTTTGCCTTATGTAAGGAAGAAAATAGCTTACTTCCCCCTAAAAGAAACATTAGAAATATATATCTTATTTATAAATGTAATGGAATCTAACACTCCCTATGGACAATTGTAATTTTTTGTGGGGAGCGAGTACATTTTCACAACCCAGTGATAGCAGGCTCGTATTAGTATACTGGAAATACATTTTGATCTGTATTACTACATTTTGATCTATATTACTACAATCTTGAAGACATGATACTGATTCTGAGCTCTTAACTACAATTTTTCACCCATTAATTTCAGAGCAATATTACTGCAAACCTACCATTAATTTTTAAAAATCATTAATTATACAGAAATTATGCAAAAATACAGCTGACAAAATTAATTTAGCTACAAATAATTGTCAACATTTTCTTTTATAAGTTTTGAAACTGATAAACTTGTGAAAAATATCACCATTTTAGAGTCATTTCAAAGAGGCTTCAAATTCTGAAATTTCTGTTTAAATGTAAGATTTTCTATAAAAAAAAAACTAATGAGCTTCATAAGGGACAATTAAAGCCCTGACATGAAGGTACTAAGCCTGAGGACTGTCACAGTGGTTAACTGTGTTTTCAAATTAATCCTCATCTTTTGCAATTTATCAATATTACATTTTTCTTATCGCATTTATCTTTTTTAATGCACAAGACATTTAGTTTCAATGTCTTATATGTTCAATGTAAATCTGAGACTAACAGATTTTTAGAAGGTAGAAATATATTTAATTATGTTTCTTAAAAGCCAAATATATTTAAGCATAAACAAACATTCAGAAAAATAGGGAAAAAATTCTGTTAAAGAGGGAAAGAGGGTGTTTTGTTTTTTTTCTTTAGTAAGTAAACAGGTGAATGCAGCTCCTTAAGTATATTGTCCAATTGTCAAAAATAACAAACCCTGGCTCTTGGGAAAGCAATATGTGTAATTCAAATCAGTCACATTTTCCCAGTACTTTTCTAAGCCAAGATATTTGCCTCAAACTTCTCACCCCAGCATTAATAGTTTTGAATTCTGTCAGATGCAAGTTTAAATAACCAGGATGCTTGTTAGAAACAAAATTCTGCTGGGTCTATACTGTGCACTCTGAAAGCAAATACTCTGCATTCTTTGTCAAACTAAAGAACTACAGTACATTTTAAAAAATCACTTATAACCAAAAAAATATAAAATACTATTTGTATCTTGTTCATGCATACTGACAAAAATATTATTTCATTCTTTTAAGTGTTGAGATAAAAAGAAACATAATTTCTGAGCTTACATTGAGCTCTGTGTAAAAAACTATTTTAAATTATATCAAAACTTTTAGCAGTCTAACAATCTTTCAATCTACAAAGGATGCATTTTACTGCAGCGCCAGAAAATGTATATAAACCACATAATATAATTTCATCTCATATTTAAAAGGTTCAAATGCTATGATTTTTAAAAGGTGTTTCAAAAATTATAGTTCCCATCTTTAAAGAGGAAAGGCTTAACAGACAAAAGAAGTACTGCTATTTTGTTAATAATCCCCAAACTAGCTCCTTTCTGTTCTGAGGAATTGTCTTCTGTGGCTAGCATGTTTACATCCATTCAATTCTAGATGCAGATTATGGCAATTAGATATTTATCCTCCTTAATGTACACTGTTTTTATTTATGTTGAACTTGAATCCATTATCAGAAACAAAGCTGCATACATCTAACCCGAACCAATTGCTGGAGATGCACACAGACTACTGCTTGTTTACTTTGGGTAGACTGATCTTATGGCATGCATTAAAAATGTTGTACTTGTCACTGACTAATACAACAAATTGGAACCTTGGAACAATCTTATTTACTATTCAAGTGGTCCATATTTGAGTCTTGCATCAGAATTTTCACTTAACCCTTTTGTTAAATAACTGAATCTTACAGCAAGGCACAGCTACGCTGCAATTTGAAGCTAAATACAAGATAATTTTGTTTGTTACAAGTAGTTTTCAATCTAAAAGATACATCAAGGTTGAATTACCTTACTATATGCTTTTAGCCCCTCAGTATGCAGTATATAAACCAGTTGAATATTTCAACTGGTTTATTCTATTCACACAGCAAGGGTTATTGTTGAAAGAAAAAAACCCCCAAACTTTCCCTCATCTGTATTCCATAAATAAAATGCTAGCTGCTGTTTTTACTTACAGTTTCCAGAATTTTTCTCTTCTAAAATATTTTAGCTCTTAATATTAAAGTTTTATTAGTTATTCTGTCAGAAAATTCAAACCTTTACTAAGTGACATGAGCAGTTACAGTTGGTTTAAGTGTGCTTGGGTACCCCTGATTCCATCAGGAAAAAAACAAAACAATATATGGCATATGTTAACATCTAATGACTGAAAACATACCCACTAAAATAGTCCCCCAGACTTAAAGGAAATCACTACTTAATTCCACAAACATTTGTTTCAGCTCAGGAATTGCACTAGAAACTTTTAAGTAGTTCTGTGCTTCAGCCGCGGCTCCAGCGGGCGCGGGGAGCCATAAGATGCTGCACAGCACCATCTGCTGGCTCGCACACCGGGATCCGGGACAGCGAGCGCTCCTTGGCATGGACGGGAGCTCCACAAGATGCCCTGGCACTCACCTCAGCGCCCGGGAATTCTGCACGGATTCACGGCACAAACTGCAAGAGAGCGAGAGACAGACACGGACAAGGAGTCAGATGGGTACGCAAAAACATCTGAAAATCATACACAGATGAAATCTGAGCAGATTTCTTAAATGGGGGAAAAAAAAAAAAAGGATTGCTGAATTTCCTTTGTCCCAGTCCAGGAAAGTGCTCATTTTAAACTACTCAATGGGCATTATTTTCTTCTGCAATCTAGATACCGTCTCTTTGGGGAGGAAATTTAGGTGGTTGTTGGATGCATGAAGAATTTTTTTCTTAAGCAAGTATGTCATAACAGCCTCTATGCTAGATTACTCCTTACTTAATAGATGTTTGATACAGAAATAGTTATTTTATTTTTGGTTATAATGAAAAAAGACATTAAAGGTTGTATAACTGTAACTGATGAAGAGTGTATTTTTATTTTGTTCGAGCTACAGATACGCAAGCTGATGAAAAAGTGATATTTGAAATGTTATCACTACAAATGTGAAATATAAAATAACCTTAGGAATACATTCTGAGAAATGACTGGTGAGCAAGTTTATTGTTTTAAACTTCTGTTGGTACTTAAAAGGAAACTACCACCAATCTCATTTAACTGCAATTGTTTGCTATCACAAAACAAAAAAATAGCTTTTCCCCCCAAAATGGGATCATCCAGGCCTCTGAAACGCCAGATTTTTAATGCAGTTTACCTATGAGCAGTGGCCATAGATTTCAAACTTAAAGACAAAGTGTGCAGCCTTAGCAGAGCTGTTTGTGCAAGCAGCACCCTCGCACTGGGAGGGTACAGGCAACAGGGCTGAGTCTGACAGTCCTTCCCTGGTGACACCATTTAAACCATGGGGGCAGAGTTCTACAGATGGGAAACCCAGATTCTGCTCACACCTCTGGCTGCTCCCTGTAAATTAATTTGTTTACTCGATGCCTGTTTCACGAGGTGCACAGGGGCCTCAGCTGGTCCATGTGCATTCCAAACATGTCACACGTCCTGTACCCACTGTGGGGTCCTGGCCACAGGGCTCTGTGACAGCTGATGATGAACAGCTGCCCTGCTCAGGGAACAGGCACTGCACTCTGGGCAACTCCAGCAAGCAACAGGTAAGCAGGGTTAGGAGAACTCATATTTCAGGATAATAGGACAGGCTACTTTGGAAATCCTATTTCTGAACTGTCTGAGCCCAGTGTGGTCAGAACTCAGTTTAATGCCAGGTGAAAGAAGCTGACTCTTACCAATTTCAGCAAAAGCTAGCTCACATCTTCAGGGCAAAAATCAAGTCAGAAGAATCCTTCTACTTCTTCCCCCCAAAAACTCACAGTCAAATGCCTTCGTTATATCTACAAGTAACTCCAATTATTATACACCTTACTCTATATTTAAGCTAGTGCAACATTTGAGGTTACATTAATTAAATTAGTGCAACATTTGAGGTTAAATTAATTAAAGTTCAGAGCAGTCTGCTTTCCCAACAGCAAAGCAGGAATCAAACCAGCATGCCTTCCTCCTGCAGCCAGCACAAAAGATCCTGAGATCTGCAAATCCAAAGCACAGCACCTCATGTGTGTCTATACCACACGACAAAATGTATGGAGACAAAAAATTGGCTCTGGTGTACGTAGGAAAAGATCAAAGTAAGAGATAGGAAAAAGTTTTGAACAGTCTTATCAGACTTTTTTGGCAGCAGTACCATTTGCTAGAACCTCAAAAATAAAAATTGCCCTTAGTTTAGAATACTCTCTATCCTATAACTATTTTTATAAAGTTTTATTTGGTATTGGCAATCCCACAATATGCTTCTATTTCAAATTACATCAGAGAACTGTTGCTATATTTCAGTGATTCAGTAGATGGTTCACACTAAGCAGAATTTTATTTGTCACTGTGGTGATATGTAATATGTGATATGTAACCTCTTCAGTGTGTTGACACATGAAAGTTTCTTGAGTTAGTTTTAAGAAAATAGTTGTTAAAGACAATCAACAACTATGAAACAAATAAAGATATCCCAACAACAATAATGAAAAAAAAAAATTTTTTTTTTTTTTTTAAAAGTCATCCAAAGTGATATCTCAAGCTGCACTACACCACCTGCCTGACACAGCCAAGGATGGACTCCTGTCAGCATCTTTATCATATTGACATCTAGCACAACTTATAATTCCTTCATGCCTTTGTAAAGGAATAAGTTACGGTATCACAAAATTACAGAATAATTAATCATTGGTACCAAGAAATTTACAGCTGTTTCAAGCCTTACTTACAAACATTTGAATTTTATTCTACCAAAATGACAACATTCTTGCTAATTCCTAGTATTACAGATGTTACAAGCTATGAAAAACACACTGGATTAAAGCTGTAAGTAGACACTCCTGCACACATACCATCTTGCAAATATATTAAATATCCATGTGCCAAGAATCCAGTAACCCAGATGAAACCTCTAGGATAACAGATAACAGTACAGAGCTGGGCATTTGCTCCTGAGTTTAATAAAGGCATTATGTTGTAGAGATATAGACTTCATTTTCAATCAATTTAAAATAGAACATAAAATGAAAAAAAAAAATAAAATTACCTCAACACCTGAAAACAACATGACAGCTGTCTTATAAATAATTAACCAGAAAAGACATTCATTTTCACAAATTTCAAGGGAGTTAAGATTAGCCACTTATTTTATAGTCTCTGTGGGACAGAAAACATTTCTTCCACGTTTGTGTCAAGTGCCCCTAACAAACAGAGCACTTAAAAAAAAAAATCTGTTGCAGCCAAAACAAGTCCTTTAACAAACTGCATCTTAATTAAATACTATTCAGACTACATCAGTAAGAAATCCCAGTTATTTGACAGCTTCACTAAGAACTGATACGTGTCTTATGAGAGGAAAAAAACCTCAGCAAGGTATCACTTTTAAGGAACTTAATATTATTTAATTGCATGGAAATGAGATACATATGCTTTGAACTAATGTGGAAGTACTTATCCATAACATGGCATTTATCAAAGATTAACATCCTCCAATAGAAACATTTTCAAGCTACTGCCCATGGCCACAAAAAACTAAAGTTAAAACTGGAGATGGCAAAAACAATTCAAAACTCTGTTTCAAGCCTATTACCGTGCAAGAATGATTACCCAGGGACTACTGAATATTTGAAGCCACTACATCCTGATTTAGGATGATTGTGAATCATCACTTGCTTATGGATAACTACAAATGTAAATGTCTATGACAAATAAACACAAACAGATCTTTGCTGTCTCAAAGTAGTGACATGCAATTTTTCCACTAACACAGTACTATAAATACTAACTTCTGCAACCAATTAAAGAATTTGCAAGAACAACCTCAAGTAATAACATATATTGTGCCTGCAGCTTTGAAAGTTTTGAGAATGTACAAATTTAGCATATGAAAATTAAGACAATCATTATAAATGCAAAGTTAGAGCCAGTACACAGTGCTGCTGTTTGATAAAATGGTGTAGAGAAGAAAATCTAGAATACAAAGCCCAGAAGTAGTTCCACCACAGCGGGTTTTACAGCACTGAGCTCAGTTTCCAAAGCACTCAGTTCAGGTGACAGAAGTCAGAGGTGGGATGGATTTGTTTTACCTTGAACACAGAATCACAGAACACTTTGTGTCAGTTACCCAGTTCCAAAGGACCTGCTGGGGACAGGGACACCTTCCACTAGACCTGCCTCACTCAACAGAGCCTTGGTTTGCACTGTATCACTACTGAATTTTACTTTATTATTAATACTGGGATCTCTGTTGCTAGCCTGGTTATTTCTGTTCTGTGCCCTTGAGTTTACAGACACCTTGCTTGTCTGCAGAAGGAGCTGCCATTACAGGCTGCAGACCCAGCAAATTTGCTATGAAAGGATCCTGCAAGGATCAAGCCACGGGATTCATTACATTCCTATCTCCTTGAAAAACCTAAACAAACAAAAAAACCATGCCCACCCTCAAGCCTCACACACTCACAAAACCGAACACCCTCAAACTGAAAAATAAAATTACAGCCTTCAAAATAGAAAACAAATTTACACAGGGAGAAATTGTCCCAAATTTCTATAAGCATATATTACAGATTGAAAAAACTGGCAAGCAAAGTAACAAGGGTGGTACTGGGAACCTTACTTAATGGTGTGCATCTAACTGTTAGAAAATCCTATTTTTCAATATCCTAGCGTAGTATATTGATTTTTTTGTATAACCACTGCCACAGTTCTGTAAAGGTTATATATGAGCACTTGTTTAAGCATGTTAGCAGCCTGACAAAATCTATGCAAACAATCATAAGCAGGTATAAACAACAATATCTTATTAGGCATTCTAATGGCATTTTTAGGATAAATGTATTATAATGTTTAGCCATTTGATGGAATGGTATCCTAAAGCAGTCATTCCTTGCCCGTTTAAGCTTTCACCAATTTAAGATCATTACTACCAGAGCTCTGAGAACACTATTTCATAAAAACGAGAGACTTAACAGTTCCATTTGAGTTAGTGCCTCCAATGACATCCAGCAAGTGCCTTTTCAAAATATTTTCTTAAAAGAAAATTCTGACAGTGTATCAGAAAAAGGCATTGATACAAACACAGGAAGAATAGTATGGTTTAAAATTTCTTCTATTTTTAGATTAGCACACAAAAATAATTTTAGTACTAATAGTTCTCATATATTGAGTATATTCACCTATGAAGGCATAAGTGTGCTACTGAGTGAGTTAACACAAAAAAAACCCCTCTTGTGCTACATTAATGATTGGGTAGTTAAATCTGACCTGCATGGGAACATAAGAAACTGCTGGATGCCCACAAAAGACTACTTTCCCCCCTGTTAAGGACATGCATAACCAAGGGACAAGAAAAGAAGCCTCCAGTGGAAAAAATGGAGGTAGAAGATGTGCCTTTTGGATTATAAAAGGACATATGTTTTAGAGGTAGCAAATGAGTCTGATTCAGATTCAAAGCTTTCCAGACTATGTGTCAGCAGATACAGAAACCTCAAAGACACAAAATACCCTCTTTGTCAAACTGCAGACCCAAGTACTAAATTGCAGTCAGTGATGGCCACAAGGAGAGGATTCAGGTACAGACTTATGCCATCTCTCCAAAATTATTTTACAGATTACACGAATACAGATATTAACAGAGCTCTATGGACAAACCACAGCTCCAATTTAAGCCTTTACCAGGCTCCTTTACTAGAGATGCTTTTCCCACCATGGACACTTAGATCCTAGTGACTGATGCAATATTTACTTAAATCAGACTAATTTTCTGTATGTCTAAATGATAAATCTAAATGGTATTTCACATGACCAAGCAGAAATGTAACTTGGGTATCCTCCAGTTTGCAGATGATGCCAAATTGCCCGTGGATGGAAGAACTTTATATTCAAAGGGATCTCATCAAGCCAGAAAAAATGGAACAACAGAATGCTCACAGAAGAGAACCCCTTTTGGAATATCAGTTTCATGCAGTAATTCAGGTTAAGGCCAATTTAGTAGGTAGCAGTTCTGGAGAAAATCTTGCAGGCCTCAGAAGACACAGGTTTTTAATAATTAGAACAGACACTTAGAGAGATTATGTTATCTCCAGCTTCTGAGATTTACTGAATTTAGACAGATAAATCATTAGAAAGTCTGTCCAACTGGGAAGTCCCTCTTGCTCAGAACAGGAGGTTGGGCTAGGTGAACTTTCTCAGAAATAACCTGATGGTACAGTACAGGACTTGAGACAGTAAACTACTTTCTGACAATATCAATGAGCAATTTACTCTCCAAAACTGCAATTTGTTTGTAAAGAAACAATTGTGAACATACAAGGAGAGAATGAAAGAATGAAAATATGCTGTCCAGCCTTTTTTCACAAAAGTATTCACATCTGACAGCATTGTTTATACCAAGTTTTCTAATCTAGCCAGCCAATTTCTGTGCTGGTTGTGTGCTTTTCCCACAGTAACAGGAGTTTCTACTTCAGGTAAATGAAATGTGTTTCCAAACCAAACCAAGGAGCAAAACTAATAAATCCTCCTTTCCTGTAGAGTTTTGCCCCAAGGTGGATAGCTCCTGTGGCTTCCCTGGCTTCTAATAAAGGCCAGTGTTACATTATACATGTCCCTCTCAGGGGAGTAAGAACTTTCTCTTCTAACCATGGCTTATTTTCCTAGGGCTCAGAGAACTAAATATCTTTTAGATTTCCAGCTCACCACCACATTTATTCTGGAATGACAAAACCAAAAAAGTTTTTAGCAATAGATACACAGGCACCCCCACACTGTCAACACAGCCTCTCTGAGAAGTCCCTCCTGTGTGACCAGCCTGGAAAGCACTGCTGAGCCATGAACTGGGAAGTTCTGGATGCATTCTCAGAGTTCTGTATCCATTCTGAGCATTTTTAAATCCAAAGTAGCAGCTGCTATTGGTCAATATATGTTCATCTAGATGTCTACAAAACTAAATTGACCTCCAAGGATGGCTTGCCATCATGAAGCAGAAAAAGTCTTATTTTACAGAGAAAAAGGAGGTCATTCCTATGCAACTGTTAGGTTTGCAAGAAAACAATCTTTTAATTTATTAACCTGGTCCAGAAACTGAAGAAATGGAATTATTCCCTATAGTCTCTTTCTTGATGGTATTTCAATTTCAAAATTAAACATCAATCCCAGTTTTTGTCCCCTCCTTGAATTCTTACACATGGCTACTTTTCCCAATTTAATAATAGTGTATTTCATGGATTAAAAGCTAAATGCCTGTTGCCAAAGTGTTCCTCTTTTGGATCTAGAATACATCACAAATATAAATATTAAGTTGTATCTAGATGATCATCATGATATCTTGGGGTCTGAACTTTATCTAAGCATAACTGTTATACAGGTTCCATGCAAGGTAGAACTCTTAGTAATGACATTAGCATTAGGTACTTAGGTATTGCCAAGGCAGTAATGGGAATTAATCCAGTTTGGACCCTTCTTCATAAAGAAGCTCAAAAAGAATTACTAAATTTTAATGTCCTCAATTAATTCATTGAATCTGGTTGCAAAATTGAAAGAACTACCTAGAAAAAAGCTTTTAAAATCTGAGCTCAAAAAAACCAATAAGAATAAAGTTTAAAAATTTTTGAAAATCAGGATCAAAGATTCACAGAATCAGCTTAACATTATTGATATGCACATAAACACTGTCTTCACACATGGTTTTGTTGTTTGAGGAACCTCTTTCTGTTTGACTTTTCAACAAATACATTGCTGCAGGTATTAAATTTTGGTTTATATTTAAAATGGTGTTGCCAGAATGTGTATCCCCAGAAGAGTGGAACTGGGTCATCTTAGTTATTAAAAATACTACAAATTAATTATTTTATTTACTGCTTTGCTTACTTCTTAGGAAGTTTTCTTCATTCTCAGAGCACCTTCCCACTGTTTTCACTAATGCTCCCAAATCTATAAAAACCCCTAAATTTAAAATAATTCCAAAAGAATATAGGTAGAAATTCTTAGTTCTCAAATCTCATTTTTATCTCAACTGCTTGCACATATCTATCCAATCAAGCAAAATATCATGCTTCATACCATACATAGGTAAGTCTCAGATTAAGAAAATTGCTAAAGGCTTATGAAATCAACCAGGTAGGAAAAAAATATTTTAAGAACCCCACAGAGATAGTTCAAGCACTGTCAGTTACTGTGGAGGTACAGGATTTGACTAGTCCCTCTTGAAGGGTGGAAAATTTGCCTGTTCAAGGTGTTTAACTGCACCATCCACTTCCAGAGATCTTGGGTAAGAGGAGGATGGGGTCCAAAAAACACAAGTCTGAATTCTCCTGGTGAAAACCCATTTTATCTGAATCCAGAGCAGAAAACACCATGTACCCAGTCCAGGCCATTATTATAAGGAAACCAATATTCTTCACCAGCAGAAAATTCAAGACACACATTTATAAGGAAGCCATATTCCTGAGGTCAGTCTTCTCCCCCAGCATGAGCATCAAGGCAAGAAGCATCCAGCTTCAAGAACTTTCAGAATTTATATGCACCTTTCCCTGTCTAAGAGTAATCTAACAGAAGGTCCACATGAAAGGAATCCCTTACCAGAAAGGGAACATCAAGCAAAGGACAAAGGCCAGTTCTATCCAAAGGGTGCATACAAGGTGTTTAGTCCTGACTGAACAGAACTGAAATATACCATGCAGAGAAGGAGCCTAGAAGGAAAATGCTTTTTAAGAGGTTACATTTTTTTCAATAATGTTGTCATAAGCCAATGAATTCTTTAATTCCTACATCTTCAACACTTTCTTCCATCAGTTAATACTCAGTATGTTGGATTGCACACACCAGTGGTAGTGAACACAGTGATGCCAAGGGCTGCTCTCACTGGTTTGTAGCTCCAGTGAGTAGATAGTGCTGCAGTTCTAATTTTATGTGCTTTTCAAAGGCAGTCACAAAATGAAAATCAAAGCACATAAGTAATCCACATTGGGAAATCTGTCAGAAATTGTTGGGAAAATAAAGTGAATCAATAGAATGTCAAGGGATTCAAATAAAAAAAAAAACCTGAATATTCATTTTCTTGGTTTCAGAGGAGCAGGGATTTAGTAGAAGTGGAGGAGTTGTAGGATTTTCGACTTTCTTGAAAACATTCAAATAATTTTTGCAATGTGCTTTGAATTCAAAATGTAATTAGAGCCTCTAAAATTACACTTTACATCTTCATGTTGTATACTGATATGTATTCAGCATCATTAGGAGAAGGAATCTGAATGACACAACAACTTTTAAGTATATTATTGCAAGAAAAAAAACTATAATAACAAGTATTCAAACTTTCTCCTTACCATGCAGAAATACACTGAAAGAAGCCATGCATTTGAAAGTACTGCTATAAATGTTACTAAGTAGAAGAAAATATAAAAAAAATACCTGGGTTCATTTCAGTGCTTTAATGAGATTTACAGCATATCAAATATTTTTTTTTAATGTGGTTTACATTCCATGAAATCTGATATGCTCACACAAGCAACTCTTAATGGAAGGCTATGTCTGTGCAGTTTGTTACTTAGGCTGCAAACTTCCTTCATGCATTTGCCAAACAGCTGTAAATACAGTTTACACAGACCTGATTATGCAATTTCAATACTGAAATTAATAGAAGCACACTTCTATTTTTTTATCACTGTTTTTTGTAAGAAAAAGATCAGGTCCCTTTAACTTACCCATAGTATAAGAGAAATTTTGAAATAGGTCCCACCGAGTGAACTGGGGCAGGAAGAGGGGACAGTGCAATGCCAGAGCAATTTCCCCAGTGCTTATAAATTTTTGCATTTATGGAAATATTCTTATGGGAAAGATTATTCCACCATGATCCAATTGCCAGCCAGCACACTTTCCAAGATCCTTCTACTTAGAAAATTCAAAGTCTGAGCCATTCAGGATGAGATTAATCATGTATCACCTGGGAAACCTTTGCAACTTTAGCAGCAAACACTGATCTGCCAATTTAATTTGCCCTCTTACTGTAAGAAACTCAGCTTTCATGATCTTAGGTTTCCTGAAGTTAATAACAAGAGGAAAACCCATGAAGTTGTAAGACTTGTGAAGAAACCAGTAGAACTGGTAAAACAATGATGCTCAAACTATCTGAACGCAGCAACCTTTATATGAGCTTTACAAGAGACCATATGAAAACCAGAATGTACTGAAGCAAGTGAAATTCTAAAACAAAATAATTATTTAATTACAGATCCGTTTGATACAGACAAGCAAAAAGAATACTCCTGTAAAAATGTCAAATTAACATCTATGGAAACTGCAGTCTAATGTTTCACAATTCTTCCAACACTCACATACCTCATTAAACAGAAACAGTCTTTGTGACCAGCTTCTAAGCAATCTTAACTCTGCATTAGCAGTGTAAAGTTCATAATAAATAAAAAGTGGAAAGCTGGTTTTTGGTTTTTTTGGTTTTTTTTTTCCCTTGGGGGTGACGATTTTTGTGCAGCTTCATCTTAGTAGAAAAGATACAACTTCAAGACCTATAAAGTCATAGATGGATCATGTAATAAATAAAACTGTACTAATCTAATCTTACCTTTTATTTCACTACACTTTCTATGAAGACACGCAATGCGTGTAAACAAAACTTTTCTCTTTGACAAAAAAAAAATCCAGGAGACACATATCACTAAAAATCAAAGGAACTTTGAAAAGTATATCAAGAATAACATTTAGAGTGATTTATTGGATGTGAACCTAAAGTAGGAACTACTCAATTCTTAATAACACTACCAAGGTATACTCACTGCCAAAACAAAGCATTCAAGATCCACAAAGCAGCTCTAAGTGAGATAGGTGGTCGTGTTAAATACCTTATGCATTAACTGTTACTTGACAATATCATTAAAACTATGTCTAGACTATATTAAGCATTACAGGTGTTTCAAAATTCTGCCTAAAACAAGGAAGTTACAGCAGTTGTAACATTGCCTCTTTTCACTAGAATCATTCAAACACAGGGCTGACTTGGTGCCAATAATCCTGGTGCATAATATCTATTTGTTAATACTGCAAATAATAACAGTTCTGTCATGTAGAAGTTTCCTATGCATGAAAATAGAAGTTTCTGCTCCTAAATTAATTTCTAAGAACAGCAAGCAAACAAAAGTACTGTTCATCTTCATTCTGTTTCCCAATACCCAGTACTAAAAATGAAGCTTCATCAAGTTTGGTCTTTTAGACCCACATGCAGTCCCTGCTTCCTCCCAGAAATTTTGGCCACGGCTCTGTGCACAAGCCCAGTGTGACAGTAAGTGCCCCAGCAGCTGGCAAGAGTGAGGCAGTTCCTGCTGGTTCAGCCAGAGGAGCAGCAGTGCCACAGTAACACACAACAGGTCTGCCAACTGCAGAAACCTGGCAGACCTCCCAGATGGCATCTCACTGCATGAGTTATAACTGATGGAAACGTTTACCAAAAAATACTTACAAACAAAATCATCACGTTTCATGCAGATCCACCTTAATTCCAAATCCAGAAAGTAAATTGGCGTGTACATGTGATTAACCAGAAAGTAAATTGGCGTGTACATGTGATTAATTCCAGCAAAGACTGCTGAATTTGAAGTACTTACCATGCAAACATAAACATAAATACAGTTCTAACAAGTCACAATGACTACTTCAGTGAAATGGATCACAGTGTGAAAATTGTTATTAACTTAAACATGAAATCTATCTCCTCCAAAACACAATGGCCAGGCAACTTCATGTGAAATCCTGAACCAAAACAAGATCCTTATTTAACGGTCACATAATCGTTACCATTCAAGCAAAAGCAACACATCCATAATGAAACCCTGGTACCTCTAAATAGTTGTCATTTGAACTTTGTCCCTGAAGATGATCAGAGAGCTGAAGGGTCTCTCCTGTGAAGAAAGGCTGAGAGAGTCGTGGTTGTTGAGACTGCAGGATAGAAGGCTCCAGGGAAACCTTAGAGCACCTTCCAGTACCTGAAGGGGACCTACAAGACAGGGACATTTTAGAAGGGTGTATAGGGATGAGATACAAGGGCTATATGGCTTCAAATTGAATAAAATTTCAATCTAGATTACCTATAAGGAAAAAAAAAATCCTACTGAGGGTGGTGAGGCACTGGCACAAGTTGCCCAGACAAGCTGTGGCTGCTTTATCCCTCTAAGTGTTCAAGGCAAGGCTGGATAGGGTTTTGGGCTTGGAACTAAGAGTTCCTAAAGAACCACTCCAACCTAAACTATGCTCTGATTCTATAAGTTTAATTTTAAAGAAAAATGTTTCTAAAAGAATCAAAAAGAGTTCTCTCGAAAAGAAAAAAAATATGAACCCACTTGAGAAACTACAGGAATGCTAGAAAAGAGGCATATTTAGTACTGTCTTCCCAAATCTTCTATAAACAAATAAATCTAATTTTTTTGAGGCTCAGTAAGAAATAGTGAACTGAATGCTAGACTAAAGAAAGAACAAGGCAGGGAAGCAGCAGTAATCTTTCTCTCCCCAAAACAGATTTGCTCTGCTTTTGTAATATGGCTTTAGACTTGTCAGCCACCAACCTCTACAGCTTCTGCTAAAGGCAATAGAAGCTATAAATACTGAGACTTCCAGGAAACCAGATCTTTATGCACATCATGCTGGTTGACCTTGGAGGGCATTTTGCCCCAAGAGACACAACTGAGACTAAATTCATCTGCATTTCCATTTTGTGTTCAGTTGTAGATAGTAAATCTGGCTGCAGCTCTGTGTCACAATTCACCCTTGCCATCCTGTTCAACCAACGAGTGCTACCCTTTCCCTGAGGTCACACCCAGCCTTCACCACAGCCTGCAACAAAAAGTAGTGCTTGCATCAGTCTCTCATTTTTTTTTTTTTCAATGTCATATTTCACACAGGTCTAACAAGCTTGAGGAGATTATGAACAAAAAAAAAAAAAAAGGCAAAAAAATAAAAAAATTATCTTTACACAACTTTCTGCTGTAAGAAATCTGTAAGAAACACAACCAATTCTTTTTAGAGTTCTTTCCATAATGACAGCTTGAACTGCCATCCAAGTAACCCAGTCTTCAACAAGATATATCAAAAAAATAAAAGCTTGTAGACTCTTGATGAATTGTGCATAAAGCTGGGCTGCACACTTTATGTCAAAACTCTTCTAAAAACAGAAAATCATCTGGAGGAGTTTGAAGCTGTATAAACAGATCAAGTTTTAATATAGGGTTATCTCCCTTGATGTGTGTTTGGCTTGAGGGAGAAGTACCAAGAGCAAGTTCTCAGTTTTTATAGTTTCTAAAAACAATATAATTTGCAAATGCATCTTAAGTAGTAGCTACTTTATACTACTGCCACTTCATTAGGAACACTTGAAAAGGTATTTAAAAATTCATATTCATGTGCAATGTAATTGCCATTTAAGTCAGGAATTTACTTTTAATAAACACATTCTTGAGCTGGTAACAGTAAAAGCATCATTCAAACATCATTTCCTGTACTAAATTTTTACCCATATTAACAGACTTAGAAAAGCATCAACCACAAACATGTTGGTGATGGAAATTTCCTAACGCAAGCAGTCTTTATAGATTTCTGCTATTTCAGTGCAGGTCTCCAAGGACCATTTGAATCCATATTAATTTCCTTTCTGGCAGTTATGTGGCCATGTATGAACTGCACTATTTCACTTTTAATCTGTCAGTAATTTAGTAATGTGTAAACTAATTATGCACAGATATTAATGTAATCAGTTTGGGGAGCTATAAAATCAATGCATTTTTACAGACTGTGTTAAAGAGAATTGCATTATTATAGTCATAGGCCTGCTTCTGATAGTGTCATGGAATTAAAATAATTGAGATCCCTGCATCAATACACATTCCCACAACCCATCCAACAACACAATAGTATAATTTTCTGTAAAGGACAGATCAAGTTTTTTTGGTAACATTAAAATTTAATTTGCCTGAAAATAATATGTGGCTTCCTATTAAGAAATACACATTTGATGACATCTCAGGTTTCCTATAGTGAACTAGAAATGAACTGGCTAGCAACATTTCATCCATAATTCAACCCAAATACTCGGCTTTGCTCCAATGGAAAATGTACAGGAAAGACTGTAACTACAACTCAGCACTGGGGCACGTAAGTTAATCAAGAATCACATTTGCAGCATCATGTAACAAGTCATTAAAATTATCAAGCACACTGTGTATTCAGGCATACAAGAAGAACACTATCACCATACAGAAGCCAAGGTGTGCTGCCACAGACCTCACTCTGCTCTCACATACCCAGCTGCACCTCATAACACAGAGCATTATGCCCCTTCCTCATCTCCACCTCCCTCATGATCAAAGGCCTCTTCATTTCTCCATGCTTTTCTACATGTTATTTCCTCTGGTTTCTGTTATTCAGGTCATCCAAGACACACATTTCACTTGTGAAATTTAATAATGCCTTTCATCAACTGCACTTACCATCACACACACGTGCATTGGGCCAAGTAGGACAAGAAGAAGGCAATTCTGAAGTTACCTCAAGAGTTATGACTCCATCTATTCTCTCAGATAATGATTTCCAAGGTAAAAGGAACTTAATTATCTCAGAGAAGCACATTATTCCTCTCAGATTTATTTGAAAATATCAATGAACTCAAAGCTGTGCCACACTGAGAGCACTACTCACAACATAACTACAGCAGTTGCCTGTTCACTTACAAACATACAATTAAATTATGTGTCAAAGTGTCATGATACAATTAATCCACCCAGACTTAATTAGCTGCCAAAAGGCCTAACCTTCTCCCCTCTCCCTGCCTGCCCCTACCTGGCTGCTGCCTGCACAGCCCTGCAGCCCCTCCTGCCTCTTGCAGGCTCATAGGCAGCTCTGGGCTAGGGCAGCAGGGTACACACGCTGCAGGCTATGGGACAAACAACATCACTATGCAGAGATAAACACAGCTTGCTTACAAGTAAATTAGTACTTGCTGCTGGTAAAATTATCGTTTTACACAGGTAAAAGATATTAAGACCTCAAACTTTTCGTGACATCAGAATATGAATTTAAAGTTACAAATTCATTTATTCATGTGCATTAAGAGTACCTTTTAAAGAAGCAGCAATTTAGAACTGCAAAGGATATCTATCTGTTCTTGTACCTTATTTTGGAAAGGGAGCTTCATTGAATTAACTTGAACTTCTAACTGGGCTGGCAGTACAAAAGCACCTGAAAAAACCTTGTGAAAACCTGCCAGCACATTCACACAGTTACTCTGCTTTTTCTCTTCTCTTTTAAAAACACAGACACTTTTTGGCATGGGCGTAAATAGCAGGGCACACCTTGCACAGAATTTATGTACCCAACAAAATGCATACAAGAAAGCCAGCAATAAGCCAGCTATTTTCATCTGGTCCTTGTCAAACTTCAACATGTGCTGCTTCTCATGGAGCCCCCACACTGAATCACACCTGTTGCAGGGGATGGGCTGCAGGGGATGATGGGCTGCAGGGGATGCTGTGTTTCAGGGGATGATGGGCTCCAGGGGATGGGCTCCAGGGGGTGATGGACTTCAGGGGATGATGGGCTCCAGGGGATGATGGGCTCCAGAGGATGCTGTGTTCCAGAGGATGATGGGCTCCAGGGGATGAGGGGCTCCAGGGGATGATGGGTGCCAGGGGATGATGGACTCCAGGGGATGCTGTGTTCCAGAGGATGATGGACTCCAGGGGATGACGGGCTCCAGGGGATGATGGGCTCCAGGGGATGATGGACTCCAGGGGACAATGGGCTCCAGAGGATGATGGACTCCAGGGGATGACGGGCTCCAGGGGATCTCCAGCACTCCCCACCAGCCCTGCTGGGGTCTGGTCCCCATTGCCCACATGGACGGGCTGCCCAGAGGAACAAAGCACAAAAAGCACAATGTTTCACCTTCCCAAGGCTTCCCTCAGCCTCCAGCTGTGCCCCCAGCCCGCTGGCTCTATGCCCTGCTAGCCATGGAGCCCAGCCTAGCCCAGGGCCTCATGGACACCCCTGGAGCACAGAGGGGTCAGCTCACCACCACAGCAGTGCCTCAGCCTTGGCAGGGCCAGCAGAGCGCCCCACATCCCTCCCAGGAGATTCAGGCTGGTTCTGTTTGAGAGTAATTTACTGTAATCATTTACTGTGGGCCCTGTGGAAAGACCAAAAGTGTTTGGGGCCTGTGAGGGAAGTCCATGAAAAGGAGGATTGGGTGGTTTGGGGTCAGTGCCGCCAGTGCATGGGGACACAGGTGCCAGGGCAGTGCCAGCCCCACAGGTCACCCCACGGCGGGACTGTGAGCCAAGGAAAGGCCTCCCAGGCCGGCAGGGACAAGGATGAGGGGTCTGTGGATCACAGGGGGTCCCCACTGGGATCTTTACAACCCCCAAGGGCACCAATGTTGCTGGGTGGGAAAGCAGCAGGGAGGAGAGATTCTACAAAGCCCTGGTGGGCAGAGGGGAGATTTGCTTTCAACCTCTTTAATCTTTTTGTATCATTAAAGAATTACATGCTCAAGTTTATTTTTCTTGGATGCTAATACAAGCTTTGTATCTGGAGCACTTGTGTGCTCATCTGCAAGGAAACAGAGAGCAGCTCAGGCTGCAGCCTCCCAGCACTTTGTTATACCAATGCCTGACACTCATGGGAACAGTTGTAACATCAAATACTACAATTTGTGGGGATAGAGTCAATAAATACCCATTTAAGGATCAGTCTAGGTAAGATCTAAACCATAAGGCATGTCATATTCATAGTACCTATTGCATATAGATTCAATTAATATCCAATTATGTTTCAATGTTAAAAAAAAGCCCTATAAAGCAGCCATTCCTCACTGAATTAATTCTTTCAGCTCTCACCTAAATTTCAGTTTTGTAGCAGACAATTTTGTAGCAGACAGAAAAGTATTTCTAGCTGAAAATTGATCAGGTGAGCTCCCCTCAGCCACTACAATATGCATTTTATTCTTTGTAGAATAGGTTTATCTAAAGATACCACTTCTCTATACAGCTGAAACAAAAAATACTTCCAAAAGGCAAACTAAATGAAAACAGAAAGGTTTGGCAAAGTCTTGTACTGGCAAACTTCATTTGCAAAACGTTCAGTGGAATGTACCAAAGATAGAAACTATCATGGCATGCAGAAACATGCAAGCTGAGAAAAAAAAAAGGTTTCTAGTTCAGACTAACATTTGTACCTGCCTTCATGCCAGGTTAGGCTGTCTTACACATACACATCAGTAAATGGATGAAAGCAAATATTTTAAGTTAGTATTAAAAGGATCAACTTCAACTCCCTGCCTCCCCTCTGAATTTAGAGCACTGTGTCAAAATTCTGTACTGTCAACATGTGTTACCCACTACCTTTTATTTACATAGATGGGAAAATCTTTAACAAACTGGCACAGATACTTTAAAATTATTTCTCAAAATTATTCTGACAAGTAAATTCTCCCTCCTGCACCAGGTACTAGCTCTTAAAATATGCTGAGTGGTCGGAACTAGTGTAGTTTAAACATACTTTTGTTTATAGTGCTTGCAGAGCAATGCTTGTACAGACAAGCTAATTAGGCTGGGATTTTTGTCCCTTTATTTTTATAATTCCAGTTTTAGGAGCAGAGCATTTGATTTATTACATGAAGGTATTTTTATAGCCTCAAGTACTACTGCTCTTTAGGACATAGGGAACATCACAGCCCATTTAATTTACACAGGAGATGTTAGTACTATTTAATGGCATGTAAACATTTTATAAGGTAAGCTCAAATAACAGGAGATTTTTTTTTTAATATACTTCAGCAGAAAGGTTCACAAATAGATTTTCATTCTACTTTATTGGACCAATCTCTGTTATTGCATCAGAAGTGAATCGAGTTTTAAAAGGTGTTAAGAGTTTTCAATATATTTTGTGACACTGAACAGAATCACAAAGTATACATAAAACAACCAATGCGTGAATTAATTCCAGAACTGGTGTAACTGCACACCCTCAAATCATCTGTAATTGTCTGTGACTTCAAGCAATAATTGCAATGGACTTTAGATGATATTATAATTCTATTTCTTTTCAAACACCACAATTTTACGCAATTCTAGATAAAAACATTTCAAAGATACTTTGCAATCATTACTATATTATTACTTCTTCATAATAGGATTTTTAAAGAGTGACAATATCTTTTTTCAGGTCAATTGATAAAATTAGAAACTATGGTAGTTTAAAACAAAATTGCCAAAAAAATTTCTTCTTACTAGAAATATTCCCACACATATTTTTACACCATTATTACTTCAATAACACTGTTAGTCATTCTTTAAATTAAATCATATGCTAGCATTTAATAAATATTAAGATTTTTTTTCCATTTTTTGCATCATTAAAAGACAACATAAAGATCAGAATCATTGCCTGATTTTAAAAGGAAGTTGGGGGGGTTAAGTTTTACAGGGAAAATGATGAAGTGGATTGTGGTTGTACTCACTAAAAAAAAATCTAGGAAACCTGGATATCACTTCATTATAAAAATATTTTCATTCTGAAGAATAAAAGATAAGACGGTAGCATATAACTTAGATTTTACTGGTGTGATGGTATTTTCCTGTCTTCTATGTACTGTATGGATAAATAAGAGGAAAACTGCAGCTTATATTGAAAAACATGAAAAATCTGTAAATCCCTTACACAGCAAAACATAAATTGAATAACTATTAAAAAAGGAATTTTTCCCCAGTCCCATATTGCATTTTTTTGTAAAGCAGAAGAGAGATATTAATTTTTGGAAGACTAAGGAAAAGGCCTGAAAGTTCTGGTCCTTTCATAATGCCATGTGCTCCCCCATGGGAACGGTGTGTTTTCAGTTGTTCTGTTGTGCTGTAACATGACTAAACTCTCTGACTTTGGGAAAACACTCAATAAAGAAAAATATTACTATCTCACACTGACACAAGGCAAAATGAAATAATTGTGTCAACACCAGTTTGGATTAAACAACATGCCTAAAAACTGACTGAAGTGAAAGTGCTGAAAATACAAGTGCTGAATAGTAACTTTATGAGGCTCTTAACTGCACTGGATTGTAATGAATTATCTAGTTCTAGTGATGCTTTGACACATTCCAAATGAGAACCATAAGGAGTTAACTTATGGTCCTTAGTGACTTTCAATATGTTCAGTGACAATGTAAGATCCCATTCATTTCCCAAGGCATAGCCATTTTCAATACCACTTCATCATAAAATATATGAGCATGTCTCCACCTAAAAATGTTTCTATTAGGAAAAAATACTGGTACAACTTCCATACACAACAGTCATCTCATTTGTCAAGTGATTCATTATAAAAATCACACAGAAATGTACCTGCTCTGCTCTTGGATTCTCCTCAGCAATTAATATGTAATCTCATTTTATGTTTCTTCCACCTGTAAGATCTGTATGTCAAGGATACAAGGACTGTCAAAGCAGAACTTTTCTAGCTGTTCCGTTTTCACTGAATAATCAATGCCCATATATGACAATTTAAAAAGAAAGTGCATCATCTCTACATATACTGTGTGCACTTCTCTTGATAACTAAGGAATAACTTGGTGTATTCTTTAAGAAAATATTATTTTAAATTTACAATAATATTCTACACTTAGATTTTATAGTATGGACTATTTTCATGTTGGGGCAAGCTGTGCTTCCTTGTTCACCTTTACAAATTCTTAACTAAACAATATCCTCTCATCTGCCATCATGTGTGATCTTGCTAAAATACAACTTGTTCTATCATACAAAACCTCCTTATTATGTACTCAGAGAATTATTACAAAGACAGTCTGAAGGTCTACATTTGGGAGAATTCTCACATTTAAATTTCTTGGGTGCTTTTTGGCATGGAATAAGCAGCTGTCTGAATGGCCCAAGAGATTCAGCAGCAGAACCAACGGGGTGGGAGGAGGCTGGGATCAGCCCCACCCTGTGCAGGACGTGGCACAGGGATCAGTCCCTCCTGGGAAGGCAGTGGGGACGTGTGACACTCACCCCATCCCCTGGCTGGGCAGCTCCTCCTCAGCTCTGCTGCAGCCACTGCAGCTGCTCAGAGATGAGGAGCAGACTCTGCATTCCTTGGCACAAGGGTCTGCTCCAGGTGTACGGCACCAGAGGCCTCGTTCTGTTATCCCTGATCACAGAGTCCTTGCTCATCCTGCAAATAATCCTGCTGAAATCAAAACTAAGAGGTTTGCAATGAGATTTAAGTGAGACTATTCTCATGTTTAAGTGCTTCATTGGATAAATGCCTTCATTTTCCTTTAGGACCCTACCAATATCCATTTAAGCAGTGGAAGAGACTTCTATTGTCTTCAGAGAAATCAGCTTTTATTATTGTATGGTCTTTATCCAGATTATGTCCTCCGTGTGCAAAACTAGCTGCCTTTTTATATATATACATATACAATGAGAGGATTTTTACTGTTGGACATAAAGATGAATGTCTCTTTGCCAAAATTTTATTGCAAATCTGGAACTCTATCTTACTTATTCCTTTATAAGGTTTTGAAACTATATGAATCTGGATAAAGACCAAAAAACCACAAAGATTGCTCAGACACGATCAACAAAATTTTGGATCTCAGACATGATTTTAGGATTTTATACCTTCTGGAGAGATTTGAAATGAAGACATGTATTAATTTTAATTTTTCTGGTTCGACATTATTATTCAAATTCATAATTTTTCTAGAATCATTAAAAGTTGGAAGGTATCCCAGATTGTTGCTGAAGCAGTTAAGTAACTTTGCTTTGGTAACTTAGGTGTCCCAAACAGAACAATCATTGTTATTCTAAAATGAGGTAACTATACATTTTCTGCTCCAAAATAGTTATTTAAAAGCCTGGAAACCTACAAATATAAACGTTGTTCACTAAGTGTTTACATCACACATGTTATTTTTCATTCATTAATCTCAAAGCAGAGAAAATAATCAGGTATCGATATTCCATTTTTCATGTGGCAACTTCAGATAAAGTTTCCAAAAGTTTGACAATAAATCAGAGGGGAAAAAATAGGAATAAAATCTGAATCCCAAGACTATTTCTAAGGCAGCAACCCAGCTTCCTCTAGTGTTGTATACACATATATGTGCATGTGGGATGCATGTTTAGGAAAGAAAACACCTCAAAATAGCCAGTGGCTGTGCCACAGCAGTGGCTGGAGCTTGCTTGTGCTCTTGTTTTGATAAAGTCTGTGCTGCACAGACACATTGCCAAAGGCTTGTAGTGTAAAGCACATTTCATTACCAGTAGTTATGAGAGCATATCAGTTTATGGGGATGATTGTGCAGGTGGTGCTGAGTGTTATAAATATTTATGCTACTGCAAAGGAAAACTCCCTCCTGAAGGTGTTGGAAAGAGGGTCTCTGTTTTAAAGAAATGTTGAAATCCTTCCTCACCTTTTTTACCTGACTTTAAATCATTGAACAGACTTTCAGTGTCTATACATCTTCTGGGATTTTTAACAGCAGCAAAAAATTGAGTTTTGGTGTTTTCAAAGCATTCATTGAAAGAAGTCTATGTTAACCTAATGGAAATGACTGATCACCTTATTTCTATCATCCTGTGACAAATCACTGGCAGGAGATGTAAAAAATACAAGTAATAGTTGAAAAATAATTTTAAAGAAAATTGTTTCGATGGAATGATGCTACTCCCTGATGCTTATTCACATCACTACTGGCATTCACACAAGAGACTTTAACTTGCATCTTAAATCTTCTTCCTGAATTGAGCCCAGGTTCCTTTGAAGGAACTTCTTCCTTTAAATCTTTTGAGCTTTTAGAATTATACAGCCAAACTGAGTCCAATGTTTTCAGAGTAAGCTGTAACATGTAAATTTTCATAAAGATGCAGATAATATTTGGACATATTTTAAAATGATCGGATTTTTTTAGCCAATGCAGAATCACACTCCAGAGTGAAGTTTACATTGTGCTTCAGTGGATTTTAAATGGCAGCATGAGGTCCACTTAGACACTTTTATTATTTTCTAGTTTATTCTCAAACCCTGCAACAGCAGTGTAGGGAAATGTTGTAACTGAACTCGACATGACAAAAAAATCAGGAAATGTTTGCAATTTTGGTTCACTATAACTCATTTTAAGAACACAAATTCCCTTTCTTTGTACACATAAATGTCATGTGAAGGGCACATAAAAGTTTAGTCAAAAGGGGCCTATTAAAAGCAACAGTGACATTAAGCATGAGCAATGAATAAAATGTATAATTTCAGAATCATAAAAACACATGGTTTCATTAGACTGGCGTGTGGTGGTTCTCTGCCGTGTCTCAGAAGAGTTGGTATTGATCTGACTATGAAGCTGTGACAATAAAACTGTACTCTATTGACTGCAGCTGCAGGGTCTCCAAATATTATTTATTGAGGCAAGCAGAACAGCAAAGCAAAAGCACTGCCCCAGTAATAAGTGGTAATTGCTGGGAAGTGAAGCATTGCACTCCCTATTGACCCTTGCATCCTGAAATTTCGATGGATTATATTTAACTCCATTAGGATTGGCATTATCAAATTACATAAACCACATTATAGAACAACCAGCCTCAGTTTAGATCATTGATTTTCGATTATACTGATCTTCCATATGATTCAGAAGCACCTTCTATTACCAGTGATATGATATCAGTGTTGATCTGTAGGGGTGGAAGTGCTGTTTTATTACAATGAGATAAATAGCGCTGAGGGGAAAAAGTAACTATTCTTCTAGCACATTGGCAGATGGAATAATTCCTGTAAATAAAAGTATTTGTAGATTGAAAACTGGGTAGTTCAAAATTTACATACATTTCTAAAAGCTCTGACACATCCTCATTTTTGTGTTAAAGACATTAAAGCATTTCTGGGAATTTCTCACCCTGAATAGATCAATGTATTATCAGTGACAATGCCAAGTCTCTGGTATCAGATACACGTTGCCTTTTTAAAATAAAACTGAATGGAATATCTGCCTACCTAAGCAGCTACCACTGAGCTGCTCATCATTCTGAATGTCAGAAAGGACCTAAATTTGTTATGTTCTCAAGGGTCTATCAAACCCTCTCCATCCTCTATCCAAGTGTTGTACCATGGAGCTGAACAAGTTACTGAGCTCTAAGGCTCAGGCAATTCTGATGTATCCCTTACAAGCCTAATTCAAAAATCCAATTTGTTACAGCACTTAGCTAAAGTTTTTAGAAAGTCATGAATTTTGCTTCAGGGATGGCTGGTTCATTCACTGGCACTGGGCTGGGATGATGTCCATTGCACACACTAATTTTGTTCTCAACCTTACAGTGAGTATCACACGTTTTGTCAAAGGAATTGCTGTTTCCCATTCAGGGTTTTTTTCAAAGACAATAGATTTTATTTGTGTGTTTAAAATGTCCATTGCTAGGACTAGAAGAACCAGTTCAAAGTCTGAAAGGAAAGGAAATGTCTGAAAAGAAAAAAAGTTTTTAAGCAGAGGAGGTGAAGAGACTCACTATTTATAAAAGGAGTGATTAAAAGTCTCTCTCAAAAACTCAGCCATTCATTTCCTCCAGAATTCAGAAAGAAGATTAGTTTCCAATACTAATTATTCCAACTCTTAATCCTCTTCCTTTTTCCTGACATCAAATATACGTGGTTGCTGGTATTTTGCAACACTAAAAAGGTTCTGCTTAGTTGGAAAATTCATTCTCAATTTACAGCAGTAACTCACGACATGTAAAATTTTCACATAAAATAATGTCTCAAAAGTTAAGGTGTATGAGAACAGAATAAACTGATTCAGAAAGATGCTAATTATTTTAAAGAGCCTTAAAATTCATGTGTTTTAGTAAACAAATCTAAAGAAGCATAAAAATAGATGGATTGAGTGACATGACACTGCAAAAAAAGCTCTTTTCACATCAATAGGAGATCACTATAGAACTGTCATTGACTGAAATGAACTTAATGATAAACGGCCCAAAAAGGGAGATGAAATTCAAATAAAGTTTCTAAACATTTTCATTACAAATATGTTAAGATTTCATCTATCTTTATTTCTGGCTTGAACCATAAAAGTAAGACCTGGGTAAGGAAAAGTATAGATTTTTTTCTTTTGCTTCTAGCCACTTCATTTCACAGTAGGAAGTTCTCTACTCCTAAATTCTCTTTCCTTCTTTGCACCAACTCTATTGTTAGGACATAGGCTCATCCCTGTTAAGCATAATTCTTGGTAAAGTATATTTCTCGAATTTCATTGAATTTTATAATTAATTTAGCAAACAATTTAGTAATCATGGTTTCCAATATGTAACGAACAGCTGAGCAAAATATCAGGAAAACCAAACCGTACAGAATTTCTGTTTGGTCATAAATGTCTCCACCTGAGTAGAAAATGTGAGTAGTTGTCTCTTTAATGGTATACTGTAGTTAAATAATTGGCTATAAACAGTCAGGCTAATGACTTCACTGTTATAACTCCAGACCTCCTTGACATAGCTAATAATTAGCATCGAATATCATACAGAAATATGCCATGTTCTGGCTTCTTGATTTTTGTTTCAGTCTCGGCATTTCAGAACCTTGATGCACTAAAATGAGGTTGTTGAATCAAGATACTGAAGAACATGCAATATTAGCAGGTACATTTGTAGTTTATAACTGGAAAGACAGTTGATACTGAATCTATTTCTAAAAACTGTGGGCTTTTCAATTGTGAGAATTGAATCAATAAAAATAGAAATCAATTGTGAAATACTAATAAATAAAGTTATGTAAGATATGTCTGAGGTATTGACTAAATTGGGACAAAAAGACATATTTTGTCAGCAAGATGTATAAAAATTTGGAGCTTGTTTTTCTCTTACCTTGACAGAAAATGTCTTTAACAATAAAGTCAGAAGTGAGATAATTCTTTTGAAATAGAATATATGTGTGTGTGTGTGTGTGTGTGTGTATAGTGACATAAATTACATAAGTATATGCATATGACTGTGATTTACATTCATTTCTTCAGAAGTCTATGGCATTAAAATATTTCACTCATTCTGCTTGATCTGCCTATATTTGGTTCTTTGAAAGTACATCAGTTTTGAAATTTGAAATATAAACATTATCTCAGATGCAAAATTATGGAAAAAAAACAACATCTCCTGTTTATTTCTTGCATATTGATTTCAATAACCATTCAGTAGTTCCAGGACCATTTATTCTTTTCAAAGAGAAGGCTGACACTGGCTGAGCTATAAGGCTGGTATTCAATTTCCTGCTCCCCCATTGGCCTCTTTTGTGATTTTGCCAATTCACGTGGGCACTCTGTACTTTAATTTCCCCTCACCATAACAGAGACAGTAGTACCTTCTTGTATCACAGCTATATCTTGGGAAGCATTAGGATGGTGAGATATGAAAACAGAGGCCATATAAATGTTTCATAGAGTGTGACAGATATATTTTAGAAGAGGACCTTGCATAACAAGACTTTTTGGAGAACATAGGGAACAATTGTATTTTTCCAATGTGTTCTCCTTTTATATGATGAGCTATCCCCTCAGAGACAGAAAAAAATTAAACACTGAGTAGGACAGCATAAGGGAAGAATTTTACAGAGTGCTATGACAGCAAAAAAATAAGATGGGATAAGAATTCACCCTTTTTTTTCGTTATTCAGAAAAAATAAAAGTAATTTCTTGACACATTTGTTTCAAGCACATTGCTCCTTCATTATTAATTTTACTAATGGATTTTTTTTTCTTTTAATATTAAGAAAAATATTAAGAGTAGAAACTTTGCAAGTGGAAAAGACTGCTGAAGAAGATCCAAGCTTGTACTTGCAAAGTGATTTGACGAGTGAAGATTGCTACCTCTAAGTGACAGGGCCAGGTCTGAGGACTAAATTCACTCTTCTGTGTAACAGAATTTTACTTACATCTCCCTTGAGCTCTGTTTGAACTCTTCCCCAGTTTACAGAGTGAAGTGGAACCCTGGAAGAACAAATTGTCCATCATTTAAGCATATTGATCCAAATCAGTCCTGTACAATTAGCAGCTCAGTCAAGAGCAGCGTGGTTTCCACAGATGTCTATTCCATCTTCTAGAACACAGACATAAAGGAAGCACTACATGCACAAACACACTGAATTTCACAGCAATCTTGTCTCTGATGTCACCTACAACCACACAATAATTTGCAATTGTGGCAGTCATTCAAGAAGTTATTTGACAGTAAAGTCACGTCTCAAATCATGTTTCCCAAGTATGCTGTTCTCCTAATCAAATTTTAAGTAGAAAATAAAAGCAGTTACAATTTATTTTCATGAACTTTGTAACTGGTAAAACCCCATCATATCAGGTTTATTTTTTGAAGCATGATTGCTCAGATGCAGGAGCAAAATTACGTACTTGTAAGGAGAGCTGAAAAAAATTCAGAGAACTCCTAAACATTTTAGAAAACACTACTGCCTTGTTTCCATGGTACTTAAATAGCTACCTATTAAAAGTGAGAAATTTGATTTTGAAAGAAGTTACTACTACTTGGTAACACACTACAAAATGGGAAACTGTTTTCATTCCATGGCTAGATTAAAATCTAACAAAATTTAACTATCTCATAAAGACCTGTTTATTATTTTATAACTTAAAAAAATTTCAAAGTGATGTCACATTTATACACTTGCATATATTTCACAAGCCTACAGATTTTTCTTCATTTAAAAGCTTTCCCTAAAACAAAATGTTAGCTGATATCTTATTTTTTCAGGTATCATTTAGTGTCATTGAGTAAAAAGATAAACATATACATTGCAACTGCACTTTGGTACAGTAAGTGTTTGACTACCCAAGCAAGAACCATTTGAAATAACTTTTCCACACCACTGTAGGATATAGCAAAAAAGACAGGTAGACACCATGTGCTTTGGGAAAATAGGATGAAAAACATCAGTAGAAAGACATCAAGGAATATATCTTTTTTAAGCAGATATTTTCTTTTCTTTGTGGGGTATCTGGTAAACTGTGTGAATGGATGGCAGTGCCTAATATTTGAGATATTTGAGAATTATCAGCTGGGAGGACAGGAGATGAGGAGAGGAGGTTGATCATGACTAGAGATTGATCTGGGATTTCAACAAGGATCAGGAAAAGGGATTGGATTGGTCCAAGATCTTGTATTTTCACTGCCTAGAGGAATAATATTCAGCCCTCATGCTGGGTTGCACTGAGACAAGGGATTGGACACTGGACAAAGGGGTATACTGATGGAGGAAAGGAGGAATTTATTTGATATTCTTATGCTTCTTGCCTAATAGCAGGCTCACATCAACCTCTTGTGCACCCTGGGTGTGTAACTACCTTCACACCACAGTACCTAAGGGCACACACTTTCTCTACTGAGTAAGCAACATTTTTAGAGTTCCTGTATTTCTCTGCTGGAGCTTAAACCTGTTGTGTGCTGATTTTTTATTAAAAAAAAAAAAAAGAGTTGCTTCCAGATGACATGGCATGACAAAGCATATCTAACATGGGCTTGTGTACTCGTAACAGTTATCCAGAGAGATGGGATGCAACATCCCAGTCTGCAGGAATAAGCCTGGTTCTAATTTTCTGTCTGGGGGTGGAAGGTTGTTTAAATAGCAGACATGAGTGTGGTGGGGGTTGCCTGGCTTCTGGTATCCTTCCTATGTGATCCTCTCCAGAATTATCTGCTGTCATCAAAGTGCCTGGCAGACCTTTACAAGCAATATAATGACATTTGTGCCGTGGTAGCTTAGAAAGGGGAATGTGGGTACAGTGCTTGGCTATGGTCACAGGGAATCACATCTCCAGCTCAGCTGCAGCCTGACATGCAAAGAGACTGACTACCAGGGAATGCTTCTCAAGGGAGAAGGCAGGGAAGCAAGCAAAGGGAAGTTTTCCCTTTGGAGATGTGAGACATGAACAGGAAAAATGTACTATTGTGCTGTCATCCTACACTGCTTCTCAGATACTTGATCCTGCTGTTTTCTGGGCTGATACTCTATTAAGCATAAAAGAAATGCTATTTAATTCAGACTTGGTTAGGTAAAGTGGGAATCTACACTATCATCCTATGTCACGAAATTGTTGGACTCAACGTGGATATGTAAAAAGCTGCTGGCATTAGAGATAACATCAGCTGGCTTAGATAAAGCAGCCTGCCCCAAGGGGAGGGGGCTGGGAGGGTGGGGAGTGGAATAACTGCTTTAAGTGTCTTCACTGGAGTGACTGCCTTACCAAATCACATCATTTTGTTAATTCCAGAACAAAGATTTCTGTGGTAGAAGCAGTCCTGCATGATAGTTCAGAGATCTTTTATAATGTGCAGAAATATTTTAAAACTCAGTGTTTTCTGTTCTGCTATGCAAACCTTGCTCTCCAAATCACTAACACTGCACATAAAGCATGCATCATGATGTACGTGTCCTGAGCCACAGTGAGAACCTCTTAATTTAAACTTATTTGCCCTATTCAAGTGATTCAGCATGTAATTAAAGTCTATCACATTATAAAAATTAGCTACAGATCATCATTTGTTACAAGTGTGACTCACAAGGGCTAAGCCTGCTTAATATTCTGGTTGGCAGCAGAATGTTCGAGGGCAGAATCCAGATCAATACACACAATTTTTTTCAATCTTCCCTGTGGTAGTAGTGTTGTACATTTTGGCATCGCTGCCTTGCCAACTGTAATGAAAGAAATTGTCATTCAAAATAAGACCAATTAAAAACTGATGTCCTTAAAAAATAGCACTGCAGCCTTTTTTTTTTTTTCTTTTTCTTTTGGATCCACCATGTTCAGCAGACCACCATGGCATGAATTGCCATTAATATGTCATTTCCCTTTCCTGTTATCACAATATAAAAGACCTTAGCTCTGACCTTTCTATCAAAACATCCTTTGTTTAGAATGAAAGCTATTCACTGTTAGACCCTTATCTATAGAGCTTAGCCAGCGGATCAAATCCAAAGAGCAGAATTCGTTTACTTTGTATTAAATGAGCTCAGTTAAGAAGTTTCAATTTTGGCAGAAAGGTGCATTAATCACAAGGAAAAGAACAGATCTCACTTTTCACAGCTTCTGGTTTACTTTCAATACAGTTACACAGTAAGGCTTTTGTTCCTTAAAAGTAGCACTGTATTTAAATACAGTAAATATAACAAAATTACCTTCTTAAAATTACACTAGAGTTCCTACAGTACAGGATGTCCATAATGACCTCAGTGTTGCATGACTAACTTTACAGCTTCAAAAAGGTTCTAAATTAGTTTGGACAGATGGGTTTTATCCAGAGGAAATCAATGAGGTTTTGTGAGTCTGACTTAATTTTTATGCAGCCAGTACTTTGAGATGAAATTAAAATATGTATAAAAAACATATTAAAGTTTCCCTTGGGTTCATAGTTGTTTGTACATTTACAAGGTGTTAAAGAGATGATTTAAAAACTAACTGTATGAGGGATCAATGCAAGTATACTATGATTTATGGTCTTTCATGACATTTTTGACACTTCTGGCCTAATATCTTCTATGTTTTGAACCACTAATTATCTTTTAATTCATAAGGGTTTGGTGAGATTTTATAAGTGTAATATAATATAAAGAGCTGTATCACATGGAAAGTTTTAGAAGAAAACACACTTCACAAGTTGTAAATAAAGATGTGCTGCACCAGTTAAAAATCCACTTGCTTGTGGTACCTCGAAATGGGGAGGGGTTCCCCATCTGTGACAAAATTGGCAGATTTTTAACTTGCTGCTCAGTACTGAGGGCCAAAATCTGCAGAGCAAAAGGCAGATTTTTCACAGATTTAGTAATTTCATTGTGTAATATATCAAACCCAAAGATTTATCTGCCTGATCAGCTGTGATCTGCCCATCCCCAGGACCATAAAATCCTTATATACCCAATTTTTTATAGACTCAAAAAAGGAACAGAAGCTGGACTATTCTTCTGGAAACTCATACAAATTCAATTTTGCATATTGAACTGCCACAGTTTAATCCTGCAATTGACACAGATAAAAAGGTTTCCATAACAGGATTTTTAAATAGTCCCTAAATTATCCAAGGCCAAAAAATCTCATCAATTTTCCATTCTGGTTAGGATACTTCATAACATCACCTGTGGGCATAATGCAGTCTAGGGACTTACAATAACAAATTCTTTTAGAAAATACTCCTGTGTCTTTTCATTGGCTCATAATTATTTAGCCCAAAATATCTAAGAAACACACTAATTTACAAATCTGCATAAAGTAAAATAAAACAAACTTGAAATGTTTATTTCCTAATTCAGTGCAGTCATTAGCAGTGAACACCTGGAACCATATAATGATTCCCCAATGTCTTTTTAGAGATGCAAAGATGGTTCAGTGTGTTTGTTTACTTTTCTGGGGAAAGGAGTGTAAATGTGAAATACATTGCCCAGTTCTGTATTCCAACTGGAATATTCTGTGTGTATATCAAATGTAGGCTTCAATACTGGATTGTGACAAGATGAAACCTGGGGGAGTCGTCTCTTTTCCCTTTCCTAATCTCCAAATATATGCAAAATTTTTACTGCTAGCTTGTAAATACCTAATAATGCATAGATGAACTTCCAATTCTTTGAAATCTGTGGATTTCAACCTGCAAGCCAAGTTTTTAGTGCTGATAATAACTATAAATAAATAATAACTGAGAAAAAAATCCAGGAGAAAGGAAGACAGGAGTACAGAGCATTTAGTTTCCAGGGAGAGTAAATTTCAAGAGGCTCAGCAATGGTACTTTAGTTGTCAAGAATCTAAGCAAAAGCATTCTTACTCTTCTACCTCCTGCCCAGTTTTGTGGTAATTACTGGTGATGACAATTGGTGTGATCACTATGCTGTATCTTATTGAGGCATCCTATTTTCACATCATACAATAGATACTATCCAAAAATACCACTAATGATTTATCTTCCGTGAAGGAAAATCTTTAAGCCTGTTCTAGATCCTCTGTAGCACCTGTGTTTACAGTGGAGAATAAAATAGAGAAAAAACAATCTTCTGATGACATTTTCAAAAAGAAAAAAGTTGTTGGCTTTCAACAGATTGTAAATGAAGAAGCTAATTTTGATACTTCACCCCATCAAGCTGTCATTTTCCTTTTCAAAGGACATTATTTGCCATTGATCAATTCCTGACATTCAGAACTTCCTCTTCATCTATTGTGGCAAGCCTAACACATACATGACACATAGCACAGCACAGGCATGCAAACCAGGACAGATATTGCACACTGACAGATCCCCCCTCCAAAAAATCCAAAAACCCCCAGAAATTCAGGAAACTGAAGTTTCTGAAAATAGTTTCAAGTAAGAAACTTTTCTGATTCAAGTAAGAATCAGAAAAGAGAAACTCATGACACTGAGAGACTCTTTTAAATGTTCTGACTTTAACCTTCTTCAAGTTGAAATAGTGGACATATAGTCAAGAAAGCAAACAGTTCTGGTCTCTACAAAAAGCAGATTTACTCTAACTACCTTGGTCTCAGTTCTACATGATCCAGGACATTAAGAGCAGAAAATTCGCTCTAAGTGTTTAGGTTTCAGAAAATTCCCCTTAAAATAGATATTTTTTTCTTATTATAGGGCAGTAATCCAAGGCAAAGTAAAAGCACAGGACATGAAAAATGTCCTGTAGCAGGAAAAAGTAATATATAAAATACCAGTCAGATGTAGACACACAGAAACAAGAGATAAAAAAATGTTCTAAAAGATGAGGGCTCATTACCTTTTCTCTTGTAGGTGTCTACACCTTACTCATTGATAAGATCTTCTATTTTAGGGTCTGTGGTTATAATTTCAGTCTGCCAACTCCTGGTCAATGAAATAAAGGAAAAAAATCCAACCTCTTTTATCACATATGCAGAAGGCAGCAATGGTGTTAAAGCTTGGGCAAGTGACAGAGACCTTCAGAGAGTGAGATGTTCCAGCAGCTTTGAGAACTTTCTCCTACTCAGCACTTTGCCATCGGGACAAAGATCAGGTCACTGTTAGAGCAGCTGAGTCATGCAGCTCTGAGCTGGTTTAAATTCTTTCTGCTTCTTTTTGTTATGAAAGAGTCCCTTCATGGAATTCATCATGAAGTTATCAAGTCTTGAACTCCCTGCACTTTCAATTCTACATCACAGCTTCCTTTCAGCTCGATCTCTTTGCTGTCACAGCTTCTGATGATTTCAATGTTTGTTGGGTTTTTGTATGGCTTCTGATAAATGCTTCCCTTAATTCTCCTTCCCACCCACTGCCTCTGCATATAGCAGTGCCTTTTCCACACTCAGATACATATTCAGCTTCTATCAGAATAGATACTAGCTGAGGAAATGAAAAGGAAATATTACCATTATTTTATATACAAATTCTAATATTCTATATGCAATTACAGTGGAACAGTCTTTCTCTGCCTTTGTTAAATAGCAGAACTGTACAGTGGACTATGAGAAATCTGTTTATTAACATACTGATACTGGGTATTTTTATCAACATATACAGAAGAAAGTTTAATATCTTCAAATAAATAACAAACTTGCATGTGTAATCGGGCTACCTTCTAGTAAAATGAATTATGCTACTGTATATCAAAGAACTATGTAGAGGATGGATTAGAATTTCTGTATTCTGGAAGGATAATGTAAGCAACATAAAATTTTGGAAAACATTGCAATTAGATTCTAAATTACTTTACAGTCCTTAAGCACATGAATCAAGCTGAGAAATAATCTCCCTAAAACTCATTAATCAAATCAAGTATATAACATTCCTTAACTAATGCTGCTCATTCCATGAAATGTGTATACAGAAGGCTTTCTTTTTTACTTCTCTCATAACTGTTTATATGCACACTGAAGAAATATGCCCAGCACTGCTTGCAATACTTCCAGTAAAAAGGCACCATGAAAACAAACCTCTAGTAAAGAGTTTCATTATTAGTAGGATGTATGAAGGAGATCACAGAAGCAAAGGTGTACAAAACTTTCAGGGTGCAGGTTCTTAAGGAGCGAAAAAAAAAAAAAAAAAAAACAAATTGTTGCAATCCACACAGTGCATTTCACTCAACCTGAGTTTCTCTGAGTTTTGGATTTTAAAAGAAAACAAAAACTGAAAGTGAAACTCAGCTTGAGAGCACTAGGTTTTATCTTGTTTTACATCAAAACCTAACAAAACTGTGAATTTTTCTTGCTTTCAGCATGAAACTATAAATCACCTCAGGTTTTCTCAAACATTTAATTAACCTTAAGGTCAGTTCCTCAGGGTTAAATGCTGTTGTCACTGGAGAAAATGGGATTTTTGCCATTGACTTCAGTGCAATCAAGCTTTGGCCCATAGTGAATTATTTAAGTCAAGCCAGTTAGTATGAGTTGGGGAATACTGTAAGATAAAACTGAATAATTACTTAGTAGGATTAAAGTAACAAACCAGGATATATTATTTAGAATTAATTATTCATCTATCTATATTGATTAGATTTGCTAGTGAAAAAGCTTTAAAACTAGCAATTTTTTCCTGGATTCCTTAGCATCTTTAAAATAGTCTATTGGAAAGGTTCACAGGCCAATTATCCAAACATCTTGGACTGATACCAGACAGAGTGGTCAGAAAAATTATTGCAATAACCCTTCAAATTCTTGGTTGTATTTAAGATAGAAATTCCAAAGAAAAGATTTTGAAGTGGAGAGAAAGTATAATATAGAATTTTGGCATTTCAATCACTAGTACCACCTTTTGCTGTAGATAAGTACTTGGAAATGCAGGTAGGCACTGGAAAGATTTTGGAATATATTTTAGATCTCACTCCAAGTTAGTTGTCTAAGTGTACCTTAGATGCCTTGAAAGTATCACTTTTAGTCCCTTTTAAAAGACATAATATAAATGTTGCAAATGAACCAGGTAGGTGCCCACAGACAGATATGGAAATGATTAACACAAGCCTGAGCTTTAACAGAATTTTTTATAGTGATCACTATGGGAATCTCAATTGAGCCTGGAGGCCTTGATTCAACAAAGCATTTAGGCCTCTAACTTCCCATTGATTTCCCATTTAAATTAATGGCAAGTTTGGGCCTAAAGACTTCATTAAACTTGGGACTAAGTGATTAGACTTTGGTGACATTTTCAGGACACTGAGTTCTTGATCAGTTACAGAACTCCTGGAAAGGGTTACTTTGTGTTAGGGATTTCAGGTTATCTGCTGGAACATGCAAACTTGTCACACTTGTCCAGTCTTTACAGGTGTGGATGTGCTCTGGGACAAAGAGCAGCAGCTCTCTGTGCCTCTCCCTGCAATTGCACACACACCTCTGTGTGTGCCAAACCTGCCTGCCAGGCAGCTCTATTGTAAATTACCACACTGACACAAGGGTATGAGGTTTTACATCACAAAAAATTGTGGAAGAAGTGCAGAGGTCCAGAGGTGTGTTGGAGCTGAATCCTGAACAAAAGTTGCCCCTGCAAGCTCTACATGCAGAGGACACTGGAGAGAACTCCAAGGCTGGTACCACATTCTGCCTGCTTCCCTGCAGGAGCAGAAAGGCCCCTGAGAGTAGCTTGCTCTGGGGATGTGTCCATTCTAAACAGAATATGGGGAACTGAGCATCCTCCCTGCAAGTTTCACACAACCTGTCAGAAAAAGAACATACATTGCCTAGAAATTTCATGCATAACTTCAAATACATATTTTACCTGATGATGGTGTCTTTAGAGATTGCTTTTTCACGTACATATGTGAAAAAGTTATGGTTAAAATTATTAATGATTATATTGATTTACTCCTAAATCAGTTTTCATATTCATCTCTACTTCTTTCATGAGCATGTTTTGTCCCAACACAAATAGACCTTGAAAGGTTCTGGAATAAAGCATGAGATGTTGAAAACATCACACCTAATTATAATAGTTTTAACTATACTTTCCTAAATGAAAGTTCTGTAGCTAAATTCTGTAAGTATGTCATGCATTCACATCTTACTTTGTCCTGAAGAGCCATTGAATGAGCAAATTAGACTAAGTTCAGGCATGTGTTTCTTTTTTCCACCACATTTTCATGTAGAAACATCACTTTTCTTCTTCTATCACGGTAATCATAGTTGCTGTGTGATTTAGAAGCATGATACAGTTTTAAATGATCTGCTCATCTAAATTTTGTCAGCAAACAAATATGCACAGAATTATAGAGGCCATATACTGACATTTGATTCATAAAAACACAAATAAAGGATGACTAACATTTTTTGGGTTTTTTGAAGACTGCAGGGAAAAGCCAACTAAAGTATTTTAAAATTATTATTTCATGCTCCATTTAATTTTAAAAGCACTTGGAGATGGGTTCTGGATTTTTTTAATGCAATGAGCAGATTCTCTTTCACGGTAAATATCCTAACTAAGCTCACTCTTGAGACAAAAATATCTGATTTTCCAATCCTGTATTCTTAATGTGTTGTAATTCAATGTGATAGGTATGAATTTTGACATTATGGGATCCAGTTAGATCATAAAGGGTATACAAATCAAATAATATAGATTAGATGCTATCCTGGTCCATAACTGTCAAATGGGGTCATGGTTTCTAACTAGCTAATAGACTCTTATGTACTAAATTATTTCATGGAATTCAGTACCATCTATTCATCATAAAATTGACATGCATAATCTTAGGCAATTAATTTAAATTCCCTCTTGCTTCTGGTTTGGATGAATTGCTACTAAGGCAAATTACTTAGGTAGTTGTCAGTGCTAACAGTACTAATATTTTTAATTAGCAGTGGACTCTGCATGACAAGTTACTATTCTAAGTGGGAACAAAGATAAAATACTGTGATTTCAGTTTCCTTAACTGGTTAGAATTAATGAGTGTTCATATTGTATCACAAAAACTTGTTTCTGCTCGACAATTACTTCCCACATAACTGGTCTGTTCAAGGCAGTCACATGAGAGGAATTTGACATCCTAATACACACAGTGAATTAGGGTTCTGAGTAACAAACAGTATATTCAGTGTCAGTGGACTTCTCATAGGAAGCTTCAACAACAGAGTTTTGTAATGACACATTCAAAATCAGCAATAGACTTATTTTCCAGAAATGAAGCCATTATAAAATGCTATATTATTATCAAAGTCTAATTTCATAGCTCTATTTGAAAAATAAAAAGTGTAATATCTTCAAATGTGTTGGGAGGCAAAGTCATTGACAATTTCCAGGTCCCTGGTCCCTCTGCCCAGTAGTCAGAGCAATTTTACAGTTCTATAGTGCTCTGCACTGGTTTGGAAGAGAGACCCCTTAAAAACACCTGACATAAAGAGCCAGATAAAGACAAAGAGCCACAGAGACTCCAGCTGAAAAGTCTGAATGCTTTTCTACATGAAACTCTAAGAAATTCTGACAGATTTGTCACATAGTCAGATAATCTTCTGTGTCACATCAATAACCTGATTTCTCATGCTAAACCTGAGATTTGGTTGGTCAGTCTTGAAGCCTAGTAACACCACCAGGGAAGGACAAACTTTACATGTGTATTAACGTGGTTATTTAATAAAAGAAATGCTAATATTTTCAAGTGTATGCCAGGGCAGAAATATGGCCCTCCTTCAACACTCAGTTGAGAAGTTCAAAGGATTCTTCTTCAGAAAACAGTCCATGTTTCCTAGTCAAGGAAGCAGAACAGTTACATTACTTTGGTAGTTCCTTACTTCTTAAGAAATCAGAATGAAAGGTGGTTCTATTTTTTTTTTAATCAACATTATAACAATGATGGGCAAACAAGTTAATAAATAGATTGGATGACATCCCAAGAAGAATCATGTAAGTAATTATTGTCAGATGAGTTTATAAATGCTTTAAAAGAACTTTGCAAATGCTTTACTCTACTGGCTACTTGACTTTCATAAATAACACACAACAATTTGAAAAAACTGTTAGTGCCAAGAAGACCCATACAGAAAATTAATATCATAATGAAAGGGAAATAATAAAAAAGCTGACCAGAAAATAAATGAGGAAAATCTGAGGAATGATTAAACAAGCTAAAGAGAAAAGGCAAGCAGAGAGAAGACACTAGTTATTGTTATCCACAGTGATAAACAGTCATTGCCCATGTTACTCTGCAATTCCATCACCAGGTTTGGAAAGGATGCATGAAGCACTCAGGTTTAATTTTGAAAATTTCAAGGGTTCATCAGGATCTCTTAATCAAATCACACATTTACAGTACATTGTTATCTGTCACAATCAATTAAAACATGAGAGCCTTAAGTGGCCATAGAACACTTGGGAGGTCTATAATGTCCCTGATAAGACTGTACCACACCTCTTAATAGTGATGGAAATTAGAAATGTGCCTGGACAAGAAAAACAGACTTCTCTCTGCTTATTTGAAAACTCTATGGAAATGCCAGAAAGTCCTGCTGACAGCTGAAAGCTCAGCTCTGTCACATCTGATCTCCTCTGAATGACCTCAGTACCAGGACAAATATTGCCCACCAGTACTACTGAGAAAAATATTTACAGACTTTTGTTGGAGAAATGTTTTCCTGTTTAGAAAAAAACACTCTCCAAATGAATGTTGCCATGACCTGGTAAGCAGTGGGGAGCACAGAGACTGCTGGTTATAATTAGCTGCTGCAGTTGCTTGCTTGTTGAAGCAGTAACTGAGATCTGCACTGAGAGCAAGAAAGAGCAGCTTGGGAGAAACAATAGGAAAAGTTCACTTTACCATTTTTGTAAATACAGAATCATGCTAGGTGCAAGATTCTATGGGTTTTGTTGTGGTTAAACTGTTTTGGATTTTGTTGTAGCTGGTTTTTTTTTTTTTTTTTTTTTAATTTTTGTGAGTCACTGTTAGGTTTAGGGATGAGAAGGACACAAATCTCTTCCAAGTGTTGCACACCCATCACCTAAACACAAGATGAATAGGAGGGCAAACATGGTACCCATGACATTTGGGTTAAACCAGTAACACTGTTATAGCTTTGTAATTCCCATACACTTTATGGAAGGCAGGCATTTATTTTTCTATTAGTTTTAGTTATGGAAAAACATGACTTACTGGATAGATTTTCCAAGTGTCACACATCTCTTGTTAAAATATTGATATAAATGTTTTGCCTCTCTGTCTGTCTCCTCATACATGCAGCACAAAGGTCACCATGCAGAAGACATGCAGAGTTATTTCAGCTGCTCTGCACTACCTAACATGCTCTGCTGAGCACATCAACAATTTGGCCATTGCAGTAGAATTTGCAAGAATGGGGAGGATTCTGCCCCCCCAGCCCTGCCCCACCTCCCATGGATTGCTGAAGTTATTCTTTCTTAAGCTGTAAAACTCAAATTCCCAAGATAAATAAACTTCTTTTGAGTTCATCATCCTGGTACTTAAGAAGTTTAAGGGTGTTCCAAGACACAGAGGCACTTCAGCCTCAGTGCTCACCTCACTGACACACACATCACAGAGAACCGAGGCTTTAATTTGCAAACAGAGCAGGGCTCTACATTTGTATGTTTGCTTTCATGGATGAGGGGAGAAGACTGACAGCAAATATTATTTGCTGAATTTTGAAGCCTCTTTTAGACTTTCTTGAAGTTTGTAAGTTTCCAAAAAAACCCAACTTTAGCTATCCTGCATACGATTCCCTACTATTTTTTTAATATAAATTTAGTATTTTTAATCCATCTCTTGTGTCCTAAACCAGATTTTGTCCCAAGCAGCTGTGCTGGAATTGTAAAATCTCACCCTTGTGTCTGGTTTCACATCTGGCAACACCCAGCTAACAGTTACAACTTAGAGTAATTAAAGGAGGTTTTTAAAAAGCCAAAATTATATATAAAGCATAAATTATTAAACCATTATTTTGTTTTCCAACCAAATTTGCAGAAACGTTAAAACTAACTGGACTATCCAGTTATTTCTAAAGTTGTTGATCAAAATAAGAACTTGCTGAGGAAAGTAAAGGCAAGCTTGTAAATGGGTGGGGACTGGGCAAAGTTAAGCTACCATAATTACTAGCCAGCAGTATGTCTCCACTTTGATGTCAACTCTATGCTTTCTTTTGTCTCAGAGAGGAAGAAACTTCAAAAGATTTAATTTCAAGACAATAAAGGGCCTTGCTAATACACGTACAGACTTTAACTGCCAATGGAAATTTTTAGTGTTAAAGATATAAATGTAAGGGGGTCAGAACTAAATATTAATTTTCTGTGTTATTTGTGTAACGCATCCACTAAATTTATTCTTTATATGAGTACTATATAGGGTACAGCTTATGGAAAATAATAATCATGGATATTTTAATGAGAAATCTTTGTCTCTATATTTTTGTATAATTTTAATATGTCTGATACTTTAAATATGACATAACCTTAAAAGAATTGTAAGTGTGAACAATTCTACTTACTGAGTTATAAAAGAGATAAAGCTACATATATAAAGAAGATGGCCATGACACCTTATAATTTCTTCTCAGAAACCATACAAACATAAATACTTTTGAACAAGTATGGATATAAAAATACTTTTAAATTAATTATTAATTATTTTAAATTAAACAATAAAGACCTGACAATGAAAATGCACTAAGAATATAGGACTCATATTAATGCAATTCTTTTCAATAACTCTATTAGGTTTTGGGCCTATCCTTAAACCATATATAAAACCTATTAATGACACATGCCAGTGCTTTCTTTAGATCGTGAAATATAGGAGGGAGAATTATTAGAAAAACGTATGAATGACACTTTTTTTTCACACAGCAGTACAAAGAGTCTGTTTTGGTTGAACTGAAAATTTACTGCATAAACTGAGATAACTGCAGAAAAAAAGGTGTGCTTCATTCATTATGGATGGAAGAAGTATTTCATTTTCAGAAAGCTATTATAAATACTAGAGAAGCTTAGGGTAACATCTAACAGAAGGTGAGTTCAGTCCCACCCTCTGCCTGACAGTATTTGAATGCAAATTTCCTTGTTCCCAGAAGAGAAAGCTAAAAAAACAGATTATGTGTCATTCCCAGGTAGCAATAAAATAATTAAATCTATATTGAAACTCTCTAGTGTGGTTTTTTTTCAGTCTGATTCAAACTGATTACTCTACACATAAATGATCTGGATCCCAATCCCTTTCCCAATTAGAATTCAATCTACTTTATCTACTGGTTTCACTGTGGAGTTCTTTTTGTCCACATTTATTCATGCAGCAAAAAGCAATGTCAGCTGATGTATTTCATGTAACACTGCAGAGTGCCCTTGATTCTCATCTCTGCACAGCCACCAAAGCAGTGAAATGGGCCCTATCCAGGCACCCTATTACTGAGATGACTGTTTTTCTTTAAGGAATCACAAAGTACTGATAAATCCTAGCCCTCACCATTTCATAAGAGTTTTTTGTAGTATCTAACACAAAATTGAAACATACTTTTTAGATTAACTTCTGAAAAGACATCGTGTCTTCTCAATTGTTGTGGTCAGTTATCCTGTATTCTAAGAAAATGTGGCTGCTTCAAATTCCTGCTGAAGACACCTCCTGAAGAACATATCTGAGATATGAAGGCTATTATCTCCTGTGAAGCAATTTGCTTTTACTTTCAGAGGTTCCTTCTGTGTGTAACTGCTCATGTCACTCCAAGGCAAACAGCAGAAACAGCACAATTGTTTCTCAATAGAAAATTGTCCCCTGACAAGACCTAAATTTCTCACCCATTTCTACCAAGTACTTTTGTGCCCTCAGAATTATCTTAGGCTCTGTAATCACATTTTATGAATGGGATTCAGGATCAGCTGTTTCTGCAATAACAGAATTCAGTATACATTGGGAAGAAATCAAACTTTAAATCAAGTTGACAATGATTATGATTGGTTTAGATGCACCCAGATCTACCCTTATTTGAAAAAACTGCACAGCAGCTACATGGCAAAGATACTTAGCTTTTGTCAAATTGAAAATGGCTAAAATGAAGGCTCTACGTCCCCAGTTTTGCTTTTTATGTTGTGATGGGGAATCTGAACTGCCTCCTCAGTTAGTTACTTGTGAAAGCTGAGAGCTTTGGTTGAGAATTCTTGGGTCTGACAAAGCACTTCACATCCTCCAAGACAAAATACTTATTGATCCCAAGCACTGCAGAACAAACAGGAGTTTAGCCTGAAGGACTGAGCAGGGATTGCAAGGCTGGAACATAACTATCACACAGAGATTTAGGTTGTGACTATTTACCCGGATTTCTGCTTTCAAATTTAATGAGAAATTTTAAATAGATGCCAACAGGAAAGCTCTCCCATTGCAGGAACTAAACTGCTTGCAACTTTTCAGATGCCCTTTAATTGTGGCTTTCTTTTGAGGCAGCTGTTGTGTCCATACCATAAACTGGGAGCAAACAACTGTGGGGTGGACATTTAATTCTGCCTCCCTCGATAGCAAACATTAACCACGGCCTGCTATCGGACCACCTGCAATGTGTTAGCCATTACAGAGGTCACTGTTACTGAACATTTTAAACTGTGAATAGCTTCAGTTTAAATTAGGTGTAAAAAAAGTCATTTCCTCTCAGTGATAAACTAAAACACCTGCAGCACAGCTCAAGTTTACCATGAGAGATATAAACTCTCACTCTGAAGCTGGGCTGAGTGTTCAAGGACATACAAAACCACAGTTTTAAAAGATAAAATCTTTCTAAACTAAATTATTACAGTGTTGCCAGATTAGGTGCTTACATGCACAACTATTTCCCTAGATTGTAAATTACTCTTGGAACAAATGAGATCCTCTTTTGTGGATATATTATGACTTCCATCCTCAAGTCACTCATAATCTAATTTTTCCTTTTACCTCAGAAAAAAAAAAAAAAAAAAAAAAAAAACCAAAAAACAAACTCCTCAACCCAAAACAAAAAAAAAATGCCCAAAATGATACAACAAAGAAACCCCAAACAAAAAAAAAAAGCAACCAAGCAAAAAAAAAAACCCACGAAAAAGAAAAACCATTTGTTCTGTTTTCCTTCTTTGTGTTGTTTCTTCCCTATTATAGAATTAGAACATTGCATTTTAAATCCAGAGTTCCTAATATTGGAACTGTTTCTGACTGCATCAATTTTTAGCTTATATTATTAGATACTATTTGCAATAGGTTCTGGGAGCCATGTTCAGAAGTCATGTACAACCAGGGCAATGAGAAACAACTAGGAGATTGGGTAAATATTAAATTTATACAGTACATTGATGCAGGTGACACCAGAGTATTCTCCATGTACTCTTGGACAGATTCTATTAACTTCAAAATTTGACCATGGGAGATTTTTAAAAATAAAAGTAGAGATATGAAATAAAGATATTATAATTAAAATGTCCCAAAGACTAAGAACTGTGAAATACCCAGACTGAAAATCTGGCTCTTCAGACTCCGTATTGCACACTTAATCCACAAGATGTTGAAGCCTCAGTTTTACTCTCAAAAAGTTATCTGTTTTTAATTTAAACCATTTAATTCCAAATGGTTTGATTATGTGGTGCATGAAAACAAGAGAGAGAGAGAGAGAGAGAGAGAAAGGCTGGTGAGGTACTTATTTATCTCCTCTTACAGCTCTTTTCACACATTCAAACACTGGATTAAGTTTAATTCTCATCCTGACATACTAATTTTCTACTTTAGCTGACTCACTTGTGGGTCCATTCTCTCAAAACTTGTAGATATTGCAACTTACAACATTTGTTTTCGGCAGTCTGTAAAGTACAATAATGTAACTTTGAAATGCAAGGTTTATTTTAGCTGAGCTCCCAGTGTGCCTTGCAGAAGTACATATCCCTTTCCCCAAGATGCTGAAAAAAATTTTGCAAAAATTTGAAATACTTATAAGTAGATGAAATATGAAAAAGTACCAGGTTTGGGAAATTTTCAGGAACCAATATTGTCGTGGTATATTGTCCCACCTACTACTGCTGCCTTAATAAGAGGCACTTCTGAAGAAAAGCAAGAAGATGAGCACTGCAGAGGTTCATTTTAAGCATTGGAGACACATCACTAAGGGATGAATTTTCCTTAATGCTCCTGGATCTTCTTGCATCCTCAGTAGTTAACTGGGGTTTGGCAAATCCTAACAGCTGAGTGTTTAACCACGACATTTTCCTGTGTGTTTCTGTCTGTATCCAATGTGATTAAGAGTTTTTGCCTTCCATATTCCAACCTGTTATTATCAGCCACTGCTGTAAAGACAGAATCTGCCTCCCAAGTGGTTTTTTTCAATACCCCATAAAACTGAGCCCTGGTGTGCTAGCAGAAACCAGGGCTGCAATGTGGGAACCAGCCAACCTTTCCCAGTGTCACATCAAACACAACATTGGGTGGCCAGTGACAGCTTTCTCATGCTGAAGGAAGCCTGCCACGTAGATAATAAAATGCTGAAAACCATTAATAAAATTCCCACTATTTTCTGCAGGTAATGACTGTCAAATGAATGACCACACATTTGGTAGATAAAGATCCAGGGAACATTCCACAATGCAGCTGCTTTTTGGAAGTCCTGTTTGCAGAACACAGGATGAACACAACTTAGTTGAATATTCCCAGGCAACTCCTGATTCTCTAGATTGATATGATACTTATAATTTCATAATATATTAACATCTAAGAAATATAATTCCTAAGTAACTCTACTCTTTTTGTAAATGTAACAAATTTTCCAATGCAAGGAATAATGTCCTTTGATCTGTTTTAAGATTACAGTAGCCAATAACATTAAAAGTCATTGAAAATTACTTTTGAAAACAATAAATAATATCAATAAAAACTGAACAAAATATTTAAATATATGTGAATTCTATAAATACAAATCCAACAAGTAAAATATTAAAATTTGAAATAAGTTAAAACTAAACTCATGTGCAAATACTCATATTGGTTAAAAAAAATTAAATACACAAACTTTTATTCAAATGTTACTTCATTCTGGAGAAAATTTGCAAAAAATCCCACAGAAACCATATAATGTAACAAGGAAAAACATGGTGCTCAGCATACTCAAAGAAACAGGCTCAGTATCTGACTCACAATCAGTTTTTGGCTTGCCTCTCAAGAACATGAAAGGCTTTTTGAGAGCCATAGAGTGATCATCAAATATTTAGTACCTGCAAATGCATAAATTGAGAGAGCAACCCCAGAAGATAGTCTGGCTTTCAGCCCTCTCCTGAAAGCTGAGAGAATAGTCTCATCTTTGAAATTCTACTTATTTCCTTTCCCTTTACCTTCAGAATAAAATCTCCAAATCCACTGCAGGGAAGCAAACCTCTGTTCCATTACTGAAGTTGCTTCCACAGTTATAATCCTGGTACACAATATTTCCACAGTAATTTTTAATTTCACAGACAAATCACACTAACTTCTGTCAATACTGCCCAGAATCTCATCGCTTACTTTTGCACTTTCTTACATGCAAAGGGCACAACACAGAAAGCTGTGACACTGCAAGGACAATCATGAACCACCCTGCCCCAGGACCTTCCTGCTGGGCCTGCAGCAGCAATGTGCTCCCAGTTTGTGTTGTTTTCCTCTCTCTTTTCTGCCCAATTTTTCATCCTGGAGGGAGCTGTGGGATGAGAACATCCCTGTGCTGCTCTGTAGACACAGAGGATACAGAGCCTCAGCCAGGGCAGATATTTTGTTCCAGAGGCTGGGAAACTGGGCCAGTGTCAGTTTGTCAAGCTGGCCTTTACACCCCCACTCAGTGCTAGAACAGCCTCCTCCACCCACCTCAGCATCACCCATGGAGTGAAGAAATGTCAGTTTGTCAAACTGGCCTCTACACCCCCAGTCAGTGCTAGAACAGCCTCCTCCACCCACCTCAGCATCACCCATGGAGTGAAGAAATGGTCCTTGAGGGTGAGCTTGGCCAGCAGCAAGCTGAGAGCTGGCAGGGATCAATAGCAAATATTTTTGCCTGTTTTGGACTGGATTCTATAAACACCAATACCCTTTGCTCACCAAGATTGAGGACTCTTCAAACTGCAGCTTGAAACACCAACAGAAATAAATATGTACATTTTTAAACTTGACTTCATAAACATGTGCAAGAGCTCAACGTTTATCTCAATATATCATGAACACTGTAAAAATATTGTCCAGATTAATCTGTTGCTAAATCCAGAGAAAATCAAAAGCAGGATGCTGAAGCCAGTGGAGATATTACTCTTAATTATGTCTCTGAATCAGACAATAATTTGCTTACAGTTTCATTCAGTGGCTTTTGCACATTGATAATGCTGCAATGAAGATTTCAAGACACTAAAACAGAAAAAGGAAGGATAGCAGCTATGGGACTCTACATCCCTTAAAAAATCAGGCCTCTGTATTATCTGTGACACAGAACAATCTCAACTCAAAATAAAATTTATATATATATATATATATACACAATATATTTTAATGGCATTTAAGGAATGCTAATCTATAGTAAGTCATCAAGGACTGAGGTATTGCTATTGGGAAAAAAAAAAGATGTTCTAAAATATAAAAAAAGGGTTTGGATTTTGTTGTTTGTTTTTTTTTGTTTTTTTTTTTTAAATACATCAGCATCATGCTGTATGTTCTATTGAGAACAGACTGTTTCCCTAACCATGGAAATGGTTACTATAATTGTACTCTTGAGTAAGAATGAGCCTCTGCAGGAGCTGACCCATGAAGGTCTGCAGAATACTTGAGGGCAGCAACAGTGTAAACTTATGTTGTTGTAAACATGGCCCTTAATCCATCAAAAGGAAAACATATGGATTCCATCTTTATTTATTTCTACAACAAGTCAGAGTCATCATGACATCTTTAAATACTTTGAATATTAGCATGCTGACTTATGAACTAAAAAAGCCAAAACTTGACTCCATTAAAAGGAAAAGCCTCTTTTTTTGGCTTATTGCTCAACAAAAAGCAGATCTTTCTAAACACTGCATTAAAATTAATAAAGCTGTTTTGAAAAGTCCTGTACTTCAATATTATTACAGCTGCAATAATTAAGAATTTGGCTACAACTCTGAGTCATGGAAATCCATCAATCTACATAGATTTCATGTACTAAAGCTTCTATATATATGCAAATTCTTTTAAAGTTTGTCTCATGGAAAAAAGACACTTGGTTAAACCATATGCATGAAGCACTAATGAACATACACAACAAAGAGAGAAAAACCCTCAGTGTATGACAGTGACCATATTTTATCCAATAAATATACAATATGAGATTTTAACACAGATACTTAAATATAAAGGAAAATATATGACTGAAGTGGCCATTTACCAAGAGGATCATTCTTCTTGAAATGTAATATTCCATATCTGACATGACCAGTTGCTGTTACTGTTTTAGACCAATTTAATCAGAGATGTCACAGGTCTACCTTGCCCCTGCCTTGGCCAAGTTTCTTCTCCCTCTTTCTTACACCAGCACTCATATTCTTGGGGCTGCACAGCAACTGAAATGGATAAAATACAAGCATATTTAAAAAAACCAAACAACAACAACAAATTTTTGTCTGTCTCAGCTTCCCAAACTATATTATTCTCTTTAGGGCAGCAAACATGTAAGGATAGGAGGGGGGCAAGACCATGAACTAAATACCCTAAAGATTCAATCATAAATTAACCTATGCATTTGTGTACCCAGAAAAGAGGCAGGACATCCTGGGTAGGAGTAACATCAATGTCTTTCTGATGGCCTAGAACTTAGGTCTGTGCCCAAATGTGAGGAAAAAGAGGGAGAATTTTAACCTGTTAGACAATGGAGATGGACACAGAATGGAGTGAGTGTGTTTGGCACTCATCTGCTCATATATCCAAGGCAAATAAATATGTATCCAACTTGAAGAGAGAAACCAAAGAAATGATAACAAAGATCCTTAAAGCTGTTTCTTAAGAAGATATTTGACACCACTTTGTAAGGAGAAGTACATAAATACAAAAAACCCAAAAAACAAAACAAAGCAACCAAAAAAACCCCAAAAAATCCCACCACCAAAGCCCACCCCACAATTTTACACTGTCTGTGCAGAACATCCCAGGGTGGGCAGTGAGGTACTGCCAGTGTCAGCATGGCTGGGAGACAATCCCATCTGGAACTCCATGTCCAGCACAGGTCACCTCACTGGGAGAAAGAAAGGGAATTCAGGGAAAAGCAAGGAATGTTGTATAGTCAAGGGAAAGAGATTTATGAGGAAAGATTTAAAAGAGGGAACAGACTGGCCTAAGAATGACTAGGTAGGGGATAGGAGGCATGGTAGCAGTCTATAAATATTTCAAGATATAAACACACAAATAAGACAAAAGAATTATCTAATGACGTTCATGGAATAAAACTAGGAGTTAGAAGATTAATGTAAAAAAAGGAAAAATGTAGGTTAAATATCAGGAAAACCTCCTGAAAGTAAGATGCCTTAAACTGGCTGAAGAAAGGAAATCATGTATTCAGCAAATTTTGCATCAAAATGAAGTAAGGCACTAGCAAGTGTACCATGGAGAAAAAGCTTGCATTTGCATAGAGAAAAAATACCTTTAGCTTCAACAAAGTAATCTTAAATTTATCCAATGCTAATTCATTTTAAAAGCAAATACTTTTATTAATTTCCAATATTCAGGTGGCATTAATATTACATAACTAAAATATTTCTATAGGTTAATAATTCTTAGACAGTAGAACTGTTTGGAGGTTTAATTGTCATTCCTGTAAATTTGATGACTAAATAGATTTTGTGCATAAACAGTAAACAGGCACTTTTTTTCAATCTAATATGGAAAATTTTTGAAATTGTAATTAATAAAAAATTTTAGACAATTGCTTAGAGCTTTTTTTCCTTATTTATTCCAGTGTATCATAAAAATATTATGGCATTATCCAGCCTACTGTCCTAAATTCAGCACAAGTTACAGCTCTTATTTTCCTCATTATGACTATTTAATTAGAACAAACCTTATACTTATATTGATATAAATTACCTTTATAAAATTTCTGGTGTGTTTTGTGTACATAGAAAATTTATAATTTAAAAATAAAAAACCTTTGAAACTTCTGTTTCCCAGGAGTTATACGTATTATTATAACAAGTAAAAAATTAGTCTTTTTACCAGTTTTAATATAAAGTGCTGTTTAAATCCTGCTTTAAAACATAACAAGTCCCAGTTTAACTCCTCTACTCTTAAACTAGCTTATCAGCCCTAAAATAATGGTATTGAAGATCTAAATATTTCTCTGTCTTGACTAAGACGACCAGAAAAATAAAATCCACCATTCTCTTCAATTCAGTTTTAAGTTTTCTGGTCTAAATTCATATACTTCTATTAAGGTTTTTATTCATCATCACAAGAAAGGTTTGTTAGTTATAACTCATGATAACAATTAACAGTGAGATATGATAGGAGATATGAAAATTTGCAAACGTGAGCAGTAGCACTACAGAAAGAGCTACTACATTCTGCAATTTCATCCTCAAGACTAAAATATTATTTACCTTTCTCTGCATGTCTGGGTACTCAAAATCAAGTTGATAAAAGTGCTTAAGTTGTCTTAGGTAATTAATGAGTGATGTGTGCATGCATGGATATGATATGCACGTGTAGCTGCTAGGAAAAAACTAGAAAGACTTGAGAAGAGAAATTTCTGAAAATATCTGCCTGTGTGCTTTCTTAGGGCCCAGTCCAAGCCAAACTGGGGCTCTGTGGCTGTTGGCCACGGGGAGCTCAGTGAAGCTCCTGTGTGAGGAATTCCCAGCAGAGGAGCTCTGCTCTCAGCTGAAGCCTGCCCTGCTGCTGAGCTGCCTTCATGGGGTGTCCCAGGGGAGCTCCTTCAGCCAGGGCAGAATGAGAGCCACAGAGTTCTGACAGAGACAGCTCCAACATGAACTCAGAAAAGTCACCAGGTTCTTTAGGAAGGTCACACGTTGTTTTATGTGTTGCTCAGGTTTTGATGGTTTTGCTGGGAATTCTTTTATCCAGCTTGAAATGTATTTTTAACATATCTGTGTGAAATACGTGGAGGAATTGTGGTTTTCCAGCTTGGTAACAACAAGAGAAAAGCTGATGTCAGAAGGAAGTTCAAAAAAGCTGCTCTCAGGAGAAAGTCTGAGAAGCTACAGAATTCCTGGACACATCATTTATTAGAAGAAATGCTGTGCAGTCTCATGTATGCACAGTGGACATGCACGTGAACACAAATGTATGACAAAAGGGTCACAGATTCTATTTAAAATATTAAGTGCTGTCATATGCATGAATAGGATTTTATATTTTATGAGAGGTAACCAGTCATTTGGACAATGAAAATGATTTAATATAACAATAAGTTCATTAGTATAACACCATATTATTATATATATGAATGTATTTTCTGTTCATATAGCAAATACATTTTTTTTTTAATTATAATAGTATAACTTAGGTTATAATGTAAATGTGGTATAAAACACTGCAGACATCACAAGAATCACATTCGCAAATATTACATATTTTTGTTCAAATAAGTGCACTTAATACAAACCCTAATATTCTGTTACTCATCTTTAGAATTAATTGTCCTCCACAAGTGATTTGAAGTTGAAGTATAGCATGATGCACATCTAAAATAAATATTTTAGCAGTTCTGTGATAATGACTTCAGTTAAAATGCAGTTAATAATTTGCCATACCCCCTGGCTTACAGTTTGATCTCCCGTATGTTTCAGGTTGTCTCTCCTACAGGACAAAGCACGTAACCCTTCCTCAGCCCCCTGACGGAGGCCACAGCCTCAGAGGATCACTGTTTCCCACCACAGTAGATGTGTGAAATTCAGTTTCTCAGTCTCATAAAATCTCTCATCAGCAGTCTTATATTTATATGGGATGGGTGTTATCTGCATTGTGGAGATAAAAAGCACAAATAGCTGAAATCCAAGGAGGATCAAAACAGGAGAGTCTGTGAGAACTTTACCTAACACCAAGAACATGTTATGTGTACTGAAGACAAAAATTACAAACATAAATAGCTTTTCCTTATAAAAACAATGTACTTGTTTGCATCACCATTCCAATAATATTTCTCCTTTACTCTGCTTTTACCTCGCTGAACTGAAATATTAGTACTTTATAGTCTATTTCATTCCATAATTATTGCAGTTCAATTATGCTCTTGCATATGTCAGGTACACTGCAGTCTAATTTAATCTTCATTACACATTGCCATATTGCAATTATACATGCTATCAGAGTGTTAACACATATTTAAACCTGTTATTCCTTTGTCACTGATTTACAAAGAGGTACCTGAAAAGAAGCAGATGTCATAATTACGTGCTTATGCAGCTCATTTTATACAAAGTCTCAACGTAAATTGCAGATGAGCACGGCATGTCCTGAAATGAATGTAGTGATAGTACACTAATGCTGTGATTCATTATGGTTTGTCAATGTGCTGCACTCCTGGAATGTGTGATAAAATTATATTAATACTGCACGGTAATGAGATTAATGAATTTGTACATGGGGAAGAATAATGGTTCCCTTTGTTAGACTATTGAAAAAATAACACATAGGTAATTAAAAAGAATTAGTCAAACTCCATACAATCCCATTTGTATTAAATTAATTTGTCTGGCTTCATTTCTAATAATTGATCACTCTCAGTAAATTATAAAGCAATCTTCAACCATATGAACTACTACTGTAGGAGGAGAGTTTCCAGAGTATTATGAACCATCAAGGTGGTCCCTGTGGGTTCATATTAATTAAGGTTTAACAGTTTGGAAAATTGTAGCAATATTTTATGATTCATGTAATTAAACTCTGTAACAAAACGTCACAACCACTAGTTATATCTGTACCTATGATTTATATCTTACCCTTTTTTCAAAGGAAGCAGATGTAATGAAACATTCTTAAACACACAGACAATCAAAGGAAAAATGTACTGGTTGTTTTTAGTGTTGCTAACTAATCACATTAGCATTTCATTGCCTCTACTTCAGGCACTAATGGCCACCATCAGAGAGTGCAAATTAGATTAATTTAATATTCAACATCATAAGCTTTTTCAATAAAGTCTTGATTCTGATCTCTGACTCGTTTTTCTCCTCTGTAATTCCACTTCTTTCAATTGAATTTTCTCCTCTTTTCTGTAGCAACAGTGCAGAATCTAACTCCTTCCTTCTTTGGTTCTCCAATACAGTTACTACTAGCTAGCAAAAGCTACTCCTGTAAATTTGAAGGCACAGATCTTCTAAACAAAACAGAACTGCAGTCTAATGTGACTGATGCTGAATTTCAGACACTCACTGTCTGAAACTGAAAGACTGTCTGAAACTGGGTTCTGTAGTGGAAAATATTCTTGCATAATCTGTCATATTCAGTCATTTAGGCAATTAATGTTCTTGAGGTATTGCTCTTTGCTTGTTGCTGAAGTTTCTCACTTTTAAATTTTTGTTACTAAATATAATCACTGAAGAGGAACTTTTAAGTGAAATTTTGTTGCCAAAAAAAGATGAAGAATTTTCAAGAAAGCTTTAATTTTGACTGATTTCTTCAATCTAAAAAGCATATTTTAAAAACCATGCAAAATCGTTAGTACTCTCAGCACAAAAATCAACTCCTTTTTCATTTAATGATATCCTATTGTACTCTGGTTCTTGGATGCCCCAAAACTACAGCATCTGTCCTGCTGTGTGTCCCTTGTAATTGATGGCACATCCTGCTCAGTGTGGCTCTGAGATTGATAGTAGATGGTGGATCAATCAAGCAGGGACGTCTAAATTCTAGAAATTGTCCATAATAAAGACAATTCTAACAAATCAGATACCAGGTTTGAGACTAATACAAATTCAGGGATCATGAATTTAAAAAAAACCAACAGCTTTCAAGGTTATATTTATTTCTATACCCAAATTTAAGCTAGAAAGCAAAACTTTGTCTTTAAATAACTGCTTGATTTTTGGGTTTTTTTCCCGAATTCTAAAAATTTCCTCCCAAAATGCTTTTACCTTTCATTTTTCAGGCTGAGGGATATGTCACAGCTCTCTCAGCTTGTGAGCTGGGGCTTGTGTACAGAGTGCACATGGCTTGCATTGTGTGCAATGTACTCCAATGTGCTTTGTGGATTAATGGGATTCTTCTGCTTCTACAACAATAAAAAACTTGGTTTTCTGCTAGAAATAGTATCTGTTCTCAATGATCTTTGTTCTCAGATATCATAGTAATGGGCATCAAATAAGCACCAGAGAAGAACTCTGGTTAGTGCAAATGAGCAACAAATGTAAGGCTTGAAGTGAGACCACAGAAATTTGTCTAATTGACCTGCAGGCTTCAGGCTCAACTCTGATTGTAAAAGGGCACAATGCACCAAGCAGTCTTTGAGAGTTTCTGGATGAAAGAGGGCAGCCCATGTGTTAGGGACTTGGGTCCATTCTGTAAGGTGACAGAAATCCCACAATTCCTCTATGTGCATTATGAACCAAAATGGGGAGGGAATCCACAGAAATGGTGTCTCGTTCTCTGCCATCTTTGCAAAGAGTTTATTTCCTGTCAGGAAAATCAAAGTGACTGCCTCTCCAACTCATAAATTACTATGTTTAAAAGGTACAGCATTCTTATTCTGTCTTTGAGTTCCTCACCTTGCTATTTTTTCCTTCCTACTCTGTCACTGAAAAGTGAGTTTCCAGTTCAGGTGTAAGCACCCCTGAAATCTGTTTTAGCCAAGTAAATAGAAATATACACCATAATTACAGGGGGGAAAAAATTACTCTCATCTGTTGGTATTCACATTTCAGCTTTAATTTTTGTGAGTTGGTTGGTTTTCCCCTCTGTATTATTATGCTGTCTTTTTTCTGGAAGTAAAATTTAGCCTAGGGTTGATAAGGTGCAATAGATAACAATTCTATCCTAATTTAGTTATGACAGATTTAATATTAATGAGACTAAGAGGAAAATCAGTTTCCTGACAAATGATGATAAAGTGAAATCGTTAAGCAATAATAAAAATCAACATGCCATATCACGTCACCAGTCATTCAAAAGTGACAAGCAGAAACAATCTGCTGAGACAACATCCAACCACAAGCATAATCACATTTATGATTTAATTCCCATTTAACATCAATCACATCAAATTAATAACCACTCTCAAAGAAAATTAAATCCTAAGTGTATTTTTCCTTTAAAGTGTTATGATCAGAGAAGAAAGTCCTAATTAAATCTTAAACCAACGACATGTTTTATACATGTGACACCTGTAACTTGGCCAGCATTGTGAATTGGCCCCATGTGGATTTTCATCATAAAAGAAACTGACAATCCCTTCTAGCAGCTGCCATAAGTTTGATTAACGTGTAGCATATCCTTTTGTGAAAGTTCTTGTAAAGATTTTCCATTACTTTAATGACTGTGAAGCCATTTTGATTTAGGAAAATACCAGGCTATGATGATTAGTGCTCAACAAGCAACTCTGAGACAAAGCTACAAGCCAATGTTTATTCTGCTCTTCCTATGAGTAGAGTGTTTGTCAACACCAGACATCCTGCTCATACCTTATCTCATCTTCCCCAGTGACTTATTCAACTGCTTAGACCAGTATAAAAATAATTTTTCTGAGTTACTGTTGTGGTTTAACCCCAGCCAGCCACTAAGTCCCATACAGGTGCTTGCTGCCTTAGAGCATTCTGTGATTAAGATACACAGGAATTCTGCATATACTAAACCAGAACTTAAATTTTTAAACTTTATACAAATCCCAAGCAGTTTGAAGTCTGAGAGTGGCACATGAATGCAGCTGCTCATTTTCATCTGTAAAAAGTGAGTCTGGACACCTCAGGACGTGACTTGATACCCAAACTGTCCTTCAGTGGTGCAGCAGACTCTGCTGGCAACAGCCATGTACAAACCAGGGCAGGATTCTGGCTTTCCCTAGGTATTTGCTATGCCTCCTCTCCAACTAGCAGAGGATTTGATTGTGTAATAGAAAAACTCACCATCACAGTTTCAGATCATTGTGCCTTATAGAGACAGGAGACACTAATTTAAATATACAGCAGTTGAAAGTATAGAAGTTTAGGAAAAAATAAAAAAATGCATATTAAGTACTGAAGATGCTCTTGCTGATCATGCCAGATCTTTTTATTTCTTTAATTTCAAACAATGGTCCTCTCATTTAAAGTTCCCTTGCATAAAACACAGGCTGGTACTCTTGTGCTTCCTACATGCCACAGCAAAACAGTTCTTTATTTAAAGAGGAAATTGCAGATGCAGGAGAACTCTCCCCCATTAAAACTTTTTTCTTCCCATTCATGAAAGCACTGGAAGAAGAATGCATTTTGCAAAGAATGAATCAAGGGCAACAATTAGCATGCACTTTTCTACATTCCTTTAATAAGGTTCAGCAAAGGAATGTAGTTTTTTTCAGGGCCACAGATTCTGACCTAAGTCAAGCACAAGTCAGTCATGATAAACCTAAAAACATACAACATATCCTTGAAATTAGTCTTTGCAAACCACAGTCCTATGATGACAACCAATTCCTTCTTGCCTTTTAAATTATAGCATAATAGAATCTTATAATATGCAAGTCTGTTATTAGGGATTCTGCTGAAATATTCAGGGTTAAGTCAAGATGTGAAGACACCTTTTTGATACAGAATATTGGCAAACAGTCTCTCCTATGCCTTACAGCAAGAAATACAATCTTGCTGCAGCTGTTGTGTTTATTATAAAATTCATGCTATAAAAGTGTTACCAGAACACAAATTGAAGAATTTTTATTTAAACCTCCCAAACTGAGAGGCACATTTCCTCACATGATTAGGAGATCTCCAAGGCCTACTGTGGATATCTGACATAAATTGGTTAATTTTTTCTCACTTAAAAGTTTCCTAAAGTGTCAAGTTCAGATTAAAATGCACTTTGTCACTGAAGGTGAGCTTGTGAGTCCCTTCAGTACACCAGGGAACAGCTACTCACTTGTGCAGGTTTCAGTGTCTTCCCAGGCACTGGCTGCTCCAAGCCAGCATCCATCCCTCTCAGAATTCTCACCAGCTAGCCACAGCATGAAAACTACTCAGCACAAAACAAAGAGTTTCACATTCTGGTCATAACCACAGTTGTATAACATTTTTTTTTCATTTGAATTAATGGCTGATAATTTGAAATAATAAGGTGTTTCTATGCATAGCTGGGATTCAGAAACACTGCATCCCTGCATTGTGCATTTGTGCACACATGTATGAGTCTGCCTTCCTACATGTCTGCACAGATTGAAACAGAATTAGGAAGAATTGGTGGAGATCCTGATCTATGAGTTTTAAATCATCAGCCATACAGAAACAGAAGGGTTTCTGGAGCCATATGAGTACACAGAATTACTGTCTCACAGGAAAAGCTCAGGTCTCTCCAGTGAAATGCATTTATTCTGCATTCACAGCTCGGGGAGCAGCCCTCCTCTGGGTCCAGGGCAGCAGGCTAATTTGCTCTGCCAGCAGCTTTATTATGTAAAACACTTTGGTACATGCTTTGCACCTCGCAAATTATTTTATCAGTTTAATCTGTATTTGATCTATGCATACATTTGATCTATACATACATTTTGTCTAAACTGGATTTGAATAAAAGATATGCAAACAAGGAAGATCCTTCTGCATCCTAAAGGTTGTGCAACTACCAATAAAACCCAGATTAATGAATCTTCTCCTTGTATCGTTCCACTTCACAATTTTTCTCTTTATTAACTAAAGTTCATTTTTTTTTTAAAGCTCAGCTTGCCCAGCCCTAGTGTGAGCTGGCAGCAAGGAGTGTTAACCAAAGTCTCAGAAGGGATGGATCAGCACTTCCTCCCAGAGTTAAACGCAGGAAACCAGTCACATAAGCAGGAGGTTTGAGAGTATTAGCAGTGGTTTTAGGGGAAATAAATCTTGTTCCAAGGAGTAAATCTACATGGTGAAAGCTGGATCAAAATAAAGCACTGTACTAACAGTGCAAGCTGGACAACTTGTACTACCAGGGCAATTCTCAGGGCTGCCTTGAGTTTCACACAGATAAAAGGTTTAAGCCACCCATACCTAAATAATCCATCAGCTTTCTTGTCAGTTCCTTTCTCCTTTTATTCTCTTCCTAAATACCAATGTTCTTATCTAAGATGCACACAGATATGGCGCATTTTGTTTTATCAAAAATATGCTTAACCTGACAACACGTACTAAACACACACAAAGTTTGGGACCATTTTGAGCTTGCTGATCCTCTTGACTAACCAAGAACACACTTTATAGAGATTATTTCAATTTATTTTCTGAAGCAGTTTTGTTTATATCTTACTTTAGAGATTAAAACTTTTTACAAGATTACTTTCATCAAAGATTGGAACTGTACAGATCACCTAATCAGGTTTACATTAATGCTGCATAGGCAGGCATTTACAAATTTGCAAAAATGGCCGAAGAAGGGAAACTTAACAGGTTAAGTTAATAACTTGTCTGCTGAACAACTTTCACTAGATGTCCCTTTCCTCACTGTACCCAAAAAGCTTTGGGGGTCACCTGCATTCTGAGAACAGCAGTTAAAGATTTATATTTAATTCCTGCAGGATGTCTGCCTCTGGCCATTTGTTTTCATCAAGTAAAACCTGACTTGGAGGCTGTTATCTGTGCCCTGGCCCACTGCATCTTGCTCCTACTTTTTCCCCTTTCAGAAGGGTGTTTCTGACACTTGCCATATGCTCTGCTCTTACAGGGTAGCTGTGTCTGCAGCGAGCATCTGACAATAGAGCTGGGCAGACTTTGGAATGAGGACTTGGAACTTAGGTGCTCAGCCCATACTGACTGTTAGCAATTTCCCTGCCAAAATTATGCTTAAAACAGACAATGAAACGGAATGACCTTGCTTTAAAGACATGTGGAGACAAGACAAGCCATAGTCAACTTTTAATCCTGCCTTTCATAAATAAATATAAAGAAAAATTATTGCAGAAAAATGTAGAAAATTATTCTTCTTTAAACACAAGCCTAATTACAAATGAACATCAGCTATAGGCTATCAACTGATGCTGTTTATTACATTGATTATAACAGGGAATCCCTAGGGTTAGTTGATGAAATAAAGATTTAATCTGAGGGTAAAGCACAACAACAAAAATGTAGCTAATTGTAAACAATAGTATTCCAAGTCCAGCTGAGTCCATCAATATGAAAACAGAAGTTAACCTCATCCTTCCACTACTATAAACATATTAGATGCTATTTATTGTGATTACATGTGTGTGGCCTGTAACAGCCTAAATAGGAACATTTTCGTGACTGAAAGACATAAACATCAGATAACTGACATCATTATTCCCATTTGAAGGATATAAAACCTAAATATTAATTTTAATAGTAAGATTAGCAAATTGGGAAATCATCCACCCGAAAATCATAGCAACTGGGAAATCATCCACCCCAAAATCATAGCAATAATATCCATTGCTAATAAAATATTTGAGTTCCAAGAAGATTAAAAGTAGAGGTGGGAATCAGCAGGAGTTTATATGTTGTCCTGACACATGTCATAAACAGATTTTATACAAAAAAGAAGGCAGAGTTTCCACCATAGCAGAATGAGTCACAGTAATGTCTTTTAAGTTAAAAGACATTTAAAAAGCAATGTTTCCCTGTGGAAAACATTGCTTGTAACAAGAGAGAGGAGCAGGACGCCCAGCAGGCTGTGGACAATGTGCAGCCAGCACAGGTAGGGAGGCCATGTCACTGTCACTGTCACTGTCCTGCTGTGCCATGGGGGTTTGGACACTCACAGCAGCTCCCTGTGGGGCCAGGCTGAGCCCAGCAGACCAAATCCACCCAAAACCACCCCCAGTAAACACAGCCATGGCACCAGCACAGACAGGCTGTCCTTGAAGGCAAAGCAGCTGCTTTGTACAACCAAAGTGATGAGATTTCCAGCTTTCCCAGCCCCCTTTGTGCCATGCCTAGAGCTCCTGGGCTGAGCTGGCTCCTCTCTTGGCTCAGCATCACACTGTCCCAGTAACTTCTGCCCCCAGTGCCAACCCCAGCAGCACTCCAGTTTCAGCCCCATGGGTGCACAACTGGAATATTCTGCTGTTGGGCTGTCACAGACACCTCTTACCAAATCTAAGAGAAAAGTGACTGTGGGGTTCCCTGTTCAAGACCTTTGCTTTGTCAACATTTGACACCCAAAAAAATTGATGTGTTACTTTTGGAGTAGTGGTAGTATCATGGTAGTATCATGACATTGCAAAGGACTGTGGTTAGAGAAGCCTTGGAAAAGGCAAAACTCAGCCAACTGCCAGGGAACCCTTTACCCAACCCCTTCAAAGTGTTCCCAGAGACAAACCTGACACGAAGCAATGAGAACTCTGGATGTCTGCTCAAGAGGGGAAATCACGAAGGGACATTGTCTGATTTGCAATCTGAAACCAGGGCAGATTTGCACTGCAGGAGTAGAGGCTGAGTCTTGGCTACAGCCTCCCCATCTGAATCTACATTTTCACAAAGGCAGTCCTTTCATGTTTTGAAATTCATCTGGAAAAAAGTCAGATGCCTTAGACATTTTGCTCCACACTGCTTTTTCCCATGCTGTTCCTCATTTCCAAGTAGTTCCTACTATTATTATTTTAAACTTTTCTCAGTATTGCTTTTTGCTCTAATATTTTAATAATGCATGCATTTAATATCAGCCACCCTTAAGGGAGTTTTCTTTTCCTGCACTGTTTTTCTTGACATTGTTATCATTACTGTAAGCATTGCTTGGAATAATCAAATGGTGGACTGTAGACACTGAAAGAAGAAAGGTCAGATACTGTATATGACATATGATTTGCACATCCTTGAAAGGGAAATGAGTCATCTGCATAATACAAACAATAACTCAGTTTCATATGACTGAGATGCTAAAGATAAGATATGTTTATAAATGAATAAACTTCCTGATTATAGTGACATATTATAGTGATTTTTAAAAAAAAATATTTTGTGTAGCAACCTTTCACTTAAAAATAATTCTGATTACTGAAAACTCAACGTCCATGTGATTCACAGCAAAATGCATTTTTATTTTGTAGACCCTTCTTAAGCAGAAAAACATCAGTGGCTTGTTGCTAATAGCTGAACCTCTCAGAAACACAAATGTACTTTTCAGTGTGGAGCAGAGCACTCTGCTTCCAAGTATTACTACATGGATATCACAAGAGCTTAGCACTCCTGTTTTGGCACAGGGCCCATGAAAAATAACATTGTGTTTTAAAAGAGTTAGTAAAAGAAGAGGAATAGAAATGAGCCTTATCAAACCAAGAACAAGAATATATTTTCTTTCATTTCCAGCTCTTCCCACATCATCCAGTAGTGTGAACAGATCTTCCAAGTAAGATCCTTCCAGACAACCAGGCAAGGAATTAAGTGCAGCAGCCAATCTTCCCAGCTCTAAAGCAGTGACCAAATACTGTCATTGTCCCTCTCACCCCACCTATCATCCCTGCTGGAAGACAAAGCAGTGCAGGGGCAGAGCCTGCCCAGGGTGGGCAGAGGCTGAGAAAGCCAAGCTGGCAGGGTCAGTTCCCCCTCCTGTGCCAGCTCTGCAGATCCCTGGCCCTGCACCTCACACAGGCCATGTCTTCCAGCAGATATCCCCAACTCAGCTGCTACAGAGGAGCTTCCAAATAGAGAAAAAGTATGAAGAGCATCACAGCTTCCCTTCCTGCTTTGCAATGTGTTGGTGATCACTTTGGCTCACTTCCACACTGCACAGCAGTTGAGAGTATTTGATCTTTGGCTGGGATACCTCACAGCCTTTCCCAGATGAAAAGTTCAACTCAGCTAGGTGATTAGGAGTCCATTTTGAAAGCACAGCAGGATAAAGAGCTCAGATTAAAATCAGAAATATTCCAAACACCACAGCTCTGAGAGGGCTGAAGTTGAAATTAAACATTGGAGTCAGCACAATACAAGAAATTCACAACCAACTGGTGTATATCTTGCATAATAAAAGTTTAACCACATATGTTCTTAATATACAGGGTAGAGACCCAAAAATGACCTGGATAAATCCACTGTAATATGAACCAAAACCTTTGTTGTGTACCTTCAGCTTCATAACCTACACAGCTGAATCTTTGGAGTGCAGTGAGCTGAGCCTCAAGAACAAATATCTCAATTTATCTGGTTAGTTGTTTACAAACAGCTGATAATTATTTATGCTATCACTACTGCTGAAATGTATTTTATCAGTTGCTGCATTTTTTTTCATTTTGTATGGTTTTCAACTGTCATAAACCAGTACAACAATCTGTCAACATGAAATAATTAATAATTATTATGTGAGTGACTGATTTAGTCTGGAGAACATGAAAGGCCATGAAACCTGGAGTTTCCTGGTCTACATAGTGTGCACAAAGGAAATGAGCATAAGCAATCACTGTCAGCTGTTCTTGTAAGTAAGAATTGAATCATTTATCTGTCTGCATGTATACATTATCATCATCTCCCACTCTGAGGTAAGCCCTAATAGCACTTTATGTTTCTTACAAATATTTCATAAAAAAATACTACTCACTCCTTTTGACAAGAATAGGTGATCATGAACATATTTACCATAAAGTGGGAAGTTAAATTTTATACTTTGGCTCTACAACACATTTAGTTTTTACACAGCTGAACTCCAGATTTAATTCAAATTGATAATGCACAGTACAGTAATAACAATTTAAATGCTTATTTCTTTTGTTCTTTACCTTTTTTTTGTGTTTTGCTTCCACTTGTTATTTTTTGTCCAGTATTAAACACCTGCGAATATGTTCCAATGTTTTAGTACTTCAACTAGTTTAGGTTTTTATTTTACATCAGAATGCTGAATTTATATCATAAACTTAATTTGTATCTATGAAATAATTTAAATCAGTCATATGAGAGTGTCTTGCTCTAAGTTTACAGAAAAACTACTTTTGATGTAAATGAAAACAGAGCGTACGCTTAAGGCAGTCACAATTTAATGTTTCATTTCACCTCAGAAGAAATCTAAAAATCAAGGTAAAACCTGAAATCTTTTTTGAGCAATCACATAACTGAAAATAAAATTTCTGTTTTACTTTCTGTGTGAGCAAGATAACATGCTAGTAGGCAGCAAAGCAGTGTAGAGAAATATTTTCAGGCTGTAATTATTGTAACACGTAACGTGTATGAATAATCAATTGTTTTGAATAGAGGTTAAGCCACTTTCTGAAAAATTAAAAGACAATTTTCCTTTTCTCATGGGGGAAATAAATTACACTTAAATATACCTAATTATGAATAATGATTGTATATTAAATACAATATAATGAAGCATAAAGATAGCTAAATTGGTATAATTTGTAAAATAGATAAATATTGGTATAATAGATAAATTGGTATAATAGAATAATAGATAAATATGTGCTTTTACATAGAATCAAGTTACACTTGCAGAAGAAGTTAATTTTGATCAGGATGTTTTTATCTTATGAAACTCAGGTCTTCTGTTCAAATGAAGTATTTTTGAGTGTGACCCACCTATGACAAGGTTTGTATGATGTGGGAACCTGTAAAATTCCTGTAGGTTGGAAGACACAGGAGATCCTTTCCAAAACTGCATCCAGTGTTCCCAGGGACAGCACGGATGTGTCCTGGATCCCTCCATAGTGCAGTGCCTGCAGCCCAACACTGGGACCAGCATTTGGGGACTGGGACAGCCTGGGAGCACAACTGGGAGTGTCTGCAGGTAAAGCCCTCCAGAACACCAGATTCAAATGGATTCTGGAGAAATTTCTATTTCAGAGTTAAATCAGAATGTGGACAAACCTCTCAATTCTTTCCCAAACTGATTCTTTCACAGCTTAGTGGTTTGTCATACAGGTGCAGCTTGAAAGGGTAAGAACACGTGAAAAAGCCACACACAGTGCAAAAGGCAGGTGGAGGACACCTGACACCGAGCATTCCTTTAGCCAGCCTCCCCTCTGCGCTGGCAGGAGGCGCCCAGCGCGTCTGTCCTGCCCTCCTGTCCCTGTCCTGCCCTCCTGGCCCCGTCCTGCCCTCCTGGCCCCGGCTGTGCCTGCAGGGCTCCGGCACACCCTGCCCTGGGAGCCCGGCTCTGCCCTGCTCCGGCTCTGCACAGAGCTGAGACAGCTCTGCAACCGCCTGAAGAACCCTGAACCTTTTATCCTGTTTCTCCCTTTCTCCATTCCTTGTACTATATTTGACTTTAAGAACTTTCTCTATCATTTAAAATTGAATTTATGGGTGTTTAATTGAGAAAAGTAACTTTAGACCCTTGGCATCGCAGGGGAAGAAGGAGAGTACACACCCAAGCAGGTTTACTCCCAGACTGCTTTCTGGTACTTATTCCAATAGAATGCTAATAATTATGTTAAAAAGCTAATTTAAGAAATCCAATTTTTGGAAAATGGGTTTTCAAAGGGCACATTTAACAACTAGAGAAAGTTCGATCTGATTTCCCCATTAGAAGGGGAAGGAAAATCCAATTTTAATCTATTTTTGTTCTCTTAAAAAGATGATATATAGAAGTTACTTTGAAAATCATCGTTTCAAAGCAGAATCTAGTACAAGCATGTGCTAACTTGCAAAGTGCAATTAAACTCTTCCGATAATTCTGCCTGAAAAAATTAGCAGCAGTATTGAGAAGGCAAGTTGTTTTCAAAATGTCCATGGCAGAAATGCTTCTGTGTTAAGCTGGTATTGATTCTGAAACAATCTTACACATGATAAATGAGAGCACATTTAGGAGAGGATTCAGTCATAAGAGCTCACAAATCAATCAGCTTGTCAACAGGCAGACCAAATTCAATTTTTATTCTTAGTAAACTCTTATTTGGTGGTAGGCCATTGTTTACTTTGAAATTGCTTTACAAAGGATTGGGGGAGGAGGGGAAACATGGGAAACACAAGCTTTCATCAACATATTAGAAGTTGGTATTTCATTTAGGGCTGGGACAGGGAAAATATGATTGTCCCTAGGATAACACAAATAATTTATCTCCTGGATGACCATAAACATTTGCTCATGCAATGCCCTTTATCTACAGCAGCATCTCATAATAATTCTTGTACATGAGACCCAGGATCAGTAATTTGTGACACAGCACACTGCAATTGGCATGTCATATTCTAAAGAAATAACCTGATGTAGACTAGAGCTGCTGCATCTCTTCCAAGTCATGCTATATTTCTGACAAGCAGTTTGCATTGTGTTCTGATAGCTCAAAATTAGATTTGGAGTGAAATGGCATGACAAGGGAAAACACTAAAAAAATCCCCATGAACTTGTTCTCCAGAACTCTCAAACTTCTGGTCCTGAGAATCTTATCAACAGTAACCTGGCTGGAACTTGAAAGGTTAGTGGAACACCTCCCATTTAACATAATTCAGTTGTACAACCTATTAGAGATTTTGCACTGAAATCATTGCTTGATTTCTGAAATGCCAGTATTTCAGTCTAGAGAGCCCAACGTGAGAGCTACCATGTGGTTGTGGAGGGATATCCTCTGTATGAGGCTGCTCAGGCACTTCCTGCCTTCCAGCCTAAAGATGACAGATTTTGCAGAAGATTGTATCCTAACCAAAAAGCCAGAGTAAGGCAGTTGCTGGCCCTTACATGGAAAACTCCCTCAGCAGGAATCCAAGCCAAGTGTTATTGCACCAAAGCATCACAGAGAGCTGCACTGCTGGAACACGTACAGATATTCTGAGTCATGAGTGATGCAAACATCTGCTGAGATTTCTCTTTCAGGATTAACTTTTGGAGAGCAGAAATCAGGATATGGACTATTCCTATTACTTTCTCCCTCTTCATTACAGTTAAAATGAGAAAATGGAGACAAAGGCTTTATGAACAGAGAACAAATCTCACTGGTGTTTTCTTCTCTACACACAAGCTTTTCTGTCATGATTCTTCCCCTCATTGCCTCCTTTACCTTTAAATAAATATAAGAAAGTGGCATCCTTTCAAACCACCCTTTTGGCTGATAAACCTAGAAATCCACCAGGCCCATATATTTCTGGAAAGTACATGCCTATTTGATTTTTCATTTAGTCAATATTAATTATGTTCCTGCAAATAGTATTTCTGAAGCTGCTTATGGAAGAGAACTTTGTGTGGATTTAGCACATATTGCCAAACAGATGTCACCCAGAATTGACATTTTTCTGCAGTAAATTAATTTGTTTAATCATAGACACTCACCAGGACCACAAACCTTGTGGGATGGGTTTTTAGTTTTTACTCAACAGGCAGCCAAACTTGGGCAAATTCAGCTGAATTGTTTTGGTTCCTTAATCTTATTTGTTTCTGTTATTGTGTTATAACCAAATAAAAGACTAAAATAAAACCCCAAATATGAGCATTTCTAAATAGTGCAGTCAGAATTTGTAACAGCACGTGAATTTCATGGCTGAGCTTTTAAACCTGCATCCAGAACTCCAACTCCAAACATTCAAAACCTAATAGCCTCCAAAATCCTAGTCACAACTGGAAACCAAGGGATAGCAATATATAGGCTTAAACACGTGTTTTGTGTGAAAGACATCAAGATTGCAGAATACAGAGGATAACTCAACCTGACCTCACTGCAGAAAGAAGAGATGCACAAGGAAAAGCAATTTAGCAGATTTTGTATTTTAAGCTTTTGAGGGTCCCATATTTCAACCATTACCGTGATGTCTAACATCTGAAGGTGAGTGAATCTTAAAAGACTCTTCTCACCAGCCTGGGAAAACATGACTTACAGACACTTCCAAGATAACAACTATGATTAAACATCTTCCAACAAGTTCAACTCCTCCTCCTTTCTCCTGTCTCTTAAAACAATCAAACTTACAGGAAACCCCTAACAAACAAAAGCATTTGGAGGAAATATTGTGTTCTGCTTCTTGTGGTGTAAAGGAAGAAGACAAGAGTATCTTGTTTCACTGTTGTGTTTTAATGAGAAAAACTACCCCCTTGCTTTTTATCCTTCAATTCAGAGCACATGAGAGGCATACTGGAACCCAATAATGCTTCCTTGAATGACCAGTAAAAACCTGTTAGTTCCATTCATTTTGAAATAATAAAAATTACCAGACTCTCACGTCAACCTGAGCAATCTGTTAAATGCAGGCACTGGTAAATGACACTACTTGAATAATAATTAATTCCTACATGACTTGGAAGTATGTATTCAACTAATATCAGACATGAGGGTTTTTGTTGAGTTTTATTGGATTTTAAGCACAGGTAATTTGTTTCCATTTCCTTCTTTATCATAGATACTTTTCTCATTTTTACTATATAAAATCAGAGTATCATATTCTCTGTTGAAAGCAATATTAAATTACTTTTAGGAAACAAAGAATATTATATATGTTTTTTTCTGATCTGCTTTTAACCAGAATAAAGCTGCACATCTGGTATATTTTAGTTTTGGGATATGGAATATCTCTGTCTTTCCCAAACATTGTCTACTGTAAACCAAACTGAACAACTTTCGGAAGTGTTCCTTTTTCACTGAAATTTGAACTCTATGGAGAATGCTTGGCATATGGATTAAAAATGGATGTGAAAAACCAGTCGTGATTGGAACAAAGGGATTTTTTTTTAGACCACAGGAATAGATATAAACTTGAAGGTGCAATCCATCCTAGCTTCAGTTATTAGGATATATAATTTAGAAATCAGGACTGGATCTAAGCCAAAGGTGATAAATGAAGACAGCATACTTATAAATGATGGCATTCAGGAAGGAGAAGTACATAGAGGGTTTTTTTATGGATTCTAAGTGCATTTTTATACAGGAATCAAATTTACAGTGCCAGGATACATATTTCAAATGAAACTGAAGTTGTACTATTTGTTTCTGCACTGAGTCAGACTTACAGAAAAGCCTAGCAAAAGGGTGGTCCTTTCCATTGTGTTTCTGCATAAAAACCAAGTGTCTGTGTTTAAATGCAAGTAACACAGGCTTAAGGTTATGTTAATTCCTAGCCTGATGCAGACTGAACACCCTGTGCTGTACAATTACAATGTAACTCCCAGGGTTTTATTACAGAGTAACAGAGCACTTCCTGAATAAAATTAATCAGTAAGAGTAGAATCCTTTCCCAAAGGACTAAATTCAAACCATCACTGTTCACTTTTATCTAAGTTCTGTGCTTGAAGAAAAGAAAGAAGCCTAGCCAGCTGTTCAGCTGCATTTTTTTATCTGTAGCTCTCACTGACTGAAGGAAATTCTGGCTACACAATAAAAAGATCAAAATATCAGATCTCTTTTTTTAATGTATTTGAAATAAGTAAAAACAACAACAACAAAAAAACATCTTCAGCCTGCCCTGTGGAACTAGAAAGCCAAGGTAAAGCAGCACAGACATGGAAATAGCTTTGGTACTGAGAATCCAAAGTCCCATACACACACTGAATGAACCTCAAAACTCCAAGGCTAAACTGAATTGCTCATCTGCCCCCCCGAATCATTACTGAGAGGAATATAAACTAAGAAAAGCATTTTTCTTTCCTTCATGGATCCTTTTAAACTCTGGCAGAAGCAATGGGGGTCAAGCATGGCCTCATTTTATGGATTGCTGTTCAATGATGGGCTCAACAAAGGGAAAAATGTGCCCTGATTAGAGTTGGAGAAAACAAACCTGGAACTTCCATTGGGCAGCATCTTCCCTTCCTGCTCGTTCGTTTTATGATGCATGCCTTCAATTGCAAACTACTATAAAAAGCTTCCTGAAATTCTTGGCACTGCCACAGATCTGATTCCACAGTGGCTTCCAGTGATTAACAGAATGCTAGAAAGTGCAAGACAAACAAAGATCAGGTGAATGGGGAAAAGAAACGAGGGTGCCATAAAAAGTGCACGTAAAGTACATTCCTCCAGCAAAGCCAATGCTTATAAAAGGAGTGGAGGTTTTGAAAGTCAATCCCTCCCATTCTGAGCAGAAACCAGATGAATTTGTAGAGGTTGCATTTTCTGTGTCTATGAATATATTTGTAAAAAAATCACAACTGTAGCTTAACAGGCAGAGAGAGGGCAACAAACACAAAATTCATTTGTTTCACTGAAATTTCAGTCTGTATCTGAACTCTTTCATTGACCAATAGTAATGTGATCTTCTGCAAATAAATTATTAAAATGCTAACTATAAGGTTGTACATTATAAATCCTGACTATATTATAAGTTTTGTTCCTCCAAGCAGCTCCTTAAAATGCATATTTAACTAATTTATCCTACACTTTGTGCCCCTGTGGCCCTGGAAGGTGAAGCAACATCACTCATAAGAAATATTAACATTGCCTGTTTATCAAGGAATCCATGAAATACAAAAGCAATAAAAGTGCTAGTGTGCACACTCATTTACTATTGAAATATCACAAAAATTATTCAGTGTCAGAAATCTAATTTTGTATGATATTTCTATATATTTTAGCAGTTAATTTTTTCAGTATTACTGAATTAATATGCTTTGAATACCCCTGTAGCTACAGTGGAAAAATGGACCAACACACTTATTTAGTACTGCTACCCAAATCCATTAGACAAATTTTCTTTACAGCAAAGCATTGATGAATGAAATGTCCCATGTTAATGTAAGAATAATCAATTTAGAATGCTTATGACAATTAACAAAGCTAGAGATAAGCCTTGAAAGCACCATGCTTTGTCAGCCCTGATTTGGATTAAACTTGTACTAATAGGATCATTTTTCTTCCAAAAGGTACTCTTTTTAGGCAGACCTATCAATTAATATGAATTATACATGTATAAAAGAACTTATGTCATTAATTAGACAAATTAATTTTTATGATGCAGTGAATAGACTAACACCAGATTATATGAGATATCATTCTCCCAATTTATAAGTATTTGGAATAAATGAATAGTTTACATTTGCATGGTTATTACAGAATCAATCATTATTAATCAGTGACACCATATTGGACAGTTTAATATAATCTGGTTTAAATTTCTCATGGTAACCAGCTATATTCAAGTTCATACTTTTGAAGACAAAGTTTTACTCAGACTTGCATGTTTGCACTGGGAATAACACTGCAGACACCCCAAGGAAATACAAGCACAGTGTGTGTATTTCAGTATATTTGTGATGATAAAAAGAGGAAAATTAAATAAATATAATCTAACTCTTCTGGCATCAATTTTAGCTGTAGAATTGAAAACATTCAAAAATTTAGAAAGGCTTGTGTTAATGCTGGCCCACACTTTGATCTGAAACACTGTTTTATTTCAGCCACTAGTAATTTACCACTCATTGCTTCCTTTTGCCTTTAAGCTTAATGCATATATGTTTCAAAGTGGATTGAAAATCTTTGCAAAACAAAAAAGTATATTTGAAAAAATCAGGCACTTGGAAACCCACACTCCAAAGGTGTCTGAATTTTAGAAGTTTGAGTATTTACATGGCAGGTATAATTCTGCAAATATTAAGATTTAAATCACTGCCTAATAGTATCTCCTACATGGAAAAGATAATACAGTGATTTCCATTCAGATGTGTTAGGAACTATTAAACACTTATTAAAGTTATTTTAAAACTTTGCTTGCTTTGCATTTAATGAAGTGAATGAAGGATGGAAAAACCTACACACTTTATGCACATTCAATTCTTAAAAATTACTTCTTGCCACATACCACCTTTCATCCACTATTTATACACTGGCTGTAGCCAAATATAGGGGGAAAATTATTCCCCACTACCTTAGTTGGCTTTCAGAGAAATAGGATAGCAAACCCTCAGAGAGGAAAGTATTTAAATGACCAGCCTGCCTCTGATAAAGCTCCAGTCTTGGGGAACATGTCCTCTTGCTGAACTGCAGGGAGACAGGAAAACCAGCAGCTGCAGGCCCAGCCCCAGGGACCAATAAACCCCCCCAGCCCTATCAGGGATAGCTTTGCCCAAAGAAAACTGAGGGGTCACAGTCCAAGGAAAGAGCTGCTCCGTGTCATGTGACAAACCTCTTGTATTTCCAGCCTAAATTTATTCCTGGTCAGTTTATAGGAGCTCCCAGCTCCACATCCACAATGCTGGCTCTGTGTCTCTCCTCAGTCAGTCCCTGGTTTGTCAGGCTCAACAAGCCAAATCCAGTTTGCCCAGTCCCACAAGAAAACTCCCTGCCTGCCTACAAGTCCTGCAGCCCTCCCTGGACCTGCTCTGAGTCTCTCTTTGGTGGTGGCTGAGCAGACCTGGATGCAGGATATTCTCTGGTGCCACCAGTCCCCCCAAAATGCCATAAATCCACCCTGCCTGGAAAGGAAAGGAACCCTGCCTGGATAGATCTGAGCACCCTTTTGGGTTTTTCCATAAGGTCTGTGGCATTTTCAGTGCCTTAGGAACATGCCACTCTGGCTTTGCTTTATCTGGAGCTCTTGGTTTTGATTTCTCCCTGGATTTTCTAATTTGAAATAAGAGGCTACGCAGGATCCACAAAGGAAAATGCAAACTCACCTGGAACACTGAGATCTAAATTTCAAGTTTTCTATTGCTAATTCATTGTGTCACCTTAGCACACAGAAAGTTACAACTAGCTTTGGAGACAATGCAAAAGCCATAATAAAATCCTCATTAAATGATGTGCCAGGATGACAGTTAGTAACTTCTGATAAAAATTAGAATAGTAGGGTAGAAGAATCTCAACTGCTGATAAGAAGGGCCAAATATCAAAGAATCACACAGTATAGCTTGTTCACATGGAAGCAAATCTGGAACTGGGGGAAAAAAGTAAATTTATATGGAGCTTCTTCTCCACAATGTTTTTTGAATCAGTTAACCTATAATTAAGTGCTTTTTCCAAAGCTAGGAAATACACAGGAAAGTAAAGGAATTTCCATTAAGCAGCAAAATCATAAGAAAACACAATTTTATCTTCAGCAAATGCTCAGTCAGCATATTGAATAGCTTTCTTATTGGATCAAACTTCAAACATAAAGATACATTCTAGTATATGATTAATTGTAATTAATAGACAAGGAAGCATGGACAGGTCCAAGCAAGTGTTGAAAAGAAATAGGGATTCACAGAACACCACAATGTGGTATAAAAATCTGAGTTTATTTGGTACAGCTGGCTGTACATAATGCAATTTGAATTTATAAGACTATAGCATCTGGTCTTCCAATGTCTTGCTACAAAAATTCAGAAAGTCATGGGAATATTTTTTTTCCTATTTTCTTTTCTCTTTGAAGGAATTTATAGAAACAGCAAAAAAAAAGTACATTGGAAAGAGAACTGCTAACAGAATGTATCAACCGAAATAAGTCCTTAAATTTTAATTTGAAACACTGAAAACTGAAATGTTAAAACTTTTCTTCTGCCCTAGTTTTAGCTGCACAAATATCTTTGTAAGAGTGTAAAAAGTAAAGAGTTATTTGATTTAATTTTTAATGGCAACAGATTATTAAAAAAATTAGATTTGCATTGAAAAATCATGTCATAATAAAAAAACCCCAATTTTAAACAGGGAAATGTAATGCCTTGTGATTTGAGTGGAATTTTTAATACTTATCTTCCCTATATATATTTCTTCTGGAATCATCAGAAACCCACAATTCTATTTCCTCCTCTGCCCATATTATTTAATTAGGATTTAGAGGGACAATACTCATACAGGTGATACACTTTTAGAAATAAGTTGCTGCAGTATTGAAATTATTGCAGTATTGAAATTATACACTGCTTTTCAGAAAGTGCTGGTCTCTGCAGGTGTTAGTAGCCAAACCAGATCTGGGGAACACATGCAATGACCAATATTGTTCAAATATTCATTCCCACACCTGAGTTCTGTCAGCATATACAGAAAGCAGATGTGAACATGCACATCACAAAATGAATTCTTGAAGAAGCAACAGAAGGTACACATCAGTCCCTGATTGCAGGAAAAGGAAAAGCAAAATTAGGCACTAGATTATTTTCAGGGCTTGATGAGATTTGCTTATCCTTTGTCTTAGAATAAATGAATTAGAATTAAAGAAATAAATCTGGGCAGTGTGCATATCCTGTGGTGCACTGCAGAAGACAGCACAGGTATTTAGTACCCATGGTCTTGGTCTCACATGATGAGATCTTCTGAAGTCACCACAGGAAACAAACACCCATGTCAGGGCTGCATTACTGCACCTCCACCTACTCACCCCAGACCCTACAGCTGCCCAGTGCTTCAGCTGGGTTCTGGCTGAGTCTGCAAAGAGACAACAGCTCAGACAATTGGCATTTTAATCCTGCAATATCTGAACATGTGGAGGTAGCCAATGTGAGCTTCATTACTCAATGGTCCCTACTGAGCAGCAAGACAGCCTTTATTAATTTTCTTTCTGACTCTTACAGATATTTTGTCTAGTTTTCACTCAGACATGAAAAATAAACAGTTATAATATGCTTAAAAAATATTAATTCTTGCTTTGACACTGGGAAAAAATCTTGACTCTTGTGTCTTCTGTTGTGTCCCCTATAAATAATAATTCACCAATTTAGTAAGTTTTCATTAACTACTTATTTGTTCAGTAGCTTCAGAAAGTTGTTACTGTATTTCTCCAAAACTTGGCCATGGTTTCCAATTAAATCTCTGCTAGATTTTGTAGCTAGAATTCTGTAATCCAGCTAGACCTGGGTTGATGTGAGTGTTTTCTTAATAGGAACAGCTGAAAGGAAAACAGCTGGAAGCTTTCACTGCCATGTACATGCACTTTACATGCATTTGCCTAGGATCTCTCCAAGTCACCCTATATGAATCTTTCTCTTCACAGGAGGACTTCATGTCTTCAATCATTTGATATATTAATGCTCCAGCCTTCCTAGCACTTGCCACTGGCACTATGACAGAAAGTGATTCTGTTTCCCACAGCACAGAACTTTGCCCATGGCTGAACACTTTTATTTTTGTCCTTCATATCATTTCTGCAGCATGTGCTGGTGTGATGGATGTCTTCTTGGTCCCATTGCCTCCTGAGTGCCTTTTAGCTTCCATCTGTGCTCAAAACTAATGGTTATTATTATTTTGTTCTTTTCTCCTGGACAGTTCTGCTGCCCTTGCTCTTTAGGAGAGGATCTCAAGGATTGCTTTTTTGAGTTCTCAGGAGCTGAGTCTCATCTGCCTACCAGAGTCCATTAGGCATTCTCTAGAGCTTTTCAAGTTATAGCCAGACATCTCACATCTAAGTTACAATGAATAAGTATTTTGGAAATAAATTCTCTCTTCATGTGCTTTGAGGGAAAAAAAAACAACAAAACCCAAACCAAACCAACAAACCTGTCTCTGTAGTTTTTGCAAGTTTATTTCCATGAAATGATTCTATTTCTCATCACTTTCTCTATCATCTGTTCTGGCCAGTATTGCAATAGAGATCACTGAGACCCTGCCATTTTCCACCAATGAGAAAATGAAAAACAATGAGGGAAGGGGGATGAGGTTGTGTGCTGTCATTTTGTTGTTTCTTTTTTAAGCTAAGTATCACTTTACATAGAATTCTGCAGCTTTTACGCACACACAAAAAGGTTTTCATAAAGTCAGCATTCAGTCCAACTCTATCTGGGCTGTTTTTTCTTCTTGGGAAACTCATTAGACTGGCTATTTCTAATCTTTTTTTCTTCCTGCTGAAACAACAGAAGAATAAATATTTCTAAAACTAACTACCACTTGTTTTAGGAAAGTGCTCACAAGGGTGTTGAGTGTACTGTGCAAAGGTTTTGCCACTTGCAGAAAGGAAATGCTGGGAATTTCTTCCAAAAACCTATTTTGTGAATTCTGCACCTCCCTGCAAACTCAGCCATGGCTGTGCTAATGAAAGTAGAAGAGAAAAGTAGAGGAGAGGGGAAAAGTGCCATTTAACTATTGTCCACAAACACTTCAGATAAACATACAAACACACAGGTCATGTTTGATTTTTGTAAAAAATCTACAGATTTGGTCATGTTTCACATATAAAGACAACTGAAAGATGCAAATCCAGAGTAGCTACATTACAGACCTGTTTGCTATGCATCAAACCTTTATATTAATTTGACATGAAGTATCCTAGATCTTTAGGTATTTATATATTTCATGTATTTATAGGACTTGTGAGACTTTCAAGCTGAGACTATTTTCAAAAGAGTATATTCTATTTGAAAATCTAGGGACATTTTCCAAAACTGTAATCTTTTTCCAAATGTATTAGACTAAATCACAGCACCTTTACTGCAACTGCACATCCAAATCTCATACCACATGCCATGCTCAGGATTACAAACCTCTTTAAACTTCCTCTACACATGCCCACAAACCATCAGCTTTAAAGATTTAAAGAAAGCTTCCAAGAATTGGGAATGAACTCCTTAGAGTATTTACATGAATAAGAGTTTTGTCATTGCCTCTAGTAGAGCTAGATATCAAAATTTTGGCTCATTCATCTGAGACCAAAACTTTTCCCATTAGCAAATTTCTAGCACTTACACGTCTCATCTATTCTTAGGGGTGAGGCAAACCTGAAAGGGAGAGGACTAATCACATTAAATTAATCTAATTGAACATGCTCAGCACCCACTAGAGAACTAAAATTAATCTGCTGACATTTTTATTCTAGAAATGCTTTAAGGATAATGGGGAGACTGAGTCACTAAAAGGTTTATTTTCAGTAAACTTAAGCATAGCCTCTTACAAGAATTTACAGGAAAAATCCAGCTCTGAATAATGCCAAATGCTTTCTTACAAACTTCCATGCAATATTTGCTGATCAAATATATTCCTGATAAATAATGGATGAGTCACACACGTTCTAACATGAAAGACAGTTATAAATAAGTCAGTGTAAGATACTGCTAAGCATTTTTCCCATATCGTTGCTCATGATACCTAAAGCCTGAAGTTATTATAAATGTGGAATCTTATTATCTGACTTTATATATTTTTATGTTGACTCATACCTTTAAAGCATTTAAATTAATTCATATCAATCCATATAAATCTCATGTTACTTCTGTTATTATGAATATTTTTAGTGAACATTTTTTTCAGTGTATTTAATTGCTACAGTATAAAAATCTATCAGAAAATACAGTATAATAAAACATGTTAAAATGCTTTTTTCATGACCTAGTCAAATAATTGCTAATTGGAAGAAAACTAGCAAAACATGGTGTGCTAAAAATTTCATCCCATTTTATACTTTAATATAATCTGGTAAAAGTAAAACTTTTAATGGTCCCCATCCTTTGACAGTTTCAAGTGAATTTTACAAAGCAATCTATAAGCTTCATAAATAATGTCCATGTGGCTTTTAAGTAATTTATATAGTCTTTTCAATGGAAATAAGCAAGCCACTTAATCACTGGGCATGCATTTAGTTTATTTTAAGGGTTAGCCTTTTCATTATACAACAATTGCTAGGGCTTATAAAATAAAATACTAATCCCTTTATAATAAAAACAGTAACCTTTTAAATAAAAAACATATTTGAAGCACTTTTGATGAAGAATAATCACAAAACTAATTGTTTGCTATAAACATACAATATAATAAAATCCTAATCTCACAAATAAGAGTGAGGGCACTTGAAAGAGGCACCTTTGCCATTGCAGCATTCGTACATTTTGGTTACAGTGCATCCAGCAGTATTTAGAATACTTGTTTCTTTTCTATCTTATGCAGAGCCCCCAGACAAAAAGATCAGTTTCCTGAGGAATCACAGGTGGAGAGAGCAACACAAACCTGTTGCCTAAAACAACTTCAGGTTTCCTCCACAGCAGTTTTTGGAAATTATGGCCTTTACTTATCATTCACAAACTGGAAACAGACTTTGATGTCATTGCACTGGGTACCAGTATTGTTCTCTACCAGATTTTTTTCCTCACACTGGATTTCTTCACACTCCTCAAAACTAAGATTCAACTCTCTTTGATACACAAGCTCACCAGCAAATATTAAAGATACCATCTTTTACCTAGTAAATTAAGTTACTTTCATATAAAATTTACACCAATTCATAAATTGAGCTTTGCATTTCACTGTCCTACCTACCAATAACTGTTTATCTAGAGACATGAAAAATTGCTCTACAAAATGCTATATTTTGCTCCCATATTTAGATGGACAGTTGTCCAAAACAAGCTTCAGGTTTTTAAGTAATTTCATTTAGCATTAAAATCTTGCCTTGTCACACCTCTTGGTGAGACAAAGGTACTGAGCACCACATAAGCTCCTGTGCACAGCATGGAAAAAATTACTAAAAGGCATAAAAAATTCCAAACAACCAGGAACCCCAAACACACATTACTCTAGATTGATTTAATGACTTTCTGGTAAGCAGAGAGCAGAATATTTAACAAAGATGCCTTTGAGAAACTCAAACTAGAAGTGCACACATGAAAACCTAATAAATATCAGAGCTGGATAAAAAGTTAGATGTGATCTTGTCCTTTAGAAATGTGTGATTGAAAGCACAGAGCATGTAAGACTCACTAATTCCATCAAAAGTGCAGTACCATACAAAGGTTGATCATCATGTGAAAAGGTGAATTAGAACTCATACCTGCATCAGTACAACAAATGGAAATTTGATGGTGAAATGGCTGCAGAGGTTTTCTAGAACAGATGCTTCTCTTTATCTGTGCCTCCTTCACTTGGCATGAATAGAATATCAAAGGCACGTGGAGTCGATATCCAAAGGCACAAGTCTGGTGTATTATTTGGGGAGAAATATGATAAAGGAAGGCAAAAATCAATAACTTATGGGAATAAATACTAAGGCCTCTGCTTCTGTGATATCTAATTGCCCAAAGGAAGGGCACCACCCTCACAGATTATCCTGCACAAGACACAGCTGGTCCTGCTTTGTCCCACTCAAAGCCTTCTACTGTGCAGAGCACAAGCATTGAATGGTGGTCAGATCATCCCTTTTTTCAAGGCAATACCAGAAAGAGGTAATTTGCTGGAAATCCCCTTTCATTAAAGCATTCTACAACATTTCTGCATTGAGTAAGAAAAGTAATTTGTAGTCATGTTGGAAACATGATCTACTGCCCTTTCCCTCCATGAGCACGCCCCAGTGAGGGATGTTGGTACTCTCTGCTCTACTCCCTTCTCCATGTGCTGATGAAGGTGTGTCTTTATCCATTGTCAGGATGCATGTTTTTTCTCTTTCACAATTAAAGTGGGATTTTCACACTCGCACTTTACAGCATTAAGTTTAGTCAAGTTTTTTATTTTAGTAAAGATGTCTTTCTGCTTGTTTTATTCCCTGAATGCTGAGAATGGCATTTTACAGCTTCTCTGTGTACCGTCTTAGGAAATTAGAGATTTGTTACACCATGAATCTGAGACCAGTAAAAAGGCACAAAAAGTTCACTGTTTCTCAATTAAAATGAGTTTGTTTCAAGTCAATATTTCTCCAGTTGCAGATTTACTGTATGCTACCTGCTAGTATTTACATAATATACAGTAATTGCTAAGAGACATGTTGAAAATATACCATTAGTATTATTTACTCCAGGAATCCAAGTGTAGAAACCAAAACATATCATGAATTTTTAATATTTTTCATAACACAATGACGTTCTTTTTGCTTCAGTTTCAAATATGGCAGAGAGAAGGCCATCGACCTGAAATATTTCTTGTATACACTAAGAGCCTGATCCAGCAGTCTTTGCAAAAGTAAAAGTCCCATTGACTTATGTTAAATGTAGCACTTTTCTTACAAGAGAACTGCAAATTCAAGCACTAATTAGGTCCCTGGACAGAGTCTCCAAAGCACTGGTAAGTGAACCTAGGAAGCACTGATACTATGCAATCCAAACACTATAAATATGGCAGTAACAAAGCTGAATACAGCAAACTTCACAGCCCCATCCTCTGAATCCATATTAATATAAATGGCCTTACTCATACTCTGTAATAAATAGGGGAGCAGTTAAAGAGATTGTAGGTCTTTATTCTGAAGAAATTTAGTCTTTTAGATTTCCCTAAATTTAACATATGCATGTATTCTTCTCAATTTAATTTCAAAAGAATTGAAAATAGCTCTTTCTCAAAATATATTTTATTTATGTGTAGCAGTCTGCCATTTTTCACAGAAAAATATACGAACATACACTGTCATATTTTCTATTTTCTCCCTATAGGCTGAGTATTTTGCCAGAGCCTGATAATGCAATAATCACTACAGCTCTCTTTTAGTCCTATCAAATTAGATATGGCACATTTATAAATAGTATTTCTTATACCATTTCTGCTCAATTGCAGAACCAAAAGCACTACAAATAAACCAAATCACACGAATAACATGTTACTTTCACATAAGAATTCTAGGCAGCATTTTACACTCATTTCTTAACCCAAAACATTACAAAAATAATCAGAAATCTAAACTGCATTAAGATATCAGCTGCTCTTCTTATGAGGGGGATCAAAAGGCACCATCATACATCAGGCCCTCAAAAAGGATTGAGGGATTGAATATTTTATATTGTTCACTTGCATAGTGGGCTGTCTATGAGTTTTCAGCTTATTGATATAGAACCTTTTGCTTTTTTTTTCTATATATAATACTTTTTTAGATAAAGAAAAATTGTTCTGTCTTACATACAAATGAAATTACTCTTCTGCACACTATTCATGCTTACTTGTCTAATCAACATCACATGAAAAAGATTTAATCTGACATTATTGGTTTAAATTTGAAAAATGGAAGATGCTGCTTTCCAGAGTGTTGATACAAAATGTCACAAAATGAGCTTCTAATAATTAGAGTTGTCCCCAGTTCTTCAAAGGTAAAGAGAGTGCAAGAAAAAATATTTAGAGAATAATTCTCATCTTGTTAACTTAGGCAATTAGGCATGTATAGGCCTAGTTAAAAATATTTAGAATATGGTTAGCACCTTTTTGCCTATGTTAACTGTGCAGTATTTTAAGATGCTGGAAGACTAATGATGTGCTAATAAAATCCTGTTTGGCTTTTTTGTCAGCATTTCATAACTACTCCACATGACATGAATTTCTGAGCACCTGAGAAAAGGTGCAGGTTCTGCACCCAGCAGAGGCACTGCTTCCCACCCGTTACAAGGATTTAGCACCAACAAAGCACTTACTGTACTAACCACAATAAAAGTGTTCACAATGTTTGGGTAAATTAAGTTGCTGCTTTTATCATATAGTTAACTTGCATATTTATGGTAATTGTACTGGAATGCTTTTAAATGGTGCAAACAAAAAAGGAAAAATCACACAGCCAGTTTCAAACACTGGGGTGGTGACACTTTGAGATGTGCTATGTCAAATTATTTTATAAGATGACACAGTATGCAGGACAGTATATTTTTTTTCTTCTCTTTTTTTCGTTTTTTAATGTGTAATTATTGCAGAAACTTACACATGTTGCTTTGAAGGAAAATACATTTTATCTTTTTTTCCTCAGTCTGAATAACAAACTGAAGATGTCATGAAAGCAGCCCAATCAATACCCATGGTACAAAGGCATTATTGTGTTTTAGTGGTAGAAATACATGAAGGCATATGGAGAAATTATTATTTTTCTTTTACCCAGACAGATGACTTCTGTCATTCAGTTTCAGTGTACAAATGGAACACCACCCATTTCCAGCCTTCCTGTAAAACATCAGCTTCCAGATGATACAGTAGCTGGTCCTATTATCATTGTCAATAGTTCCATTTGGCAGTAGACAGATAATTCTTTTCATGTGCTAATGCTTAATCAGACAAGTCTATTTACTAATGTATCAGAATGCATTAGAAATATAGGTAATGAGGGACAGAATATCAATTTATTTATAAATGAACTGCACTTACATTGGATACGTATTGACTCAAGTCAATGAATAAGGTAGAAAACGTAACATACATGTAAACCCTTACAATGAATTAAAAGAGAATTTTAAAATGTCTTGAAACATTATTCTATTGACTCCTCTGCAAGTCAAAAGGGATGTCACATTTGGTTTCCCAACAGACACCACAAAACGCCCCTCACACCCCCAGTACCAGAGCTGTGCTTCTCAGCAAATGTTCTAATCCAACAGTACAAACACAGCATTTGCATTTCAGAACTCTAAGCCCCAGCACCAGGTTTTTGGAGGTAGATATAAATAAATATATGTATATAAATAAATATATGAATATAATGTACATGTATACCATCAAAATTAAAGATACTAAAATGAGACACATGCCCCAGCAGAATGTCCTGTCCTGTAGCAAATTGCAAATGCTTTGAGAGAATCATCTTCAGAATGACAAAATCTGATTTTCCTAAATATTTTTAGTAGATGAAGGATTATCTACAAAATAGATATCTCATTCCAATACTTGGGCAATAAATACCAGCTTGGAGCAGCTGAGCAGAAGTTTTGTGCAACTGAAGCCTTTTTCTGGACAGGTTTCAATGCAGAGCACACTCAGGTTCCCTTGTCTGTATTCTAGCAGAATTACACTGGTATTGGAAACTCCTATCTGCTAATTGCCAGGTAAAGAAAACAAATTTTATTTACTCTGATTATTCTGTAGTCACTCACTATTTACACTAACTTATCATATTTCCCAGAGGACAAGTTAAACAGGTATATTTTGAGGTCTGGCACAGTCAGTACACAATACTGCTCATTCTTAGCTCAACACAAAATATTTCTGGTTAATTTACTGCATCTATAACTACTACTTTCCTTTTGCTCATAAATGTTGTGTCTCTCAACACTGATATTTCTCAGTGAGAACAGAGAGGCACTGGAAAGTGGGGAGGACTCCAACATGAGACCAATTTAAAATGTACCAATTTACTATGCAGACTTTAGGCACAGAAACATATATTTGGAAAACAAAAGAAACAAAAGCAAAAAAATCTTATGAATTGCAGCATTTAAAAAAGTCAAACTCATTTCATAACCACTCCAAAGTGGAATAAAGCCAGAAAATTTCACTGAATCCTCACATTAAAATATTTTAAAATTTTCAGTGTATAGACAAATTAAGAAAACTTAGTTTGAGTTTCTGTGCAAGCAGGTACACAGGGGCAGTGGTTTAAAAGCCTGGCTGAGCTACAGTGCCCTGGTGACTGACAGCGTGAGAATTTTTCCAGTTGGGAGCAAAGTAAACCATGCCCCTGCAGTGTGCTCCCAGGAGGAACTCTGGAATAACTCCACAGCATGGCTGCTATATTGGGTTAAACAGCCCAAATTAAACTGGTAGAACCAATGCCTTTTTAGTTCTGTTTTTGTTGCAGAGCAGGTATAAAGATCTTTAATGCTTAGATCCACTTATAACACAACAAAATATGCACTGTGGAATATCAGCATGGCAGACTGAATGTGAGTGGCCTGAGTGTGTATGAAAATACAGACACAAGGAGAGTGAGAACACTGGTACATTACTAATCCCACATAACGGCTTTTCCAGGCAGTTTCACACTTAAAACTCTCTTTTATAAATGTATGTGGACCAAAAGCACAACTGAAACCAGAAGCCAAGTCTACTTGAAAGGATATTTGACATGATAGCACAGCAATTAGAGAGAAGAGAATTAATGCCAGCTCTGCTCATGCACGCAGATAAACATGAAAGCTATTCAACTTTATTCCCAATAAATAATTTGCTGGATACTCTCAAGAGAGCTCTACAGAGGATAAACTGACCTTTGTTAAAAATGTAACAATTTTCATAGTACTGCTTTAATCATGGGTAAAATTTTCAGAATTTGACAACCCTTCCTAGTCCCCTGATAAAAGCTCTACTTCAAGAATGTCTAATGCTGCTTCTTACTTGGTGTTCAATAGAAACCAGTCTATAACACAATGCACTCCCTTATGTGATGTTTAGATATGAGATTGATCTCAGAGGACACCCTGGAGTTCTGAAAGTAGGATTATTGGATTTTGTGGCTTTCTCAGATGTCAGAGATCTTTAAACAGTGTCTTGCAAAGTTGCTACATCCCAACTGTCTGTGAACAGCTTATGAACTCATCAGAGAAGATAGTCTCCATGTTAATTAGACTTAAAGGGGGAGAAGCAGCTTCCCATCTCATCAAATTAAATACAAGGAATTTCACACGCTACAAAATTATTTACTTGATCAGTAGACTTTTAAAAAGATAGGCTATTGACATGAGAGAGAATTCAGAGTTCAGAGCAACTGAAATACAAAAGGCACTATTAATGTAGTTAGCAGAGACTTCAAAACTGCATTTCAGTTCCCCTCTTAGCTTGAAAATGCACTGTGCACTTGCTGAAGTAAAATAAAATTATTTGTTAGCATCTTTAAATAACTGCATACAGCCTTTTTTAGATATGTAAGTCTGGATGGCCAGTAAATGACAATATCTACATCACTTCTGTAATCTGCTGTCAAACAGTTAAAAACCTGAATTTTTTGAGTTTCTGTTTGTGTTTAAAAACATTGTGGGACAGGGGATGGTAAACTTAACTGAAAATAAACATTTTACTCCTCAAGCCAAGATAGGTAGACAAAGTTATTTCCATTGCACAGATGATGCAAGAATTTGACATTTTGTTCCATTCCAGCAAAACATTTCAGCCCTGCCTGGGACAGGATTTACAGCTCTCTGCTCAGTTTGTGATGAGCTGGGACCCTAAAAGCACTCAATGGCTGTAGGAGACCAGGGTTCCAGGGGCTCCAGGAGCTGCTGAGTCACACATCTGGTACAACCCATCAGAGCCAGGAGAGAGGATCCCATTCAGGGGGGCTGGTGCCCCTGGGGGAGCCTGGCTCTCTCTGCCTGCTGGACAGGTCTCCAAGTTGTCAGAAATTGAACTTTGAAATCAAAGTTTCATCTTTATGGACTTAAACCCACTCCTCTGCTTCAAGACTGGTTCATCAGGAGCCAATTCTGGCAAAAATCAAGGACCTGATTTCTGAGGTCACAGCTTGCAAACTTGTGGCACTGGGAGCATTTGGGTTTAGGCACCTTCCTGCCAGTGAGGGTTGGCAGTGTGCAAAGCCCTGCAATAGCTTTTGCCTTAAAAGCCTCCTTTTTTTACTGAGCTTTAATAAGGCAGTTTTGAAGTCTTTTCTTATGTACCTCCTTACTACTTATAGCACAGAGATGTTGCATAACATTCACATCATCTGAAAATGCATCCTGGGCTTAGACAGACAGACAGAATTTGCCTTCCAGAATCTACAAAATATCTTACAATTTATTACTTAGGCAGAACACCCATTTAAGGATTATCTGATCAATAAACTGAATGAAGCATCTCACCAGAAATTCTTAAAAAATGTGGCAAATCCATTTCTTTGTTTTCAATGAGCCTTTAGCTAAGTTACAGACTTGCATTGTTCTTTATAAAGCAAGTGTAGCAATATGCACATCATTTATTGCCCCTCCCTGTCCAAAAGATATACAATTTCTGAGGGACAATCTTTCAAAACACCAACATTGCTGCTGAAAAATGAAATAGAATATACATAACTGTTAGTTATTTTACTATAGTAATGTAAATCCTTGTTCAAAGCTATTATAATAATTTCATAGAAGTAATTACCCACTGAGCTAGTAACTCTAGTTTTATGGACCACATATGTAAACTAGAAAACTAATGTTTTTCACATAGTTATCTGCTGTTCATAAAGATGCAAATTGAAAGCCTACTTCATATACTGGTAGAAATAAAGATTTTTTTCAAACTGATGACTAAATAAAATTTTTCTCAGTGATTTCACTAATATTTGTATTGATGGCTTAGTATGAGCTACATACAGAATGTCAAATGTGTTTAATTTACTTTAGACTTATTGGCTGCTCATTTCTATTTTACAGTTTACTTTTATCATTTCTTCACTGGAAAAATCAAACATTTTAAAGTCAGTTTGCTACAAAGGTGTTGCAAGATGCTGGTTAGTTACAGAATTCAGACAGTTCATGGCAAAGCTGTTCTGATCCCATCCCCACTCCCAGAGGGAAGAACACAAATAGTGAGCTTACATAGCAACAAAGCAGCAGAAATGGATTGTTTAGTAATAATAGTGTAAATCTGGAACCTGAGATTCTTTCAAGTAGTTTTGAGACATTTTCATTTAAAATCAAAACTTCTCCATTACAGACATTTTATATGCTTTGGAAAAGTCTTGTAGGTTCATGTTTTTATAACACATTTTCTTTAACAACTTCACATCCAAGTGTCTCAGTCACCTGTGAATAACACACATTATTCTTCTATGCAGGTCTGCATGGACAAGTGGCCAGATGCAGACAAGCAGAAAGTTACCAGAAACACAAATGGAATAAAATCTTGAGGATCACGAGTCTCATTTCACAAGGATTTAAAAACCCTTACTACAATTATACTCATGGATGCAGCTTGCTGCTTTAGCCTGGGCTTGCTGACCAGCACTGGAGGGATGGTCTGGCCTCTCCCTGGGCATACCCAGTAGCAGTGAGCTGATAAAGAGGGAATTTCCTACACGTCCATGCCAAGGATAACAACATTGCCAGAGCAGGCAGGCTCAAGACAGATGCCAACATATCCTGTTACAAGCATAAATTCATTTTGATGAGGAAACAACTTCACTTGTGTCATGGGATCCTGCTGAGGGCTCTGTCTTTTCTTATCCAAAGACAATCCTCATGCCCTTTGCATGATAAATCTCTTTGCAGTAAAGAGCAACACTAACATTTTAACATGTGTAGAGAGGAAAAAATTTGTTGCCAGTAAGAACTATGGTTTCACCTCTGGAAAAGTCAGCTTGTCAACATAATCCTCAAAAAGCAAACCCAGGGAGAGGAAGCCATAACATAATGAGGGAGGCACAAAATCACACAGCTGCAAGAAACAATAAAAAAAGGACAGTCCTTGGAAGAGAATACAGAGAGCAAAGTCCTTTTTTTTGCTAGGCTGAAGGAAACAAAACTCCATCGTTTCAGAGAGGGTGGAATGGCCTCCAGTCCATCCTGAAGAGTAAGGCACAGGAGGGAGAGTCTGCAGTACAGTCTCCTCATTTAGCACTGCTGCTAATGCCAAATGCTCCCAAGTAAAGGCAAAATAAGTAAAATATATGCAATGCAAGAATCACAGGACAGAGCCCATATATATATCAAGACAACCAATGTTTCCCTTCTGGAACTACCAAATCTCACCCATGACAGTCCACAAAGATAAGGCACCTTTAAATTCCTTTATTATAACTGGTAGTCATAACACAGATAAATCTTTTTTTTCTCAGCTCCTCTGCTACTTTGTGATCAAGCTTTTATTTCTGGTCTTTCTAGAGGCTTTGGGGGAGTTTTTTTCCTGTTAACTTCTGTCTTGTGAAGTATTCTACCAGCCTTTACTGATCAGACAGCATTGGCAAGAGGCTATTAAAACATACGTAATCAATTTTACAATATTTTAGCAGTTGCTAAAGGCTTTATTTAATCAGAGCACTAATGATATTGAAAATGCAAGGAGCAGTGATAGAAAGTATCAGAAAGAAAGGCAGAATGTTCAAAGTTTGGAGTGCAATTGCCTCGGAGCGTCGCTGGGTTAACTGGCCAGAGCGATTGATGAATGCGCCAGGCTTCCAATTGCAGTCAGGGCAAAAGGAAAGTTGTTAAGTAGTGTTCATATGTCAGCTCCCATGGCCAGAATACCATACCACAAAACCAAAATGCAATTCAGCACGACTGGCAACCATCCATCAAACAGGTTGAAAATTGAATGAACTTACAACAAAATTATCCCTGGTCGAAAGGGAGCAGCATTCCTATGGGTTGTGGTAAGACACGTCAACAGAGCACTTCTCGCAGCACATGGCAACTGGAGCCCTCAATTCCAGCTTCTACCACTCCCAGAGCTTTCATAAACACTTAACATTTCATAAAAGTTACAGTTTTACACGTGATTCCTAAACTACAAAAAAATGTGCAGGGTGTGTTGCCCCTCCTGCTCTAAAACGCTTTATAAACACTGCCTAGAGCAGCTGACCCAGATGCACTCCCAACTTATTTCTTCAAAATTTAAAATCTGCTCTACCTGATGTTTGTGCTCCATTAAGGATTCAGTCATAAACCAGGGAACTGGAATACTCTGTGCCTGGTGCTACACTGCTACACCTCATTTCTTCTCTATTTCAAACTCAGCAGAGATGTCTCAGAAGCTTTAGAAAAGGAATCAAAGAAAGTGAAGAAAAAATGTCAAGAACTTGTAAATAAACAGCTGGCTTGCAACATATGTATTTTCTTCTATATTTTTCAGGTGCCACAATCTACAATCCATATCTGCCATTCTTGTAGCATGCAGCATAATTTAACTGTAATTGATAACGTGAGGGCAGATGGAGAGAAGTGTCAGCTCCTGCTCACATCCTCTGGGGATGCTGCAGAAATCAAAGCAGATGGTCCAATTGCTTCTTATTTATGTGTTGCTGCTAGCTCCTCTGCTTGCAGGATAATGGATCATTATTGCCTGCTGTGCACAAACACCAATATGCTTTTAAATCTGGTTCTCAAACCTTATGAAAAAGCACTATATTTCATATTAATTTGTGAAGCTGCACTTAACAGGGTCCACTGATTTTAATTTATAACTTTCAAAAGAAAAAGGGTTAGCCATGGGTGATTTTTTCATAAAATAAGCGATCAATTGAGATTTCTAGCAGAACATATACTGGTTAACTGATCATGCATGCTCAGAGAGTACACAGCAGTTAATTATGATTTGAATGGTACAATACCATGTGGTTTTATTTATTGACCAGTCTTTGGCAATAAAGGCAAATATCCTTAAAAAGATAACTTTGAATACGTATTGGATAAGATATAGTGCTGTCACTTGAATCCTTTGTTTACCCAAAACACTCATGAATTCTCTAACAGACACCAGTTGGGAGACCTGCTTCTCCAAGGAGCTCAGCCAGGCTACAGGACTTCCTGCACAGCCAGAACATTACAGCACTCTCCAGTGAGTAAACCCATGGCTTTTCCCTTGTCAGTACACATATCCCAGGGAAATTGCTAGTGTGCTTTCTGGAACTCACTGTAGTGAGTTTCAGTGACATTAAGCTCTGATGTTTCACAGCATGGCCAATATTGGTTTGCTTTGGCTTCTACAACAAATGAAAAGGTAAAATCAGTGGTTTGTAAAGAGAGAACCCAGGCTCAGATCATTCTGCTCAGCAGGTCCATGGGAACCACCTTCAAAGATACTGATGTTGGGCTTTCTCTTTTAGCTGAGACAATATATCACCAAAAAGATTTCACAAATACTCCAAAACTTCAGCTAGTAATATGTGGTTTGTTTAGTTTTTGGAAGTCTGTCATGAAAGAGCAAACTGTGAATTTCCTGTCACAAAATAGACATGTTAACATCTCCACTGTCTCAAGGTCTACAGAACACAGCAGTTATTTTAATAGATACTGGAAAGCTGACAGTCCTTGGAAAGGACCAGGTGTCAGTCACTGCACCCAGTGAGTGAATCACTGAATGGATACAGTAAGGCTCCTTCCGAGTATAGGGCCTAAGAAGAAACAAATTAAGTTTAGGTTAATCCACCTCTTATCCTACCCTCAAGGTGAATCAGTGAATGATTAACAGAAGAAAATGTTCAGTGTTTTATGCAGTGTTCAATTAATCCATTCATCTGCTAAGGTGCTTAGATACTCAGAGGGCTCGAGTTGATATTGAACCCTTGTTTTATTTACTACTCTACCAGTTTAACCAGATGTTGTTCTGATTTGTCTTCAAATATGAAGTTTTAAGTAAAAAGTATAATTTTTCTCTGTCTAGAACCTAAACATGCTAGGCAGTAGTATTATCTAACGTCAGGGAGGAAATTGCTCCTATATAGCAGATGTGCTGCCACCGGGAGCTTTGGATAAATTTAGCAATCACCTTTGTGATCAAGACAAGTTCAGGATGTTAATTAGTGAAACCGAATTAGGTCTTGCATGCTAAAAGGCAACTTCAGACCAGTGGTGTCTGGCAAACATTGTGGGGCATTTCAGGGATCTTCTGAAACCACCAGAAACCAGTTTACAATTGTTTGCATATACAACATGTGTTTATTGTAAAGAGTCTCAGAACAATATGGCTCTGTCCCCTTGAAGACAGGAGAATTTTCACTGACTACAATGTCTGAGTTTTGCAACATTATTCAGAAGTCTCTGTGACTGTGGAGTTGAATGAAATTTCCCCCTGAGAAGCTTCACTATATCTGAGAATGCGATATGACTCCAAGTTAATACAAAATTAATTTTTGTTAATTATGAAAGACAAACTTCAATTATGCTTAGTGAAGCTGTAGGAAAACCAACAACATAGCTCACTTCAGACAGGAGCACCAAAGAGCCCAGAAGGAGATGGGGGGCCAAACAAGCAAGCCCCAAAGCCAGGTCCCACAGCAGCCCCAGGCTGGGGCCAGCCCAGCTGTGCTGCACAGACACAGCATCAGCACCCCAGGGCAGAGCCCAGCCTGCCCAGGGCAAAGCCCTCTGGGGTCCCAGGTGACAGAGGGGAAGGTTAAACTGGAATTTAAGGTGAACCTACAGCAAAACGTGGCTGAGTGGGCTTGGGAAAAGCCTTCCCATGCTGCAGGACAGACCTCCTGCTGCCTCACATGGTCTGTGCATTAATGAGGAGAGTCTGACAGGCTCCAGCTGCATGATATACAAGAGCTTTTCATAATAGAAGAAAATTATAACTGTGCACATGCAAGTAATTCTTCAAAATTATTAGAACTAACAGTGTGTATATAGTTGCTCATATGATTAAATTTTCAAGATATTTGGAACAATCATTTTATGGTGGCTAAATATAAAAACCTATTAAATTCTCTAAAACTGTTATTTTGAATACTTTAGAAATCAACAAAATGTTCCTCTTTATAACAAAGAAACATTTGTTTAATATGTTGAAGCAAATGGATTTTCTCCATCAGTGATTAGACTCTTTCTTCAGTTTTTTCTGGTTAACACACATTTTGATTGTCAATCAAATCTTAAAACTCTGTACTTACTATCCAAACAGCCACCTAGAATTTCTTCCTCTAGTCACATTCTTGCCATAAAATAAATTAATGACACACTCAATCATTCATTTAGCACATGAAGGAATGTTCCTTAATAATAGTTTTTGTATTAAACAGCTAAATTTGAAATATAATTGAACTCTATCTAATTATAATAGTCACATACACTTATACAGTAGGTGTTATAATAATTTTTCATAGCTGAGACTTTCTGTACCCTCACACTCATGCCAATAATTTGAGGTACATACAGTATTGCAGCCAGATGCCTGGTGAGAAAAAGAAGAAAAAACCTTTGAGGCTGTACCTAATTTTGAAAAGAAATCTCTTTTTTCCCCTCAAATATCTGCTGATACCCAGATCTGTCTGTCTACACACCTGCAGTCCTGAGGTCTCACAGCCAAGAAGGAAAGTTTCTGTGTGGTGTCCTAGAGGCAGTAGAGCCAATTCTTTGATGGGGAGATATGGCTGTGACTTTTATTTAATGGTCTATAAAATCTGTCTAGCATAGCATTGCATGGCCACCAAACAACACAAAACACTTTGAAGGGCATTTCTGCTCAACAATTGCAACAACTCAAAAGATTTGATGCAATAGTTCCCTGGGGTGCAAGACCAGACTCACAGGCAGGGAGCTGTGAGCTGAGCACCCATGGGCCTGATGCTGACCCAGTGCACATGAAACCTGGCAGGGTGAAGCCTTCTGTGGCTGTGTAGCTGCATAATGGGATATTTTTCTTACTTTTCTGGAGAATCTTTTTCCAATCTTATTTCTCAACAGTTGATGCTGTGTTATTGGTATGCTTTGCTACATTTTGGATGACCTCCTACCATTTGGCTTCATAATGAGTTCCAATAAGAGAAGATAATCTCCAAGTTCAACACATTCTTTAAATCATCTGTGTATGAGGGAGGCAGAAAATAGCTCCATATTTACATTGCAGCTTGCACCAACTTAATTTTCTTTCTGTGTGGAATGAGAGGCTTGTGTGATTCAATTGCATGAGTATTAATGCTCAATAGACAAATAACTTTAACAACTTTCAAAACTGGCTGAAATAACCATGGTTCTGCTGGTTTGGCAGCTAATGCATGGTCTGAGGTATGTTTTGTTTTGTTTTTCCTTCATTTACAGAGCTAGTGCTAAAGCTGTTAAACTTTAGGTCACCTAAACATCATTGGCAATTCATATACACTCTGGGAGTTTTTGTCCTCTGACACAAAATGCTACAGTTTAGCATTACTAAGCAGCTAACACCTACCAAAACAATATCTGACAAAGACTTTCTCCTTAATAAAAAGAGGGAAATAGAGTAGTATTTCAAAATTACTGCACCATGATTATTCATAAACACTTTTTTCATCCTGCAGAGCAGACATGAGTAGTTCTAGACTGATGAGACTATTTTTGTAAATCCCATACTTTTCAAGTTTCTTTCTTAGTTACTGTATAAAATGTTTTGAGAAGCTCAAGTTCAGCTTGTGCTAGAATTAACGCTGTGGTTCTGACTAACCATTACATTCTGGAATACAAGGCAGTTTGTGGCAGGCTGTAATTCTGGCAGCAATCAGCAGAGATTTTCTCATGACTTTTAAACAGGTAGGTGTGACATCAATTGATCTTTGCCTGTAGGAGAACTACAGAAAAAGTAACGACAGAGGCTCACAGTCAATCAAACCTATTCTAACAAGAGCTGCTTTGAAGGCACAAAGGTCTCTTCTAACACAAAACAACCTGCTCCCTGCTCTTAAAATAGGAGCTCCACTTTAGACACCCAACGTTCTCCATCACCCACATGCTGTGTCTGCAGTTGTATCTTGCCAATGACAATGCAATGCTGAAATAAGATGCACTGCAACAGCTCAAATCTATGGATTCACAACTTGCAGGGACACAGGGAGTCAGGTGTTCTAAAAGGGCTTGAAATGTGATTTGCCACCCACTCAGGCAACACAATGAAACCCAGGAAAAGTCCAGTAGAATATAAGCTAAAATTTTAGTTAGGTGAAATAAAGTATTTCAGCATGCCTTTCTTCTCAACACCCATTTTGAGATAATTTTCAGAATCCTCATGAACTGCAAGAGTTATGAATGAGTGCCTTTTATCACATGAAAGGCAGAAACTTAATTTAACCTCTGATTTACACCACCAGATCTATGGATTCTTTTCCTTCAGTAAGAATGTAAGTTTGTCCTCCTTCTAAAAGGGATTTTTCCACCATCTAAAGGTCATGTGCATATGAGAAATGTACACTAGACCAGGTAAGCAGGAGAACCTGAGCCAACATATATAAATTATAACATGTTAGTCATGTTATAGTAAAACAGTTTTGTTATCTTCATAACCTGAAAATAGTTTCTTCCTCTTTCAATTACAGAAGAACAATCAGTTTCTTAATAGGTAAAAGCACTTTGAAGTTAAAGCTCAAGATAAACCATATAGCAGATTTAGTGCAGTGAGTTTGATTGAATATATGCTTTAGTCTCTTTGAGAAAGCCAGCCCTGAAAATTATAACATGAAAGGAGACCAAAGTCTGTGCTTAGTCCATGCCTGGAACATTTTTAAAGCTAGCAGATTTGCTTTATTCTTTCACATATTGTGTAAGTTCCCTGAAATTACTATTACTAGTTATTACTATTGCTGGTTCTGGCAGTTTATTCTGAATGTTGACTATCATTCTCTGCACATGTGAAACAGTACATTGCTAAATTATTTATCCATGATGTGTGCTACCATGAACTCAGACTCCAGTCTTATTTGGAGTTTGAAATACAGTAAGTTTTAGCAACATATAAGATAATCCCTCGGAGTCCAAGTCCTACAATAATTTGCCATCAATTAAAAATGCAATGTTAATTGATGGCAATAATGCATCAGGCTGCACAGAGGTTTGGAAGAGCAGCTCCATAAGGGTTTGTTTCCAGGCCTTCAAGAATAAGATGCTAAATCTACATTCAGCTGTTTAAATAAACAGCTTGAGTTTACAAAATCCTCCTCATCTGCATTGATTCGGTCTGGTTGTAGGATTGGAGAAGAGTCAGACACAACTTAGGAGCAGCATTTATGCACCATATCTCCTGAGGCACAGGGAGAGGTGGCCAATGCCAGTAATTGTGTCTGGCTTTATAAGATATAAAGAAGTCTATGAAACTCATAACTAGACAGGTCTCTGTGGCTTTGCATTAAATTCTGCCTCAGAGAGATCTGAAAAGTGATGCTGAGACCATGCCTTGTGAGATTCTCCTGGGGATGTATTTTTCTCAAGAGGAATGCAGTGGCTAATCTACTCAGAAATTTATGCACAAAGGTGGGAGACAAGAAGAATGCCAAGTTGCTACTCTCTAAACATTGTCATAAAATAAAACTTCCTTTTTTAGGTGAAATTGAAACCTTGAAAGGAAAACTATTAAGTCAGCTTTAGGTAGATCACAAACAGCTTCTTACTCCAGTATCTGTCTGAGCTCCAAAATTCACTGCATTTGTTCATGCAATAATGAATATATTTTAACTGAGTTATCCACTTCTGGTCTCCTGCATACTCCCATAAATAGGTCCACTGAATTCATAAAAATCAACAGCAATCAAGCACGTAAATGACAAAAGGATTGAGACTTTATTTTCAGTGTTTTCAAAATAAAATCAAAACTTCATAAGTCTCATGTTTAGTTCCTTTTTTAAAAGAAAGTAATTTAAAAAGAAGTCCTGTAATTCTTCTGCAAAATTCTTAGAGTATAATAGTACATGTATATCTGGCTAATGCCTAGACTTTGAACATGTACATTACTTAGACTAATTAGGTGACTTTATGAAAGAATTCTTTGTTTTGCACATTGGATAATACGATTCTGAGCTGTATTTACTCTTGTTACCACTGGGTTGGATGAGTGACGTACTTCTTGCAGCTGTAAAAGGTTTTCTTTATACCAGTTTTGCAATGAATTTACAGTGAATGCTGAAATCTGTTATTACTCTTGTATTTATGATAGGCTGAATAATAAACTTATTTCATTTAATGGAAGCCTTTCCCTACCTGTGATTTTATTCAAAATGTTTTATTTGCAACTTGAAAGGACATCCCTGCTTGTCAGAGAGGTGCATCTAAAGATACTGTTATCACAGTGTGTCATACAGTGCTCTGGTACAGCCTGCTAAAGATGATGGCTGAGATTAAACACAGCCCACTTGGCAAAGGGCAGATGGCAAACAATTGCATTTGACCTTTGTCAAAGAATGCTCATTCACAACTGCCTTTCATCACGTCCTCCTACATCCTTCCTGGGGGACCAAAAGAAAGGCACTGGCATGTTCAGTGCGAGCGTGGCTGAGCTGCTGCCCTGCATGTACCACCGTGTGAGCACCACTGTCAGCACACACCCTGACAGCTACTGTGCCCTGACAAAATCTGTAATAATAACCACATGCCAGCCTTTCAACTTCTACCCAAACTCTGCTCCAGAGCCTTTTTAACATGATTTGTAGTAGCAGCACACAAGCGCTAATAAAGTACAACTTGGAAAAATGGCACTTCATTTAACTGCATAAGATTTATAACAATATTTTCTATTTGACTCAAAGTTGGACGCAGATCTGAGCAGTCAGCAAAGTGAACTGGGTGGTTAACTCCAAGATTGTGAGATTAGGTATTTCTTACTTATTTCCAGCAACCAGTGAATAACTTTAAACCCCAGCACACAGTTCATGGTTGTCTGCTCTATCAACAAACATATATCAAACTGGAAATTCAAGTAACTGAAACAGCCTCTTAATAGTTACCTATATCAATTATTTTTTCTTTATCAATTATTATTTTTATTGCCGTAAGTAAATATACTGCAAACACTGTTGGTTCATGAGGATGCAAATATCAGTGTCTCAGGTAACAGCACATGAATAGTACAAGTGTGTTAAAAGCACCCATGGCTATATAGTAATTTACATCACTGCTTTTTCCTTGGTTATGGTGAAGTAGATGTAAATGCAATTATTTCCCCCTCTTAAGCACCCTTTAGAAAGTTGAGTGAGCTTGGTTGGAATGTAAATATTTTGCCTCTGTTTTCAGTGTATCACTAGAGAAATATAATTTTGAAATGTATTAGGACCAAATCTGAAATGCAGAAACCCAATCACACGCATTACGCAAGAGACAAGGACAATTCTTGTTTCATTTCCCCCAGACACATATATGAAACAGTGGTGTTCTGATATCAAGAGAGATTTTGAGAGAAAATGCATGAACTAACAACTTTTTTTACATTTAATGAACTGTCCACGGAAATCATGTGCAATATATAAACAGACAGGACACATGGGGCAGCTCTGTGTTGCCTAATCAGGAAAATGAAGTTGAAAGACCAGCGAGCAGCCTTTCTGTGGCTGCTCTGTGGAGAAACCACAGCCAGTCTAAGCTGTAGGTGTGACACTGAACAGCCAATTCCCCAGATGCCTTCAGCAGCTTCAGGCCATGGAGTACAGGGGGTTCCCAGGGTGGTGCTCTGGCCATCAGTTCACCTCTCCTCCTCCAGCCAGATGAGATTGACAGATCACTGCCACCCAAAAACTCTGTCCTACGCACTTGACAGTAGGCTCAGGTTACTGGGACATCCCTGCTGATTTCATCCATGTGACCAGGTAAGGATCACCTCTCAGGACTAAATCCAAAGCACCATAGGGAGTTTTCTTTCTATTATCATGAATTCCAGCAACCAGAGACTGACAGCTGAGTAATTTGTGAATTAGTACCTTTCTCATCATGTCAAAGCCACTGCAAGTCTCATCTCAGGCTCCCCAGTCTTTGTCCCTCATAAAGAGTGTGCTTGGTAGCAGCCTGTTACCTCCTCCTGAACTCACTCCTTGTTTAGTCATTTCCAGGATTTGGCCTCATGGCTTTTTACTGACTCCAGGTAAACCACAGCTTGCCAATCTGGAATTTCTTCCCTTTCCTGCATGTTTTATAGCCCCACTTGTCCCATGAGCTAAATAAGAACCACTCTCAGATGAATGGACAGTGCCTATCCATGGCTACATGGAGAAAAGAACAACCTGAACCATATAATGCTGGACTTGCAGAAATTATAAGCTTTTTAAATTTAATGCAAGAATAAATTGTCTCCATAATGTCATACAGAAGCAGAGCAGTCTGCCCAAAAGGTAGCACATGTTTTATAGCCCACTGAATCTCAAATGCTAGGGTTAATTTTAAGAGTTACTGGGACTTCTCACATGCTAAAGTACTTGGCTGAACTGTGACAAGATGAAAGGAGGTGAAAGTAATGAGCAGCTTGAGGGTGTATATTTGTTTTAGTCAGAGGAGTTTTATCATTGACTTTAATGGTGCCAGGCCTGTGTACCCCAAATTAAAGGGAGTTAGGTATTTGCATACATTGTAGGCTAATAAGCCACCTTCCAAGTGTAACTGTACATAAGAAGCATCTGCAGTACCACAGCACCACCAGACTAATTGTTACAGCTTTAGCAGATTATGATGGTTTCCTTTATCATTTTACATCTGTATGCTTTTCATTAGACTGATAAACTCAATTTTAGGTATATTTTTTTCAGCTGTAACAACAGCTGAACTGACAACCAGTAAACTAAAGGCATGGGAATTTTGTTTGGGTTTTTGTTCCTTTTTCTCCTTCTGTTTCATTTGTTCCTTTAACTTATTTATTTATACCTATTTTACAGCTTTGTTCAAATTTGTATCTGTGGCAAGTTTACAGCACGCTGTGCTTAACGCTGTAAAGCCAGACTGTTCTCTCATATGTACTAAAGCTTTCCACATTATGCAGGTTGTGTTTTATTTCACTGTTTGGAGGACATTTTATGAAATCAGCAGCTAGACGGAAGGAAATCATTTGCATACTTGGCTCCATACACCTGGAATTCCTTAATTTTAGGGATTAACAAAATGAGTCTAATAAAAAGCATAGGGCCTTGTTAATCAGCTCTGTAAACTCCCTTCATTAGCTGTTACTTGCTGCCAACATGAGTGCACATTTCAGGAAATTTACATTGTGCAGGTCAGTTATTACTATTTTATGAACTGATTTCTAATTTTATGTGACACAGTTTGTGTTTTTAGTGTTCCTAAAAGTTAAATAACATTTTTTTTAAAGTCTTGGATAGTGTGTGCCCTTGTGCAGTCTCATTCATGACACTTTCCATACATTAGGTCCATAATAACATCAGTTTACTGAAACTGACAATACAATATAATGTCAATAATATGAACAGATGCTTTGTATTGGAGTTGATGTGGAAAACTTTCAGACTATAAAGTATGGGTAATAAACACCTGTAGTTTTGTCATTGTTTGTTCATTTTTTAAAATCAAATCCGGAAAAGATTTCTAAACTTGTTATGAAATCCAGCAATCATAATCACTTTCGCTTACTAGATCCTGCTAGAGTAAGTACAGCTCAAGTTTTCATTTTAGTTCCTACTTGTTCACACATGGAAGGCCTGATCTGAGTCTACTGAAACATTTGGAGACATTTTCCTAACAGATTTCAATTATCTTCCACCAGGCCCTTGATTTCAAGGAATATTTGGGAACTTGATATTTTCTTTTCTAATAAAACAATGAGAATTTTAAATATATTGATGCTGTGCTTGTAGTGATGAAATTCCTCCTTCCTTCTTCTCCATTCTTTCTACCTCAAAAATAACATTTTTGGGTTTTTATCAATTGAATTTGATGGCTACCCTTAAAGGCTGGAAATCTGCTGTTCCAGTCATGTTGCAGCCATGAAGCACAAGTTTTTCAATACATTAACTTCTTCCTGCCCACGAGGGGAAACTGCCCCATCTCTGCAGTGCAAGAAAGTGTCCCAGGACCTGGAGTGCCTTGGCCTGGGGGTCTGACACTTCACAAAGAAATGAATGGTGAGGGCTGAACTAAAGGAAAAGGTGATTTGTGACTGGGATGTGCTCAATCTCCTGATCAACCTCTGCCCTCACCAGTATTTTAACATTTCATCACATCAAGCACACAAAAAGTAGCTGAAGTAACTTTAAGTGGAACAGACTTACCTGTGATTTCTAAATGTAGCTAGAATGCAAAAAAGAAGAAAAAAGCCCAACCTCTAAATATTTCAAGTAACAACAGTGGTAAGATTCTGATGGATATTCTGAGAGCAAGCCAAGAGACTAGCTCCAAATAAATTATTCATTGTGAATTATTCCATTCACTCTCACATTGTTACCTAACTCACAGAGGTATCCTGGCAATTAATAGGTGCAAAGAAATGCAAGAGATGGGTCATATGATTCAAATACTAAATATTATTGTTACATTCAATTTTTTTTTTTCTTGCATGTACAAACAAACCAAACAGACAATTTTTCAGAAGTTGAGGTTCAGGGGAATTTCATACTGGTTTTGAGAACTATCAGAGTACATTCATAGGCCTTTATCTTCTGGAAAAATAAGTGTACTGTGGTGGATTTAAGTTAAAGCCCTGTGGCAGGTATACTGATAACAAGGTTCTCTCAGAGGCTGGCTCTGTCCTAGATGGCTCTATCACAGAAGAAGTTTGTTATATTTTTCTCTTTCCCCCTACCTTTTGTGTAATTTTAGGGTTATTTGATGTCTTTTAGGTAGTTCTCAAGAAGTGTTAGGGAAAAATCTTGAAGAATTTCTGAAAATTTTTGGTAATGAAAGAAGAGGACAATGACTTTTGCAGAAGCAACTTCAGTTATTTGAGTGGGTTTTTTTTCCTTCTGGGATTCAACTTTTTTCAAAAAATGTGACTTTCTTTTTCTGTTTTTTGAGAGAATTGATTTTTTTTTCCTAGAAACTAAAGAGCGGCTTTTGTAACTCTGTATTTAGTACTAAGAAATAATACCATGTCATCTTTCTTATGGCTGGAGCTTTGGCAAACTGACTTTGTTGACTTTTTGTATGTACTAACACAACCTAATTCCCAAATATTAAAAATCAGATAAAATTACTCAGCACTGAAGCAATCTAGATCCATGGAGACACAGAAATCAGAAAATATTGCCATCTCAGAAAAAATGGAGTGGACTTTCAGAAACCAACAAAATCCTAACTCTGTGAGTAAAATTCCTTGGTACCTGAACCAGAGTACACACTACAGAGAAGAAACAGCTCTTAGAAATCCCTGGCAACTGAAGACACACTGTATAGTGGCTGACCCCATGAAACAGCTCCAAAACTAGTATCTACTTTTTAAAAATGTAACTAAATTAATGGGTTTAGTATTTTGAGCTACACAGTGGGATGAATAAACTGCTTTATGTTGCCACAAAGCAGACTAGAAACTGTACATCAGGCCTGGCTTTAAAAGTATAGTGGTTTTTAAAAGTATGATAGTATCCATGCAGGGCTCAAATAAGAAGCCAAAACTCTTCACCACATGTGCTTGTTTTAAGCTGAGGGATGCATTAACAACCAGGAGAAATATATTCTCACTGTTCTCCTTTAGAGGACTGTAGAGATCCAAATCCTCTAGGGGTCAACAGAGGACATAAAGAATGGACAGGCTGCTCTCAACTGTTTGTCACCTTAACTGGGAGTGTATCTAAACCCTCCTCTCCCTTCACAGAGACTCTGCTTACACACTATCTGTTTTCTCAAATATTTCTTCACAAATGTCAACGTTTATACACAATTTTAGGAAAGGCTGGGACGTTTTCAAAAGCATCTTCAGACACTCCCCTACTCTGCACATCTATTAACCAGCCTTACAAAAAACACTTCATGCACTTCTGGGTGTGTGTGTTTTATATCCTCACAAACCCACACTTCACCCTTAGCTTCTGTTGAAGTCCAACAGTAAAGAATAAGCAAAAAAAGTTGAGCAAGAAAGGAAGGCAGGCAGTTCCCAAGCTGCCAGTCCCAGCACAGGCTTGGCTGAAGCAGAGGGAGCACTCAGCACACTGCTGCTCGTCAGCCTGCTGCTGCTGCAGCTTTGTCTGGTGTCATTGGGGTGCTGTCCAGCTACAAAAAAATGCTGCCTAAAGAAGAGCATATTGCCAATGCTGGCTGCCAACCTTAGAGCTAGTGATAATCCAAACAGCACAAAGTGCCCATTATCAGTTCCTTCTCTGAACAGCCCATTAAAAACAGCTGTGCAGATAAAAGAACTGGAGAACTTTGTAGCAGAAATTAAGCAGAGAGAGAATGTGGTGGTTGGAGCCAACCACAGCCATTTAATTTCTGTGAAAGAGGAGTAGAAAAAAAAGGAAAAAGAAAAAAAAGGATAAGACTCCAAGTTATGAATGGGAAAGGAAAGTTGTATGCCTGCCTAAAGCACTGAAAACCATTGTGGAAGAGGATTTCTGAAGACAGGAGGTCTTCATTAAGATTTCGGGGCTAATCCTAGAGAGTCTCATTGCTCTGAACAGGCAACACAGATACCAACAACACCTGAATGACAGCAGACAAATGCAGCCACCACCACCTTCCCACACACACGTTCCCACAGAGGCTCCCATGCACGGGATTCCCCAGAGGAAAATTCTCTGCCCTGCTGCAGCAGAGTCACTGGGGAGCAAACTAAAATCCTCCCTGCATCAGCAAAATGATTCACAGAAAGTTACATAAAACTTTGGGTTCTCTGTTTATCAGGCTGTGCCTCCAGAGCAGTGAGGGAATATTGGCAGCTGCGTGCTCGGAGCCCCTGGATCCTTTCATGTCTCAGCCCGGCCACAAACAGACGCGGTTTGCTCTGCGCGAGCCTCGGCTCTGCACACAATGGAGCTCCCCCTCCTCTGCTCCTGAAAGTGCATTCAAATCATTCCCAAATAATTTATGAGCGTTGCTCTGCTAGAGCATGTCCTCTAGCACAGCCTGTTGGAGACACACAGAGGCCTTGCAGGCCCACCCTGTCTCTTAGCCACATCTTCGCTTCACCTGGGAGTTTTTCCCCTGGACACTGGAAAGGCAAAGGGCAGCTGCCCCTGGGGACTAAGCTCCTCAAACATGTACAGTGTGGAGGGGAGGAGGGGCTGCTGCTGGAGAGAACTTAATTTTGAAGATAAACTGATGGCATAAAGAGTGTTTGGACTCATTTTAAGGACAATGGTCATTTGGGATTCTTAACTGAGTACAAGTGCTTGTCGTTGGTAATAACTAACAGCAGGAAAGGAATCTTTTGTGGTATTATTTCTTCTAAGTGCTTACAACTAATTTTTGAGTCTTTTTTTCCACCTGAAATGTAAGAAACCCTTTAAAAAGATCTTTTTTATCTTACCCCTTAAAATGTAAAAACTTTCTTTCTGACAGTTCTGACTATCCCCATTTCAACTGTGTCTGGATTTGTTCACAATTTCTTAAGGGAATATAACCAATCTCTTTTAATTCATAATGTTATATACAATTATATAAAGAAAAGTTCTATGTAAAGATTGCTGAATCTTGAAAATATTGTTGCAGCATCACTTAATATTAGTGGCTTAAATCTGGTCAGAAATAATTTTACAAGCTACTTTAGACATCTGCAGGGATTTCTCATGGTAATATTGTATTGGAATTTCCTCAGATTCTTTGAGAGTCTATCCATTTTTTCATGATGTGGCTGAACTAAAGGAGAGCTGACATAAGGTGGCTCACACAAGAACTTATGCTTATTTTTTGCAGAAGAGCAAGTTACTGCATCCCTCCCTGTGTTTAGAACAGGATGTAAAGCTCCTTTCTGATTTAGCTTTCCAACAAAAACAAAAAGAAAAGAAGAGAATTTAAAAGAAAAAGAAGGAAGATGTGAATAATAATAAATTATAAAACCCATCTGTTTCAGAGGGGAGCCAGGAGAAGGAACCTAGACCACAGTGGTTCCTACTGACAAAACCTGTGTGTACATATAGGAGTGTTAACGTGCCCTGCTGATGTGTGGTAATTGTATACATAGACACTAAAGCATTTTTTCCTTCTCACATCAGACTTCTCCATTTTAACCAGATCTAAAACATGCACCATCAGGAACTATTGCTTTCTCCATTTTTCAAAGAGCTAATAGATACTAATCATTGACCTCAGACTTGTCATACATCACTAGAAGGATGTTCTCCATAAACAACATGCTGGAGGTCATGTCAATGTCCACTTCCACCTCCTTTGATTTCTGCCCATCTGCAGCTTGCAGGCCAAATAAATCTCGTTAAACAGCATGTGCACAACTCTCTTAAACATTCCAGAGAACAAAGACAAAAGAAACAGTAATGGCCACAGTTATATAAAGCTGCAGCAGTAGCAAAAAAAGTCTACGGGTAGCTTGAGTTTCATAAGCACTGAAAACATAATCTATCATCAGGCAGCGTGCACACTGCATGTGACTGCAGCTGGGGCACAGGCAGGCAATTTCTGATTTGATTTGTGGCTCAGTGCTGCAGGATGGTCTCTGCCATTCACCTTTCCCACCCTGTGCTGCCCACTCCTGCCTCTTGTGCTGCTCTTAGTGCCCTTATGAGCAGATTCTACTGATAAACTTTCTTAACTAAGCCTCCTGGAAACCAAACAAAAAAACAAACAACAACAAAAAAAAACCTAATTAAAAAAACCCCAGAAACCCCAAAGACCATAACTTTATGCCCGGGCAAACAAGCCAGCTTGGCAAAGGTAGCAGAGTAATAGAAGCAAAGCAGGGAACTGCAACACCAGGAACAGGGAGCCACTTTCTTCAACAGCAATCACCTGTACTCTCTGCATGTGTCACAATCATGCTATTGCAGCCTGGTCATGCAGTTAATTTTTATGCCTGGAAAAGGAAAAGGTAGAGCAGGAACAGACACATACTTCTTAAAAAACTGAGACCTTCACCATCCACAGCAGTCTCCAAATCTTCTTTTATAAATAAGTTTAGAATTCAAATGGACAAAGGAAAGAAGCAGTATACCAAGATGTCAGAGAATATGCACTGACTCACTCGTGAGGTGTTTGAACTTAATGGAGGTGAAGAAATAGAGTCCCAAAAGGTCTGGGTTTAAATTTTAAAACTGCAAACCTGATTGATTTTGAAATTGTAAAGCTATTTTGATCAGTTACTTCAATTCCTAGTATTTTGCATTACTGTTGTGCTTTTTTTTGAAATTTGATTTAATGACAATGGAAAATTGCCACATGCAAGGGCATCCCAATGATTAATTAACATTCATACTGAAAACCTGCATCCAATTTTTCCTAGTTTTAACTTCTAGCTGTTTTCCCTTGTTACCCCCCCTTTTCTTTTTATTAAAAAAGCCCTTCTGAATGTGAAGTCTTCTCTGCAGAAGATAATGATACACCTTGATCAAATCACTACTTAACCTTTTCTCCAGTAAGCAGAATAGATTTAGTTTCTCAGGTACCACTACTGTCCCAGAACTTGAATCATTTTTTTGGTTTGGCTCTTTAGTTTCTCCAATTTTATTATATTTGCTTCAGAAATTTTTGAAGTATCTTTTTGTCAGCTTTGAAGCAGTGAAGTTCACCCCATGCTGAGCTGCTGCAGTCACTCCTTTCTTGCCTTCAGTTTGTATAAAATTACAGCTACTCTGTCCTTTGATAGTGTTTTAAAAATCCTCATTTACATGAATTCCAACAGCTCTTCATTTGCATTAGTTTTTAAAAATCTTGGAGTTCAGCCACTGCATCACAACATTTAGGAGGTTTAAATTGAGAGTTATCAGTCTTCTTCAATGCACTTTGATGACTTTCCAGAACCAGGAGGCTGTTCCAAAATTAAAGCACCCAGTGCAAGTGGCAGGAGCGCCTGCTCCCACACTGCAGCCTTACAGAACACTTCTCCTCTGGAATTGCAGCTGGACAGACTTTGCTCACGAGTTTCAATTCTGTCACTGCTACAAATTACTAAGACTGTTTATTTCCAGATGTTAAATTGATTAAAAACATTTTTTTCAAAATTTATTTTGCCTCACTTTTGACAACTTATGGAAACACCAGCTTATTAAGTGGAACATAATTAATGGACAACAGCTCTCTAAACTACACTTCATTCATGTGAGATGTTGGGAATCTGAGTTGAATTCAAGACTTAGAAAAGACTCCACCTGGCAACACTGCATCTGTCCCTGTTCACTGTAAAGGACTGGGAATAGTAACCCTTGTATACAAAATTATTTCACATCCAGTGGTACGTTAATTTCCAAGCAAAGAAATGGATGAAGAACACTATGAAACAGAAAGAAAGCAGAAAGATACTTGTGGATTTAAAAAAAAACAAACATGAACAACAAAACACAACCAAACACACAACAAGAAAAAAATTTCTTTCTTTTCTATGGAAGAATAAAAATTATTTTCCTTGTAAAGCTATGACCATATGCCAGGCCTTTAGGGCTCAGTGTGAGTAAAGGCAAACATCTTCTGGTTTTGCTCTACTCCAACTTTATTCTGAAATATGCAGCCAAGACCTCCCTCCCATTGTTCTCCTTCTGTTGTATATAACTTGCTCTTCTCAGTTTTGCATGAGCAGAAGAATTATTTAAATATATACACCCCCAGTTCTGGACAGCCCTTTCACACAGGACTGTTCTTCTGCCTGAGAGAGGTGCTCTCTATGAACTACAGAATCTATTTCTTTAATTGATTTATTCCTGTCCTTATGGAGAGCTGTCCTGATGGGATATGGTTATGTGGTTTTCACTACTCAGATTTAAACAAACCAAGCCACGGCTATGGCCCCCTGCAGAGTCCCTGGAACAGACAAAAACTGAGAGCCTGATGCTCAAGGCTCAGCCCCCAGGCAGCCATTCCTGCTCAGATCAGCAGCAAAAGGTGTCTGGTCAAAACTTCAACTTGCAACCAGCCAGGTACACTGAACTTTGATAAAAGCATGATGAAAACTTGGAAGAAGTGTGACAAAAGCCATTATTTCCATTTTTTCCTAACCACTTGCAAGCAGAGGTAGATCTATCCGATCCCTCAGGGCTGCCCTGGGAAGGTGGGCACCTGCACCCTGCCAGGGGCACAGCTCTGCACCACATGGGAATTCCTAAATATGGAAATGCTAAATTCATGCAATTCCTAAACATGTTCTTCAAAGCTAATTTTGGGAATACTTGATCTGACATCCTCTTATTGCACTGGTATTAGTGAGGACACAGAATGGCACCAAATAAACACTCAGGGGAGATTTTGTCACGTTGTTAATGCTCTGCCATTAATCCTGATGTTTGGTTGACAACCAACCTTCTGTTTGGTGATGGTTGTCTTTGAAGGTTGCTCTCAGTCTTTGAAAATGCTAATTGTCAAGCCAACATTTACAGAGGAAGTCATAAAATGAGAGGTTATTATCTACTGCCCTTGCTCTGATGATAGAAAGAGGCCTCACAGAACAGTTTTCTATTGAAAGCTTCATGCATCTTTGTGGATGGTGGCAAGTACAAACAGATTAAAGAGCCAGTCTGAAAAAGAGCATGAGATGGACAAGCAAAGGCTCTGCAGCCTGCACTCCATCTAGCTGGGAAGATATCCACTCTTGATTTCCAGTGATGGAGAATCAGCATTTGGAAACACCTCTTTAAACTGCCTAGTGGTTAATTAATCTTAAAGTTAGGTTTGTATATATTTTTTGATTCAAGTTTCTTTAACACTCAAACTTTTTTAGGCACTGTCACTTGGCTAAAGGATGTTTTTTATCATTTGTTTCCTTTTCCCTCTCCTGATTAAATTGTCCATTTTTAACACTCTTGTAGGTGATTTAAATAAACTGAGTTCCTTAAATCCCACTATGGATTTGCTGTAAAGATCCTGAAGTACTTTTTAGGGCTTTTTCCAAGTTTTTTTTTTTTTTTTTTTAATAGAAAAAGTAACATTTAAAAAAATTAATACTTCAAATATAAGTAATAGCATTTCTTTTTTATATCACAAGAGCTGGCTTTGTTCTCATGCTCTTCTGGATATTTATGTCAAATCTTTTCCAAGACCCTTTAAATAACCCAGAAGTGCCTATTTTTGTAGTGTGATTTCCTCAGTTAGGAAGGTGTAATTGTGACACTGAATCTTGCAGAGCTGCTGTGCACAGAGAACAAGCAGCAGTTTTCACATCAGCTAAAGCAAGGCAGCTCTGAGCTCTCATTTGTGGTACTGCAAATAATTTCCTTATTGTTTGTTGTCATTAAGACACACAGTGAATTAATGCATAACCTGGCCTAGCTGTGATAATTGCAGCAATGCACAAACTCCAAACTGAGCACATGAAGGGGAACAAACCCCTGCCAGGGCTGAATTCAGGTGAGCAGACCCAAAGTTTGGGGGGAAAAAGCCAATCCTTACTGCAGCAAGGAGAAATTCAGCACTAACAGTCTGCAAGTGCATGGTCAAAAGGCTCAGTTTTATCTACACATCTCAGTACACAGCACTGTAGTTGTAGATGAGGTTACAACAACTCTCCATGACAAGGCACAGCAGCACAAGTGAGCACAGACCAGGGAAAGAAAATGTCCCCGATTTGAAGGGTAGAGCACAAAGTAAAAAGATCAAAGTGTTGAGGACAGAGACATAATGGCAGAAGGAAAACAAGGAAGATTACAGTGGGAATTCAGCAGAGAAGAAGGTAGTCAATTCTCTCTAAACTTGCACTCCAGTTTGGACAATTGTTACTAAAGTGTGCAGCGAGCTCACTCCTGCAAAGCAGCCACTCTGTGAGAAACTGGAGAGCTTTGCTTCAAGACTGACAGTGTGAATTCTTATTTTGTCTTTTCATATCAAAGCTGGAACTTAAATCCCAGTCATACTGATTTATCGGGTGTGCAGACCAGAGAGTTAGGTCTAGGGTCTAGTGTCACTCACTAACTTTCATTTCCATAAGGTGCTAATTCAAAAAAGTCACAGGTTTTCAGCACATTTTCTCCATACCACAGCCTTCCCCTCTCTGGAATGTTTTTAGTGCTTCAGTCAAGCTGTAATTGAGGGAGGAGAGGTGTGCTATGTCCATTCCTGGTTTTCCATCATCCCTGCTGCATGGGTCCCATTTGTTTAGCTGTGTTTTGATCTCCTAATTCACACCCCAGTGTGCAATGTCCCCGCCACTGAAAAATTCCTACCCTCTTCTCTCTGGCTCCTAAGAGGTGCCAAAGCAAACAGCTCAGGATCACACCACAGACTTCTGTTAATGTTCCAGGAAAAGAGATCCAGCAGTTCCTGCAGGCTGTTAGGTGATGGTGCAAACATGAGGATGCTAAAAGGATTAGCAGGGTGTGTTTGTACCACCTTTCTGAAGACAAGGGACTAAGAGAAGTTACAAAAAGGACTACAGAGTGAAAACCAGGGAACTCGCTTATTAAAATGGAATTTTACGTCAATGCCAAACACATATGGGAAGCATTATCATAAATATATGCATTTAATTCTTAACAGTAGCTTTAATTTACATTAAGGATATATATTAAGGATTAAGGATCTAGCCACAAAGATAAAATGCAGCAAAGCTCCTGTGTTTTGAGTTCAGTGGTCTGAGACTGAGCCCCATAACAAGATTTTTTGACAACATAGATGAAATGGCATGAAAACTCCTGAATGCCTGTGTTAGATGTGCTGTGCTCTCTTTGCATTGCAGGTCCTAATTAGGGGTGTATATTACTAAATATATTCAGAAATCACATTCTCAAAGTGAAGAAATGCTTAATCATTTCAATGCAGAATTTCTTAACATTCCTTAATTTCACCTCTTGAAATTTTACACTGAATTTTGTCAGTTTATAAATTTACACTAGAGTATGCCAAAAGGAGGGAAAGAAAGAAAACAAACAAAAAAAAAAAAAAACCCCAGACCTTTAAGGCATTTTACCACAGAGACACTGAAAAATAAAGACCATTAGCAAAAAAGTATAATTAAATTAAAATGCCAGCTTCCCAAAGAAGCTCAGTAAATGGGAAATATATCAAACTGTGATAATACAAATGGGCTATTTCTCAAGGTGTGAGAAAGTCAATGGAATAAACTCTGATAATTTGCTGACTTTTTATGTACCAGGTAGAGTAATGACTTAAAAGTAAATTGCACAATGACAAATACAGCAGTATATTATGAACCACAGCTACTCCTCCTATTAACATCAGTATTTTAGGTATTATGGTGTAAAACAATATTAGGTATAAGTAAAAGAGAGGGTTGTAACTGAGGTAGTGTGGCCTGCTGCTAGCAAAAGGAGCTGGAATTTCACATAATCACATAATTTTAAATTCTGTTGTCTGCACTCTCCCAGGAGTCACTTTGGCCAAGTTATTCTGAACACGTTTTAATTTCCCACCCTGACGACAGCAGAGGCTTTTTTCCGTAAAATCAATCTTTCCGCAGCACTATAGACTTTTCAGAATATTCAAAATTACTTTTGGCATGTAAGTTCATTTTGCTAATTCCTCTTTTAGTGAGCAAATAACCTTTGGAAACCTGGCTGCAGGTGTTTATGTGTCAGGACAATATCAGCGCTGCCCCAGCTGCCCAGTGCCATGTCAACGCCGGAGCAGCGCGGGATGCTGCGGCTCTGCTGCCCTCTGCTGCAGCACAGCCCCGACACCCTCCTGCAAGGCAGCTCCGATGTTTCACATTAAATTCCTGAGTCTGAACACCCAAAAGCAGCGTTATAGGGACGAGTAATAAGGAGTTGCTATTCTATTCGTAGAAAGATGCTCAAAGCAAGTCGAATCCTCCCTTCTCTTTTGCTGCGACTGAAATACAACAGCTGAGGCGTCATCCTGCACTGGGTGAGCTTGGAAGAGAGATCTGACAAGGAAGAGAATGGGGTTTTTTTTAACATGTAAGACTAGAGAATATAATTTCCCTGAGAAAAGTTGAAACAAGTATTTTTCTGGCCTTCTCCCTGTCTCCTGAGGATACAAACTGCTCTGCAGGGACACCTGCACTGGGCCAGTGCCACCAAAGCCCTGCCAAGATGCTGCACCCCAGGAGCTCCTGTACCCTTCAGGGCTGCTGGGTGCTGCTGCTTTGATTTTTTAAAGATTTTCTAAGCCTTCTGATGTTTATATTTTTGTAATGAACTTTCTCACACACTTTATGTAAATAACTTGTTGTTTTGCTTTCTTTTATGGAGGAGGAGAAATTTGATGGACTGTTGGTTTGTCCAGTGTCATTGGAGAGGTGGCACAGTCACCCTCCAATCTATTGTCACTTTCAGAAATCTATAAATGATGGCGTCAGAAAGTAAAAAAATCCTCTTTTCACCTTGAAAAGAGTAGCAGTGTCCCTGTCGTGTTATTTTGTGTCCTACAGTGACAAGGTCCCTCTCTTCCCTTTCTGAACATCACTGGCCAAGGCAGAGAGGATGGCAGATATCAATCATTGCAAATTACTTTACAACGGAAGTATTGAGAGCTAAAAAATATATTCTTAATTCTTTTTCATAAAGCTGCTGTGTATTTTAACGAATTTTATTTTTGTTACATAGCACAAAATTAAGCAAATGGACTTAAATCTTCACACAAGTAAACTTCCATTCAAAATGTTAAAAGAATCTAATTTGACCTTTAAATAGCTAGGATTTAAGCAGTGAAATGCTTGCTTTCCTCAAGCAAGTACACACTTTATATGTATCATCTACCAGATTTTAATCCTGATAGACCATAACAGCTCCTAAAGAGCTGTTATAGATTATTGTGTAAATCCTTCTTTGTTCATGGACTATTGACCCAACAGTGCATTATGTCCCTAAAGAAGACTTGATAGTCCATCATGTTAATCCAGCTGCAAGGTTAGTGCATGATGTACGGAAAATCTTTACATAATTTTCAGTGAAATTAAATAAGAATTTTCCTGCGCAGGTAATTATGCTCCATAGTGAAATAATTCAATATCAGAGATAACACAGGGCATACTCACATACAGAATATTAAATCGTGTTATGGATTGCACATCTGTGTGCTTCTTATTAAAATTAAATTCAGGCTGTGCCACGAGGATAGTTCAAAGTGGCTAAAGCTATTAGCTGAGCTACAGAGCTAAAATAACTATAGAAATTTTATTTTTAACTAGATCATTTTAATAAATAATTTGTTCATTTCAGATGTTGGTAAGCAACTTGAACAGAATTTGGGGCATAGAAAACATGCCTGGAAAAACAAAAAGTCATACTTGTACTTCAACTCTCAGTTACTCCCAGTTTATGGCTAAACGCAACAGTGTCCTCTGAAGGGAAAAGGGACACTGTGGCGTAACCCAAACCACTAAACTTGTCAAAGGCTTAGCTCTCTGAGCTGCATGTGATGGACAGACCAGTGACACTTGTTATCTTGTCACTCAGGGCAGATGCTGTGTGACGGGTGGCTCTCAGGGCCAGGAGGGCTCAGAGGGGCACAGCCCGACAGCACCTGGGGCTCAGGCTCCAGCACCAGGCAAAACCTCTCCTTGGCACCAACTAAGTCAATCCTTTGAGCTTTATGGTATAGTTATCACAAAAATTAAACCCTTCATCAATTCATACTTTACTTATTTATATCTGTGCTTATCCTTCTCACTGAAATTAACATTCACAAGTGAGCTAAAGTCAAGCTGCTACTCTTATTTTATTTTATTGCTCCATGATTCATTTCTCAGCCAAAATATGTTCTACTCAATAATTTTCCAATCCCCAAGAATTGCTTTCTTTTTTGCATCACAGAAATCCTGATTTTCTGAATTCATATAGCACTTTGCTGCAGACATTTACATTTGAGGTAGAACAAAATATCCAAATCAAAACACCCACCAGGTTGAGGGAGAGTTCCTCTCAAAACCAGTGTTTCTAAAAGAGGGACAGCATTGTCAAACCATGTATTAAAAGAGCTTCCTGGCAGTATGTAGCTGGATGTCTAATGGCTTGCAGTAACACTGGACAAGAGTTTTATAGAAAGTATCTCCTGGGATACATTTGCAGAATTTAACTATTGCTCCAATGAGTGAGAGAAATGCTCACCCCTAAGAATGTGCTGAATATCAGGGCAAAGGAAAATGAGTGAGCTCCTGGCCTCAGGAGATGAGGAGGAAGGGCTGTGATCCCATCCTTCCTCCCTGTTCACAGCATCACCATCACAGGGCCCAGTTCCTCAGGGACAGCATTCCCACAGATCAACCCATATAAATATAATATTAAATAAATATCATGGAAAACCCCTCCAGGCAGTGCAATCCAAACTCCATCAGCAAAGAGCAAGCTGAGCATGCAGGGCATAACAGGGACCCTGATCCCTGGGCACAGGGGGCTCCTTTTGAATTCATTCCTCACAAGCCAAGAGCCTCTTCTTGAGAGGGGGTCAGCTCTGGCTCAGGCTACAGCAGTCCCAGATGGATCTCCAGGCCCTGTTTCACAGCCCTTGGGCTGTTCTCTCCACCAGCAGCACCAAGGCAATGAGTCCCTCTCCCAAAACACAACCCCTGAGTGCAAACAGCCCCTCAGCCATACACAGGCAGCGTGGCACCTTAGGTAAGGCACAGGTACATCCTCCTTCACTGGCTGCAGAAGCAGACCATTAATATTTTACAGATTTCTCATCCTCTCCATTTGTGTCATTTATCAATGCCTAACAGGTCCTCTGCCAGCTATACATTAAAACTATTTTCAAAATATTTCATTGTCAGCCCATGGCACCTTCATTATTTATTAAGATAAGGGACATGATGAACAGGAACAGTAGGTAGCTTGTTTGTTCAAATGTACTTTATGAATCCTTTGAATGCACAGATCTGCTAGAAATATAGTGCCTGCAGGTTCCCAAGAGTCATAGGCATGATTCATGTAAATAATAAAAATATTGTATGCTTGATGTAGCATCAGCATCATCTGCCTGGAAAGTTCTGCTCTTCAACACATACAGTCTGGATCTCTGAAACCTGTGACATTATTTTAGGGTACATTCATATAAATCAGAGATTTAACTGTATTTAATATAGAGTCTACATTATGGCTTTTTACAGCACAATGAGTGTATGAACAGGAATCCATAGTTCATTCTCCAGTCATTCCTACTGTTCTAATGAGGAGTGATAAAGTTTCCCCTCATGCCTCACAAAAGGATTCCTTTAATCTTTCTCTTCTGCACAATTTCTTTTAAATTGCCTTTTTCCAGCAAAGTCAAGACCCAAATAACAAATACACCACCACATAAAGCAGCACTGTAAGAATCATTTTGTTGCCTGATTACATTAGCTCCTGTTAATTCAGAAAATTATAGCACTTTTTTTTTCTGTTGACTAAGGAGACTCACAAAGTCCACAAATAAACAAAGAAATTGACATATGAACAAGGCAAATTCCCACAAGAATTTTGAGGAGCAGTTAGAAAGGATCAGAAATTATGCAGATGACTCTCCCACCGAACTACTGAAACCCCATTCAGCAATTAACTAGAGAGGAACAAGCAGCTTTTGGGACACAAAGCTGGACCTGAACACCCAAGTGTGTGGAAATATGCCAGATCACTCTCTTTTTTAAGCACATTGGGATTTTTGTTAGATGGGAAGTGCAAACCCAGGCAAAAAAAAGATCTGCTGCAACTTCTGCCTCCTCAGCCCCAGCCCTACACATCTCCCACCCACACCTGGAACAGCAAATCAGCTGCACAGATCCTGCACTCGGGAAGAGTTTTGGTCTTGTCCTAGACAGTAAAATGCTTAAAAAAAATCAATCAAAGAAGCAAAAACTCAACCAACCAAACCAAATGGTTTTGGCAAATGTCAGAAGCCGTGTTCCTCCCCCTGGAAGCTGGGGTATGGGTGTAGATGCAGTCAGACAGCCTGAGTGCTCATCCTCTGCCTCTTCAAGGCAAACTGTTACAGGTTCTGAGCTCGGGCTGCAGCCCCAGGTACCCAACACCTGTTCAGCCCCCTCAGTGCAGAAGCCTTTCCTTGGGGCCTGTGGAAATAAAGGTGAATTCAACTTGGAAGATGCCCAGAGGGAGCCAGGATGGGCACAGCCACTCTACAGCTGCCCTGGTTACACAAAGCAGTTTGTACCAGCACATCTGGATAGTCTGCACTGTGATTTCTTACTCAGCATTTTCTCCAACAATTCTAGTGTATTATTGTCTAACAAAATTTGCTCCAGTTATGGTGAAAACTATTTTCTATCTATGGACAGCTTGTGAACTGTCAGCAGACAAACACTTTTTGCATGTTTGATTCATAAAATTGCATAATCAGTCATGTCCTATAATTTGTTTCCTGGTTGGACTAAGTGATGATATAAACTGTTTTACTTCCGCTCTACAAAAATATTGTTTTATAGAGAAGTAACTTAATTAGAAATCCCTACCTGCTAGAAAGAATAAAGATATATTTACAGTCAACTCATAAGCTAAACTATATTAAATTTTTAAAATCAAAAACCTGATAAAATGGGCATTAACACAATAGTAGTTCAGATCATTTCACAATTTATAAATTTCATGTCATTATTCACCAGTTCTAAGCATCTGTTTGCATAGAAAATCACCTCTTTGACAAAGGTAAGGAAAGACTATCACACATACTTATTTTAATCAAGCTAGCTGGTATTTAATTTTGTATACATTTCAGTTAAAAGAAATTTAATTTTCTCTCACAAAGATAATTTTAATAGTAAAATGTAACCATATGACCATTACATATGACATTCAATTTTGCGTTTAATAGAGTGTGTCAAATTGAAAATTGCAGTTTAAGACTTAATCCTTCATAGAGCCTGTCACATACACAAATCTGCCATTTAATTTTTATTAAGTTATCCAATAATTTCTTAACAGACAGTTAAGCTCTAGAAGAGATCCCACAAATTTGCAGGAGAGAAGCTGAGTCTGCTTTGGTCAGGGCCTACATTCAGAAGAGCTCACTTCAACAGGAGGAAAAACAAATCTACCACCCAGAACATGATGCTCATGAATATTAAATTGATGCAGTATTTACCCTCAAAAGTATAAAACCATTATTGCTCTTAAATCACATACAGCCTAGTAACTTCAATAATTTCAATTTTTTTTTTTTCATTCAAACAAACAGTTCTTACGAGCACTATAGCTTGGAGATTTCAAAATTATCCACTGTGGAGATCTTAGGAACTGAAGGCAAGATGGAATAAAACAAACACAGAACATGCAAGAGATTTTCTAAGGAGCTGCCGAGGGAACCACTCTGTTAAAGTTGAGCAACTACCTCCTACTTATGATTTTCTGATTTTCCTAGAAAAGTCTGCAGAAATTAGTTAAGATTTCAGCTCCATATCCCTGCAGTGCTTAGATGGATTTACTTGAGAGCAGGACTCCACATTTAGATCTTGAAAACAATAGGTTTTTTCAAATATTTTCAGAAAATATTCTGCTAAATAGGGATGTGGTAGTGACAGAAGAATTTAGTATGTCATCACCGTGTGCTCTTTTACCAGTGTTGGGTGTTACTTTTGTCTGATTACTTTCTTTTGTTTTTAGTCCTTTATGCTTTTTTCCATCAAATTCAGATTAGATGTTTACACATTGTCCCCCAAACTTCCAATTCCTTCATTAATTTCTATCCTGGCCTTTTGGGTTGGCAGAAGGATCCCCAGCACTGGAGCAGAGGAGGCCGTGGTGCCTTTTCCCCCAGTGATGAATGGAAGGCTGACTGCAGCAGTGATGTACACTATCTCACTTGCTGCAGGGGTTAGATCACATTAAAAGAGGAATGTGCAACTGAACTGACAGAAAGGGAATGATTAGCACTGGACATCAGTCATTTGTTTCAGGCTGAGCCCTGGTAGGAAACTCTTGGCACTGCTCCTCATCTGCAGGATTGCGGTCGATAGATCTGTTCCTAGATAACAGAACTGCTTGGGTGGATATAAAATCTGGTGATTTTCTTTTCACCAGCAAGAATTACTTTTAGAAACAAAGAGTCAGAGAATTTGAAAGTGTCAAAGAGCCTTTATCAGTTTTTGGCTCAGTGCCTGAGCACAAGTGCAGGATTATTCCTAAATCATCTTGTGGATTGTCCACTCTAATTGGCTAACTGTATCCCAAGGGAGATCACTTCAGACGCTTTCTCACAACTGATGTATAACACTGTCAGAAGCTTCTTACTGATAATCAACCAAAACTTTACCTTTTCAAATATCTTCCTGTAACTTCTAGCAGCACCCTCACTTACCCAGCAATTCCTCTCCTGCCTTGGTGTTAACACTTCTCATCCCCTTGTAGATGGTTATCACACCCTCTCTATCACTGCTTAGGCAGCCTCTACACTTCCAGCCTTTCCATCTTTTATCTTTAAGTCAATTCCCCCAGTCTTCAGATTTTATGTCACTACTTAGATGCTAAAGGGAAAATCCAGTGTGCTAATTTTGGGTGTACTGGAAGGAAAGAGTGGAAAGGGTATTTATTTGCTTAATTCTCCAACTCATTTCAAAGCATGCCCTTACTTTACCTTTATAGAGTCTCAGTAAAATATACAAAATATATTTTGAAGAGATGTCTTTTTCTTCTCTATACATTTTTCAGCAGTATATATATATTACATTATATAGATGGGCTTATAATTTTTTCTTTCAATTTATATTAAAACATGGATGAAGTTTATGAGCAGGAGTTATATTCAACTGAAAGTATTCAATATTTAATGCTTTATATATTATCCACATACTTTGTTCCTTAGACATAGAATAGATCACTGTATAGACAATACATATCCTTAGACAATATATATCCTATTATATATCCTTGTATATCCTTAAAATATTGCACAGACTTAGAATTACTTGGGCAACATTTTCAGAAGGATGGGATGTGAGAGAATTGAAAGAAGTTGCTAGACTAAAGATGTTAAATGTCTTGATTTCTGTAAGAGGAGAATTTTAAAATTTCATATTTCAGCAAACTGTTTTCTGCAAATCCTTGATTACATATTGTCCTTTTGGAAACTTCTAAAACTTTTCAAAAATAAAAGCAATAATAAAAAGGACTATCTGGGATTAATTTTATTTAAGATTTAATATCATCTGGAAATGCAGGCAGGAAAACAATGCAGCTTATAAAGCACAAAATGGATATGATTTGCTGTGGTTGTAGGTTAGCTTAGGTCTTGAATTCAGCCTGCATAAAACGTTTATTGTTTCCCAGCTGTGAGCAGTGTGTGGATGCACACCCCAAGCTGCAGCACACTGGGCATTGTTCTGCTCAGAGGACAATGTCACACCATTAAATAGCACCGTGCCACAGAGGAAGGTCCTGAGCTGTGCACCCTGCACAGGGCTCCAGCCAGCCCTGGGGATGCACACAGTGCCTGTGATACTTCCAAAGTCTCCAAAGTCATTTCTCACCTCTCCACACAGCACTATGCTGGAATTTATCAGCCAGGCCCTCTCAGGCACATCTGGGGGGAAGGTTTGTGCTTGGCCCTGGTCACTGGGGCTGGGGGAGGCTGCTAGACAGGGTTCCAGGCAGGAGCCCCAGAGATCTCCAACAGCTCTCTCCTGTTCCCAGAACAGAGGTTTGGGTTCCAGGCTGGACCCCCAGAGATCTCCAACAGCTCTCTCCTGTTCCCAGAACAGAGGTTTGGGTTCCAGGCTGGACCCCCAGAGATCTCCAAAAGCTCTCTCCTGTTCCCAGGACAGAGGTTTGGGTTCCAGGCTGGATCCCCAGAGATCTCCAACAGCTCTCTCCTGCTCCCAGAACAGAGGTTTGGGTTCCAGGCTGGATCCCCAGAGATCTCCAACAGCTCTCTCCTGCTCCTGGAACAGGGGCTTTGGGCTCCTGTCCAACAGGACTCCCTTGCACAAAAAACATCACAAGCAGCACATGGCAAGGTCAGACAATTAAAGCAACCTTGAAGCAGCTCCCTTATTTCAGTGAACTACACTGGAGAAGAGGAAAACAATTTTTTTGGTTTTTAAAAACTTCAAATCTACCCCTAAACTTCCCATAAATGTTTCTGACATAGCTTTGTATGAATAAATGTTCGTGGAAGACGCAGCACACAAAAGTAAGCCTGAGAAATTCACACTGAGATTTTACTATCTTCAGATTGGAAGAGTCATTAGAAAAATCTACTTCTGATCACACATTTTAAAGTTGCCCTATTTAAGTGTTTAATGGTAAGACATCTGGACAGCATGAAGAAGTTCTGTTAAAATTACTTGCATAAGGTTATATTTGACATCTGAATATTAGGGTACTTCAGATTACTCCAGAATATGCACAGAAACTTGACTACAAGAAGTAGACATTCTAGTTATTCTTAAAATGCATCTTATATAACCATACCCACTTTTCTTCACCATTTTTCCATTCTTTTGAAGAAGAGTTTAACTACCAAGCTCAAGTAAATTAAAATTCTGTCTATTAGTCCCTGAAAAGTCAAGGCTTCTTTCAAAGAATCAGATGATTTGGACAGACACACCAAGGCAGCTGTATTACAGAAGTCAATTTCATTAATGAAAATGGCTTATAGTTTAAGATAAAGACAATAAAACCAAGTCAAAGAGATTTTCCTTTAAGGGCATTAAGTTATATGAAGAAATTGATAAAATTTCAATATGTAGTTAGCCACTCTATAATAGAATAACATCAAGTTGCTGTTTCTTCTTAGACATTTGGTATAAAGCAAGTTACTTTGGTATAAATGTCTGCAGCTGGACTGTTACATATGAGTCTTGTTACAAAGAAAATTGTGATAAACATACTGCTTAGTAAATCTAGACAACTTTTACTATAAAAACAACTAGAATGCAATGGACCAAACTTTAAAATCAATGAGGTAAATGCAACTTTTGGAGCACAAGCAGGTCTGAAGAACCTGACTATGGCAATCTATCTTTAAATAGGTATTTTGAGATTTAGAGTAAAATAGCTTGTGCCACAACAGAGTCAGTTTGGAGAGATCATTATAAAATCCCATTATCACTGCTACAAGTTGGACTATTTGTCATCACAGAAGAGATGACAAGCTCAGAAATACTACATTTGTTATTATCAGATGATAAATGATATTCCATTAAAGCTGCAATACATCATCTGCAAAGCTGCAAAGAAGATATCAAACCTATCAGTACTTGACTTATAATTTAATTTTCAAAAGCTGTCAACTAAAATTCCAAAGGCTAAGCATTTTCATTTTTAAAGTTCATCTTATTTATTTTCCTCATCTGTTAGTCTAATTTTTTTGATATGGCAAAAATAACTGATTATGTGCAAGGTATAATTCTTTTTCTCTTGATTAAGTAATACATCAGATGTCACTTATGTATTAAAAATATATGACAAATAATGAAGCAAAAGAGTAGTGATGAACACACCTTATTTGGATTTCTTATTTTTAAATGCAACAGTAAAGGATGGGTCAGTCTAAAAATATTTTGATTATGCTGTATTCCAACTAACATGAAGCCTAGATTTTAAAATTTACAATTTGAGTTTTACTTTATAGGAATAGAAAATCAAATATAAATCTATTCAAACCGGTACTTGGAAAATATCTGTTTAGCATCCAAACAATTCTGACATTCTAAATTCCAGAAAAAAAGCTATTAAAAAGCCATTTGTGCTGGGGGCTGCCCAGCAGGGGAGCAGCTCTGCTGAAGAGGCCCCGGGCTCCCAGGACAGCAGGGTGGGCACAGGGTGGGCTGGGGCAGCACCCAGAGCCTGGCAGTGCCCACCCCGGGGTTCCCAATCCCAGCTGGACCAAGCCCTGAGGAACCGGGGCCAAGCCCAGAGCCGAGTGCTCTGAGCCAGACCCGCACTCAGAACTTCCCCAGGCCCTCCCAGCCTGAGCTGGCCATGGTCTGACCCCTCCAGCACAGACACAAAGCAGCAACCAAAGCCTGGTGATCCTTGTCACTGATCAAGAACCAACAGTGATTCTCTGTAACTTGGTTATTCCAATTATTTTTATTTCAGTGTTATCGAATTCATATTTCCAGTGCTAGCTCGGCACAGTTTATAATGAAAACATTTCAGCTACCGCTGTGCCAATTGTTGCAGTATGTTACTGCAAAGTGAGTGAAGGAGCTTCAGATGTCGCTGTATCCTATGATCTGTTTTTAAATTAATTGACTAAAAACACTTCCTGAATTCACAGAACCACAGAATATGCTGAGCTGGAAGGAGGATCACTGAGTCCAGCTCCTGGCCCTGCCCAGGAGTCACACCCTGTGCCTGAGAGCCTTGGCCAAACACCTCCTGGGCTCCCCCAGGCTCCTGCAGGGCCCACTGCCCTGGGGAGCCTCCTGCAGGGCCTCACCACTCTCTGGGTGAACACTTCTCCTGATATCCTGGTAACCTAAACCTGCCCTGACACAGCTTCAGACCATTTACTTGAGTCCACCAGAGAGAAGAGACCAATGTCTGCCCTTCCTTTTCCCCCATGAGCAGACTGGAGACTGCAATGAGGTTTCCCCTCAGGCTTCTTTCTCCAGGCTGAGTTGATATATTGTCTAAAAGTTTGTGCTTTTTCATTTATTAATTTAACATCAACTAAGAATAGCATCAAAGACCTTCAGGTATGGCATTTCCTGGCAGTAAATGAAGGGGCACCAGCTGAATGCTGGGAAGCAATTCAAAGTAACTTGGGAGCTGAAGACATAAATTCACTATTTACTCCTTGATGTTGGTGCTCACCACCTGAGACTGCCATGCCCAGAGAAAAACAAGTCCAAAGCCCTGTCAGCAATTGTTGGTCTTAAAAAGCACTGAGTTCCTCAGAGCCTTTCCCAGAGCTCAGCAATGAGCAGCGTAACAGCCCTGGCTGGACATGGGGCAGGTTCTTTACTGTTAGAGTGGGGCAAAGAATAAAACTAAAAAGTTAATTGTAAATGAGACCTTCTGTGCTATGTGTCAAAGAAATATATAACCAAGGATACTAAACACTAAAGCAGCAGAAATTATAGGGTTTTGAAAATACTCATTCAGGTTCACGATTCTCAAGTAAAAATTACATTAATAAACCTTACCCACTGTAAAGCAGCCAGTTCCTGCAATGTGACTGTGAGCACAGGGCCACATTTCAGGTGACATATTAAATTTTTACAGTCTTTTTTTTTTTTAATTAAGAAACTCCACCTTTGGTTAAAATTAACAAGTGTTTATCTCTACCCCAGTTGAATTCACCCTGCCTGGATCTGGTAGTTGTTATCCTGCTCTTCAAACTCCAGCTTCGTGTGAGTTTCAGGCAGGGTGTTTTGGTTCTCTGCTCTAGCCCCAGTTTAACTTCCTTTTCAATACTGCCACCTACAAGGGAAAACAATACCTACCAAGCTGCTCTGAAAATGTTGCCTTCAGCATTGTGTTACTCTGATCACATTCATCTCTGTCCTTTTTTTCAAATTTGATTTTAAATATTTACAACATCATACATCTTCCCCTCCTGAAATTACTAACGAACTATTACTGTCTGCAAAACCTGCTGGATGAGTGATGGACAACTTAAAAGGGAGCATCAATGTTTTATTTGTGAAATATAAGCTGAAAATAGTCTGCAGATTCTTTTTTTATTGATCTTCTACTTTATGCAAAAGTACCTAATGTACTTGACCAAAAAAAGGCTTCAGTGTGTACTATCAATAATTAAAACATTGAAGTAGATTAACATGTAATAGTTACCAAGTTGAGGTAAACTATAAAGAAACAAAAAATTCAACAGACAAGAATAAAGCAATTGCAGCTGGAAATAATTTACATACTGTGGAAAAGAATTTAGCATTTCTACATTAAAAATGCAGAACAATGGGGAACACAGATTAATGAAGAAACAAGTTGCAGGATAGTTTAGTACTATGAAGGCAAAAAAACAGTTGTGAAGAGTGCTTCTGCAATTGTATATGAATTCTGAAAAATACTTATAAAAACTTGAGTAGTTTTCCATTTCATCATAGAAGAAGATTACAGATTCAAATTTGAAACCACCTAATTTTTACACTCTTGATATTGTCATTTCTCATGGTTTCTCATATTTTGCTGTGAGTGCCAACAAAAACCCTGCAATGGCTACTGCCTGCCAGAGGTTTTCAGAGTGTTGGTACCAGTGGTAGCTGGAAGAGCCATGGAGTGATTTAAACCAGGGTGTAGGGCTGCAGAGAGAGCCATGCACCACTTCCATCTCTGCAGGATGACTCTAATAGTTGCCAGAGCACGAGCAGCACAAAATATTGCTTGAATAAGTGACAAACAGAGGGATACCAGGAACAGAACAGGGTTAAATTAAAATGAATGAACTACTGCTCAGAGTACTGCTAGGGTGAAAAATAAGAGAAAGGCATATAAATAGTAAGCTGAGAAGTGTTTGAATGTGAAATAGGCCTTCCACCTAGAGAGAGGAGCAGGGCTGCTGTCAAGGGAGATCACTCACTACATTCTGTCTACAGCAGAGGAACCAACTCGGCTGCTCCGCTTGCTCTTTTCAATCCCCAGGCTCATACATTCATTTATATGTATATGTATATATATATATGTCCATTAAATAGAGTTGGACAATATTAACATGAGTCTTCCAGTTATTACCAATATTATGAAATATTGCAGGTCTTTTACTGTTGAATATGACCATATGCAATGTAAATGCATTGTAATATGCATATGTGCTTTCTGGATTTCTGCATCTAAAGTATAAAATTAGACATATATACAAACTGATACATATACCTGTGATATGCATCTTAGTGCCCCATGATCCCTCTGCTTCCCTGCCATATTGCAGACTGCAATGGATCTAGTGAGCAACATTTGTGAAAGAAGCATTTTTTATTTTATTTTGACCTGTGAATTACAAATGCTCAAGATTGGAGCTGTTTAGATTAGGCATACTGTTTTCTTTGTTGGATGAACATAAATCCTAGAGCTAGAATTCTAGCAAAAACAATATTTTAAATTTGAATTTTACCTTTCCATAGACATGCTTTAGTAGTTGCTTAAGACTGACTATTTACCCAAAAGTTTCTGACAGTAAATTAACTTTCTAGAATATTTACAAGAAGCACATGCTGAGAAAATGGATCAATTGAAGATATTGAACAAATACTAATTTTCCCTAAGCTCAAAACTTCTTCCATGTGCCCCTCTTGTGATGATGCATGTTTACATTTCTTGTTCTATTTTTCTCTAGAAGAGGGGGAAAAAATTACATCTGCTCTGTCATCTATCCTAGACAAAAGAACCTGGAGAACTTGGGACCTTACTTGAGTGCATTCAAAAAATACCTTTTTTGAGACATTGAAAGTAGTCTGGGAGCTGCTTTTCAAGAAGGAGTAGTCAGTATCTCAGCCCCCTCCTCCTGCCATTCCTATGCAGATTAGTGACTCATCCCTTCGCACAAACCCCGTGCTTGCCTGCAGAGCTCTCATTACCTTTGACAACATTTTCGGTCCCTGAACATCTAATTTTCAACTCCAGAGTACACAGATGGGAAAAGAGAGACAGTACTTGTTGCCTTTGAATGATACAGAAACCAAATCCTATTGTTATTACCTTTCCTTGTCACATTGATGAGAGAGTGATGCTTTCTGTAATGCATCTGTATAACACTGAGATTGTGATCCATTACTTCAAATGGCACTTTATGTTCCTACTGTAAAACTTGATGAAAAATATTTTTCTTGAATGTTTAAAATTATGTATCACAATGTTTTCAACTCACTTCTCAGAATATTTTATTGCAATCAAAGGAGAAGATGCTGGGAGACAGGAACCAAAAGCAAATAAACAAAGATCCCCTTCCTTTCCTCTGTACCATTTGCATATGAAGTGACAAAAGCATCCTGCTGCACCAGGAGAATTCAGAGCTTAAATATAATGACACCTCAGTGGAATCTTGGAGTGGGAAGGGAGGATCTCCTGACAGTGGCTCTGCTGCTCTGGAATTACCCTGCAGCTTTGGACATGGCCGGAATTTCTCCAGGGGACCTTGGCACCGATATGGAATCAGTAGATGGAGTCAGATTATACACACATTTGGAAAGTAATACAGAGGATTAATTCCCTTCAGGACTTTTTGTAGAAGTATTATAACTTCTACTGAAGTAATAGGATGAAATATTAATTAAAAAATATTTCTAGCCTGGCTCCAGATTTAGATAAAGTCTAAGGAAATAATGTAAAAAAGATTACAGTCTAATCTTTCTTACATTATTTCTTTTTCTCTTTCTGCCCTACACAGACAGTCAGAAGCACCAGTACACGAAAGCAGTAGCTACATCTTGAATCATTTGAGAATTTTTTAGCCATGACTTCAGTTCCTTTGTATCAAATCACAGAGAAGAAAGTGATAATGTGTTTCCACCCACAGCACCATGCTGCAAAGAGTCCTTTGCTGTGAATATATTCTTCTGTAATTCCTGTGATCCATATTTGATATTTTAGTGCTAGTGGGTGAATTCTGTTGCAGCTGCTGCTCATTAAATATGTTTAGCAGAAAGCATTTGGTTTGGTTTAAGATTTGGAGTCTCAAAATTTTGTTCAGTCTCATTTCTTGGATTCTAGCCTCTCCATTGGCCTGCAACAAGAGGTAAAATTTGAATTTTAATCAAATTAAAGATGACAAATTTGTGAGTTGAATTTGTATAGGTTTATTGTGTGTCCTCTGCAAAGATACAGCCTTTTTCTGTCCGTTCCAACATGTCTAGGATTTATTTTAGTAGAAGAAGCCTATAGCTGCTCTAACTTGCCTCAACCTCTGCCCCCCACAGTGTCTGCAAGATCAGAAACTGGGAATTTTTTTCACACCAATATGCACCAAGGAATGTTGAAAGGCCTTTTTTGCAAGTGTTGGGATTACTATGGAACACATTGAGTATGAACTCTTGTTTGAGACAGGAGTACAATGATACTCTCTGTTCTCCATGTAAAGACCACCAGTCCCACCTGGGTTTGCTCTCAGAAATGCATTTTGGAATTAGTAACATCATTTGTTTCTGGGTGAGCTTCCAGTGCAAAACTGAAAACCAGCAAAACCCAAAGCAAATGCTCTGAGAATCAGGGAAAACAATGAAATCGACTCTTTCAACAGCAGCTGAGCTAAAACCTTATTATCCTTAGTGGCTGTTTTAAATATAAGGGAAGAAACATTTTTGACTCAACACCAAATGAATGAAGATTCAGCAAAATAGGGTGGAGTATATGAGCCAGCTGCCACATCAGTCCCTTCAGAGGAATGTAGGGTTTCCTTTTTTTCTCCCAGATTTTTATATTCATAAGTAATTTTCAAAAATATAACAATAGTTATTTCATTCTGAGCTTCCAAGGTGTGTCATGAAGACTTTCAAATGCTTCATCATGGAGGCTTTGCTTTCTTTAATGTTATTGCTTCTCTTGTTTTCTAGATATTTTTATAGAGTGCAAACAAGTCCCCCATGCAGCAAGAGGAGATGGTGAGCCCACAAGGGCTTTGTAATTAGAAAAAAGCTTGTAGCTGGAGAGACAATAAGACTGAAGATTCAAATTAAAATCTATATTTTTAGAGGCTTGGGGTAGGGCTAATGGCTCCTAGGTTTTCTCAGGCACATGAGCTGAATGATCCTCTCTCACTTTGGGCATTTCTCTGGGCCACTTTGCAGATCAAAATAATAATTACACAAGGACCCCTGTAAAAGGTGTGCTGCTCATCAGTGCATGCCTCCAGCACCTCTTCCATTCACTCACTGGCAGATGTTTAATGCTGTTCCTCAGCTCAGACACACAGGAGCCTCTCTTGTGTAGATGTTTGCTTTATAATTCAATGCCAATTACAGAAAGGTTTGCTCTCCACAGGGCAGGGAGGGTGAGAGTGGCTCTTCAATTCCTTTCAGTGGGATGAGCCTGAATTACAGGATACAGTTTTGGGTGAAGCAACAAATAAACAGGAGCTTTTCAGGTATTTCCACATCTGTTGGCATCACAGAGCAAAGAGACCCCCACTGAACCTCAGTCTAGCCTGAGCAACACCCCTTTTCAAAAACAGCCTTGTACCTTTTTCTGAGCCACACCAGCCCTGGAAGTCAAGGCACAGGGAAATGGCCTCTGCTCCTTCTCTTGGAAAAGAGCTAAGGATGAGTAATTCATCTGTACCTGAAAATTTATTGCAATTTACAATATAGAACTGACTATTCTTTCCAAAGCTGAGCAAGTCCGTAGCTCCTGCGTCTAATGTATCTCCCACTCTATTTCACTTTCTATTTCAGGGGTTGAAGGAAAAACTAAATCAAAAACCAGCCAAGAATCAGACATAGTTGCAAAAAAGAGAAGAGATTTTAGCTTCCCTAAAAGGAATGCAAGCACTGCATGGCACACAAAGTACTGATCATGCCCACCTGTCAGCTTCCAAATATACAGCAAACACATGGTAGATATTATCTGAGGTGCAAGGGTCAGACAGGAACTGTCACTGCATGTGTCAGTCTGTCACTTTAACAGAAAAGGTATTCTAAATTATTAAATAAACATAACTGCAAAAATGATAAACTGGCATATCAAAAAGCTGCTCAGCTTCATCTCTCACTGAAAACATATCTTTAAGTAGATGTTAAACAATATTGGGAATTTTAGTTATTTGGTTAATAACCTTGCTTTTGGAAATAACTCTCCTTTGCCTCACTACCCCAAATATCCATCAGAATCAGTCTGAGGACCTCCAGATCTCACCACAAGCTTCTCATTCCCTGTTTTAGCAAGCACAGGTTTTGCAGGCCAAATTTTCCAAACACCAGGAGCCTCTTCCCAGCAAAGGTGCAGGCCTTGAGGACACCAGGCTGCCACCAGACCTCTTAGGCACCAATCTGCCTCTGTAGGAACCTCTGTATCCCAGCCCCTGTGCAAACACCTGCCAGCCCTGAGGAGCACTTGTTAACCTCACCTTGCCCAGGATTAAATCCAATTTAAACACCAGATGTCAGTGTTGTGCTTGTTACACTTGTTTTGGGAGATGTCTTGTTCTTTCCCCTATGAAAACTGTACGGCTAAAGCAAAAGATTTTTCAATCTTTTAACTGCACTGTATCACATAACATATTACTAATTCTATTTTTAAAAGCAAACTGCCCCCTCTGGATTCACTGACACACCAATTACAGCAGAGGCATTAGGGCTCTGGCATGATATGAATCAATCATATCCATTTCCTCTAAAACAGTGGGAAAAGTAAGATTTTCAGCTACATTATGATTATTTCCCTCTATTTTCTTGAAGGGAAGAGCAAGCAGTGGCTTTGCTCTGATATCCACTGGACCTGTGTGTGCTCTCACTGACAGCTGGGCCCTGCTCAGAGGGGCTTTGCTCCACTGCTCTGCTCCAGCCCTGCAGAGCTGCTCTCAGCAGAGGTCTCTGTTGGGAAAAAATTTCTCACTGGAACTACAGAAAGATGAGTTGAACAAAACCTCATCTGCCCATTGAACAGATCATATCTCTGACCATATCTCTGGCTTATTGAAGCCACAATACCCCCAACAGAAAGAAAACTGAAATAGTATGTCACCAGGCATATGTTATATATGACATATGACATAATATGTTTTAATTTCAGACATTCAGAGCAATACTCAATAGCTTTTCTTTCATATAAGAGCCCAAACTTCAGCGATTTTAACTTTCACACTATTTTCACAAATGAGCAGAAGGAAAATCTTACATCTCCGTTAGCTTCTATTAAAAAGTCAATTCAGTGTGAACTTACATAGAGACAGATATCAATGTTCATGTTACAGAAATGTAGAAATGTTTTTGAATCGAGTTTTCAGAACTAAAAGAGACATTAACCAACTTTGTCTACAAAAAAATCTATGAAGTCTTTGTATTTTGGTTCTTAGGTAACTGTACACAGGATGGCAAATGTTGGAATAACACCATTTGTGTTGTTTACAGCTTGTTCCACAAGATGGTGTCATAAGATTTGAGCAGCCAGAAACAGTCCTTGATTTAGTAATTAAATTTATTTCTGTAGTGATTAGATCAGATTCAAAAATATAAACCTATAGATCAGAACTTTCTTTGAACTTCCTACCACAAGTATCACCCCCAAAGTTACAAGCAGTGAGGAAGAGCTGACCACAACTATTGTATTTTCCATTGATGCATTATGCAGTTCAGTCAGGAGCAATAGCCAGTTTTAATATCTGCAAAGGATGGTAACATATTTAAATCACTCTAGCCCAGGGGTGACTAAATGGTGACTCAACAAGGAAAAAGAACTTAGACCTTTGCTGCCCAATATTTGGTAAACCAAGGAAAAGAAATGGAGGAAGAGCAGACCTCATTATATAACATGTAATCATTCAGGGGCGTGTGCATGAGTGCTGTGTGAGCTGTGCATGAAACAAGCAGCTGATAAACACCTCTAGGAGTTACCATGTCACTTGGGAAGGAAAATGAGCTGCCTTTAATGTCTGGGGCTTTTTTCTCCTACCCTTCAATGCTTTTTCACTGAAACAGGAAGGGGCAAGTGAAGTCTTAAAACCAACAGAAATAAAACAGCTCCTTCAGGGAGAGGCAGCATGGAGAATAAGGCTGTTAATATCCCATGTGATGCCAGCAGTTTTCTAAATCACATCCAATTAAAGCTTAGATCAAAAGCAGGTATTGCAGCAAGTGGAATTTACCCCTTCACTCCTTTTCCCAACCCTTCCATTGCCTTTGCTGTGATGCACAAGTGTCTCTAGCTCAGAGCAAACACAGCCAGATTGCATCAGCTGCAGAAAGAATCTTTTCAACCTCTTTTTTTTCAAAACAAACAAAAACAGCCTCCTCCCAGGCAATTTCTGCTGCCTTTCATGTCATTCATACTTGCCACGGATTATGTTGTACAGAACTCAAAGCCTAATTATGTTTCTCTCCCATACACACAAACATCATCCTGGGAGCAAGCAAGCAGACCTATCTTGAGAATTTTTGGTAGAAATGAAAGTAACTATTTATTAACCTTACCCCTCCAAATGCAGAATATAGACAAAAAAGATTTACATTTCCTCTAATATTTGATGAAACCAAGCTGTGGAGACAGCTAAGGCTTTTAGGACTTGTCCTCTGTATTGTCTACCTACTTTAAGCTATCATGGCTTCTACTTAACGATGAATAATTTTTTTGGAGGTGAACACAGTTTACATACCCAGGCATGTCATCTGTATTGTAAGTTGGTACCTAAACTTGTGTCTGTCTTTTACCATAGCCTGCCTGTCAGAAAAGTGAATTGTATGATCACCTGTTATTCATTGGCCATATTTTGGTTGCCATAGTTTGGACACAAAGTAAGACCCTTACATACAAAGCTATGAAGAACATCATCAAACAGACCACAAATAGAAATGACCTCAACAGAAACCCAGTGGCTATTTTTGTCAGGTTGCATGAGAACAGTATTATGAAAGGGCTTTGAAGAGTTATCAAATCAGTTGCTTTAACAGAGAAAAGGTAATTTCAGAGTCCTACAAATATTTTTCAAGCATAATACAGTGACAGTCTTCAGTTTATCATTAGAAGAAGCCATTGATTGCATGAATGAGGCACAGAAACAGTGTCAATTATTCTATGGAAAATAATTAAAGATGTACACAAGGACTTTTTAAAGGAGGAGGATCTCAGGTGGAGCTTGGAAAGCTGCTAGCAGTCTAAGTGCCCAAATCTCTATAATTGGCCTCTGGAGAGTTTTAAATTCCTGGGTTATGTCACAAATTACACATTATTCCTTCCCTTTAGGAGCATCTGTGAAATCCTAACAGGTGAACAGGTTGGCAAATTTAGGCTGCATCTTTTCCCTGTCTCATGGACTATGTTTATGCTGCTGTGAGTTTTCCACATACTTTGTGAATAAAAGTAATTGTAATTAAGATGGATTAGCCGCTTCCTTGGCAGCAGGTAGTCTAAGAAGCAAAAGTAACAGGCTCTCACCCTAAATTTCATTCAGCTCTTGTTCCTCAGAGGATGCCCAAGGCTTGGAGTGTGCAACTGCAGACCAGGGATGGGCTGGTGCCAAAGCTGGATGGTACCAGCCTAGGGGGTTTTATGCTGATGATTCACAGTCCTGCCATGTCTCAGTATTGCCCTCAGCTGTAACTAGTAAATAAAACCACCACAAATCTTACCGAAAAGTCACAGAAAAAAAATCTTCTGCAAGCATGTCCTATACTTGTAGATAATAATTGTGTCTAGTAATTAAACAAAAATCTCTTGTTCTGACAAGACAGAGTTGTCTGGGGACACGTTGGGATGCCCCTGTTTGTGTGTGATAAGGGTGGAGCAGGGGAGGGGAGCAGAGTGGAGGGAGCTGCAGCTCAGCTGGGTCCCTGCTGCCACCAGGCCTGTGCTCTGCAGGGACCTGCACTCACTGCACCCTCAGCACAGGTCCTGGACAGGTCCTGTGGGATGGATGGGGGTGAAAGGCTCAAAGAAACCACACCCCAGATCATCTGAGGATGGAACTGGTGAGGAGGTGGTGATACCTGTAGGGCTTAGTGGTGTCCAGGCAAGGTCATGGGAGAGGGGGCTGTAACCACTTGCCAACTGCCATCACTCCTTCATTGCACTGTTCTGAGCTCTGCCTGGGATCTTGGGCTAAGTGAAGTCATCATCTGCCAAGAACCTCCTTCCCAACATTAGAAAGCCTTTCAGCGAAAAATCAGCTCCAAGTTTTCCTCTCAGAGGCAGGCTGAGTGAGAAATTGTTACATAAACTCTGGAGACACTTCCAAACTTCAGTTACCACATATCACCCAGGCTTTGGCTCAGCTCTGTTTGCACTCGGGAAGAAACCACACACATCCTCAACCAAGAAAGTTCCTGCAGTCTTTTGGAGGTAGACTCCACTAGCTCTTCCCTTCACTCTTCCAGCCAAAGCCCAGACAAGATGCTGTCTTTATTTCTTCTAGAACTTCCCTCGAGTTCAGAGCACCAGGCAATGCGGAGTGTGCGCTCCCACACAGCAACTTCTGCCAAGCTCTGCTGTGTTTGTGAGCACAGTGTGGGCTGGGCTCTGCAGCCTCAGGTCCCTCTTGTGCTGCTCCCAGTCTGTCCCCACGAGCTCCACCACAGCCACTGAGAGCACCAGAACAACACCAATGGCTCAGCTAAATAATCACCTGATGGGCTTCAATTCTGAGGCTGACTCAGACAGAGAATTTTTAACTCTGGAAATGCTCCCTGAGGATCTGATAGACTCCCCAGTTCATTGGCTTTCAGGGCAATGTCCAAGGCTTATATGTTTATTGATGCTTTTGCTTGGAGATGTTGGTGATGATTTATATACCTTTATTGAGGACATGTTGAAGGAGTTTGCTCAGTTGAAACTAGTCAATATGTTCTTATTTTGTTGTTATCTTTGTATACATGCCAAGAACCCTAGTGATGAGTGCATTTTATAAATTGTAAAATAAATAAATTTATGCTAAACCATGGAGTTATTTATGGCTCAGAGTGCTAACTTAGCTGAGACAGCAAACTGATGTTATTGGAACCTAATTCATTCTCAGACTTCCAGGAGCGAGTAATGAGTCAATTATTCCAGTGTGACATGAAAACCTTATTTATGGGCTCATTGATTAAGCATATGTATGTGTTATTTACTTACAATATTGACTCATTTAAAAAAAAAAAAAAAAGAAAAATTTCTTTGTAATCCATTAAACCTTGTTTCCTCTTTGGAATAACATTTCCCAAGCCTAGCATTAAAAACAAATCAGGAACTGAAAAGAATCAGACTTGGAAGAGTCTCTGGTTCACTCCAGTAGAGGGAAAGGTATTTATTCCCAGTCCTAGCAGCAGCTCTGGTTATGCACTTGTACCAGGATTTTGGAATCTTTCTGTTCCCTGGGATGTGCCACATGCTTGCATCTCTCCCTGCACTAGGGTTTCATGTAGAGAAGCAATCACTACTAAAACTCAGTACCAGAATTTGCTCACCCACTGCTAAAATCCTGAAAAATATACAGAGCAGGAAACAAGAATGAAGAAAATTCTTGTGACTTTTAGGGAAAGGCACCATTCCAATTCCTGCAAAAGCACTCCAAATGCTCAATAGATAACAGCTCAAAGACATGGCTGCAATACAGAGCAGTCCCTTTTCAGGAGCTCCTCTTTCACCTAAGCCTGAGGCAGGATGCTCTGTGCAGACTGCTCTAAAATTCCTGGTGCAACAGCCCTGAAACCACCCCAAATGATGGGCATTACTTCCAGCACCCTGGGAGCATGCTCCAGATGAGGAGCCATTCAGAGGAATTCTTTCCACACAGCCAGGCTGGGATTAAAGTGAACCGTGACTGTTTAAGGAGGTTCCCCCTCTGTCCCATAATTCCATGTACCTTTCCAAAGGTGGTTTAAAACAAACAAAAGGGATTTTCCCCAATCATTGAATAGCATTTGCATGTTATATACATCCCAATCAGGCCTCTAGGTGCACCAATCACTGTTACACACAAGTGACTTTAGGAGATGATCTCCTAATGATTTAATGTGTTCCTCTCCTTCAGTTGTTCTAACTGGGAACATAGAAACAGCAATGTACTCATATTACAAATTTCAACTTCAGTGAGCCACTTGCCAGAGGGTATTTTAGGTGTTAGCAATTTAACTTAGTGCACTGCAACTCAGGTGGAGGTGTTAGAATAAAAGGCTGCACCCATAGACTCCTCTGATATATTATACACTATAAAACCATTTTTGCTGTCATGGGTTCCACCTCTTACTGGTAGTTTTCTGAGGGTTGTAGCTTTACCCCCTCTTTTCTACTATTTCAATAATTCCTCAGAGGTGGCAGTAAAGGACTTTTGTATAAAAAAATTTTGAATGCCAACTGGTGCATGGTGACAGTCACAGACCTCTTTCAGTTCTTGTGATTCAGGCACAGTACAAGAAGGTAAAAAGTCCCAAGGCTATTAGCTATGACTAAAAATGTGCATGTCTCAGTTGTCATCAGTCAAGACTAGAGCCATGGTTTTGTCAAGCTGTTTTTCTAAACCTTACATATTCTTTACAATTAAGTGGTAAAACTAACGAAGCTTAAGATATAAGGACAGGAAAACTTAAAGCAGAACATTTGGATGTTTCTATATTCCAGTGAAAGGTGCTTATTTAAATGAGATGCAAAACAGCAAGAGAAGACAGTTTAGAAGAAAGACTATTTTTAGAGGTGCTTTGCATAATCTATGAATAAATCTATTCACTTTTCACCACTTAAAACAAAAGAATCACAGTTTCTTATATCCCAGTCCTAGGTACCCTTTAACAATAATAAAACTGGATAGACTACAATAATAGAATGACTTTACTGGCACCCTTGATAAAGCTGATTCCTTTCTAGCTTTCCAGATTGGCTGTTTAAAGAGCCAGATCTTGAAAACCTGAACTTCCCAGCAGCAACATGATCAGCAAATCCTCAAATCAGCTCTTATTCTGAAGTTAGAGCTCAGAGTGCTCCATCCCTACATCAACAGCTCCTATTAGTTCCAAGTTTAAGCTGAAGTGCCCCAATAGCACCTGCAGAACTGCACAAAGAGAGAAAGGCTTTTAACAGGCAGGCAGGTGCAGACATTTAGGTCTTCAGAAAGCAAAGTTAAATAATTCTAGTCATTAAAAGCCAGTATATATCCCAGAACATCTGTAGCTCTGCTCACAGAGACTCCTTCCCAAATGTATTCACTGCAGAACATTTCATCACCTCTTGCACAGGGTGCAGAAGCAAATATCAGCTCTCCAGGCAGATCAAGCAGCAAAAGCTTCATCCTGTTACAGTAACTCTACACACAAGAGCAGATTTCAGCCAGGACATCAGTTGCAAGTTCTGATGGCAGTGAACAGACAAGGACATGAGGGGTAAATATTGTACTTTATCTTCAGCTGATTCCCTCACTTGACATCATCTTTAAGCATACCTGGGGTTAGACTTTCACATCTGCCAAGCACAAAGTAATGCATTCAAAACCACTTCTCAATAGCACTGACATTCACACAATACTGCTGCCATCTTACTCATATTGACATCCCTACACACATTACTGATAAGAGGAAAGCTTTCCAATCACATGAGTTGTTCTTCCTGTCACAGAAACATCTCCAAAGCCCCAGCAAGGGTGAAGAAGACAGCAGTGCTCAGTCAGCTCTGCAGCCCTCCTTTGTGTCCTGCACATCCAGCAGGAACAAGTCAGAAACTGCCTGCCTGGAACACCATGCCTGGCTGTCTGTCAGCCCCCTGCTCCTCATAAAATGGTTTTGAGCTTTACTGGACTCACTTCTTCCCTCCATATGCTGCTACAACAGTGAGCAGAAAGAATCCTGCTCATGTCTTCTTGCAATTTACAGCTGGTAACACTCTGCCACAGAAATGCCCACAGTGTATTAAAGCTAGAGAGAATTCTACATCTTGATAAGAAATATCTGTTTAATTAACAAGCTCCAGTGATAACAAGCTCTAAAATACCTTTATAAACATTTACTTTTTTGTGATATATTTTAAGTCAAACTTAACTCTCAATCCACATATGGGTCACTCACTTAAGAAGTGGAACTGGATGACCCTAGTGGGTTCCTTTTAACTAAGAACATTCTGTGATTCATGTTCACTCATTTCAACAGAAAGACAGCTGCATGCAAAGCCAATAAAACCTTTAAAACTTTCCCTTTCATACTAAAAATATTTTTTTTAGAAAAATGTTAAACATTTTGGTCCCTTTTGGGATAGGTTCAATGCATAAATAACTCTTTGGGTGCAAGAATTTCCAAACTACTATTTTAGTATTCATTCATGCACAGCTCTCTGGTATGCAAATGAAGCAATTTTCTCATGTGGTCTTTCTGCTCCTTTTTTCTACTTCTCACTTGTACAATGACTAAGCTCCAGTCCCTAATGTGTCCTTGTCACTATCAGAGATGTACCTCCACCTCCATTCTCCAACTCAAAGGGGACAGGCACAATGCACCCAAATTAAGTCAGCAATTTTTTTCCAATCTCCTCTTGAACATTATTCCTTCCTTCCAGACTCTTCCTGAAGTGCAGTTCTCATATCTAAATTGCTTTTTACATTTTCTAATATTTTTGCTATTTTATTATTTTGCTCTGTTTTCAAAAAATTATGTGCTCAACTTTTAAAAATATTATTCATTCCCTATAGAATTTTCTTGTAATACTGCTAAAAATCAAATATTATGTTCATTACATAAAAAATAAATTAAGAAAGTTAATGAAAAATGGGGTTGAGTACCAAGTCTAGGACATTACCAAAAGAAGGAGAATTTTGTGTAAGTTTGGATATTCTGCAAAGCATTTTTCATTGCATTAGCTGGCAACACAACCACTTCTCTCTGAATAATGGATTGCAGCAAGCATACTTGAAAACCCATTATAGGAGTTACTTAAATATTGTATTCTAAATATAGAAATCAAGTGGAATCATTTGAAAGGGAAACATAATTTTGACAAGAAAATAAGTATATTGAAGTTGACAGAGTAAAGCAGGTCTGCTTTTTGTCATCCAATATTCCCGTGATTGCTGAGGTACCTGCAGCACAGCAGAATTTGATGACTAATGGAGCAGTGGGTGTTTTTCAGCCCTCTGCAGCTTGTGCTGATGTAGTTATGGTTGTCATTGGAAGTAACCTTCCTGAGCTTATGATTGTGGTCAGACTGTAACTGTTAAGGGATATGAGACACTTATGTGGTCTCTGTTTTGGTGCAAATCAGTTTAACAAAAGCTTTATTCACAGGTCTATCTTTGTTCTATCCTCTCTTGCTGTCTTCTTTTCTGGTGTTACAGTGAGATAGTGTGATGGTAAATCTGGCCCTGAATATTTAACCAGCAAAAACTGTTGAGCAGTAAGTAAAAAGCATTGTTGGAGAGGGGCATATCTGTAAATGGAAAGCATTTCATCCCCAATGCACTTTGAGAAGATCACATATTTAATCAGCATTGCCTTGGAAAGTGTGTTACTTTTAATCAGCATCACTTGGTTTCATTTGTACAACAGACAGATTTTTTTGCATGGTCAAATGTTACAGATTTGGGAAAAAAAGAAATAAATTAAAAACCCTAATATGCTTCTACAATCTAAAGGCTCACTGAATCTCTAATATATGAAAGTGCACAAATCTCCTAGGGTGCCACAGTAGACCTGGGGTTATGTATAAAGAGGAAATAGATTGCATCTCTCTTATCAGTTCTTGTGTCTGCTGCTGGTTTGTTGCAGCTGTAGTAATGCAGCAAATATGGCCACTGCTACTCTGTTGAAAGAGGATCTTTATAAATTCCAGTTGTCAACATGAAATCAATTCTGCTATGGGCAAAAGAGTGCTTCATCATTCCAATATTTGCACTCAGCTAAACCATATCCACGGGCTGTATGTGTCTTCATTTATTTATTTATTTGGAACTGGGACTACAACACATTTTCAGCCCAACACTACGGATCTGTGCCAAAATTACATAAAGGTTGTGCAGTGAATTTTTCTAAGTAAATGAGTCCTTCAATTTCAATGAGAGAACAAAGCCTCTAACTGGTGCACTGTGGATTCAATCTGAGCCATGCTTTCCAGTCAAAGAACAAATGATATATCATTAATTAAAGACAAAAAATGGGAAGAGAAATGATGATTACGTATCTTGACGTTCCATAATGATTTTTTTCTGTGTCTTACACCTATGGTAAATAAGCCAAGCACTCAGTAGCAATAAAGGAAAAAAACCCTTCAGTTTGCAATTTCTTTTTCTATAGTCTTTCTTCTTCCAGTGAAAGTGTCTATAAAATTTTTAAAGGAAAGTAGGTTGCTAAAATGTACTTAATTTGCCATGATAGATTGAGTCCATGCTTCAGTGACTGTAATTGAATCTGTGACCTATTTCTTTAGTAAAGTAGAAATAGTCTCTTGGGTTTTTGTCACTACCATCTTTTAATGAAATTCAAAAAGACTGTCAAAACGTCTACACTTTTTCCAGTAGTTGTTAATGTTATTACTTTACAATTTGTTACTTTTTAATTAATCTTAATAAACGTGTACACAGTCTACCTGGCAGCTGGAAATGGTAGACATCAATTCATCACTGTCACAGCGTAAAGCAAAATTAACAGGACAGAAAGGGCTTTAAAAGCAATAGAATATCTAGACACATATTGGTTCTACTTACACATACTTTATATCTCTAATTTACAGGGTCTGTGCATTACAGCAGTCCCACAGCTGAAGTTAAAGGGTCTGTCAGCATTTTAACCATAAACCCAGAGTTATTTCCAAGACATTGCAACTCAGAACTGAATTCAGGAGGGGGATTCCCAGGCCAGGAACACTCAACTCTGCCTCCTCTTTCCTTCACCACAAGGAGATACTCTCAGTACATTTCAGACATTTAGAATGTCACACCACAGGAACCTGGGATGTCACCAGGGCTGGGGGATGTCCTGACTCCACACTGAGATGAGAGAAATCCTACTTTTCTCACTCAGTGTTTCCAATGGGAATGTAGCAGGCAAGTGGGGCAGAAAGGGGGAGCTTTTATCTTGCCTCCCAGTCCTGATAGATGGGGAAGCAGAGCAAAACCTTCCTGCTCTAGACATGGCCTTACTCTCTCAATATGAGCTCTTTAGCTTGACTTTTTTCTGATACATCTAGGCAAAGTCACACTGTCAGTTCTTCCTTCATCAAGGATTGTGGCATCACTAGCTTGTGTTGATGGAGCTGGAAATAATCTTAAAGACAATCAGGTGCAACATTTTTCTTGTATTATGTTTAAGCCTGTAACTGCTGATTTATGCTCAATATTGCAGCTGCCCATGGGCAGCCTGGGGCTGGTATTCACATCAGAGAGGTCTTTAGGAGAACAGCAAAAAGCAGCTCCTGGGGCTGGGGGCAGCTCATTGTATGGTCATAAAAAAGATGTTATTCATAAAAAACAGAGAGCTACAAGAGGCTCATACCTCACCAATGCTCTAGCTGACTTTCACTTATTTCTCAAATAATTGAAAAGCTTTGTTTCCACAAAGCTGCACTTTTTAGTGAAAATTAAACCAACAGTCAAACCAAATTCAAAGTTCCATAAAAGAGATTACCTCTATTTAAAAAGTGAGTCAACTTTTGGTTTTAAAAGTAGAATATATATATGTATATACACACACACACACAGAGTACCAGACCACTAGAGTACATTTCCTCAGAGGAGGTATCATTGACAAGGATATCCAGCATATGGAGTCACTAACATGATGGACTATAATGGCTTGAAAGCAGTCATTATGTTCTATTAGGATACACAAACAAAACAGATTCCCTCAGCAGACCTTGGTATGCTTCAAAGCTATTACACTCCAGAAGAACTAAATCTGCATTTTAATTACTGTCAAGTTGCTTGAGTTTTACCCAATCTACTGGATATTATTCTCCTAAACATAATAAGGATTTAAACAAAGAAAAGTAATAAAAAATTAAATAACCAAAAGTGTAGTTGCCAATTTGAGGTTAAAGATATTAACTAGAGATATCAGAGACAAATTTTCAAAAGATTACAACCTAACCTCTCTTTTTATGAGCAGTTTTCTATCCTCAGATAACAACAGGCAAAAAAGGCAGGCTATGGTGCCACATTAATTGGTAGTGAGGTGCACACAAAGATTTAGAAATTTTCCTTCTTATTTGCACTTACCATCAGGCTTGCAGTTTCATAAATCCACCAAACTTCCTTCTTCTTTAGAAAATGAAGTTGGATGGGGAAACAGTGACTGAGGTGCTGATACCAAGAGCTGCTGCAGGACTGACACAGCCAGGACCCTGCACTACATTCACCTGGTGTTTCACTCCACCAAGAGCCACCTGACCTAAATCAGGCTCATCAACTTCCACCTGATCTTCAGCAGATCTTCCATAAACACATCAAGCAACCTCTAATCCTAGCACAATGAAGCACAGGTGAGTATGTTCATAGGAAATTTTTCTATTAAGTCCAAGAGTGGCTAAAAGAAGGTATAATTTGGGGGCTGAATAGACAGAGTGCCAACAGAGTCCACAGGATATTTCCAGTACCTCAAAAAAGCCTATCCCAGACTTGATGTCTCTTCCTGACATGTCCTTCAGTTCTGTAAGATCACAGATGCCCTGAGTCAGAAAAGCACTTAAGCTAGAAAAATGTACCTCTTGGATGATGGAAAAACCTTAGATGCATTTAATATATTTTCACTTGGAGAAACAGTGCACAAATGTCTAGTTTTAAAAAAGGAATCCTTTTAGTGTCTCCTGAGGGGTTAAACACTTCAGGATAGATTTGCATACAATTTTTTAAAAGACTAATGGCTCATTATATGATGAAAAGATTCTATTAAGATGTAGAATGGAGATGAAAGTTATTAATTTCAAAGAAACAAGACTGTATTTGTTAGGAAACTTTTTTTCAAGATACTATTGCAGGAATAAGAATCTTAATAATGTCCTTTTCCAAAAATGAAGTTGGTAAAATAATTTCCGAAGTCATTTTCAAAAAACTGGGCTGGACATTTTGGAATTCAAAGATTCCAGCCCTACAGAACACAAAGAGCTGAGGTTCCCTGCCTTGAGTCTGCATGGAAAGATGGACCACATGGCTGGCTTCTGTCCAAAAAAAGAAGAGATGCTGCTTTACACCAGATTTTAGTATGCAAAACATTTTTCAAAGTAAATAAACAAGAAACTTTGGATAAAAATGAGAAACTCAAGAGAAGATAAAGCTTTTCAATGTAGTTTGCATATATTCCCCATAGAATAGAAGAACATTAGAACAGTATATTAGCTGTCAATCAATACATTAAACCAATGAAGACAGATTTTTACCATGTTCTCATTTTGGAAGAAATATTTAAGTCACAATCTTCCTGGCATACTGTTTTTAATCTAACAGAAATGTATCAACTGTATCAAAATAAACCTAGAAGAGAAGAATGAAATCAGACTAAAAGCACTGTCAGTAGAAGTCCTGAGCTTACAAGGAAGATTGACAATATTATTAAATTTCAGCTTTATCTCAGTAATTTTATCTAGATTTCAGACTCACAAGGCTTTGAACATATGTAAATTAAATCTCCTGAAGGGAAACTGATACATACACACAAATGTGAACGATTTAAAAAACAAACAGAATAGTAGCAAGAATCAAAACTGCCAAATTTTCCATCACACCTAGAATCATTCTGTAACAGTCTAGAAGAAATGCAAGGGGAGAAGTGCAGAAAAGCCCCCACCATAAAGGGTGGGCAGTTACATTTTTTCAATTATGAAAATCCAAATGCATATAATTAGGGATCTGAACACTTTTGCCAACCTTTGAAAAGAGAGCAAGGTAATTCAAGAAAAGGAAGTGAATAGGAGTAAGCAATGCAACTGTCTGCAGAACACAAATGCCATAGCTACAATTTCCAGGCTCAGGGGACAAAATGGAGAAACGAGTTCTTAAAAATTACATTGGTGAGTTACAGCTCTGCACAGACATTAACATTTTTATATAAAATGAATTAGTGATTAGGTCTGGATACAATTCTGAAACAGAACTCTAAAGCACACCTGTGGCTTTTCTGGAGGATCCTCCTATTGTGCCACTGTCCTCAGTGAGGATGAAAACATGTCAGCATCTCAAAGAACCCACTTGGCAAATGTAGTAAACAGCAGAGGTTTGGTGCTCTTGTTTGTTTTAAAGAAGTAAGAATTATTTACTTCATACATATTTAGAGCACATGAAACCTGTGCTCTGAGCTGGAAACAGCATCTTTCATGATTTGGAGGAAGAGAGAAAGTCATGATTGCTTGAATAACTCCCAAAATTAAACCCTCTGGGACTGAATCTTCTGAAAATGCAAAGAATGAAGGTGATAGAGGAATCATACTGTGTTGCATAGTGATGTTTAAATCTTGCATGTAAAGAGAGCCAGAGAATGCATTTAGAATCTAGAAAACTTCCCAGTTAAACTTTTTCTTCTCCTTTTAGAGGAGAAAAAAAAAAGTTTTTTCTCCTCCTTTTAGAGACTTTGAAAGTTAAACTAGGTTCCATACTGCAAGAATCTCAATGGAAGGGTGAAATATTTTCATGTCTTGCAATGGATAAAAAACGTTTGGCAGCTGGTCAAAAGTTTAGGAGAAGCTGCACAAAGCACAACAAGATGAATAGAAAAGATGCCTTGGAGCAGTGAAATGGAACAACAGGACTTGGGAAAGGTCATTCACAACAGTAAAACTACTGAACATTTTAATCACAGCCTGGTTCTCTGCTGCTCTCAGCCTTATTTCACTGTCATTTGTACCAGTGTAAAATGGGTGCAAGACGTTATTCAAACACTATTTCACACCCACTTTTGCTGCTATTAACCACCACTGCAAGGTGTGAGGCAGTAGCTTATCCACCTCCAGTTCTGCAGCAGTCACAAACCTTTGGGTCAGCGGGAATGCAACTTCACAAAAATATATTCAATTAAACTGTACTTTACACAGAACTTGACATTTGAAAAGAAATAGAAAAGAAAGGGTCTTTCATGCATTATAAATATTATTTCTGAAACTGTGCACATATTTTTACTCTAAAGGCCCCCCAAATACCACCACTAACATTGTAAAATAGGTGAGTAGAGACAAAATACCACTCTCATCAAATCCCTATTTGAAACAGAGATTTAGGGATGATATAAAAGTCACAAGAAGACATATTCAAGAAGTGGTTGATTGATTTTTCTAGATATTCCAAAGCATTCTAATTCTTAGAAGTGTCATTTAAGAGTCTTTGTGGTGATCTGGAGAAAACGAAAGTGGATTCCAGGGGTAAAAAAAGAGAATTTTTTTCAGAGAAATCAGTGAGGAGGTTTTGTATACACAGATTTTGCATCCATGTCTTTTTAGGTCTTAGAGAGGCATCTAACAGAACTGGCTCGCATTCCCTTGGAAATAAATATGTTAATGGCATTCCAAGAGTAGGCTGAATAGGGAATGCTGTAACAGGACAAGGGGTAATGACTTTAATTGAAAAAGGGTGGATTTAGATTAGATAGATTAGATTCCCTGTGAGGGTGGTGAGGCCCTGGCACAGGTTGCCCATAAAAGCTGTGGCTGCCCCATCCCTGAAGTGTCCAAGGACAGGTTGGGTGGGGCTCTGAGCAATGTGGGACAGGGGAAGGTGTCCCTGCCCACAGCAGGGGGCTGGAATGAGATGATTTTTAAAGTCCTTTCCAACCCAAACCATTCTATGATTCTACCATAACAGAGCAAGAAGTGAACTCATAATTTCCTTTTACATTTAATTTAAAAATAATTACCACTATTCAAAAAATGCAGCAACAAAATCTTCCTGTATTCTTTTAGAGTTTGGAATAATGGCAAAAACCTATTCATTTTAAGGTTACTAAAAGTTTGTCTGCTTTCATTTCCATTTATGACTGCCATGAAACCAAAGTGGCTTAGTTTATGAGTTTAACAGAAATAAAGAGAGAGTAGAGATGCAATGTGAGGTGCCAGGTGAGGTTCAGACTCTTTTCTCTGGTAAAAATGACAGGACAAGAGGAAATGGCCTCAAATTCCTCCAGGGCAGGTTTAGATTAGATATTAGGAAAATTTCTTCACTGAAAGGGTGGTGTGGTTGGAACAGGCTTCTCAGGAAAGTGCTGGAATCACTGTCCCTGGAAGTGTTCAAAAGTGTATCAGTGACCTTAGAGGTCTTTTACAACCCCAGTGATTCTATGATACTTGCTTGCTTTCCTGCATCATATGGGTACCATGAGAATTACTCACAGCACAAACACTATTTTGATGTACTTGCATTACCTTCTCTTTCTATCTATCAACAGAAAATGGAATACATTTAATGTCAGATATCACACTAACAGTAAGGAGTACACATCCCCAAAGAGCTGGGAAATGCACTGCATTATTTCCTCCTTTTATGTCCACTAAATAAGTGATAGTCCCAAAAGCTCACTCAGCACTTGATTCTGCCTTTTAAGTTTGTTTCTTTCATTACCTGACAAGGTGTATGTGCTACACATTGAACAGCTACTTCCATCTCTCTGGTGTGGATTTTACAAGGCTTAGTTTCTTCAGCATTTCCAACAAGCCTAACAATACTAAAAAATTAAATCTAGTAAATAATTCCCATTTGACAGAACTTTACAAATTTCTCAGAGTCCACCAGCATGGGACAGACCTGCACAGGAAAGAAAAAGTGGATTTCACTCCCATCATCAAACTGTGTGAAGCAACAGCTCTGGACAAAGGACCTTTATTTGTCTGCACTGAGGCCAGACAAAAATGTATGAAGAGCCTGGGAATACTCAAAGCTCTGAGTGCTGTCTGAAATACTTCAGTCTTTCCTTTCCTGTCCAATCTGGCTTGCTGTTTTTCATCACAGGGCAGGTTCCTGACTCACACTGATAGAGTCAGAGGAAATTTCCATAGCAAATGAGTAACTTAAGCTCAGACACTTGGATATTACTGCATGTTTAATGGTGCTTGGCTGCACTTTTGCTGGGTTATACGGGGCCACAAGAAAGAAGTCACGTTTCAAAAAGTGGCAGAATCTGGCTCTTAACCATATTCTTTCTTTAGAACTTGGTTTCATAAATGCTCCTCTGAATTCCTGCAATAGTTCGTGATGCTCCTGAGCAGTAAAAAATTGGCTCCACAAATTTCCTTGGTCCTCTATCTCATTTCCCTCCTTCTTGTAAGAGCTGGTGTTCCCCATTTTGTTTTTAAATATTCATGATGTCTTTTTTCTTTTCTGGATTCAACAAGTGCTACCTCTGTGGTGTATTCCAGGGGGATTTCCTCATGCAACCATTTATATTCCTATCTCTTCCTGTTTTGCTACTCAATGAACTGATTTAAAAGTCTTCAAAATACCAAACCAGCATATATGATCTGATTATTTTAGGATTGTAAAAAAAAAGATTATTTTTAGAATGAAGCTTGCATTCAACTTTTAGTTCATCTGTAGCAGACATATAATAGTCTTAAAGACACTCACATGATTTAATATTTTATCTTATCAAATTCTTATACATATGCACAAGATATTAAGCAATATTAAGTACTTTTTTCAGCTTATGCAAGAAAAACAACCTTTTGTGTGGTCACAGCATTTATATAATTTTCATAAAAGAATATTCAATTTTCTGAGTATATATTACAATATCAAAGTTTGAATCTTTACACTGGAACCTGTTCATGGTTCTACACATGAATGTTTTATTCTTCCTTCTACTTCTCCTTTAAAATGTAATTCTAGGTGTCAGTGTTCTCATTTTGCTGTATGTAGAGGGTTTGAAAAAAACACAAACCTTATTTCTCCTAACTCAAAACCATTAACCACTCACTTGCTAAAAAAAAAACCCAAACAGAAACAAACCAGCCTAAAACCACCCCAACAAACTAACAACATTTTGTACATTGAGCTAAACCAACGCTACAAAAAACAAACCCACCCCATCACCTTCTTGTGCAAAGCTTATGTTGTAACTAAAGCTGAAATTGAATTACACCCCTGTTGTTTCCCTGTAAAAAGGCAGAAATCAGGCAGTTTTTACTCCTGGAATGACTTTACAGTTTTCTCTAGTCATGACAGCCCTAAGTGCATTGCTCTGTGGGCTCAGTAATCAGGTCACAAGCATCTGTGAGCATGCATTGGGTTTGTGCAAACAACTGTGCTCGGAGGTCAAGCCAGTTGATGTGTGCATACACATGACTAATGAGCTGTTTGGCACTGCCCATCCATGAATTCCCTGCTCATACAGGGGAAAAAAAATCACAAAATACAGGCATACACCTGCATGCTACCTAATGTTTGATGGCCAGGTTTTGCTTTCTCACCAAACAACATTTTGTGGTCATTATTTGTGTCTTCAGTAATATTGCTCTGGATTCATACTGAGAGTGGAATTTGCTTCTAGTCTTAAAAAGTGGATTTAAACCTTGAGAATGAATCTTAACTGCATTTCTTTTAGAAAACTAATCTAGCAGCCTCTTAGAATGAAAATAGCAAAATATTTTCTCTACAGAAAGTATCTTTGACCTAAATAGAAAGGTTAGTCCATCAAGTGGTTCTTAGTTCTGAGATTTTTTTTTGCAACAGTATTAAGTAGTAGTTAGCCCTGATATATATAACTATGGACATTAAGAAACTTTAAAGTTATTGTTTTGAGAAGACAATTGGATTACAGTGAACTGAACTCTTCCCTTAAAACCAGACAGGGTACTTCATAAGAAACAGACCCTACATTTAATCTTGGTGAAATGCAATAATTAGGTTTGCAATTCTCATGGAAATATTGATGGAAGCTATGCAAATTAATTAGCAAAACAAGTAGTTAGTTAGCAAAAAGGCCAATAGCCTCAATAAATAGCTTTCTCCTACACACTGGTGAGTTGAAATAGTTTTTGCAATCAATACTAGAGTAGGTGTGCATCCATCAAATGCACTGCAGCCTGCACGATGGAAGTGACAGAACAGGATCCGGGGTCAGAGCAGCCCACAGGGAGTGTCTGAGCTGACCCAGCACCATCACCAGCCAAGCCCCACACCACAGACATAGAGGAAATACATACAACCCTGATCAAACAAACCTTTATCTAAAAAAATTCTATCCAGGCCTGAACCTATGGATTCCATAAATGATTTTGTTAATCCTGGAATAGCTCTGTGTATTTTTTTTTCTAATCAGAAAATGACAAATATGTATGTGACTATCTGAACTGTGTGGGACAATGCTACAGGCAAGAAACTGAGTGTCATTCATTTGCACAATTACATTCACTCTTTCCTGCAGCATAAAATTTTTGTTATATTTACATTTTGTGTGTTTTCTCACATTTTTAATAGGATTTCATTTTCCTCCAGTGCAATAAAGACTAATATTAAAGTCATTTTCAGCCAACACTATCACATGAAAGGAAAAGAGCTAATGGATATAGAATAAATAACAGTAAAAAGGACACAATAGGAGGTTCTCAAAAAATCAGAGGTTTGGGTTTAGTTTTTTTCCCCAAAGAAGAGGAATTTCACACTTTCGCAGTTATTTGGCACTATTTGCATAACATTTTGAGCTACAGCTTTTAGTCAGTGGTTTATGTCAGGTTTGGCTTAGACTGCAAATAAATAAAAAAAGTCTCTTTTGTTACACAAAGAGCATATCTGAACCTGATGAATCTCAGAAGATGAGCAAAGTCCCTAAATTTCTAATAAGATTCTAGATCAGACTTGTGAAAATGCATTTTCACTTAATCTTCTGGTTTCTTGTTCAGAGAGAAGAAAGTCTCTTGAACACAGCATGAAGAAAATGGATGCAAATGAATCTGCAGAATGTCCAGAGGTGCTCAGCTCAAAGCTCCTACGCACAGAGCCTGGAATTTGCTTGCTTTTCAAACTTACACGTAGAATTAAAACTTGGCTTAATCCTGTCATTCTGGCAACTCACCACCAACAAGTAGTGGTGCAAAAGAAACTCTGACCTTGTCCTCATCACAGGTTCTCTGGTAACTGTGTAGAAAAGCACTTTCAGTGTTCATCTGGACACAAAATACAACTTTTCTATTGTGCACCAGAGTTTAACAGGGTTTTTCTCTCTAGGTAAGACAATCAGGTAATTATTTATGACAAGATAACCATATGCCAAAGAAAAAAGGAATTCCAAAACTAAACTAGGAATGTATTTTTAAAGAAAATTTGTTACTCAATCAAAACATATAGTTCAGTTTACATAACTATCAGTCAAGTTATTTCCTTTAAAGAAGAAGGTGGAAAAAGAAAATAATACTATCCATGAGAACTTGGACTGACATTAAGATATGAACACTCATAGCTGATTCCCTTCAATGGGTAACAAATCTAGAGTGATTTTAAAGTTGGGTACATGAATAAAATTTCCTTTTCCTGAGTTTGGTATCACTTATGAGTCAGTTCATTTCTAACTAAAGACATGCTCAGAATGCTAGGAAATTAACCACTACCGTTTAACACATTAAACAACTGGGGCACCATTAAAACAAACTTCCTAAAATTTACAGTGATGAAACTATACAATGAAAGGATAAATATAGGCTTCTTCTAATGTTCAAGTAATCCTTTTTGATTAGGATGGCTGCCACAATTGTGATATTTAACAGTTGAGTGTCACTTTAAATCTTAAAAAATTGTGTAAACATTAATTATAAATGAACATTAATAATACACCTCTGTCTAAAGTATTTAAGTATTTATTAACACTACTTCACAGGCAATATGACAAAGAAAATCTCAAATTTCAACTTCAAATACTTAAATTTAGGAACCAAATACTGTATTAGCTTTACATTATTTTCAAAAGCTAAATGAAGCAATAACATAACTTGTAATTTATAGGTTCCAGAGGTCTCACCCTATCTGGAGATCAGGCTATTTATTTAATACCCAGTAGTACTCCAGGTTTGGGACAGCAGCTCAGGACCACACAAGGTAAGCAAAGTACTGATTTGTGATTCGTGATGCTTAATTTCAGCCCTACAGATGCTTTAGGCGCTCAGTTTCTTTTTTTAAGGATCTATCTGTAGTCAACAGGAACTGAAAGGTATTTTTGGTTTAGGTCTTTCTATCCAAAGAGCTGTGTCTAACCTAAGAGAGAAGGAGGAAAAGTCGATGAACACCTCACAGCAGCCATGCCTAAACCCCATGAAGCACATACAGCCCAAATGTGCAAGGCATCCACAACAGTGGATCCAGCATCAATTCAAAACCAGCAAGAGCCAGTGTGCTCCAAAAGATCAGACTGCCATCACAAGAAGACAATTGTAAGACTGTGCAAGGGGTATGCCTCTCTCCAAAGTGCTTGTTTATTCCAGCAAACAGCTAAATAGCTCTTATGCGAGACACTATTTATTTTAATAGCTTACTATGATAATAAAAAAATTATTATGCAACAGATGCCTCGTAATTAAACTTTAAAAAGCTGCACATCACAATGCTGTGCAGAAGAGTCCCTTAAATACACAATTCAGTGTTCATGTAGAAACAGATTAAATGCTTGGACATGGATTTATCCACACAAAATATTCTTCCAATTGGGCAGATGCATTTTATAATCTATATGTATATTATTAAAACTACTATGAAAGGGCTTGATTCTTTATGCATAATCAGTTCCCATTGAATTTAAATTACTTTCAGTAAAGCACCGATGCAGATAAAATTCTCTAAATGTACAGAATATTAAGCAAATGTTTATATTAAAAAACTGCTTTCAGGTGAAAACGTGCTCAGCCAAGCACAACCCCCATAGTGCCCTGCAGAATATTAATGCTCAGTAGATCACGAGATGCCAACACGTATTCCTATGTAAGAGCTTGGAGTGGGAGAAAAGGTAGCATTCAGATGACAAACCTTAAGAATAGAAATGTGCAAACACATGGGGGTGATACTATTGAGATGCAAATGAAGTTAGAAATATATGGAATCAAACCAGCCTAGAGTCAGGAGTGTCTTGTAAAACAGGGACAACAGCATGTTTAGCATGAGCAGCTTCAGCTGGCCCCTGTGCCCACAAGAATTTGCATAAAGGCACCTAATGGTGAATAGAAATAATGTGTAACTCTTACTGGAGATGGATGCAAACCAGACTACCTGAGCCAGCCTCAGTGGGGGCTATGGGATCTGGGATAGGAATCAAAATTTCACATGCAAGCTAAAGTCTGGTCAAAGTGGAAAAAACAAACACAAAGTGAGACTAGTGACACTGTAAAGGACATTGGCACTTGGGTACACTTCTTTCAATTTCAAAGGAAGTTGTAAGTATGAGCTAATACCTTAAGAGCAAGGGTACCAAATCCATTTAATAGTCATGATCCTAAATGCAAGTTTTTCTTCCTCTTCACCTGAGGCTCAAGGAATGGCTCATGATGCTGTTTGTGCAGCCCAGCAGGAGTGAGCAGGTACTGTCTGAGTGATCCTCGGGGTCAGCAGAGCAGGAGGAAAACAACTGTGGGAATTGTAGCCCTTCCACCAAACTCAGTTGCTTGGGCTTTTGGGTGTCAATAACAACCTGCTGCTCCTAAATGACCTCAGTTCACTCCAAAGAAGTAATCCAGGTAACTAGTCCTGATTAATTGTCCAAACTGTCTCAAAAATCTTTGCATTCAAGAGATGGAAAAAATAATGCAAATTGTTCTAAACAAGGAAAATCTGTGACAGCATTTCACTCCCATTTATTCATGGTGGCATTTGCTTTAGTAATGCACCACCCACTCTATATTGATTATGGCAGGACCCTGGACTAGACACCTCAATTCAGACAGCTGAAGATGATTCTTTCCTGCATCTCCTTCCAGACAAAAGAGAGGCCAAATTAAAAGTCAATAACTTTCTGTGGAAAATACCCCTTGCATTATTTAGGCATTCTTCAGGGCTGAGTTCTACTGGATGAAAACAGTCTAAATTATAGATTTTACTGTTTTAATTAGTTCTGTCTGTGAGTTTAAAGACTAACAATCTCTGGAAACAGTAAAAGGAACAGAAAATTTTATTGCACTGCCAAAAGTACATATTTATTAGACTGCTTTGGACAGCTTTAGCAGTAGAGCTCTGTCTACCTGGTAAGTACATCCCAATAGTAACCATAAGTGCTCCTATGTGATTCAGATTTTACTCAAATATTCAGAAAACTTCTATTTACCTTGATGAGAATGAGCTTAGGATGGGCCCCTGCAGCTCCACCATTTAATAAGAGCTCACACTATTTCTTTCAGATCAAAAATTGGAATTGCTGTATCATGTAAATGTTATTGCTTCAAACAAAAGATTGGTGTTGTCCTAGCAATTAACTGTCTGGTTAATTAGACCTCTTTCCTTTTGCTCAGCAACCTGCATTCATGTGCATATACTGTTACAAAAACAAACTAATACGATTTACACTGCTTGTGCAGAATTGCTACATGATTAGCAATAACGAAAAAATTAAGTTTTATTCCAAAAACTAAAAATCTATTAAAAATGGAAATGTAGCTTTTCTACAAGAAGCAAGAATCCAATAAAAATGTGAATTTTGTCATGTGGAGTGATGGATTTGGAGCACTCAAGAAGGACAAATGAATCATGCTGAGCTGTTAATATCCCTGCCAATTCTATGGTGTTCCACGAGCATGTGAAACTGTCTTTGTTTGCTTTCCTAACAACCATCTCTTACAAGATTCTCTGGGAACATAGGAAGCTTCTGTAGTGGGATAATTGTTTCAACAGCTTGGACACTGATTTTTTTTATGAGTAATAGAGGACTCAGATCATTACTATGGAGTGTAACACTTGATGTCAATGGGCACACTGACAGTAATGTGCAAAGATGATTAAAAAATAACTTTCTTGTAAGAAAAGAAAGTGGCTTTTATTGGTTAATTTATGTCCATTTTGCTGCTGTTATGAATTTCTAGTTTATTATTTTTTAATAATAGCAATCATACTTTTATTTATTAGGCAAGGGTAGTAAAGACTATGAATTATTAAACCTTAACAGAGATAGAATCACTTCAAAGATGCATTAGAGTACTCTGATTATGTGGCCACTAATGCCCTAAAAATAAAGAGCCCTACATATTTAGAATTTATTTCAAAAAGGCCTACAATGCACCTTTGAACCTATCAGTATTTTACAGCACAATACTGGACAGATGTTTATAAAATGTTTATAATCTATAATATTATTTTCCAGCTTCATAAAATCAATCTTTGAGGAACTGAAAATAAATTCACATATACAATTTGAGGCACACATTTTTCAATCGACACAAGCAGATATACAGTTCAAAAAAGGAAATAAAATTTCTTCAAATCTGTCTCAGGGGGAGCTGCCTCCTTTGCAATAAAACAATCTCCCACCACATGACTAAGCCACTAAATAATTCAGGGAAAGGGCACCAAATATGAAGAATAAAACCACATTGAGTACCTTGAACAAAAGTGCGACAGATCTTTCCTTTTTATCTATGTATATAAAAAAAGACAAAACCAACAAAGAAATCCTTATTTTATTCTGTTTTTACATCATGGACAATCCCTTCTGCAAGGCATTGCAAAGTGTGTGCATACATAGATATGTAAAGTTGAAATTTGGGGAAATACTCTTAAGAAATCCTAAAGGAATTGACTGATAAAGAAAAGCAAACTATTGAAAAAGTAAACATATTTCATAGTAGTAATAAATGAATCACACACAGTCCAATAATTTGAATAAAAACAAGGAAAACTCATTGTCATTTATGAACTATCTTACTCCTTAAACAGTAAGTAGGATTATTTGTTTGTTCTGTTGGGCACTGGGTTTTGGGTTTTTCTTGTTTTGGTTTTGATTTTTAAGAAACTCCAGCACGACAGCTTGAAGTACTATTATATAGATAAGAAAAGATAAGAAAAAAAATAAAGATAGAACAGTTTCAGTCTGAGGAGGAAAAAAGTATCAAATATATAGCCAAGAATATGACTTTTGGAGTTAATTATTTAGAAACAGCTCAAGATGGTGTGTAGCTCCTATTAATAGTCTGTAGAAATAATGCCACTCCAAAGAATGTACCAGATGGTGGAGAGACACTGAAAGGAAAAGCATTTTCATTCCATGTGCTTCTAACAGTTATCTGATCATCCAAGTCCTTAGGCATTCTGGTTTACTGAAGGTATCAGTTAAAAAATTAAAAAATATCTGATATCATGTTGGGACATGAATCTTAATGCCAAAATGGCACATATTTATTTCCTGTTAATGGCAGATGTATGTATGTGCTCCAGCTAAGAAACAGCATACTCAGGAAATTACATGATGATCTATCATAAAGTTTGGGTACTGATAACAGAATGAATATATTTCAGAAATGTGCAGATGCCTTATTTTATAAGCCTAACATTTTTCTATTATTAATGTGTGTACAGCAGCACAGATAGCCACTAATGGATATTGAAATGATAAATTTATTTTCTCATTCTCTTTGTTGAGCATTCTGCCCTAGGAGATTTACTACTGTACTGGGAGCTTCTGTCAGGATCTCCAAGGCGCTTTTTGTAGGTATTTTAAATTTGTGGGGAGTGGATTAGACTGTGAGATGGATGAAAATACCCTTGCTCTGCAGAGCCCATCCCTCCCCACTGCCTCTGGGACAGGAGGGGTGCACAGGGGTTTTGGGTGAGGGCAGGAAATGCCCACCTTGATTTCACAGGGCCCCACTGTGACCCCAGCTTGGGGAGTTGAGCTCCACTCGCCCAGACTGGCCCCTCCTTCTACACTCACTGGTGTGCCAAACACCCTCTGATTTTCACAGTGCAGGCGCCATGAGCTGGAGCTGATATGCAGAGACACAAAAAGAGCCTAAAGAAAGAGGTTGTGGTGCCAGCACTGGCAGAGCCTGGCCGTGGCAGCAGAGCCCCAGCTGGGCACAGCTGTGCTGGGAGAGCCCTGGGTCACTGAGTGTGAGCCCCGGGGACACTCACCCCGAGGGGAGCCCTTCCTTCCAGCACCCTGCTGGGATCATCTGAAACCTCTCAGCTGAACCCACGGGTGACACCTCATGGGACACCTCATGGCACCCCAAAAGTGACACCTTACAGCACAGGCTCCTCCCAGCCCTGAGGAGGGGCTGGCATCACAGGACAACAACAAACATTCCAACCTCTCTTCACTGCTTCCCCATCACTGATTGCCATTACCAAGGACTGGACACTTCTTAATTGATGCTTTCAGTTCATAGTACATTAATTAATTGTACCTAGACTTCTTTTCATCTCTTGAAATACATAATATCACAATGGGCTCAAACAAAGGACTGTAAAAGCAATCTATATTACTGCTAAATAAGAGTATTCACTACTTTTTATCTTAGCTTTACATGCCTTGCAAGTGTTTTACCAACATTAAAACCCAGTATGCTTTTTAAAAATGAATAAGGTATATTAAAAAGAGTATATTAATAGTTGTACATATAACTTTTTTATAATTTTAGTCAGGTTTATTATTTGGTGTACTGTAAATCAAATTAAGTACAAATATTAGTACTGACAGCATGTGCATAATCAGTTTTTAATCTTTACTGCCTGAGCATGTATTCATTATAAATAAGCAGGCATAGACTTCTGAGCCATATCTGGGCATATGAATGGCACATTTAGATGTACACTACAGTCATTTTTACATATGTTGCTCACACATAACCCTGTGATGATTTAGTTGTGATTTTCAGTAGCTAAGAATACAAAATGCTTGGAAGAATTTCAGAACTATTTTAAAGAAAATCAGTTACTGTAAACTTAGAGGTTCACATTTTCTGGTTCATTTCAATTTCCTCATCTGAAAAGATATAAATTACTAAGTAAATCCCATTACAAGTAATATAGGGTTAGGAATTTTTCCCCCTTTTCCACACCTTGACAAAGTGACAACACAGAAATTTCACTGTACACCTTAATAAGAAGAATATTTTATAAATGAGCAAAGGACCCAGAAAACCCTTGTAGCAGGAAGATAAAAACGTGTTTTCCTTTTTAAAGAAAGCCATTATATTGTTGTTAAATGTCACAGTTAAAGAGCTTTCAACTACTTTGCAAAAAATATTCTATATATGATGGAAAATACCAATTAGGTTCTAAAATGTGATGTCATTGCATTTATTGCATGTACTGAAACATGACTAATCAGATTAATTTTAAAAAATCTGTTTTTATTTTGCCATGCTCCTTCCCTTAAACACTCTACCAAAGCATGTGCTGACTTTAATTGTAACAAGTCATTATTGTATTGCATGACCATCTCATTCTCTAGGTTAAAAAAAGTAATATAGATAAGTACTCAGCAGGCCGAAACAATTTTACTAGAATAGGATTTAGAAAATTTAATATCAGTAATCTGCCTATAGGCAGGCAGACAGATTCAATGTACTTTGGAATTCTGTACCATACCAGAAAAGAACAAGTATGAAGGTGTTATGCACACTAAGAGCTATCCAAGCTAACTGTTAAATGTTGCACTGTTTGTTGGCCAAATCAGGATTGATACAGAAGAAGAAAATAGGGAGTTTAAATATTTGAGCTAATCCTCTTGCACCTATAAATTAACATACATTAGGAAAGGTTAAGCCTGGTTACAAATCCCAGTAAATCAAGAAGATTGAACAGCTCTAACAGTATTGTTTAACAGTATTCTGAAATATCCATATCCATCGTTCTGCACTTCTTTTGTGGTCCTACAGTGCCTGGGAATAGCTGACTTCCCATTTCAGGTCATGAGGGAATATTTATTTCAAAACTGGAACAATCTGCTGTTGATATAGGATTTTCCCCCTTCTTTTATTGAAAGACTAAAAAACCTAAAGAGACTTAAAATGATTAAAAATAGTATCTTAATATTAAGATGTAATATAGATATATCCATTAGTTGATTGTGTCTGTGCCCCCTGTCTGCTGAAAGGGCCTCTTCCAGAGAGAGCTGGCACAAGTCCAGAGCTCCTTAAGATTAAAAGGATTTTTATGAAAACTCTGCCATTTGACATGGCACCTTGTACCTTTTAGGTTATATCAAGACCCAGAAGCCTGCAAAGGGCAGACAGTAACACCCATTACAAACTGCTCACTGCTTGGAGATGACTCTGCAGCCTCAGCCCTGCATCCTGGGGGAACATCAGGCTTGGGGAGGGAAGGTATCCATGTCTTCCTGCTGATAAGTTAATGAAGAGTCACCCTGTATATATATTCTCACCTTTCAAATTTTCCCTTTTTCTTTTTATATTTAATCTACTTGTCCCAATTAATCATATGCAAAAGTCTATTTTTACATATACTCACCCTCAGAGTCCCCAAGTGCATTATTTCAACTTATACATAAGCACTTGAAGCCTGTATCCAACGCTTAATTTCAGGCCTCATAGGAAAATTAACCATAAAATTAAGGCCACAATACCCTTATTTCTCCTATGCTGCAACTGGCAACCACCCAAGACTCAATCCTAGAAACAGGAGTGGGTTGTCCATGTGAAAGTTCAGAAAATAACTTCCCCTCAGAGGGAAAAGGCGTGTTAAAGATGTAATAATGCCTATGAGCTGTTCCTGATCTCAGAAGGGAAATCTTACACAGATTTCATATACCTTTGAAATCCTCATTACACTACAAGAAACAAAAAAGACCAAAAACCTCTTGCAGACCTATCATGCCTATAAGGAGATTAAAATCTTCCCTTGCACACTGTCTTTGAGATGTGGAAGAATATTATAGAAAACCACAAGAATTTACTATAAAAAGCACAGTGAAACTCACCTGAGCAAATCTGGGTAAATTATCAAGAAGAAACAGATGGGGTCATTGCTAAGAATACAAAGGTGAAATGCAATGAAATTATAAAGGTACATTGTGGAAGTGTTGTGGTGTTGGAGTGTAACAGGAGACTAAATCTCTTGACATCTTCACACAAAAAAAAAGTGGAACAGATAAAGGAGCCAAAGGCCAGTGAAGGATGTGGAACACAGCTCTGCTGCATCTCTAAGACCAAGGAAGTTCTGTTAGCAAGTCAATAGGTTTTATTCCATGTTTAGGTGTGAGAGTTAAATGCTAGCTCTCTTGGGTGCCTATGACAATATCTCCCCACATTCTCTGCACTGATAGCTTGGGCAAGTATTTTTAAAAGAGAAGGGGTTAAATGAAACCACCTCTTCCCAATGGACTAAAGAAATTCAACTCAAACTTTCTGCCCTTCAGTTGAAAATCAGATTTGAATGTTCTGATTTCTTGTGCATCTTCAAGATTTATTCATGAGCCACAGCTGAATGCACTATATGTTGTATTTATATGAAAGAACACATTAAAAGGAAAAAAGAATAATTTCTATTATCTACCTAGATATATGTTTGTCAGCATCTGAAAGACTATTAATACTGAAAGTTTAAGCATTCAGTTACTCTTTTAAAATCATCATTCAGGTACTGCAAGGCATATAACTGCAGCATAAACAATGACCTTTAAGCGTATCTTCTTTCCCATTATCTCAACACTGTGAAACAGTGATATTGAAATCTTTGTAATATCTGCACAAAGCTATTTATTTTAAAATCATTCCATCCAGTAAACCAACTATAATTTTATTAACAATAGCAAGAACTTGATATGGCATTCAAAAGAGTACTAACATACTGTTCACCTTAGCTTCTTTTACAAAGAATCTCTTAGTTCATTTGTATTTCTGTAAAAGGGCACATGATAATTTTAATTCTTTATTAAACTTTTTCAATTAAATTTCTAAAACCTTATCAGGTATAGAGCATCTTCAGGGAACAAAACTTTCATAATAACAATACTGTGGAAGCTTGTAATCTTTAAAATGACTCATTCACTATGATTAATTTACCCTTTATTTGTATCTGTATATCTAAAGGGCAAATGTCACTTCTAGACATATTATTTCAGACAGAAAATTTTATGCAGAATTTTACTTTAGATGTCGGTCACATAATTTATGAGTAACAGTCATGAGTGACTCACTGCATTTTCTGTAAATTCTTGAGTTTCTTCACGTTTTAAAAACATCTCTTGAAGAAGAAATGCTGCTTATAGGCTGTGAAAGACATCACAGAGCTAAGTCAAGCAATATTTCTACAATTAACAGAAGCTAATTACTGCCATGTGATGAGCATTCCAAAAGTAACACTGCACACCTTATGTGCTGCAACAAAGCCATTTCAGGATCTTGCACTCCTTGGAGGGCTACATGGCAAAAGAAGTTCCATTACAGAAATTGTAAATAATGCTCAAACAGCCAGTATGGCCCTGTTTGCTTCAAACCAGAGCATATAATTACCAACAATCCCCCCACACCCAAACTGACATGAAAATCAACACATGAAAAGGAAAAGCATGTGCCTAAGTGGTACTGGGGGCTGCCTTAGTCACTGCCCAGCACAACAGCATGTGAACAACAAGCAGAAAGCAAAATCATTAAATCCTTGCAAGAATTAGTTCAGGCTTTACAGTAATAACTAGGGAATGGGACAGAGAGCCCTTCCAATCAGCTTGCTGCCAAATGGAAAACTTAGCAGAGACTGCACTCTGCCAAATTATCTGCACCAAATCATTTTCTGCACCCAGTCAACTGATGGCAACATGATGAACCCTGTGGGAACAACATTCACTGCAGGAATGGTGTAAACACAAAAGAGAAATTCTGTTAAGGAGCTTGAGATGGATATTCAGATGCAGGAATCCCTAATGCAATTGAGGCAATGGATCACCCTTGATAGATTAAAAGCTAGTAAGGGTAGAAGAAATTACTGTTCAAATGTAATGTTTATTGGCTGGGCCACACAATCACTAAAGTGATTTAGTTATTAAATATTGTATGTTTTACACTATATCTCCTTATTCAGTTTCAGAGGTTCAGCTTGCTGAGACCATTGAGATTCACAGCATGAGGAATGGGGTTGGTGAATATTTGGTTTATGTTATTGAGTGGGGTCTGATTCTGATTGGCCTGGCAGCAGCACAATTGCTAATGACTAATTGCCCACACTCTTCAGCTTCTTCCCCATCCTGTTTGTAGGGACCACCATCCTAGAAAAAGATGAGCTCTACAGCAATGAGATTACACTGACTGAGCCATGGGGTGGTGTGAGAGACTGAAAACCTGAAAGAGTTAATGTCTCAAACACTTGGCAGACAAGAAAAGAAATGTTACCATGCCAACGAGATAAGGTGCAGTGAGAAAAGAGGATCTTGTGGAGGCAGGATAGAGCTTTTCAGGGACCAACTTCCCTATCTTGGGTAACTATCTCCAAAACCAAGTTTGAGGCAGCAGTGCACTTGTGTCTCTGACAAGAGGGAAGGAGGCTGAGACCACAAGACCCTGCCCCAGCCCCTTTCTGAGAAGTCTGAGAATTAAAAAATGTGCCTGAATGAGAGCTAGTCAATAAATAGTGCAACTGAAAGGCTGGGGCATGCACCCACCCTCCAAAGAATCCAGAACAGAGACACTGCTGGAACCCTGGGTGGTGATCCAGATCTCTTTCTCTACTTCTGTTTTTCTATCTTTCCTTATTCCTTTCTTCCTCTCATTGAAAGTTTAATTCCCTGCTGCCATGAGCTATTCAGAAATGTTAAAATTGTTGCTATAAAGGGCCATTCAACCTATCAGAAAATTTAAGGTTTAAATGTCACAAACCAAACCTGCAAATTGATCATTTGGTGTTGTTTCACCTTACTTTAGCCAAATGTTGGCTGGCTCAGAGAGTGAAGGCAGTCCAGGACTGTCCTTTTGAGACCCAACATTCTGTGTGAATGAGAGAGCATGTGCAAGCAAGAAAAAGATCTGCTGCATTTTGGCAAAGTGCTACTGCCAGTGATCCATCTATATTTAAATAATTTCTTTATTTACCTTGATCTGCATTAAAATGCGCCAAATGATCATAGTTATGATTGGCAACAGCCCTTTTAGTGACTACCTTCAAGGAAAAGAGTTGTTTCCTCAGAGTCACAGAGCCAGCCACCTGTGCATGGTCACAGCCTGGTAATAACCTTGAGGCTCCTTCCCAGTCCTTTTAACCCATCTCCCCACAGCACACAGCCTTCCCAAACACAGAACCTGCCAACACGCAGAAGAGGGCAAAAGTCTGATTCCTAACCTGGCATTAACCAGGTTGTGATCCATCTCCTAGAGCAGGTGACCACTCCTGAAGCTCTAAATATCTATGAATTGGGCAGCATCCTGAAGACAGAAAAAACTGTTTTTATTTTTCTTCCTTTTTTCCTGTACTGAGCATCCACAACTACCTTCTCAGCTACAGTTAATCGACAAGCAAAACTCACCAAGCCAGTAGTGACTACTGTAACCAAAAAGACTGATTTTGCTTATAACTACTTGTTTTATCAGGCAGATATCTTTACCAGTCTCCTCCTTTCCCATTTTCTTGACCATCTGCCTACAACTCTATCCATTTATTGCTGGTAGCAGTATCTTACTGTATTTCTTTGCCACGGTGTGTGTGGCATTGACTAGTTATCAGCTCATTTCACAGACTTCTTGTCTGAACTCCTGCCAATGTTCTCATTTTTTGAAAAAGTTGAAAAGTTGGACAGAGGCATTTTTTTCTTTCTATGCTGTCTCTCTTCCAGATGGTTGACATTACTTTGAGCAGTCCTCTCTTTTCAATTTAGAAATTATTTGGTCTGGCAGTGACTTTTATTTCGTGTTTTTAGACTCTACGAGCTGGATTTGTCTCCTCCCTAAATTTGCCTTTTGACATCAATGAAGCTACAACAACTTTGCATAGTGTGATGATCTTGCTTCATCAGTGGGTCAATTATAACTGAAATGAAGCTGAAAACACTTTTCAAATAGTCTGAAATTGCACTATTAACTCAAAGCTCATAATTTTTTCTCACAAATCATGCATTTATTACTAGATTATCAGCTAATTTTATTAGTCTGGCATAGCTGGAAGTAGGATTTTCCCGTTGCGGATAAGTGATTTGAAGTTCTTCAGCCAGTTTTATGTTCCTTATCTAATAATAATTAGGCATCTTTCAGCTCTTGGGGCTATGGTGTTTAATATGTAGTACAGGACACAAAACTGCATTGAGTAAGACATTGAGGACCTGTGTTGGGTTATAACCCTTGCAAGGAGATCAACATGGGCTTCAAGTCAATAATGAAACTCAAATTTGTTTAACAGGTCTGACAAGAAATATTTTATCTGGATGGATACTAACAGAATTTAGAAATTCGAACAACAACAACAAAAAAAGAACTTGTAAACTAAGAATGTTATTTTGAAGGATCTATACGTTTCTAAAAGGAATGTCATAACAGGCGTAATGTGTGGCTTAACACTTTCTAGTTAGGCCACCTGAGCCATAAAAACTTAGATAAATAAAGCTGGTAGAATACAAGTGTAGGATCTCTATGTGTGTGTATAACATATGTATGTACATATGGGCAACTTCGCAGCTTTAGTCCACCTGAGCTATACAAGTTTCTGTAAATAAAGTTGGTAAAGCATAACCATAAATTTCTGAGTAACTAATTTAAAAATCCACACTTTTTTCTGATTTTAGCTTAAATATCAAGAATGGGGAAAGAAACCCTTGTAAAGCAGATGAAGCCTGTAAATTCTCATTCCGACTTTCCTTTACTGCTGGACAAGGCAGTCAGCACACAGGAGAGCTGTCATGTCCTTCTGCATAAATTTTCCAATGGCAATGAAACCAATGGGCAGAATTTAGGTCTTACAGCCATCTGTGAGAGCTTTCCCATTGACTTTTACTGATCCAGGATTTCATCCAGGGCTGTGCAATTATTGTTTCACTATATTATTTCCTCTGGACTAGATGGTTGCAGCACAGTTTTTTTCAAAACAACAAACATGAGCAAATCAGATAATCCTTCTCCACAATAACACAATAATTCCTCTCATCTCCAGCATAAATGTTTAAATAGGTTTTTTTCCTTTTTAAATTGCAGCCTAGAAAAATAAAAGTATAAGGGAAGATTTCAGCTTGGAAGGACCTGTTTATACTACAGGATAACTGTGGGAACTCAGTGGTATGAATCTAGTAGTTATATTTAGACATTATATTAGATAAATATGAGGAAGAAACATAGGCAGCTGTAAGGTGACCAAGGATGCCACTTCTTTCATAATACTCAGACTCTTCCTATTCAGGGCACCATGTCATGCATCAAATTAAAGAAAGGACCTTTTATTTCCTGTTCATTTGAGCACTAAGTATTCACACAGCATTTCCTCTGCAAACTAAAGGTAAGCAGTATACTAAAGCATGTACTACAGAGAAAAGAATGGAATTCTTTCTAATTATTAAAAATGGAATTTAATAAAAAAGTATTAAACTCATTGTACCCTGTTCAATGAAAACAGAAATATCATATTAATATAAGAAAAAGATCATACAGTTATGGAATATGGAAAATATTTGAACTATAATTACTTTGGTTTGCCATTATTTTTTACAACAGCTTTGAGAGAATACCTGCTGTTACAGGACTCTGGCACTAAGTGAAGTCTCAATCAAAAAACACAACAAACCACTGGATTCCAGGTTTGATAATGTTCAAGGTAGACCTGTCATTTCATCTACTCTTGGATTTGGGCAGATGGTAGAGTCAGGCATAATACACTCCTACAAAAGTACTGGGAACCTTGAATTCACATTTGAGTCTAGCATTGGTTCTGCTAACTCCATAGCAAAGATAGTCACTGTGTACAGGAATTTCTAGAAGAAAAAAAAAAACAAAACAAAACAACAAAACACACAAATAAACTACAAAAAAAAACCATCCTATGGCTTTAACAGAAAAAAAAAAAACCAAAAAAAAAAACAAAAAAAAAACAAAACAAAACAAAAAAAAAACAGATTGAAAGAAGTACAGACATGGCATGATGTCTGAATGGAAGCAGAGTCCATGCTGTACCCTCATGAGTATACATACAATTTAGGAGGCACTGCTATCACTGTATATGAGATTAAATGGTCTCAAAAAAACACCACCAAAGACAGAGAAAAATGAATAAACCAACCATTCCCTTCACTGAGAGCCAAACAAGACTTGTGGGCACGCCTCTGAACTGCTGGCAGAATGACACAAATGTGTCAGTGGGACCTGACCTTGGTGTCACATCCCAGGCCCCACGGTGTGGAGTCCCTGCCCTGAATTACAAGGCAGTGGGGATCAGGCAGGGGGTGTTTCAAAGCTGGGCTCTGAACACACCAGAAAGCACAGATAAGCTATTTGAAAGCAAGAGCAGTAAAGTAAGAAAGCTGTTTCTACACCACAGCTGCAACCATGGAGTGGACCTGTGTGTCTAACAGAACAACTCATCCAACCACAACAGGTCCAAATATCAGGTTCTGAAAATTTAAAGAAGGGACAAGTGCAACAGTTAGCAGCACAAAAGGGGACCCATTTCACTCTCCTCACTATGGTCAGTGCCAGCTTTGTGCCTCCCAGGGCAGAGCATGGCTCTGCAGTAGGCAGCATTTATGGACACATATGCAGGTGCAATCCCATCCCTACAAGCAGATAAAAACATACCTCTACCCCTTCCTTTCCCAGCTGAGGAGCATTTTCTTTTCCCCTATTACCCATATTATTTATTTCAAATTTCCCTTCTCTGTTAAATCCTGCATTCAGCTGCTGAGTTTTGCAGATCTCCAGGCATGGAGATATTTGACAGTACCTGGGGTAGGATGGATTTCAGGAGCCCATTTTCAGTGTCAGTAGAGAAGGTAGGTATCTGAGCAGACCATGTAAAACTACAGAGGAAGAATGTGCATTACAGTTTTGAAATAAAGTCCAAGTATCTATTTAGCCTACATAAATCTTGAGTAATATTAAATGCATTTTGAGAGAGTTTAGACAGAAGTAAAGACTGCTATACAAGCTGAAGAATAAAATTAAGATGTAGATTACTAAGATTCTAAAAATGGATGTTAAACTTGCCCCACATCATCTTTGCAGCAAAGCAAGGAGGGTGAAACTAAAAAAATCACTTCCACTTGTCATTCATCTGAGGAAGCTGTATTAAAAGAAACCCTAATAGCAGGTGCAAATTGCAATATGGTTTTCATTCCACACTTAGAGTGTATGCTATCACTGGGGACTCAGCAAATGGACTGAAGGAATTGTGCAGCCATACTCCTCCCTAACAGCTCCACACTATCACACTTGTTAAAATTATCTGGAACACAGCAAGTGCTTGATAAGTGAATCAGACCACAGCACAAATACAATGTTCTCTATGAAAAATCTCTCATTATGAAGCAAGCTCGGAAAATGCAAATATATTTGCTCTATGAAGGTAACCAGCGGCATGCAAAAAACTAAAAGCTATTTCTGATGTGACATTTTGTAATGAAATTATTCTGTAAGATTATCTGGACAGCAAAAGGTTTGTGTGTCCTAGTTACTAAGTGTAGATAGCATTCGCTTCTGTAGCTGTCAAAATCCTTTCATAGTATTTTAATTTGAAAAAGAACCTGACTTCACTGTGGATATGTTATGATAAAGCCTAAAAAGAATTTATCTGATGAAAGAAGAATGTATTACCACCACACAGAGATTTGCTTCAAATCTTGCATAACAGCAAAAATAAATACAACCCACTTTTGTACAAAAACAGATAATGGGAACATAGGGGGAAAAAGGGGGGGAAAATGGATTTTTATTTAATAAGATTATATTTCAGAAATGAAGAGAAGATTGTTTACCCATAAATTTTATGAAAAAACACCGAAGATGCTAATGTCTCCCTAGTAACATCTGCTTGTCAAAGTCCTATGCAATCAAGTCAGCAACTAAAGACTGACAATCTCCTGCTGTAACATATTTTGGATTATGGATTCAGTATCATTTAGAGATGTTGATTTCTAGTGGTTATGAATAAATTACAATATGAACCAAGTTACCTAAAGAATAATTTCATTTCAAAATTGAAACAGTGTCTCAGTGATAAGTGAAAACAAAATCTGTAGCTTCATAATTGCCGACTGAGCATAGAATACATAGAATTAAAATCACCACTGTTATCCAATAATTTTTAAGGCAAACTGTTCAATGCAGTCATTCAATGAATGGTCCAAAACCACCAATACATTACACATCTCATTTATGAAAAATTGTGCTCATTAGTTTTATGGCTAGACCAGTAATTTTAGAATAAATAAAACTTGAAAATTTGCTTTTCACCAGACTCCCCAAACCTGCTGATTTTAAACCACTTAACTGTTTTTCAAGATACATTAGAAACATGATATATTAAATCCAGGGTAAACATGAAGCATAAGCCAGCACAAATCAAAAGAACTGGAAATTTATGTTGAAAATGTAGAGAATAACTCTCATTGTCAGTGTAATGATAGGTAGGAAGTAATTTATTTTCTCTTGGTCAAGTGTAGCACCAGCATAAATCCTTCTCTAAATTTTCTCCTTTTTGCTAGACATTTTACTTGCTTAAATAATGGAGTCTGTAGATCTCAGACATTGTGCAGTAGCTTTATTAATTGTACTGGATTCTGTTCAGGTGGCCCTACATCCTCACCTCACCTACAACAGGAGCTTTAACCAATGCCACTTCCAACAGCTCCACATCTGAGGCTCACTCATTAAAAACAAACAAACAAAAAGTCTTTGTCCAGGATACATTTCTCTTGAATGTGCCAGTTTTGGTAGCAGTAACCCTAACCCTACCTAGACTGCTGGAATTTCTTTCTTTTTCACTGTAACATGTGTAGTTCCCTGATTTCCAAACTGTCCTACATATCCCTTTGGAAGTGAAGTGCTTTCCTGATACTATTTTTCATCAACAAATTTTATCAATTGCTCTGTAGGTAAATGCTACATTTATATGAAACAAATTCAATTATATTTCACATTAGAAAGAAAACTAATGGCTTAAGACACAAAAATATTTTCACCCTCTCAAAACTTATTCTCAGTGAGTGACTTCAATGTCTGCAGAGTATAGATTTTTCAGTCACTTCCAAAACTTCTTTACTCTCCTAGACTCTCAAAATAGCTACTTCCAATAAATTCTTCTATCTGTGATTTCACAACAGAAAGCATCTTCTCATTCTAGTACTTAGGAAAAAACCTAAATTCCCCCCCTTTAATTTGCCACAGACACTGGGTTTTATAAAGCATTTTGGGTGAGCTGAATAATCACACACCTGCATGAAATGCCCTTCTATTATAGCCTGGAGGAATCTACATCTAAGCCAAGAATCTTGATTTAGGCAAGAAATGACTAAAAGTCTAATATTGTTCTACAAATTAGCATGAAAGAACATAACATTAAATGGGGAAAACAAACAAGCACAAAACAAACACCAACAAGCAACTTTTACAGCTTACCTATCTTGTATCTTTACTGGCTCTCCCTTAGTTCTCAGACCATGTGACTCATTAGCATACATAAATCAAGCCTAATTATAAATTGCAGTATTTTTAAGGAAGCCAAACACTCAGGCTGACACATCAAGACATGTAAATCAGTATTTGTGCTTGCTGTGAAATGAAAAATAGAAACAGAATGGATTTGATTTGGATAACTATTTGGATCACTAGTGGCCAAGGCAAAAAATATTTATCATTCCTTGTAAAAAACCAATTAATTATGTTGTATCTGATAGTTCAACTCTTCAAACTACAACAGTAAAATTATTTTCTACTCCTATCCACAGCCAGCCCTTTGCAGGAAGCTGTTTGAAGTTCCATGGGAGCAGAGTAAAGACATTCTGCTGCATTTCCTTTGATTACTAAACAGCATCACTCAGCCCCAGAGCCATTGAATGTAACTGCTAAACAAAAGGGATCTCTTCCCTTGCCATTATTTCTGCTTGAGAAGGACTCTGTGATCTACCATGAAAGAACCTCTGAGCAAAGGGCAACTGTAAATGCTATGATAAGGCACTGGTTCTAATAGAGCACTGTCTCTGCTGGTCTGATAATAACCAGATGAATCACTGTACACTCAGGGTAGCCCACAGACATGGAAACCTGAATTTTCTCTCCTTTCTTCACATGAGGCAAGTTTCATAACTATTTTACAATTTTTTTTCTTCAGTCTTCTGCAATTTGTGTGAGATAAACAGTGTAGTTTTTAATGGATCAAAATAACTCATGCGAGCTGTTAACAAAAGATTGTGCCTCCAGAAAGAGAAACTTGCCTCCAAACCCTTTCCCCCACAGAGCTATAAACAAGAATGTGTTTTAAAAATATATTGATATTAAACTAGGGAGATTGCTGAAATTTGAACTTCTTATCCTTTAATCCCCATTTGAAAAATGTATCTGACAACAGATGCATGCCCTGATACAGTCGTTTTTTCTCTCTGCAGTGCTGTGACCATTTCAGCAATAATTCCAAGGTTCATATCTTTCTAAACTCTTCCTGGAGATCTGAAGATGCAGTGAGGTATGTTTGGTTTAAATGCACAGCAAATTTCTGCCTCCAGAAACATGTTTGAGTATTGATCACTGAGACACTACACCTGCCACTGTGATCAATCTATAAACTGTGCTGCCTCTCAGCTTCATAAACTTGCAGAATTGTAATGAACCTTTCTTTACTCCCTGTGTGTGTGTGTGCTGAAGAGGGTGAGTAAGCAATGAGACAGTTTTTCTTCACTTGATGTTACCACCAGCAAATCTGAGTAGTAAAAAGAAATCAGAAGATCAGTAGATCAAATATATATATATATCTATATATATATATATATATTTACATATATACATATACTACATATAATATATATATATATATACATATACACACACACATATATATATACATATATATATATATATACACACACACACACATGACATAGGGTGTTATCAACTACACAGGGTACCAGCAGGAAGAGGCTATAATAAAGAAAAGATATATTTCATAATGAATCTGATGGGATACTATTAAGCTACTTGAGTAGCTTTTAGAATGGCTAAAAATATTGACAAATCATTGCAAGCACAGCACCATGATATTATTTTCTGTATTACCTAGTCATGACCTCACTCACCTGGTGCTCTGTCTGACCCTTCTTAGCCTCACTGGGGCTGACCCTGACCTGGCCTTGTGCCATTCCCAGGGGGCTGCCCCCATCCCCAGCCTGGGCTGCTCCCTTGCTGGGGCAGCAGGACAGCTCATGCCACCCCCACAGCTCCAGGTCCCCAGGGAGGAGCTGGCTCCCAATGCACCCCCACGGTCTCAAAAGTGCAACAATTTTTTTTATTAAGTAAAATATAAAAAAATGCGATTTGAAAATTTCATCAGCTCTTCCCCTAAATTTTTTTTTCATTGTAAGATTAATGAAGTGACCCCTTTTCCACTAGTTTCAATAAATTAGCTCCTAAGCATCTGTAATTGCCATGCTGCAAGCATTACCTATGAGCATAACCTCTCACATCACCTACAGAAGAATTTCCTTCTTAGGTCAAACGAATGTCCTTTCTTAATACTACTCATGTTTTATAGGAACCCTGAAAGAATTATTTCTTGCCCATATGCCCATGTGATACCACATGATCTCAGGAGATAATTGAGACAGATGTGCTTTACACTAATTGCTTTGGAGGTTCTCTGACACTGAAGGTCTGTAGTTATCTGCCAATTCTCCAAACCCCCTAAATAAGTGCTCAACAAATGAACTTTTCTCTATAAAAACCCAGCATGGAATTACCAGGAAGAATTACCACTCAATCCCCTATCTATCTTCACAACCATGGGGTGTTCCAGAGGTCACTGCCCCTCAGACTGCACTGCCATTTGTTCTAATCCCCACACAAGGCTCTGGTCTGGTTTGGAGGGGGAGGTCACCTCCCCTCTCCCTCTCTCTTGGGGCTGGCCATGTCTCAGGGATCCTGCTGGAGCTGATGAGAGATCCCTGGAGTTCCTCTCCTTGGTGGGAACTGAGCTGGGCCAAGAAGAGGAAAAGAGACTACGTGGCAAGGGGAACCACCAGAAGACTTTGTCCTGCCTGCAATCTATAGCTACCTATGTTATATTGTACTTTCTGATAGACAGGCTGCTTTGAGAATAAGACAACCAATTAAAAGATATAGGGAGAGACAATATATTTGATTGGATATCGATGAAAAAAGTGAAGAAAGATTTGTGTGCACAGAACTTTAACCACAGTAAACCCTCCAAAAATATAAATTTCAAGCTGAAACTAGTATTAGAATCAACAGCTCGTAGTTAAACCAGAATCAAACACAGATTAACAAAATAAAAGATCAAATATGATAAAAATATCTAGTCTTGCTAGGTGCTAAATATTCACATGTTGCAACAAAATTATCCTAACTGTGTTTTGTAAGCTCTCAGAGCATGTCTCAAGGACAACTGATTTAATATTACAATCAGGTTTTACTAGATACCATATCCTCTGCTGCACATACCCCAATTAGACATCTTCATTTTCACCTTCATGCCTGTTGGTTTGGACCCTTAGGCACTGGTTTCATTCATGTAGGTCAGTTGGTGTAAAAGCAACATGCTTCTGTCAATAGCTAAACATTTTCTGATGGAAGAATCAATCTGCCTCTCTCTTTTCACATATATGTCTATGGGCACACACAAAAATTCCTATTTCTTTGTACCAACAAGATATACAGTGCTCCATGTGCACAGATACACATCCCCATGGTAGAAATCAGTTATTCTCCATAATACCCATAAGGTAATATCCATAAGGTAATTATCTCTGCAGCCAGCAACTAAATGCATCATCTTGCCAGAAGAAAGACTATGACATATACCATAATCTGAAAAGTATTATCTTTAGTGTTTTAATCAATGTTAACATTAGCAGGACTCATTTCTGGGAAAGTATGAAACTATTGACCCCCTAAAGACCTATGGTAAGATATATCAGTATTTTATCCTGGAAATTAATTTGTGTTTGCTCCTAATTAAAATACGTGTGACAGGTCTCTAGCATTAACCCCAGTTGTAATCAGGCTGTGGATTGTGCCTTTCCCTTGAAAAATTTCAAGAAGAAACCCAGGGACAATGGTAGTACAGGAATGAATCAGCTAGAAATCCCATGTAATTCATTAAGGAAGAAAATCAATGTCACACAGAGGTATAGAGACATGAGTTGGTTCTGCAATGTCTCTGAAAGAAATTTGAAAAAAAAAATCTTTGAAAGAAAAATATCAGACAAGTGAAAAGAAGAAAATTATTCCCACTGGACTTTACAGGACTCTATGCCTGAGTTTAAGTTCAGAGAATTTTATGAAGTAAAATCTGCATTTTTCTCTTGTCTCTCAGGGACAATATTCCACTCTCTGTAACTTCTTTTCTCTCAAATATTCTACAATTCAAAATACATCCCATTTTTCAATTATAATTTCTGGGGACTGTCTCATCATTATTGCTGAAGTATCACCTCCAACGAGGCTCACACTCTGGGATGATCCTGTTTTATCCACTGGGATTTCAGCCATGCCAGCAAGGTCAGGGTGGGGTAGGTGCCTGCTGGGGCTCTCCCACCTCCCCAGAAAGCAGGTCCTGTCCCAACCCACTCTGTGCCTTTCCTTGGCAAACAAATCATTAGTGTAACAGAAAACACTGGATCCAACTGTCCCCTTCAAAAAGGGCAGTAAGTAATCCTATTTTTACCCATTCCACTATCTTTTCCCTTGTTTTTCTTAGCCAAAGAAGATAATAGGAGGATTCATTTCAAATCTTTTTCAGGAGACAGCAGACAACCCTTAACACTTCCCAGGAATTTTATTTTAAGATTCATGGGTTACAGTTAAATTGCTATTGATATGGATCTTCTTTTCACTCAGTTTACTGCAACTCAGCTGACAGATGATGATCTAATATTACAGATTATATAAAAATATGGAGATGGCACTAAAGAAGTGAAAACCTAAATTTCATTGTAGCCATTTAAATTGAAATACCAAAAATTTAGAAGACATTTGTGAAACTCTTACCTGCAAGATTATTGTGAGGAGATGCAACTTTGAGCCTGGAGTAATGGGCAAAGAAAACGCCTGTAAGCATCCTCAGAGCCACTTTTTGGTTTTGAATTTTTTGGTAAAAAGGACTATGGCTGAACTTTGAAATATTTTGGGTTGTGTTGCTTGGTTTTGCTCCACTCCTCTCCCATACTGAGTACCAGAGAGCAATGAAATGCTGCTCCAAATAAAAAGCAGAATGACAGAGCCTGGATCTGTGACTCTGCCATGTCACCAGGCAGGACACAGCCCCCACAGAGAGGTGATGTGAAGCTCTGCATTCCTGGGGACCTGGCTCCTCTGGAGACACCAGCAGTGCTCTCTGCTCCCCCTGTGCCCACACAAAGCCTCATCCTCAGCAACTGGGAGACCTCACAGTCAAACTCCAGGAACTTTTCAGCCTCAATATTTTTTTGCCAAATTCTTTCCATTTTCTTCCTCCATTAATCTTCCTTCTGACAAAGAAGTAATTTAAGATAAAACTTATATTTTTAAGAGAGTACCAGCCCAGGTGAGATGAAAAGCAGTTATGATTCTAGGGTGAGCTTTGGCTGCTATCAGTTCTAGTGTGATGATAATGTTGGTGTTCATGATCCCACCTGCAGCTTTTGCAATAGATGTGATTGGGTATTTTCTTTTGAGACACCCTAGAAATGTTGTGTTTTTCCTGGCCACTTAACATGACTGACAATTCTCTCAATTTCCCTGGAATCAAATCAAAATGAGAGACAGTGACCTTTCTATTGGAAAGAAGGAGAGTATGAATAGGAAGAAATAAAGAATAATATGTAGTAAATCTCATGAAATGTAGAATTACTTCTTGTAAGAGTAGTTACCACTTCCCCCTGACAAAGGTTCTGGTACCCTTTTTTACACTATCAAACTTAACTTGCAAGTGATCTTTATTGAAATCAGTGGGGTTAGTCAAGGAGTAACAAAAAAAAAGGATTTAGAAAAAAGGTTGCAGAACTCAGTTCATCTCTGCTAAATTGTTTGATTTAACAACACCTATAACAAGCATTTTTCCACCATTTTCTATTGTCCATTGGCTATATTTTCATAGAAATAAGTGTACTGTATAATCATATTTATTTTTAAATAACATAATCCCATAGTTCTCTGTTTTAACACATATTTAATTAGTCAACCATGATTAAATTTTTATGCTTTATATATAACAGAAAAGTCAGTGTAATACTGCAATAAATTTGCCAATACTAAAATATGACAAATTTATTTGAGAATTCTAAATATGCAGCAGTCTTAAGCAGTAACATAATAATGAAGCATTTTCATATCATTCTATCCAAAGTCCCTGATAGGAATTCTTGAAAATATAATCCCACTGTGTCACACCAGTTGCCACTGAAAAATACTACTTACAACTTCTGGTCTCTAATGAAACATTACTAACACATACAGGGTGTGATTCTAATCTTGATATTGCTATAATGATATTTTCTTTTATGGGCTTTGATTTATAAATAAGATCAAGATGGATGTTCATATTATAAAATGCAGTTGCTAATAAATATTAAGCATCAATAGAGTGTAAAGAATAATTCTATTAGGCTGAACAAAAGCTATCAAGGATTTAAGAACAAGAAGCAATAGTAGACTCATGCTTTAATCAGCTGAAGAAATTATCTTGCCTTTTCACTATATCAAATGAAAAAGGGGTCTGGAATACAAAGCATAATTTTAAAATAGAGCAAATTATTCTGCTGCTAGTATTTAATTGATTTCAATAGACTTAGGCTGGCTGGGAATTTGTTTTCTCTTTGTTGCAGAAGGACCCTGTTTAACTGTTTGGGAAGTGTGAAGACTCAGTCCTTCATGAGGAGATTTGAAGAGTGGGAGTTATTACCTGGTTAGGGACCATTTTCTGGTTTCAGTTTCTCTCAGGCAATTTCAGTGCTTATATAAGATCCTACACAAGTTTATCTGTAGTGCCAGCAGCAATAAATTAACACATTAATGCAGACATTGACTGAAATACAAACATAAACTGTGCTTCCACCTCGCTTGCAATCATTGACCAGCCTATCTAATCTCAGTCATTAACTAATTAAGGACTAAGGGAGAGGCTTGCAGCTGAAGAGTTAAAATATTGCCTTGACTTCAATGGACTGCCTGGCTTAGAGTAGCACCAACTCTCTCCTGGACTGAGATTTTTCAGAAAGGAAACAAAGCAAATAAAATATGCTTTTCAAGTCACAACCCTAAAATATATCCTGTAAATCAACTTTTTTCTTCTCCCTCAGGAACTGGAACTCTGAGGCTACAAAAGTGTCAGCTTTTAACAAATATTAAACTTTTAATTCCAGTTTCCCTTTCTAGAGGGTGGCTGCTGGGGTGATATGAAATACTGATGGACTATCCATCACATAGCTTCTGCCTATGGGTCATTGCACAGCCTTAAACAACCACAGAAACCAAAAGATAAATCTTTTGATGAAATACTTGAATTCTTTAGAGACATTTTGCGCTAATGCCGGCGTTTATCCCAGAGTGGTTTCTCTGCTGTCAGCAGAAGCACAGAGTGTTTATAATGCAGTTTGCATCAAGACTGAAACACAGCTCCATAGGCTGAACCTGAGCAAAGCCAGCAAAGCACCTGGAGACTATTTTGTCTGCATTATCCACAGTGCAGAGCTCAACACCCAATGTCAGAGTGCAGCTGTGAGTGTCCACATACAGAATACCAGGCTCTTTTTGAGATATTGAAATTTGGAGCGAGGCATTTATCTCAGGTATTAGAAGCATTTTTATTGCTGCATTACCAAAGAGCATAGCCCCAAACAGCAGCCTTCAGGCTCTCAGAGGTCTGGAGAGAGATGTGGGTATAGAGGATTAAAGAAGAAACTCTACACAGAAAGGGTTTGCTACGTGCCCAGCCCAGCTTTTGGAGAAAATGCACATAGTAGGATGAAGCTTGCTTGTTATATTTTATCTGCCAAATTCCAATCTCACTGTGAAAATGACAGACCAGAGGGCTTCAGAAGTGTTATGTTCTACATTTGGGGAATGAACACAAAATGAGGAAAAAGGGATTGAATTTGGCCATTACACTGACTGATGCATCTGGGAGATTTTGTGACAGTACAGTGTGAGGATCCTCACTCCTTTCACCTTGTATCTATTTACATGAACACCATATTTCCACTGGTGGTCCCCAGGTTTCTGTGGGATCCTGCTGTCTGTCCACAGGAACATTACATTTTGTCCAGGTCTTGGAATAGGTTATTCTGTTCTTTTGTTTCAAAAATCCAGTAAACAAAATAAAAGTAGCATAAAAATGAAATATAAATGAACCAACACTCACACAAATTTAAGGAAAATGTAGTTTGGAGACCCTGACAATACCACCTGTCACAGATGCATCTCTTGCAACGCCCTCACTACAAGAACTCTTGACAACTTCAGTTCTCTTACTTGCAAGCTTGCACATTACTCACAAGAAAAGGTTCTTGACAGTTAAATATATTACATACAGAGTCTTTGTACTAGGAATCCAAGTTGCATCCCCCCCCACCTTTTTTTCTTCTCCCTCCCCTTTATCAAACACTACTATTGACTGGGGAGCAAAAGCCCCTAAGATAGTAAATCTTCCGACCATGAAGGGAAATGGAATGGTTTTCTAATGGAGTCTATCTGAGTGCCTCTGGCTTTTAGAACCTGTCTTTAAAGTCTGCTTACTGAGGCATAGATGACCACTCAAACACAGACAGATTTGTCACTTTGGTTTTCAGGACACCCATCCTATAAAGACCACAAGGTAATTGCGAGGACTTTAGTGGCCAGACATTCCCTTGCTATTCATGAGGTTCTTGAATTGGATTTAATTTCATGCCAGATTTGACTCTATCAATGGAAGACCAGCTCAAATGATTTCACAAGAAATGCTCAAATAACACTACTCATTGTTACAAATCTTTTTATGCTCTATAATGCAGAGCAAGTAGAGATGTTCTGACTGTAAAAATCAAAGTATAGCTACTATTGTCTCAATGGCTACTGGAAACATTTTCAGGTGTACAGTTAAGGATACACGTTTACAGAAGAAAAAGAATCAAACTCAAAACAAAGACTTGGCTAAAAAGCCATTGTTTCTCAACACTCAGATTGTCATCTGGCTTGGTAAGATTTATTCCAAAACTTCCCTGGTTTTATATCTACCATAAAAAATGGTGCAAATTGGTTCCATGAAACCAGCTGCAGAATCATACTGATTTACACCACCTCCCCCACAGCAGGAATGTTAATAACCATGTTATATTTGGTTCCTTTCCTGAGTCTGGTTAAAACTTGGAAGAACAAAGATGGTTTATGCCAGTTGAGGACTTGCACCCAATAAAATGGGGAACTGAAAAACACAACAGCCACTATTTCTGTGCTGTCCAGGAAAGAAACAGCACATTATGTTACTATAGTACAATGCTAGATTTTTTTAATGCCTGCAGTCCTAGCTCCTGAAGTATTTAAAACTGTTCTACTTCATCAAGCCACTCAGACTGTAGGCATGAAACAAATCAGGTGGCTGGAGCCTTGCTGTGTCTTAGTTCCACTTGCTGCAACCAGAAAAATCTGTCAGTGGCTCCTGTGCTTAGACACAAATGCTTCAGCATTTGACAGTGTTTGCATGTTCCTGAAGCCCCATAAATGCACTAGACAAAACCCATTTAAATTGTAGATTCAGAAACTGCTCTTTAGAATTCAAAACTTTTTAAAGAAGAGCAGACTGCAAGAAAATATAAACTCAAAGGAAGGACCAGGAGGCAAAATGCATTAGAGAGCAAACAGAATGGAAACAGAGAGAATATGTGAAAAGAAAGATCAATGGGAGAATCTAATTTCTTCTTCCTGCCAATCCAGCTTTATATAGAGATGATGCTTACACATGTCTTTTATAAACAAGGACATCAGAGAAAAAATGAACTGACTGCACAAGTAATATGAAATAATAACTATGCAAAGAAAAAAGGTTCATGAATTTCTCCTGGCTTCAAAACATGAAAAGAGCTCAAAAGGTTCAATAAGATTGAAATAACAATAAATTGCAATACTATAGGGGAAGACATTTCATTCCGCAGAAAAGAGAACAATACATGTTTAGATTTATATTTAAATTAACTAGCATTGTAATACAAAGTTACATTTACTCACACATAGAGTCCTTATTTCAACCTGTGCTAGTCTATCATGAAAAAACCCTGGGTTTCATCAGTGATGAAGGAAACATAGCTATGAGTCTATTTTAAACACATTTCACACACACACTGCAGACTTGAAGCCTCCAGAAAAATAAAATCCCACTGGATATCTTCATAAAAATCTACCTGGTTGTTTTCCACAAGGATTCTTATGAGTCATTATGAGCTTCTATGAACCTGACAGGGGGTTTTTTGTTTGCTGGGTTTTTTAAGTCAAACAGAACACAATGTCCCCAGTAGCTCTTCTGTAAATGACAATACAACACCAGGGAAAAAAAAAATTTTCTTATCATCAGTCTTACTGAAAAATTAGGGATTAAAATGAATGCCAAACTATGTGCAAATAAAAGAGGTGTCTTTTCTGTTTAAAAATAATATACATTATCAGAATAAAAATTTAAGATAGGTTCCCTACATTGTGTTCTACAAAGGACTGAAACTACAGCCAAAAACAGTAAATGGAATTCAAGACAGCTGCATCAAAGAATCCATTATTGGCCTGGGCACACTAGCACACAAAAGCAGAGAAATTACTATTATATAACCATTGAGAAATGGAAAAATTATTATTTTGGTCAGAAACAAGTAAAATTCTAATTTATTTAGAGAACATTGGCCGAGATCTTGAACAGAGTGAAAAGAATCTAGATGCCCACACTCCTCTGAATTTTTATAGCATTTAGGTTCCTTTGAGAAGCCAACACAACACTTTCAATTAAAGTATTTTACATAATGGTTTCATGGCTTGATCCTGGTATGCATTGAGACAATTCCCACTGCATTTAGTAAAAGTTGAGAGCAATCAGCATCTCTAAACACCTGACTGAGAAAACACTAAACTATAAAACTTCTGTTTCCTTTGTCATGGATTTAAAACAAAATCCCAGAAGTAACCCTACCCCCCCCCCCCCAGAAAAAAAAGAAACAAAACAAAAAACTCCAACCAAAAAAAACTCCAAATGAAAAAAAAATAAAAAAAATCCCCAAACAATAACAATTGTACTTTGAGAGGTTATCAAATACTGCACAAGCCAAAAATTAAAATATTGTCATTAAGTGCCCATACACGAAGCAATGTATGATATCACATATGGGTGGTAGGAAGCATGTGAAATTTAATGTCTACAATGAAAAATATTTGATTCCTCTTGACCCATATCTTTTAGAAAAATTAATAATGTGCCCTTCAGCTGGAAAACTTTGAGGTAGAAACTCTCTTAGAGGGCTTAGGATTTGGTTGGGTCTCTAGCAAAGAGGAGGGGCTTGATTAAATGTTTTGTCCATGTTCATATATTCAGCCCTGAGTAAGTGCATGTCATAGTTCTTAGCAGGTGTTTAAAATCCTCTCTCCATGAGAGCCAGGGATCTCTATATTATGTATTTATTAGCCATGAGAGCAGTAGGACAACAACACTGCCTATGGTACAGTAGGATTCTATGCCCAAGCTATGCAGAAGTGGCATGGTTATTAAACATCCCAAAAAAATAAAAATGGAGTATGGAATAATTTTATTTCCACATGGACTAGCATTCTGTCATATATATCTGTCAATTGTTTTTAAATCCTAGAAGATACAATTAAGGGACATGAAACTACCACCTGCCACTCAGTCTAGATGTTAACTCACCCATGATGATATGATGGTTATGATACAATAATGCTGCAAAAACAGAATTACTGCTAGGCACCCTAACCTGAGCAGCCCCTCAATTTAAACAGTTTTCAAAGCACCTGGATTTGAATACTGTCCATATGTTTTGAAGAGCTTTCTTTATTTACTGTATCTGAAAGAGCTCAGACTCAAATGAGCCTCTCTGTAGTTCCCTCCCATCCAGCTGGGTGCTGGCTGATCTCAAGCTCAAGGGAGACCAGCAGAACCTGTTTTTGCAGGGCATGCCACGGGAAGCTCCTGGTCCCTGGCAGATTCACTTGCAGCCATTTTCTCAGGAGTAGAATAATTTCATTCAAAGCACATCTTGGAGAAGGTTTAAATAGCTACAGTAGAAATTCTTCCAAATCTTTTGGATTTCCAAATGCAGTCAAATAGTAACTGTTCTTCTAAGTCATAAGTTATGTCCATTTAGCATGACTCCTCTCACACAGAAAAGCTGGATTTCCAGAGGGAACACCAATATCATGTCCAAGCCAGACACCAGAACACAAGAGTTGAAATGAAAATCAATACAGAGCCACACAGATGCTAAAGTATATTGAAAATAAAATTGTTTTCCACTGTAAATGTAATTTAAAAATCTAACATATTCAATATATTTGATATTGATTATGTTAGCAGTATTTCTGAAGGCTAATAGATACAATGTACTATTTATACTGAAGTACAATACTGCTTTTGTTGTCCTAGCAACAGCCAGGAAAGAATGATCTCACAAATCAAATTCAATGGAAATGCAATGCTTTACAGAAAAAGACAACTAAATGATCTTAAAAGTATATTTTAAAGTTGCCATCTTTATGAACTTTAATCTGCCCTTTCCAAACCGAGATCATTCTAAGGAGCAGGTAGAATGGGTAGAGTAAACGACATTTTAATGAACAAAAAGTAGAATGAAGCTGAATTGCCAGACTGGAATGTTTTGCATATCTGTTCAATTTCCTTTGGCTACAGTTACCTGTGGAGCAGACAATTCCCATCCCCTCCTGTCACCAGAGCATTGTAGAAGAGACTATTTCCATCAGGAGCTAAGAAAGCAAATCTTAAGAGCCACTTCTATTTTTTTTTTACTGCAGTCTCAAGCCAGCCCCATGGGAGGGGCAGAGAGGGGGACTGGGCCTGTGAGACATTTCACCACACAGCCCAGTGTGCTGTGCCTCCTGGAGACATCTCACTCCTTTTGGGAGCTACAGAACTGCATCCCCAGCCAGCCCTGGAACATGATTTCATGATGCTGAATCTGTGAACATCCCCCTGACCTCCATCACTCTGTGCTTTAGTGCAGAATCACACTTCTCCCCTCAAGCCAGGTCCTACTGCAAGTACTGGCTGGAGTAAAAGCATTTTCATTTACATCAACAAGTCTTATAATATCTTTATTCTATGAGCATCTTCAACAAGAATCATCTAAGGACAAGAAAGTGAATAGGTAAATATATTTCAAGATCCATATGAAATTGGAATGAACCAGGGAACAAAAATAAATCACGGTAGGCCTTGAAGAAAATGGGAGGAATGGGTTTACCAGATTTATGGTAAACTGCACTTCCCTGTAGTCTCAGATATTTATGTTGGATTGTATCTGAAATCAGATCTAATCTAGAAACTGAAAAAATAACATACTATTAACCCTTCTGAAAAAGATTTACTGTTCACTGGTCAGTCAAAGCAGGAAATGTTCTTAGAAAATAGCATTTGATTATGTATTATGCTCCAGAATACCCAGAATGAAATCAGATGTGAGAAAACAATGAGTATTCCTTTCAAGGCTGACAATCATTTATCATTTCACCAATAGAATGTCTACATGTAGAATTGCAAGAGGAAAATGACCACTGAGGATATAAATATATTTTAAATTAAGTTCTGTTAACTATTTGAATATAATTTAAAACAACAAAACATAAAAACACACGAAAAAACCAAACTGGGTGTTTTGTAGCTTCTGAGTTGAAGCACCATTTAGAAAATCATACAAATCAAGGACTTAAAAGATATTAATTTGGAGTACTAATTCCCCTGTTACTATCTCATATAATGATAAGATAATCAGATATAAGTACATTACAAAGGATTCACCTTTTTATAAATAATTGTGAGGGAATATCAACAACCCTGGGGGCATGATGTAATAAGAGAGTGAAAAAAAATTTTAAATATTGGAGCAGTGCATATTCTACTTCCTGGAGAAGATACCAAATCAGATGTAGATATCCCTTCAGAAGAGTTTTTTGAATGGTTTAGTTTTGCCCTGTCTTTACTGCACAGAAGTTCATAGTTTTGACTGGAAGGAACAGGTTTAGTTTACTTTTGGGGTTGGTTCTTGCTTGTTTTGTTTGTGCTTTTTTTTGTTTTTTTTTTTTTCATTGACCAATGTGAATCTTTTCCAAAATCCTCATGTTGAAGTAATTTAGCTATTTTTTGTACTGTCCATCCTTGTCATATGAATGATCACTGTCATATACAGTGTGTCTTTTTATAGTAGCAGTCTCCATTTAGGATGCAAATTTCTTTCATTCTATGGTCTTGTATTGAAAGCAGATGGTGTAATTATTTTTCTAAATAATGTAAATAATCATTTTTTTTTTAAATTTAAATTTAAAAGTAGAAGCATAATAAGTGAACAGTCACACAGCCTGAAAAAAAAAATGGTTTAAGAAATTTCTCAAGATGGGGGAAAGTGCTTTTCCTGGAAAGCTTTTGTAATCTTTTTTTTTTTTTTTAAACACTGAACTAAATCTGAATGTCCATGTGAAACTGCACCAGCTACACTGAAGCCTCAATGACCCTGATCATGCAAGTACAGAATATAAATTTGTCAAGGCATGCTGGAAATTGCAAGAAGGACACAGCAAGTCAGATGGTAAAATAGCAATGCTGTGGTTTGTCCAAAGTCACTGGAATGATCCATCAGCTATGAATTTTCACAAATACCAAGACATTCAGCAGTAGCTATTTTAGTTCTAAAGTGCAAGACTGAGGGAGATGAAATAGATGATGATGGAAAAAAATTCTTTTGTCCATGAACAGTAATAGTAATTTAGTGTAACTCATATCCCTGCAGACAAACATCCCTGTGTAATGCAGAATACTTTCATCAAGCAAAATGTGACTTCATCTCAACCTAATCTCCAGGTCACGTCACCTCAGGGAAACCTCAGCTGAGCAATACTTGATTTTGCTTTTCAGCTCCAGATTCAGCTTCACATTAACATGGTAGGCAAAAACAGATGAAAGAAAACAAAATGCTGAAATTTACTTGTAAAATACAGTTCCTATTCTTACACTAAGCAAGACATATTTTCAGCTAGATTATGGCTATAAGCCTGTGGATGTCATTTTGGATATATAACAAATGTGACAGATTTTCCTAATACCTTGTTCACATAGGGAAGCTGCATGAAAGTAGAAGAAACAATTTAAAAATACTCTGTAAAGAAATGAAGCTAACTCTTTAATTGTAACCATCCCTATTCAATACAAAAGGGCCTCATTGCCACTTAGCTAGTAATGGGTTAGAGGTGACTTAAGTTTAAAAATAAACATCCACAAGGGAGATATACTGTAATAATGGAGATAATTGGCAATAGCAATATTACTATGCAAGTACAATGAAGAAAATAAATTTAAAATCCCCACTTTAGAAGCCTGCAGTACCTCTGGACATAAGAAGTGTACCTGAGTATTTGCCAGTCAGCAGCAGCTAGAACTGTGGGGAGGGAGCATCCCAGTTTGTGGAAAAGTCATTTCTGACTCCAAAGCTTTACTGGCTTGTACTTAACTGCAGCTCTATGATATTTCTGTAGAATTCCTCACCCTCACACGTTGTCTTTGTGTGTCACTAGTGGCAATTGGGTATTTGGCTTGAAGAGAGGAGATTGCAGCACACAAACTCATTTTAGCCCACTTACCCAGAAGGGAATGCGGGGGGAAAAATGTGAGAGCTTTAAAATAAACAAACAGAAAACAGATGGCAACTTAAAAAGCATTCAAAATGGGAGAATTGCTGCAAGGTTGAAGTCAAAATAAGCTCATGAACAAAGATCCCTGCCTTACCCAAACAGCAAGTCTTGCTAACTCCAGAGAAATAGGAGTAAATCCATCCCCACTCAGCCCACAGAGCCACTGAGACCAAACAGGCTCAAGAGGGGAGATGGTCCCATCCCCACAGGCACAGCTGAGCCTTGTGCTCCTTGGTTTCACCCAAATGTTCTCCTGTCACACACTCTGCACTGGCTGAGAGTGGAATGCAAAGAGGAAACACTCAGTAGAGTATTAGCACATATTCATCTAAAAAATGAAAGATTGTACTAGAGTTCACATTCTACAGGACAACTCTTGCTAAAAAATTCTTGTGATCCTGATCTACTTGTCCCAGCTAACAGACTCACTGACCTCAAGAGGAAGCCTCAAGTCAACAGACACATTCCCCATCCAGTATTAGATTATGAGCTAGAACCAGAAAGTATTTATTGAAAGTCAATATGTATATTTATAGCAGCTATTATGACAGGCATCTTAAGACACTGAATAGTAAAATTAGACACTTAAAATAATTTAAACCAATTAAATGGAGCTCATTTAAAGCAATTAGAATACTCCAGTAGGTAAAAAGGTCATCAATCTCTCTTTAAATGCACCAAAGGAGGGCCTGATGCTCAAAGTCAGAAAATCTGGAAAGTTTGAGGCAACTTTCCTCTCCACTTTGAGCATTTCTATCACAAACACCAAAATCAGACAGGAGCTCACACACTTGTCAGCAGGATTTCACTACCTACAAGAGGATAAGGGCCATAAAGGGAGAAGATGCCTGGTTTGCCCATGTTAGCTCATGTCTGTCTGCCACCTTGGTTTGGTTGATCTACAATATTACATCAGCAGAACAAAACATTGTGTGGCACACTTCAATAGGGAGTTTGGCCTGATTCAATATATTCCCTTCATCCTCTCCACAAGACAGTAAAAATATGATTGTCCACTGACAGGTGTCACTTTTAAGTCTCAGTTATTTATTATGTCTCACAGATATTCTTGGTTAGGAAGGAAAAATACCAAGAAAGACATAAAAAATTGACACTGAACCCATTTCAAATCTAGGAAAAAGAGAAACAGCTGCTCTTGGTTTGGTCTGGCATATTCTCTACCACTGGCAGCTGCTGAACCTGCTGTGCTGCTTTGCTCAGCAAAAGCAGGATACTAACATAATAGAACAGAAATAGGTTCACAGAAGTGAAACAATCAGACTCACTGGAATGCTCAAATCTCGTCCAAGCACAAACTAAGCCAACACAGAGAGACAGTTGGGCAAAAAGAATGCAAAGCAGCAGAACTTGGAAAGGTGCATAAGGACAAAGGCAAAAGGAATTTAGCAGATCAAAAGATCCTGCCCCCAAGTCTTGTGTTGCATACAATGAAGATGTTCCCATGATGCAATGACTAATGCAGCTTCACAACCCTCAAATGCCTTTTATCCATTCCATGTCTTGAGCAACTGGGACAACCTGGCAGTGTCAGCAAGTCAGAGAATGGAATTTGTCTCTTTCATAGCTTACACTGTAAAATTTCTGATGCAGCTGTGATTTGAAAGTGATCTGTTCCTTGCTTTAGCCATCAAGTCCACTGTACATAAAGGAGAGCTTTTGCTCTCATTTTTCATCTTCACAAAGAGAATCTTTTTTCAACTGGAGATGAGCAATGTTGAAACACTAATGTTTATATGTTGCATAAATATGCAAATAAAGAAACAGAAAGCACAGTATTTCAGCTTGGGCTATGCAATATATGATTCACTCAGTTGTATTCTTATTTTTTCATGCAAACCCTCTATGGCTGCCTGGAATGCAGACAGCAAGTTGCTAATCCCACTAGTAAAGCACCTAATATGACCACAAATACAAGCACAAAGGTGGCATCTAAATAAACCAATTTACAGCACATTTGATGTTGATTTCAACCACCAAAGTATATAATATACTTACATTTTAAGGCAGTTTAAGTCCTAGTGCTGACCTTATTTATGCAATTAGTTCAAACGGCACAGCCATCAGTTTTATCCAAAGCTTAACTGAGAATCCCTAGAATGCCATCTCTGTCTGTACAAAATTGGGCACTGTGCACACTATGGAGAGGGATGAATGATGATTCCTTCTTAGGAGTATGTGTGCACATATGCTGTGTGTTGGAGAGACAGACTGAGTAGAGAAAGCTGTCACAACAAGCAGAAAATGACAATGTAACATGCTATTGATCAAGGAGATTTAAATACCAAAGCAAGAATAAAAGTCACAGTGCAAAATGCTAGGGCCCAAAACAAGTTAGGACACACTAATGAATACGGACAGAGAGAGAGCTCCTTCTAAATAATCACCTCATTTCCACTGATATTGTTTCATCCCAGCATCACAATCAAAGGCAATAGACTGAGATCCCCACATCAGCACCATAGGAACCAACTAGACTATATAAATATGCATAAAATATGAGAAAATGGAAAACCCTCCCTACACAAGGAAATTCTGGCGGCACTCAATGCTTACCTAGCAGTTTGCAGATTTTTAATATTTCCTCAAATGAAGAAATAAATAATTAAGTCAACTAGCCATGTTCAAATTGTTTAGAGACCTAGAGCAGTGATCCTTATGGGTCCCTTCCCAGCTGAGATACTCTATGATTTTATGATTGGACTACACCTGATCCAAATGCAATGTATTGCTGGATGGTTGACAAACAAACCAACACAATTCAAGAATAAAAGCAAACCCTGCTTTTACTCACATTAAAAGGAAATATTTCCAAGAAAGAGGAACAGCAAGGGTTTCAGGAAAGTGTATACAATAGCCTCAGTTAAAAACAAAATCCATAATGTTTTATAGCAACTGGTCAGTGTGCAATTGCTTCTGAGAGTTTTTAGCAGATGAAACTCCATGGGTTTCTGTGACATAGCTTGCTTTAATCAAACTAGACTAGAGTAGGTATTAATCATTTTTTCCTACCTTCACTTCTTTGACACAGGATAACTGACTTGCCTTCAGTAGAGATGTTCCTGATTTTACATCAGCTGTCAAAAGATGGAAGAGGAGTTGAATCCAGCTGAGTGAATTCTGGAACAGATGGATTTTAAAAAGCTTTAACTCACCATCCATTCAGCCTATGCCATCAACCACTATCAACTATGATCTCATCAGCACTTGACACCACTAATATATCATGAAGGACAAAATGATGCATGTATTCACAGGTATTGCAGGCTGTATTTTCTATCTGGCTGATTTTAGGGAATCATGAGAATTGATGCAGATAGAGTTATTCTCTCAGTGGATTTTAAAGTTCTTAAGTAAAATCAGGGTCATTGCAGGGACAAATAGCAAAAATATTGTGGCACTTCTTTATCCTACTGTTAATGCTGCAGCAAAAAGCTAAAATCTTCAAAAACAAACATAATTTAAAATGTATAGTAGGGACAAGTTTCCACTGTGATTTAACTCTTATGATGAGTGGTTTCTGTAACAGAGTATTATTCTGTGGTACTATGGGTATGCCAGCCTTTCACAAGGGACAGCAAATATCTTTATTTTTACTACAAACAAGGAAACAAAACAAAATACTTTCCCAGAGAAACTGGTAAATCCAAGTCTACAGTGCCCAGCCCTCTCCACCACGTCCCCTCTATTTTGCCATGACAAAACTGAAAATACTTTTCGTAAGAAAAAATTATTTCTAACTCCAGCCCAGCAGGATGGCTGCTTCAAGTGCAGCTACTCATTTGGCTGCTTCAAGCTAGGTACCAATCTTTACTTCTGCACACTCATGTTATGAGGAAATTGCAATATTTCTTCCATTCTTTCAACCCAGAAAAGTGAATTGGAGGAACACTAGTTCCACCTCCCAACACTACTGTTTTATACAGGGACAATGGAGGAGGCCAGCAATTTTATATTAATAAAAGTAAGATGAAAATTATGTCTCCAAGGAGAAGACACATACATCTCCAAAAGACTCACTGAAAACTGCTCCTGGACCATATTCTAATTCCAAGCCACTTTTTCTTCTCATAGGATCAGTGACTGAATCCCACCAACCTCAATAAGAGGTTTGGACCTTAGTAAATTAAAAAAATGCACTAGACCAGAGCCTTTATCCTTTAGTAACATACTTATTGTACACCTCTTCACATGTGTCTCTCTCATTTCATGTCAATGGGAAAGAAAAAAAGTGAGGGAAAGGAAACTTTGGGCTGTAGAGAACATAGGTGATTATTGCCTTCATTAAGCAAAACAGTAAAATATTAATGACCTTTGGAGAAAGCCATACAATATCAAATTTTGCTCTTTTAGTTTCTATGTAAAAAAATCTCTATACAGCATTGTCCATGCTTTGCGGAAACACATTAAAATGTCATCAGCTCCTAGTGAAACCAGCCTCCACTGAACAACCACTGGAAAAATCCAGAGAACAGATTTATTCTTTTCATTCCTCTTAATTAACTTGGCCCCCATCAGGGAAAAGGTTCCTCTATAGCTCTCTTCATTTCTGAGGTCACACACACATTCAGAGTCAGGCTGTGTCTGTACAGCCCAGCCCCTCACACTTCCCTCCTCTTTATGCACACAAACCTGATGTGGGGCTGGTCTAGAACAACTCCAGCAAGGTTCAGCCTGCACTAAAAGCAAGTGCACTCCTGGAGTAAAAAGGGGTTTTTTTTTCCAGAATCAAGTTTTCAATCTGAAGAACCACACTTTTCACTTACCAATCACTCTTCCTAGCAGTTTCCTCTGTGATTAGGGCAGCTGTGGTCAATACAGGTTTCCTGGGCTAAGAAAAGAGAAGAAAACTCCTTTAGTGCTAAAGGAGTCAAGGATACCTACATTGCTTATGTCTTTCTCAAAACCAATATTTCTCTTGAAGCTATAATTTTCAGATGTACAGTTGTTGTCTTGGCTTTCTCTGACTTATTACACAGGAGAAAAATATTTGCCTTTTTCCCTTGTAGCTTTTGTATTCTGACAAGGGCTAACATTTCTGGAAGAAAAATTCAGCCAAATAAGTCTTATTCTACAAGAATTTAGGATTGTCTTCTGAAAGTATCTGAAATATTGTTGAGCAAAACACTCCCTTGACTGGCATCTCCATATTTTTCTAGGAATTACTGACATTACACACAACTAATTAGTCTCAGTATTTGGAATATTTCTTCATCTACTCAATAGATGAAGAAACAAATTTTGGTTAGTGTCAATCAATCAATCCATCATACAATATTTTCAGTAAAAAGACATGCCAAATTCCCAACATTCTAATAAAAGATGCTAATAAATGATGACCTGTCAGCTTGATTGCATACTGCAGCCTTTATAGAAAGTGACTGCTTTGTAGCCCCTCAGTAGATAAAGGGCAGAAACTCCAGAGATAAAATTAACATTAAAGTGCAAAATTAATCCGGGAGAAAAGATCCAGAATGAAGGAAGCACACAGAAATGAAAAAAACCCAAGCAAATATTAAAAAAAACCAAAACAAACGAACAACAACAAAAAGTAACGTTTAATTTCAAGGAAAATAGGGATTGACGAAGTTTAAAAGATTTTTCAATTTATGTTTGCAAAAATTAATTAAGAAACATCAATGTAATGACTATTTTGGGGAAACGATTTTGGAATGATCAGCTGGCCTATACACATCCCAGTGTTTGATTCATCTGTTGTTTTTTTTCCATTAGTACAAGGAATAGCTAAAAGACTAAATTTTTACTATGTACATTACAGATATTTTACACTTACAGCTTATACATATAATTTTCCTATCATCATGATTCATATATCCTTATCTTTAAACAGATATATTCTTTGTTTGAGGAACAAACTAGTAGTTAACTTGTATACTATACTGGTTAATTCTAAATTAGCACAGAATACATTAGGGGTGCCTGCAATATTTTTTGCTATTTCAGTTGTTCCTTATAAGTAGTGATGTTACAATAAACCTCCAGTTCATCAACATCTGGAAACCAGTTAAAGTACAGCTCACTAGAGATCATCTTTCTATTGTGAGCCTGCAAGCTGTGATTAGCAGAGAGATTCTGCAAAGAAAACATTGATAAATGTGATTTTATTGCACCTACCATTTCCTTTCTTCAACTTGTGTGTTATTCAGAAGAAACTTTAATTCAACTGGATATATTTAAAATAAGCCTAATCAGTGTATAGATTCAGCAGATAAGCAGTTGTGACACTACATTTACTTCTAATTTCACTTCCTAAAAAATTAGGATGGGAATCTGACTTATGTATTCTCTGCACAGAATGAAGCAGAGTATTATAGAATGTATTTGCCAAAATAATAAATCATGATTGACAAAAAGAAATTTGTTAATACAATGGTTTGAGTCAGTTGACAGAAATTTTTGTCAACAGAATAGATAAAGGGATTCAAAAATGAAATTTTCAGATGAAACGGCTTTGATGTTTCTGATGAAAAGTATTTTGTTGACAGAATGGATCAGAGGGAAAAAAATGCATTTTCTCAACACAAGGGTTTTAGCTCTTTGACAAAATATATTTCATCCCCAGATGTTTTGCCTGAGTTGTCAATTATTCCCCATGTCTGCCATTAACCAATCACTTTGCTGTCAACTGAAAGATTTCTTTAGTAGCAGCCCTGTGAAAGCAACTGGAGGTATTACAAATACCAGTGCAATTAATCCCACTAAGTCATTTGTTATGATGTACCTAGCCCCATTCTCACCAAAAGCCAACTGAGTTGAAGATGTAAGTTGGATTTTGGGTCGGATCTTTTTTTTTCTTCCTTAGGCTTTCATTTACGCACAGTACATATTACAACTTCCATTCTTTATTCCTTGGAAGACAGTTTTATGAAAGCTGTCTTTCTGTTAAGGCATCTATTCCATAAAGATGCACATATATGGGGAGGAAAAGGACCAGCTTGTGCTCCTGGAACACCTCAAGCAAGTGCTAACGTGTAAATTGGAGTAACTAGAGGAAGTCACCTCCTCCACCCCTGCAAAGGAAGTCACACACTTTCTCTGAAGTAGCTGCTGTAGGCAGTTGTATAGGTCTATGAGTAAATAGTAGGAGGTGGGAAATAAATTTTTACTGCACTGCTCATCTCCCCCTTGCACACAGGAAGAAGAGTAGCCCTGAGTTATAAGTTTAAACTAACCGAGTACATTAAGTGAGTAAAAGGAGGAGAAATTAGCTCTTCTTTCTTTTTCTTTTTTAGCAGTTCAGTGACATGACACTCTTGTTGGCTCGTATATGTGCTTTTTGTTCTTCTATGAGTTTTTTAAGGTGCTGCCACCACATGCAGAGGTGCATTCTGCAGCCAGGTCCCAGTCTGGCTTGCTTGAGCTCACCAGAGTATCCACACAGATTATCTCCATCAAATAACAGCTCACAATTCCCCAAGGTCATTCAAGACAAAGAGTTTTGTCATGCAAGTCCTACACCTGCAGCAGGGAGTAATCCAACAAGGAAGAATGTGGATTATTTTCTTCCCTGTGAACTGTCTTTATTTGAAAAATTGAAGGTGGATGGTAACAATAGCAAAATGCCACCTATTCGCCTGACTATGAAGTTACTGTTGGGAGGAACAGTAGAAAGATGAAAATAAATACATCTGCCTGAGAAGAAACAGTCACACCACTGTCAAAAAGTAGGGCATGACTCCAGCTGGGTGTTGTCCAAGCCAAAATTTCTGAGTGCAAATAGTAAGATCACAGAATGAAGAAGAGCACAATCCGTGGGAAAACACTGAAACAGACCATGACAGACTCGTGGGATCTGAAACAGAGCTCCAGCAGGAGGAACAGGTAAAGGTCCTTTAGAGCCCTTACTTCACCAACCTGTCCCCACTACACTTGAATCAAAATTGACTTAGCCAGACCTCTGTCATCCACCTGATATAGGGTTTGGTTTTGGGTGTTTTTTATGAAGTGGTAATCAGGATCTTTGGCACCAAAAAAACAAAACAGAATTTTAAAAAGCAGCCTCTCGCCCCACCCCAAGACAAAAAAAAAACCACAGAAAAAAATCAACTATAAAATACTTTCAAGAGATTATGCTTTTGTGTTTCCCAATGTTTGAAGAGTAATCTAAGACCTTCTTTTAGGATACTGTATCTTATCTCACAGCTTTGTGCAAGGATGAATCATGGCTTACTTTAGAGAAACTGCACCTGTTAAATAAGCCTTTAAAGATCTTGCTGAAACCTGAATAAAGAAAAGTAATGAGCAAGGTAAGGAAAAAAAAGCTCTCAGCCTTCATGCTGGAAATAGGCAGAACTGTGCAACACTTGTCAAGGGCTGTGTAGCATGGCTGCAGCAAACTAAAACCTTCCTAAATAGTTATTATTAGTAATAGCACACACAGCCAGCTTAGCTAATACAGGCTCCTGGAGCCCTCTTGATTCTGGGTTTAGCCTCCCTCTTTTTAATAGCCAGTACTTGTGTGTTCCTAGGAAAAGGTTTATCAGAATCTAGGGAGCACTACATATTTCACTTCAAATACTTTGCCCAGTTTGTTATGTTTCTTTTTCTAACAGAGCTGCTTGCTTTATTGTCACTGCCATTACAGGGCTCCATTGCATTCCCACCGGCTCCAGGGGAAAGAACTATTGCTCTATGCAAAGGATAGCCAAGGTACAGCAGCAAAATTGCTCCCTACACAATAACTACATAAACATAATTATCTGTGAGGATTGCCCTCTCTTATAATCCAAGTCCTCATAGATAATTAAACACAAGTTAACGTGAGCTTTTTCCCTCTCATTTCCTCTTCATCCAGAGTGATTCTTTCCCTGGTCACTTGAATAGTAGGGGTTAATTTGTATCAACACAGCCAGTCAGTATTGAATCCTGTACTCCTAAGTCACCTTTGTAGCATCAAGCAGCAAGAACATTTTTCTAATGGGCTCATTTCCCAATGTTACTTCAAAATATTTCTTGATATAAAAGTTCCTAGATAAACATCAAAGCTGTTTATAGCAAAGTTATTGCACCTGTACATTCTAATTGGCTGGGGAGGCACATCTTCCTAATTGGTATTTGCTGACTTTCAAACAGAAGACTTTTCAGTGCAATGAATTTGGGAACTAATACACAATAAACCCACAAACTTGCCATGAGGTTAAATATAGACAGAAGTGATTAGCCAGTTGGGCTCAGCCCTTGTGGATGCAGAGAAACGTATTTGTAACATGACTAAACCAGCCCTTATTGTTTCCATCTGTACCCCAGCAACTACATCTGCACAACTCAGAGAAAATCCAAATGATTTGCAGTGAAAGAACACAGGCCACACAGATTACTTTTTTTTCCCTGCCCAAAAAATTTGCAGTTAGGGAAGGCAATCATTGCATTCACAGTAGAGAAGAAATATCCTGGCTGCAGATTTTGAAGTGAGGTTTATAAAAACTGATTGATCCCACTGAGAGTCCCAGTCAGAGCTGTGAAGGAGATGTGTCCAGATCTCTTCATTTCAATTAAGTTTCTGAAGAAGAGCACAATGTTTTAAACTGACAGACCACATGTTATTAGAGTGGAAGCATTTTTGGAAATTTAGCTAATGCCTTGATACATCTGAAAAATAAATCATAACTCTAAATTTTCAGATTTACCCAACATTCAGAGACATCAACAAAACATCATCACATTTTCAAAATACTTCTTGCTGAACTGGCTTTATTCTTGATGAATTTAATTAAAGCAGACTAGTTTTACTCCATTAGGATTCCAGTAATGACTCCTTTGAAACAAAAAAAAACAAAACACAACACCTTTAAATGATTTGTTCCAAATATAATTTGTTCATAATTTGTGTGTTCTCTTTCCTCATTTTCCCTAATAGTGCACGACCTAAATAAAGTCAGCTATGTCATTTATGAAACTATAAGCTAGATGTTCCTGAAAACTCCAGTGGTAAATATGAAATATACAACAACAATTCTGTATATTAGAAATAAATAGCCATCTGTTTCATAATGATTTGGTGGGGAGAAAGCATCAGAACTTTCAGATTATGCCCTTTTATATTTTAACAGCAGTAGAAATATCTTCCCTTTCTACTAAAGCAAAACTCTGCCAATACATTTCATGAACAAGGCACACAATCAGAAACAAAAATATCACGAGGTGCCAGCTACCCTCATGTTGTCTGTGCCTTGGTCATCTTATCAAGCCTCAGAATACAAATCCCTTCCACAGAATATCTCTGCAGAATTTCTTATGCACTGGCATTTTTGGTAGCTCTTCCCTAGCACTTCAGACAACTATTCACTTCAAAGAAATTATTTCTGAAATTCAATCACATAAGAGATATGTTAATACCTAATTAGTTGACACCTTGTATGTCATGTAATGTAGCTACACCACTCAACATCAGGATAAAGCAAACTTATCTCAATGAACACATTTGCATTTTACAGTATGACACATTACTTTGTGATATAAACAGACAAATGGGATAACACAGGAGACATTCATTATTACAAAGTGGCTAATGATGGACATGTATATTTAAAGAAAACTCTCTGACACCCAATCAGTAGCCATTAAGCAATCTCATTTGTGTTAAGTAGGTCACAGCTTCCACTGCAGATAATCTTCAATCCATTCAACTCAAGAGAAAAATGTATCACTGAGCAAGTTTCCAATCTAAACTGTATTTTCCTACCTGTGGTGCACTGACTGCAAACCTTTCTAAACTCACCAAGTCTCTGTCACACCACAAGAACAACCTAATATAAAAATGGAATAAAATAGCTAGTAAATGAATAATAAATATTCCATGGCTTTTTCCATGGCTGTAAATGAAAATCAGGGTGGCAACACTCTATAAATTAATATCTGATTTTTTTTTTCTTCCAAGAGATGAGGGGGAAGGGTGACACAGTTGAGAAAAAGTAAATAGACTTATTTGGAAGGATACAGAAAAAAAAATCCAGAATTACTTAGTTCATATGGTTGTATTACATTGTACTTTCAATGGAAAAAAATCTGATCTCTTACTCTTACCTGACAGCAGTGCTGTGGGAGTAGCAGAGCTTACTTAGATAACAATTTGTAACATTTCCTTGGTCTTGCACAGAGCCTCACAAAGGAATCACCATTCTCACTTTACAGAGAGGTGCAGACAGGATACATTTCTTTAAAGATCTATAGAAAGCCTAGAACTCAATTGTGTGAGTTCCCAAATTGACTGTGGTCGATGTTGCCCCATGCTATCTCTGCACTCATCAAATTCCTGCTCCACACTGTGCTTTTCATGCACCTGGTCTTTCTTGCTTTTATCACACAGACTGTGAGATTTGCAACTGATAAAGAGCACATCAGATTACAGAACAGCATTTTCTAATGATGCAGTCAACATAAAGCACAGGTGAACCCACCAGAAAGCATCTCTCCCAGCATCTCTGTGTTCTATAAAGGCAAATACTTATGTTCACATTCAAATCAATGACTTATGGTAATAATAAATATCTGAAGCTCATGCTAGAGTTTCAGCTTTTGATCATAAAATAAAGGGCACACTTTGCAAGTTAGGTTTATGTAACTACAGGATACGATAGCAACATATTTAAGCCTCTAGCCACAAAGTTTGGACTAAGTAAACTGGAAGTAATTAAATGTTTAAGAAGGACTTTGGGGGAAGGACTCAGGAAAAGAAAGGCAAAAGTAATTTATCTGTGAGCCAGAGGCGCCTGATATTGTTACTGTCCTGACTCAAATTAGGATATGGACATGCCATGATTTTCATAAGAAGGTGTGTGAAACTTATGTTACCAATAAGAAAGGATGAAGTTTTTGTTACAATTAATTTCTCCTGTTCAGAGACCTTCAGTGAGAATCTTTGGCAAGCTGACCCAGGTTCCAAGCACAGACCTTTTTTTTCTGGGACCAGGAAAAAAGAACCAATATGTGAAGGGTAGAAAGCCTAGGTGAAGTTAATTCAAATGGGACTTAGACTTGAACCATCTCTTGCAAGCATACTGAATGCCCACTACAAGGCTGGACAAACACACCATGGGATGGGTGCATGACTGGGTCAAGCACAAGATGTTACCATCACCATCACATGGGGTGATGGTGACCTGTCACTGTTGGGGTTCTGCTGCTGACTCTCTCCAATGCATGAAGACCCTACAGAGAGACCTTGACAGATTAGAGGACTGAGCAATCACCAACTGCATGAGCTCCAACCAGGGAAAGTGATGGATTCTGCACCTGGGATGGGGCAAACCTGACCTATGGACAGACTGGGGAAGGAGATGCTGGAAAGCAGTGCCATGCAAAGGGACTGGGGGTACTGGTTGATGGCCAGGACAATGAGTTAGGAGTGCCCTGGCAGGAGGGACATCCATGTCCTGTGGGCACCAGGCCCAGCATCACCAGCCGGGCAAGGAAGGGAATTGTCCCACTCTGCTCTGGGCTGGGGCAGCCTCACCTCGAGTGCTGGGGGCAGTTTGGGGCACCACAGTGCAGGAAAGATCCAATGCTATGAAAGAGTGTCCAAAGGAGGCCATGAGGATGGTGAAGGGCTTTGAGTGGAAGCTCTGTGAGAAACAGCTGAGGGTGCTTGGTCTGTTCAGCCTGGAGCAGAGGAGACTCAGTGCAGGTTCAGCTTCCTGAGGGGACAGGAGGGGCAGGCACTGATCTCTGCTCTGTGTGACAGTGACAGGAGCTGAGGGAATGGCACAAAACTGTCTCAGGGAGGTTTAGGGTGGATATCAGGAAAAGATTCCTCACCCAGGGGGTGTTTGGGCACTGGAACAGCTCCCCAGGGCAGTGGGCACAGCACCAAACCTACAGAGCTCAGCAAGAGTTTGGACAATGCTCTCAGGCACAGTGTGTGTGTCTCGAGGATGGTGCTGTGCAGGGCTGTGAGCTGGACTCCATGATCCTTGTGGGTCCCTTCCAGCTCAGCACATTCTGTGATCACTAGAACTAAAGGGCTTCAAAATGAATAAACTACTAAAATTTCAAGTACTCAGCATATATCAGGTTATTGAATTAAAACTCTCAGGTTAATGAAGGAATAGATTTCTAGATGCTTTGTACATTTTAGTATATTAACAAGAATTTTTAAATTACTCAAATATAAAACTTCAACAAACAGGGATAGAAAGCTTACAGGACCAAAAATTTACATGAAAATACCCGACTTCTTCCCATAATCAGCAAAATTATGAACAAATTTATTCAGATGAACCATTTTCATTCAAAATGACATTCCACTAAGTATACAGGGAGACGATCTTTGAACACCATTTGGAATAAATTCTATTCAAATAAGTATTTGAGCTGAATATAAAAGTTACTATGTATAACCAGCTGCAAACTGAATATTAACTTAGTGCTTAATACAGCACACATCTTTAGAAAGAGTTCCATTTTTTCCCATGGTTGCATGTTCTATCTCCTTGTAAAAACAGTGCCAAAAGACTAAAGTCTGATTGTGATCTTACAACTACTGAAATATGAACCCTCCTCACACATGTAGTCTCATTTAAGTCAGAATCTGTCCTCTTTTCTTTAAAAATTCATAGATATGCACAATCAAGACAAATTCTAGCCCTAGGGTTTGCAACCCTAGTGGCATCCAAGGCATTAATATGCTTTTTTCGTTCTGATAATAAATATGAAAGTAGTTTTATATTTCTTCAGTCAGACTGATCATATATTTCAGAACAAGAACACCCATGAGAAGACATCACAAGTACTGTAAGAGATTACAATTAATATAAAGATTCATTTTCACCTTCAGGATTGCTTGGCTCATATAATTGGGGAGGATAGATACGGGCTGTTAAAACCTTTGTAAGCACAGCTGCCAACACTATCAGGTGGCCGTGGTGCTAAAGTGTTCATCATCAGAAATGGGGCAAGGGAGCAGGAAAGAAACAGGAAAGATCCTTAGATTGCCATGGCCAGTTTAACTCCTGCATTTTACAGACAGAGCCATCAACTTCTGAACATAATCCATCTGCCTGAGAGGGAAGACAATCTCCTCTTCAGCCAAGTTACATGGACAATTGGCATAGGCTCTTCTTCATGACCCAGAAAATCTGCATATCTTTGATGGAATCAACACAAGTGCTTACATTTATCCCAAACCAATCAACCACATCGCTCATGGGATTTTTGACTGATTTGTTTTGCCTTTCTGAAGCCAAATTCTATCTCTATGCTCAACAAAAACATTTCTAAATACAAATAGTGCAAGCTACCAAGCACTTACATGATTGCAAACCTATCAGTTGAACATAAAGAAATTTAAAATATAAGGATCTTTTACTCATTTTTAAAGAGCACTAAAAGAAACATTTTCATGGCCAAAGAGATTTTTTTTTCAAAAGAAAAAAAAATTATACAGAGAAGGCATTATATTTTCTGATCTCCAAAATAATCAAAACTGGAAACAGATTCTGTTTCAAGTCATGAAGTATTTCACATTGATCAAAGATTGCTTTCTACATTTCACAAAAAAAAACCAAAACCTAAAAGATGTCCAAATAGCAGACCACTAAGTAAAAGATGCATTTTAAGTTTTGTTCTACTAGTAAAGAGGCAATCTTGCATCTACTTTTTTAAAGTTCTTTTTAATTCTAAATAAAAGTAGGACAAGAATTCTAGAGATTCACAGTTCTTCAGTTTCACTGATGTTGAGTCACACATCAAAAGGTAAAAACAATTCTCATTCCTTAAAATTCTTCCACAATTACATCCCCTAACCATTTTGTGCACAAAGACTTTCCCTTATGACTATTTGACTCATCAGGACAGAAGCTACACTTTCAAAGCAGGATGTGATTCATTCAGTAAGTTTATTATAATAATATTTCATGACGTTTCACCAAGACACCTATTAATAAAAAAAAACAAAAAGCAAAACAACCCTAACTGCAACCACTGTACAATTACAAGTTTTAACACTCCCATTATTGTGCTGCTTTCTGCAGGAACCAAATTTTGAGCTTATCTTCCACTTAGTGGTTATTGAAAAGAATGCCTAATTAGTGAAGAAAGCAAACAGTCAATGGAAATCATATATTTGTAGATTTAATTGTTGCATAAGATATCTTCCTTAGCAAGTATAAAAAAGGTCTAGGACTGATATTTACACTGAAAGAAAAAAATTAAACTTTCTTATTAAAAAGGTAGTGATGGGAAGAATCCAGTATACCTACTTTCAAGAGTTCATTTAAAGAGTACAAATCAAGTTATCTTTTCAACCCTATATCATATCCCAGAAAAAAAGTATAAATACAAAATATTACAAGTGTCTGCAGTGCAAGAGTCATTCTTACTGGTGTCTAAGCTTTATCTTGCTCCAGTGTAACCTGGGATAAATTTAAGCTGTCTAGAACATGGCACCAAGATGCTATGTAAAATGAACAATCTACTTTTGGAACTTGACAGAATTCTAATTGATCAACAGGCTGTAAATCTTTACAGAGTCAATTAAAGAGTTGTAAAGCATCATAATGCATGACAAAACATATGACATGAACACTTATGCAGGCAATAGAGATGACCCAGAGCAGAAATTGCTGCTGTTCAAATCCAATCATTAGCAATGGAAAAGTACTGGCTTCTAATGTATAGTCCCAACTTGGTAACTGCTATTTCAGGTAACAATCATTAAACAAACAAATTAACTAGCCTGCAGTATAGAGATAAACATCTATCTATCTGGAGTACACAAACACATTTAATGATACACTGCATGTTTTTAGTTATACGCCCTTCAGCAGGACCAAACAGCCCAGAAATTTCTGTTTCAACACGATCTTACAGAAATTATCTCCGCAGTTCTAAATTTGATCACATTATTTTCTGAGTGTCAGTTTTACTTGGCAACATTACATTTTCCAACATTTCGTTTTCTAGCATTTTTCCATGACTATCTGTGTAGATTAGAAAGGTTCTTAACTGTTATCTGTAATAGATTTTGCCTGTAGCAAAATTCATGCAGGCATAATAGAACAAAGTGTACTCTGATGAAATTGCAACCATAATTTCCAGATGCCTGACATTTATTGCTTATTGCTATTAGAATTCAAGTGCCTATTTGTTTTGTACTTTGCTTTTATTCTTGCATCACAAATGTAAAATGGAAAAAAGATATTTTAAATGCTGGGTTAAGTATCACAGATCAACACAAAGCACCAACATAATCAATATTACTTAAACACACTCCTAGGCAATTAATTTCTAAGGAATCAAATTGTTGTACCATGTCAAAATTTACAACAATACAATAAAGGTTGTTACCTTCTTTATTGTTTAATTAAAAGCAGCATTTAGCATGCATGCAGCTAACTGTTCAGACATTATGACATGAAATGCCCTGTTTATCAGTGCGAGATATATAAACAGCATTTTGTACACTGTATTATCCAATGTTAATTGGACTCTATAAAATTTCATATGCTTATCAAATTATCAAACATAAAACTTCAAAACCCAGAGAAACATGCTGCAATATACACAGCTGCATCTTAAGTATCTGCAATATTTCAGCTTTTTTTACACAGTACACAAGTTCTAGGTACAGAACTTGAGCATGCTCAGTGTAGAACCACTCAGAGGCTACAGGCATTTGCAGAGAGGGCCAGTGCAGAAGGATTTAATTCACATGTTTGCCTTTAGAATTCAGGGGCAGGTGCATTAACTATGTAAGCAACATCTCTGATGTAGGCTCTGGTTTTCAGAATGAATTCAGGTCAGAAGGAAGCAAGCTAATGCAATGAACAGGCCTAATACCCTGATCCATGCCCATTTTTGCCATTAGAAAGATTCTCCTTATATCTAATCATACTCTTACCATATCCAGGTTTAAACTTATTGCTGTTTTTTCCCAGGGCAAATGGAGATCAGTGGCAGTCTACATGTTACAAAGCACCATGAATAGATCCACAGCTTTTTACCCAAGCTATGGCTGCCATCAGGAAAACTCCCTTCACTGGGCAAATTCTTCCACAACTCCACAGAGTTTCATCTGCCGTTCTCAGATACCAGCTCTGTTCCAGAAAATTTAGCTATCTGAACCAATAAATAAAACAAAAATATTTGTAGTTTTTACCCTGTTTAACATTTGACATTCCTCCCTTTTTTATTTCTCTTAAAACTAAATCAGGGCCCATAGATAAAAGGAAAGAAGAGGGAGACAGAACTCCTTTGCAATCCTTGAAGAGCAATAGTGGACAACTGCTCGTTCTGCAGAGCACAGCACTACCTATATATCTATATTGTGTTAAAGCAGAAAACAGAGGAATGGGGAGAAAACTGGATAAAAACAACATAATGTGTACAAGTCATATATTATTTACGAACTACTTCCCTGTAGAAATTCAGAAAGCAGTGACAATTCTGAAGCCTTAATCTATTACCTATGCTCCTGCAATGTAAATCAGAAACATGCCTTTATACACTGTAGAAGCATACACTTCTGTTGCATGGCCACATTTTAGCCCATTCCAATCACAAACTGTACACCTGTCTATGTTCCTGCCTTACAAGAGCAGCATGGAAATGTAGGAACTTACATACACAAAGGTATAGCCTTAAATACCTTGCTGCAAATCCTCTGGCAGGGTCTACTGCTTCAAGAGGGTTGGTGATACAAGACTGAAGAAAAAAGAAAACTGTTTCTGACAGACGGATAATGTGTTTGCATTTCAGCCTTGACTCTGATCCACCAAAACAACATTGCTCAGCTCTTGACTTCTTTTCCTCTTTTCTTTGAAAAACTGGTTTCCAGAGCTCTTCAGTGAAATAAGAAAATGAGTGGGGCTTTTTTTTGTTTAAAACAACTGCTCCTAGCTTTCAAGCATGCAAAGAAAACACTGTGAAATGTAAAGCTTAAAGGTTTAAATAAGAGGTCAAAAGAAATACAATAGCCTTATACATGGAATTATGCGTTGTATCATCTTGGTCCACGTGAGGATATGGATACATGTGCATATCTATGTGTGAATAAGCTCTTTGATTGGAAAGTTAATTTCACAACTCTTGCATCATGACTCATGAATTCCTCAATTTGATAATGATAGAACTTGTCAGCCAGCACAGCTGATCCAGCACAGAGACAGAGATAAGCTGTGAAAAGGTCTGGCACAGTTTAGCTCCCTGCAGGACTGTGGGACTAGGGAATGAGTCACATTTGGCAACAGTGTGATAGAGGAGAAGTTTCACTGCGTGTTGCCTATAATTATCAAGCCTATAGGCAAATCATAGCTCAAAAGCACCAATGCAGAGAATTTACTGAGGATTTAAATATTAAAGGTGGATGGTGTTGATGTCTTTCTGTTGTTGTTGGGGTTGGTTGTATTTCTTTTACTTTTTTTAAGTAGGTTTGTCAGACAGTTCAAAGCTCAGAGCAGACAGCTTTGAAATGGGTCTAAAACACCTACTTTATGTTCACCACATTCAGATATAGTCAAATTAGCATCAACACCAAAACAATGACAAAAACTTAGAACTGTTCCTTCCTCTGTGAGGCACAGCATGATTTCTGTCCATCTATCAGATGTACTTTTATTCCATATGTAGATATGCTATATCTATAGCATATCTAGTCCCTCTATCCCAGAATCCAAGGGGAAAAAAACCTTGCATATGGAATTCTACACATGCGTGCTAGAAGGAAATGTTCTCCAAGAACTTCCCTGGAGAAGCTCTCCCAGAACAGTTACCTGTTCTGTGGACTCATCTTTTTTTTTTTTTTTTTCCTTAGAGTGTGGAATCAGGAGACTTTAGGCTGGCATATTTTGCTAACAGTGCTGGTTTAAGCCAATGTGGGCTTCCAGCTCAGCAAAAGAAAGAGGGTAAAGAGGAATCCAAAGCAGTCACCAAAGCCAGAAGCAGTAACTGCTGCCTCTGTCAGCAGAAGGTTTAAAGAACGTCTGTAGAAAGAAGTAAACTCTCCTCCCCAATGGCTGTGCATTGTGGATATAGGAAAGGAAATGAAGAAATCTTTGAGCTCTTTCTCCTCAGTAAGGATCTTTGAGGATTTTTAACACATTGACAAGATGCCCAAACTGTTTGCTTTAAAGTTGCAGTTCTTGGAGTCAAGTGAACCTCATCCTCCATTCTTTAAGGACTCTGATGAAAAATGAAGGATTTAAGCTTGTGTTTAACATTAAATTTCAACACATGATGAAGTTCCACTTTAGAGGTATTACAGTGGTCTGATTTGCAATGTACATAGTTAAAGGCCTGCCTTAACAAGAAAATTAACAGCCAAGGGAGATATTTTATTGCTGCGATATTCCTCTGGGCCTCTACATGATTGATCTTAAAACCTGAAAGTTTTATGTGTTAAAATAAAAAAGCAGAGTAGGTTGACTTTCAGGCTAAATTCAAGCTCTGTTTCCTTTAAGGGAACTGAAGACAGACCCACATAAATGTAACCCAGAACATTCTCCACAGTTATTTTTCCTCAGCCCATGTAGTATATTAAAAAAATTATGCTCAAAGGCAATACATAATCCAAAGTTTGACATTATGCTCTGGTCATCTTAACTCTGTTATGCATATCCTTTAAATACCAAGGTTCTTTAAAACAAAGTGCAGGCAGGAACATAAGATGAAAAGAAGTAAATAATGTTAATGATAAGTGAAGCTTTTACAACTCAAGAAACTCTACAGACAAAAAAATACCCCAATCCTAAAATAATGACTATCAGCCAAGGGCCCCTTCCAACCCAGGTCTCTCTGATTCTATACAAGAACAAAGTCAGGGATCACAGAATGGAGAGGGTCAGAAGGGAGCACTTGAGGTCCTCCAGTCCATCCTCTTCTTGAGCTCAACTTCTCTTTCCAAGTTTTACTAGGAAACTGAAAAATCTCCTTCTTTTTATTCCATAAAAAATCTCCAAGTTTACTGCACAAAGCTTTCCACACAACTTAGAAGGAAGTTGAATAAGCACCAAGAGCAATTTTTAAAAGAATTTCCTGCACGTCCTTAGCACATTGCTTTCAGAGACAACATTAAGCAGTTCAGGTCAGAGCTTCAGCCCAGGAGGATCTTCATTTAAAGAAATATTAATGTTATGTTTTACCAGTGTTCAAAAATGCACATGTATCTCTCTCTGTGCATATACACGGTTGCAGATGGTACCACAGAAGCCCTGAGACATGGCCCTGATAGGAACTGAAGGGTCTCCATGCACCATTGCACACCAAGTTTCTGCAGATATTTAAGAATGAAATCTTTAGGTCTTTCTCTATTTCTCCATTATAAGATTAGCAAAAGCTGTGCCAGAGTTTGCATATTCACTTGTGTGTTTCCCACTGTGAAATCTTAAACCACAATGACACAGATTTGACAAGCTCTTAAAAGTTCCTTGAACAGAAATCTAAATGCTGAGTAGTAGCAGAATTTTTCATCTTACATAAAATTTTCTTCATCCATTAGTGTTTAGTCCAGATATTGGTTTTTACTCTCTGTGGTTTTTACAGATGCTAATGTTGCAGGGCTGATGTTTGAAGTTTTGTTTGACTTTAACTGTCTCCAGCTTATAGAAGGATTGAAATTTATCTACAAGTGTCCAACAGAGAATTTTAAGAGGGAAATAATTGTGCATCTGAGTAACAGCTCATGCCCATGCTTCTGTCCCACAATTACTGCAAGAAGGAAGAGTCTGAAAGATCTTACCAGTAGTGTAACTGTATACAGCAAGTTTCTCTTGGAGCTTGGAATTTGGACTGGGTGAAGTCCACACATCAATAGTTTATGCTACAAACCAAACAAACAGAGTTCTTTACTACTTCAATGTTTAAAGAGAACTATTTATAGCAGAGGAATTAGCTACACTATGGCAACATATTTCAACCATAAACTCACTGAGAGAACCAGAGGGCAGGAGATAAAACTCACCTATTTTTATTGGGAAGGTAAGGCAGTCACAATAATTTTTCCTCCAATGAACAGAGTTCAGGAAACCTTCCTAATTCTGCAAACAGGTTTGCATTTCAATCATCTGCTTAATAAAAAAGCCTCAGGTTTCCAGTTAAGCACTGTAGACTACAGTCATTTTCAGCTGGTTTTGAGTGGAATGGGCAGATGCTTATTTGGGAATTATTAAATTCCTTCTACATCTTGTGACTGCAAGCTGAAACCTCTTCCCCTCCACCTAAATCTCCCAGAAAGCAGCACTGCTAACCTGGCAGAGCACAGCTCAGGCCATTTGGCTTCAGTGTTACATACACGTCTGGCTGTCACCTGAGGTTGGTCAGGAATGTTCTCTCCTCAGCAGGAGCAGCTTCAGCCTCTCAGAAAGTTATTTAAAAAAATCCATTCAGCAGATATGGGCCAAGTACAGGGTGAAAAGAACTGCAAGAATATGATTCAGTGGCATATTTAATAGATCAGTGACTTTTCATCCATCTAGCTAATCAACACTCAAAATAATTAGTGCAGCTTTTCTCCATCCACTTAAAAAAAATAAAACAACCAACCAACCCAACCCCAAAAGCAGAAAAAAACCACCAACCCACCAAAAAACAAATGCCAGATTAAGAGAATGTTTGTTCTATGACTAGTAGAGCATAGTCATTAAGCCATGATGTCTTTCTTTAAAACCAATTTTAAATCAAGGATCTTGTACTGCAGCCACTTACACAAGGTTGCTTATAATTGCTCCATGCAATGCTTTGATTAATTAAATCACACTAGAGATTGTTTCTTAGTAACACACCTGGTACACTCTTTGTTGCTGGCGTTCATTAAGACGCTGTGTTTCACGCTGCTTTGCAGCATGAAAGGATATTAATCAGCTAAATTGCCATTAAGAGTCATATCAATATTTGCTGCACACTGATTGTTTTTCTAAATCTTCAACAAAGGACATTTCACTGAAATCTCAGGTTGGTAACTAACCATATGACAGTAAAGTCAAATTAAAATGTTTTATTTTCTCTCTGGAAATAAAGCAAATCAAGCACATAAACTAAAAGGCAATGACAGGGTGTAGAGGTCAGTGTTTGTTGGTGAGCTCCTTTTAAGACAAGGAGTGGCATGTTGAATAAACTAAAATTAATGTGCAGAAAATCTTTTTTTAAAAAAAAGTAAATAGAAGCTCTCATTAATGTCTGTTCTGTTCCCTGAGCAGAAAAGGCTCCACTTTGTAATGCAACATTGGTAATTAGGTTCAGTTTCAGAGCCTGAGCTGAAAAAATGCCCAGGGAATCAAATGTTGCTTTTCATTATTAATGTGAATGAGAATATGTTCCCAAATATTTCTCATTCCTAGCAACAGTCTGTTTACATATGATCAGCAAACACCTTGACAAGTTGAAGGTGAGACAGTAAGGGGCAAGTGGCCATAGCACTAATTACTTTTGCTTTCTCTATGATTTGTTCTTAGATTCCTGCTTTCATATCCTACATACCAGCAAAAATTTATTGTGCAGGCCATATACTTTTTCTGTGCTGTGCATTTTTCTCAAAAATCACAGCAGGCATCATCTAAGCTTTGTCATAGTCTTTACTACCCATTATCAGGATCTAGATTGTGCTGCTTAGTATGATACATGCCTTCAGCAGGAAGGAGAAATTTGGAAATATGCTTTCTCCACTGAACTGGCAAACATCTCTGAAAATTGAGAATATCCTCATAGAAACAGTTGTTCCAAACCATTTTATCACACCAATCACAACACCCAAAAGGAAGGGGGAATTCCCACTGGCCAATCTGTCTTCAACAATATGGATCACCCAACAGTTGAGTGTTTTTGTAATCCAGAAGTCTCTTTTACAGCCCATTAAAGGATATTGCATCACACTGGAATAATGTATGCACATATAATTGCACAGGATAAAAAACCCAATTCTATGATTTCTTTGTTTGTGTCTCTCGGGGACTTGGTTTGGTTAATTTTACTACTTTTATCCTCTTCAGGTCTGTCTTGGGCATTATGTGCTGATCAGCAGTGACACCAAGATCAATTTTATCCTTCCCCAAAGAGCAGCAGCTATGTCTCTACACAAGAGGTTCATAGTTGGAGCTTGCCTTAACCCAGGGAGTATTTTGTCTCCCCACCATGAGATTTACACATAAAATCACACTTTTGTGAGAGACACACTACACTTGACCTTAGCCAAGAGGCTGAGAAGCAGCCTAAAGCCTTGCCTTCCTCAACAGTATCCAAAATAATCCAAAACTGATCATGCCCTCCAGAGTAAGCTTTTCTTTCAGAACCACAGCTTCTCACAGATTTGTTCTGTTTAAGAGAAGACCTCTCTAGGAGATGTTCTACATTTTATTCCAGATAGATGATTACATTTTAATTGTACCTTTTTAGAGCTGTTTAACCCTAAAGTTCTAAGCCTACAACTTTGTAAAATCCCAGCACAAGTAATGGCAAGAAATATTAGAACTAAATGTAATTAAAAAAAAACAAAGGGGTGATAATTTGGTCCTGCTTTGCCAAGGGTGTCAAAGCAGGAGCCTGACTACTGCCCTTCACAAAGCATTGCAGCACTCACCTATTTTATCTGCCTTTTCTTCAGCACGTGAGCCAAGAAGAATAGTTTAGCTTGCAAAAATGTGTTGTCATTATTTTGCTCTATGAGTTCTATTTAGTTGTAAATCACCACAGTCTCAGACAATGTATTCATTTGCTGATATTTTAACAAAATGCATAAGCAGACAAAGAATCTTTATATTATAAAAAGAAAAAAATGTAGACACCATAGGAGTTTTCTATAAACCTTGCAGAAAGTATGTATTTTTACAGCACTTTCTGCTTAGTCCTTTCTTGCACACACCAGTTTGTTCTACCTAGTTGTCTGCAAAACAAGCATAGCTAGTAAAGTGATGAGGCATGCTTGAAATAAGGCTTGTAATTTTTCCTGCTGAAAAACATGGTTGTGTCATTGACATTTATGAACCATAGTAAACACTGAAAATTTGCCCTGAAATGTAAATTAACTCCGAGAACTCCTGGTACTTTTCCTGTGAAAATGTTTTTAAATACATACAGATTCTCACCTTGGCAACATTTTTATTCCTGCTTGGAAAAGCCCACAAAGCAACTGATAAAACAAACAAAAATCTAAAGTAAACAAACAAACAACCACACACATACTTTGCTTTTTACAGAAGGATACAAATTATTATGTAATCATGTGAGTTTCTTGGAATGTGAGTGCCCAATTACAGCTAAGTAAATCTCTTTCATCAGGTAGAAGATTCAGGTTTTATTCACTAATTCTGATCTTTATCATACCACATGCAGCAGCAGATGTTATTTGTGTTTGAGCTGGAGCTGCTGATGCACAAGTCCTGTCTGCATACACCTGCTCCACAATGCACCTAAGATACAATAAAGCAACTCTCCAGAGTATTCTTTCCTTGGAGGAAACACTGCCCATATGGCTACTGTAAATCCAAATAACCTCAGAGGAAGCCATAGTGTAGAGCAGAAGAACGACTCATTTCAAGCCCACCACCAGATTTTTCAGCTTTTCTCCTGGAGATGCCCAGCAATGGATTTTACTGGATCTCTTTCATGAGACCTAGCAGCAGCAGACATGCAAGGAGGGGATGTTCCACAGGGAGTGACTCCAGAGGAGTTTCTCCAGCAGAGATCCTGGCACCCCTACACCTGCTGGCCCAGGGAACACGAGGCCAGACTAGAAATGGCACAGGGGACAAGGACAGGGGGGCAGGAGGGGCTGCCTGGGCCCTGAATCCCCAGCACTGCTGCTCTGTTCTGTGCTTCCAGCAGGACCCAGTCACAATGAACAATGGCCCTCTGTAAAAGTGGATAAATGCTCAGTGCTGTGACTCACATGTACTAATGATTAATCCTATCTTCAGCTAAAGACCTCCAAAATGTATTCAGGTATTCCATCCTCCAACCATTACTGCTTATTTAGTATAAAAGGAAAAGGAGACAATAATGTCTACACATTAATTATCAGAATTTTCAGAAGTATCTAATTGGCAAAATTATGTAAACATCAGAAGCACAGACATCCAGCTGCCAGTCACTGGAAGCTCACAGGAATAAAGGAGGCATCCTCAGATGCTCTTGGTGAGCTCACCTTAGCTCACTTTATAGCAGCATTTACAAAGCTGAGCCTTTCTGAGCTCATGAGATCCTTCATTATTTCCATAATGTTTTATGTCTAGTTTCATTTGTTACTGACTTAACAAGTTAAAATATGCCCCTAGTGATCTGTTAGATGATCATAAGGCTCCAGACCAACTGTGTTTAAAAACGAAATTTGAACCAAACCTGGGAAATACAAAACATCTTTAATCTTACTTTATTTACAGCTCTGCACTGCTCAGAGTTGCTAATAGCTGTTATAAAGCTGCAATGCCCTGCATTTATTGATGGAAAGATTATTGCCTCTAGTCTTTTTTCTTATCTGCTGTGTCATGAGTAAAATGAGTAAATCATAACCAGCCAAACCAAGGTTAAAAATCAGAAGATGCATTTTAATGAGATCCTGAAAAAAAAAATTAAACAACCTTCCATCTATGGAAAAGAGTTGTTAATTCATCGAATTTTGTGAGTTCCATGAACTGATAAGCTCTGCAGCTCAGGCAACTCTGAAATTAAATTAGGTTTCAGAAATGAATATTTCATCTTTAAGATACTGTTGCTTGGAGACCTGGGAAATAAAGGGTGATTTAACACAAAGACATGGGAGTTACTTACATGTGGCATCGTTTTCCACTCCAACAGGCTCTGGAACATACCATAAAATACCCAGAACAAAACACTGTGCCACAAATGTGTATGTTGCACATATTTTATCTGACATCACCCCATTCCTCTTTAGCCTACTTTCAGATCAAGCAGTTCAATTTAACACCAGTTAAATAATACTGAAAAAATTAAACATAAAGGCAAAATCACCAAAGTTCTTCAAATCAAAGTTCTATTAATTCTTCAGTGAAGTCTCTCTCCAAAAAGAAAACCTAACCTCTCCTGTACTTCCCCTCATTTTAGTCCTCATAGACTTCTCTCATTGCTTCCAGAGCCCTGTTAAATCACGGTGGCATTTCTGTGTGTTCACTAAACACAGATCACCACCTCTCAATCTCCATTTCCCCAAACTGCATTGCAAGTGAAGAACCAAGGTGCAAGTTCATGGTTTATAAGCATATCAGGAAAAAACAAACAAACACAGAACCCTTCAGATTATCCAGATAAGTACAACACTGAACACATTTTACTGTCATGATGCAGTATCTTGGGGAAAAAAAGTGTGGAGTATCTTGCATTTGTTGCAAAGCTTTCCACTAGTGATCCCTGCAAAGAAGTTGAAATTTTATTTGAGTTTTTTTTTTTTTTAATTTGTTCAGGATGAAATAGCTTGCCTTTAACCAGAAACAGACAGTAAGAGAAATACTTTTCTGTGAATAATTTTTATCCCTTGTATAATATTGAGATAACCAACTTTCCAAAAAAAAACCTGGGGGCTCAAATAAGAGGCCAAAGGAATTCCTGTTCTCTGCTGTACCTCTGAATGTTAGGATAGGAGGTGGATAAGCTCTCTATTCACCAATGAGTGTCATCTTACAGGCTGGGTTTGATTATAGACTCAATCTTAGCTATATAACTTCATCATTTAAAAAAGAAATTGAAGAAGTGGGGGCAGGAGAAACAGCAGGCATGTCTAAATTTAGAGTAGTCTGCTTCAGGAGTCTTATGGAGATGAAAGTGAACATCTGCATTAATGAAAATATGTTGTTTCTACATTGCACATCACACAAAACAAGGCAGCCTTTTGGAATAAATGACAAACAGCAATTTTTTCCTGGCAGAAGGCAACTTAATTTTTGCAAAGTAAGATTTCAGCTGAACACGATTCAGGGACCAATAGTGATGTATGCATTTGTATGTACATTAGAAATTTCATAGTTTGTTTTTTTTTTTTTTTTTTTTTAATTGCTGCACAGAGGTTTCTTAAGGGAATAAGGCCATTTCCTGATTTGCTATTTTTCTCCCCACATTAGGCTCCAATTTCAGTTCTCCCAAAATGAGCTCTAACCCCAATGCATTTATTGTTGCTAGTTGAGCTGTTTTATTCAGTTTCTGTACTCTATAGAGCAGGTACTACTCTTTCTTTCAGGCAGGGGAAGTTTGGATTTATTTTTAAATAGCTACAACAGCTAGTTAAATAATAATGAGAATATTAGTTATCATCAATGTCACTTCACACAAGACCAAATGCCACGCTAAATACAAATATGTGATTACAGCAAAATTGTCATACCAGATTCCAATATCTTTGTCCAGGTGTTTCTGCTGCCATTTGACACTCCAGGATTTTAAAATCTGCTATTTAAATAAGGTTATGACCCACAAAGCATGTTTGTAAGCCAAGCTGAATTAAGCATCAATATGCAATATTGAAATGCTAAAATTAAAAAAAAAATACTGATCTCCTAGTTAAAGAAACAAATTAACCCAAAGAAACCTTAAAATCAGTCATAGTTTCATCTTAATTTGTATATTCCTAGAGTTATGGTTGTTTTATATAACACACACACCAACTCTGCGTGGCTGAATCAGCACACAGAAATCCAGTATTTCTGTAGCTTGTGAGAAATGTTTCTACTAACACACTGTGGACTCAGTCCATTCTGTAGGTGTTATCTCAAAACACCAAACTATTGTGATATGCCAACAAAAGCAACTGAAGGCACAATTCTAGCATTAGACAGACTGTATTGAAACCAGCTGTCTCAGGGAGCCCAGATGGGATCTGTCAATGCTTCATTCCAATTCTTTTCTTCTACTGAAAACTGATAGGCAACCCCAGGCAAAAAGTGACCCCACATAACTCTGCCCAGCCTCAGCTCTAATAAAGCTGTTAAACCAAAGTAGTGGTTTATGCTTTTATCAGTTTCAGCTATCAGGGTAAACTGCAAATCAATACACATTTTTAATCATCATCTACAAGTTACAGCAAAAATAAATCCTGTGGCAATTCTATTTAGTCTTCACTCCCTTTCTTCTTTGACTGTAATGTTTTCTACTAATCTGAACAGAATTTCATTACAAATAGAAACCTAGGCATGAAAGTCTATTATTTGGGCTTCTGATATTCATCTCTTTGCCACAAACCACTGAAGTCACTAGAAATTACTGTAGTCAGTATTCAGCCTTACTGTGATATCACCTTTGGGGATCACCAGTAGTGTAATGGGTTACAGCTCTCTTTCCTCTTATATGTCTTTATAATTGGAGACTTAACAGTGTCAGTATTTCATAGTAAATTTTTACAGCCCCACTATTCTTACTTCTAGTAGATTATGAATGACATGCTGTTCACATTACTACATCCATAGTGGATTTAGCTCATAGATGCTGGTTACAGAATTATTTCTGACTTGGACAAGTAATCTAAAAAGTTATGCACTTTTTCTTAGAATAAAAAAATCCATTTTTATAAACTCTTTTCTTGAATCCAGTTGGATTACATATTCCAAATCAAACCAACCAGACCCGAACGCACAGAACACAGCCCAGCAGAAATCAATAGCAAAGTTCTCACCAATTTCAGCCAAGCAGGTTCAGGAGCACAGTATCTAGAACAACTCTTGTACATAAAGTGTGCACTTAATACAGAGCAGTGAAAGGTTTGTTGGGATGAAGGCCTGCCCTGAATACAGGGATATCCTACAGTGAGGTTCTGCTCTGCCCGTTTTGACAGGACCTTGAACATCCCTTGGAAAGGGGATCCCTTTCCATCCCTTTCCAACACCCCTCTAGAGATTCCAAAAGCTGCTGAAAAATCAGCACACATGATATAAAATCATATCCCTTTTAATGCAATTCTCTTGTTCCCCCAAGGTAACAGGTCTGCCTGTTCTCAGAAAATATTCACAATGTATGTTCAGTGAATACTAATGCATGTTTTACTAATGCCTTTCTGGCCCTGTAGATCACTTTTGAGAAAATGGCCCAAGAATTGGTTATTTGCAGACAGACAAATGGGTGCCACCCCCCTGTGCCTCTCCCTGCAGGCTGCTCCATGGGCTTTGGTTCTCCAGCCACCTGGAATTCCCTGTGCCCCCCTGGAACAGCCAAACCACAACCCTGTCCCTGCCTCACCACACACACCAGAGCAGGAGCTGAACTGAGCACTGGGCTGGCAATCCTGCCACATACAAAACATTGCAGGGTCATGGACATTTTTGCTGAACACAAGGCTTTAGTGTGATATGCTAATTTGTTAGGACTGCCTCATCATTTTATCTCTGCATTTTCTCCCAAATCTTTTCAGTCTTAAATTAAAAGGCTCCTCCCTCTTTGGTGGCAGTATTGCCTGCCACTGGCACTTTCATGGAATGGCTTTTTCACACCTCAGTAAATCTCAGAAACTAAAATTAATTCATAGAAACACCTGATGTGACATAATGCAGCATGACTGATGAAACACTGTATGCTGCAGTACAACCCAATATCTACTCTACTGAAACAAATCTCTCCATTCTGAAAGAGAGGGGGGAAAAGCATTGCACTTGTTTCTCCTTACTGGCCTCTTTTCAGCTTCTCATCAAATTTGACTCATCACTACCAGAGCCCACAAATGGCAAACCATTATCTAAAATGTAGAATATGGTGCTGGTACGGACTAGAAAGCTGTGTCTTGGTGTGAATGTGAGTGTGTGTTCAGGGGGGAACAGTGAGATAAAGGATTTTTTTTGTGCGTGCTTTATTTTTTGTTGTTGGGGGAGGAAGGGTTGGGGTTTTTTTTCTTTGTTAGTTTTGTTTTCAGCTGGGACAAACCTGCAGTGCATGGACCACTCCTAATGTTTTGGGAGAATCCACATTTAGAATGAAGCCCAGGGTCAACTTAATTTTTAAAGAGATGCAAATTCCTCAAATTAAAAATATTTACTCTGAATCAGGGAGGCAAACAAAAAAGTAGTGTTAAGGACTGAACAGGTTTCTTAGACCTCCTGTCTCCAAGACTAGGACAATAGAAAGCAATCAAATGAGCTTCACTTCCATGTACCGTGATTTCCACCTTTGGATTTTCAGTAAAGCAATATATGGTTTACAAGAAACACAAAGCAATCTAAATGAAGAAGGAAATTAGAGAAAATTGTTAAAATTCCTGCATGTTTCTGGAATAATCAAATACATGACTAAGTAGGTATTAAAGCTGATTTGACATGGTTAATTTAGGGTTTAAAAGGCAGCAGACACCTTGTGACACCAGCAGAAGTGTTGCATTGCAACTGAAGAGCAAGAATACTTAAAGGGATTTACTTCTCTAAGATTTGCTTGGATCTTACAGATAAACAGGTTCTTCTGTTCACAAGTTGACAAACTTTGCTCAATGTCTGTGAGGAACAAACAGGAACATAGCACTGCAGCCTATTTCTGTCCCATAAAACATTTCCTTGCATCGTTCCAAGTGACTGAGATATATTTTTATCTTCTGTCCCTCCTTTTCCCTCACTCCACCCCTTCCATCAGGCTCCGTCCTGGCAAGAGAGTAAGCAAAGCAGATTTATGTATTTGCTTTGTTTTTAACAATCAAACTCCCTTTTTCAACATCCTTTGAATCAGGGCTGTGTGAAGCCTAAGTTAAGGTCAGCTTAGTGTTAAGGGATGCAAAGGTAAACCTCAAACATACACACAAACTACTCATCTTGAGCTTAAAATTAGAGTTTCAGCAGCCTTTTTATGCAACTAAAAGGAAGCTGGTACCTTGTTTTGGTGGCAGCATTTGGTGCAAGAAAGAAAATTTTCTTCTTTCCAAGTGTAATTGGGGGGAAGAAGGATGCACAAGGAAACCTGGACTATTTCCTAACAGACATTTGCACAGGCTCACTGTTTCCAGCTTTCAAGATAAACCTCTCGACTTTGCTTTGACATTAATTTCTGATAAATGCCTCAGGTTTACCTTGGCATTTAACAAAGCAGCAGGAGACCATTATCCTGTGACAACGCTCTATTCCACTGATACTATCTCTTAATTGGAGAAAATTTCTCTTCATCTGAAAATGTTTGGCAAGGTTCCCCATAAAAAACTATGGTATATCTAAGTTGTTAGCTTTAATAAGATAGGGAATAAAATACCCAGAGCAGATGTAAATCAAATCTTTCCTATCAAGTTGCAAAAAACAAGCCCATTGTTGCAGACACCACTGTGAACCCCAGCTTTTAATTATTTATACGAACTATTTACATGATAGGATACTTGAAGGATGGTCAGTGCTATAGATAATAACACAGCTCATTTGTAAAACAGAGCAAGGGGAACCAACGTCAATTGTCAGAACAGCAGAAATTATTTTAATTGCTTTTGCCCATAAGTGACAACAGTAGCCTCACTGTCATAAACAGAAGATGACACACAACTCAGAGGAAAAAAAAATAGAATTAAAACAGTTTACTTATATTTGCAAGAGATTTATAGACACCAGCTCCCAGGTTGTGCCATTAATCTGCTTTGTGTCCACTTGGTTCTCAGCTAAGAACTTAACAATGTTCTTACCTCTGTGCTTGTCCCAGGCCCATGGAAGCCAGCTGCCCTCTTGGTGTGGATAAGTTCAGGGCCAGTGTGGGGGTCTGTGCCCATTCAGGGCTGCTGGCCTCTGGAGGGATGATAGAAAATCAAACCTTCATTCACAGGTTTGATTGCACTGCTATTTCTCCCCTCCTGCTCATATAGCTGACCCATATGGAAATGCAATGACCAATATAATACCTTGTACAATATTAACCTTCTGCTCAGCCCAGCCCAATATTTCACTGCCTCATTTCTGTATTTTGGAGTCCCCTTGGGGTCAGATAACATGTATGGTCTTTCTCCACTGCTTTCATCTACAGAAAAGAAGCCCTTCATATACAGTAGCTTGAAAGACACTTGTGCTGTTCAGGTCTCAGACCTTTCTGCTGCAGTTCATCATCATCTTATTCCACCCGCCTGAAATTTGATGCTGATGATGTTTTCTCAGGTGTGCCTCATCTAAAACTCTCATTATCAAGCCTTTTTTCCCTACCATCATCCCAGAAAAAAATCATTACCAAAAGTACAAAATAAACAAGCATGTGGCTCCCTACCATGAAAAATTGCATTTTCCATGTTGTCCCTTCCTTGCTCACTATTCATTTCTTCTACTAATCCCAATCTTCTCCAGGTTAACTGACCATTTCCCAGGGGTAGTTTATCAAATGGTTTACTGAAATCCAGAAAATTTGATCTACTGCCTCTCTATTGTCCAGATTATCATTTATCTTCAAGAGCAGCCTCTCTCATTCCATTCAGCAAATGTGATTTTATCAATGCTTTTAAGCAATGCAGGGGTTCATATTCAAGTTATGCTCTTTCATAATAAAAAACAACACATTTCAAGAAATAATGCAAATAAATTGGTGATAATTACATACCTGATGATCAAGAATTGCATCAAGGGCTGCATCACACCCTAGCCTGAGTTTTGGCTAAATATAATAAAATTTTACTCTTCACTTCTCAAAGTCCAAGCCAGATTTCAGTCTGGGAAAGAAAACAAACATGCCACAGCAACCAATTCAATCATTAATAAAATAGATTCTTTTCCAATTTCTTTTTTTTTTTTAATTAACCACGCTTTTCCTTTTCCTCTGAACTTCACTTGGAGATAGAAATATTTTTAGCAGACAAACATGCAATGGATAGTTGGGACCATATGTATAAATTCCCCAAGGACAACTGACCTTGGCCCAAGGACAATATTCTGCTGTGAAATTATGATACTTTTTGCTCATGCTGTGCATCAAGTTGCACCAACTATCTACAGAGAACAAAACCATTGGTTCCCCAAATTGGCTCAATTTGTTGGGTTTGGATGAACCAGCAGGAAAAAGCTCTGCCATTCTCTTCCATTGCAGCAACAAGCCCCATTCCCTTCTGTCACCAACACCCACTGGGAATGCCAGGGAGGAAGGCAAGGCACCACAAAGGCTGCCCAGCTGGGTGTGCTCACTGCAGCTCCCCTCTAGGCCTGCAAGGGAAAGCAATCCCAAACGTGGCCTCACATGCAAAAGCAGTGACACTGATAATGGAACAGGCTGCTCTGTCTCTTCTGTGGCTGGAACGAGGAGTGAGCAAATGGAAGTGAACACAGGAATGGAATATGGAATAGAGAGTCTCCTACAACCTGTTGCAGGCAATACAGGCCTTAAAGTAGGAGACCTGCCTGGATTAGAGACATTTTTAAATAGCATGGCTCACACAGCCATCAAACTGCCCTGCACATACATTTGCTGCTCTTCTTTACCATCTACCCTTGGAGGGCTTGCTAAAAACTACCTCAGTAAATAAAGTGGTCAAACTTCTGTTCTCCTGTGCCATTGCCCCTCAGTCCTCCAATCTCATAATCTCTAAACAGAACTCCTCCTTACAAGCAGGATCATTAAAAAGCTTTGAGTCTGTTGTTCATGTGGCATCTCAGTGAATTAGACTGTAAAACAGGGGAGGGATGATGAATATCCTGCCTCCATTTGCTGCTTAATTCACTTAGTATTACTCTCTTGGCCATACTTTATAACACAACATTTAGTAATATCTATACCCTATAGAGTCTAAAATACTGCTAGCCTGAGAATGCCATGGATATGGTATTTTATAATGAATGAACTGTATTCACAGCCAGAGTCTCAAAAATACCATTTCTGTATTTCAGCAACATTTAACAATCTGTTTTACATTTCAACAATGTTAAAAATGCAAACTATGCTGTGCTTACAGGAATTAGCTTTCTTTTTTGTTGTTGTTGTTTTTTGAGTGGTTTTAGTTGGTTTGTTTTTTGTTGTTTGGTTTTTGTTTTTGGTTTTTTTTTTTTTCTTTGAAGCACTATATTCTTTGAAGTCTCTAACCCCTAAAATACTTCATTCACTGTCAATTTATAAGCATTTAAGTTTTTGATATTACCAGTGTTGAGAAACATAACTTAAATATAAACAGCATAAATCCATGCTGCCAGTGTAGGCATAGACAGCACAAACATCTTATCTAGACCAAAGTTTGTCGACTTAGCACATTGTACTTGATGCTGTGTGTCACCTGTCTCTTGTTTGTCTATAGATTAACACAAAAATGTCATTGCAAACCAAGTGAATAGGGCATAGACTAAGCACCTGCCACTTTTAAAACTCTTTAGAAGACTCTCTTGTTTATTTTGTAAGCACCCAGGGGTGCAGTTAAATAACTGCATTGAAACAAACAATACTGGTGATTATTAAGGAGGCTTTTCACATGAAAATTCACTTCAGAAAAAAAAAATGTTTTGCAGATGTAGAGAAGAAAACTGTATCACTAAGAAGCACTCAAAATACTTTGGTGGACCAAAACACCTTTATTTTTCTCTTGGCAATCTGCCAAGTTCCCTGTCGTTTGAAAAGAATTCTATAGCTGGAGGCTAAAGCAGAAACTGCAATGATTTAAAAGAGAATTGGCTACAGTAAGAATGATAAAGCACCATATCGTTAAAATGCAACTGGCATCTTAGCCTCCCTACAGCTCTTGAAAATGTGCTTACTCCTCAACTATTTACCAAGAAAGGAACAGAAACAATTGAAATCCCACAATATAGAAAAGTGTTAAAGAACTTAGAAAATAAGTACATGCAGAATTATTTGCTGGTGGGACAGTTAAAATAACGATGCATTATACATGTCCAGATTACAAAGAAAACCATATCAAAATACACAGCTGAATTTAGTTTTGTATTCATTTATCTCAATTAAACATATAGCAAGTGAATTAATAATGAAGGTCCACTTACATTTAGAAAATTAAAGCTGCTTTATTTGCAGCTTGCAGACTAAACATTTAAATGTTGTAGGACTGATAATATTTACATTTTAATGCTTGGAGAATCATCAACTGCTTTCTAAACTGCTTGGGAAATTAGATTTAGGAAGTCTGTGCATCAAAGCCTCGTGTAGTGGTCTTCTCTGGAAAGCTGTTTTGCAAGACTAAGACTGATAGAAAAAAGCTATAGTTTCACAGAGAAGGAAGAGTTCAGAAAGGCCTTCAGCAGTTTCAGATAACAGAATTTGTTATTCAGATGTTGCTTACTCTAACAAGATAATAATATGCAGGCTTGAGCCAGAAAACTGCGCAACTGTGTTTTCAGGTTCACAGGGAAGAATTTATTTACAGCTAGATGTTTAACTTGCAAACTCTGTTGGTAAGATTTCCCTCACAAAATTCAGTCTGACAGATTTCATTTGTTGGAGAACTGTGTCCAGTTTTACAATTAAATGGAGCTGCTTCACTCAGCATTTATAAATGACATCAGATGCCATAGCAACATGATTACAAGTTTCCATCAATTTGTAGAGCTGAGTAAATAATTATCAGTGAATAATTAACTAAACAAAATTAGCCTCTTTCTCTGCTTCCAGCATGTCCTCAAGCAGATTGTATTTTCTCAAATGTATTCCTTATTTAAACCACATGGAAGCACTCCAGACCCCACAGAGCCACATCTTCAATATGCTGTAAGTCTGTATGAGGTAGATGACTAGCTAAAAGATATATACAGGACTTCCCATGGGAAGGGCAAACCAAACAGAGGAGGAGGAAAAAAACCAAACAACAAATAAAAACAACTGAAGAGGGGATTGTGATCTGTATACTTAAGTACTTCTACATTTTCTTTTGTTCAGGTCCAAACATCCTACAGCCAAATACCTCTTAACTATAAAAAATTGACTGTGCATAACACTTTAATCAGAAGCCACCAAAAAATATTTTCAGAGAGGGCTCCTGGCAAGAGTCTCATGTCCAATGGGATAATAGCAGCACCTAGATGCTTAATTTAAAACCCTCCACCACCCTTACAGAAAGGAAAGCATGTGCCATAGCTCTTGCTAGATCTTGCAAGAATGCTCCCCCAAATCAGCCAGACCACATTTCTAGTACTAGAAGCCCCAAAAGCTTTCACTTTCTTCATCATAGGGCCACAAAGCAGAAGTCTGGCTGGTAGTAAAATATTTGTCGCCTCAGAAATCCAAGACCAAAAATACTTTACAGAAAGAGTCCTGCAGGACAGGAAGAGGTTGAAAGTTTTAGACCTGTCAACTGCACTGGCCAGTTCTTGTTTCTTATAAACATTTCATTTAGGCTCTAGAAGCACAGAGACAGCACAGAAGAGAGAAAAGAGACCTTTCTTTCTTTCTTTCTTTACAAGAAATGCACTAGCCACAGACTGAAGGCAAAAAAAAAAAAACCAACACAGGAGCAGGTTTTCCTTCCCTACCCTTGTTAGAAGAAAAAGATGCAGGAATGCTTTCTTGACAAGGAAAAAAAAGATAAAGGTAAAGCTACACAAAATAAAAGTGTTACAAATTCTTAAGTCTAAGTAAAGCTATTATAGCACATAATAGTGGTCATAAGTGTAATTTAGCTCAAAAGGGAGCAAACACTGTAGTCTGGACAAATGTCATCATTAAGCCTGGCAAATCCAAGAACAAGGTTTAGCTTTCCATGTTTGCATTGCAAACCTATGTGCCACACTGGATCTGTTTCCACTGCAGCTGAGTGACTGCCGGGGAACCTTTCTCAGCTGAAACAGAACAGTTACACTTGGAAATTCAAAGGAAACAGTTCACAGTTTTGCTGGGAGATAATCCATGACCATGTTTCTTACAGCTGGGAATGAATTTGGTGTCTCTCCTACTCATGTCTTCTAGGCTGGTCAGAAAGCAAAAAAAAAACCACAAAACCTTTGTGTACTTGGATTGCAACTCAGTTGGTACCATGTGAAGTCGTCCATTAAAAGTGGTGGGGTTTTGTGGTGGTGTCTTTTAATTTTCTTTTTTATAGTGGCTGCCCTGGACAGTAACAAACAGCACAATGTGTAAAGCCTAGAAAAGCCAGCTAAAGCTCCAGTAGGGGCATTCCAGTGGTACCCAGTGAGCCTCACCTAAATGACTCCCAGCCCTACTTGAGGTGGAGGCAGTAATTGCCATGAGTAATTGCTCAAAGACATCCCAGTGCAGCTTTCTTAGCCAAAAGGTTGCCTCATTCTCTTTAATAAATATGCTCTACTAGAGCCACCAGGAAATAGGGATGTGCTGATTCCCAGTTTGCATAACCAAGACAGAGACTGACCAACTTCCATGAGGGCAGAAGCAGCTCTTGGCAACAGCAAGGATATATCTCTACATTTCTGAAGACCTGACTTGCTCCCCCCAAGAAGCATATTTTTCTTATTAAACCATTCAATTTCTGTTTTAATGGAAAAATGCCAATATCAAACTGTAAACAGACTTGGTTTCGCAGATTTCCTGTATCTCTGTCTGGAATCCAATAACAAACTGAGTGCATATTGATATGTATGAAAAATATGAAGATGAGATGATAAAACATCCACTCTGATTTAATTAGTTTTTTTATCCATTTCTGAAAAAAAAAGACATACAAATGTTGAAACCTTGATTCAGCTGCTAATGTTACTGAAATAATTCATCTTCCAAGAGACTTTTAAGCCACTAATGGTGCTAAATTCACTTCTCCGAGTTTTGACAGGAGAAAAATGGAAATGGCAGCTTCCTCCTACCATCAGCGTTATCCCAAAAGGTACCCCTAGATTTGATTTTCTTACCTAGAAACCCCTCCACATTGCTAACCACACAGGTGTGTAGAGCATGTTGAAGGGTGGCGGAAAAAGTCAGCAGAGACTGCAAAATGTTTTGCCAATAATACTTCACTTTTTCTATAAGCCTGGTTCTGCTACCTGATTGTCATGCTGTCTGACAGACAAACCTGAATGAATATTAGCTCTGTCTCATTCAGGATAATACAGCAGCCATTTGCCAGCTGAGACAGGCAGAGCATGCAAAGATGACAACAGCCCTTTCACCATCCTTTAACAACATCTACAAACCATGCGACTCCTGCAGCAAACTGGGATGTTCCTTTTTGCCTCTATCTGCATCAGATACTGCAGCCAGGTTTCCCCTAACAAATAAATCCCATAATAAGCTTTTTCTTTTTTTAAACATATGTCACCTGGGGACTATGTGCACAGGCCTGCACCTGGAGCTAGCCCCAGGGCGCATGTACACAGCTTGGGAGGGGATCAAGGCAGTAGTAACCTGCCTTCTCAAGTATCCAAGCTCTTCCTATTTTTTTCTTTTCCTGTGGACAAATGAATCAAACACTTTTCATGTGTCCTAGCAACCTGGAAACCAGACAGCAGAGAGATCTTTGTCACAAACCAAGATCTGCACTGAAACATTTGCTTGCTGCTGCTCCAGAAGCACGAGCACCATCCTGCTTATGGAGCAGAGCTGCATCTGGCAGTGGTTCTCAAACAGCAGCGCTCACAGCTCAGCCATCCTGCAAAAAAACATTGCCAGGGAAAGATACATTTACTCACATTAACATAATATTTATCCATCCTTGTTGTTTCCTTTCCCTGCACCCCACGCCAAAAAGCTACACTTGCACGTAATGTCTCTTCATGCTATTATGGTTTAATGCCTTGTTACTACAGCACTTAGATGTTGAACAGAAAGTAGGGAGCAAATATAAGTACAACAGTCAAATATGTTACAGGTGTTAATGACATTTTCCACCAAATAAAACTATATGCTATTTGGCTTTCTTAAATTCTGACACAGTTCAGAACATATTTATCACAGCAGACATCACAAGCCCTTCTTCTTTAATCATGAAGCGAGATTAAGGATCAGCACATGATTCAGAAGATTTCGGGTTTTTGGGTCTGATACACATTTAGTTTCTGAGAAAAGAAGACCTGATTTCAGCTGATACAAGCTAGAGTCAACTCCTCAATTTGAGTGGGCTTTGGATTGAGTCATCCTCTTCTGTACAAGAAGAAAACAAGGTTTGTTTTCTCAAAAGAGACAACTCTGGACTAACAGAATCATGTAATATCCAAATGAATATTTGTTACTTTTGTAAAAAGGACCACCAGAAAAAAGACCAAAGAGCTACTGGATTATACATGGTAGAACACAGAAATCAGAATGACAAAAGAGTTCATGGCAAAAACCACATAAGGAAAAGAATGGGAAACTAAGTTTTGGGAGGAAGCTCTCTTTATACATCCATAACCTTGAGACCTTAACCATGTGTTAGGATCTCAGTTGTTTATCTTATTATGTGCTTCTCTGTAAATTTTGTGCACAAACACATCCCCAAGAAAAGTCTTCAGTCATCACCAATATGAATTATCAAAAAAATATATAATAATTTCACATTTCACTGCAATAGAGGATCACCAGAGCCTGATAGGGACAGAAATACCTCATGGCATCAGAAATGATCATTCTGATATTATCTGATCTGTTTATAAGTAGCTCCTTTAAAAAGGTTAGTGACAAGAAGTTAGAGATATGATAGGTAAAACTGATACTTTCATTTTGTGTGCCCTACAATAAATATAAAGGATCGTTTCAAAATGTAAGGTAGGTTCTGGAATATTGTATCCTTTTAGGTGTCTATAGGGAATACAGCTAGGATAAATCTAACTGGGTTTTACCACAGTTCCTCAAAGCACACCCAAAACCAGCAATAAAACAGTACATTCTACAAAGACAGCTTAAGTGTGAGCATATTGGCCAGTATAACATCTGAAATCTAAATGTGTCATTGCAGATTGAGTCATTTCATATCTCCACTTAGGTGTTAAAAAACAGTGCACACAAACACACAACTGTGGGAACTGAAGGCGGGTGGTGGGCAGAGAGAAGCAAAGCAGCATCACATTCAGAATAAGCCACAGTGATTCAGAAACAGAACCTGACCTCTGCATTCACCTCTCCCTGGCATCTGAAAAAAACAATAGATGGGACAGGTTAGGAAGATGACTTTATCATTCTTACACATCTGAAAATACTGGAAAAGAATTTTCTGTCATCTGGGAGCATTATAAAAATGCAGAAAAACAAAGAGATGATAATAGGCCTTTGTTACCTGAGAAATAAAACTGCTGGCTAAAAAACAGAGTCAGGAACACATGACTGACACAGAACTTCTGAACAATGTTTGATAAGTCCCTTAACCTTTCTCAGTCTTAATTTACCCATTCCTGATGCGTGGCAGTGATATTTAGCTGCCTAACAGGAGTTACAGCTCGCACTAACAGGCATATTTGATGCTCAGTAAAGACTCCAAGACCTGTGAATGGCAGATGCTAAGGTTTCACTGGGCTCTATTAGGTCTCAACACTTTCCCTCCAAGTCCTCCTCTTACTGAAGAGATGACCAAAAAAACCCCACCAAGAGATGTTGCTGTAATTCCTAAGCAGAGGAAGTGTAGTTCCTGGGATAAGTTTTACAGGACATCAGGGTAAAGACACTGCTGAAACCTCCTTCCATTTCCACCCCCTCTTTTCAGGGCACATTAAGTTTTCTTCAAATAATGCCACAAGGCATTTTCCTTACTCACTAGACCAACATGGTTCACTAGACAAATGTAGTTTGTCATTTCTGCAGGACTCTTGTTTATATCCTGTGGAAAAAAATTGTTCTAGCCCTCCTTGGTGCAAGTTATTTTTTCATCTACCCTTTTGACTTTCAGTCTACAGGAAGAGCTACTGGAGTCCCAGAATGAAGAGCAAAGCCCTCTTAACTCCTCAGGACTTCAAAGGGAGGACTAGCTCACATTCCCATATACCCTTTAACCCTGTGAGCACCTCACAATGACAACAACATTTGCCTCATAATCATAAATATCAGTATTAAATTCTAAAAATAGCCCTGACCAGCTCTTTGGTGTGCAGGACTCTGGACAATAGAACAAACATTACATGACAGAACTGGCAGCAGAGCTGTGTTGGCTGAAGTGGCTGGTTCTAACCAGGCAGGATTCTCCCTCTCAGTGCCCTGCCTTGCTGTGATTATTTTTACACTTTTTCTCAACCTAATCTCTAGCTGCTCCTGCATTGATACTGACAAAGCCTGTCCTGGGGAGAGGACTATGCATTCTATAGTCAGCTATTTGTTGAGAGACTTGATGTCATGAAATTGAGGACTCCCCTATACCAGGGTCTAGGCACACAGAGGTAGCCTGGAAGAGCACTTAATGCCTCAGAGATCCCACAGGGTTTTCACTTCTACACCTGAGTTTAAATAACACCTTCCTCTTTGGCTAATCTAGTTCCTTTCCAGGATTCAGTTTCAAATCTTTTAGGGTTTAAAGAAAACCACTAGACCAAACTGTAAAACTAATGCTCAACTTTTGGAATCCTCTCAGGCAGACATCCACAATTATTCCCATGATCTCTGCATCACTAGGCCATGAAGGTTGAGGGGAAGGCTTGGAAAAATCTACACACCTTTAGAGATCTCAGTGCAGCTTTTGAGGGGGTAAAGGGGTCACCACTAAGGAATCCATCATTCTCATTGTCCACTCACATATGCTAGAACAAAGCAAGGGTAGCACCACTAAATTCATTTAGTATCACTGTGTCTGTAAACTAATGTCACCTAAATGGCTTTTTCTGTAAGAAAAAAAAGGCAGCAAAAATTCACTGGAGAAAAGGAATACAGTCTCATTCTACTGAGTCAGATGAAGATCAAAATATAAAGTGACAGTTCAATTTAGTTCAGATCCTATACCTAAATAAATATATAACACAGTCACTAATTTATTTATTTATTTAATAACCAGAAAGACTTTGGACCTCTGTTCTGCCACTGGAGTTTGGTTTCCTGTTGTATTCATACAATATTCCTGGAATCAGCACAAGATCTGTTCAAACATCACTGTAGCACTTAAAAAACTTCTGTCACCAGTGTACCCAAGTAGAAAATGCATTTTTGATGTTATGCAGAAATATATGCCTTGATGGAAGAGATGAAGATGCAGCCCCAAGTGTTAAAAAAAACCAGAGAACATTTGAGAAGATGAAGATGCACTCCAATTTTTCTTTCTTTCTCTTTCAAGCTTCCTTAGCTCAAGACACATATTCCAGATATATAAATGATACATGTAATGCAGAGTAGTTAATACAGATAGAGAGATTGACATGGCACTTATCTAAATGGACACTGAGATTCCAGGATCCTATTGCACTCTAGCTGATAGGAGCTTCAGAAGCTGTGAGTCAAAACTGACTTCACAAAACCACAACAGCACTTTTCACCTTTGCCAACAGACATTGAGTGAGCCAGTTTACAGTTTTGTGCCAAGGGCATATCATCCAGACTTTTCTATTTCAGCTGAAAGAAAACCCACTATCTGATAAGCTAACATGATGAATGTTCCAAAGACTGCACAACTAAGCAAAAAAAGCCAAAAGATTCAGAACTTTCCTGATCTGAAATTCCCCCAATTTAAAATACATTTTGCAAGTCTTACTAATGTGTGTATACACATTATCCTGCCTACTACACTCTGAAAATATTGAATATTCAGAACATGAGTTCTATATTAGTCAATGTTAAATGCCATCAAGGAAAAACTGACATCCCTGTTAAGAAACAAACCAAACCCCCAGTACTGCACAAATTTATTTGTAAGGCATGATCTGAAACATGCTATTATAAAGACAGCCTTTAAAATATTCATTAACTTCCATAAAACATATTACTCCTTCAGAAGCTGTCCAAAATGGCAGTAAAGCCTTGTATCACCTATTCATTTGTCCTCATTTTTTCCAGCAATAAGAGGGCATCTGGTTTTATTATCATAAATGCTGTATAAATATATTGACACTATAAAATACACAAACAACTCAAATCCTTCACTGAAGGCAAATAGAGCCCACTATCAGACCCCATCTGAAGAGCAAGGAAGAGTATAAACTGATGAAATTATTTTAGAATTCAAACTTTTGATGTGGAACTATTTTTAGATCTCCTGAGCAGCCTCCTCTCTGCCTTCCTTTGAAGGATATTAGGAAGAACATACATTTCAAGCATCCTTCTACACACACAGGCTTTGTGTGTCTGGGAAAAAGTGTCTGTGACAGAACAGACAACTCACTGCTTGGTAAAATATGAGTGATATATAAACCAGATCAAGGATCCAACCACTGAGTTGGATTATCATCTCTCTTTCATTCATTTCAGATACATTTTTAAAATCAGGTTCTGTTTCAGTATGCCATGGCCTTCTTGCATATCAGTAATCATGGTACCTCTAATAGCCATAAAGGGTGAGCTACCCAAGATCTGCAGCTATAGCCCTCTTCAGATAAGAATTCAAATTTGACATTTCTAGTCAGCAAGTCTCAATTTCCTGAAAATTTTTAGTTGGCTAGAAGTACTGTGATATACAGGCTTTCTTCAGCATTTTAAGAATTTTGTGTCTTCATGCTAAGTGGGAAGTGGATGATGCTTTTTTACCCAAAATTAAAACAAAAAAAAAAAGAGACATTGAACTAGGCTTTTTTTAAATTAAAAGAAAAAAATACAGTCTTAAGCTTGTTACAAAAAAAAATGAAAAAAGAGCAGGCAGCCCCACTGGGCTTCCATTAATTTGAACCAGCTCACCAAGGTCTACTTGAAATTTTGAGTTACATCATGCTCGTTCAGAGACCAAAGTCAACAAGGAAAATCAAGCACAGTCTTGGAAATTACATAGCCTGTGAGATATCCACAAAAAAGGGGGGAAAAAAACCAAACTCAAAAAAAACCCAACAAACCAAAAAGGATAAACTGCAGCTACAGCCTGGAAAAACAGACTTAGATGAACACATAGAAAAATAAAAAAGAAGTAATTATTGAGAGTAAAATTTGCCATGTACTCATAAGAATAATACATCCAATTTTGCAAACCAAAGACTTGATTCTATGAGGAAAATCATTATGTTTACAAACAGGAGAAAGGAAGGCTTGTAAACTGGTAAGGCCATTTTTTTCTAAAACAGAACAAAAAGTAGAAAACAAGGAATAGTATCCAATAGATTAAGCATTAAGCACACAAATCTTCCTGAAAGCAGGCAGAAAATCTGCCAAGATTTTTCTTATGCATATTGAATTGAAATTCAGCATAATCCAACCTAGAAAGAAAAGCATTACAGGGAGCAATATAACTTCATAGTGAAAGACTTGTGCTCACAGTGAAATGTGACATTTTTAGATCAAATGCCACCTCTCCCGACAAAATGCTTAGTGATGATCTCAGCCCCTTGTTTCTTATTCTTTTCCTATAACTCACTAGTGCCTTAAAGAACTTAGAAACTTAAATTTGCGTTTCTTATTCAAGTACCTGCTGTAACAGTGTAGAAAGGGTGCATGCAAAGTGCCATCTTTCTAACTTCATACTAATTGACATCTAGTTTGCACTAGTGCAAGAACTCTAATGTGATTCAGAAAAATATTGATTTATGGTTATGACCTTCTGGTAGCCAGAGAAAACCTGACATTTATGCTTAAAAGCAAGAAATGTAAGTTGTCTCAAACTTACAGACTAAATATTAAATTCAGTTTTCTTGGAAGTGGTCAGGAGGCTTCTTCCTCCACAGCAGCAGTAGAAGAGAGTTTTCCATGTTAACCATGAGTAGGTGCAATAATTCCACTTGTTATCTTCCATTAGAACAGCAGAAGTGAAGAAACATTGAAGAAATTACTTGTAGCTTAGTCAATAGAGTGAGATAAATCGAAAATTCACCTGCTTTTAACTAAAAATTAATCCGTGCAATAATTATGAAACCATATTACTGATTTCCCTCCATGAAATTACTAAATGCTGCCATCAAGCCCTAATAGATGGGAAACAAAAGTTGCATTGTGGCAGTTCTCCTTAGAACATTAAAAACTTCTTCTCCTCTCAGTGCAAAATAAAGCCAATTTCCAAACCCATGCTAAGCTGAACCTTTTGAGCTGCAGTGAAGCAACAGAGTACCTACCACACAATTAAAAAGCTTTCTAACCTTTTATTGCTTGTTTTTGTCCAAGTCCTTGTCAATTAAGCATGTGTATTGAGGACTGGAAGAAAAATGTAATGAAATGCGGTCAACCACTTTCTTCTTTCTTTGAATATGTTCAATATACAAAATGTAGAAAATCACTCTTTGAAATTAACCTGTTCCCCTACAATCAAATGTTAGGTTACATTTAACAAATGACCCTTTTCTCTTAGGAGAGAAATCAATATTCATAGTTTTCTCTCCTGCCCTCTGTGACTACTGCCAGAAATCCTTTTTTATATAAAACTGAATGAGCAGACATTTACTTTAAAATCCCTAAGTCATGTACTTTATTTCTCCCTTGCCATGGCTCTTCCCCAGCTCAAGTGCTCGCCTAAGTCAAGGTAGACACTCATTTTCTGAAGCAAAGTGGGCTGCAGGTGCCAGGGCAGCTTGGCCTTCAGAATTGTTTTTGCCTGCAAAACTGCTCCTGTCTGTCTTCAGATAAAGAGCCTGGTTCCATCTGGGCAGGGATGTCCCCAGCCAGCCTCTGCACATGGCACCAGCTCGGTGACTGTCCTGGCTGTGACACTTGACACTGCTACAGAACAAACAAGAGCAAAGGGAGAAGCATCACTTGTAGTGATGCAGAGCCTGGTGCCATCACCCTGGCTTTGAGAGGAGCCCTAGTGCAGGATCCAGGGCCAAATCCCACCCCACAACCTCCAAATGAGCTGATGCCAGGCCTGTGGGGCCACAGGGCTGTGGGCAGGCCATCAGCAGGGCAAGGGTGGGACGATGCCCCTGTGCCATGCCCTCACCAGGCTGAGGAAAGGTGTGGGAGGAGGCACCATCCTCCCTACAGTCATGGACACCAACAGGGAGCTTGTTCAAGGGCCCAGGGCCCTCCTGGCACCACAGACGGGACACAGTGGGGCAGTGGTGTTCCCCTGCTGTCCCTCCTGGCCCCACAGACAGGACACAGTGGGCAATGGGGCTCGCCTGTTGTCCTGGAACCACAGACAGGACACAGTAGGGCAGTGGGGCTCCCCTGCTGTCCCTCCTGACCCCACAGACAGGACACAGTCCCCTGTGCTGCCATGGCTACCCCTGGACTGGTCAGAGCCTCCCCACAGGGGGCAGGCAGCACCCAACGCTGGCAGAAGCTCCTCGGTGTGCTGCTCCCCATGGCCTCACACTCACCCACTCTCAACCCAAGTGCAGCAACCTCTGAGTCTGCCCCATGACAAAATAACAGAGAACAACTCAAAATTAGAGCAGTCCTACAGCACATTTTAAAATCCCCTTTTCCTCTCAGGGAGAGTATGCACATGCAGCCCAAATGCCAGCATGTCAGGGTCTCACTTTGGAAATCCAGGTCATGGTTTTTCTCTTAGCTCCTGCCTGGATTTCTCTTGTTTTCAGCTGGCCAGGCTGAGCCATGCACTCAGATGTGGAGATTTATCCCACAGCCATTGTAGCTGGATATGTTCCATTTTCTCCATTAAGTCCATTTACATAAGAGTGCATTAATGTACTTCCAGGTGTGCTGAGCTCAGAGTCAGCTCTTTGTGCATTTCCATCCAATGTTTTTGTAAAGCTTGCCTGCAAACCTGAGTAGGAGAGAGCTGTCCAGTTTTATTAAAATTCACATGTATCTCACTGGAAATGACTTCATGACCAGCACACCTCTGAGGGTCTCTTGCAGCAAACAGAGAACAGGGGTTTGGGTTTTTTTTCTCCTGCCATTTATAAATTCTTGCAATAAGCTTCTGTTTAGGGGCCAGCAAACAGAACATTTTGCAATGTTTTAGTTTCTGTAGTTGCTCAAGACTGCTTGGAAAAAAAAAAAGAAAATACACACCTAGTAGTTCACTACAGTGCAAACACATTGCCATCACTGTCATATCTTTGAGTACTGGAAGTGAAATTGCCACAAAAAAAATGAATAGCAACCACCATGGAGACTTTTGTTTAACAACTGTGCAAAATAACAGCAACAATAATATGCAATGAAATCAGGGCATTTCTTTTTCCTTAAATAATATGCTGTTTATAGCAAAACATAATAAATACTATCAATTAATGGAACAATAATAAACAAAAACTTGGGTTTATGAGAAAGCCAGGAATTCACAGGATACATACCTGGGTACAAGACTCAAACAATTCTGCCCATATGAAAATAAGAAACCACCTGCATGTGTTGTATATGCTTTATGAATTACAAAGATAGAGCTATTAGCATGGTTTATAGGCTATGCACCACATTATTCTTTATCAAAAAATGCTAATTTAGTGTCTCAGCTAGTCCACAGATGCTTTATTGTGTCATGATCATTTAGATTCCACTTTTCTCATGCCACAGTCAGATATTGTGAAAAATCAAGTTCCATTTACAGCATCCATTGTTATCTCACAAAGTAGCACTTCATGCTACTACTGATGTGTTACAGACTGTTAACAGCAATTTAGTTTTAAATGCCAGTGCATGCAAGTGTTCTGGATATGAATACTAGCAAAATGAAGTTATGCAGGTGTAGGAATTAAAAAGGAAAGGAAAAAAACTCCACACCACCACCCACACCACAGCCCACACAGGAAATGACTGCCAGCTCTTTGAGGGAGGACACAGAGCATGGGACTTCTCTCTTTGCATTTTAGCTGTATGAAGTTAGTTATTCCCCCTCACTCATCAGTGGAAACATCCTCCTCCAGGGATGTCTGAAGACAGGTGCTAATAACCCACTGCTATTTATATCTCTGCACTGAATATAGAGAGAAATTAAGTAATAATTTTGGTGGTTGTTTATCTTAGTGGTGGTCAAGAACATAGCAATGGCATATTAGTGATCCTCACAGTTATACCATGGTGCCTTACAGGCTGAGACATCCTAAAACCAGTACATGAGGTCTGCAGCATGGGGAGAGCTCTGCCTACCAAACAAGGAATTTTCTCATTCCTGGAGCAGCTTCTTCTGTGTCATCTTCCACTTAGCTTGTTGTAACTCTTTGTGAAGTGCTTTTTGTTGACATCCTAACTAAATGAATTCATTATCCAAATACGTAAGCAGATGATTATAGTTAATGAAACACAAAAAAAAAGGCACTATCAAGTTAAGTAGACTCCCAGAGCTATTGGGGGGATGAGTGGTTGGTCCCATTTAACATCTATTGCTTTAATAAGCAAATGCCAACTGACTAAAAAATACGAAGAAGGAGCAAAGTTCAGACTCTAATTAATGCCTTGCTACATACAAACCCTGCTATTCCCAGCTCTTTGCTGCATGTTTGAAACTCAGATGAGCTAAGAATTGCTCTAGCTAAAATAGGCCACTCCCATGAATTGGACAAGAAATTGGTTACTTTATAAATATCCAGCAAACCTAACTAATTCAGATGGATAATAAAGAATAGATGATACCACAAAAAGATTGTCCCTTTACCATATCCTTCCCTCCTTCCCTATAAAAGCTGCTCAAAGTGGCAGTGGAATTCCTAGTGGAATTCCCTAGTGGAATTGCAAGATTCAATATTTGGCCTACCCCCTTTTGCTTTTTGCAATAAGGATGAAAAAGTAGGAAGTTGTTCTTATTAAACTGAAAATCCCTTTTGAGAGACTGCCAGAAATGAAATGGTTACTGTGCATTGAAATAGTTCTTCACCTTTTTGTTCAATGTGAAAGGCAAAAAAATGATGCAAATATGAAGCAACGTGTCAGTTCTGCTAAATAAAAATGTGCACAGTAAAACTAAATCACATATATTGAAGTGTTATTTTGGTTTTATGGAAATGTAATCTGTGTTATGACATTTGCATTTCATATAACTGCTACGGATAACTAATCTTCCAATGCATTGCATACCATTCTGTCACCAAAAAAAAAAAAAGTAATACTGTATCATCTGTTTCCACCTGTACACTAGAATATTCCATGACAAATGTATCAACATCAATTGTATTAATTCAGTCCCGAGCCAATGAAAAGTATGGATTCATTTAATAGAAAGATTTCTTTTACCCTTAAACTCTACACAGTTATTAGAAGATATCATAGCGTGGTAGCAAAGGAAAAATTACAACTTCAAACAACACAATATATGGATGTTTGTATGCATTCTAAGACTTCTGAATTTTGAGTGAAAATTAAATACATCAATGCAGACTGCCAATACGGAACTTTAACTGGAACTTGATGAAATTGCATGTTTCCCATTCCGTGCCCAAAGATTATAGTTTTCAGCTCTGAGATTGCTTATGTTATGCTACACATTACAAAAAAGTGATACTTAAATACAAGTGAAAATACTAAGTATATTTGAAATTCATTATCCTTTCCCTTTTCCTTCTGTGTCCTTTGCTTTTGTTTTCCATTTGATTACCTTTGCTTACCCTAAGCCATTATCCAACCTCTCCAAAGATCCAATTCTCAACAAATGCCTTTAGAGGAAGTTTTAATAAAGGGGTCACACATGCTTCAGCCCTGATTAAGCCCCTGTTTCACAACACTTTTGTGAAAACAAAAAGCCTTTAATTTCCCCACTTTGGAAACCAGTCAAAACCAAGGAAACTCCAAAGGAACAGAGTGCAAGAGTAAGCCTTGGGAGTTAACTCCCAACCCAAGGAGCAGGACTTCTTGCAATAAAAAACCCAATATGCTCTAGTCAAGTGCAGTGTCAGGCAGCAGTAGATGAGACACAGAGTTTCAGGTAATTCATTGACTTAGCACCAGACTTTTCACAGACTTGCAATGAGACTTGTTCTCTTCAGCTGTCAAGGGATATTTCAAATAGCTAAACCTATGCTCCAGATACAGAATGACCTAACTTCCTGAAATTGCATAACTTACTGAAAATCAAACTAGCTAATGTGGGGCCATTTGATTAATTTTTGGTGTCATTAAGGAAGATCAGCATTAAATGTGTGTGTTTCTTTTCTTGGGAAAATCATGCTTTCCTATCTGCTGTGAAAGCCAATGCAAAAAAACATGTCTGTTCACTTGAATGTAGTTTTCTGCAGTGACATAGCTATATTTGGGATTCTTTTGTGTGCTGAGTTAGAAGGAGTAGCAGCTTTTTAAGCTCAGATGTGTAAATGTCCCCATTTATATCCTGGCTCTGCAAAAATAGGTTTTTGTGCATATTGCAGTCAATATACACACACAAAAGAGAAAAGTGAAATAAAAAATATAATTCTCATATTAGAAAACTGAGTACTTACCTAGTGATAGCAGCTGGAATGAAAATGGCTGAAAGCAATAAAAATCCATTTTACCATTTAGTACAGTTTGTCAGACTAGAGAAATGGGATTGAATTTCAAAGCCACAGGCAAGCTGGCAGAAATCTGCGCTTATGCAGTTGATAGGGATTTTTTTTCCTCCTTTTTTCTTTTTTTTTCTTTTTTTTTTCCTTATTTACAACTCTTTTGATAAGCCTTCAGCAAGTTACATAGGTTGTTCTAGTTGTATCTCCTTTGACTGGATTAGAATACTTGATGACAGTTTGGATAAGTTTGAGGCAGATGGTTCTTGACATTTTTCATGCCATCAGTTACAAACCATGCAAGGAAACTCTTTCATCCTTTGTTTATCCTTCACTTAGAAGCCACTATGGTAGATCGTTAAACTTTCATTTTTCACAGTGCTGATTAAGGCGTACTACAAGGCAGATGTTATGCAGCACCATTTTTAACAATTTACATTTAGCACCAAAGCTGGCTTTGTACTTGTTCCAGTGGATCAATTCACATTTCAAAAACTTCAAGGTCAACCTCTAAGCATTGCTACTCTGTTGAACAACTAAATGTTTCATAAACTTTTCCCTATGACTGCAGCACTTGAAAATATGTGCTGGACACTGTTTACTTGCTTATATCTGCCAAAATGAATACAAGTAACTATTGTTCACCTCTGCTACAATTAAATGACAGATATAGAACTATAAAATCCAAAGACTTACAATAAAACAAATAAAGATCACTATTTTAACACAAAAAAAGAGATTCATTTATTTTCATTACTAGCATTACTAAATAACAAATAATTACTATTCAACTGCAAGTTGGTCTTAATTTATATCAGGTCAAGAAACAACATTTCATGGATGAAAATGTTTATTAGCTTACTACACATGTATATGTGCATTTTTTGTTTTATGATTATGCAAATTCTATACTTGCTAGAAAAAATTCTAATAGTTGGATGCAAACAAAAAACAGGTAAAGGCACCTTTAGAGAATAGCAGAATAAGTACAGTCATGACAAAAAACAATAAAATTCATTCACAGCCATTCAATTTTTATGCTCTGTAGAAAACTGTGTTTTGACAAATACTTGGGCTCATCAGTAAGTGATACAAATATATCATGAAAAATATTTTCTGTTCTGATCCTGTGGATCTTAATTTCAGTAGTACTGGGGAATGCTTTCATTTCTCTGGAGGAACTACAGACATTACAACTGCTAGTCATGCTAACAAAGATGTGGGGACAGCAACACATGGTCACAACTATTTCTGCAGAAATCAGCCTGGAAATATTATAAAGAAAAGGCTACAAAATCTCAAAAAACCTGTCTGAAATGGTGCTGGCTTGAGTTATGTATCTGTCCTAGATTTGATGTTTTGCCACCCAAACCCATACACCAATCTCTATTTATAAAACCTTGAGCAAATAAGGCTCAGAGCAGTGATGACTGTGTCATTCAGGAATGTGTAATGGCCTTGCAAATGCACTGCACAGAGCCTTCCTTCTCCATAGCTCTATCAGCAAAAATAAATATAGGAGATGAATGCTAGTGGGAAAACGTGGATTTCATCTTATTTTTGTTACATTATTATCCAGGCTTACAACAATATTTATCATCCTACAGTTTGATTTGTTATAATATATGTTTACCTTTTATCTTAGAAGAAAAGAGTATCAGCCCTCCAAGGATAATGGAGAAGCAATGTTATTTAATTATTCCAAACTATCTAGTGCTTTGGTACACAAAAGATAACAGTCAACATACTGCTACAAGTGTGCTGATATGCAAGCTGTGGCCAAGATAAAATATTTAACAGCAGAAAAATACATTTTATAGTGCAGCTGCTATAATGGGATTTTAAATAAGTAGAAACAATTCTGTTTATTCACAGTTTTGAAAATATGCACAAAGCTAACTACATTCATCTATAAATTAACTTGATAATGGCAGGAGACTGATGTATAATGGAAGTTGACCATTTAACATACACACACAAACAGGTGCAGGAGAGGGAGCACATGCAGGTAGCTGTCAGCAGCACACTATCAACACATACAGAAAAACCTGATGTTATCATGGAAACAGTGAAAGTAAAGCCTAAAGAGTTTGCACAACCATACTGCCCCAAGGTTCATTTCCAGACTCAGCATAGTGACTCTGTACAGTTACATGGATTTGAATGTTTAGGAACAGAAAAAGAAGGAAAAAAAATTAAAACTAATAACATGGACCACATTCTTGTAAACTGGCATCACTCCATGGAAACAAATGCAGCAGTGCCAGCTTGTGCCAGCTGAGGATCTGACATTACATGGAAAAATCCTGAGGCACCTGCAGTTCTGTGAGGGTGAATAATTTATGAATACATGAAATTTTATGAATAACATAGTTTTGAATATTTTTCCATTCACTCCATCCCTTCACAGCCCATGTTCCTTAAACCCATTTATTACAAGCTTCACAGTGGGATTGTGACAATGCCAATTATTTGGCCAATCCTCACCCGTTCAATTTCTTTGCCTACTGCAGTTTTTCTGGGAGGTGAAGAGAGGTGACTATTTGAGTGTATTCTTCTTCTGGCAATTCTTAGAAAGTGATAGACAAAGGATAGACAGGTAATCCTTCCTGATTAAGAGGACAGATACAGTCTTTTCAGGTTTCCCTAATACCTTTGGCTGCAATATAAATGTTATTTCAGACTTTTCTCAAATCCACACTCCATTTTTACACCTAGGACCTATTAAATATTAGATATTTTTTCCAAGTCGGCTGACAAGTCAGAGAAGGTAAAGGTGGAAGGCAAAGTATAACATGTCTCTAACTGAGCACCTCACTAAAATCCTTCTCCTAGGTTCTCATATGCAAGTCTAGAGATCAATAACAAAAAAAAGCAGTATCCAGCACTACTCCAAAATTTATTCTTTTTAGAAGAAGGGTCTACCTGTTGCCTGTGTCAAGGGACTGCTGCCAGTTAGAGCATCACATATGAAGGTTGGCCTTCACCAGATGAGGAATTCACAGCCCCAGTTCACAGCTCATCCATTACAGATTTTCTCAACAACAGCTGAAATCCTGGCAAAGCCTGGACATCCCCACCCTCCAGGTACAGCTCCTCTAGGACAATACTGCTCAGGGGTATCTTCCCTGAAATACAACCAAGAAACTCACTACAGAGCAGAAATAGCTTCTTGCTTTCCAGATGCCAGGATACAATGAAATGTGCTTCCCAATGTGGAAGCATGGATGCAAAACTCTACTGCAGCAGAAACTTTCTGGCAGACAGGATTTTCATTTCCTTCCTGCACACAAATGCCTTTGTGGATTTGTCTGTAGTAGTGATAAAATGTCATGTGAACCTCTGCAGACAGCCAATGTCCAAAGTGATGCTGCCTGTAGTGGATTTACTCTCTCAAGGCCAAACTTGAACAGCTCCCCAGGCCCTCTCTGTCCCTGCTCTCACCTGGAGCAGGAGGTCCCTGCTGAGCTGGGCATGCACAGATTGTGGTGGTCCCTGCACCCACCACAGCCACCCATGTGATTTGCATGTTGGGGACACACACAAACCTGCAGCAGATCCACGTGTTGGTCTGGGCCATGGGATTCCTGCTCCAGCCCCTCAAGCAGAAGCCTTTATTCCCACTGCCTCCCTTTCATCAAGAAGTCCTGACTCTCATGTACACCTTTACAGCAGTGCTGGAGGAGCTGTGCTCTCCTTGCATGTGCACAATTTCCCATTAATCTTCCTGAGATTTATGTATGCATCCAGAGAGGAGAATGGCCCTCTATGAATGTTTTAACAATCAGAACAATGAAGCATTGTGCATCAGACTGTTAAAAATGTTTCTAAACACTCTGTTCAATACACACTACTTGATTTCCAAAGCTACTCTGGACAGAAATAATTTAGAAAACAACTCACAAGTAAACTAAAGCTCTTCTAATAAAACAAATATTTCACAGTTCATTTAATCTAAGATATTGAAAAGAACTGCCAGTACTCAGGTACGTGACCTGAAGCACAGAATTTTATTGCTTTCTCCACCAGGGATTAGAAATGTTTGGAGTAAAACAGTTGCTGCTAGGCAGGGCTCCTTTAACCTAACAGTCATATCCCAGGATCACTTACCCTTTCCCTAGCAGTAGGTAAAAGAAGAGGGGGAAACTGAGGTCAAGAAAATGTCTTGGGCTTTTTTTTCCCCCCTTTTATCTATCACATTACTGAAAAAATTAAAAACTCACAACTAAATAAGTGAAATACTTTAAATAATTTCCATTTGTAATATCTACCAAGGGCTTTACATTTTCTGACATATTTTTTCTTCTTCTAGGAGATGCTTTGTTCTACAAGGCACTTTGCCTTGTTGGTCAAGGTGGTCTCTTCCTTTTCTTACAAAACTTTTCTCTCTCACCATTTTCCCCACAATATTCCTCTATTTCTCCTTCTCTTCCATTCAGAGAGATGCTTGTTCAGAAGGCACAGGACTGTCATTAATGGTCAGTCTGCAGTCATGATGGTCATGCACCATGTTTGCAACAGATGACACCCCCAGCACTCAGACAGTGTCAGTGAGCAACACCCTGGATATTCTGGGGGCAGTTAGGACTCAACAGAGCTTTCAAGTGTCAGTCCAACTGCACAAAGTGATTTCATATGTTTTCAACAAATAGACTTTTCAGGGAATAGTACAGCTAAGTGTTCTTACTGCACGCTGTAATCTGTTTCCCATTCTAGCATGCTAATAGAAACCAAATTATATTCAAGGTACTTCATCTCTCCTGCATTAATCTCAGCCAGTCAATGATTTATCAAAACTCTCTATCTCTAATCTTTAGATGAACTGCCACTTTTGCAGTCTGAAATAACGAATGCATTCACAAGGAAAAGAAAGTTAGTCAAATTAAGTATTCCTCAAAATTTTTTAAATTATCAAAACATTTAAACTGATTCTATTTATCAGCATCCATGCTTTCTGTACATAAACTGCACAAGGCCAATCTCAGCCAAAACATCCCAGCTGTTCTCCCATCTAAAGAAGGAGCAGATCCATGATAGTATCCTTTTATTATATTAATCTCCAGGGACTGCTGGGAAAACCCTTGTAGAAGGGTGTTCTCATGGAAAATACAGCAGAATATTCCAAATTTAGATGTAGCAATGGTGAAACTTCTGAGGATCTTGCCAATCCCAAATAAAACCACACCTCTCCCACTATTTTCCCCACAGCATTAATGCTGGCTACAGAATTCACTCCATCAGGACACTCAAGGCTCTTGCTGTTACTTGCTCATTGTCTTCTAATCAAAGATAATTTGACTAGTGAAATTATATTAAAAAAATCCAATAAAACCTAGTCCTCTGAACTCATGTAGAAATTTAATTCCTATTTAAATCAATGGGATTTATGGGCATAAGTGCCTTTGGGACTTTAAATCTTAGTATATCTTTAATACAATGTAATAATCAATAGTTCTCAAAGCCAAAGGACCAGCGATGCTCCAGATCCCTTATGAAAATGAGGATACTTTTTTATTAAATGTCTCTGAAGACACTGAAAATAATTATTTGCTTTCTTAGAAATCATCAGAAAAATATCAGAAGTTAAATAGTTTTGTTTTAATAAATACATGTGAATGAGAAAAGTGTCAATCATTGGTTTATTCATGTTTATCAGATATAGTCACTGAGTAAATCTGTCTTGTTGGGAGATCCACAGACAGACATCCATGGGCAGCATGGATTATCATGAGGTATTAGCCCTTGCATTGAGAAAATATACTGAAAGTTTCATAAGACATCAATAATGCATAGTCCTAAGAGAAAAATAAAGTAAAACTTATCTTTTTTATGTTATTTTAAATAAAAATGTATAGGAACAAAAAAAAATTTTAAAAGGAATATCAAATTACATTAGGCAGAAGTATAAAGTTTTTCTTTATGTAGATTCTACATGTAATTTTCTAGTTTTTGTTATTTGGTATACTTCTATGGTCAAATATGTAAGATACTAGGATAATGTAAACCAAGAATAATGGAAGAGTTTAGATTTGCTTGTTCAGTAGGTGGTTCTCTGCAAACTGCAACATGTTCCTGTAATGTTTTAGTTAAAAGAATAAAAATATCCAATTGAGAAAATACTTTGTTTTTCTAATCACATTTTACCTTATTATTTACACTGAACTCTAGATAAAACCTTGGTGGCTTGATTTTCAAGCACTTGGTATAAGGAGTCCACATTCTGACAAATATGGAAGTTTTACTACAGAGCTCAGATCTTTTGAAAATCAGACGTTTACCCACTTAAAAGTTGTGAGTATTTATTTTGTTGGCTATTCTACCAAGTCATTTCAGTTGAAGCACCAGACCCCTACATAATTTTGAAAACTGTGTGCTAAAAAATTAGTATAAGAACATCTAAACAAAAAGAAACCAAACAAAAAGAGCACTGGTTAGGGAAACCTTTAGCACTTAACCCGAGCTTCTGCCTGCCCCAGTTGGCAGAAGGAGTCTAGGTTGGGCAGGTTCACAAGTATCAGCTTTTAAAATGAATCTCTTTTCTCTATGGTAAAATTAATTTGAAGAAACGTTCTACCACAAAATAAAGATCATTGTGGGATTCTACTTTGTAAAAGCTTTGGAGAGAAGAAATTTATTGTACTAAGCCAAAGCAACTACCACACCACACAGTCAACTTCCAATAAGGAAACTTGCCTACAGAATAGCCCAGAAATGCAGCACACAAGTAGGTGTAGAATAGTCACAAGTTTGTAAATAATGGATTGGTTAGACTACCTTAAACCAGATTTGGTGAAAGAAAACCAGTAGTCTTTGAACTTCACTTAAATATATCCACCTAACATGAATAATTCACTCCAATTCGCCCCTGTTGTCAGGTGATGAGAAGTAAATGGCAGACACCAACACGAGGGGAGTTCTTTTATAGTGTCCATTTCCAAAGAAACCAAATGAAAATTGTGCCTTCTGTTACAAATGAAAAAGCAGGATTTAGACTTCAAATGATCAAGATTTTTCTAGAAAAAGCACAGAAGACAGCCATCATTTTTATGCTTACAATGGTAGAAATAATGTCTTTTTTCTCTAATCTTTAGATAAAGATGTGGCCATTGCTGGTCTATTGTGGGTTTAAACTAAATTCTGAGAACTGGATCAGTTCCATACTGACAAATAACGACTGCTCATGTTCCAGAAATCTGCACTACAGTCTTCTTTTTGCATAGCTCTTGGTGTGAGATGGTCATGGAAAGAAAGGGCATTACCTTACTTCTCCCCACAGTAGCCATTGAGTAACTTTTCTTTACAAAGCTATTCAGTATTTCTGTTCCCTAGATTTTCTTCCATGCTGCAAGAGCCATGGTTACAATAGGGAGCATTATTTTTACACAGCTTGTCTGATTTTATCTTTTATTAGTTTGCAAAGAATAAAACAGGATGGTGGGAAGGAAAAGCTGCTCTTCAAATACCTGCCCTGTCATATTTCATGTGCTTTTTTCTGCAGTGTTCTTAGTGCTCAGTTTTGAGCCGAGCAGTATTTAGGCAAGTGTGATAATAAATTTGCTTGTGGCATTAGAAATGCCTTTTCATGATTGCTATTCTTTAGCAATTATCTCTGCTAATCAACATTTTGCAATGTTTGGAATCAAGGCCCAGAGCAAGTTGTCATGTTGTAGACTTAGGATGTGCTTATTGATAACCACTGAGACCAGCAATGTGACTTCAAGGAAAACAGAGACAGGTCAGGGACCTGTCCAATCGCTAAAAAAAATTTGAAATGGCCAAATTTTCAGTGGAGTTACTGGGCCAAATCTGTTTCCAGTATAAACCTAGATAAATGGATTTACTGCACCCATAACAACAGTGTTGTTTTACTTACTCCTATATATGCTTTTAGTCTCAACTATTTTCAATTTTCTATGGAGCACTGCTAATAAAGATACACCTTCTATGTTTTAAAGGTATTTGAAGGCCTTCTGGAAAATTAAAGGCAGTTTTAATAAATATTAAACTTCCATTTCTACAAGTGATTACATTTAGAAATACATAATCCTACAAACAGTCAAACTGTATATGTATAGAGTCAGAAAAAAAATGAGACTAAGTAAAACCTTGTAAAGTACACAGCATAATTATGCAAAGTTGCAATGTGAAGTAATTTATGCCATGGCCAATAGTGGGGGCCAATACTAAGAATAATTGATTTTAAAAATAGCAGAAAAAGAAGATCATATACCAGCTATTCAAACAGAAGTAATAAAGAGCTTTATTTTGAAGGATGCCTTTACATAAAAATGCTGTGATTTCCCTTAAAAGAGATCTTGCTTTTGTTTTCTTTAGTTATAATTGAGATAGAATGAGGCAGCTTCCATGTTACACCTATTGCCACCTTACAGGTGCTGCATTCTTGATGCCTGTGGAAAGTTATTCTGAATTCCTCCAGTTCCAGCCTGGCCAAGCCCACCTAGCTCAGCCAACTTGTACCACGCTGGCATCAGTCTCAGCACAGACTGGATAAGCTCATTGCACACTGAGCATTTACTTATGTAGAGACACATCAAAACAGGTTTTCCACATAATTTCAGTTTCAAATTCTTGTACTTCTTGAAGGAATAAATCAAAACTAGAAACCACTTTGACTTATGCTTTGGATGCTGCTCAGGGATACAGCAGCTCTCTTGCTAGACTTTTCAGTGATCTTAGCAGCTTAAACAATCCACCTGGCACCTCACTCTCCACATGCAAAGGAAGAGATGTGTGATTTCCCTTTTTTTCTGACTTGCCTGTTTATTTCAGAGCAGTGAAAAAGATACATCAAAACCACAGACTTCAGGGAATTTTAATCTGTCAGGCATGTAAGAAACTTTACTCCTAATCAAAGTATCTATAGACACTATGATATCTCAGTATATTAAAAAGCTTCTCTATTCTGTTGTGATTAAAAATAGGAAAAGACAACATCCTTAAAATTCTAATTAGAGAATTACTAATTCTAGGAGAGACGAGTCTGAAGAATACACCTTTATCAAAAGAGATTTATTAAAGAAAAAACTCAAGACAACTCTACCATGTATATCAAAGCAGCCTGTCCCCCACTTCCAAATAATTCTCATTTATTTTTGCAGCCTACTAGCAGGTGCCATCTTGCCTTATTTACACTGCATACTGACTCAGAAAACCATACCAAAGCCTCTGTATTTCAATTCCAGCCAAGAGTAATGGAAAGTGTAACCTAAATTGCCTTACAAATGCTTCTTGCATCCAGAAGTGAATTAAACTAAACTTCAGGGAAACCTGTCTGCTCAATGCTATTGTGCAAAGGGCGAAGCAGATCTGAGGCAGGAGTAGGGATGGAGGATATCCCATTTGCATAAGGAAGATAGCTCCTTTGTAAACACTGATACAGAATGGCAAGTCTAGCAATGACTTTTTCCCCCCTAAACTCTCTCCCCTCTGACTTACACATCCTTGTAATATATACTGCTGTTTTGACTTGAGCTATGCACCCAAATAGACTATTTGTGGAGCATTTGTGATGCACAGATCTATTATGCACAGCTATCAGAGGTCAAACACAGAGCAATTCTATACCTCTGATGTCAGCCTGAACAGAAGCATTGTTCTTGGCAGTGACAGGAAAAAGGCACCACATCCAAATTACTGAAAGCCTTCTCATGCCAGAAGAAAAAGCTGTCAGTTTAACAGCTGAACACAGAAGGTTCAACCAGTATATATCCTTCTCATTCAAGTAACATGAAACCCTGGAAAAAAAAAAAAGAAAGAAAAGAAAAAAAACCTGGAACTGTGTCAGATTTTTTAAGTTGGAAAAGCTCTTGTCAATGCTGAACAAAGAAAACCAGCCATTTGTGTTGCCAAGACAGTGCTACTGAATTACAAAATAAAAGAGAAAGAAGGAGCCTCGATATAAATATATAATGTGCATGTCTGTACTGAAAGATAAAATATTCTAAATTTACTATAGTTTCATATTTACACTGCAAAGTAGGCTGCAAACTGTGTGAATATCTGTTAACATGCACACTCACACATAGGTACATGCTGATCTATAGTAAATCTATAAAATTTGTCCCCTATGTATATTTCCCTCTTCTGTATTTCATTACTCAAAATAAAAATAGCTCTCTAATTACCACACTCATATCTTATTCATGCTCAGTGTACATTCCTTGAACAGCATCCCCAAACTGCACAAGCTGTACTTAAAGAGAGGGGAGACACCTCCCTGCCTGGGGTGAATGACCCCTCCACACATCTTTGACAAAACAGACCTTAGCATGTCAACAGCTATCCAATAATGATACAAGAAAGAATCCTCTGGCTCTGGGCTGTAGGAAATCAAGGTGTAGGCTGTGTCACACCCTGAGGCTACAATTCTCTCACCATTCCCCCAGAACAAAATGCTGCTCAGTGTAAGGGAAAGCTGTTTGGAACTACAGCAGTGATTACCAAACCTTCACTTTTTCTCCTCTCTTAGTTTTAAAACATACACTGGGTGAACAGCAAGCATTTGTAAGAGTTAAGTATGTAATCCAGCTTACAGGCTATATTTCATTTTCTAATGCATAAGTAAGAGAGATTTAAAATTCCAGTAAATAGTTCTAACCAGCTACATCAAACAAGTGAAGCATTAGATGGGGAATGTGCACAGATCTGTCATCTGATCTGCCACATGGTCCTTGAAGAAATATCAATCCTGATAGGTGCTTTACTGGTTTTGTTTTCCACTGCCACTGGATAAGCAGTTTAAGAAGTGACACTAATTTTTAGCAGAAGAACCACGAGAAGTAATGCGAGGAGACAGTTGTACACAGTCACAGGATGAATTCAGAATATTAACATGTTACTCTCTGCCAACATTAAAGAGAGAATTGAGTTTAATTTCATTCCTGTGGGTTGCTCTTGCTTTTTTGTCAATACAAAGCAAAAATAGATCATTTTAGCTGATTAGAAGTTCCCATGTTCTTCTTATTTATCTCACACTTGAAATCACAACACTCAGTTTGTGACAACGTAATTGTCTCCATAGAAACTGGTTCCCACGAAAGGGAGCATTTGCACAATATTTGGACCCTGTTTACTGAAAACCTGGTAAACACGTGTACTGCACAAACTGTCACCACTGGCAGATTTCACAGAAACCCACAAACCACTTTAATAGGTATTTATTAAAACAATATTGTTTTCTACCTCTAACCAGCCAAAAAATAAATCAATCACTACATGAAGACTAAGTAAATTTCTCAGAATCAGGACACATGGCTCAGTGTTCTTTTATGCTCAGGTGTAGCTCTGCTCAGCCTAAACTGTGCTTTAGGTGTCTGATTACCAGGAGTGGCTGACACATGACACTGACTCACAAACCAAAGCAAACACTGTGAATGCTCTTTACACTATGATGGTCTATACCAAGTTTTCTGAGGTTATATTCCTATTACCTTTATTTTTCATCTCCTTGTAATTTTAGAACTTTGAGCATCATTGAGGGTCACTTTAGGCTCAGCTTTGACATCAAACTAAACTCCCAAAACTTCCTCAAATAAAAAATTTCTATAAAAACTTTTAGGAAATAGTGGAATGTTGAAATTCTCTTCATTTGACTGCAATAACTGTTTAAGTGAGGCTGTATTCCTTTGCTTTATCAATACCTGGTACTCTTTGTGTACATAGCAGTGAGTGGGATACATCATGCCTAATTTCTTTCTTTGTAGTCCCTGTACAGCAATCAGTAGGTACTGGCAGGTAACAACTCAATCTGCATGCTCAAAACAAGCATCTAAGAGTAAGGGTGGTGTCTGGAAATGAAGTCAGTGACAAAATTTTAATTAGCCTCCAAACCAGAGCACATCCTCCTGTGTCACTGGCCTGTGAGGTCACTGTGACCATCCAGCTGTGCACCACATTCCAGGCTGGAAGAGGGACTGCTCATCAGCATTTCCAGTCATTTAGAAAGGTGAATACAGGACAAATCTAGTGATACCCTTCCCAAACACCTTATTTAAATTTTTCATTTTGTCTAACAGATAACATTTTGCGAAACCTCTCAACAGAAAATGTGTCTTGTGGCTTTTGGGGCAGAGAGAGCTTGTTGTTTGTTTGTTTGTTTTGGGATGGTTTTTTGGTCGGGCTATGCAAAAAAAAAAAAAAAAAAAGGAAAGACAGAATTCTTGAACATTTAGTGATCAGTACAGCCTGCATACCTCAGGATCAGCCATTTATATGTAGGATCCCACCATTTGAGGGTGTCTTGCCAGAAAAGAAACAGATGGTGCCAATAAAAAGCAAAAATGAACTTCATTCTTCTATAACAAGGCAATAAACCCCAGCATAATATTATTATTTTCCATAAGTCAGGTCTTAACACATCGGGGGCAAAAGATGAAAAAACTGAAAAAAGAAATCTTGTGCTTTTGTTCCAAGGCTTTGATGTCATCACTGCTGGTTTTTGGAAAAGAGCTCGCAAAACTCTAAAAATCCCCTTTAGCCTTTAGGTTGCTCTGCTTAGGGATTTAGAAGGATGTCAGTGTAGGGTTACAGACCAGATGACAATTCTCTTTGCTGCCAGGTGTATGTGGGCTGGAGGGATAAATAAGATGCATGGAGATGAAGTTTGTATTTATCTCTTTTCCCATATATTGACAGAACACATTTCACTATGCACTGACTGAGAGTTTTTAAATTCCTCTCCCATCTCTACAGTCCCATGTGTATGTGAATGTTTTTCTTTCTCTCTTGTTTCCCCATTCTGGCTTGCAAGTTTGTCCCACACACCTGCAAGAGCAGGATCTTTCAGTCACAAAGAGCGGCCAGAGCTCTCATGACAAGGAGGAGACATAATCTGGAGCATCTTTTTCAGCTTCATTAATAACAAAACACCTGTGAGCTAGGGAGTTTAAGAGATTGTGTCTTCATCATTTATGAATCTTTCTCCCTGCTGTGGAACTTAGTTCTTTGCCAGCTCAACCTGGCACAATTCCTCAGCATCCAAAATTAAAAAAGGAAAAAAGTGCACTTTTGTCTCTTCAGTGAAAGCAGCATGGATGGTGAAGGCAGGGAGAAAACACCACCAGGAGCTGCAAGCCTGCCCCTGCTAGAGCTGGTAAGAGTGACAAGCCTTGACACTGCTGCCTATTTATTCTCCCTTTGACACTTTCCTGTTGTTGTAAAAAAAATAATGGACAAGGGAAAATATAATCCTAATGACTCAAGTATGGCATTATAGCTGCTCCTCTCCTCCACAGTCCCATTGCAAACTTACCAAAGTACATGGAATTTAAAATTTTATTGATGAATAAATAGCTGTGGCAAAAGCAGAGAACAGTTTCCAAGCTTATCTTTCCATAATACATTTCTAAAGGGAAGAACTGCCATTAACACATTCTTGCCATGAAAGGTTAAAGCCCATCACAAAGATTTATTTTTTAAGTCATTGTCTTGACTGGAAAGCTTGGATGAACACTCTCACAAAATGTCCCATTCTGAAGCACTACCAAAGGAAGGACATTTGATTTGCAACCAAACTAACAGCAGCTATACAACACGGTGTGGTTAATTTGACCTCTGAGGACACTGGAGCACTTTGCAAACTATCCCAGACTCCCAGGCACAGAAATGGCCTTTTGATATCATCTGAGTTATTGCCATCCCCCATGAGCCCTTTGAAATTCTCTCAATACAAGTGTTAGGACCCAGGAGTCCTTTGGTAGAAAGCATAAATGCAAGCCAGAGATCATTGTATAAATCAATTATTACATCTCAAAGTGTTGTTCAATAGGATTAAATAACCTGAAGGTCTGATAGATATCCATATCTAACTGCAGCAGACACAATACCAACCACCATCAAAGAATTTACCTGATGTTATAGTATTAGCATCAAATCTTGGATGAGAAACAACATCTTTAAATGCCAGAGAGTCACTAAGGCACAGAAGTGAATGACCAAATCTGTCTTTTGTGCCTTTTAAAAAACAAACTACAGCTTCTGAAATTGCTTTTGCTTTGGAGATGGTGCAGAGGTGCAGCACCTTCACAGTCATCCTGAGTATGTCCTGCCCTCTTGTCTTTTGTAGTATATGTGAGTAAAAATCTCAGACTCTTACAATCTGAGAAATACTTTTTGTTTTAGCATATACAGATTTTGCATGAAATTTCTGTTTTATGCACTCCCTGCAGAAGAAATGTAGTAAAAAAGAATATCTGAAATGCAAAGGCTGAGCAAGAGCTGACGTACCACAGGTTTCCCTCAGCTCTGCTGATGGACCTGGGTTAACAGGGTTTGTCCTTTTTCCTCAGCACGGCATTTCTGGCTGCCCTTGTGTTGTGCCACTCTGTGATATAATCACACATTCTGCAAGCAGAAAATGAGTGCATCTGTTATTCATACTCTGGTGCTTCATCACATAAACAATGCCTTGAACCTGCCCCATCAGGGCTGCTGTCCCAGCAATGGGTGTGGCCCTAACAGGAGCAAGTGTCTCTCTGGGATGTGCCTGACTTACAAGTTCAAATTCAGACACAAAGAAATGCAGCTGAGACCTTTGTTCTTTCCTCATGTGGCAAGTATTGGAAACCCTACTGGGAATTCAGAAAGATAAGATAGATACCATGGGTTTCCTCAATGTTCAGTGCTTGGAAAACCAGATTTCAATAATACCCACCACAGATTAGTTGGTCATTTTAGAAATTCATATATCAAAATCTCACCAAAAAAAAAAAAAAAAAAAAAACAAACAAAAAAAAAAACCACCAACCAAAAAACTAACAATAACTTGAGAAACACGCTATTAAAAACTCAGTATATATGGTTCTGAAGAGTCCCAAGTTCATTTTTACAGCATAACTAGGATATGGACATAAAAACTGAACTTCTTTAATGGTAGGACATTTGACTGCTGTACTGGCTGAAAAATATAATTCAGAGAGCCTATCTCTTTGTTCTGAGTTACTGTTTTAGGCTAGTTTGTAAAGAAAACTAGACAGTTTCATAAATATGTATTTTTGGTGAAAAAATTAATAAAAAAATCCCTGTTGGATGGAAAACACAACATCCTGGGTCAAAGGCTAATATCAAGAAGAAAAATATTGAAGATATAATATATTGAAGGTATAATATATTGAAGAAAAAAAAATGGAAAAAGAAGTAGGAGATATATACAGTGAAAAGAGGATATAAGAAAACAACTGAGTGAAAAAAAGGAATGCAAAGGAATTTTCTGCTTATTGTTGTGTCTCTATTCTCTCATTCTAATTACCATCTACTTTAGCAAATAAAAAGACAAAACAAGCAGATGAGATCCACAAGAGCAATAAGCCTCACTGGCAGATTAAAAGCAGGTGGCAGAGTGAGAGAATAACATGAATGGGGCAGGACTTGTGCTCTGGGGGAGAAAGGGGACGTGGACACAGCCTGGGCTCCCAGCACCTCAGGGGAGTGGGGCAGCCCCCAGAGCCAGGCTCCCACTGAGAGCCCCAGCTCACAGGGCAGCACTGGCCAGGGCTCCTTTCTCACTCAAGTAACATGAAACCACAGAGGGAAAGCTAGAACTCTCAGATTCAGGGTGAAGTTACAAAAGCTTTTGTCAGTGCCAAACAAAGAACACAACTGAGGCAGTGCCATTGAATTAATAAATAAGAGATGGAGTTTCAACTTGTATTTATAGTCTAAGTGTACAGTCTGCTACCTGTGTAATGCATATGTATCTCCTTGCCTTCTAATATTTACTTATAACTAATATCTTTAATGCATAAATAAGCATTATATAGAAAATATAAATTCTATGAGAACAATATGGATCTCCCACTGAGCACAGATAATCACCCTGCTGAGAAGAGTGTCTTTACATTACAATCTCCTATGCTAGCTTTTCTACACTCCCAGCACATGAAGGTCTCCCTAAGGCAGCTCAGCTCTGTCAGCCCTGCAGCAGGGTGACACCAGGGCCCTGTGCTCAGGCAACTCAATTGCACTGTTAACATTTAGAACCACAATCAACAACACGTAGCAAGTAATTTGCATGTAATGGTGTTGAGTGGCTTCTAAATTTAAAAAACTGAGCATATTGCCCACTCAAAGGGGATATTCCTTGTTATTTTGATGTTAGATGTGATTTACAAGGCCAACAAGTTAACAGCACAACCAATAGCTAACAAATCTGTACCATATGGATGTGGCTCTACAGATGACAAACATGCTTTGACTCACCTGCAGTTTATTTTCTAGCATACATAGATGCCTGTACTCAGGCTTTATTCAGACTCTTTTCCAGTACTGTCAACAGATTAAAAACTGAGATCAATTTCAATCAAGAGTTTCACAGACCAGCACTGTAAATAGTCTTGGGAAACATGACATCCAACTCTTTAACAAGCACTTGTCATTAACTTTTATAAGCCTATGGCTGGAAGGGGAGAAAGGAAAGAATAAGAAAAAAAAAAATCCAAGTGCAACCTTAATAATTAACCAGAATGGTGATTAAAACACAGGAGTACACAACATCCTTACAGCAAGGAATTGGTTGGGCCACCAGTAAGTTCCAAAGCTTGACCAAACTATGGTCTCAAATAATTCAGAGGGTTGAAGGGAAAACCTACTTAAAGAAATAAATAATCTATCAGATATCTCTCTTCTGTTGTTTATATTATTGACCTGGGTAGGTGAACAATGTTAAGTCAAATTCCCAAATGGTTTAATTCAGCACAGCTTAATTCAGCTTTAATTTAGCACAGTTTCACTGACTGCAGTCCAGCTGGGCTGATTTATTCCAGCTAAAGGGTTGGCCCCACTCTAGTGTAACTGGTGAAAACTATTATCCACTGAAAGCATGATCATAAAGAAAAAGGTATTGAGAGGCATGGTATGAAATACAGGGTGTTGATATACTGAATGCTAACAATGTTTATCGCAAAGACAGCTCGCTCTTTCACGGCTGTGATTATAGTTGCCTTTTGTTACAACAGAGCAAAAGAAGGACATCTTTATTGCTTGGAAGTCCATGTGCTCCTCCTATTTATCTTGCACTTGAAATCTTACCCTTAGTTTGTGACAACATAATTATCTCCATGGAAACCAGCTAAATTGTCATGAAATAGAACACTTACGTAAGCCTGGACCCTGCTTCTTTCCCAGCCAGCACAAGCACTGTACAGCCTGACCTGGGCACATCTACACAGGCCTCTCTCCCCCTTGCAGAAATGCCAGAACACACTGCTTTTACTCTGCAGCCAAATGCCACTTACTACCTTACAGCAATATATATAATATAATATACACTTACTACCTTAAGGCTTCATAAATAGCTTTCCTAAAAGGTTTCATTAATTGTTCAATGCAATGACAAATTACTGTGGTTTATATTCAGCTATCTGTATGTCTACCTAAGCTGGGCTTAGGGTGATTTGTAGAACAGTACAAAGTATGGAAGGTGGCATAGAAAGCATCAGTGCTTTACAAAACTGAATTTCCAGTTTCACAGTCTGAAGACACAAGTCTAGCAAGGCAAGTATTTCCTAACATGAGTTAGAATGTTCATATCATGGAAGCTTAGCAACAATGAGAAGATTAAATATGGGAGTTCTATCACAGTATTTTTTCCCTTAGTGCTTTTGAAAATCCCACTGCACACTATTAGTTGCAACTATGCTGGGCCAATCCTATTAGCTCTCTCCATTAAGTGTTCACAACTTCCCCTGGAAGATGTATTCTTCCATTTCAGCAAATATTTTATAAATTAATTGCAGGCTTTTCACAGTTAAATTGCATTCATTTTATTTTTAAATTCAGCATGCACTGATGCTTTGTATAACATGACAGAGAGACCCTGGAATACTCCACCATGTTTAATAAATAAATGTGTGTACACACACAGAGACTTTTCTGGGGATAGAAGAGAGGAATAGGAATTGTGTGGTAACATCCCATGCATTTGTAACATATTGCAGAGATCTAAAGGCCAAATTATTTTTAGCCTGCTTTCCTAAAGAAATTACTCTTTTATGCTTGTGCCTCTGCCTGTTCCTTTGATTCTGCTGGTCAGTTACTCTCAACAGACAGGCAGTATTATCAGAGAGATTGTTGCTAAAGATTTCACAAAAGCCAGAGCCAAATTCTGTCCCCATTAAGGAGATGCTCAGAGGACTCTGTCCCTGTACATTCTCACAGGATCTCTTCTGACTGCTCATGCTGAGGACAGGCTCACTCTGGACTAGCAGGGGTATGTGCTGTCTCCGTCCCCTCTACACAAGACCTTATGAGTAATTGGGGAGCAATTACAAAACACTAAGTCAACCAACTTCATCAGAAAACAGGCTGAAACATAGAAAAGACTCTGAGGTACAGCCACAGAGAAGACACGATGAGGATAAGTGAAGCTGATGCCATTGCAGAACACGTGAAGAAATTGGACAGAAATCAGCAAGACTTTATTAAGGAAGGCTCATATGGGAGCTGTTCCTGGAAAAACAACTGCTCTCTTATTGTAAAGCAATTAACTGGAATTCATTGTCAAAGGTATTGCAATTTTGCAAATTATTTCAAGAGAACAGTCATCTAAACTTACTAATGCTTTCTGTTTCAGGTGAATACATCAGGCTTTCCTCCCCCAAGCTACTCATTTCTGAAGCTGTCCTGTGCTCCAACAACAGCAATTTCATCCCACATTGTATTTAGTAAATTGCACTGAACTGCATGAAGCCTTCCCATAATCTCTGTAAACATGGCTGTATATCTAAAGGCAACTCTTACATATGGGTCATTATCTATTCCAGGGCTTGATAGCTCCCATTCATGGCCACGTCATCTCAGTAAAAATGAACTTGTTCTGCATTTAGATGACAAGTAAGATAGTCTAAAATGTATAAAATATAGGCATTTCCATAAGCATAATTTTCTATACATATAGTAAATTGTATCATTCATATAATGCCTTTAAACTAAACAAAATACACATCTGGAGATTTAAAGAGCTCTACAAGCACTAGGTATTTTGCTCGAATGCATCATTACCTGTACACCTATATTATTTTCTCCTGGGCAGTGGTACCAAGTGAATCTGAAATGTTAGGCTGTTTTGTCACCCATCTGAAGTTTAGTATAAACTGAGTCAGGAAAACAAGAGGCCAGACACAACAAATTTCCTGAAACTGGGGTTGGTGAGTAACACAGCTTACACATATGGTGTGGCACCTGGTGCTCATTACATACAAATCAAACAAGCTCATCATTCTTGTAAAGCATTTCTCCAATATGAGCCTGTTAAACCCCCTTCTCTTCTATTTCTCTCTAATTTTTAGGTGTCATGGTCAAAAGGTGACAACCACTAACAGGAACATAGCAGTTTGCCACCAGGGAATAGGCTGCAGCTGAGTTCCCTGTTCCTAAAGACTTTCATTTTGTGATCCTGTAGTATTGGGGCACATGACCCACCCACACCAGCTGAGAGCACTTAGCTGTACTCCCTCCCTCATTCCATGTTATGAGATGCATTTCAGAAGCTCTTGACTAGACTGAAAATACCCCATAGAACTCAAAAATAACTGACAAGAGTAGCAGAAAGCCTTCAAAAAGCACACAAAATAGAATTGTTAACAGCTCATATTTGAACCAACATGATAGAATTATTACTGCAAGAGTGGGGCAGCCTCAGTGGTTACCCCAGTTAAATGTACCAAATCAAATTCAGAATATTCCCCAATGCTGTTCAGTAAAAAGTGGCCCCAGAGTGTTTGCATAAAAGAGGACATGTAAAGTGCAACTGCTAAAGGACTTCTGGGCTTCTCCAAGTTAATCTCCCATAGAGCTTCCCAAAGCCTTTTCTTTAGTTTGCAGGAGGTAGAACACATTTAATGACCTAATAATTAACAAAGAAAGGCTTTAATTATATGACAATTTAATGGCTGGGTTAGAAAAAGCTTGTGTTATGAAATGAGATGTCTTACAGGAGCACTCTGGTGAAGTGCACATCCAAAATAGATCCGTTTTTATTTGCATGTGCTTTTTGGTCTAGAATACCCACTGAACCCTGCCAAAATGACCAGCTGATGCTGTGGCAGCCTTGTGATTGCACCAAATAGTACAAGAAAAAGGGACTATCCTGCTTCTCTGAGTAGCTGTGTGAGCCCAGCAGCTCTGTAGCACAGCATATCAATTAACCAGTAATTACCCCCTCAGATTCTTGTTACTTGAAAAAAAAAAAAACCCAAACAACAAAAATAACCCCAAAAAATAAACTTTGCATCTAGATTTCATATAGAAAATATGATGCTGGAGGGAGAGAACAGCCTTTCCACATGAGTTCTTTCTTTCTAAAGGTCAGAGTCTGTAAATTTTAACTTGTTGTATAAGAGTTTGGATTCACTAAGGCTTCTGAAACAGGTCAAAATAAAAGTTGTGGAGTCAGGCAGTGAATAGTAAAATAACACTATTCAGAATAAAGACATCTGAGATGATACATAAATCTCTCTAAGAAGCCACTATCTAACATTTTAATTAAAAGCCTCATAATAGTGCTATCTTGTAATATTTTTCAAAACCTACTTCTTTTACTCAAAGAAGAAATGCAGCATTTTTTACCATAGAAACATCTCATTACACTTAACTATGACGTGAGGAAAAGCAGTTATCCATGAGTAAAACATCATCAAAACCAGAAAAATAAAATTATTGGTAGCAATTAGCTTTATGAAAAGATTTTGTGAGTAAGTGAGCATGTATTTAATCTCTGCTAATGTTTTCTCCCTTCAGCTTAGAGAAGGAGTTTCTCTGTCATTGCAACACTAAAGTATCATCTATCATAGGAGGAACAAAAGACCAAAGCACTATTCAAAGATGATAACATGAAAGACTTTGAGAGCCTTTCATGCCTTCAGTCACATAGTTCTGAATCCTCCCCTTGTCCATTATTTCTGTATATTACTATATAAAACCATGCATCTATCCAATGGAAGATCTCATCTGGAGGTCAGAATTTAAAATAACACTTATGAAAAACTAGAAATTGTTAGTGTGCTTTCTCAAATTCAAGCTCTTTATTTTCTAGTTTTCATAGCAGTTATACCAAACAGGTGAAGGGGTCTATCATAAACCAATCTATCCTTCATGTCAGAAAATTTAAGCCCAATTGTAAAATTTCTATAAAATAATACTTCTCATGTCTTTAGTAATGTTGTATGAGGACCTCAAAGTATTTCAGAGATTATAATCAACAATTTCCTAATCAGATTCATACTTTTCTTACCAACAGAGAAGGAGAAACACAGGCATTTTTTGCAACATTTTTTAAGCCTTAAAATAAGCCTGTGGCAGAGTTAAGAACAGAACCTATTATCACAGATGTCCAATTGCTTTGAACACAAAAGCATTAGTTCAGAATGTGTCTTGTTCTTGTTTAGAACTATTTTCTATGCTACCAATTTTGTAGACAAAATGCAGCAGAGCACTGAAGTCTTTCAGTGGTTTTTGTACAGCCATAGGTACATGAAGTATTTATTCACATGTTGACATGAATTGCTTCTATGTAGCCTATGAGAATTCTTTCTTACTCTGTTTTCTTTCGACTACGTCTTCAATTTTTCCACCTCTCATCAATCCTCCAGAAGTACAGCACATGCATTTTAATGGAGAATACATCAAAGGTCGACAATGATGCCTGGCTACTCAACAGAATGCCAAACTGGTGAATCACAGCTCACAGGCTAAACAAAGACCAATCTACACACTCTACATGGGCTTGATTTTTAATCTCTGCAAGCAGAAATAAACTCAACATTTAGCTCTGCTTCTACCATTCTCACACAGTTTTGCAGCCTTCTAGAAATATCAGCAAAATCTCTAACACCCAGATCTGTTAAAAGCTTGTCTTTGCCAACCCTCCTGAAAGTACCTTTAAACACATTAAAATTCTACTTGAAGAATTAAAGCAAAATTGAGGTGGAAGGATTTTTACAAGATAGTGTATGAGAGAATTAGAGTCTTCTGCTTGCAAAAGAGACTGTAAAGGGAGTGCAATTCATTGAGAGGAAATAAGCTATATCTTAGATGAAGGCATGCTAATACAGCATTGTTTGTTTGTCTGCTGGAATTAGAAGCAAGAATGAATGAATGAGATGGCATGAGGTGTAAGACAGTTCCAGAATTCCATCCATATCCAATATGTGCCATCCATTCAGTAATAGTGCTGCTGTTACATAGTGCCTCTCCCTTCTGTAGAATCATTTCATTTTTAATGGAATAAATACATAAATTTAAAACCTGCAAGCTTGCCTGCAGCCATTAGCAGCCTATTGACAATGTCCATGCATTTCCAAAAGACCCTTCCTTACATCCCTCAGTACTGGCAAGTCAGAAGGCACACTAAAATGAGTAAAATGGAACTAAAAGATGAAATTAAAATTTCTAATGCATGAAAGTGTTGTGCTACCCCAACACTGTGCTGAATATTGTCCCTCTTCACATGATGACTACCAGCAGAGCACACAGTACTGAAGACAACAGTTAGCAAAAAATAAAGACAGCTCACATCTCCAGGGCACCTCAAGCACAAAAATCTGCATCTTTGGGTGATCAGAAATGCCAGAAATCTACTGAAAGAAGCCATTCTGCAGCTATTTGACTTACAAATAGATGGGCTTGACCCAGGATTAATACATCAACACCAATCCTGTGCAAACAGTGACCATAATCCCAACTCTCCTCAGCACTGCTGGAGGTGTGGAAGAGGAACAGGTCTGTTCCCAGGACAGACAGTAGAAACAAGGATGCTGGTGGCTGGGTGACAAACTCTTCCTCCTTTTGTCTCATGAGTGCCACTTGCTGCTCCTCACTGCTGCCTAGAGCACCAGAGAAAGCTTCCAGGATACAGAGAGCCAGCATTATCTACAAGCCTAGCAGAGGTCTGATGTTATTTGTGCATCACATGCTGCAGATTCTGTTTGGCATCAAAGGCTAAAAGATATTTATTTCTAAGGCATAAATCTTGTCAGGAACTGTTTGGACCTGGAGGCATGAAGCATCTGTAGAAAAACTAAAATATTTACGTGTTTTAAAGTGTTTAGAGTCCAGCAGATGCAGTGGCAGCCTTCCTGCTTGCAGAGAGCAAGGTGGACTCACATTCATTCCCATTTTCAGCCCAGTAAATACCTCAGCCCACTGGGAAATGAGAGGGGTAACCAGAGCTGAGCAGAGGCTACGAACCCAAAGCTCTGGAAGAAAGAAGTTTGTAAGAACTTCCATAGTCCTCCTCTGAATACACACCCACATATGACACTGCCATGAAGACAGCAACCAAGCCAGCCAGAAGTAAATAACACATTAGAAATAAGAGAGCAGGGGGGGAAAAAAGTGTTGGATTTTTTTAAAATTAAATACTCTTGCCTAGTTTTCCTTAGCTAATTAGCATCCCTTCTTAGCGGTTTAAGTAACTGCTCATTTAGATCAGTGAATGATTGCTCTGAGATTAGGGTGTGGGAAAAAATTTTCTGTTGGGAATAATCTACTTATGCTACTGTTTATTTGAAGCAGTGATAAACATAGAGATTTTCCTTCCATATGTGCCAAGTATAAGAGAAAGCAGAATGATTAATGAACCCTTGCATTTTACCAATAAATTACTAACTTCAGACACAAATTTATAGTTTTCATTAGTACAAGTTTCATTGCAAGCTACTCTTGCTTTTTTTTAAGAATGTTTATATTATTTCTTTTTGATCTGCTGGGAATGACATTTTGCGCACTATTATTTATAATCTACAAAAATTAATTATGCTTCTAATTAACAGCATGAAAATAAATTAATGCTCAAGGAGTTATTTATTCAGTTGTAAAGCAGGAGCTTTAAGACTGTATATATACATACACGTTTCATTTGTGCTTATAGCATTTTTTCTTTCTTCCTTTCTGTTTTACTTATTAATTTCTTCCCATATTTCTGAGGTCCATTAAAGTTTGGCCTTTGTGAAAGTTTGCAGAATATTAAATTTGCTTTTTCTTCTTCTCCAATAAACAAGAAGAGAATACACAATTTTATGTACATCTCCCTTCCTATAAAAAGGCTAAGACATCAAAATAAATTAATAGGGGGAAAGAAAAAGTGAAACTACTTTGACTTGTTAATGCACTCCCGTCTCATGGCCATTTAATGAAATTAGCAGCTGTAGAATATGCTAAAGATGGTTCCAGAGGCTGACATCTTGTCACAGCACATGCCACAGAACACACCACAGCCGAGATGGCCACAATGCACAGAGCATCACCACACAATTTCAGAAGGCTTTGAGCATTCCCCCAAAGAGAATCTTACCTCATCCGAAGGCTTCAGGTTCTGCCCATACAGAGTAACAACAGATCACTTCAGAAGGCTGCAAACTTCTGCCCTTCTTGTTCTTTAGCCCAACCTTTTATACCCTCCTGTTAATGCCCTGCACCTGTGTGCCCCTCACTGTCAATGCCCTGCACCTGTGTGCCCCTCACTGTCAATGCCCTGCCCCTGTGTGCCCCTCACTGTCAATGCCCTGTCCCTGTGTGCCCCTCACTGTCAATGCCCTGTCCCTGTGTGCCCCTCACTGTCAATGCCCTGCACCTGTGTGCCCCTCACTGTCAATGTCCTGCACCTGTGTGCCCCTCATGGTTCATGCCCTGCCCCTGTGTGCCCTCTGCTCCCTTTGGTGGTTGCTCAGTGCCCCTGGGCACTCCATGGCTCATTGCTGTCAGTGCTGCTCACCTGCTGCTCACAGCTGCAGCTCATTGGGGATGAGGCTCAGCCCAGCCCCATCCCAATTATCTCAGACCGGTACCTACAACATCTGATTATCTAGAGAGCACAAAAATGATGCAAACTACTTTTTTCTGCTTTCCAATTTTATTCAGGTGCTATTAGGAACCACCTTGGAGCAAAGGCAGAACGCCCTGTCCCACTCCATTCTCCCCTCCTTTTGTTAGGTGTCAGTTTGTCCCTGGACCTGGTGGCTTGTCCCTGACAGCAGCTAGCTCTTCTCAGAGCCTCCCAACAGCTGTTGGGTGACAGAAACTCTCAGTTACAAAAGCGGCCCGGTGAATGCAACTCCACAATTACTGTGGTTGTTTCTGTTTTCTTTACATTTACAAGTTAATGGTAGACACAGTCATAAAAATATTATGAACTGACATTGCAGAATATTCAGAGAAAATGCTCTTTAAATCATAAATATTCATTCACTCAAATATTAAAGTGTTCCACATAGGATGTCAGGGAAGTTGGTGGTGGTGTTATGTCCAGGAAAACCACCTCCAGTTTTCAAATGTAAAGAGCCAGAAAGTAGTTTCCAAACATTTTATGAACTGCACTATGCTCACACAATTCCTTTCAAAGAAGTGAACCCAGGCTGCCTACTCACAGACACGGGAGAGAGAAAGAAGGCAACTACCAATTTTTGAACTGTTAAGCCAGAGATAGAATAAACTTTTTTTTCAGAAAAGATAACAATCAGCTCCCAAAATCATTTATCTGATATTCAATTAATCCTTTGTAGACTTTAAAAAATAAGGACTAAGACATCTAGCACAGTTTTCAGCAACATTTCCACAGTATGTTTTAAACCATGGTGCCCACACATCTAAGAAACAAATATTCCTTCACCACAGGCTGTCTGCACCTCCCTCTTTCTTCCCAAGCCCCAAATCTCAGCTGAGGTTTAGCACTCCAGTGAAGGTGCACAAGCAGTACCTGTTTTGTCCTGCAGACACAGTCACACCTGTTCTAGCATTTGCTTTTCCCTTTCCCCTAGGGCAGCCAGAGGCCCCACATCTGCCCCCAGGGTCCTGCTCTGCCAGGGCCAGGCAGGGCTGAGGTCACCACTGTGTCCCTGGTAGTGAGAGTGCCATAGCCTGCCCAGTGCTTTCTGGAGCCTTGTCCTAAGACAGACCTCTCCAGAGCAAGATGCAGAAGCAGCTCGAGGCTTTTGGACACAGCCACAGAACAAATTAATAAGATGATTTAAACAAAACAGATTTTTGAAAGACACGGTTTTGTATTTATAGATGTGGCAGTCACTGCTGAAAAAGAATCCAGTGCTATCAGCAGTGAGGGGTTTGTGCATGGCAAACACAGCAATGGCTCAGGGTGCCTGATCTGTTCCACCAAAACATCCAGCAGCTCCTCCTCTCCCAGCACTGGAGCTGGAGAAGGCTCCTAGGGAGTGGCTTTATCTCCCAGGGAAAGCCTTTATTAGCTGCCACTGTGACTCTTGCTTCAGCCATGGTGACATGCCTGGGCCCTTGGCAGGAAGGGGAGCTCAGGGTGCTGATGCATCAAAGGGAAAGTGGAGCACGATGGCAGCGTGTGAGGGGAATCTGCTGGCAGCAAGAGGGACAGGAGACTCAGAGTCTGCCATGGGTAAGATTTTGTGAACCTGTTACATATAAATTCCCATAGGTGAGTATTATTTCAGGCTTCCCACACCTGCCACAGGCTGGAATTGTGGTGGGGATGCTCCTGCTTCATGTGAGGCTTCCCTCTGCAGAGGAGAGGAGGGGCAGAGGCTCACTCAGAGGGGAAGGGAAGGTGCTCACCCCAGCTGTACCTCTGCCAGAGGAGTGGCAGGACAAGACCCAGCAGCGCTGTTTTAACAGGGGGGCAATATGTGGAATTACTGAGTGTAAAGCACTGCCAAGGACCAAATGCATACAAGAAGGGTCTGATTGAACCTCTGAACACTATGGCACTAAGACCATCTTGATCTGAAACTTGACAATAATGGTGCAGAAATTTTGCTTTAAATATACAACACATACAGAAGGGGAAGCCTTCCTTTTCAATCCTGGTCCTTAGTCATCTGGTTTTGGTTTTCTTTCTAGTTGCCATGTGGGTCATGTTGAAAATGTAATGAGACTATCAAGAGGTATGTTGGACAGTTTAATAGAGAAGTCTCATAAACTGATGTTAGTAATGAACAGCTACCAAATAGATTAACATATCTTCTTTCTAATAAAATATAATGTAAAGTAGATATATTGTGATACTCAACAACCTCAGTAGTGGAGTTAAAATTGAATTATATGGAAGAAAAACCAGCTCTGTTCTGATTTCAAAATTATGATGATCTACTATTATGATCCATCACTACCAGAGCAGTAGGTGAAACAATAATAAATCACTTCTATTTATAATGCAGCAAATCATAATAAGTATCAAACGGAGTTATAATTCATTTTCACTTCAGGTCATAATTAGACATCTACTGCATTGTATTTTTCCATAGGTATAGCCCTAGCTCAGTAATTCATAATCCATCACACAGAACCAAAACAAACGTAAACTGACTAAAACACTATTTCTCTCCCCAATGTATTTAACATAGGTATTAAGTAACTGCAATAAGTACAGCTATGCAGTACACACAAGTGATATGCAGTATATTTTTTTCTATTATGCTAATATATTTCAGTAATTCTTGCAAAATTCCCTAATGGCTTTTGAGTTTGAGGACTTATTAAAAACAACTGCATGCTTCCAAGCCTACATTTACCACTTATTTGCCAAGCTGCTTGGATAACCCAGGGGGTGATTTGTCAGCCAGATACTGACTGCTGGTTTCCTCTTAGTTTCTGAATGCACAGCTATTCAAGGGAGATTAGTAGCAAACTGGTATAAATTTGCATTTGAGGGAGGAATTCAGTTATTTTACCTTCTCCCTTTTCTTGTTCTTCTCCCAGTGTGAGAAATTTTGCTCCACGGATCATGCAGGAAGTGCTGTGCTGCAAAAAAGCAGCAACTGTGATATACACCTGCTCAGATCAGTGGAGTTTATTATAGCAAGGATTAGAGAGTCTTAGGCATATTTACAAAGAATTTCTCTCCAAAGAAGAGTGAAGCCCATGTAGCTTATTCTTCACGAATAAATACCTTTTTTTTTAGAAAAAGGCAGTGCAAGATTAGTTTGGACATAGAGACCTTGTGTTTTACTTTAAGATAGTGTGAGATCAGTCTTGCTGGAAGGAAGGTGCTGTTTTCTAGAAGCCAGATCCAAGCCTCTAAAGTCCAGGGCCACCACACTCATTTTTTATTGTGCACATGCAGGGTTTTTGAGGCACAGGGACTGTTCATTAGAGATGAAAACAGGACAGTACGTTGTACTTCTCTCATTGGCACAGCCAAGGCCAATGGGTATCCTGCAAAACCCCAACAAATGCAAGGCACAAGTTCAGAGACAGCTGGTGAAAGTTACAGCAAACTGCTTAAACTTCCTGTGGGTTGTGGTGCTACTGCTGCCCTGTGTTGCTCAGCTTGTCACATTTCTATCCTCTCCTGCTCTGACCTTTCACTCAAGCTCTGCCCCTTGACTTGGGCTCCTGACACTCTGACCTATTCCCAGCAGTGACAAACAGCACATTTCAGCCCCAATTTCCAGCTGGCTGAGGTCAGCCTTTAACACCTCGAGCCATTATTCTACAATCCTGTTGATTATAGAGTTATTCCGTGAGAACATCTGTCTTCCACTTACAACATATCCTCCCATTATTTTGTCACTCCTAAGACCACAGCTGGAGAAAGCAGCCACCCAATATCAAAACAAGGCAACTTCTGAAGAGCACTGAAGGTAAGCTGTGCATCAGCATAGTACCTGTATTTCACAAGCCTATAGCCAAGAAAAGGTTATTAGTGTCCTGTGGTGGTCAGGGCATTTTTTGGGCACAGCTCCTTCAGCCCACGCAGGTCTCGGAGCCAGCAGGGTTAAAAACACCCCCTGCCATAAATAAAGCACCAGGGGCAGGGGGGGACCTGCCCCTCTGGATCTGTGCATGCCAGCTTTGCTAGAGACATCTGTCTGATAAATAGCTCATTTTGCAATCACTATCATATAATTTAGTATTTTGACAGGTGCATAAACTTAACATGAGCTTTATATAAATATTAAACAGTCTTTCTAAAAATGAAAGCTCTGAGATGAACACAGTTCCCTAGGCCTGCCTTAATAATTATTCTGAGGAAAGGTTTTGCTGAAGAAGAAAGGAAAAGAGATTTCTCTTGTGAAAGAGCACTAGAGTAATTTGGTGATACTGTAGCTCAGTTTTGTGAGTGTCAGTTTCAGGTGGTCTTGAACCAAGCCCTTCTACTCTTTGTTTTGGGATTCTTGTTTATTTGTTTTGTTTTGAGACTCTTATGTTTTTGGTTTGGTTTTTTTTTTTTTTTTTCTAGTGGGGTTTGTGCTATTTGTTGTTTTTATTTTAATTTCTTTTATAGTTTAAGCTTATCTCTTGCTCCTTATCCTGAAGGGAGATGTTTACTATAAATTAGTAACAATATCACAGAATGGGATCAAGGCTGAATGGACACATAAGAAGATTTAAGAAAGCAAACACATGATAGAATTAATGAAGATGTTCCCTCCTGATGCTCTTCCTGTTGTGATACCCCCTTCACCCCACGATAGCCCTTCCATTGTGCACCTCCTCCTTCCTGGCCACTGTTCCTGCCCTTGCTGGGTAAGGCTTTGTTGCTGGAGAAGCACTTAAAGGATAAATCCTGAAGCCTTTGTGCTGCTTTTCATTGTTTTTTTTTTTTTTCCCCTCGCAGACATTGATTTTACCAAGATCATACTCAGCTCTCAGCACTTATTGCAATCAACATGAAAATAGTGTGGCACCACTTCTGAGGGTACCTTTCTTGTTTTGTCTCCTGTTACAAAAGATCATTTAGAGTGCATGATAGAGCTGAAATCTGCTGCTTAACTCCTTGTGAAAATGTTCTCTTATTTTTCATCCTTAAATACAGTATTAAAGTCACCTTTTATGAGGCCTTTCTCCTGTCATGTTGAAACTAAAAAACAGTGAGCTAAATATACTCCTGCTATGACAATTAAAAGGTACACAAAATGCATGCCTTATTTTAAGGATTTTTTTAAGGGTCATCAGATAAACAAATTGTCCAACACAATTGAGAGAGCCAAACTTGGGACTGAAAATTATGACCCACAAGATCCTGATTCCTAATTCTTCTGTGTGGTTAAATCTAAAGGTTCTTAGCTAAAAACAGAGTGCATGCCTCAAAACCCCAACAGAGATACTGTCCAAGACACCAAAAACCTCAGCTGGAGCCACAATGTAAATCACACAGTTTCTGACATCTGCCTCCATTACTTTCTTGCACACCATTTTTTAAACACCATCACATTCACCAGTATATAATTTATTTATTAAGTAGATGAGTAAATTCTATACATCCCATGCTACATTGGATGCTTTTCTCATTTCTTACTTTGCCACTATAGGGAAACACTTTTAGAGTAAACTTAGCTCTGTGATGAGGAGTTCTTTTTTCCCCCCTATAACTTCAGCTGTATTTCAGTCTTTTATGCCTTCACTGAAATCCCTTGCTGACATGCAGATACAAAGAGAAAAGAAATATTCAGGCATCTCTTTTATAAAGGATTATATTCTGCTGGATATGACACTGAAGGTGAAGTTTTCAAAAGATAAACTTTCCCACAGGATTGAAGGACATAATTCTAAAAATGCTTTCTTAAAATGGCAGTTTATTAATAATGACTTTATGCAAACAGTTGCTGTGGAGCTTATTTTTGTGACACATCAGAAGTAAAGCAAGCCTATAAAACCCAGAATGTTCTTTTCTATTGTTCTTTAGTTTTGAGACACTGAATAGATTTTACTTTTTTTTTAATTTTAGACCAGTGAGTTTATCTGATAAGTTGATTCCTGAATCACACTCCAGAGCCATCTTCCTTTAACCTGCAGGGCAGGGCTCTGAGGATGCCCTGGATATGTGAGTGTGCAGCTCTGTGCCACCATATTCCTAACAAAGCAAAATTAACCTAGTGTTTCATCAATTTATTATTTAAAGGGAGGTGTGAGCTGCTTGCCTCAGGTTTAGGTCTTTGAGAGCTACTTTAATCCACAAAAAGATTTAATCTATGGAAAAGGGTGAATTAACTAGAAATAAGTTTCACTGTAATAAATTAATATGCATCACTGTTCCTTGTGCCACATTCTAACACCAGAAAATACAGCCATGGGCCCAGAAGTTGAAAATCTAGACCAACTATAAATATAAGATACTTAGAAGTCAAAATCCAATTAATTAAATGCAAATACCAAGAACATTTACCAGAAGTTTCCAGGAAAATCCAATTCTTGTAACTATGATAGCAAATCAGTCCTAATTCCTAAAAACCTCTTTTTGACTATTTCTACACCATGCTACCTTTCCCTGGTACTTATATAAATAAACCCCTGAAGACCCTTATTATTATTTGACCAGAATAATTCAAAATAAATAGAATTTACATGTGTTGAAGTGACTTTAAAGACAGATTTTTCCAGTACAATAATATGGACCTCCATGCAGTAACTGAGCTCCCAAAATATTTAGCAGTGGTTGTTTTTAAGACCCATCTGAATTTCATGGACAGGTTTTATCATGTGTGATTTCCATTCCATTTTCTTCATCTCTGTTACAGCATAAAATTTCATCAAGTGTAAATGTCAGATCTTTTCTTTATTATTTGCTAATGTCATAAAAAGCTGAATTGTTTGCTTTGTTAAAGGGCTTACTGAGCATTGACTTTTCTTTATTTGTATTTTACTACCAAAAATGTTTTAAAAAATAAAATAATAATAAAAAAATCCCATCTGAAATGGAATTTAAATAACAGAGCAAGGTTTGCCATTATCATAAGTGTATAAAGTGCTTTGTGAGTAATAAAATGGATCATGGATTCTGGATAATTCAAACTGAAATGTTATGTTCAGTATCAAGATTAGATTACATTAATGTGGTTCATTTTAAATGGTTTAAAGGCCATCAGATGCATGTGCAAAGAATCTGTATCATAACTTAGAATAAATAGACTGAGACATTTGTTTATAATGTCAGTGCTAAACAAATCTATTACTACATTTCTGCATGTAACATTATGTTTCCACTGTTATTAAACAGGCAGAACATGAAGATAAATTATAGCTTTAATTATAAACATTACCTTTGCATATTTATTAATTTTAAATGAAACAATGTTCACTAACCTCAGATTATTTATATTTTCTAATATTTTAATTAACTTTGGTTTATTTATATAACTTCTTTGCTGCTGGTCATACATAGCCACTTAACTTGTGTAAGCTAATTTATCACACTACATAATATCCAGGAAATCATAAAATACTGTCCTGGTTAGCTTTCTGTAAGATACACAGAGGAAAAGGAAGAGTTATTGACTTATGGGAACCCCCATTTAAGCTCACTCTTAGATATAAACTACAGTCTTGCTTTTTATTTTTTTTTTTTAATTACACCCATCTAAACAAGATTCAAAGAAAACTCTGCTTATCCTGAAACTATTCCATTTGACACTATGCCCTTGATTCAACATAGCTAGCATTCATTCTTAAAGAGATTTGGGGAGGAAAAAAAGTCCTTCAAGGACTCCATGTTTATTATAGCTCAATAATGAGCAGATAATGGGCAAAAAGGAGGAATTAAGGTCATAATGCAGCCTGAAAAATTTCTTTGCCTGGTTGAAGTATTTCAGAGGAAGAGAAACTGCTGAAGTTTCAAATCCCTGGATGAGTTTCAAATCCTTCCAACTTCCAGCAAGAAAATAGGAAAACAAGCTTAACAGTGAAATTCTTACTGCTGCTTTACAATGAATGTCTTTAAAACCTCCAGTCAGCCAAACTTGGCTAAAGTCAAAACAGGACTCAGGTGACTCCCCCAGGAACTCTGTCAGGCCCAGCTGCAGGAACCCCAGGGCAGAGGCATGGACAGGGTGGGTTTGGCCTGCTCTGATCCCAGTGACCTGGTTAAGGCTGTCACACAGCTTTTCTCTTAGGACAGAGGTTTATGTATGGCTGGGGAAACGGCCAAGCAATGAAGACATCCCCATAGAAATTATTTTGAAATTCATGTTCAATACTATTAAATATTGGCTCATTCTTATATGGGTTCTCTTTGTCCCAGATATCTGGGAGAAATTTTCTTTAATGTTGATTCCAGTTTAAATACTGGTTTTAAATCTTTAGAATTTATATTTTTGGTAATTAAAGTTTTATAAAATAAAATTTATCTATGTATTTGCTATCTTTAATATTAAAAAAATCTATGCATCAGAAATGTCTTTAAATTAAAGTAAATAACATATTTTTATTGTATTCCTGTCTCCAAAGACAGAGTTGCCTTAGTAACCATGAGTCAGAGACACTAAAGGGAACCAGCTAAAGAGACCTTAGAGTGGAATGAAATACTAACACATTTTTAATATTAAATAGAAAGCTTAAATTAAGTTTTAGAAAGGCTTTAAACTCTATTATGATTATCTTTCATATGCTACAGCATCACATATCCTGAAAAAAAAGGAAGCTTAATATAGCCCATTTTCTACATGTTACCCTGTTTGTACCCAATTCTGCCAAATGTTACCTGCAAAATGCTGAGTGTGACTGGAATCAGCACCAATCGTGCTGGGATGTAGCCAAATTCAGAGAGGCTATGGGTGCCCTCCCCATCACATCCAGGTGCACCATCAGCAGAACAGTGGGGCTTAGGGCTCTGGTCAAGGCCCATCCCATCTGAAAGGAAATAAAGAGAACAAAGTCCAGCTCAATCCCTTTTAATAGTGGAGCAGCAGAACAAAATTGAATGGGGTGGGCCACGGGGAAGGGACTTGAATTATTTCTAAGGTTTCTACTTCTAAAGAGTTGGACTTTGTGGACGCTTCCCCAAAATTTCAGTTCTCCAGTCATAATGTAACTAATAGATAACTTGACCATAAGGCCAAGATTCTCCTTCTACTTAATGAAATTAAGGTGTTTTTTTTACTCCGACCCCCAAAAAAGGGGATTATGCATTTTTAATTGTTGTCTTAATAGCAAGTAAATGAGCCCAAATGTCATCATCTTTCTGTCTGCACACAAAGCTAAAATTAGACCTCAGTTTTTATCTAGGACCACAAAAACTTCTGTGTCCTTAAAAAATATGCACCATACTGAGTTATAGTCCTAGCAATGACAAAAAATAACCTTATTAATTATAAACCGCCCCTTTTCCAAAAGCTTATCACTAATCCAATCTAAGAGCAGTTGAAACTTTTTAGTGAGATCACATGTTAATTTCAGATAATCATCACTAAAACTGTCTAATTATTCCAATTCATTATGGTGACTGAAACATCCTTTGTCAGCTCTTTTGACCTCTATAGTTTTATTATTCTTTAAATCATTTATAGCATGTCTCTTGCCATAGCTGAAATTGTAATTAACCTTAGCAATATCATCAAACATTTTATCAAGTTCTTAATCCAAAACTTTGGGAAAGGTTAAGAGTAGTAGGCAGAACTAAAAATAAAATATCCTCAATGGTGGACCTTGTTCATCCAAGTTTGTTGTGAAATAATGATGTAAACCCAAGGTTAGATATGAACAATGAAGTAAGAATCATCACTCTTCCTTTAAGAGAATATTGCCTTAGTTCCAGCATAAGACGACAGTATTTTTAATGATATCCAATTAAACTCAATAAACCAATTAGCATTAACTCTCAGGGTAATTACATCTCTGGGCTTGACAAAGATCATACTTCAACCAACATGCTAGCAGAGCTTAGAGACTGAATAAATGTGTGGTTTACCTCACAAGGTCATCTCCCTGATGTTATTATCCCTGACAAAGGAGTCAGCACTGCAAGAGCAGAGCAAGATGGCAAATGTGCACACTTGTCTGATCGGGCTCCTGCCCAATTTTCTTGATAGGCAAGAAACATCTCCTGGAAAAGCTTAGCAAAACTCTGCACCATTCCAGCCCTTCTTAACAAAAATGGAGGAGAAAAGCAATCTAGCCATGCAGAAATTAAAATAGGAAGTGCCAAGATAATGCAATTTTACTCTGTATATACTGGAAAGGCTGGCAGAGCAGAAACAAAAGCTATCCATGCGTGGTGTACCTGGGGAGAGGCTGCAACTGTGAGACTCTTGTATCTGCCTTAGAAATGGGGAGTTATTCAACTCTCAGGCTGCATTTACCAGTAATTCTATTCCTGTGCCAGTAATTTGCAGGAGAGGAAAAGACCAAAACCTTTTGTGCTAATTCAAAAACAAATTCTGCCAAGTTTATGACACCATCTTAAAATACCTCAGAAAATGTTTGAAGATAGAACAGCTATCAACTTCACGGAGCTTAGTTCCAATTTCAAGTAAAAACATTTTCTTTAGATTTTATTTAGCATTGATTTTGCAGAATCATTCTCCTACTAATCAAACGGACAAAATGTTATTAGGAAAAGACAAGGAAAAAGAATGATCTTATTTTGATCCATTTTTTTGGGTGAATGGAAACTGTGCAAGAATGATTTATTGCACTGGTCTATAACAGTTCCTGCTGGTGTTCACAGATGTCTTAAAATGCAAAATTGAAAAAGGTGATAGACATTTATTACTGCAATGTATACAAGAAATTTATTTCTGATTTGAAAATTAAATTGATCCCCAATTTAGTTGTATTTTCTTAACTACTTCACCTTTCTCTAATACCTTTACTCGTTCAAATCAAGAAACCTTAGGAAAAGCATTTGAGAAAAGATAATACCAAATCTGCTATGACACATTTAAAATTATGCCAGATTTGACAGCTGGAAAAGAATTCTATTTCCAGCATGAATTTTTCCATTGAATCTTAACCACAAGATTTGACTTTAAAAGATGTTAGAAGTGACATTTGAACTTCTGTGGTGAGTGCTTTATATTTGTGAAAACAGAAGAGATGAAGCAGTGCTTGTCCTTCTGAACCCCCAAACATCCAGGGCTAAGTCCTGCTCTGAAATGCATCAAGCACCAATTCCAGAGGCTGTTGCCACTTCCCTGACTGCAGTGAGAGGCTCCCCAGTGGCACAGCCTTCTGAAAGAGGAGAGGGGACAGTCACTGCTGCACCTGAGTGCCTTTCACCCAGGTCTCCCATTGTCATAAATAAATACAGCTGTCATGAATAAATCCCAGATGCACAGGGGCTTTATCAGGTAGGTGGGGTGACTTGCAGGACTTGCTCAGGCCAAACTGTCCAAAGGTTTGGGGTTTGTATCCAACATGGGGGAGCAACATTTGCGTGGTTGAGACTCCAACAAACTTCTTTTTCAGTTTCACAGCACACGTCAGAGATGTTGTTCCACGGGTGCTGTGTATATAAACTTACTAAATCACCAATTTAATCAGGCCTGCCACAGTACCTTAGCTATCATTTAATTGAATGTGATTTATATCTTGCAGATTTAATAGCTATGTGATTTACCCACTTAACCAAAAAAAGACAAATATTAACAAATGTTCTAATGTGAACTCAAATTAAATATGATGGGTTTATTTCTCTGGACTTTTTATTGTACTAAATAAAGCTCACAAGCTGAATCTGTAGAGGAAAAAAAATGTTCCTAATTATACCTTTCTATTTTCTATCAAGAAAAATCAAAACATCATTGCTGATACAGCTAAAAAGATCTCATTAAGTCCTACTCATCCTTAGCACCAGATCTTTTTCTAGTAGCAGGTGATCCTTTATCTCCCCTTTTTCCCTTCAGGTTAACTGCGTTTAACATTTGTCCAAAAGACTGCAACACATCTTGTGACATTTCATAAGCTGTATAAATTCCATTTTTCCGTTTTACTTGTTTCCTCTGGTAGTTTTAGAGCAGTTTATCTCTCCCACAGAGCAGAGGTCCTGACCTGACACGGACCTTTGACCGCCGCAGTGCTAACACAAGAGCTCACTTATCAGATCTGAGTGCCTTGGAAACCCAAAGACAGCTGGCACTTACTGAGACTGGGAGCTTAGTAAAATTAATGATGTTGCACTGAAATGCACAAGGTAAATATTTTGATATGTTAGAAGAGCAGATATTCCCATAAACCACATCCATATGGACACCGCACAAGGAGGGCTGAGCCGGAAAGGGAGAAGCAACGTTCAGTGCCAAAAAGTGGCTGCTTCCTCTCCAAAGCAAGTTTGATTTTTCTCCTCACAGATTTCTGTTTGCTGTAATTGAGCTTTAAAATAAAAGGGAGGTCAGTCTATTCATCCTTGGCCTCCTTGGAAAATTACTGAAAGTCAGAGATATGTGGCAAGTACCATGACCTCTTTGCACACCCCACGAAGGGGCAGCCAGGTGAAATTTGTAACTCAATTTGTCATAAAACTTATGAAAAACATTTCAATTAATTAAACTGTTTGAGGAATAATATATCTAAAATGAAACTTTGGTATGAAATGCTAAGCAGAGGCAGAAGTTATTTTACCTAGAACATCAATTTGTTCATTTGCAAGAAAATTAGGAAGTAGCTGCATTTCTTGCATAAGAAAAAAAACCCACCAACTTTCAGCAATTTAGAATTTAAGTTCTTATAAAACCTAGGAATACATAGCATGAATGTTTGCAAATACCCTCAATTTTCACCGCTGGAGAAAAAAACCCCACAAACTAGAATATCCACAGAAAAAAAGAAAATCCATTTTAATTATAGCTCTATACAAGTTTGCTATTGCTACCACAGTGATCATGTTTGCTAAAATGTTTTCTGTCTATCTGAAGGAAATTCCTGGATAACTGTAACCTTGAGAAATTTAATAGTGAATGTATGCAGCAAAGTGACACAGAGTCCCCAGGCAGGTGCAAGGGAAAGCCCTTTATTGCAAAAACCAGGTCTTTTTAAGCAGTTATCCACTTACCAGTTTACACAGTTTTAAGGCACAACCAACCACCACACACCACGATGTGTGGACATGCAGCAGTCACACAGCACACATGTTAACTGGGATATTAATATTACTGGTGGTGTTAAGTTTCCAAAGATTTCAATATTTTTTTAACAATATATTTTTTTTTTCTACCGAAAGGGTCCAATTTAACAGAATCACTTTTCATTTACAAACAAGTTGTGCATGTACCTTAGTGAGAAATTTCTTTTTTCCTGAGCACAGGGAAAAGACCAGGCCTTGATATTAACAGGAAGGCCCCTGGCTTCATTAAACATAGTAGCAACCTTGTCATGGGCTTCAGCAAAAAATAAATACATAATCAAACTTTCAATTCAGTGCTTATATGTCCATTCTACTTTTCTTGTTAACAAGGCATGCTCTAGCTTGCTCTATGAGGTTCATATACTTTCATAAATAAATATTTTGGCACTATAGTGTGGAAATGGACTAATCACAGTTTAGAAAATCAATTATGGGAGCATAAATAAGAAAGTATCTCTTCCCCCTCTCCCCCTTGTTCCATCTTCAATTTGACTTTGATTGGAGTGGGATTGCTGGTAGAGCTGCACAGTTTACAAGCTGTCCCCAAAATCCTGAATGATGTGTCTCTTGCTGAGCCTATGCCCCCCAGGATCCACCAAGCAGACATCACACTAATCCAGTATTGAACTATTCAAGCACGTGGGAGTTTGAGCTGTCAAGAACTGTAAGAATCATGTGCAAGAAACTCAGCTTTTTCTCTCTTTTTCTTGCCCATTTCATATATGTAACTACATTTATCAATATGTTATGTGTTCATCTCACCACTCACCTATTTTGATTTCTTGCTTTGAAGAGGCCACTATAATCAATCTCAACCAATCTAAACAAACCAATGAGTCTCATATGTTCACTTCAGAAAGAGCCTCTATGAAGGAAAGGGTTTTACAGTTCAGGCACAGATGAATGCAGGGGGAGGCAGCAGAAATGGGACAGCTCCCAAAGTGGTCACAGGTTTCCACTGAGCCCTGAACAAGAACTAAGTCTCTTTTTCCCTGTACCTGCAAACATGCTCAATATGACCTCAGAAAGCTGGACAGTTTTACAATCAAGAATTTATGCAAACCATTACCACCCTGATTCCCCACCCTGCCCAAGTGTAAGGAGAGGGGAGGAAAGGTGCCCATCTCATGCACTGGGACCACCAGGCTGTGTCTGGCTCCTGCTGAGGCTCTCTCTGGGCTCCAGTGCTTGCAAAAGAACCAGCATCATTTGGTTCCAGTACAGGGCTGGCCATGGCCTTAAGGGTACTATACAGAATTCTGAGAAACTCCTCAGAAAAGCCTTGACACAGATTTACTCCTGGGTGACACAGTGTAATCGACCCAGCACTTCTGAGAAAGGTTTTCAAGAAGGAAGAAAAAAGCCTTAAGCTTTTGGCCATGCTCAGTGTGGAGATGCACTGCTGTGTACCGCCCAATAAAAAGGTCAAGAAAAGTAGATCAAGAAAGCAGACAGTTCCTAGAGTTATGAGACTCCATGAATGGAAAAATCCCAGCTTGAGTTCTCTGTAGAAAAGTGGGCAATATCTATTTCAGGAAAATGTTTTTATCATTTATGATGTCATAAGCAAAAGAGTAAAATAAACTGTTTATTATCATGTATAAAATGCTTTTGACCAGCCAACTGAAAAACTAATTTCATTTTCTCATTACACTGCCTCAGGCATCCTTTAGCGTCAATTTTTATTACAGACAAAGAAGGGAAATTAAAATGATCAGTTACAGTGGAAGAAAAAATATTTGTTTCAGATTTTTAAAATGTAAGACTAATAAGCACTGAACCTGCTATTCATTCTTGGTAATTACCATTATTTTGCAAGAAATGGAAGGGAAGTCCTAGGGATCTGCATTCTAATGCCCCAGAAGGAACTCTCTTGTGTGGAAGTATTAAGGTTTACAAGAAAATTTGAAACAGTAAAACCAGAAGTCTCTGCAGAGACTGCTAGGTCTCATTGCACTGGAATAGGAAAGTTAGTTATAGACATTCTCCCTAAAGGAGAATTAGAGGCATTTTCTTGCTTCTAGGTGGAATTTACTGCTCTCCTTTGGGCATGATTAAGGCTCTCCACCAGCACAGTCACATTCCTCCACAGCTTTTCTGCTTCTGAACTGCACCAGACTGCAGCACTCTCATGGATGTGCCAAACACAACAACCACACAGCCACAAGGGAGGCTGCTCACAGCCCCTCTGCTGCCCCCACCCCAGCTGGGTCATCCCAGCCCTTTCCCTCCACAAAGGGATCAGAGCAGTGCCAGACGGAAAGTGGGACCACAGGGATCCCTGAAAGAGACACAGGAAGATAAATAAATATGTAAATAAATATGCAGGTGCCAGTGTCCCAGTAACTCAGTTTGTGCTGTGGCTTTTCACCAGGTGTGAAGCCTTTTTGGAGATAAATGTCTACAAAATTGAGAACCAGCAAGACTGAAACAGCTGACATAAGTATTTACCATTTTGCATTTTTTTTTTTAATTTTAGTTAGTTTTTTTTTTTCTTTAAAAGATTCAAATAGTGCTATTAAGCTCATCAGCACACAGATCCTGTGGCAAAAGATTTCATCATCTGGAGCCTGCAAGACCTTTCCTGTGCTTCAGCTACTGGGGGCTGGCAGCAGGGAGGACCTTCAGGTACAGCATCAACTGTGCAGTGACACCCAAAGGGATGTGCTTCCTGCAAGGATCTTCTGCCATAAACTCCACCAAAGCACAATGCTCCAGTGAGATCATAACACTGTAGGCCACTCCATAAGCAAAGAGAATGTCACATCTTTTTGGGTAACAATTCCATAGGCATTTCCAAGCCAATCCCTAGTCTACTAACAGATGTAAGAATTCAGGTTCTTCATTTTCTTGAGACAGCTTTAGGAGCCATCCTGTTTCCTTCCCTTCCTTTTTTTCCAATTTTCTTTCTTTTTCCAAAATCCTGGACTCCACCATGAATGATGAGTTCCAAATGATGACAGAATGTTACCTTAAATGACTACGACTGTCTTCAATGGAAAAGACACCAGGGAAGTATATTTATAAATATATGATGTTTTAATTCACCTACATATTAAACGACCATCTTAGACAGTGGAGCTGGTGCTGGATGGAGGAACACAGGCAGAAGTGTGTGCTGTAAATGTGGCCAGCTCTGTCACTTCCTGGGTACAACTACAGTGGATCCTTACCCATCTGCAAAAATCAATTTAGCAACCTCTTAAGCTCTGCTAAAATGGTAATTGTTAGGGGTCATCTACTGTCAAAGCATCCTCCAGGACAGCCCTTCCTGGGACTCAGGTGAGAAAAATTACTCTGGGCAGTTCAGGCCTGATCCTCTGCTCTTGCATCTGGATGGAATTACTCTGATTTATTCAGTAATTAGGCCAGTTAATACCAGTTCATAATACACTTTGCACAAACCTGTTTGCAGTGTCACTCATGGGACAAAAATGTCATCATGTAGATCTGAATCATAGACAAGTGTTTTTCTCTTTTGTTTCCTGAAGTTTGCTTAAATATTTTAGGCCAGTGCTTGAATGATGACCAATGGAAGCTACCTTAGCATTGACCTCCTTCCCAAATGACATGCTGATTTAGGACTGCAAGGTACATCAGTTATAATATGACTAAGCCCACCTAAATTATTCTTTTACTTAACTCTACATATTATCTGTAGGTGTTTCTCTGTCAGGCTAACACTGTCACTGTGGCAAGTTCCCTTCACTTTAAAGCTCTTCTGGCTTTTTACCAGGCAAAATTAATGTTATTATTAAGCTGTTGAATCCTAATGTAATTCATCTTAAAAACAGGCAGCTGCAAACAGTGCATATAAGGATGAGAAGCAAAGCTTGCTCTAACTGCACTCACAGGAACCCCTCACTAGCTAATGGCACCACAATAGGGTTTGCTTGGGTCTGTAAAACAATCTAGGCAATCTAGGACATAAAAGTAATATAAAATTGGATTAAGGGTTTAAGAGATGCTAAAATAACATTTCCAGAAAGTGAGAAAGACAGTTAAAACAGAATGCACTCACTATACAGAGGTAAATACAGAATTTTGAGAATACCTTCTATTATCCCTGTGAATATTCTCAGGAGGATAAGGAGGCTTTATATCACAGATAATTAAATGCAGGCTCTTTACTATTATATCTGTTGTATTCAAGAGAGCAGTAGGTTATAGGGCAATAGACTGAAATTAGATTTTAGCAGAACATGTGTCCTGACCTTTCTTTAAAGCAGATCTATTTACTTTATAATGCAGTTCATCTTGTAGGAACTGATGTACTCATAGCCAGTGTAAAGGTTAAGACATATGCGACTCTTAAACCTTCTTGCTTCTAACTCTGACATAATTCTCTTTGTTTATATTGTGCAAAGAGATATTTTAAATAGCCAGAATGGAAAATAATCTTTCTTTGTGGGTATGTTAATTTTGGCTATCGCAACATTTACACATCCAGTGGAGCAAATGCATTTCTGAATTGCAAATCTAATGGGCCTGATCTTCCCAGTGTAAATCAGAGCAGCTCTGCTGAAACAAATACTGAAGCCAATGAAACTTCACTGATTTATATCTAGGTACCTAACTTGGAACTTAAATGGATTAAAGCCAGATTTACATGATTGTGAGCGAGAAGATCTTGGCCTTGTGCATTTTGATACATTATGGGCCAGATTGTGAACCCCTTATGTCAGTGGCACAACTTGCATGAGAAAGTGCTCACCAATGTGGCTGTGGGCTGCACAATCTGGCTCTGCATTACACAGATGCAAACAAGTTACCAAGAGAAAGTTATTAAGTGGCTTTGATGATCTCATAAATAAACATGTCATGACACTTAAGTAGCTTTAATAGTATCAGAACGACAAGAAATATGAACAGTCCTATATTACAGATGTCCTGTGTTGTAGTCCTTAAACAAAATTGATGAGAGTTGATTCAACTATATCATGCCATGATTCTGGATACCATTTGATTTGCAGAGAAAAAACAGCATAAAACAGGACAATGTCATACTATACAATGCAAATAGGAGGTTTTTCCCATTGCTCTTACTCCTCTTACTATTGTTGTCTATTTATCTCCAAAAATCTTTTTCCCTTCACATGGGATTTTATTTTTCCTCTTGATCTTATCTCCCTCAACGTAATTCATCTTTCTAGCAAGATCTCCACATTTTGAGCACGACATTTTTGGGTTTTTTTGCATTAGGTAAATTCTCTATTAATCCTGCTATTAATTTAACACTAAGGCACATAACAGACATTCTAAATCTGTGTGCATGCATATTTCACTGACATTAACACACATATACTAACAAATCCTGATTCTATGTATATCACAATGACCAATTCACAAGAAACATGGTCATAAATTTAAGCAGTGACAGCTTCCAAAGTCATCAGAGGTACACCCCCAAAATGCACGGCCACCCATGGAGCCACTACTGTGGCTTAGCAGGAAAAGGCTTTGGGATGGGGTGTTCTGCATCCACTCGGGCCCTGTGCAATAACAATGCTGTAACACATCCCTTACTCAGCAGAAGGTGACAGCTTATTGAATCAGCTCATTTTCTATGTCTGTAGCTGCTAACCACTAAATACTGCATAACACTCCTACCCAAATGTGTGGGTCTCTCTAGTAGCAGCAGGAACAATAAATACAAAAGAAACGGATTTAAATAGCATTTTTCTTTCAGAAAAGTAGCATTAATTTTAGGGAAGTTTCCATTGAACCTACTTTGTTTGACCATTTGGATCATGATCAAAATTTGCAGCATGCAGGGATAGCACTTGAACCTTCAATTGGTTGGGAGGGGAAAGTAAAGGACAGCACCTCAGCAACTTCTCAAAAACTGCTGCAAGCAAAAGAAGACTTTTACAAAATAAGCATTTAGAAACAAAAGAGCAGCTATGAGATTGGCTAACAGGGCCTCCTGGAGATGCAGTGTACTTTAAACTCATCCCACCCAAAAGCTGTTTGTCCTGGACCAGGAATCAGCCACTTCCCAAGTACTCAGCTCAGAGCACATTCACCAGCACTGGCACCTCATGGGGCTGGAAATACAGTTTTCCCAAGGAGCATTCTGTCTGTCTCAACAATTACTCTGAAAAATCTGTTTCCATTTAAGTCAAAGGACATTCCAAACAAAGCTAAAGTAACTGGAACAAACAAAATAGAAAGCTAGAGGTGTAATGTGTTGTGCATCTACACAGCAACACAAAATTTTACCTTAATCTTTCTGAGAAATATAAAAAAATGTCTTAGAGAAATAATTCTTTTTTATAAAATTCCTTATCTTATTTTTGTACTTAATATTGTTATTCCCCTCATTCATAGTATGGAATGCATACAATTACAGATTCTACTCTTTTAAACCAAAAGTAAAAAGCAATAAGCAGTAAAATGAGAAGGTTTCAAGGGGAGAGTGTAGCCCAATAGCTCTGTTCTGACACGATATGATAAATATTGATTCACTGGGCTGTTAGGCCTTTCTACTGGATTATCCCAAGTCAGTTTTTATTACTGTGTGCAGAGACACACAGAGCTGTGCCACAGGGCTCCCCACAGTTAGCAAACACAACAGGAATGTTGTGAAGTCCCAGCCCAGTGAGCACTGCAGCAGCACTGGAGCCTCCTGCACAACCTGCCCCCTCCCAGCAGAGCTGGGCATTGCCACTGAAGGCTCATGGCAAGACCAGAAAATTCTCCTCCTGGAAAATGCAAGCCCATGTAGCACCTGAGATCATCAAATTAGCTGGTGCTGGTACTGAGCCATGCATGCAGGCACACAGAGAAAAGAAGGGCCAGGGAAGAGTGTTTGGCAGGAATACTTGCTCACTGCACATTTTCTTTCTAAACCAGGGGAATTAAAAGATGATTTTAAAAGATGACCCAGGTTGGGAGTTGCATTACTGCCTGCTCAGATCTATGGGCAATTGTGCTCTCAGCTGCAGCTCTAGTTCCTCTGATAGTCCCATCTTTGTCACATTTTATGGCTACTCAAGTGAAGATGTGTACCTTGCTAATGCCCCTCAAGAAAGAGGAGAACAATCCCAGGTTTTCAATGCAAGAGCCAGACTTCAGAGAAAGTGCTTAAATATTTTGATGGAGCAGTGCCTTTTACCAGCAACACCATCAAGATAAAAACTCCTGATGGTTAATAAATACAGCTGCAGCCTTAACGCTATCACCCTTACTGTATAAATGAAAATTTGGAGGTTTGAAACTGTTAATGTTTCTCTTGATACCAGCAAGCCCTGAAGAGAAGGGCTCTAGCAGCAACACACAGAGTTTTCCTGCAGCATCTTCTCTGGGTATCAAGAGACACCAAGGCTCTTGGCATGACCTTAAACTCTGCCCCTGCCACAGGAGGCAAAACAGCAGAGACAGAAACTCCCTCTTTCCCCTCAGAACAAAGCTTTGCTGCAAGAGGGATGCTCTGTCCTGGAGTGAGAAAGCAGCTCTGAGAGGAGCCAGCCTGTTGCTGTGTGAGGCCATTGCAGGAGTGAGGAGCAGCAGCAGCAGCACACCTGGCACAGGGTGCTCTGTGCTCCCGCACGGGAGCTGCTGCTGCTGCTGCACAGGCCCCAGGGAGATTGTCCCGGGAGCACCCACGAGCACAGGCTGCCTGGGGAAAGCTCCTGCAGCCCCTGGCACGGGTGCCTCTCCTTTCCCTCCTCTCTCCTTTCCTGACATTCCCCTGAAGTTTCTAAGCTCACCCATTCTCCTTCCTCAGAGGAAGGCACACAAGGGCTGCATTATGCGCTGGGAGATAAGGGAAATGGTGAATCATGAAAAACAGTAATTAATGCTGAAATGCCATATGTGGTGGTGTTTTTAAAATACATTGCCTAAGATTAGTGTTTTCTATAGATATTTTTTCCTAATAAAAGACTAGGCTTTCTCTCAAAGCTAAAATAAAAAGCAAACTCTGAAACAGCAGCAAAAACCACAAGCTTTATAATCATTCTCAGTAATGCAATTTTGAGTTCCACAAAAATTTACTTATTCTGGCAAACTTAAAAACTGTAGAGTAATTACCACTGGCATGAGGAATATCTGCACTGATTTTAATGTGAGCAAAATGGCTTCTGCAGTGTTCTAAGAGGAAAAGTAGATATATTGTGGAAGAAGCTTTACATAATAACCTTTTTGTAAAGCTTGGATGGCAAGATGATTCTGTAAGACACTGAAGTCACATGTCATTAATCAGAAATGACAGTCTTTATTCACATATATTTGACTGAAACTGCATAATTTTAGCCTCCAATAGCCCTGAATAAATGACCTTAAGTATAGCACTTTTTCAAATTGACAGTGATTGATGATGGCCCAAAAAATTATGAACACTGAAGAAGTAAACATGAAAAATAGACAAACCCCTTAGTATCACACAGATTTCTTGTTTGCACTTTTCCAATTCTTTCACTCATTTTTATCTCCATAACCTTGCTCATCATGCTTTAATCATTTTTATACTGCTGCATTTGTTACATTTTGCCTGCAGTGCCCCCACACTAAACCCTGAGCTCGCTGGAAGATTCATTCAGATAAATGGAATTGATTTCATATTTTCCCATTCATGAAAAGAGTCTTTAAAGTTAGAAAGTCTTTATGCAGAAGGAAACTAAAGAAACTGATTACTTCTAGGCAGCATTTATCTACATCTCTTGACAAAACTACAGAGCACTTACTCACGTGAGCAGCATTCCTTACACAAAGAGAGGTTAACCAGCCTCAGCAGAGCTGCTGCAGCAGCCCGTTAGCTTCCAACTAACTCCCTTTTACAAACAAAAACCACCTGACTGACCATGGGATAAATAATGTAAACAATGTTCTCTAAGTAATTAAAACCCCACCCTATTGATCCTTTTACAAACCACTTTATGCTCACACTAATTGATGAAACAGTAAAGAGAAACCAGAACCTAATTAAATTCGCTGTGCATAAACTGGTCCAATCTGTAGCAGCATCCACTGCTGGAATTAATTAGTGACCCCACCTCAGACCCAGCACTGAGCCTCAGCACCATCTGATGTTCCCTACATGCAGAGGGCACAGGGCTGAGCCTGGAATTAAACACAGGTTTTATATCTTCCCCAGAGGGTCTGCTTGTCTTGGAGCCCGAGTTTATGGCCTGACATCTGCATGGGGACAGCATGAACAGGACACTGGCAGAGGGGGTTCACCCACCTGCTGATGGGACTGCTCTGTCTCTCTGTGACCCACCAGGATGGGACCAGCTGGGAGATGGGAGAAGGGCAAGTGCTGCCCTGCACCTATTCCCTCTGCAACCAGTCACTCAGCAGGACTGGCTTCTGATTTCAGATGGGCTTTAGGTGGTTTAGTCTACAAAACAGATTTCATAGCATGCAATTACTGGCTGAGCAAGAAGAAAGCTAGTGGCTTGCAAAATGTAAAAACATTTGGATGCATCTTGTAATTCACCTCCTTACAAGAAGCTTTAACATCTAAAGATTAAATTAGAAATAGGTATGGCCCTGTATTTTCCCTCAGATCAAGCATTGGCCAGGTAGGAGCATCAGCCAGAGGTCACCAGAGCCCTGCTGTCCCTGGGGCTGGTGGTTGGGCTGATCCATCACAGAGGGTTTGATCTCCCTCACAGCCCACACAGCTGAGTGTGTGGCAGTGGTTTGTCGTCCTGGCAACTGAAACACAGCTCTAGATGCTGCTTTTATCTGGTGCTGTACAACAACACAAATCCCTTCTGTCTGTCAGGCTTAAATGAAAATTTTTGGGGTTTGGTTCAGTTTTCTGGAGGGTTTTTCAGTAAAAAAATTCTTGGTTTTACTAGAGCTGGCAGTTGTTGTGAAGGCAAAGATGAACTTTAAAACTTTCAGTTGGTATTAATTCACTGTATTCCAAAGCTTTGAACTGATTCTGGGAGATTAAAATTCTGCAACGTTTTATTAAGAGCACACTGATGCGCGTGCTGCTAGACTGTATAAAATGAAAGGCTTTTATTAGCACTTTTCCCTAGCATGAGAGTGACTTTCATATTGGATTAATACAGCTAATATTGCCACTGCATTATCACTTTATGAAAATTTGCTAATGAGATTTGAAATTGCTTAATGAAAATATCCCAGTTCTCCCAAACACCTACCCTGCTGACCACCTGCTGGGAGCTGGACTGCAGGGCCGCTGCAGGGGTGGGCAGCGAGCACCTGATGCCAGGAGAGGCAAACTTTGATTTTCTCACACACTGCAGCATGTAACAACATCCCACACCAGGATCCCCGGGGTTCCACCACGCCGGCCTCGCTCAGGGCTTCACGCGGTGTGACAGGGTGACACGGTGTAATCCAGAGCAGCAAGCTCTGAGGAGCCTGCTGCCTCATTAAAGCACTCCTGCAACAAGGCTGGCTGTGCTGTGATCAACATTCCTGGCGTGCTGAGTCCTGGCCCCACACCTCTCTCCAGACTGGGGTGGCCAGACCGTAATGCCAGCATGTGCCCCCAACAGACATGGGCCACCAGAGTGCGTGGGGACATGCCCTGCCAACAGGACCTGTATTTCAAAATAACAACTAAAACAAACAAAAAAACAACCCAGAACCAACAGCAGCAAAAGCTGCTCTCTGCTGCTTTCTTGGAACAGTTTCCACTTTGGGGTCTGTTTTCAGTTTCAAGCTTAGCTGGTCCCACTTTGCTGTTCCTTGCCCAGACAAGGCAAAACAATGGCTTGGGCACTTGCAGAAGTAGCTGCACTTCTGCATTTGCAAGAGGGGAGATCTTGGATATACTTCCCAGTGCTTAGTTGTATTTTGGGTCTAAAAAGTCAAGCCTACATATACACAGCCCAGGTCCACAGATTTGCAACAGATCCATTAAAGAGGAGCATTTCTCACTACAATTACTGAAGGCTATCTGACTCCTCTGGTAAGCAATAAAGCTCCATTTTTCCCCCCATTTGCAGCTGTCACAGTTTTCTACCGGGCCATGAAGACAATGAGAAGGAAAGCTGGAAAAGTCTTGGTCATAATTCTGCATTCCCTGGCACGTTTCTCAGCTGTGGAATTATGCAACAGAGGAATCTGTCCTGGGGTGTCTGCTTTTCTCCTGCCATGTGTCATGGCTTGTATCACTGCATCCAATGCCCAGTGAGACAAAAAGAGCCCTCACTGTAGGAGGCATTTGTGGTGCTGGTAGCAGAGTGAAGAGCTCTGTGCAGGCAGCAGTGCTGTGCTCCAGGAAGTGCTGAATGCCAGTGTTTATCTGGCAGGAACCTGGAGCACCTGAATTTCTCTTTTGGTTTCTGAGTCTTTTATTTTTTTATTGATTGATTTATTGATCTATTACTAGCTTTTCATCCAAGTGAAAAGCTTACAGGAAAGAGCCACTATGCAGTTTTAAAAACAGATTAGTGAGCAGATGTTCATCTAATCCAAGAACCCACCAGGAATTTTTGTTTATTATTGGATTACATTTAGGCCACAAGAAAGATACAGCTGCTAAAGAGTGTGCATGTGTAATGCATATCGGGGCCATCCTACTGCAGGTTTTAATGGAGAAACCCCAATTTTGGATGCATAACCACAATAACAATAATAGGCAACCCTAGGTCAAGCAGTTCTACTTTCAAACTCAGTTCCTTGTGCCACTCAGATTCTTACCAGCAGAGATTCACCAACACCCCAGAAACATCTGATGTCTGGCTGAGAGCCATTAGGACGTGTTTCCAAGATTATAGTCCTGACCATTTATTTTAGATTTACTCTTTGGTTTCTTTTCACACCTCCACAGGTTGGTGTGATTTCACAGCACATGTTGGAAATACATACACCTTGATTTTAGCACTATGCCAAAGGCAGATGGTTAATTGGTTATGTCATTAACTAGCCAATCCCCAGCACAAAAGGCATAAACAGAGTTACATGAATCAATATTAATGAAATAAACCAAGGACTCCCAAACAGTCTACATGTATTGATCAGACATGGAAAACCACAGAACCAAGCAAAACTCCAGCCCCCTGAGCCAACTTCCAGCATGGCAACTGAGGGACCCAGAGCTCCTTATTCTCATTTACACAAAGGTTTCTGAGGCATCACTCTGGCAACAGAAAAATACCTCAAAGGGGATATAAATATTCAATCCTTAAGGTTCATTTACATTGCTGGAGGGGTGTAAAATGGCCTTAGGGTAAAAGAGAATTAAGATAATAGATTTTAGGGGCAGAAGGGATCCCTGTGATTACTTAGTCTGACCACAGAGTTTTACTCAATAATTCATTTGTTGAGTTGATGCCCCTGGTAGCAGGAGTGCATCTCAGCACCACAGGTACTTCCTGCCCAGTGAGCCATAAGGATATTTTGCAATGAATATGCCAAGGCTGCACAGTGCTGTGAAGTGCTCTCGTGGCATCCAGACATCCCATTTGTAAGAGCTGAGTCCCTTCTGTTTGGGCTAGAGCCCACCAGGCTGACAGTGCCACTTGTCCAGGCTGCTGGTGCCATTTTGGCTGGGGTACAGCATCAGAAGGAGCATCAGGACATGCAAGGAAAGTTCATAAGAGAAATTCTTTCCTCAATAGTTAAGGCAACTGACTTCCCACACGTGCAGAAGTCTCTAAAACCAGAGACTGTTGTTATATAAATCCCACTGTTCTGCTGCTGCTGATCATGGCCACTGGTGCTGAGAAATACAGGGCTGAGACACAGCTCCAGCAAAAAGTGGGAAGGTGGGAAGGCCACGACCAAGGTGGGTTCAGTAGTTCCACTCTGAAATGCAAGAGGATGGAGTCCCTGACACTGGGGCTCACCTCCCATCCTTCTGGGTAGAGAATTTCACATGCACAGTGCTGGATCAAGCTCTTCATGCTCTAGATGACCTAATTTTTAAAAAATTCAGTTCAACATGCAGGATCTTGCTAAAAAAAAAAAAAAAAAAAAACATGCTGCAAGTGAGCTAAAAAATCTTGGGTAATTAAATTGTAATAAAAAATTTGCTTCATTCATTAACTATGGTAATTGACCAAAAAGCACTAGGACACCTGCTATTTTCATTATAACTGCCCAGATATAATTCAGGGTGCAATCTTCATGTGGAACAGGTCATTTAAGTTTGACATTGCTTCAGATTATTGTATCAAACAGCTCGTAGATAGGCTCATTTTTTATTTCCAATCATTACTTTGAACAGTTTGACCAAAGCTGAATCCTTAGCCCAGGATTTATAACAAACAGCATTTCATCAGATTTCTAAGAGTCTTCTCATGTCCTTCTGCCCATTTCTCTAAGACCTATCCAGCATGAAATGTGGTCTCTGTAGGTCTTTCAAAGGTCAGTGGGTGTTGCCTCATATTTTGCTTATTTGTTATTTGAATGTGATAATGTATTGCCTTATTGTTATTTTTATTTATTATTTACAATATGTCAATAGATGGAAGTGTCTCCCCTGAAGAGTGCTGTCTGACAAACAGATGTACTGGAGATGCAAAAGAACACTTTTATTTCTCCAGTACAGGGCTTTTTTTTGTTGTTCTTACATCCTGCAAAAGAAGGATTTATTGTCTAACTGTATGGATGTCAATGCTGAGCCAATTCTGCAGCCCAGTCAGACAGGGCTCCTACTGCAGTAATATATTTACCCAAATAACAAGCATTGTGGCAACTGGCTGCAAGGATCCAAACAAGCACATTTCTCACAGTTTTAATTTAAGTAGTAATGGAGTATGAATAAATAACAAGAGCAGAAAATAAGATGGATTCTTATTTTCAGTAAGCAATCATTTCAGTGAGTTTTTTACTGTAAAAATTACCCCAGAGTTCCTAAGTCGTATCTTGAGAATTTTAGCTAAGCTGCTTCTTGGCTGAGTTCTGTAAGGGCTCTGCTTATTTTCAATTTCAGCTGTACAACTTGTACAGCACATTGAATGATTTAACCAAGCAGATTTAAAGTTCAGTAGACAGTGTTCTTTGTTAGATTTTAGTCACATACCAAATTCAATAGACTCTGCTGCAGGCGTACGTCAAAATGCCAGGAAGGCATGAGACATTGTTGAGTATGTTGGAGTTTATTGTTTAGAAAAAATTAAACTTGGTCTCTCATTCAATCTTTTTAATTAAATAGTCATACTCTAAACCTCAAGGGACAAAGGAAAAGATAGAATAAAGGCTGTTGTTCTGTAAAACACAACAGATATTTCTTTATATCTGGACTGAAGAAGTCAGTATATGTCATCTTCCCCAAAAATAAATACAAGTATTTTGGGTAAATGTGTTCCAAGCAGTGAATTGCCATCACTAGTACAAGCTATTACCTGCATAAGATCATTAACAAACAGCTTTCCTGCATAAACAGAGCTTTGTTTGTTTCTGCATAAGAACTGCTATCATATTCTCTGCTGGTGAGTTTTGGAAAACAAGTCTAAGATCTCACACAAAAACTGAACAGCCATATGTGATAGCTAGCTAGAAACCAAGTCATTTTTCTGCTCCCTGTCTGCAAATTTGTCCTTAAATATGAGCACTGAACAGACTGTATGCTAAATCCCAGGCATGAGCATTAAATTGCTTAAGCCCAGAAAACTGCCAGGATTCTGCCAAGCCTCCCATTTCAAGGAATCCACTCAAAGGCCACTATTAATAGTCTGACCACAAACTCAACCACTGGATTCAGAGTGGGAACACTTGAAAAGTGCTCCCAGTGTGGGCAACCACACCACAGAGAACCAGCAGCCTTTAAGTCCACCGCCCCTGCAATGCTGGAAGGCTGTTCCCTCTGCAGGGGTCACGGTGGGAAGCAGGCTGCTGGCCAGCACAGTTCTGGCTTTGCTAGGCCATCAAAGCAAGAATTTAATTTCAGACCATCCATGGGGTATGGACCTTTCCACTCCCTGCCATATTTACCCAGGCAGTAATGTATGTCACCAACCAACATTAAAAATAATGATGGCTTTGGCTGCTCTCTGCCTTTGGTTGTATGATCGTCAAAATAACAACAGAAACAATAAATCTCTTTTATCCTAGTTAATGCTAAATTGTGTGACAGAAGTGCTTAATTCCTGCAAATGTAATGAGAATGAGAAGTGATACAAATTCTAAGCCATTGAATTACAATCTTTAAATTGTAATCCTGTTTTCTTCCTTGCAGACTAATTCACAGTAACTTGCACCAAATCAATCAGTAACTCTTTAGATTTAGCTTAATATTCATATTCTCAATTATCTATTTAACATGGTTCATTATTTCTCATGCAAAACATTCTCAAATGCATGAAGTTTTACAAGGTTATGACTAAAATATGCACTATTTTCTTACACCAAACTGCCCAGTGAGTAAAGTCACCTGATTAGTGGTGATCAAACAGCAGCCATGGACTTAAAGTCAGGAGCCTCCATCTGTTCCCTCTGAGAGTTCCTAGGCCTGTGTGGCAGAGCAGATCAATCCTGAGTGTACTCATCTTCAGTAGTATTTGAACAATAAAATAAGAAAATACTTCTAAAGTATCTAAACTTTGAGAAAGAAGGAAAATTATCAGTTACTGCTCAGTGTTTGGCAGTTAGGCTTAGGGCTTGGAAAAGACTGACTTAACCCAATATAGTAAATTTTCCCACTTATTTGCCTTCCTACTCCTGAATTTTGTGCATAGAGTTAGTCCCTGAAACAAAGCTTTACCTTCCCTATTCTTAAATTTTCCAAAGCCAGAGTAAGCTTTGCAAGGGTTTTAAAATGCCATTTAAAAAGTCCATTTAACATAAGACTTAAAAACAGGGGTTGTAAAGGTTTACCCAGCCTGGTCTCCAGTGTCCAAAATGAGCTGCTCTAGGATGAGGGTGAGCACAAAACACACAGAACATGCTGCTTTTCCAGATTACCTTCCAGGCGACAACCAATTTTATCAGGGGCCTTCCCAAGCCAGAAATTATGTCTGTGTTGAAGAAACCTGAATGGATTTTCCTTAATGATTTGGACCAGTCCTGTTGCAGCACATGTCACAGTTGAGACAGCCACGATACACAGACTATGAGAACACAGTATCAGAAAACTTCAACCCATACAGAGAAACACCTTACCACATCAGAAGGCTGCAAACACCTGCACTTCTTGTTCTTTAGCCCAGCCTTTTATACCCTCACTGTCAATGCCCTGCACCTGTGTGCCCCTCACTGTCCATGCCCTGCCCCTGTGTGCCCCTCACTGTCAATGCCCTGCCCCTGTGTGCCCCTCACTGTCAATGCCCTGCCCCTGTGTGCCCTCTGCTCCCTTTGGTGGTTGCTCAGTGCCCCTGGGCACTGCATGGCTCATTGCTGTCAGTGCTGCTCACCTGCTGCTCACAGCTGCAGCTCATTGGGGATGAGGCTGGGCCAGCCCCATCCCAATTATCACAAACTGTGCACCTACACAGTCCATATTGTGAACCCTCATCAACTTTTAGCATCCTGACAGGAGAAGTCTGACAGGTTGAATATTCTGCAGGAGGGGATGGGATGGCTGGTACGGGTGCTGTACAGAGAAGGATTCAACCTTTTGCACGAATATATCAAAGCAGATATTTAGCTGAGAGTACAGTAGCTATGTGGCAGTTGTATTTTTTTTTTTTTTTAAGCAGAAGTTAACTTTTTTATTTAGTTGAACAGGCTTGAAGTAAATTCTACCAACTTTCATTTTCAAACTACAATAGCCAATAATCACTTACAATCCAGGTGCTGGGGAGGTGTGCAAGAACCTTTTAAAATGTAAAATAACATGATTTTCTGACAAATAGAAAGGAAATCATTTTCAATCTAAAAGCAGTTGGAAAATTCATGATGTGTACTCATTAAAAGTGCCTTCAAGATATCAAGGCAGGCTTTCTCTGTAAACGCCAGATGAATGAGAATGGTAAGCAGCAGCTATGATGTACAACGCTTCAATGAACACAGTTGGTTTTGGTTTATGCTGCTGGGTTGGCTTTTTTAATCAAATCTGTATTGCTTAAAAGAGTTGTATATGTACTAAAAGTAGGAAAGGAGTGGGGTAGAAAATCTAATTCCACCTCTGTGTAAAGATGGAAAATATTGATGTTGCATTGTGAGCAAATATTGGGACAGTGGAGGCAGCACTTTTTTTTTTTAATTACTAGCTGCTTAAATGCCTAAGTGTGGAAAGTAAGACACTTCACTTTCTCTATAAGGAGAAACAGTATCAAATCTTTCAGCACCAACTGAAGCCCCAAATTGTTCCCAACCTCAGTACTGCTCACAATCATTCATACAGGACTGCAAAGGTGAACAGGGCTGTGTTGGGCTCTGAGTCAAACAGCCTTCACCTTGGCTGTTCTGATTGCCAGGAAGAAGATAAGCACAGCTCTGAGTTATAATAACTCTTCTACATTATAAAAGTACTGAAGCTGCTCTGTCAAGATTTGGTCCAGTAGCTCCAAAGCCACCATGATCTTTACAATGGATTTCAAGAGGTGATGGCTAAAATCCCAGTGATGCTAAACAAAAAGTATGGGATAGAAATTCTGCATATGATACTGTAAGGGTTTAATTACTTTTTATTCAAGTGCAATTAAATTCACAAAATGATGATCTATCTACTTTATTCCAAGGACTCAGTTTCTTACAGCACCTCACCAGCAATCTTAGTCACAGCTGTGTTTGTCTTCAGCTGCAGGTGATCAGCCTCTCACCCTCTGCTTTTCCACATAGGAAACCCAAGAGATGTTTTAAAGAAACAGGTGCATCAACATTTAAAGACCACAGATGTTAATTAATCACCAAGAATAATAGTGACCTGGCTCAGCTTTTCATGAAGCCACCTCTTTATTCTGCTGCTTCAGTTTTAACAAAAACCTGTGTAAGAAACTTTTCTTCTTACTCCAATTTATAAGTGAAATCCTTAAAAGAAATGAAACACAAAATAAAATTAAAGCATCAAACCTTTGGGAAGCCTTGTTATTTCTATTTTCAAGGTCTGGAGAGAGAAGAGATGGATTATGAGCAGTTACAGGCTCTTCTACTGTTCCTAAATCTTAATTATGTTTTATACTCTGCAACATACTTCATAAGGAGCTTAACTTTAAGCACGAGCTTAAGAGCCATTGAAACCAAGGAGAAGAAGGCAAAGTGTAAGAATGCTGGTAACCAGAAATGGTCTCTTGGCAGGCCACAGGTATCATTACCTTATATCTCCAGGCTGACAGAGGCCATTGACACCTGTGGGAGATTTAGAATGGTTTGATTCACCTGGACTTTTACTGGTGTTTATTTTTCTGTGATTAAAATGCATGAAATGTAAGCAGATTTTTACATCTGAGCGTGTGCTGAATCAGTACAGTCCAACTGTGAGAGGGCCTGAAGTTGTATTTTTGCAGTGCGCAGTGAGGGCTGGAATCCAGTCAGGTCAGGCCACAGGGACTTGTGCCCAATCCCAGTGCCAACATCCATCCCAAGGTCTGCCAGGTGAGTGTCTCTGTGGTGATGCTGCACTTCTCACCCACCAAACCCCCCAACAGGGAGGATGGCAGGGAGCTCCTGGAACTGCTCTCTTTTTGTGGGCATCTCCAATCCATGCACCAGGCCCACCTTTCTCCTCAGTGCTTTGATTCCAGTCATTTTTCAGTGATGTCAGGTGTCAGAGACAGATCAGTGCCATGTTACAACATCTACCATCCCAAGAGCAGTAGGGATTTTGTAGCTCTATCCTTGACCCCAAGATGCTGCAATTTAAACAGCCTCATGTCAGAAACAGAAAAAGATTAAACAATCAAGCATTTAGAATCACAGGCTGGAAATTATCTCTCCTGCCCTTTCCTTCTCCCCAGGCTTTTAATCTTACATGGGATTTTTTTGTTTGTGCATTAAGATAATTCTTACCCTAAATTAGTATTGACTGTAGCTCTGGAACTTCCAGTGAAAGTGTTTGAGGGCAAAAGAATCACAGCATCATAGGTGTGTATGGGTTGGAAGGGACTTTAAAAAGCATCTCATCTAGCTCCAGCCTTACTGCCACAGGCAGGGACACCCTCCACAAAGACCACACAGGTCAAAGCCCCATCTGACCTGGCCTTGAAACACTCCCAGGAATGGGGGACACATGATTCTGATTTCCTCGTGCCTGGTGCAGCCAGCAAAGTGTCCTTGATCCTCAGCAGAGCCTGCAGGAGCCCACAGAGCCCCATATCCCAGGGATGGTTCCCTCCTGTCTTGGGGATTTTCTGTGAGGATCCTGAAAGTCTCTTTTCCATTTGCACTGCCAGGCTGGGCCTGGCTGGCTGTTGAGAACCAGCAGCAGAAACTGATGACATGGCCTCGAGTCTGCATAAAAATGACAGTCCTGAACCAGTGGCAACAAGCAGAAAGCAACATTTGCCCTGAAGAACAAGGCTAGGACAGTGCCTGTACGTGCACTGTGCCCTGCAGGGACTCTGCAAACCTGTCATGTTATTCCCAGTTGCCTGCTATGAGCAACAAATACAATTCTGGAGGAATTTTTTGCTACACATGAAAGCTCATACAGTTTGTAATTTTGAGAGTGTTGTCTTTGGGGTTTTTCTGGTTTTGTGTTTTGTTTTTGCAGGGTTTTTGTTTTGTTGCTTTGTTTTGTTTATTTTTTGGAGGTGTTTTGTGTTTGGTTTTGTTCTGTTTATTTTTTCTGATACTCTCAACCTGAATACTATTTTATCTCTTCATTGTAAGGCTTTTTGACTTATTCAACTTTCATTTTCCTGTGTGGTCTATGAAATGCTTCTTGTTGGCTGAACCAGATTATGCTGATACAGAGTGCTCATGTACCCTTGCATTTCCTTGGCTCCCAGATATTGACTGGAGATCTGCGTAATTAAAACCAAGCTTCCCCACATGAACTTGGAGCCAAGCTTCCCCACAAATTTGGAGCCTCTGTTCTGGGCAGGCCAGCAACTGCTGCTGTTAGGGTTTCTTAAGGGTGCAAATTGTCCCAGAATACATAGTGTATGTCGTTTGTCTCAATATATAGATGACCAATTCTCTTGTCATCTCCTTGTCTTTTATTCTGTTTCCTGCCTTCAGCAGCAGAGGGCAGGGCTTGTGCAGTGCCCTCCTCCCACCTGGAAGCACCTGAAATCACCCTACTTGGGAGCCAGGCTCCCACAGGGATTGTGTAACTTTCCAAAGAGGTGACCTTCCTCCACTGCTCAGGTTTCTGCTTCTCAGTCCTTCTGTTTGTTTGGTCCTCTTGTGCTCCTGGCTCCCTTGGAATGGCCCTGGAGAACTGAGTTTGTACCCAAGATAGAAAAGATAAGGCCAACAGTCTTACCAATGTGGATGGAAAGGATTTGAAATCACCTTTACCACTTTTGTATGTTAAACAAAACTCCTGTCCAATTAGGAACACTACAAGCATTTTGCATTTTTTACAAATAAGGTTACCTCATACTGGCAATAGCTTTTACAAGTATAATTGCACTGTAGTTCTATAAAATAAAATGTAATGCAAAACTTACAGTTTCTAATTACACAATAGTAATTGTGAATAATGTAAAAAAATCTCTGGCCTTTTATATGGCTATTTCTAACCCTGAGCTTGTGCACACTATATAAACACCATCTGTAGAGGAGGTAAGACAACTTCTGTCAGAGCACAGATAAACAAAAGTGTATCATCAACTTCTCAGTGAGTGTCCAGTTAAACAACTATTGTCTGTACCTTCTAAACAACATTGATTCAGCAACTTACCTTTTGGACTCACACTCCTGCTTTATTGCATCCAAGCTTACAGACCTTCTGTTCTTTCTGTTTACTGCCAGAACATTTATGCATGTGCCCCAAATCCCTACAGCACCTCCATCCCATCCTGCCTGGGCACGTGCACCTCACATCCTGCCCCAGCCCCTCCATGTGCAGCCTGATTATGCGCCAGCAGTTGACACAGGGCAGTGGTTTCCAAATTCTTGCTGTGAAAAGCTTTTGAGGTGTTTCAGTAGAAGGCTGCTGGTTGTGAATACGAAAGCAGGGGCTTTCCCCTGTGCAGAGGCCCCTGCTTAAGTATAAAGTACAAACAATGAAAATGAAAAGCAATAAAAAAAAGAAAGATCTGGGCTTTCAATGCTTCTTAGGGTCAAGCACTAAACCCTCTTTTGACAGCTACACAACCCACACTTGTTCGCCTCAAGAGAATTTGACCTCAAGTAAGGAATTGAACAAAGTGCATATTTTGTCTACAGTGGACAAATACGTTGTTCTAAAGCAACAAACTGCAGATAAAATATACAGATAACGATAGGGGAGAAAAACCCCACACTCCCTAAAATGAAACCCCACTGTAATTTATGCACAGTTTAAAAAAAAAAACAAAGTGGTTTTTATTTCACTGACTTTATATTGTATGACAGAAGCTTATTAAAGCATTATATTTCTCCTCTGTTATTGATTAACCAAAGTCAAATAACATTATCATTTTGCTTAATGCATTTAAAGCACAAATATTTTCCCAGATGCTCTGTGCAGGCACTTTGCAGATTTCAGTGGAAGTTGTTTACATGGTGAAACACTGAGCCTGGATAGAAACACTTTGCTGTGATAGCAACACACACCCAACAGTTTTCATTTTCTCAATTCAGAAGGAAAATTGCTGTTCCTCCCTCTCCTTCAAATTCTCTTTCTCCAAGAAATATTCCTACGTCATTGGAAAAAATTACAAGCATGCTCATAATGGCTGCATTTCTCTGTCCATTTTCAGCTAAGCCCTGGTCCAAAGTATCCTGAAATCATTGGGATTGTTTTTACAGGCTTCATGGGCTCTCATGTAGCCCTGAGTGCACCACAAAGCTCGTGTTGATTTCTGAGTGCAGAGCTCAGTGGTGCTGCTGCCAACGGGCCCCCCTGGCACCGGGAGATCTCCTCCTGCCCCAGCAGAGGCTGCAGCTGCACTCCCCATGGCCACGGGGACCAGGGGATGCAGTGAACCATGGTGGGCTGCTCTGCTCCCTTTGAAATTATCAGTTATACCTTGCTTTGACATCTCACACCAAAGTGGTGTGAAATGAGATGAGCATGGAGCCCGTGCTGCACCCACGTCCCGCTGTGCCTGGTGGGACCAGCACCCATTCCCAGTGGGAGCTGCCTCTAGTGCAGCTGAACGGGCAGGAATGCAGAATTGTGCATCAGTTCTTTCTTTTTGCTGATCAGCAGCTTTGAAAATGGAAAGAAATAATTAGAACAAACTCCACCTTCAGTTTAAAGCCAAGTACAGCTACAGGAAACATCAACAGGAATGACTGTGAAAGTATCATGATTTTTGTTCAAGGATGTTTAATTTGTCCAAGCCTGCTAGCAAGTTCTGGTCATTTTCTGAAGTGAAGGATAACTTCATTTGCCTTGGGTTAAAGGAAAAAAGGAAGAAAAGAGATTGCCCAGCTTTTACAGAAAAAGTATCTAAACTGACACTCAGAATTACATGTATTTCACCATGGGCTCAAGATTTGCTGTAAAATACTTGTCTGCTGTAATTGACCAAAACTCTTATAGATTTATCTGCCACCATTCTATAAGGGAGAAAGTCTGTTTACACAAGGATGATAATTATCACTAGCTTCATCTATATTCTGTCAATGCCAAGGCATGCTAAGCAGTAACCAAATCCTTTGACAGTCCATGCAGCAAAGCACCTAACATGTTAACCCCAAAATCCCCAAATGCACGCCTAGATTTATGTATATTTTTCACATTTGCCACATACAATTAAGTGCACCCATCTGGACATCTCTTTAGTAAAACAAATATGTATTGTGTATGTGCACAATCTATTAATCTCCTTTTGACCCGCAGGAACAGGAGGAACATGAAGGGGGGGGAAGAGGAGAAGTTCTTCAGGACAAGCTTTCCACAGGTGGTGAGCAGATAGGAGCAGGGTGCAAGATTTTATTTATTTTATATATATATGTAAACATGCACATCACGGCAGCAGTGATAATCCCCTGATCAACAGTCCATACAGCAGAATTTTCCAAAGTGAGTTCTGATTTCCAGACACTGAATATTCTTCACTTCAAAATTAGGAAGAGGAAAGTAAGAAATGGTACACCTACTTTCTAGTTTTTAAAATTTAATGGTCAATTCTTATGATTCCCGGAATATCAAAACTAATTCCAAGATTAAGTACCTTTAACTACCAGCAAGAAAACTGTAACACGAGGGGTTTATTATGTATATAGTTAACTTACTGTTTATTATGTATGTGCTAATGCAATGTATATGTTTGTTATCAGTACAGTATGGGCTGTAGCACTAAAATAAACCAGCCTGCAGCAAATGCACCCTTTAGGTTTCACAAATATTGCCAGCAGATACCCTGGCACTTTGTTTGCCTGCATTTACTTCTCTGTTTTGTAAATACAAATATTTGGTTAAGGCATCTGCTCCGTCAAGAGCTGTGACTGCTGATCCAGGTAGAAGTTTTCAGACCTGTGCACAGTAGATTCCCTTCTAAGTGACTGCAGATACAATTCATCATCAGGTGGGTAATTCTTTACACATTTATGGTGATTCAGTCATTGAACCAGCACTAAGGTTAGAATATCTGTACTTGAAAATGAGACCCGTGACTTGTTTTGAATAGAATTTAATAAAAGAAAATGCAGAAAATGTAATATTACTTCTAGGTTCGGATTATTATTATAAACACTTGGATCTGTTTGGAAAACAAATACAATGTTTTGCAATTAGACCCCTGACCTATAAAAGCACTTGAGCAACTGTGTAACAGAGCATATGAGTAGTCACTTCAATGAAATTACTACCTTTATACATGAATTATCAGCTCATTTAAATTATTTTCTGGATCAAAGCCTCTCTTTTACAATTAGAGCAGCAGGGTTACAATGATGTAGCAACTCCAGTTTGGAGGAAAAAAAAAAACAGACCAAAGATAACTGCATCATAAAGATATTCCTTGAGAGGAAGGAGAATAAATGATACCTGAAAAAAGTGCCCATATAACTGCAAGACAAGTACAATTTTTTTGTTCAACTTTTTTATCTAGAAGATTAAAATAAATTTCATTTCAAACCTTCTAAGAAAACTCTCCATTGCTTTGGCTTGTTTAGGGCTTGAAGATGTTAATGCTCCAAGAACTTGGACAAAACCCACTATTTAAAATACCACTTCTGGTTTTTGACTGAGGTAAACAGAATGCATTCTAAATCTCCAGTGTAGGCTATTGAAGTGTCACAGCAGCTCGTTCAAAGCAATACATTCACTTCTCAAAGATTTTCGTATTATAATCGAAAATTCTCTCCCTCCGATGCACCTGAGAAGCATTAACTTCTTGGTGACTTTAAGAACCAAATCCTTTAATACAAACCTAGCTTTTCCCACAGGCACTTGAAAATATTTAGCATTTTTTCAGTTGGATGCAATTTTCATAATAAAGTAGCTCACTTGGCTACCTGACACCACAGACAAAGACGCCGAGTGAGCAGCTCCTGCCAACTCAGAGCATGATCGCAGCCCTCAGTCACATATTAAGTAGGCTTTGAGACATCCAATTGCTGTAACAATGCAAGCAATTTATGTATTATATATTAGTGTTATATATTTTTTCATTACTCATAACATACGGATTTTCTTCTGTAACGTCCAGGCTCAAGTCTTTCACACTCCGTGTCTTTCAGTCAGCCTTAACAGAGCATACAATAGTTCTTATATTTATGTAACATTTAAATTCCACTTCTCTGACCAGTTTTAGGTTACCAAAGCAGCCCTTTGGTATTATTCTGAATGCCACTGGCCCATCCCTGTGGATGCTGCTCCATACATTTGTTTAAATTTCACTGACAAGCCTCACAGAAATGTGTGGGAATGACAAATATTTTTTTCTGTGACAAAATACTCAGCCTCTGTCTATCAAATCAGAAATGTTCATAGTTAACTGCATTTCTGGCAGTTTCAAGGGTACAATTATAAAACTACAGTATATTTTGTCAAATCAAACCCTACAATGATCCTGGTTTACTTCCATCCACTTAGCCTATTAATGCAGGCTAATACTGCATGTTCTTGTGGCAGCAAACCCTAATGTGTACCAGGAGACTCCAGTGATAGATTACATGTACATGCTGTGTCATATCCAATTAACTCAAATTGACTGTGTACTGCATTATGCTGTTAGTGCATGGAAGATCAATAAATATGGAGAAAATCCAACGAGGCGCTCTCCATTCCCATCCAATTCTAGTAGGTCTGAGACAGATCATGCTCCTATGATGTGTGTGCTGCTGCTGAAGAGGGCAGGTGGTGCATAGACACCATTCAAACTTGGCCTATTCAATCTAAACTCCTCTAACTCGCCATTCATGCATAGCAAAACACCATCTGGTCCTATTTTGCCTCCAGCAATCACAGCTGACCAAAAACGATAATAACAGCTGTTGCAAAACAAAAGCCAAACAAAGGGGGGAGGGAAAGGTTAGAATGCAGTCCAGTGCTGCAAAATACTCCATGAAGTGAGAAATGAAAAAGGAGCCATTCAAATAGGAATCCCCATTGAAAATAGTCAGTGCAAGACTTGTGGTTAAACTTGAGATATTTAATCCATCTGTCCTGCAAACCACAATGGTCAGGTGATAATATAAAATTGAGATTATGTTGCACAGAGGTATTTAAAGGCTTTGTTCTCCAAGTTAGAAACTAATGACCCTGTGTCAGCTAAAAATTAAACCTCCTTATGTTCTTTCATCATGTGTCAACCTGGGTTAATGTGAAAGTAGAATGTGGTTAACCGAGGTGATAAAGCATCTGAAACCTTGGGAAAAGAAGGGAGCAGTTAAGTGCTTGTAAATGCTACGAAGGAAAACATTCTTAAAAACCTTGCACGACACTGAAACCATACAGACTATTGCATTTTTCTTGTATAAATTGCATATCAAGCGATTTTAACTAACAGTTTTATTTATGACCTATGATAGCACAGTTATTCACTTAGATTTAGGGAACATGAACACAAACTTGCACAGTTTGAAACACAAGATGTTCTGCAATATGCTATTGTGGGTAATGCAAAATATAATTTTGTGGCAAGCAGGGAGATGGTCCAGTTTTTCAAGATTCAAATTTTGATATTTGAAATGTACAGTCCTGCTTGATGATTAATTTTCTTTTTTTTTTCCCTTTTTTTTAGCTGCAGTAATTAAAACTATTTTTCCTGGAATTGAACATCAGTAGTTCAGCAGCTCTTAATCAAATGTGATAAAACCCGGGATTTATGAAATCATTTAATGAGTGTAATAACACCTGCTTCTCGCTGCAAATAGTTGAAAACAGACTTCAGTTGTAATTAACTCTTATCACTTGTGACATTTTTCCAACGATACTTCATAGGTCTTCAAAATGACAATTATAGAACTAATACACAATTACTGTCACATGCAGTTTAGCAATTATTTCTGAAGACATTTGTCTAAAGGTTTCAAAAACGACTATAAAATGGTTTCCTTTGTTACGTAACACTGGTTAAAACTGACACACACGAAATCTCTCCCAACCAACCTCTGTTGTGCCATTTCTAATGCAGACAGGCTTCCCTGCACTTGGAATAAACACCCTCCATCCCAGGCATTATTAGATATCATGCTAAGGCTATTAGGAGCATGGGTAGCTGTCAACTAACACCTATTATGAAAAGCTTCAATTTATATATGATTTTTTCTGCTCCAAGAAATCTATAAACTTATAATTAGAATCTCTTGCTGTTCAATATTTGTACATAATAAGCAGAGTACCTGAGGATGATGAAATATTGAAAGATGAATTCATTATGAAGAAAATCACATGGTGTAGTACCTCTTCTCTCAAGTCTGGCTGCAACTTTTTGGGCATCTCTATTCCATTATTTTTGGGTTGTGCTCTGAGCATGGAAGCCATGCCTCAAACAGGATTAGGATTCTGCTCATGCTTGACACTTGCTGTTTTTAATTTTCATTTTATCATAAGCAGTTTAAGATTGTTGCCAGTGGTAATTTGCAATTTTTATCAAGACCTCTTCATTATAGCTTCTGACAGGACAGATGCTGTAATTAATCATGCCAGACAACTGGGGATAGTGGTCAGACTGCACTCACAGCACAGATACTGCAGGAGAAGAAGGGAAACAAGAAAATAGAGGCTCTCTCCTTTCTGTTCAGAGCAAAAATATAGGAACAGCACTAATAACCTGACAACACACTGGATGTTAATGCTTCCAAAGCCTTCATGTGAAAGACCTGCCCCTCCATCCTCCCCACTCCATCACATTCTACCTTTCCGAGAACATAAAAGTCAGACAGCTCAGGAGCAGCCCCAGGCAGGAGCTGGGGGCTTACAGAGGGAAGCCCACAGCAGTAGCTGAGTTTACATCTGGAACTCTCAGATACAAAGAAACAATTTGTGCTGGTTTCCATCTCTGAACATCATGTCTGAGAGACAGGTTCACCTCCCTGCTCCTGCAGCTCATCAGCACGGGCACCATCACTGTTCTGTGACCCAGCACTTGCTTTCCCTCTCTGGAGTCACAGACACCTCAGAGCAGTTGTCCACAAATCTGCTCCTGGAGGGCACAAGAGCCAAGTGCTTGCTCTGTTCCCATTGGTGCCTGTTCAACCAGAATGTTTGATAAAAATCCAAAGGAGTTTAAAAATGTCCAAGAAAGCATTTGCAGAAGGATACATTTCTGGTTTCTCTATCAAAGACTTACAGCTCATCAGTTTTACCGAAATGTGTTTATTCTATAGCAAGATAAAAGCATTTATTTTAGATAAGCAAAATACAAACAACTTAATTGCTGCTATCATAACTCATAAAAAAGTATAAAACAGCATAAAAACACAATAAGCAATGTAGCAATTAATAATTCATGTTACCAGTGTTTACATTAAAGCCTCATTTATGAAAACTTTACAACACATGATATGAAAACTTACAACTTTTAAAGAAAATATTTACATTGATTATTCAGTTGTGGAGTTTCATTTAAATATTCTACTGGTTTTACAGCGTATTAATAACTTGCATTTCTCATCTTAGCTTTCTGTAATAACAGTTTTATTTAAGTGCATTTCCCTTTTAAAAATACAGTGTATTAAATCTGAAACTCATCACTTCAACACAGAATATAATATTCACATTTGTTCTGTAATTGGAATTAACGTAAGAGAGTAAATGTCAATATATATTTTCTTATGAACTATGGCAGGTTTATTTGGAGAAATGAAGTGAAAAGTTGGGTCAAACATTTACGTCCAGTTACTTGCATTTGTTTTTCTGAAGACATTTAGGAGAGAAAAAGAAAAAAAAATAAGAGCTTTGGCAAAAATCTGTGATTTACTCTATTTTTTCATGACAAAAAATGCCATCAACTAACTCATGTCATACAAGTATGATTGTATGAAATCCAATCATAATTTTACAGGTAGTTACAACTGTGCTTTAAGGGCTTCATGAGTTCATACTGCCTTGAAGTGCATTACTCACTTTTAGAGAAAGAAGGGCTATAGCATATAACTCTGAAAGGCCATTTTGCAGTCATAAGGTCCAGGTATTTTTTAGGCCAGTTGATTCACATATTGTAGGTAAAGCTTAAATAAATTAAAAAGGCATCACATGAAAAAGAGAAAAGCATTTTTTCTTTTAAACAAAATGATTTATAGTCAGCTAAAAGATGATACACAGCTACATTGTAGTTCTTTATTGCCTATCTAATAGACACTTTAGAGGATCATTTGATCTGTTATGCATCCCTGCATAACTACCATCAACAATTTACAGTTTTCAGCCAAATATGGTTTACCCCTACCCCTCCATCAACACAAAGCCATGTTGCAAGATCGTTTATCTTCAGAAAATACTGACCTGTGATAATACTTGAGTCTGTGTCTGAGACTGTATTTGTGACTGGTGCTGCTGAGGTGCTGGCTGAGGGCTCCCAATGGCAGGGATGGGAGAAGTGATCTGCGGGGCTCCTGGGGAATGCTGCTGAGGAGAAGGCTGGGACTGGTGCTGCATATGCTGCATTTGCTGCTGCTGCATTTGCTGAAGCTGTATGTGCTGCAGTTGCTGTTGCATCTGCTGTTGATTCATCTGCTGCTGGAGATGCTGCTGTTGCTGCTGCTGCTGCTGCAAATGTTGCTGCATGTGGTGCTGAAAATGCTGCTGCTGCATTTGCTGTTGTATTTGCTGATGCATTTGATGCTGATGTAGCTGCTGCTGCTGCATCTGCTGCATCTGTTGCTGCTGGAGCTGCTGCATCTGGTGCTGCTGGCTTTGCATGGAGGGGCTGAGCTGAGACGAAGACGGCGTTGCCACCATGTTTGAGCCCATGGAGCTTATCAACGGAGCTGCAATGTTTGTTGGCATGTTGGGGGCAATGGTGACAGAAGCTACAATCTGATTCATTGGCAGTCTCATGGTCAAGGGTTTTGGAGCAATGGCTCTGGAAAGGGGCTGTTGAAGAGTTTGGGGAGATGCCGACACCGTGGCGTGCTGAGAAAGAGAACTATTCAGAATGAGGGAGGAAGACAAATTTGTGGATGCCAGTGTTTGCTGAACAGAACGAATTGTCTGGGCCTCAGCAGATTCTGCAGCAGCCTGTGTTTGGAAGAGAAATTAATTGTCTTTTCAACAGAAAAAAAACATTGTTACTGTTTACATGGTAATAAAAGTAACAGCTACTCAGAGACCTTTGCCATCTTTTGTTTTCTATCAGAAAAGATCAATCTGCAGTCTGAAAACAACCACTGATCAGCAATACATTGCATCACCTCTTTATCTGCCTCCCTATAGGGTATCTCCCAGTCTTACTTGGACCAAAACTAACTCGTGCCCTTGATCAACACCAGAAAGTCACAGATGTCACACACATTTTGTCGCTGAAAGAGCTAGAACTGGCCCAATATATTTACATGTTTTTAAAAAACCCTGCTCTTTGGGAGGCAGCAGCACACAGACTCCATGAGTTACCAACCAATGAGCAATTAACTGACCCTCCTTAGACATTTACCTGAGAATGTAACAACTTGTGCTGCACAAGTCTCTACCCATCCCTACCCTGAGCCATCATCTCATGTGAAAAAGCTACAGCAAGGATGTCTTAATTTAGAGGAGATGAGATACAATGACTTTGAGTGTCATTTCCATCTGCAATCTATCCAGAAGTTACGTGGTAGTCCTGGTCCCATGGATTTGGGGAAAAAAAAATGATTCCTGATCATTTTGAAAAGGGAACTTAAGATTCACAAAATAATATCTCTCAAAGGCATTTAGAATTCCTGCTGATCTTGATCTTAGCATTGTGATACTAAAGGCTTTTAGAATATTATTTAAGTCCCAGAGGACACAGAAAAACACAGCTTCTTAACATAAGAAAAAGAAATCTTCCAGCTTTCAAAAACACATGTATAATTTCTGATGTTGTATTTTTAATCAATAATTAAAATACACAGCAACTTTCCATATGATTTACTAATATTCTGCAGTTGTACACTCAAATAAATATTCTCAGGATTTGAGACATCATCACCCAATGTTTTACCCATATTTTGGATGTCTATAAGCACATTTCCATTTATGATATTCAGATGCAACAGAACTGCAACCTGTATAGTGCTGCTATCTAGAAAGGTAAATTCTCAAGTAAGACAGCAGAGCTTTTTTTTCTTCACAGGTTTTATTTTAACTCAGGATCCACTAAAATACTCCTTGTGGCTCACTGCCAGCTAGTCCATTTTTTAGTACTCTCCAAATTCAGAGCCACCACACATTTTTTTCCCCTCACCTGCAAAAATACTTAAGCTTTGTCACACAACAACTGCTCTCCAATTCCATGCAAAGCAAGCCTGTCCTTTGAGAAGCAGCACTTGAGGAAAAACAAACCTCTGCAAACAGCTTGCAAATATTAATGTCAAAAGGTCAGTATATTTTTCATGACTGAATTTTATTTTTGTGGTGAAGTGCATTACTTTGCCTCCACAGCTCAAGGAAGATGTACAATTACAAAGATGGTTTCTGGTAATCATTAGTATGCCAGGAGAGAGATGAAATTATTTTTGCAGAGACTAAGCAGGGTTCAAGCAGCAGCACAACATCTTGTAGAGCTGTATTACAGAAATGCCATGATTCTACTTCTGTTGTGCATAACATCCCCCCTTGCCCCACATATTCCAATATCATTAGTAAAAGCTCACTTGCATTACATCAAAGTCATATTAGGCTTACCTTAGAAACAAGGCTTGCTCTGTAGGCAGCAAGAGCCTTTAGGTATTCTTTTTTGGCAGCTTCAGTTTTTCTTTTGTATACCTATTAAAAGAGACCACAATTTCACCAAATTCAGCTATTAAGATTTTTTTTTGCCAGAATGCTCTCAAAATCACTTACACAGAAACAAAAGACATAGACCAAAACCCCTGATAACACTCTACTGTTAGATGTGCTTTTTCTTCCTTGAAAGTCCTAAATATTCTTGCAGGTAGTTGCAGGCTTTCAGGGCTACTTGCTGGACTTGCAGTACAGTTTATGTTTATTATCAGGAATAACAAAATGCTGCTATTTGACATCAGTCTGAGCAGCAAACTGATTGCCAAGACTACCTATGCATGCTTTCCTTCTCCAGAAAACAGTATTTTACTGATTCCAAGTAGCAGGGATATTAGAAAATTGGGTATTACAAATGCCAAAATGTATCAGCAGTAGGCTAGAATAGTAGAATACACCTCTGCATTTTTTTCAAAACAAATATTTGAACCACATATAAGAAAATCTGTACACCTTTAAAAAATGTGGATCAAAGAGCTTGGACTTGCCCCAAAGCCAGCATAAGAGAATCCTATTGAGTTAAACAAGAACTGTTAGGCAAAAAATACTAAATCTGTATTTTTAATCATTATTAAATTTAAAGTTCACCTTTAAATCATGTTCATTATCATCTGTTAGATCAGACTAAAAGTTTCTAAATGTATTTCAGAAAAAAGTACCATTCATCTCTTGCCAAAAGGTGGCCTATGTGGGAATCTGTCCTCCCATACAAACTGTTAATGAGAACAAACAAAGGGTATTTTTAACCCCCTTTAATCCATGTGCAGCAGTTCCATGTGTATAGGAAGAAGAATAACCCTCAAGGAAGTACAGGACTCATCACTCTGTACCCAGTTGGAGCTGGAGATAGCATTTCCCACACAACATTGTAATGAGACTCAGAATTGGCTTCAAAGGTTAGAAATCAACACGCTTTGTAACAAATTCATAAGGCAGATCAAAGGAAATGGTAAATATGCTGTACCTTCCTCTTTTCTAACTTATTAATAGGAAACAAGGGCTTTGAAATAGGAATCATCAAAAGATGGTTTTAAGAGGACTCTAGGACATTCTAACCTGAGCTCTTTTACAAACTGCCCTTTAAAATTTAAAGACAAATACAGTCATTTAACACTACCTGTCAGCTCTCACAAAGAAAAAAAAATAGATGCCAGGTCTTCAGCAAGTTCAAAACTCAGTTGAGCTCTACAGAGGTAGAGTTCTACATCAGCAAGTAGCGTGGTCCACTCAGAGAAGAGGTACGAGGATTTTTGTACAAGGATTACTATATTACTTCTTGTGAGACAAGCCTGCATCAATTTACCTGCTTCTGTTCTTCTCCTAAACTGTCCCACATCGATGCCACTATTTTTGAAACATCTCCAAATGTAGCATTCGGGTTCTGTCCTTTAATTGCAGCTTGTGTGTCCCTGAAGAAAAGGGCATATGCTGACACCGGCTTTTGTGGCTCATTGGGGTCTTTCTTTTTCTTCTTCTTTGGGGTCTTGGGCTTCTTGCCAGAATCTGGGGCAGCTCTTTTTTCTCCAGTAGCCTAAGAAACAGTGAGAACAAGAACAGTTAATAAATGCGTTAAGTAAGTCAGATAAATTGCAAAACAGTTATTTACAGTCAGTGGTAATATTATTTGGATAAAGCTGTTATGTGGGCAACACTTGGGAGAGTCCTGTTGTGCAGGCCCTTCTCTCTAGCAAAGAGTGTTTAGTCTCGCATAATCTCATTGGATCTCCTGGAACTAAATGCATGAGTAGTTACTACTCATTCTAAGCATGGCTCTGAGAGTCACATCTTACAAGTCTGACCTAAAAAAGGACACCCCAATGCTAATTTGTATTAAAAAATATTAATATTTAGCTCATAGCATATTTTGAAGAGGCCATCTATGTTTTTCCTTTAAGATCCAATCTCAGCAGTTGAGACTCAAAAGACAAAAGCTTGGAGGCATTTTCCAGTTCCCAGGCCTAGGCTGGCAACTTAGACATGGGCCAGGGGTTAAAAATCCCACCCTTGAGGCAAAAAGTAGCAGCAGCAACTGGGCAGTGTGTGCCCACTTGCAGAGCACTGGCTGGAATCCCCCAGGGCAGGGCAGGTGCCCATGGGGGAGCTCTGTGCTCTGGCAGGCACTGAGAGCCCCTCTCCTCCCTCTGGGATGGGGATCCAGCAGCTCTGCTCCCTCTGTGTGCTCGTGCCCTGGACCCTCTCTTGTTGAGCTATGCACAGATTATTGCAACAAGGGGATCAAGTGGCTCTAAATATGATATGTAGTATGTCACATATCTCTCTGAGAGTGATTTGCTTTGATATTTTGAGGATCCTGTACAATGAGCTTTCCATATGTATAACTTCCATCAACTCAATGAGAAAACCTTTCATGGAACAGTCTCAAATTAGGCTTTTACATATACTGCTACAAGAACATTTGTTCTTCATTTGGTCAATATTTTTTTCCTTTTATAAGAGATTTATTTAAAGGGAGATATAAGTTAAGTACACTTTCAGTTACAAGAAAGATTATTTTACTTCTCTCTAAACACATCCATGTTTTACATGACTCCAGAGAATACCAAAATGAGTAAACTGTCCAAGACTGATGCCTGAAGAGGTTCAAGAGATCTAAGAACCTGAGTCAAATTAGACCAAAAGAGATACATATATATATATATTCTTAGATTCATTATTATGAGGGTAGTATGGAAACTTCTTAAATAAAGAAGGTAATCAGCAAATTAATCATATTCCACTTCACTGTAACATTTGTGTTTTAAGTGACCCCATGGCAGCTGAGCTGATACTGCCGCATCCATGAAAATCCAGCGTGTGGATGTGTGAGGCTTGCAGCACATGGAATAACTTACTCTGCTCGATTCATCTGCATCTTCTTCATTGATAGAGCTAGATGGGGAAGGAGTGGCTGATTTACTTGCAGGAGGGGAGGGAGAGGTGTGTGGCAAATTAGTGCCTCCTAAATTCAGCCCCAGCTGCGCGCTCAGCTGAGACTGGTTAATGGTGGTGAGCTGGGACGGAGCCATGATTCCCGAGTGAGCAGCATCAGTCATGTGCACAATGGATCTCATAATCAGAGAGTGGTCCTGGCGGTACTGGGAAACCTGGCTGTGACTCTGATCCTAAAAGAGATGGAAATGTTGGTTAGATATTAGCACTTACCATACAGCAGTAGCAGGTGAAGTTATTCTCACAGGCTTAAAAAAGGAACACTATCAACATGCAACTTGCTTCCTTCCTTTTTAATGAATTAAATGTATTTCTAAGAAATTAAGTGCAGCAACATTTACTATAATTGCCCCAGACTTCAGTTTTCCCCCAAAGGGGGCTGCTTATTTTGTTCTTTGACTAAAAATTACATTTTTCTGTTTTTAAACATTTCTTCTCTTGATGTAGTGAGAAATACGCACATAAACAATAGGGAAACAGGATGACTGAGGATTCAGGGAAACATTGCAAATGAGGAGACACAAACTGTTGTCAGAAAGTAAAAAAATTGGGGTGGGATGAGGGGATCTATATATAGAGAGAGAAAAGCATCTTCCTTTACTGAGTTTCAATTATTCTTGGCCATTCCAGTAACAGCAGTGGATACAAACCAGTCCTGTCTGGGTGGGATTTTAAATCTGTTCTAAACACAGAACACTGCCCTGCCAGTCTGGAGTGCATTCACTGCAGCAGTCTGGAGAACCAGTCCAGTAATCCTAAACACTCCTAAAGAGCCCTGTTGGCAAGTAGCACATAAAACTGTACATTTTTATCTTTAATCCAACAATCAAACATGTGGAAGTACCAAAATTTGTACAAAATCCATGTACAAATCACCAACTTTATTTTTCTTGTACTCCACATCTCAGAAACACAAGCACTTGCATGGTTTGGTTTCTACTGTTTCTTGAGGGCACAAACTGTGTCTCCTACATCTGCACAACATTTACCACATTTGTAAATAAAGAGAAGCAAGACCCTGAAGGTAAATTCAGCTGCAATCTACCTATGAAAACTATTTTTTTTGGACCACACACAGATCAATACACAATGATGGAACATGTAAACAGAAAAGAAGATTTTTTAAAAAGTTAATAAGAGAATAAATAGCTCACAAATTGATTCAGCAACCTGATTAATCTACAGTCATTGTTTGAACAGCCAGAAACATGAGAAATAAATTAGATTTTGAAAACTCTTTCATTATTAATAAGCCACATTGCAATTAGCAGCAGGTGCAATGATCCTTAATGAAATGACACAGAACAAAACAGCAATTGTGAATTGTGGGAGCTCACTGGACTTCCACAACAGAGTCTGACCTTCCTGGTGCTCTCTTATTAAGTATGGATAAGTAAAAACCAGTTTTGAAAAATCTGTGTCAGCATGGAGGTGAAAGTTTAGCCCAAATGACTTTCCCTTACTTTTTATAACTTTGCCCTCAACAGAGGCAGTGGTTCTGTGCTCCTGGAAACCTTTCCTTGGCTGGGACAGGGCCATACAAAGAAGCAACATGTGTTAGAGATGCACACCCTGCCTCATGGATCTTTATACACAAATGCTGCAGCTCACTGACTCCCTATACCCTAAATCATATTAATTCTGAATTTGACAGTTGTGTCTCTTTCCAATGAAGCCTACACAGTAGAAACAAGTCCTTCTTTAGCATAAAAATGCACGAGCAGCTGGGTCCAGTACAGTTCAAGTTAACCTCACAAGCTCATGATCCAGATCCTGTGCCCCAGGGCTCACCCTCATTTTCCCCTTGCTTCCCCAGCCACTGCTTGGCTCATCATCCACACCACACCACACTGCTTTTCCTACTTCTTAAATGCTTTTAATATTTTCAGTAAAGGACTGAAGTTCCTTAGAGATGAGTGTGTGTGCCAAAAGTGGAGCACTTGATACAGAAAGATCAAAACATCAGACTTATTGGCTGAAATACCCATTTGCTTCAGGGCACCTTTCTGTGAAAATTTACTGCTGTTAACTACAGGGTCATTTTGATTGTGACTTGTATTGGCAGTGGCATCTGGAAGTCATTCAAAGTCTTTTGTGAAACGATACCACTCTGCCCATTACTCCAATCATTTTACAGACATTACTTTATTGCATGAAGAAAAAAACTCTGCTGGTTTTCTCCAGCAAAGCTGAAGAGGATCAGAATAACCTTCTCTCAGAAAAACTAACTTTCTTCATTATTGTGCAGCCAGTACTTTCTTGGAGGTGTTCTACCCCTGAAAGCCTTGCTTTTGTTCTCCCTTTATTGCTACACAATGCAGGCCTTTCTGGCCTTTACACTCAGGCAACAAAATGTGATGACAAGGGTTACAAACCATTTACTCCAAGTCTTGTCATTTCGGTTGCATCTATGATTTTATTGAGACTAAATTCTCTTGACTTGCACTGACCCAGAATCTAATTTTATACACAAGCCCATGAATTCTTAACTGTCCCTTTTTCTGATACTATTTGATGCTTGTGTGGGTTTTCTGCATCCACTTACTTAATTTCAGTTTTTCTTTTCTACATCTTCTCCTGATTTCTTTAGCCTTTTATTTTTTCAATCTTAAGAGCTTCAGTAAAATCTAGGAATGGCAGCAGTATTTTGTAACTGGCCATTTAGAACTAAACTGATAAGACATATTATATGAAGGAAAATGTTTCATATAATATCCAATCCCTTATTATTCATATGTCCATATGAAAACAAAAAACAATGTATTTTCTGCACTTTCAGTTTAACTTATATGGCTGGTCAATGTTAAAAAAAAGAAAGGAACAGTGTTTTCATTTTTTGCTTTGTGGTACAGTGCTGTGGTCCTGAACTACCTATGGTTCCTATACCAGAGCTTTCAGACAAAGAAGTATCAGCCATTTTTTATGTGTGTACAGTGGTTTGGAAAGAAGGCAGGGGGGCTAGTTCATAGCAATATTAAAGTCCATGGCATTTTCCTATAGTTCCTGAGCAAACAAAGTCTTCTAAGAAGGGAGCTAAAATCAAGCAAACAAAATTTCCATCATATATTTTTACTCTTATTTTTTCTGTGATACTTCCAAAGGCCAATACCAAACTGAAGGGATCAGTAGCATTTCATTGTGCTTGAGATGTTAATCAAAGAAATGTTTAACAATGAAAATCATCCTACATCAGAAGCACATGTGGAAATACAAGTGCACTGAAGCACCCACATGCCATCCTAATTACATTACTATATGAAAACTGGAAAGCTCACATACCCAAAAATAACCCACTGAGAATACTGGGAGATTTTAGAGAAAATCACAAGCTCTTCTACATAAATTTTACCCAAAGTAAATGTGATACACGAGTATTAAAAGCATTCAAGATTTTTGTAACATTAAGCAAAAACATAAGATAAATTCTGACAAAAATTCATGAACTCCTCAAGCAGGCAGTGTCAAGTTTTGATTGAACCTGATCTGCTTTACAGCCTTAGACTGAAGTTAGGCAAAACCTGGTGATCTTAAAACAAGTCAGGCAAAGCTCAACCCCTGCTTTACTCAGCATGATAATCAGACAATGACATGTGTGGAACCAAACCAAAAGAGAAATAACTTGTCTCATTCCTCTGCAGGCTGAAATGGCTTTGCCTCAGATCAATCTGTTGTCATCCTACGTGAGTGCTACAAACCCCTCAGGTACAGAGACATTCATTGAGGGCAACACTGGGCCCCTCTCTGGGCTCTCCAGTGACAGGGCAGGGGGAAGGGCTCTAAATGGAGAGCAAGGGGGTTTGGATAAGGTGCTAGGGAGCAATTCTGTGCTGTCAGGGTGAGGAAGCCATGCACAGAGTCGCCCAAGGCCAGGCAGGATGGGGCCCTGAGCACCTGCTCTGGTGGAAGGTCTCCTGCCCATGGCAGGGGGGTTGGAACAAGATGATCTTTAAGGTCCCTTCCAACCCAAATAATTTTCACCCTTCTATGATTCTAATTATATACCTGGATTTAAAAAAACAAAATATAATCCAAAATGTTTTCCCCTTCTCAAAACAGCTGTATGGTGACTGTGCAGGCAAAATCTCTTACACAGCTGTCACCACCCTGTTGCACATTATAAAGACATTCAGCACTTGGTCCGTAGAAGGCCTCATCAAAGGAACCATAAAGATATCTGTCCATCAAACTGTCCTACTCTCAACAATTCTAATCACTTTAGACACTCATGCCATGAAATTCATATTTAGTCCTATTGCTAAAGGGCACATCTCACAGCCTATGACAAATATACAGCTTATTTTACATTGATTTGTAAAAGAACAAGTTCTCAAAACTATAGAAAATATCAATGCATCAACAGATACTGGAAAGCAAACAATGGAGTAAGAAGATTTTAAAAAAAGAAAAGAAAAATAAAGGAATGTGTCAACTCCCATGCTTTAATTTATACAGTTTTATCAAAGGTGTTTTTCAAAGAACCATGTAGTACTAAGTGAAAAAATTATATTAATAAAGGATAGTTTGCTCTTCTGTTAGCAACTCATTAAGCATCCAGTACTTAGTATAGCTTATAATAGAGTTAGTATTTATTTTGACAGATAAATGCATCCAGCCATTACACTGAGATATGTCCTAATTTCCACTTACTTACCCTGCATTTTAAGAATCATTTCCATACAGTAATTCTATCCTGAATTCTTACCCTGATATAATTTTAATCTCTGGGAACATTCAACAAGACATTTAAAAATATAACTAGGAAATTACTTTTCAGAACATTTTTGAGCAATACTGAAGTCTTGATTAAAATCAATGTCTACAGCCTTCCATCATTTAAATATGCAATGCCTCCAGTGAGACTCTGGTCAGTGAGGACTGATGAAAAGGCCCCATGGGAGTGCCCACAGCAGGATGTGGGGCTGGGATCTCACCCCACACTGCATGAGATAGTTTAAGGGAATTGAGAAATCTGCCAACCAAAATAACTAAGGAATAACTAAGCAAAATCCAACATTTATGGTTATGTTCACTGTGCCCTGGTTTCAGAAGTTGACTTAAACTATTATATATTCTATTGCCTGAGGAATTCATCACTGTCAATGTAACATAAGCTGATGCAATATTTTAAAGGATGTATTTAAGTTGAAGCAAATGCACTGCAATGTAAAGAGTGAAATCCTCAGTTGTCCCTGACTGTAAATTACTCCTTTTACTTTTAGTCATGTCAGCATATCTCCAGAAGAAATCCTCAATATTCTTTTTCTCCACAAGTAAAGCACAGATAAAAGAATCCATTAATCTAAATTTTTACAGGATTGGACTTCACTGCCAATCAAAACAAATCAAACTAACAGGATGCTTTTCTCTGTCAGAGATTAAATCCTTACTTAATAGAATACAAAACAGTTGCACTTGGTACTGCCACCACTGAAGAAGTGTCCTTCCTCTCCCCTGCGCACACACCACCATCACTAATAGAGCTGTCAAACTGCAGTTATCAGGAGATCCTACAAGCAGCAGCTTCTTTTCTCTGGCAGTGAAAAAACTCCCCTGTTCCACTTCATTTCTCTGTAGAAAAGTAAAGTTATCTAATTTGATTCCCAAAAAAAGTGTACAAGAAACAGTACATGTCAATACATAAAAAAAAAATATGTCTTCATCTGGATCTAAGAGATAGATTGGTGACAAGAGATTCACACACATTTTATTCCATGAAAAACATTAAGAACATGCCATTTTTTGGTCTGTGTGCCTATCCAGTCCCTCTACTCTCTTCTGCTCACACATAAACCATAGAAAAAACATGAGAAGAACTTGAGGGCCCACTGATGTATTCCTTAAAACTGAGCAACTTATTTGGGGGTCACTGGGGGCTACTATGGGGGTCATACAAGAGAGGTATTCTCAAAATCAAGTCACTCATTTTTGGTGCTACTTCTTGCACTTACATAGACTTGTTATATAACATACTGCATAATCTACTGCATATACTGCACAGATAATGGAACCTGGAAATGCAAAGCATTAATTTTGTTCCTGCCTACCCCAGGCCTGAAATTTTGCCCCTTTTTGGTTTGTGCCAAACCTGGGGTGTTTCCTGCAACAATTTTCAGCACTGAGCACTTGTTTAAGGCATGCACTGCAAATGTCATTAATGCTTTCCTTGCAGCACTGAAGGGGTGGGAGGTGCAATGTGAGACCAGCAAAGCACAAGTGCAGATCTCTGCTGTGGAAGCACGCTCAGGGGTCAGGCACACACTGACACCAGGCAGTGCAGCACCACCCAGGGATGTGCTTCCAAACAGGAAGGTGCCAGGGACAGGGCCTTGCACCCAGGAACCTGCCAGACCAACCCCATGCAGGTCCCAGGACTCACTGCCTCTGCAAGGTGGGGCTGTGGCCTCTGCTGGACCCAGTCACTGACAGCATGCCCAGCTGTGAGTCTGCACCAAAACCCTGTGTTCCATGGTGGGAAACACACAGAGCTCACAGCGAGGTCAGAATCACACAACCACCAAACTAAGGACTTGTCTCTCAAAATCTTACAATTCTTTATTCAGATTCTTACTGGAGATGCCCCACCACCCTACCCTGGAGTGTTTTCTCTTTGGGAACTTTGTTCTTAGCCAGTTACTTCCCTGTGAGCCTGCAGAATCCTGACGTGATCCCCAACCCAGGCCAGAGAGGCTTCTTGGTTGCCTCATTTGCTATCAAGCCCTTCTGCTCTTGCAGACAAGGACAGGCTGGTCACAGACCTCCACCCACCCACAGTGGCAGCTGCTGCTGTTTTAGCATCACCTAATTCACAACTTCTTCATAATTTAATTTTTACACTATTTTGTAGAGGCATTTTAAAACAGACTCCCCACTCTCTTCCCCCCAAGCTTCTACCATACTTTAAAGCATATTGAATCACACTCCTCTTGGACAAGGTACCCAACAGCATGATCACAATACATGTGTGACTCAGATCACAGATCTGGGCTCTGATCTGAGGAGTCTCTTGGCATGAGGAGCTTCTCTCCAAATTAGCAGTACAAGCTTAGGTCTGCTGTGTGCAAACAGTGACGACACATTGCAAACAAATCCTGGATAGTTGAAATTAAGTCCCAGAACGTCAGATAAATGCTGTTAGCAGTTTTGTTACAACCTCCACAACTCAGGTGCTTCAGCTCCCAAATCAAAGGCAGACTTCAAAGGTCCTTATTATGCAGTAAGGAACATGGGGAGAGAGTGTGAGGGAGCATGACAACTAACAAACATTATCAAAGGTAACAAGAATTGTGCAAGGAATTGCAGAGGGACAGACTCAGGGGTTACATGGCATTTTTATGTTTAAAAATTGCTACAAGTGTTGGTAGCTATGTTCAGGAATATGTTTTCTTCCTGTTTTGGGTGATTTTTCTTTTCTACAAGGCTTCTTTGTTCACTTGTTGGTTTCTAAAGTAAATCAGAAACGTAGGTCTCATTATGTTTTGTATTACCAGACCCAGGTATGTTTTTCCTCCAGCTACCTGACAACACAGAGTAATTAAAAACTCTAAAGAGACTTCACCTTTCTTCAACACTTGCAAACTTGAAGTGGAAGCTGAGTGTTGGGTAAGCTGTCCAGGGGGAAACATGAGTGGCAACAGCAGAAAATAGCAGGAATTTCAAAGTTTTTGAATTACCCCAGAGTGAGGGTGGCTGGACCCCACAAAGCCTTTGGCCAGGTACAGCACATCCAGACCAGCTGCAGCATCTGCCTCATTCAGCTGGCTTATGGAAACAGCACCTGATTTTAGAGTTTAAACTCAGGAGGTAGAATAGCTTACAGCCATGGCCTAGGCTTCATGCACAGTTGGTGTCCTCAGCCATACACATCTGAGTTCCTGCTGAGCTCAGTTCTTAGGAACATCAGACACTCAGCTTCTGCTCCAATCCCTGAAAGCTTTCCCAGTGAGCCATATCCTTTCCCCCAGATTCATATGGCACCTCACAATATTTTCTGGAGCTCATGGATCTTGATTTAGGTGCTATTACTATAAAATAGCCAGTGTCTTTTCCCAAACTGTTCCATTGTTACTGTGCTTCTCTTCCTTCATGCAGAACTCCCTCATGACCTCAATAGGCAACAACCTACCTGTTTCAATTTTTATTATTTTTTAGTTTAGTTTAGTGCCTGCTATTCAGTCTTTGGCAACTGCTGCCACTTTGTTTCCAATGGACAGGTCCTCTCTAGCAGTTACTATGAGTGGCCTATTTTTAAGAACAGCAGAAGACATTTCCCTCTCTCATTAACAGGAGACCCATTCATTGGTCAATGAGAAGAGAGCATATTTCAGAAAAATGACTCATGTCACTGAGGATATGAAAATCTTTACACTTGTTTATCAGGCCAGCACCATCTTCCCATCAGGCCAAAGCCTCAGCATGGCCCTGTGCCAGAGCCTCTGCTGCCTCCAGGGCTCCCAGCCTGTCCCCCACCTGCCCCCAGGGCCCTGCTGCTGGGCACCCAGGTGCTCTGGAAGGTAACTGCAAAACACCCAGCTACCTCATCAGGTGTAGAGTAAAATATTCAATTCCACACCAAACAAGAAGGAACTACTCTGAAAAGACTTGGAAGTTCATCCACAAAGCGCCCAGCCCTGAGCTGTGTCCCAGCCCAGCTGGGAGCAGCCACCAGAGCTGCCAACTGAGACCTAAAGGTCTCAATTTCCAGAGCATCCCTCTTGTTCTGTACATGGCCAAATGTCACTGCTCAGAGCTGCCCAAGCATCCTTTAATTCAGGGTTGCTCGAGATTAATTTTTCCTGGTACCACAAATTCTGCAAAGCAGTGGCAATAACAGCTGCCATTTCTGCTGGCAGAACACAAGCCAGACTAACACTGCTGATTTAAAGCCTGAGCTTAGCAACTCAGCACAGAAATCCAAGAAAAAATAGAAGAGAATCTCTTTTTCTAGTAAGAGTAATTGCTACTTCTATAAACTAATACCCAGAAACTTGTGAAATTTGTTGTACATTTTGCATCACAGATGACGATAAACACATCCATAACAATAACAAGGGCTTGTTTTAATAAACCATTCCAGGCGTTAAACACATTAATGACCCATGAAATAACTGTTTCATCTGCAACACATTAAACAATGTTGTTATAACATTTTATTAATTGAAAACCTACTCCATTCTCTCCAGATAGGAGATTACTGACTGGGTATTAAAAGAGAGATGTAGAAATAAGTTTCATTGTAAAGGAAAATGAAACCTATAAATGAGAGGCATCCAGTCAGGTAAGTAGTGAAATAACTATCTTTTGCCAATTTCAAAGCAGCATTTTTAGCTTTTAGTTTTCCAATCTTATGTTAATCTATTCACTTCAAGTTCATTAGCAATTTGGGAATTTAAACTACTAAAAAAGATTTTGAGCTGTAACTGGAAGGCACCACTGTTCTGAAACATTAATAATATTTCTATTGTGTGCAGCCTTCAATAAGCTCAAATTTGTACCTCATTTCTTTAAACCCACATTCTTGAGATGTTTATTTTAAAAGTCTCTTCTTCAAATAAAAGCAATAGTCACAATTGTATCTTTGATTTGAGCACAGTGCCACTCCTAAGGAGTAATATAATTAAAGATGAGCATATTCCACTACGAATTAGCCTTATCTGTGCAGAATCCTGACTGCACTGGCAGCACTGCAACAATTATAAAATATAAACAGGCTCAAATCTTCATCAAATAGGAAACACATTTTCTCTAACAGCATAAGTAATGTAGTGAGCAATATATATAAAACTATCAGTCTGTTTTTCCAACAATTGTACGTTTTTGAATAAAAGAAAAAATCAGACTGAAAAAAGACAATTATTTTACTGTCTGTTTCTTATATATCAGAAAGAGAATTTTGAAATTCATCAAAGCTAACCTTCTGTTATGTACAACAGGCTAAGCTGAAAAGAATGTTAACAAGTTCAATTTTCATTCAATCAGCACTACTGCTCTCTGAAATGTTTCATTGCAGGAAAGAAATAAAAATAATCTATATGGTAATTATGAGGATGAATCCCCCAGTAACTTTCAGCTACATGAAAGGTCAGTTCTATTCAAGATATTTTATCAGTCCCCTGCACATACTCCTGTCCTGTCATTTTAAATCTGAACAGCATTTTATTTTCCCATTTACAGCTACCTGCAGAATTAAGTACTTAAGCCAAATAAGAAAAAAAAAAAAAAAAAAAAAAAGAAATGTTGAATGCTGGCAAAGGCTATAATAGCATGGAGATAAATCGTTCAGCTGCTCTCTCTCAAGCCTCTGGGGCTGCAGATTTTTCTTCTCCTGGTGCACTGTGGGTATTCAAAACTTGTTCAACATGATTTCATTTCATTTCAGGCACTGCCTGAGAAAACTAAATTACAGAATCAATCATACAGAAGGTCAGAGTGAGACTTCATTACAAGTATTGCATGCTTGCATGAATATCTTTCATTTATGACTGACCCAATATGTCACAATAGCTGTCTAGTAAAAATAATCCACTTTCTGAAATTGATGTACTACTGATGTCAATGCTACTCAGCAGACTGGGCAGATTAGAGAGAGGTGTTAAAAAAAAGGAACCCTCAGGAGCAAAACTTGTAGTTTTATAGAATTGCCACAGTTTGCAGATTAAAATATTTTTTTATGGGCAGCTCAACAGAAAACAGAGCATTAATATAAAATATTGGGGGTTGATTTTTAATGAGGATATTGCTGTTGATTTCTGCTTATTTATATTCAAGTATTTATAGGGATAATATTTGCATCATGTAAATCCGTGCATTCTTTGAAGTCAAATGTACATCAACACTCCATTTTTCAGTGACTCCTTTTTGAACATCAGAATTTTATTTGCATGTCATTAAAATATTAAAATTAATCAAACTGCCTCCGTTTTATCTCCTCTTTTTGTTGCTGTTGACTGTTTTTAAATGGTAAAAAATGCTGTAAAGATAAATGTGTTGTGTTTGTTGCCAATAATAATGAAGTTAATCAGCATTGTGACAAATTGTCACTCTTTCCATAGTGCATATATCATAACAGCATAAACAATGGTTAACTCACCAACACAATCTTTAGTAATTGCTAGGTCACATTTATGCTGAGAATAAATATATAGATATCTTTCTTGCATCATGAATACTATTTTCAATATAGCAGTACATAAAGAATATGTTAAACCTTTTTTCTGTCCCTTTTTTGTTTTCCATGTGTGTGTCTTCCTGTGAGTAATATGTGAGATACTTGCAGAAGCATTATGTGGTACCTAGCCAACTCCATACCCTAAGGGAGACATAGGAAAACCTTGACATAACCTATTTTTAACCATGCCTCTGGCAATTCTGCATTCAAGTTTATAGGTGAACATGTCAGGTAGTACATAGAAAAAAGCCAAAGACACACAGTATTAATCATAATTCTGTCCAAGCCCATTTTATTTTTTCAACATTTGTGATTTAAAATCTCATGACATTTCTCAAGGTGAAATTCTTCTAGCAGGCTTTGCAACAGGGTAGGACTACATTTACCTAAATTAAATATTGCTTACAGTAAAGCCCTCTAATGCTTCACAAGATAAGCAATAAATTCAATGCAGTTAATATTAAAATTATTTAAGTTTGTATTCAGCCCAAGAAGCTTTAGTGATTAGCAGTACACCATTAATACAGCGTTTAAATAAGACTATCCCAGTATCGCTGGATAAGAACATTGTTCTGTAAGTGTGTACGAACATCATAATTATTTTACAACCCCATCTTTAGTTCTTTCAGATATAGTAAATTCAATTGACCATGAAATGAAATTTCATAGTCAAAATGCCTCCTTTACATTTTTTTATTGCTGCAATAAAGTTTTTATAGCTCCAAGGCAAGGTAATTCATGAAATGTCTAATTTAAGGATGAATTCTAATATTATTAATAAATATTTACCAGTTTAATAAAGTGCACATTTTCTACACAAAATATGATATAATGTTTTCATTTTTTTATTTTTGAAATACAGATTAACTGCTGGAAAATGTGGCTGCTGAAGAGAGCTATGTGAATTCAGGGGAAAGCTATGTAAGGACCCTGTGTTAATGTTTTTAAACTTCCCAAAGCTACCAAGCATTTATGAGCAGAAGAGAAAAAGACTACTGAGTGGAATACAATGGCAGGGGCCACTCCATCTCACAGCATGAAACAAATCAAGCAGTTGTGGGGAATGTCTGACATACAAACCTCCCTACTTGGCTCCTCCATATCAAATCACACAATTCCTGCCACAAAACTGTGGCACACAAGTTCCCAATCCACAGCTTTGAACTGGAAATCACCCTAAAAAATGCCACTGGACTACTGGGGTAAGAAGGCAGGAGCTTCTCTACCTCTTTTCACTGACCTGCATGGGAACAAATCTTACCAATGCAGTCAGTGTAAATTGTGCCATTAATTTCTACATCGCACAGTCGAGGGAAAAGGCAAAGATGCGAAGCCTCCCAGAAGAGCTGAGCAAAGAAATACATAATCTAGAGGCCTCTTCTGGTTGGAAGTGTTAAGGTGACAGCATTTACTTATGGAAGAATCACATTCAGTGAAAGGTTGCAAAATTAAAGGGCAAAACTGGGTCAGGTTACAAACCACTCGATAACATTGAGGGGATACTGGGACACATGACAGCAATCCAGCCCACAACATTTTCTGACCAAGTTTCATTGTATTCAGTGCACACACACTCCATTACTTTTGTTTTCAGGCACAACATTCCTAACTCTCAGGTTTTATTAATCTGATCTTCCTTCAGAAGTTACCCAACATGTACAGTGCAAAATGAGATAAAAACAAATACCACATCCTTCAAGGCCTGTTTTAGGCAGTGCCTGTTTTGGACCCACAGAATGAGTGAATTCTGTATCTCCTAAGTAATGAGCAGCTTGTGCTTCACTCTGCATTAGTGCTAGCTACTCTTCATGACCTCCAAAGAAATATTGAAATTTGCAATGAAGTCAGCAGCCTGTAGAATTACAGAGCAACATTTACTGCCTGTTGGTTTGTAAATCTTTAATTAATTTTCACTTGCCAGAATAATAAAAAAAGAAATCACAACATAACAACACAACCTTTATTACAGTCCAGCAGTAAATATGTATTTTCACTATGCCAAGTTCAGCAAAAGGTCCTATATAAAAGAGCTAATCAGAAAAAAATACAGTTGATGTAAAATATCTTTTCAAGCTAAACATTCACTCGCTCTTCAATATGCAACACAGAAACTAATTCTAATTGTAAGCACTGAGTTTAAAATGCTGAGTAGGATAAACTGGCTCACAGCTGTGTCTCATGGCTGGCAGAGTGGATGTTACTGCACAAAGCTCTCAGAAACCCACCCTGGGAGATCCCCTGAGCCCGCAGGGAAACACTGCAACAACATGGGAACTGCCCCACTCACCTCCCCTGGAGACTGCAGCCCTAAAGTGTGTATAGGTTCTGGAGGAAACTCCACACAGCCCTGCTTTTGATTGCTCTAATTAACTCTGGAATTAGCCTCACAGTCCCCATCACTCAGCTCTTGCACACCTAGATCATGCCTCCCTGTTCTTGAGGGCTCAGACACAGCCCAGGAAGAGAAGACCACCCTGCCTCAGCCTCTATGGCCAGCAAGAGCAGTGGACACAACAAAGCCCTTTATGGCCCCATATTTCTGAGTATGGTCAAGGTAATACATCCCTGTTACTTCTATTACGAGTTTAAAACAATAAATTAATTCCCTTTTATAAAGATTTGGTTCATGGACTATACAGGATAGAGGGAAACACATTGCATTTTTCCTGCTGCCATACTGTGCCTGGCTTTCATTCTGAACTACTCTCAATACTGCACTCTCAAAATATCCTGAAGGATGTCAGATGTGGGCCCTACACTTCACATACAGACAAGCAATTCATTCGCCATGTTATAGCTCACCCTGGCCAACACTATGGTCTTTCAATTCTTGTTGCCAGTGCCAACTGTACAACACATTTTTGAACTTTAGGAGCACTTGGGATGCACATGATGCCAATGGATATGGGCTTCCAAGTCCATTCCAAAAATGAAAATTCTGTGTTTGTAAAGCCTGACCGCTTCTCGCTTCTTCACAAGAGACCTGTTCACAAACAGTGTACAGCATTGCTCTGTACATTAACAAACATGTTTATCTTGCTGAATCCACCCATATTTAACCCTGAACCACTGGGCAGCTGCCTTAGGGAGCTGAGAAAGAGCCAATCATTGTTTGCTGTGTAACAACATGCGTGTCATTGTTCATCCAGAACATGCCTGTAACATGACACAGAACACGGGCAAAACCTTGGTCAGGCACCCAAGAAAACACACAGATCTTCTGAGGGATCAATGAAAACTGAGAGATGGCACAGATCTACATGTGACAGACACCATCAGGCAGTGGGAACACACAAAGAACCAGACCTACCATATGCAATCCATTGCTGTGGATGACGCCGTCCTGCTCCACGAGATTCCGGGATATTGTGATAGAGGGAAGATCCAAGCTCTGGGGGGGAAACTGAGGCGTAAATTCATTTCCTTGTGCAGGCAGCTGGTCACCAAGGCCCTGAAAGGGGAGCAGTATATCTGCCATGCCCAGTGAGGGGTCTGACTCGGGTGGGGGGGTAATGGGTGGGATTTCAAACTCCTCGTCCCCAAGGCTCGGCGTATGGAACGTCTGCTGGAAAAGGACAGGACAAGGCAAACAGTGTTAGGGCACACAGGGCTCAGCAGTCTCCTCCACACCTGAATTCCAAATCTTAGTTTTTTCTCAAAAGCAAACTCTATAATAACCAACAAAATTTTAAAGTATCATATGCTGAATGGGTCTGTGGATCATTCTGATTAAAGATTTAAGTCTCATTATCATATGGCTTAAGTGGAGTATCAGTATTAACAGTTTTTTAATGTGTACTTAATTAGCAACATCTGTCTGTTGTTAGTCCAAATATCAGCTACATTGGATTTGGCTGAATAACAAACTGCCCCTTTATTGATATGTTAGTAAAATAGCACAAACAGCTTACATTACTCTCACGCTTCATAAAACACTGACAATTTCGTAGCACACACACAACAGGAATTCAGCACTGACCATTTCACATCTTTTGTTTGCTTTTATCCACTAACAAACATGAAATATGACCATTCTTTCTTTCTTTCCATCCCCAAAATACAGTGAAGCCTTTTGAACACAGGTTGCAATTTGGAGGAGAGATGTATGAAAGCGTGAGGTTGATTACAGCAGCTTCCAGTGCTTTCTGAAGCAAGCCAGCTTTGTTTGAACAGTAGGTTTGTTATGAACTAAACACCTGTTAAGATGCCTTGAGCAAAACATTTACTGCCAGTTATCTTCAGGGTTTGTGCATGTTTGTACGTGTGCATGTGTCTGTCAAAGATAATCTTTATTCAGAGTGTATCTGGCTTCAATGTTGCTGACTTTTATTTGGGAAACAAATGAGCTACGCTTATTCAAATTTTTTGAGAGTTAAATGAACTTTCATGTATTATTTCAGGTCCACTGCTACTTAATAATAGAAATTCAGTGCTTGAAATTAGGCCATTTTAAATGTACCCAAATCAGGACTGCCTTGATCAAATTGGGCAGTTGGCAATCCTAAAATAGGCACTCTTGTCTTGTTCTGGACATGCAAGACTGCTCTGGGATTTGTTTGTTTGCATTAGTTCAGGATTCAGGTTGGGGCGGAAGGGAGAATTGTTTTATGTATTAATTACATTGTTCGAAAGAGTGACTTAATGCCAGTTAATTTAAAAATGATAAGTTCAGTGAAAGATCTCATTAACTGCTGCAAATTGTCATCCTTCAAACTGTTAATGATGATATAAATTAATAACCGCTTGAGAGAAGATGGAAACTGAAACACAAGGAAAACCTTTGCTTGCATATAGAACCTGTCAGCTGTCATTATTGGTCTCACACCAGAAATGATGGGGTCCCAGATTGCTGCAGTCTGCAGCACCATCAGAGTCTGCTGAGCCTGTGCCCATCTCCTCCAACTGCAAGGCTGTAACTCAATTCTGGATGGGAAGGCTGGGCCTGGATTAGGGAGATGTTTGACTTCCCCACTGCTATATTACAAAAGGTGTGAATTTTTCTTCTCAAGGACCCCGTGGTTCACAAACACAAAGGATGGATTGGCCAGGAGAAGTGGTTGGCTAATGAACATAACCCTATGGCTGCATTTGCAGTTATTTTGGCACTAATGTGGTCTAGTAACAGATGCAACTGTAATTTGTGACTCATTTGCTACCCCATTACTGCTTAATGAAATCTAACATATCACATTAACAATACGGATAAACACTCATTCTTGATATGTGGCATTTGGCTGTTTTCATTACCACTGTAATTAACACTTGAAATATTATTTCAATAAATATTTAAGGTGCTTTAAAATGAGTCGTAGTAATCATGACATAGAGACAGAAAACATAAAGCAAATGTGTGGCTTCTAAGCCTGAATGTGCTCTAAGATTACACTCTTAAGGCATTATTTACAGAAATAAAATGGGATTCTAGCTCAGCAGTGCTCAGGCCCAAAATAATACTGAGAAAGCTACATTCATGTTAATGCAAAACCACTATAATTAAATACATTGTAATGCAGTAATTGCAAAGTAAGGTTCACGCTTTAATACGAACAGTAACACTTAATCATATTTTTATTCCTTATTCAAGCAAAAGGGTTCAGTGAAATCAGTATTATTATGGTACATTTGAACCTCTCTTTACTTGATATATTTATGAGACATTAGTTATTATAAGAACTGGATCTTTTTTCCCCATCTAACAGAATAATTCCAGGACAGCTGCAGAAATATATAACACAGCTAGATAATAATACATTCTTTTACTTAGAAAGGTAGCATTCATCTTAATACTTATAGCTTAATACTTATAGCTACAAATGGGAGAGTAAATTGATGAATACCTTAACATTTTTAAATCTGAATTTAATTCTGAGTGTGCAATTTATCCAAATATGTATATATCTTTAAAAAAAAGCAAAACACAAAAACCAAACATAGACATAAGATTGAGAATAAAATAGATGTAATCTAAGAAGAAAGCAAGCCTCTTAGTGAAGTAGCCTTAAATCCAAATCACTGGGCTATTCAGTCTGTAAAAAGAGCCTGAATAGTATGCAATTTGGGACTGCAGAAAGGTGGTGTTATGACCAAAAGATGGTACAACATTTGTGAGATTTATCTTACCAATCACATTTTTTGAAGTTATTAACTTTTCAAATATTTATATCTTACACATATATTAAAAAAACAACCAAACAAAAAACCTGTGTGCATGGTTAAATGCCATCTGTACTGAAATGTTCAAAACATTTGTTCCTTTTGATAAAAATGCAAATCTGGAGAACTGTTGTATCAACATATAACAGCCAATGTCTGACACGGTGAATTATCACAGCTGGAATTAAATTGTCTCTGAACAGCTGCTGGCAGCAGAGCTTTCATCAATGTTTGATTCAAATGTAGGAAAGAAATTCTACAGAAAGAAACATCATGTTGTCATTACAGATGGGGTTTGTGTTCATTATCACAAATAACACTGGAGCTAGTGCCAAATAATATTCCCTTATCTAAGCAGTCTTGCTGGGTAAAAAGAAATGGTGACCATTGTATAAATGATTCATAAAATCCTACCCTTAATTCTAACCTTCATATTTATTGTTACAAATTTCTGCTTATTTTCTCTGAGGTCACTGTTTTAGAAGTGCACAGGAGTACCTGTGACTGAGCCCCACTTAGAAAAATCGGGGCTGCCTGGTTTTCTACCCTTTCCTAATGTTGGGAAGAGCATTTATGACATGCACCCTCTAAACACCTCTTGTTCTCCATATTGCTGTGCACAGAGTAAGAGCTTGGGTTTCAAGGATGAGCAAAGGCAGTTTCTGTCTGGCCTTGGGGTCAGGATTAGTGTGTTGATGTCTTTTAACTGGTTAATTGTTGGCCCCACCTAGCAGATACATGGAGACTGGATTTCCCACACTTTCTCAAAGGAAGTGATCAAATACATCATGTCCACAGCCCAGCCAGCCTCCACCAGCCCAGCCTCTGGGTTTGTTCTGACCCCGGATTCAAAAGATTCCTTGATGTAGCACATATACTTCAGGCAACAGGGCTGGCTTTGGTTTTCTATCTCATATGAGTATTGAGAACCCAAATTAAACCATTTGTATCTATAACAAAAATTAGAACATTAGCTAGTAATGACTATTTCTAAGCTTGCTTTCAAAGTGTACACCTACTGTGCCTTTTATTTGTTTCCTTCTGTTCATAATTTTTTTCCATACATAAAGCAGATTTGTTTCTATTGACATGCTATGTAAGTAACAGCCTTATGGACAGCTAAATTGACTAGTAATGGAGAGCTGTCAGGTTATTTTCTTTCTCATTAAAGTCTTTATTTTGTGCTCCATAAAACACACAGAAATTCAGCACTTCACTCTTCATCCATTCAAAGTCTGTTAAATTATCACCGCAAACAGCAGAATATGAGCATAGACAAAAAATAAAAACATCTACCTCATTTGCAGCAAGAAATGCATTATTTGCCTCTGCCATGTTCATGTAGTTGTTATTGTTTCCAAACTGAAAGAAAAATAAATATTTGGATTTAATGTATGCCATGATAAACTATTCTTTACCCCACCACTGGCATAGAAAAGGTTGGGGGAAGAAAACAAAAACAACAAAATCAAAACAACAAACAGATAAAAATATATTCTTTGAAGTCAGAACTCAATTGGATTCAACAACAATAACATCATCATCATCATCATCATCATTATTATACATATTCTGCATCCCCCAGTCTTTACAAGGAAGATATTCATGTGTATCTCTCCAATTTTTTTTTGTCCATGCAGCAAAGTCACCCCAGAGACCTAAAGGTGGCTTTGGAGATTAAGAATCTGTTAGGAAGAGGCCCCCAGGGAAGACATTTCTACTCTACTACATGTATTTTGATGCATATTTTAACATTTCTGCCAGTGATCCTGACCCAGAGGAGTGCTGCAGCCAGAAGTAGCTGCTGTGTTCCTGCTCCAAGCACACCTCGCTCCAAAGAGCTGAAGGCCAGTAAGGGGAAGAATGAGAATCTGCAATGCTGTTCCTGAAGTCCCATTCTTTCCACAAAATTGAAAAGCCAAACGATCCCCCTTTGTTTATCTTTCACTCCAGCGGACCTTCCATTCTCCCAGTGAACATTAACACCAGAACATTTTGCAAATCAGAGAAACTCTGACACTGAGACCCTGAGATGTGGCCAGTGCCCCTTGCTCCCACTGAGGAGCAGCTCTCATTCCACATGCCAGTGATCACAAGGGATTTCCTTCAATGCCAGTCATTTCCTCCAAGTTCCCCAGTATGAGCATTTGTTGAGGAAGATAGGTACTTTTACTTCTACAGACCGAACACCGACAAGAAAAAGAATTATCAGCATAATACCGTGCCTTATGCCCTTGAGCAGCACCTCCAAAGGTATGTAGGCTGGTAACCAGCCCTGCACATGTTCCCAGAGCAGGGAGGCACCCAGAGTCTTTCCTTCAAGGAACAGACCTCAGGCATGTCAGGCACCTACAGTAAGACAGGCAATCCACATGTGCACCTTGCCCCTCCCAGGCACAGAGCGCAGAGCAAGGCAGATGATAAGGGAGGGAAAAGCCCCCATGCTGTCCCTGCCACATCACTGCTGCTAAAGCCACGCTGAGAATTCCTCCCCTGACTCCCATTTTCTAGTTTGGTAAAACAAAGATTTTTAGGAAAGCTTTGTTTTGTTTCATCTTGCCAGATCTTGGTGGACCTGCACCCCCCTCCTCAGCCCCACAACAGCCAACACTCTCAACAGCAGCACAAGCTCTGCAACCAGTGTGTGGGGATGGGGGACCAAGCACTTGTACAGCTTGTTCTTTCCAAGCAAGAAACTCTGCTGTGCTTTCAGAGCAGCTGAACCTGTCCTGAAAGGAAAACCACTTTGCTTCAGCTCAATTTGCTACAGCTGCACTCAGTGCCTGACTGCTTTTAGCAGTGAAATGTTTCAGACTCTCCAGTTTCTCACTGGAAGGACCAGTGATCCTTTCAAGAAAGGCTCTTTCCCTGAAAACTCAAACATTCACTTCTGGCAATAAGACAAAGTTAAAAGGAAATTAAAAAAAAAAAAAACAAACCAAGAAAAAAAAAGAATTGGAGCCTTGTGTACCTGATGAATTGTCAGATTGACTAAACAGGACATCAACTAAATTAGGAGACACTCATAGGGAGGGAAGGAATACAAAATGAGATTCTTCATTCTCAAGTAACAAATTCCATTTGTGTACTTATCATTCTGAATCTTTCAACCTATAACACATGTTAAGCAACAGAGGCCTTAGCACAATATGTAGGCTGCCTCATAGCTATTAAAACTCTGTTATCCCCAGCTATGCAGATACTCAAATAATGTCATCCATTTTTTAAAAGCCCAGATGTCACCCATGTTTGGAGATTAAAAAATTCAAGTAAAATTGCACATTCAAATGACTGTTTTGGCACATAGGGATGTGTGTGTGGATTTGTTGCACAAAGACACTTCTTCAGCTCAACAGTGCGATCGACAGGATAGAATTTTTCATGTCACTTCATGGCAAACTAAGAATGATTTACATGAAAAACTCAAAAGGCTCAAACAGAGCTGTTCTTTCTACAGTAACAAAAAAAAAAAAAAGTAGAAATCAAGTTTTCAAAGGATACCTAAGGCAAAGGTACTTTGGCAAGCATTACTCTAACACTGGATGAGTCAGTGGGGACAAACCCTACCCTACTTTAATGGCCCTAGCATTCTAAGGGCTCCAGTGCCCCAAAACAGAAAAGTAGCTGATTTTTTCCTTGAAGAGTAAAATTCTACATTGTTTTGATGGACATATGTTGCTCACAGCACAGCTACTGCTTTCTGATTGCCAGGGTGGTTTTCTTTTTTGTTTTATTAAAGTAAAACAAAGGGGAGAGTGACAATTCAATTTTCCATTTTATTAAGACTGTGGAAGCAAATGATGTAACAAAAAATGTCAAAGCTAAAAGTTACAGGTACATATCCTTCAAGTCATTCTGTTCTTAGGCTATAATATTTAAGACCCCATTGTGTATGACTCAGGCAATGATGTTAGAAACTGGAGTATTTCAGCTTTTGTTAGTTATGTTATGGATCACAACTAATATTCTTCACATTTATTTTTAGTCTCTCAACGAGAAATCTGTTGAAGGCACATAGCAATTATCAGTGAATATTTCTAAGATTAAACTTCCATATTATCTAATGGTACCTATAACAACAAAAGAAAATAAAATGGTTATTATCTTAAGGACCTAAACAATTCAAAAAACAAATTAAGCTTAGAGTGAAATAAGAACTGGGTTAGAAATCCTCTTCTGAACAGTTAGTCTGCGAATGTAATTACTGAAGAAACTACAGCTAATCAGCTGTGAATTGTATCCATTAATTAGTATTTGCCCTGGAGAAATAAGAAAAATCAGTAACAATGTTAACACTGCAATGCACTGATGAGTACTGAAACACAGGGCCCTCAGCATTTAGTCAAGCAGGTGGCTCCAATGGTCCAAGTAATTTAAAAAGCTCTCACCTGAAGTGCAGAGCTGGAATTACAAAGCACTTCTTGCATATCTTTGTATCTATATAAGGCTATAATTAATGGCTTTTAATTTAGAAACACTTTGTGATCAGCTGGGAACAGTTATAAATCATTCTAAATAGAACAACGGGTTCTTGCCTATTTTAGTAAAATATTTTTTTGTGAAAAGACTCTTGTTGCCAGCAATATTTTTCTCTGTTTATTTTCTTAAGGATCCCTTGTTCTGACTCCTCATGAACAGCTCAGAGCATTGCTATGGTTGCCAGCAGGGATCCAAATTAAAGGGCAGACCCAGCAATTTGGCCAGCCCAGGCAGACTCCCGGGGCTCCCACCTGTTGGGTGTCCCTGGGACAGAAGAACAGTAAGATGCACACCTAGTCCAGCTGCCTCTGTTTGGGATGGAGTTGGGATGCTTTGCAAAGAACTTTGCCAGAGCAATCAGCAAGGTTTTGGTTGAACTTTTTCATCTAAATACTCAGAGCTCCCTTGCTCTGTAACTAGGAAAGAGTAAAATGTCTCCAGCTTCCTTTGGCAATACACACCATTGCATTACCATGTTTTCATTTGATTTCAGTTCAGCTCTCTCTTCAGTTTTGATGAACACATTAAGTGGGAGTACCCAGCTGACTGTCACCACCAACCCATGGAAACCACAGGCATCTGGCCATTTCAGGAAATGAACTGCACACAAACAAAGCCTCTTCTGAACTTGCTGTGAATCACAGCTTCCATGCTTCATGCAAATCACTGCATTAAAACCACAACAGTTCAGTCCCCTGCTCTTGTATTTTGGAAGGGCACCTGAATCTTGGCACAGCTGAAATCCCTCTGGACAGACAGGAAGACTGGAATGAGACTGGATGCTTGGTTTACTAACACTTTGTATAAAGCATGTCCAGAAAACTCATTCATTCTAAAATAGCTGGTTGGAGCTCTTCTCTTCTCTTTGACTGCCAGACCTGAAGCCAAACACCTGCTCTTACTCAGCTCCTCTAGCAAGGCTGTATGTTTGTAATGCAAGGGGGAAACTCACACCTCTCCCTCCTCACCACATGCCCTAATGAAGCACAAATCAACTCCTGCCCAGCACTGGGATATAAAAACTGTATCACTGCCACTCCTCTACCAAGTGTGTGTTCTTAGACCAAACCTCTGGGGCCAAATGTTGGGCTATTTGTTTGTAATCAAGGGATAAGGCACTTGGAACTGGCACAGCACAATGCAATTTGGGTTTTCAAACCACCCTTTGTACTCACCAGAGCTTAAAAATTGGTTGGTTATGAAACTGAGACTAATGAGCAGTTGTTTTAAGGCAGAATGCTGATATGATGAATGCCACAGAAAACCCTTGGCAGCTTGGGATAAAAATCAGTGATTAAATGTCCCCTGAGTCTGAATTCCAACTAAAAAAGTCTTCAGAAAATCTCAAATGTTGAATTGTGGCCACTCTCTGGGCTCTTGGCAACTGTGATTGACTCATCATAGCAAGAGATAAAACAGACAAAAGAGAATTTCACTCCACAAAACTATAATAATTTAAAAAAAGCTTCAAGATTGAAGCAAATAACATTTGAATATGTTATTATTATGGACACAAAGAATAACATTGTGAACTTATAAAAGTTAATCAGAATTTGGCTACTGATTTTCATGGAGAAATCATTTTACTTACAATGTTCAGTCATTAGTATTTTTCACAACCTGTCTTTAAATTGACTGACTTGTGGTGCAATTCTAATCTGAAAAATGTTAGAACTCACATCCAGCTACTCATTTGCTCAAGAAGTCAAATACAGAAATGCATAAGCTACATAAAACCACACATAAAGGAGCAGAGACTTTTATCTGAGCATCTCAACAGAACAAAATTGAATGTTTAAAAAATAATATTTTTACGCTCAAAAAGAAAATTTAATTCAGCAGGCAATTTTTTTAAATATGCCAAAAAATTATTTTTACAATACTGATGTTTAATAGTGCAACCTCAAGGAAGAAGCACCATTGGAAAGATTATTATTCCAGCACAGGATAACAACAAAACTATGAAATGCGAATAAATGTCCCAAATGAAAAACTTAAAATATATGCAGAACAGGAATGAAACACATTTTATCATCTACTCATAGCTAATCCATCAACTTAAATTTTGCCTTAAAGGAATGACTGCAATTCTATACTCAAAGAAAGACTACATATCATTTATCTGAGAATAAATAACAAAAATGTATAGTTATGACAGAATCCACTCCCTGCTGCCTTTTTTTTTTTTAATTAAAGAAAACCTTATTCCAACCCTTACTGGAAAATAGAATTTGGACTTAATTATCATGACATCAGCCATCCCTTCATAATTCTGGATTAATGTCTAGTCAAAATACACATTTAAAGCTTGTCAGGATAGTATTTCTAGTCAAAATTCTCACTGCCTGTAGAACAAGCTCTAACCAGTTCTGTCACAACACTACATATCCTCTTGTGTACGTATTTAGGCAAATTCTATTATTTCTGATGCCAATTTACTGCTTATGGAAAATGGCATCCTCAAATGATCACACTTAGAGTATTTCTGCAGTAAAATTAGAAGCCCTGTTTTTTAAAATATAGCTATTACTAAGATAATTCTTTTATGGTGTGAGCATACTTGTGGTTTTCAAATATCAACTAGGACAAATATATATTATGGCAAGAATCTCAATTTTATCCTCATATTTGGCAAATTAATTCCTCTGAGGTTACACTACCCTTATGAGTAAAATGAAAGATAACAATCCCAAACGATGTAATTACAGACCAAAACTAAATTACTTTGCAGGTCTAAGTACTGTATCTTAATAATTTCACCAGAGAACATCTTCACTGCATTTGGGCAGATTTGATTTTGCTGCCTGACCAATAATTACAGCTCTGGCAAATACAATGTCTGATAAGGACATCAATTAAGAATGAGCATTGTGTTATTTAAAAAAAAAAAATTCATCATGTTCACAGCCTGTCTGATTGAATGAAATGCCAAATTAAATTAATGGAGATTGCTAAGTCTAGCTGGCTGGTGGGGAACCATGCAGAAAGTGGGACAGCATAGACAATAAACTGTCTGTAATTAAAAGATGAGAAGCTGGACTAATGCTACTTCAGCCTGATTATTCCAAACAAAACAATATACACTAAAATTATTCTGGCAGAAGTAGAAGGAGTGGGAGGAGGGCTGGGACAGGAGACTTTTTCTTTTAAATAGTATTAACTATCACCATCTATGAACAGCAGTGTCCTCCCCAGATGTATTAAATTAAAGACTGAGGGTGTTCTCATCAGAAAACACAATTTATTTTCTCAATGAACATAAAAAAACATACAAGAATTCTCCAATCCTTTCTGTTCTAGATGGATATGCAGCTAATCTCTGTAGAAGCTTTACTCCTAAGTTATTATGTGTTCACAGGAGGAGCAGGGAGTTCTTTTCAGCAAGTCATTCACAGAAGTTTCAATATTTTAGAAGCAGTAGATGGTATCCATATTATTTTATAAAATACAAGTATTCTATTTTGATTTGGCTGCTAGAAAAAATGAGGCAGAATGTTGAGAGGTGCCACAGCAGCAACGTTGTTAGGTATTCATATCATTCTAAGTGAATGAAGCATTGTTTTAACCCTTGCAAATGAAGAAGAAATTTTACCTCAGGATGAATGCAAAATGGTAGCCTTGATTTTGACATTACATCAGTACCCACAGAAATACTGGGACTCACTCCTCTGGCAGGATGCCAACCATTCACCACAGCCAGCAGGCAGCTCTAGGAGGGAATGGGTTGAGTCACTGAGCATGAAGGAGATGGAGAGTTGGACCAGATGCAGGCAGAAGACATTTGGGTCAGCCTCTGAGTACGTCAGGAAGCACAAAAGATATCCCAGTTCATCTGAGAGCAAACTGCTCTGTGTGTGTACACACAAGGGTAGGGACAGTGCTTCTGTCAGCAACAGACATTTTCATGGAATACTGGACCACCAGGTAACATGTGCTATAGATGCCAAGTTTATACTTGGGACTTTCCATTCATAATTTCAGAAAAATTTAAGATTAATTTTTATAGAATATTACAGTAACAATCTGCTTTCTTAGACAGATTACAGTGTTTTCTTATTTTCAGTAGTTCATGTCTTCTGGAAGAGGGTTAATTTTCTGCTAGGTTCTGCCTAGGAATCTGCTAGGACATGTCTTCATGGACTTGTGAAGAGCCACCCAGGAAGTGTCATCCTTGGTGACTTTGGCCACCAGAACCTGCTGCACAGCAGTTGTTTCTCTCCATTTCTTCCCCATCAGGATTCTCTATCACACAGGATCCTGCAATGAGCTGGAGGGAATGCAGGCCCTGTAGAGAACCACAGGAGTTCCTACAGGGGATTTCATGCCAGAAAGCTGCATTTGCTTACAGCCACATCACTGATGATCAACAAGCCAACAGACAGGAGCACAAAAGTTTAAAGTATGAAATACCCATCTTTGCTGTCACATTCTCAATCCTGAGTTTTAGAAAAATGAATAATCTCATTAGTGCTTCATTAATTATTGAATCTGTTCATAAATATGTGTAAAAACATACATGTGATGGTCTTTTGATATTTAAAATCTTTAAGCTTTTAATTCAGGGGCCCATTTAGATTCCAATTTTTGAGTCTCAAACATCTGCCACACTAATTATTATATATATATATCCTTATATAAGTGAGGCTATGCCTGAATACATATGTACACATATACATTCTCTAACTCTGCTCTGAGCCAAAAAAATTCTCAGTGGGATAAAATACTTGAGTAAGATCCGAAAGAAAAATAGACATTTATTTTTTTTTTTATATACTTTCAATATCCATCAGACACACTGTTTGCAGATAGTACAGATTTAAAATTTTTGGAAAGCAATTAGAATGGAAACACTTGAAGTTACTTTAAAAGCTTTCAGCCAGCAAATAAAAACTTTGACAATAACAATAAAAAGCACTGACTTAATCTCTGTGATTCCAGCCAAACACTTTAATATGAACTCCTTCAGTGAATTCCACAGCCAAAAACTGTAACTGAATAATATTTTGCTAAGTGTGATACTGAACAAGTCTTAGGAACAGTAGAGAAAGGAATATTTAATGGTCTCATGTTAGACATTTTCAGATCTTTTAAGAAGGACTCATTCTATAAATGTTTTTATATGCAAGAACTAACTTTGTATAAATATGCACAGTATTATTCTTCTGACTGACAGTCAAGGCAATTCAATATATGCCAGAATTTTAATGCTACTTATTCCATATTTCAATGGATGCATATTTAAAAATGGTTTAAAGACCAGTCCTGGTCCTAATATTTATATAAGATTAAAGTGTTACAAAATTAGTCTGGATCTTGATAGTGCTCTCCAAGACAAACAAACCAACAATTTTGCTGTTGCATGTTCAAAGAGCTTCAATTTCCTATTTTGACTCTTTGTAGACAAAAATGTCTGTCCACAGTCTGTGCAGCCCTGCATTCAAAGGTAATAAAATGGACAAGGAAACATAATTCTGGGTATACTGCTGTGTCTTCCTACATATGCTAAGACTACTTCTCCTCTGTACAAAGATAATACAAATATCAAACTGAGACCAACCCACTGGGTTTCACTGGTTTCATTAAAAAGACCTTACAAGATCTACAGATGTTACTTCCCATAGTTCTGAAGTACATTCCCTATTATCACACCCTGTTGTTGCCTGAAGCTTGAAACACAGAAAGATACCAGATGTTAAGATATTCAGTTATAAAGCCAAGGAGAGGCCACTGTAGTCTAAGCCTTTGTTTAAAAATATATGAATATTTAAAGAATTTAAAGAACGTGTTTTCTTGCTTTGCTTTCTAACCTAGATGTGTTTGCAGTGATGAACGGCAAAATTATTTTCCCAACCACTCTCATGAGCACATACTTGTTGCTACAATAAACCAGATTAGGCATAAATGTCACAGAAGGGAAATATTGCTAAAATGGAAAAAGAACTTACTTCTATTGCTCCTGCTTGTCTGCATTTTTCTACAACTTTGTAGCAATTTTGATTCCACATGAGCAAAGGACTTCTCACACGTGCAGTTTTCATGTCACCCATTTGATGTATGTATTTTCCATTACTCTAAACAGCTGAAATTCTACAGAAGATTTCATTTCTGATGACATCTGAGGACATATGGCAGTTACAATATGCTCTTTTTACACAGCTGCTCTAAAGAACGACGCAGGGCTAAAGCACAACTGAGCTTTTCCATGGTCCTGTGAGGAGATGGAAACGGCTCTTTGCTCCATGACACGTACCAAATGGAGATGGACAGCTTCTCAGAACGGCCTCCAACACACCCACAAAATAATTTGAAAAAAGGACCCAAACCTGTGGCCATGATGGTGGGGCTGCCCCACCTATCTGGTCCCACAGTGGTTGCAACAGGAACACTGGTGCCATGCAGCCCTGGTGCCATGGAGCTCTGGTGACATGGAACCCTGGTGACATGGAGCTCTGGTGACATGGAACCCTGGTGCCATGGAGCCCTGGTGACATGGAGCTCTGGTGACATGGAACCCTGGTGACTTGGAGCTCTGGTGACATGGAGCTCTGGTGACATGGAACCCTGGTGACATGGAGCTCTGGTGACATGGAACCCTGGTGACATGGAACCCTGGTGCCATGGAGCCCTGGTGACATGGAGCTCTGGTGACATGGAACCCTGGTGACATGGAACCCTGGTGACATGGAGCTCTGGTGACATGGAACCCTGGTGACATGGAACCCTGGTGCCATGGAGCCCTGGTGACATGGAGCTCTGGTGACATGGAACCCTGGTGACATGGAGCTCTGGTGACATGGAGCTCTGGTGCCATGGAACCCTGGTGACATGGAGCTCTGGTGACATGGAACCCTGGTGCCATGCAGCCCTGGTGCCATGGAGCTCTGGTGACATGGAGCTCTGGTGACATGGAGCTCTGGTGACATGGAACCCTGGTGACACGGAGCCCCAGCTCCCCTCCCAACATCTGAGCACACCTTTACTCCCAGCACTTCAACTGCTGCAAGGGACATTCTTATAGGGAGTTTTGTTTGGTTGGGTTTTTCCAGGAGGTAAATGCATAAACACTGAACTGGTTTTGCCATATGAACATTTCTGGTTCACTTCCCCCTTTGAGGCATTTAATTCATACAATCAAGCTGTTAATCATGTCTACCCCCCTTTATTTTATATAAACTGTCTAAGCATTGAACCTAAGCATTTCTTAGCATAATGACAGCATTTTATACTTAGGATCCCAAGAAATACTTTTACTTCACTATATTCAAGATTACTGTAACATTTTCGCACACGAATTTAAAGTGATGTGATTATACTGCAATTGGGGCTGTAAGGAGCTTTTCTTACAATCTTATATCAAATTTCACTCACTTCAGTGAAAATTGTGAATTCCATTCTAGACTGTGAATCAGCTCTACTACACTAGCAAATTATATCAAGTTTTAAATGTAAAATTGATACAGAAAGGGTGAAGCAGATGTAGACATTTTATAATAATCATAATGGAGGATCAGTCAAGATACCTTCAGTCTAAAATCAGTACATGCATAAAATCTTAAATATCTCAACTCTCAGCCATGTTGATACCATGAGCTCCTGCATTTTTTAATGAAATTAAATACTTTCCACTTTAGATGCACTAATCATAACCAAATAGATAAATAGCATTTTTTAAAGTCTCCATTAACTCTACTTCACCATGTGCAAGGCTGTACAAAGCAAATTTATTGCAAAGACAGCCTGTGGGATGTAACTACTCTTATTAATCAATACTCCAAGGAGAAACTGGGGAAAGCCACTCAGAAATGCCCCAACCCCAGCACCAGAGCTGGTGTCAGTCACCTCAAATGTTCCTCAGGTGATGACATTTTTCAGTTTGGAAACCTTACATGTGATAGTACAACACAGATCACAGATGTATTTTGTAAACAGGCACGTAACACATCACTTCCTCCTGTTCCTTTATTTCAGTCCTCCTGAAACCTGGAGGATTTCTCCACTATTTTTAGTTGGGGCATCATTACAAGTCCCACAGTAGGGAGGTCTCTGGAGAGTCTTCAGCAGCACCTGACTTTATTTAAACATTCAAGATGGAATTGGATGCAACACTCTGAAATAACAGTACAGGAGAATTAAATTTAAGAGTGGAATAATCCCTCATGGTGGTTTGTATTCCTAATTTATGCCACAGAGACTAATCAGGCTTAATTTATCTATCTTTAGCTTCCCACTGTTTCATTCCAACCTAAAGGCAACATCTTGGGCAGCAGAAACTCTATTTTGTAGGTGAGTAACCTACTTTAATTGCATTTTCATCCATTACTACAGTGTAGAATTTTCTTCACTTAACTGGGTCACTGTGTTTCTTCTTGAAAGTGGGCATAGAAATTACTTCTGATATTGATTGCACCCCCTGAGGTTCAGCTGTGAGTTGAGGACACACAAAGGGTACACAGCAAATTCCATTTATGACAAATGAAATTAATAAAGTCTCAGTCAAACCTTTATATTAGGAAAATCCAGATGTTAAAATATGGATGCTTTCTCTATAAAGCATCTCACACATGAAGGGCTGGAAATGCCTGGCACCATCACAAAACCAGGCTCTCAAGTCTTCAGGTGATCTTCAACATTGGGGTGTCAAAATACCAATGAGTAATAAGTGTTAGAATTAAGTGCATATTAAAAAGCACATCAGCAATTCCTTCTCATAATTTTCAGATGCCATAGAGAAACCAAAGTTTTTAAATATAAAAGTAAAAATGGTAATAAAAGCTCACTTGAAGAGTCAAGTACTACCCTTCATGTCTTGATGTAAGCAAGCACAAGCTTTGATACATGCAAATTCTTGCATTTCTTTTCTTGAAGTATGAGAGACACCAGATCCTAGTGGCATTTCTGCTGCCAAGCTGTTCCACAGCTCCCAACTCACACTCTGAATATATTCTCCTACTTTAGTGGACTGAGATAATTCAGTCTCATGCTATTCATATCAAAGATGTGCAAGAAGTTGAACACTTCTTAGTTGAATTTAAAATTATCAGATGTAGCTTTAGCATGAATTCAAAGTAGATGCATGAATTGTAATCATAATTGGTAGATGTATAAAAGCTGTAATCTCTTCATGAACTTTCTTTGTGTAAATGTTAGAAACTGTGCAACATATTCCTAGAGATACCTGTTAATTCCAAGCCAGGTTGGTAACTGGATGTCAAATCAGAAAAGTCACAAGCTTATATACATGTAGAACTCTTTTCCTTTGTCAGCTGATGACATGACCTGAGCTCTACCAAAAACATTTCTTTGGGTGTCTCTAAGAGAGTATTTTTGATAGAGACAGAAGCCACTCTGACAGAACCAAGTAATACTTTGCAGCATAACCACTTGCTTCTGGCAGGCAGGTGCCTGCCACAACTAACTGCAAACACCTGGGAGTTCTCTCAATTTTATTTTATATCTTGAACCCTACCATTCCTTCCCACTTTTAGAATGGAAAATTCCCCAGAGATCAGAAATCTCTGGGCACTAGAAGTGAGTCCTGGAGTCAGGGCACCCTCACAAAAAATCAGAGTTTTGTTTCCCAAACACTCAGGGCTACAGCTGGTTCATTACTATATTATGTTTTGGATCACACAATAACTTCAGCCAAGTTTTACAGCACAGACATTGTGGTGCTTCTGTGATATCAAAGCTGTGTGAAGGTTCAGAACTTCAAATCCCACGTCCAGTTCTAGTGAGCCAATGAAAGGATGAAAAACCATGCAAGGGAGCACCAAACATGCAAATGGCTCTGCCTGCTCACAGAGAGAACAAATCACAGGAAATCCATTCAGCTGGTTGCTCATCACCTGCCAAACTGGGAGGAGTTTGCTCTGCCATAAAGTTTCTCAGTCACTTTTTCTACCTGAATTGGGAAATGCTGCACAGTATTAGTGTTAATGTAAGGCAGGAACAGGGCAAAAGCACATGATGTTCTGGCAGATTTTTGCTACCAAAAGAGGAAAATACTAACAAAGGGTGAGAAAAATAACTAATGTGTCAGTTAAAAATAAAAGGTATTATAAATAACTGCTTTCTCTTCATTTGTAAAAGCATCTAGAACAGTTTCTGATAAAGAAAAATAACTGTCCAGTGATTTTAAATTTAGAAAATCCCGAAACAAAGCCATCCTCACACTAATGGTTTTGCCTGTAATTGCTTGCCTGATGTGTCTTGGAATTATAGCAGTTTTCTAGTGAAAGAGATTTCCTTTTTTAAATCAAAACAAAGTTGCTCAACTGTATTTTCAAAACTGGTGAAGAACAATAAATGAATTTTAATGGAAGAAGTGAGTTTTCAATTAAATATACATAGTATGGTTTGAAGAGGAATAAAAAGATATACAAGTGTATGAATGCAAGTACTGGGTACTAGGAGGCAGAGAAAGTGTGGAATAAAGACCCATAGAAAAGTACAGTAAGACAATGATTAGCAGAGCAGGATAATAAAATTAGCTTATCAGATAGATAAGGAAAAGATAAACTGAAACACATAAGAGATTAAAGTGAGATTAAAAATAACTTTTGAAGAAAGATTAACACAGAAAAGAAAAATGTTCAAAATTTAATGAAAAATATTTATATTTTGTAATACCTTGTAAAGCATGATTTTGAGAACATCTAATAACAATTCCAAGGACACATTTTTACACACATGTTAATATAAATGCCATTTTTTCATATTTTGAAAAAATGGACAGCAAATATGAAATTTAAATTAATCTCATAATTCCAGACCACCAAAGAGGTCTCTTTCTTTTGTCCCCCACACAATCTCACAGTTTTTCCTTCTCCAGCACATGAACAGTTGCCCATGCCCAAGTTCACAGACAGCCATGGGAAATTCTGGGTAACATGCTGCATGACCCTTCTCACATTTCCACAGGGGACCTCCCTTAGCACCACCCAGAGCAGCAAGGACAGAGTCCAAGGGACACAGCAAACTCTTCAGTGCTGTAACCTCACCTTTGTCCAGCCTTACAGACAAAGCACTGACTGTAAGAAACCCCTCTGCTTCTGTGTGCACACCACAGCCCCAAACCCTCACACCTCTCATCAAATCAACATTCAAACAATAATTTGTATAAGAATTACCCAGGAAAAACCAGAAGCCTGCTGTGGTATTTGCCAAGGATACAAACACTGAAGGGTTATTTGCCAGCATAAATCAGGCTGTGCCATTTGATTCAGATGGTGGTGCTGGTTTTGTGCCATATTCCAGTAAATGGAGTATCAGCTCTAGCTAAAATAAGTACTATAAAAAAATAAAAGGTTTATCCATTTTCATGTCAACATATAACTATATCATGTTCTGAGACAAGGAAAAAGGTTTTGCATTTTGTTACACCATGCATGTGTGAAAAGGAGCTAAGGAGTATAAACCCTTCACCATTATCAATTGTAAATTTCTACCATGTTCACTCTTCCTATGTTTTCCTTCATAAACATAAATTTAGGGAAATTCAGGCCCATTTCCAGTCTGTTCCTCCCCTCAGAAGCACAGCCCCTGCCACTGGCTCAGTAATCCCTGTTTGCTTCAAAGATATGGAATTGTGTTCAGCTTGAGAATATCACAACCCTTCAACTTCATTAATAGATTTGTTTATTATCAAAATCCTTAAGTGACACTTTCACCCAGTCCCCAGGCCAGGAGTTCCTGGGTCATCTGAGCAGAATCATCAACATTTAGAATGGCCATCATCCACAAAGAAAGAGATTCACAGCATTTCCTGCTTCCAAAAAAAGGTTCTATGCCACGTAACAAGAAAATGGTTATTTCAGCAGCACTGGGAACCAAACTAAAAAACATTCCAGTGACTCAAACTCCTGATGCCAGCACTGCCACCAGCAGAAATGATGCTAAGTGACCTCAAGTGCCAGAGAATATCTCAGCGTGCATCATGCTTCAAACCTCCACCCACCTGCTTATTCAGTTATTTGCTCTAAAACTCAGTACACCTTTGCTTATGCTGACACAACTTATTTCAGGCCCCACTGCAAAAAATGAAACACAAAATTTGGGGAGGTAAATGCAATTTAAGATTCTTTTTCACCTGGGGCAGAAATGAAGAGTAGATGAAGGAATGCATTGAACTAACAGCAGTGACAAACATGGCACACTGTGAAACCACACATTTATTCACCAGTAGAAATGGTAAAATTTTAAGTATTCATCTCACTGCCATCAGGGGACTTTTTTAAAAAGTCAGCTTTTACACTGAGGCTGAATCATTAGAGAGATGGCCCAGAAGGGACATGCTGGACGTGCAAATCTGACTTACTGAAGTACATCAAAAATTCTGTGTACAACTGAGCATTGAGTAAGGAAAAAGAAATGCACATGACCAAATGGAAGAAGTGATTATTAAGATTTATATAACCTCTAGATAAATTATACTTTGCTGCCATGCACTAGCAAGAGGCTTACAGGACAGAAGCAGGATTAGTTCAGGACAAGGGAAATTATTCATGTAACAGTTAAAGCTTAAGAAAAGAGATCTGCCTTATATCAAGTTGAGGTTTCAGATAGGAGACTGCATTATAACAGGTTATAGTTGCAAAAATAATTTTGATTGGCATATCTTTTGTACTAACTACTGCTTGGAACCCACCCAGAATACGCAGCATATTATAAACTGTTAAGGAAATATATCTGTCCATTGTTCAATATTTACAATGTGCTTTATTTTGTAAATATAAGACCTGTCAGAAAAACTGGAGAGTATTAAAAATAGTTCTGATTAAAAAGAATGCCCCTTTTTCCTATAAAAAGAAGCATTTCACTAACAGTAGTTCATAATTTTGTTCAAAAACGTTCACAGTGGCGCTAAACAAACTTTCAATGAGGAAAATTTGATTGCTTTGTTCAGCTGCTCACACAGATTTCTATCTGTACTTATTTGCATATTTCTGAATATTCTCTTACAAGCCCACACCACTTTTGTTAGCAAAATCAATTTTCTGTTGGACAAAAAGTGAGATTTGCTCTAAAGATTTCAAGCTTTTAAATAAACATGAACTTAATGGTGTAAAGAGCTCTCCTTTAAAGAAAAGATTCTTGCTGTTTGGAAAGAAAAGAATTCTTTGCATTCGCAGGTATCAATTGACAGCAACAGATTTTTACATGAAGAGAGAAAAATATACAAAAAGAGCTGCAATGTAATTATGTAGCTGTAACAGACTGATGCTAAGTTTCATTTTTAAAGAATGCATGTCCATATACAAAACATTAAAAATATTAAACTCTGATATAAAAGCTTTATTATTAGCTTTATTATTGATTTTCCAAAGCTCAAAGAATACTTATGATTATGAAATTGTATCCTCTGCATCTGAAGAGAAGGATTGTTCTAAAATCCAGCAGTTCTGCAGAATCCTCAGCAAACACCAAGCAAACACAATTTTTTCTAGGTCTCTTCAGCTCTGCTAATAGTTATTGTTTGCACAACTGTAACTAAGTACATTACCTACTAGTTGTTCAATCTATATAAATTTAAGAAACACACATTGCCAAGGAGTGACTCATATATCAGTCTATTATATGCTACAGAGCTGACTGTATTAAACAAATCACTTTCCCTACAGCTGAAGAATAGAAGCTATATACAGAGCAGAGGTTATTGTCTAATTTAAATCTTGGCTCCTTTCCCAGAGCTGTACAAGATTCCAATTTGTGGAAATGTTACTCTCTGCTACTGCCAGAAAGGCTACAGAAAATGGTATTGGGTGCCTTCCAGAAATATGTCTGCAAAATGCCAATCAACAAGTCACTAAAGATTAACAGTATGACTGTACCAAATTAATTTAAATTATAGAAACATATGGCTAGGATGTTTGCACTGCACTTAACACAACACCTGCTTCACAAACAGCTAAGTTTTCTTCCACAGTATAAAATAATATATGTCAAACACCTTGAACCCAATTCCTATAAACGGAAAAAAAAAAAAGTTCATAAGCAGTAAGCACAGCACACCACTATCAGCTACAAGCCACCATTTTGTAGTGGTTAAATCCCTTATTTATTTTAAATTCTACGCCAACCCACACCAGGTAGTCTTTTCTCATCATAGAGAAAGTAATTAGCAACAACAGAAATTAAGAAAAAAAAGATGACAGAAATAATCATCTTTATATTCCCTTTTAGAAAGCAAATATTTTAAGTTGATTTTGCTAGAGTACTTCCAGACTTATAACAGTCCTTCAAATACAGTGTTATTGTGCCTTCTCTCTCCCCCTCATTGACATTCTTAAGCAAAAGCCTCTCCTGAAAGGCTCTATAGCTCACAGAAAGTTAAAAGAGTAACAATCACAACCAAAAGTTAAATATTTTGTATTTCCTCAATGTGTTTTTTCCATTTTTTTAAAAATTCCTCAATATATATGATCATGTCATCAAATAAATATTTTTTTAAAAAAATCTGTGGCAGTCTCAGAAATATTTACACATTAGGGTATGCCATATTTCAGCTGAAGAAGAAGGGAGCTGTTTTATGTTTCTCTCCACTGCTTTTCTATTATTGCCTAGCTAATGGAAATACATCAAACAAATGTTCTACAAGAGCAATAAATATTAAAGTTGACCTATCCATCTGGAAGAAATGAGAACAATACTGCTCACTTTTAGCCCAAATATGACACTGATAAATGAAGCTGTGAGATTCCATCACACTTTCAGCAACCTGGGCTAAGCGCCCACCACGTGATTCTTGTACCAGCAATTTTCTCCATTCATCTTCATTAGGCAGTCACTTGACCTGCCTCCTAACATCCCTGTCAGATCTGAACCTTTAGGGGGCTGCTTGGAGTTTTTAACAACACACTCTAAAAGCTTTACTCCCTTTTGGAGGAAAAAAAAAAACCCTCAGATGAACACAAAAGAATATATGAGCCATTTATTCTGGAGAGAGAACCATGAGCTGCTTGTCACAAGTAAAGCAGGAGGACACAGCACTGAATGTGTGATTGGCTGTTGTGTCCTTGCAGCCCAGAACCAAACCACAGCCTGGCAGGGAGCACATGGGCAAACCATCACCCTTTCAGCCATCAGAACACAATTACATGCTGAAATCTGAATGTGTGTAACCTCGTGCCACAAACAGAACATCCTTCACTTCCTCCCTCCATCGCTGCTTGAAGAAAGCTGGAACAGGCAGCCAGAACATGCTTTACCCAGCAGAGTAAGAATGCTTCATCACATTACCAGTGTTACATTACATCCTCATTATTTCCTTTTTCAACTGTAACAGCACAAATTTGATTATTCTGTAATAGTGAAAATGAATACCAATTCAACATGAATTTGACAGTGTAATAAAAAGCTCCTAACAGGGTTTTTAGCAACTTCCTTAAAAAACTTCATAACTTTATGATCACTTAGGGAAATCAGAAAGGCTAAAAGCACCAAAAGGCATTAAGCCTTTGGCATTAAAACTATCTCAGACATTGATGCAATTGCAATACCTTCATTAGGGTAGCTGTGCAATGTTTATTTGACAAGCATCTGATGTATTGACTCTTTCTATTGCATACAAGAAGCTTATCTTTCTTGTTTCAAAGAAGTCTTTAGAACTATAAATATTGTAGACTGTCATGGTAATGTAGCAATTAAAATATACCCACATAGATTTCTTTTAGGCAGTAAGTTCTCCAACCCTTTTTCATGTTGATCAGGTCTTACATGAGTGGTTCCATGCAGCTGCTAAGCACAGCAGGGATTTACTCATCCAGGAACACATTGCAGAATTCAAGTGAAGACTGCAGAATCAAACAGAAGACAGGTACTCCTCATACAGGGCTGAGATGGATTTCACTGTGATCACCAAAACAAGAACAAACATGACTTTCATGCAAACCAAACAGAGTGCATTCATGGACAGGCACTTCAGTCATGCTAAGCTGGATTTATACCACCACAAATTTTATTTTATTTCTAAAAGCAATTAAATATCTTATCCTCTGTCATAATTTCAGTGGGTTCTGCAAGTATCAGGAATGTTGCTGAAAACCTGAAAATATTGCCAAAAGTGTGGTCAAGAAAAACTACAGAGAGATGTGCCATTTCAAACAAGGCCTTGTACAGGTGTATTTGTGGTACATTTGACTTCCTGACCACAGAAGACATTACAGGTAATAAGTAATTGCTGACAAGGTGTTGTGCTTCCATACACAATACAAGGAATGCTTGAGTCTAAGCTGGAATGCTGATCTCAGCTTCTTTTTAATCACTATTACATGTTCCTACATCAGCATTAGAGCAATTGCACAACAATCCCTGGCAAGGCTTTCACCAGGCTTTTCTGAGGCACAGACAATTCACAAGAAAGCCACCAGTGGCATGAGGCTTCACCTGAGCCAGTCTTACACTGTACTGGTATTATCTGCCTTATCATCTGTGACTGCAAATGCCTTTACCAACACACACTGAGCCTCTCTCTGGAGAGAAGACAATGGGCTGGGCTCTTGTCTTGCTTGTCTGAGACACTGAAGATTTCAGTTGCTCTGCATCAATTCCAAGCTCAAAGTTTGCCACGTTTCCTTCACTGATGACATGGCCTCTGTCATTTTCTCTGAATGAACAGATTATTCTCAAGAATGAACAAATGTTTCTGTGATGACAGAGATCTTCACAGGGGGTTTTCACAAGTGGGTCAGTCTATGACTGCTGCACAGAGCTGATTCTCAGCACAAAGCAACTTGGAAAGATGAGCTTGTAGATCCAATGGTCTTCAAAATCACCCACAAGTCCATTATCTGCCAATTCCCTTTGTCTGAGGAGACTTCCTCCAAAAGATTAACATCAAGTTAATAATGAAAACTGCTCTAAATGGAGTCTCAGTTTACAGGATGATAATGACTTTTCAATATTTTACTGTAATCAGTTCCTGAAGGGGACCTGATAGTGACAAGATTGAAAAACATTGTTTTGCCAAGGTTGGGAGCTATAAAAATCAACACAGAATACAAGGCAAAAGAGAGGACTGAGGCAGTTTTCAAAGAACTTCCTAACAAAAACAAAAGTGAGAGAGATCTCAACACAGCTTTAAATATGATCCTATGTGTAGCAAGAGATACAATGTGCATGGAAGTCTAAGGTATGCCAGGGAAACTATCCTTAGGTCTCTGAAGACCAAAGGAAAAAAACAATCAATTAATTTCTTGCCAAGACAGATAGTAGATAGAGAGATAGACGGATGATAGATAGATAGATAGATAGATAGATAGATAGATAGATAGATAGATAGATAGAATGGGAGAATTCCTATCTGTTGGAGTTGAGAGGGGAAAAAAACCCCAAGCAAACAACAGATATTCCAAGGAGGAATATGCCAAGATATTTTCCCAAGGAATATTCCAAGGAGGAATCTCCAAAAAGGAGAGTCAAGGAAGTGAAGCATGTTTTCATCTACAGCTGATGAGTGCTGGGGAATGTCTCGTCCAAAGTGATGATGATGTGCTATGATAATGTCAGCTTCACCAACACCATCATCTGCCATGCCAGAATTATTCCCTGGCTCTTGGTGATGAAGAGGCTCTTCAATTCTTCAAGGCTGAAGACACTGAAACAACGTGCAAAAGTATTTGCTGAAGACCTTGAGAAAATGAAGTAAAAGTATTCTACATTGCATTAGGCTATGCACACATTAGCACAATGTTCCAGTTGGAATGTTCTAGTCTTTCTCTGAGCAGAAACTTCAGTAAGCAGTTGTACTTTGGCCACAGGCAACTCATCTTAAATTTCATTAACTTTTTTTCTCAGCTACTTTCTTAACTTTATTCAGAATGCCCCTTCCAATGCAGTTCAGTCATGAACTCCATCATTCACAGTGCAGCATTGTTTGTGTCGAGTCTTTGCAGCAGGGTTATCAGTACAGGTTAATGGATTTGTGTTCTGAGAAGCCATGATTAGAATAGCTGACCTGTGTTCTGCATTATACAGTGAAAAACATATCTAGCAGCATGATTGCTATCAAGTGTCAAAAGAGATACTGAGAGTTGTGTGTACAGGCAGCACTAAACTCAGATGGTTTTCTTACTCCTAGGTATTGTGCAGTGGTTTAATTTGACATGTACAAATTGCTGAAGTGAAGATTTGCAAAGTAACAGTATATATCAAGGCTAATGGCTTAGTTAAGAAAATGATGTGCAGGATTTCAAGCACAGCATGAATATGCATTTAAAATATTTTTGACACTTTAATGGACATTTTTATTAGCAGAGGTTATAACAATGGCAAAAATCTGAAATTTTAGACAAGGAGTGATGTTATTAAAATAATTCCACAAAATTCAAAGAGAGAAATTCTTCCTGTTGAAGACATTAAAATTAAGACCCTTGAAGTCCCCTTCTAACACAGATATTCCAATAGAAAAATCAAGTACAAATAAAGGAATCCATTTTCTTGTCCCTTCTGTAAAATGTTTCAAGCACTATTCAGTAGAAAGTAGTAGAAAACTTAAGCTGTCATGGCTTTTCTCTTCCTCTTTGTCATTACAATACATGAGCTGACATCAAGGAGAAAAACCACAGAAAACTCATTTATACCTAAAGTGGACTACAGAGCTGCTTGCTATGCTAGCAGGGCATCAGAAGTGGTCATTAGGAGAGCATTTAATAGTAACTATAACATTAGAGAGAAAAAGTAGCACATTCAAGGGAGAAGGCAAACTAATCACCCAGTGAATACTAACTTCTGTCAGAACAAACTGCTCATATGATGCACTCTTGGACTTTCAACCATTAAGTATGCACAGCAACAGCCTTTCCTTCCTCAAAATTGGCCTTTCACACATGACTCTTTTAGCAAATACTGTGATACTGCATTATGATACTGAACCCAATCAGTTAAGAAATGTGCATCAATAAAAAAAGCTGCAAGGAAAGACTTCAATGGACACATTCAAAATTTAAGCACTTTCATAGCATTGTGCCTAGAAAGTCATTGACTTTCATGAGAGCTATACCTAGCATGTTTCCAGTTCCTGCAAAGCAAAGAATTCTTTCCAAGTTATGTTCAGTATGCTTGGAACAACCTGGGCTACGAGGAAGAGTGAATTCAGCCTGTCTGCATCAGTCTCATTCACAGATATGCCTTAGAGAAGCCCAGATTTGGACAATTGTTTGTCCACTATTTCAAATGCCTGCAGGCAGGAATTGCTGCACTCCCCAAGAGTAGCTGTGATGTTGTGTCCCATGTGCACACCTTCTGTCTACACAGCTGAGTTCTAACAATGACACTTCAAAATTCAGGTTCCTTTTTTCCTCCCCAATAATCAGCCCTGAATCTTTAAACCAGTTAGTTAAGCCAAATGTTTATTACACTTAAAATTTAAAAAAAAAAAAAACCACACTGCTTCCCTTTAGAGGCAGTAATGTATTAGCATCTGAACCAAGTTGTCCTTAGGATACAATTTCATTGAGCATCCCTTCCTCATTTATTGTAGTAGCTTAATCTGCCTTAGCTCTTGTTACAGCTTGTTTAAACTGTTCTCAGATTTTTTTCCTACCTAACACTTTCTACACTGGCTGTAGAATACTTTTGACATGACAGGCTGTGCTAGGAGTTGTGGTGATCATTTCCAGGGCTGTCACTGACATAGTGTTTTCAGTAATTCTCATAACAGCACTTCAGAGGGAGCTGATCAGAAACTTCTAGAAAAGGTCCTTTGTCCCTTGCATATTTTGTTAGCAGGGAATTGAACTGGTGTCCTCATGCAGCACCACTGCCAGCTTTGAACCAAAACACCTGTTTATGACTGGCCAAGGCAGTAACTCCTTGAAGCATCATCTCCCAGACTTTGCAATGTGAACCTCTGCTACAATGAAATAATGATCTCTGGGATAATGACTCCGAAATAATAACCTCTGTGAAATACTGAAAGACTGAGCCATTAAGTAACTGTCTCAACTTCTGCTGTTACCACAATCAAGTGAACTGCCCTAAAGGCTCTATTTTCAAAGCCTGGAATTTGTCACACCACAATTGGTGACACTGTGTTCACCATCACTTGCTCAATGGGACAGGACAATTCAACCCATTCCACTCAAATAAGCACTTTCAGCATTCTGTTCAAAAGTCATTACACTCATTTCTGTAGCAAAGATGGTAAGTACTGTCTACAGAAAAGCATCTTTCTTACTTGGAACCACTCTGTTTAAAAAAAAATAAAAATCAATGTCAGTGATGGAAAATTAAGCCATTTGGTGAACTGAAGCACCAACCACATAAAACTTTTATTATCCAGGTGTTTCCAGGCTGAAAAGGCCCAAGATGTCATTGAGTATGAAATATGGATTATTTTTAAAAATCCAGATGCTACAAATAAGCTGCTTTGAAAAAAAAAAGTAGTATTTTGACTGCCAAGAAATCAATTTAATGCAATGTGAAGTAGAACACACACTTCAGTATTTCTTCCAAAAAACATTCATGAACATTACCTTTTCTAATAGGGCTTAGTGTATGTTGAAGTCTGCCTAAGAAAAAATCCCCATAGACTAGTGATTTGATTTTCAAAAGATTATGTATTTGTCTTCAACTGCTTCAACAAAACATCTGGTAGTTCAGGTCTGTTTTTATTTTGGAGGAAATTAATTTGCAACTTATTAGATGCTAAGATCTGTTCTTGAAAGCAGATGGAAAATAGAATATTAAGAGCACCTAAACAATGTCCAGTCTAAGTAAATGTACTTTACTAAAAGCACAAATACTCAATGAGAAACCCTACATAACTTTGCTAATTTGAATCTACATGTCTACATATGCTCATTTTGAGCTTTTTTCCTTTAAACAATGGTAAGTGCCATTTAAGTTAAAATCATATCTGAAAGTGTTTTTATCCCTGAGCAATAACCAAAAGGAACATATTCCTGTGCATTTTTAATTTTTCTGGCACAAGAAGTACTCTCACATCTGTGAGAACTGATTTGGAATCACTACTCTTGGAAGACAGATTATTTTATTTATTTCTTCAACATGATTCCCTGATGAGTTAGAGAGGCTGCAGAGCCACAAATGGGGTAACCCAGCAAAACCCCAGCCTGTGCCAAGGGACTGGGGGAAATAGGTTTAACACCACAGAGCAATCTCCTGAGCCCAGGGAACTGTAACCAGCCTGGGGACTTTTACTGATTACAGTCCAAGGCAGCTTTTTAATTTCTTCTCTGGAAGCCACTGATACACATTTAACAGTCTCAGTGGAGTTACCTGTAGATTTCTACATCTTGCTAAGAAGCACTCACTAGGAGAGGAAGGATGGAATTACAGCTAAGAAAATACATGTACAATTCCTGCTTCTGCCACCTGAGTCTGCATGACCTTGATCAAGTTACTGGAGTTCTCTGTGACTCTTGGCCCTGAGCAATTAATGAAAACAGTAACATTTCTAACATCACAGGGTATAGATTTTAGGTAATGCTGAAATCTAAGTAGGAAAATTTCAAGGACCATTATTCCAAAAGCAAGCGGAATAAGCCAAAAGCACCAAAATCTCTAAGGATAAGGATAAATGGTGGCATGGCTGGCTACCTGTAAAACACAGGAACTTTTTCAAAGTATAAAGACTTTTGAGAGAAATCACAGGTTTTTGGATTGAAGAGAAAAGAACACTGAAGCAGAGAAATTTAAATCTCATATTTCTGGATTTAGAAAATTTCTCTCTAGACCTCAGTCCAACACACTAGGATACAAACTTTTAAAACATCTAAGCTTCTAGATGGCAGAAAAATTATTTGGTTAATTAGTCTTGCCCTACAGAATTAGCACTCATAAGAAGCAACTGATGGATTTTATTGTAGTAACTGATCTGTCTGCCTCAATTAAGTTAAGACTTCTTTTTTTTCCTTAGTACAAGGATGATTGTGCAAGGCAGGATGTAAGGGAACATGAAGCTATCTTAGCTATACATGCAGTATTCATGTGCAATTCAATATTTCCCCATATATATGTGTGTGTGTATATACATATATATATATATATATATGAATTGAGCAGCAACTGCTGCTGCTGCCTATGGTAGCACTGAAGAAAGCCAAGATTGAAGATTTATGTTCTTTAAATATTTGCTTAATTCTCTTGAACAGAGACTTTTTTTCCATTATTCAACTTGATGATTTAAAATAAAAGTGATACTACCTCTGCACTTTGAGTTAGTGAATGCAATAAATAGTTTATAGAGCTTAAGAATGGCTGCTCCCTTCGAGCCAACAAAGAATGAATGTTAACACTGGTGAGAGACCACAGACAATGTCCACAGCCATTACTTCATGCAGCTAAGAATTCCAAACTCACTTCACTACCACTTAGTTTTATTCTGGTGTGAAACTGCTTGCATTATATTAATCTAGGAAGAGCAAGAATGTCTATTTCCACTGCACAGCCCTGCAAGGAGAGCACATAAGAAGTCATGCACGTTCAGTGTGAGATGATGTTGGTCTCTAAAGCCATGACACTTGCATGACGTGTGTTATCTGTTTACATGGATGTAAATGCTGGCACAGGGGCTCTCTTTGGGCCAGGAGCAGCTCCAACATGCCACGTTCCTGCAGATGAAAACCAAAGCTTGCCAGGGCCAGGAGCTCTCCTTTCACTCCTGTCAGCTGGGTAAGGTGATGCTGAAACTTCCAAAAGGTTGGTGAGGACAGAGGAAGGAACAGCAGAAACTGCTGTGCTGGAAAATTGCACTGCAACAGAATAAATCATAGGAGAGCCACAGGAGTTGCATTTCTCTCCTTCCCTTTTTTGCTAAGAGAATGAGACAGAGCTTGGCCCAGGAGACAGACACCAGACACACTCCTTTATCTAAATATGAACTCTCTAACACTTAGAAACTTCTAACTCCCTTGTTTTACGATGTGAGAAGTTGGTGTTTTCTCTTCAAAACTGACTTTATTTGTTTGGAGACAATCTTCCCAACTGCATTTGGAACCAATACTCAACACAGACCTATTTACACTGCTCTAAATCCTTGGCTCACAATGCCTGTTTCCTTTTTGAACTACCTTCACTGCAAAAGGAATGTTGCACAAAGAATTCTTCCCCAGGAAAAGCAAATCAGAAAGCACAAAAAATGCTACCTTTGCAAAAAATGCAACATTCAGATAGGAGACTATAATTAGGTTTCTATTCCAACTATTTCAATGCACAGTTAACCTTAGATGACTGTGCATAAACCTTTTAATTAGCACGTTATCTTTGGAGCAATTAATATCTTGTACCTCATATGTTATCTTCAAATTAAAACTTTCACTTGCTCAGCATTATTAATTAATCATTGTGAATCTGAGATGAAATAGACATCACTCAAGAGAATGTCAGTGTTTTTGGAATGTCACAGCCACTGACATTTCAGAACAATTATTTAGCTGTCTTCTCACAGCACAAGGCTCTTGCCTTTAGCCTACACTGTCTTCATAGAACATACACAAACCCATGACATACATAAATTACAGAAATTGTTTTACATCTCCAAATAAATTTTTACTGTTGCTTTACACAAAACATCTAACTATTGCAGTCAAGATAAATCTTAGTCAAAAATGCAAAAGTACATTTTTTTAAATCCTTAATAATCCCCTCAGTACAATCACAAACCTTCCCCTCTATCAGGGCCTGTAGTAGAGCATATAGCCAGTAGCAACAATTCAAAGTAAGAAGCAATATGACTATTTGACCCTGAAGATATCAATATAGATGAAGATCTTTTATAAGCCACTGTGCCAACCTGATTTACTGTGATGAATGAATAAATTCATAGCCTAATAGTTTGTCTCTATACATTTGCTTTGAGAAATTAAAAGAGGAAATAATTTCAAGATGTGAGCATCCATATAAATTTGGAATATTTAAAATTTGTTTGTATCACATATCACATTTAATAAAAGTAAGTACAAACCAGTGTAATGTGGCTGCTCTCTATTAACAAATACAGCAATCTTTTATAACAATAAATTTCCTTTGCTTAAGCTAGAAACTGTCTAATGTCTGTTTACAAGCAAATAAATCTTCATCTATATTGCACCAAAGGAAATTAGTATATTTCAAAGAAAACACAACAGGAATCAGTTGCAAAACACTGTGTTTTCTTGAATTGGCTTAAACAATGCAGAGCGTGACCTATAAATATTTAACAGACAAGATGAACATTTTCTTAGGGCTGCAGCTCATCTGACTCCCAGTTTTCTTCCACAATCACTTGACTCCATACAGACTTAAACATGAAAATTTTCCACAGAAATAAACATTCTGAGTCAAAACACCTGGGGATTTAAGAAAAAGAATTTGCTACTACTCCTTACACCTTTATTCTACTATAATCACAAACAGAAACAAAAATTTCAGTAGTGTGAAAAGATGCCTGATTGTGAACTATAATTATAGAGGATTGTGCTGAACCCTGCTGATGAAACTCACCATATATACATATATACCTCATCTAGGCCAAAATATATTCTGCACAGTTATAATATGCATGAAAGTGTAGAAATGCCTGCAGAGCCCAACACAACAGCCAGGAACTGAGCTTCAGAGCACTACCAGGAGGTCCCTATGTATCATCATCATCATCATCAATATCATCATCACCATCAATATCATCATCATCAATATCATCATCAATATCATCATCATCTTCTCTACTTTCACAGAACAAGTCAGTGAGGGAGGGACAGGCACCACAAACAGTGCCCAAGGTCACACAGCCATGGGATAACTGAAATGTGACTGGAACCCAAATGCCCTTTTATTTTAACAAATACACAGTTGCTTCACCTATAGTAAAGGACAGAAACAGAGCACGTATTGTTTTAAGAGAATACACTTCCTGGCTTGAAGTAATCAGGTTTCATAAGTTTACTTAGAAAAATCTTAAACTCCATTTGGAAATGTAGGATGAAAGAAGAATAGGACAAAAGACTAATAAAAGAACCACCATGAATTTGATAAGGAATGAGCTAGATTTATATCACATCCACATCAGTGTAAGTGATTTTTTTTTAAAAAAAGATACAACTGTTCAAGCATAAAGACTTACAAGAAGTTTTACCAAAATGAATATCTTTTAAATTTCCTACCAAGAAACTAGACTGCTTTCACAAGATGTTCATAATAAAATACAGAGGAATTCTGATAGTAGTAGTTTTAAGTCAAATATAATCTCTATTTAAATGCATTTTCTTTTAAAAAGTCACTCTCTTCACACAATAAACCCTGAGAAATACATTTCCTGCTGAAATTACTCCACATCTTTCATGCCACAGGGGGAAATGGAAGTAGAACAGTCCAGATGAAGTTCTATTCACTTAAAGCACGACTGGCTAAGCCCAGAGCCCGCAGGTCACCGTAGTGCTGCCTCACACCCATGCACCCCCAGAGCTGTCCACTTGGATACTGCTGCCTTTCAAACACCCCTAAGCCACAAAAATCAGGATAAGGGCTCATTACTACAGCACAGAATCTAGATTCTCAGCTTCTGCTTCAACAGCAAATCTATTTTTCATTGACTTAATCAGTACAGGTAGCAAATTCCACATGTAACTGGAGGAACCATGAGGGCATCAAAGAAATGTCTTTTGGGACCTTGCAAAGGAAATTTGTTTGGAGGAACCAAACCATGAAAGAAACAAACCCTGCTTGCTGTCTTTTGGAGCACAACCTCCCCATGACCCACACTAGAACATGTTCCACCAAATTCTCCTCTCTTTAACCCTAATCAGGAATCTTCTCCACAGTAGCAGTGATGGATAGAATATTTGGGTCTGCCCTCACACCTGATGGTTGGTTTGTTTTTTTCAATGTTTAGTGAGAAAAATCACTATTTTTACATGGCTCCAGTTTGAAATGCCAAAGAATTGTATCACAAAATAACAGGAGCTTCATCAAATCCAAAGCTATGCCAGAAGTCACTCCTTGTCCTGGCACGCCTATAAACGTTTCAATTCTCAGCCTAGTGAAATTATCACATACAATAATTTAAATCTAATCTTAAACAAACTAATGCCAAACTCTGAATAAATGATATAAAATATTTTTACTTTATTTTTTCTTTATTTAATCTGCAACCATTATTCTGTATTTTCCTTTCCAGGGACATGATGACTCAGATTAAGAAAAGAAATTTACACAAGTTTGTAACAAACAGTTTTCAATTACCTTTAATAAATCTTTGGTATAAATGTGAATAGCTTCTTATGCAGATGAAGAGCATTAAATAATGAATTTAATGCCACTGAGCAAATGTCATTAACATTTTTAGAAGACTGGATGAACATTAGCTTTGTTGGTAAATGACATTTTGAATATTTAGGGTTTTATAAAGGTGGTTCACTTCTTTATACAGCAACAAATCTTCAGACAGTACTTGTGTCTGGTTGTAGAAAACTACAATTGATATCTTTTCCATATATACTTAACCTCCTACAGATTTATTTGATTCTCAATAATTACTATTCTCTGGTAAGAGGCATATGTTATTACAGCACACTGCACTCCCACAAGCTGTCCACTCAGTGTATTTTAATAAATCTCTGCCAAAGCTGTATAAATTTGATCCTGTTTAAATTTAATAAGGATCAGAATATATCAAAGCACAGATTCCCATGAGAGAAATAGATATTTTGCATAGTTATTGAGTGCCCTATTCATAAATACAATGTGTAAGACCTAGACCATCAACCTTGAATTAAAAAGAAAAAGAGATTAATGTGTGCAAAGCCAGCTACTTCTTAAATAACTAGTGAAATTAGTGTTTAATAAAACATTTTCCCCATACAACTGTTAAAGACAGCAGCACTGCCACAGTTTTACTATTATGACTCAAATACATAACTATTGAATTTCTGCAGTACAGAAACCGGAGAGCCCCTTCTCAAGTACCTTTTACAATTCTTCCATTGAAGATTTACCTACATAAGGACACAGATTCCTAAACATGCCACCAGATATTCCTCTCTGGGGCTGTGCTTCACCCTTTTGTACTCCTTGAGAGCACTGCCTCGGGCAGGAAGCAGATCAGCCACCCAAAGCCTCAGCTATCGCAGAACCTGAACTGCTTTAAGACAATGAAGAGCATAAACATGTATTTGACATCCATTTCCTTCCATTGTCTGGAAGGATGTCTAGAGGAGGAAGAAATTCTCAATGCTCTATTAATTCTAGGTAAATTTCACTGATATTATGTAATAGCCTACAAAATTTTATGTTCTATTAAGTAGCTCATGTTTCAGAGCCTGCTGTGCCAAAATACCAGGACACATAACTATGCTATTACATGCTGATGCAGCAGCTTATGAAGAATTTTGAAGATCACTGTCATAAACACAAATTCAGCATGTATTCCAGATACAAATATATTTATATAACTTCAGAATTCACTGTTTTCTTTGTTTTTGCTTTAAGGAAAAAACTGCTTGCATGTAAGGAGAAAAAAAAACCCAAACACCTACATCAGATTTCCACTAACACGTGTAGAGACCACACCTGATAGCTGCTAGTCACAGGAAGAATTCAACAGCCTTCCATTGGACAACTGCCTTCCTCATCATCAGTTTCAATTAGCAGTTGTGTATATAACTATACATACAACCTACCACTTTCAAAATAGCTCCACTTTCTTTTATCACCTTTGCTGTTTACATGCTCACAGGTATGGGAAGGAAATCAGATTGTATTTATCCTGAATTAAAATTCATATTTTCAGAGTAAGACCATGAAAGTCAGAAGACAAATCATTTTCCATAGAGTAGAGCTCTTCCCAAGGGGGAAAAAAATGTACTAAATCAATTTGCCATTGTTTTATAAGTCAGCTACTGAGAATGAAATTACAGAGGGCTGAAATTAATGTGAGTTTTGCCATTGAGTTCAACAAGCCAAAGATGTCATCCTCAGTGTTTTACTACACACAGAAGCCTGATGTCAGAATTGGTACAGCTTTATGAAGTACATTACAACATAATTCAATCCATCAAAGTGAAGACAATCATACCATCACTCAATCATTGGTCCCATTCACATCTGTGCTAGGATTCATTCTTGTTTTCTTTTTCCCTTAACGTCATCCAAATGTTGGAGCTGGAAACACCTCAGCCATGCTTGCCAGCAATACTCCTTTAGTCAACATTATGGTGGAAGTGCAGGTGTAAAAATTCAGCTGAAAATTCAAACTATACCAACTGAAATGTGTGGAAGCCACAGCAGAGGAAATGTAGCTTGGCCAGAATGCTGTCACCAAAATCACAGCACTTAAGGCACGATTACTTCATACTGGGATCCTGTTTGATCTCAATTCAACTCTTAATCCTGGGTAAACACATGTCTAGGCCTTCTATGTACCACCTGTAGCACAGGTCTGCGTTTCCAAGAATTTTCGAAAATTTTATAAAATCCTGTTGGTTCCACTCATTTAAACATTCATTGTTTTAGTACAAAGATGCCAAGTTAAGAGTAGGGTGACTTTATTTCCTTACTTTTATAGGTTTGGGTCTTTCAACTTTAATGTTATTTCAACAAAGAGCCTTGTGTTTATTATGGAAATATTCTGTTGTATTTCCCTTTTCTCAGGTCATGAAATTTTCAATATAACAAGAAAAAATAGCTCAAATTCTTACTTTAAAAACCATATTGTCATTTTTATTCCGCCAGTATTTTAATATAGCATCAATATTTAACTACTTCATTAAATGAAGTGTGACTTTTATAGTGAAAATGTCAGTCTTTGCAGTTCATTAAATTCATTTAAAGTATAGCTGCTTGATTTTTTTTTTTCTGGAAGAATAAAAGACTATTAACTGAAGGCATAAACTTAGCATTAGCATGCACTTTTTTCTTCAAATTAACATTCAAGATTTGCAACAGTCTTTACAAATTTAAGAGATTGTTTGTATCCTTTTGTATTATCCTTGTTTTTATAATAGATGTCACTTTTATAGCACATACAACTGTTTATCACAGTTGGATATGACCAGTAGGATGTCACAGAGGATATTAACATGTCACGTGCTATTATGAATCTGTAGACTCTTTCAAGTAATATTAAAAATACATTATTTTTAACTGTGGCATCTGGAAAAATAAACTGCATATGATGTAAAATGTAATAACTCTTGGAATCCAACAGGGTTTATGAGTTCTCTTTTTCTGTTTCATAAAACATTCTTTGATGAGTATCCTTTTTCTTTCAAGGAGGTTTTCTATTAACTAATACAAAAGAACACAGGGAAAGCACCATTTCCACACAGGCAGCACCATGTTTCTGCCATATGTAAGAAGCCCTGGTCCATGTTCTCTAGGGTATGTGATTTCTGTGACTAATGTCTCTAAAACTGCAAAAGCTAATTACTTCTGATTAATAAACTGATGTGATTTTAAAATATTTTCATAAGAATAAAAACGTTTCCTTGAAATGTACTAAGATATAAAGGTGGTAATACTTTCTCTTCAACCTACTACTCCTTTCAATGTTTGGAGGTTAGTGAAATATTGAGTTTTGGAAGACTATCATGAGTCATTTTCCATTTCAGTGTTTAGGTTCTGTCCTTTCCTGCCCAACAAAGCAATTTCATTAGGCCACTCTCTTGTAGTAATGATCTGAATCACTACCGTGATGATTTCAGACTGCACTAACTAGCCAAGGTTTAATTTACTACAATACAGGTGGTGACTGTGGGAGGGGTTTGGGCATGTGACATTTTAAAGGGCTTCACTGCCATAACCAGAACATCCAACCTCTGAAAAGCAGATCCTTTTTTAGGGTCTTAAATGTAAAATCAAAAACATCCTACAATGAACATTTTGAGTACCATTACATTCCACAGAGATTTAGGTTGGAACTAGGACTTTGAAAAACATCAAATTATCCAATGTATGATTTTAAAGTTCAGCACATTCCCTATTCCTCTCACACATGGGCACTTTCGTCAGTTCATGCAACCAGCACCTGGCACCAGCTACAGAGGAAGAAGAAATGTAGAATGCAGTAATTAACATCTACTGAAGTTAAAAGCTTCCTCCAAAAACCTTCTTCCAAGAATGCTGTGCACAATAAAGTTTTATTTTCTAGGAAAACTACTTTACATCTCCAAATCTGTGCTGCTACTGTGATTTATTTTTCTGTGTAGCAGAAGCAACAGGGTTTCTAGGAAATTTTGATGTTTGAACTACCTTCCTTTAGATGAATTTCTCTAAAGAGTACTATAGAGAATAAAAACTGAATTATCATGTGGATGGAATTCTGAAGAAGGAAAGTAGAAACTCTAAAACTTTATTATAGAAGCAGCAGCCAAGTCACATATATGAAAAGCTAACGGGTACCAGTGACACCTATTCCAGATTGGAGTTTCAAATAAAGTCTTTAGATACTTCTTTCCTACACTGTAACAACTGCCAAACCAAACTGATGGGCTCCATTTTAGAAATCCCTTACAGCAAGGTTACATGGAGCTAAGCAAGAGTTGCTTGTTTTAGGATGGCATGAGTTAAAATGCATCTACAAAGGCAGGGGGATCCAGGCAGCTGCATCAAATCACCATGGTCTGACAGGTCACAGTGACCAGCTCACTCCCCCTGCAGAGCCAACTCCTGCCCAGCAGAGCAGAGATGGCTATCCTGGATGGTTATCCTGGATGGTTATCCTGGCTGGCTATCCCAGCAGAGCAGAGATGGTTATCCTGGCTGGTTATCCTGGCTGGTTATCCCAGCAGAGCAGAGATGGTTATCCTGGCTGGTTATCCTGGCTGGTTATCCCAGCAGAGCAGAGATGGCTATCCTGGCTGGTTATCCTGGCTGGTTATCCCAGCAGAGCAGAGATGGTTATCCTGGCTGGTTATCCTGGCTGGTTATCCCAGCAGAGCAGAGATAGTTATCCTGGCTGGTTATCCTGGATGGCTATCCCAGCAGAGCAGATCTGGTTATCCTGGATGTGGAACCAGTGCTTTATTCTCTTCAGGGCCCTTCACTGCAGGGCCCTGCCAAGCAGCCAACCAGAGGCTGAGGCAGTGCCACCCTTCCAGAGCTGTTTTTCAACAGCAGTGCAAGGAGCATCAAATTGATCTTTGCTGCCTATTCACCTTGTGCAGCCCTAGGAAGGAACATCAGGAGATCTCTAATCTGACCTCTGCTCAAAGTACAGCCACACCAAACTGAGGAACTTCTTACTTGGGGCTTTTCTTCATTCCAGTCTTAAGAACCATCAAAGATTTTGGGCAACTTCTTCCAGTACTCTGTTAAATCCTCAAAGTGATTTTTTCATCTTTTCATCCAGCCTGAAACTCTCATTTCAGCTTGTGCCTGTTACCACCCAACCTCCAACCATGAGCCCTTGTGCAGAGCTGCCCCATCTCCTCACAGGTACAGGGGATGCTGCCAAGTCCCCTGAAGTCCTTCCTTCCCCAGGCTAGCCAAGCCTGAGCCCCTGCTCACACAGGGCAAGCGTGTCAGGTACTGACCTCTGGGCAGGCTCTCACTGCAGGTTTTTCTGTTTCAGTCCACCACTGGTCCTTGCTGAGATGTGCCTCCCTGCCAGCCAGACCCCAGCCTGTATCTCTCAAGCCAGTACCCCAAAATCAGTGTTTGATGCATTATGCTTTGAATAAATGCTTTGTTATCAAGCTTCAGGGGTCTGGGATGCTACAAAAGCCCCATGTATTCCCTTTCCTAAAGTCCACTTAACAAAAAAATAATCTTTCTTTCAATGAGATAAAACACTTCATTACCCATTCTGATGCACAAGCATAAACAAATAAAATCCCACTGTTAGTACTTAGCAGCCAAAGTAGGAAGAATAATTACTTTGGACAATTGAGGTTTTGAAGAAAACTGTTACATCAGCTACAGTCACCTGCTTTAAAGTTTACCTTTCAACTATTTCAACCTACTCTTCAAAAAAAGACAAAGTTAGAATCTTACTGAAAAAAATCTACACTGGTTTTTAATCACATTTTAATAGCACAAAATTAATATAATTGTCTTGGGACATATTAAGAATTAGCAGCAATGAAATTTGACAATAAGATTTTTGCAAATAAACTGCATTATAACCAAGCAGCACATCTTCACACTGTATTTCAGAGCTCAGTAATTCCCACAAAATCATGCTGCAAATGCAAATAATCAGTTACCTAAACATGAGGCTACCAGTGTTCAGAAGGAGCCATCTAATTCTTAAAACCTCAGAACTAGCAGATATTTAATACTGTTAATTTTTTCTGAACTTCTGAGATTAATCTACAGGGTTTTTGAGTCTGAAACACAAAACCAGTTCAGCCAAATGATCACCTCCAAAAACATCCATGTGTCACACATCCAGTGCTATGAATGAGAGGCTTTCAAAGAGATCTGAGATCTACCAGGTCCTTGTGCCACACACTTGGGCTCTCTCTGTTGGAAACAATAACTGAACTCATTCCACTCCAGCTGAAGAATTCTCAAGATACTGTTTGTTGACATACAACTTCTGCAGCTTTACCCTTATTTCATGTGATTTTTCAAAGAAAATTACTTGGATGAAGTTTCAATTTTATATACTCCAACCAGAGGACCATTTCAAGAAGCCAACAGATAATCTTTGTTTAAAATGAAAAAACACACTGCCCACATTTTTTTTTTTTTTTTACTATCATGTAACAGGCCTGGAAAAGGACATACAGGGAAAAAATCCTTACATCAATTGAAAGATATGATGTTTATAATAATGATGGCAATAGAGGACAGTACAAATTTCCTTAAAAGAGTAGATAAATAAGTATGCTGGTGGGGTTTTTTTTTGTGCACTGAACTAAAAATATAATTCAAATGAACACCACAGGATCCAGTACAAAGCATAATTCCTGGGAATGCTGTGTTTTCAAAAACTGAGGCAGCTACCAGTTAGCAGAGCATGGAGGTGAGGAAGCAGATGATTACCTGGTGTGCACTTGCAAAACACCCACATCAAGACAAACTATCTAATGATTTAACAGCACGCTTCTAGAGATTGTCAAGGCTCCAATGTGGATCGTTCCACCACCTCAGATGCTTCAAGGCCTCTCCCTTTCTACTCATCACCACCAAGGAAAAGCTCACCACTTCTGAAGGAGGGACTGAACAGTCTCTCCACATTCATTAAGAGATACAAGATAACTACCCACCACCTATAAATCTCATTTCTAATTGTTTTTCATTGTATAATTTGGCTTCAGACATGAATTTTCTTTACTAGCTGTTATGCAATACTCCAAAGTTGTTATTAAGAGTGTAACTAACTATCACATCTGTGGTTGCCTTGTCCAGTCTCACAGACTCCCTCTAAGACTCACTGAGTGCATACACAAATTCAATATCACATATTTAGGAATGTAAAGATGAAACCCAAAAGAACAACATTAAACAAGATTAAAAGTACAGCCAACCCCATGGCCTGTGTTTCACCCAACCAGATGACATTTAGCATCAACCTTAAAAGTGATTACTGCTCCTTCCCTATGCAAAGGCTGCCTCAGCAGCTCAGCCCTCTGGAGAGAAAGGCTCTCCTCTCCTTCTCACTCTTAGCTCATGGCCAGGGTTTATACAGCCATGCTTGGAACAACACTCTTTCTCACTCTGAATTTTCCATTATTACTCTCAAGCCATAGATATTGTCTCTTATGTCTTCTTCTTGTAAGAAAAAGAAATTCTCCAATATAAGGCACTTATAAAAAAAAAAAAAAACCTAAACTTTTTTTCCAGATCTGCAATTTTGTGTGTCAGTTCTTTCATGCTTCAGACATGAAGATTATCTACACTTTCTCCTCTGAATGCATTCTCCTTCATTTTTGTTTGGTGTCTAAGCCAGAGAAAATATAACAATCATCCATTTATTTAGTAAAAGTACAGACAAAACCAGTGAAATGTGTTGGTTCTGGTAAGGATGGGAGGCCCAGCAGAAGAGGTGTTTCCCACCAGGCAGAGTCAGCACTGACCAACATTGCAGCCTGTCCTCACATAACAGCAGCAGCAGCACTGATTCCTTTGTCTTGCCAGCAGGTACAAAGAACTGCCTTTATCCTTTTAGGAAATGAGTGGTTCAGTGCCCAAAAACTACTATTTCAAAATGCACCCTGTGAGCTGAATTTTCCCCAGCAAGTTTATGAAGCTCAATTCAAAAGCAGATACAACTCTCTTGTTTAAAGAGAGTACATTCCTATGTGCAAGAGCAGGATTGCACCCTTTCCTTTTGAATCCACAGAAGATTTTCTTACAAAGTAAGGATGAGAAAGAAAAAGCTGAATATGTTTTAAATCAGTTCTTACATGAAGTTCAGTTTGTCTCATTGATTGATTAGGTTTTTTTTAAGACAAACATAAATCAGCTTCACAGGGAAAACTTCAGTAGATGGGATCAATAAGCAACTGGCCTTGCCCTAGCATACATACTGAGATTCATCATCTAAAATCTTCTTATTTCTTACTTCTGCATTCAAAGACCCCTGGATACTTGAGTTTTGGGGAAAAAAGCTGCAGATACAAGCTCCTTTGTTTGGGTGCCATAAACAAACTGAACCAAGAAGCAAAGATGAACTTGGGCTCTTTCTTTTGATCAAATAAGAAGTGAAGATCAGTTCTATAAAATCCAGGGGAAAATTTTTAATGAGAATAACAGGTATTTTTACCCCCTTCTATTCCTGCTCCTTGCCAACAAAAGAAAGAAGTTTAAGAACTCAGAGAGACTGGAAACACTTGATCCTCCAATTGTAAATATTTAGCAGTGTTCCCAAGACACTATTCCCTCTTTGTCCTCAAGGTGTTTCACAGCCCTTTTTCTAAGCTTTTAAATCAACAGATGGCCATTTCCTTTGGCAACAGATAATGCAAAGACTGCTTCCTACCACAGAAGTGTGGAAGATAAAGCAAAACTCTAAGAATGAGCAAAATAAGAAGAATTGGGGAAAAAAAAAATTTAAAGTAATAAGACCAAAGATTTCTCACTGTTAAAATTCTGTGTCAGATTGGTGGTGCATTGGTTGTACTCATAGCAGCTGCAAAATATCAATCTGATTTCATGAGCCTGAAGGTACAGAATAACTTTCCTCCATGGATATTGTCCCTTCTACTTTCACATTTATTTTAAAAGAAAAAAGGTTACATCTGGGGGAGCAGAAAGCAAAATGTATCCTTTGTATCAGGTCTCACCCACACAGAGAATAAATGAAACTCAGAAAATCTACAAATGCTTTATTTAGACTAAAAGTATATGGACAGATACTTTTACTGTTATGATTTCTAGACTTTATCCTTTCATATGCATTTAAAATACTCCATTGACGTCATGGTATTTTAATGGAGTCCTTTTTGAGTCACAGAAACACTCAGAATGAGGCATAACAACAGTGTTCACCTGCAGTTAGTCATAATAAATCAAGCTTTTTATCACTGTCTCTCACTTATGCCTCATGATGGAATAACCTTAAAAGCTCCTATTTAGAAATAATTCTGCATAAATACACAAATGACAGGGAATATGATGCAGAGTGCACTATAATGGAACTCAGTTAGTTAGCAATCCAAATGTTACAAGCCATCATAAGGAGCCCCATGATCTCCAAAGAAGAGGTTTCTGTCCTAATGTAGGTATTCTGTGCAGGAGCCAAGTGTCCTCCCCACACTTCCCAAGCAGTGGAACTGTGTTAGAATGGGTACAAACCAATACACATTGTCTGAGCTTTAAAAATGTGTGACTGTGCAAGAGTCACGTTTTCAATTTCACATTTATTAGTTGCATGTATTACAAGCAATAGCTGCCAATTTTCTTACAAAACTCAACACAAACCTCAAAATAAAACCCCCAAAAAACCAAAAAACAAACCAAAAAACCAAACCCCACAACAACAAAAACCAAAAAACCAAGCCCTTTAATATGTTATCAAGTGAAGAATCAGGATTCTTTTCTGGTATGTAAACTCTTCACCAGACTATTAACAGAAGGGCAAATTCTGAGACCTCTCTTGAAAAATTGCTATTTACTAGAGACAAGAATACAGGAGATAGGCAGCACACTCCTATGATACGTTATCACCAGCAATATATTTGTGCTGATAGAAGTCAAAGCCAATCTTCACCATCCCTACTCAAACACTTTCTAGCAGAGGAGACAGAAAAAGGCTGCTATCCTATCACAAGTTGTTTGCCAACTAAATTTAGAAGAATAGTTTTCTACTTAAACTGGGCAAACTACAGCTGCAGATTGAGGCAAAATAAACACAGAAGCTCACACTACCATTCTATAGCTGTTTGTTGTGAAGAATTACAGGTAGAAGAGCAAGAGTGATCTCTAAGCTGCACACTGGACACACCACACACCTGTGTATGCACAACACCGAAGTGCTGTTTGTTTGCCTGCTTGAGTAGGTATCTCATGAACATATTTTCCTTTCATATGATCTCTGATTAACCACTCTGAGTCATACTTAGCCCTGTCTTTCACCTAATTCAGTCTGAGCTGCACAGAGACTGAGGTTCTGTCCCAGCTGTGGTGGCTCCAAGGATGTCAGGTTTTTGGTTCGTGCCATCAGCCAGCCCAAGGCAGAGCAGGCAGCAGAGCCACAGGAGATGAGAAAGCCACCCAAGGAATGTGCTGAGGCAGAGCACTCTCCAGGAGCCCTCTCACAGCAAAGGCACCCACAAAGCTGACTGCAGGAAGGGAAAATCTCAGAACAAACCATTGTTTCCATCAGCAGGCCAGGGAGAGCAGGGGGCACTGAGCCACTGCCCTGCAGCCACCGACACACAGGGACGGCTGACTCAGAGTGCTGGAGGCAGACCCAGGTGAGAGAACCCTGGGAACTGAGACTGCACACTCTGAGGGCTCATCACATCCTTGAAACAACAATTACAGAAGCCATACAATACCCAATGCACCTCACACCTATCATCCAAGACCCCAGCACAGAGCTGTTACATTAAAAGAGGCTTAGATGGAAGTATGAGAACGAAACAAAGGCACTTCTGCTCTGTCATAAACAGCAGGTAGATCTCTATCATGGAAGCAGTGATGCAAGCCACTGTTTAGGAAGCCTGGCTGCCCTGTGTGACATAACATCTGATTTACCACTCCACATGCTCTCCTTGGGTCTCAGCTGCACCACCACGGGAGCATAAAGATAGCTCTAAGTAGGATTTAAAAACGTCAGGAGGAAAGGACAGCAGAAGCATCTGTTAGATCCTTTTATTTAACAATATCCTGAAATTGCAAATTATTTGGAAGGACAAAAGAAATTGATACAAATGACTTCATCTTATCGTTTGGAACACAGCAATTGGACGCTCATAAAACCACAAAGAGAAAGTCACATAGGCATAAACATATTATTTACTCTCATGATTGCTTTGTAGTGCAAATCTATACTAAGCTCTTGTGCTTGCACCTCACAGTGTATTTACATCTATGGTCCAGTGAAGTTTTGAGATCAGTCTTGTTTTTACTTAAAGTTCTGCTGTGAAAAAGAGCAGAGAATGCATCATAAAATTCTGGGGGTCTTACCACATGTATAGAATAGGCATTTTTAAATGCAAAGTATACTACGTATTTCAAACTGTATCAAGCAAAACAAAAGGAGAAAAAAGAACCATGTTGGGTTGTGTTAGGAAACCACAACTACCAAGATTTTTGCTACAAAAGATCAATAGCACAATAGCCCCATATTTACATGGCCACCACCTATTATAGTCATTTCAGCCATGTGCTTTTCAGGAAACCACAAAAGTAACAGCACTAACCTATTAAAGCAAACAAAATGATTATTTTTCCTTGCCTAATAAAATTATTCTTTATTTAAAGATTGTAAATAGAGGACTGTTAATCCCCTATCAGGTAAACAGTTTACTGATACAAGTACAGTTTAACAAAAGCATTTTATTAATAACAAATTCTATTAAGAACAAGTACTGAAATACAGTATCTCAAACCATTCACAAATTCAACTGTTTGTGTAAGCCTTACAACCATGAAGACAGTAGCATAAAAAGAATGGCAGATAAATATGATCTGCTCTGAAAATAAGCTACTCCAACATTCAGCAATTGATTTTTGCATGGTTTTAACACCATTTTCTTATCAAAATTAGACAGTTAATCAATACTGAGGTGTTTAAATATGTCCTGGGCCTACAAACCTTTATATAATTCAGAGACTTTGAACACAGGCATTGTCCCATTGGGATAGAAAGGATGATTCATAAAGCTCATGTTGTTTCCTTGCAAAAAATGCACAAAAATCCCATAACAACAACTACAACAACCAATCAAACAAAGCCCCACCCCAAAACAAAAAAAAAACCCCAACCCTACTTTATTTACTTGGATATCTAAATCTATTTAGATTTTAGGTCCCCATCTAATTTCTCATATATTAACTCCTTAGAAAATTACAATGCTAACTATACCACTTTGAATGCCAAACACAGCAGAGCTTCTCTTGACAAAATTTCTTAAGGAAATCAAAGGGAGAGATGAAGACACCTCGCCTCAAGTGATCTCAGCCATCTGCACATAAACTTCATTTTCCACAAATCCTACCATGCTGGTAATTTTATGTATTTCCAGCCTTTTGTTAGGCTGCCCAGTTGATCAGAACTCTTCTGAATATTCACTGTAGAGAAGGAAAATCCAAATGCAAATGTATCTGTCTGAGAAATGTGCTGCTTTAACACAAAGATTTAACATAACCATCACTTCCATACGTGGTAAAGCAGAGCAGGGAAGGGAGGAGATCCCTGTGCTGCTGCCTCTGCAGCTCTCACCCCAGCCAGCAGCTGAGACCTCTGATCCCTTATTTCAGAGGTTACCAGTCCAAGTCCTGCCATTTCACCCCAAAACACCCTTAGTTTTTAACCTATGTCACAACCCACTGTTTTCCACGTTATTCTCAGCTCACAAAAGTCTTTGGCCAGGAACAATAACATGTGGCTTTATGACCCAGGCAGTGAGAAGGGCTGTTACTTTAAAACAGTGAAAATAAAACATTGAATGGATAAAAATTTCTCCCATGAAATACCAAGGTCAGGCCTGATCTAATGCACATGGAAGTAAGTGAAAGATGCCCACATTGAATGGGTCTTCTATGGATGTAGAAAGCACTTTGATACAGGGATACTTTCAACTTACAGTTTTTGAGAATGGATTGCTTTTCTTTCTGTCTTGATATGGAGCTTTTCAACCAAACGTGGCTGCTGGGCAAACTGGTTGTGCAGGAATAAACAGCAAACACTGATGCCAAGAGCTGGAACATGAACTATGCAAACAAACTGAAAACTAGATGAACTGTTTGCTTAAAACAGTTTTCAATTATAAACTAACATTGTCTATTTTCAGTAGCACACCTTTTCCAACACAACTCAGTCTGAAGAATGGGTCAATCATACTCCCAGCACTCTGCTCATAAGACTCAGTTATTTTTAATGTGATGAAAATAATATTTTCAGCTAATCTGCCCATTACCATGAAGTGAATGAAGAAGTTCATGAAAACATCTGTTTGGATATTCAAGGTTACCCATGGCAGAAGAAGCTGTGTAATGGCAGTCTCCCCTTTTGGTTTTAATATTTCAGCTGCCCTGCAATGCCTGTGATTTTGAATACATTGTTTCAGGTATAAACAGAGGGAATACATTCAAAACAGGATTTGGACTGTTTTGACACATGCTAACATGAGTGGAAGAGATGTGAAATAGAAATCTTGTTACAAAAATAAAAAATGAATAACGTTGCAGCAAGCATGATCTCATCTAAGTCTTCATCTGAACAGAGCACAGAGGCAAAGACCAGAAGGCTCTTGTGTGACATTGTTATCTAAAGTCCTGATTAGATTTTCACCTCAGAGTTCTCAATTTTGGTAGCAATCATCACAAAGATACTGTGGTGACTGGCACTCTATAAATACATCACACAGACAGGTAACAGTACAGAACACAGCTATCAGATAAGAGTGTGAAGCATTTGAAAATTCAACCCTGCCATTAGGTCTGTATAACAGTACTCAATTTTACAGCAGTGGAAAAGTGATTACAGATAAAGAGGTAGGATTAGTGCAGTACAAATTCTTCTCCTCTTAAATTTGATCATCATTGTTCAGTAGCATTACTTAGGTTTTTAAGGAGTATCAGAATTCAACAAATATACAGGCATGTATTAACTGTAAATTTAATAAAAGCTGCAGCACAAACCACAGGTCACAGTTTGACTGGCCTCGCTTTGTCAGACACTGCACAAAACTGCAACAAATGAATCACACAACTGAGAGCCTCTCTTGAGTATCTGCCAAAGAATAGAGGCTGTTATTTCCTGTGCTTCTGTTTTAGATTTTATTATAAATTGGCAATAGTTCATTATAAGGTTAGGCTGGACTGGGTACCTGCCTGTGAGGTACAAGGTGGTGTACCATGGGTGGTACTGTGGGAATGAGGCTCTTGTCACCCCAGTGGATTTGGTCAATGTTTCCTCACTCCAGAGCCAGAGGTGCAAAGTGGAGCTCCATGTCCATGGCACACACACCCCAGAGCTGTGATTGCTATATACATCACTGCTTTAAAAACTCCACCCACTAATGATTTCCACACATACCTTAAGTACTCTAAATATCTCCTAAGCATTACATTCAAACTCTTCATGGATTACTGTATTCTTGCAAGCATCTCACTGATATGGTTGTAACCCACTGTAATGAAAACATCTAAAAAATATTTCTAAAAATTGACTTCCACAAAGTATATTTTTTACACAATCAACTCTCAACCAGCAAATGGGACATTCAGTATAGGAGCTGCATTATGTGAGCAACAGAAGAACTGTACACTGCACAATCCAGTCAGTATCCCCATTACAGCTGTTCATTCTGAGCACCACAGGTTCTTGCCCAGTTGTGGCATACAGGGGTTTCCTGTTTCACAGCCAGCTCTCAGCTATGGCAGAAAACCTCAGGGTGACTCTGCCTGCAAAACAGCATAAGGCAAGGTGGGGTGATGATACAAATTGTAATTTTCATTCTGGTGGACATACTCATATGACCATTTTACTTCCTCTTCCAGGGACTAGGAATTATATATCCAACAGTTTTAGTGCTGGACTGGACAGACAAATATTTTGGGAATTTTTTTGCTCCCTAGCAGTAGTTGCCTACACAGTCCTGAAGTTTTGAGATATCCAAGGCAGGAGCTGGCTGTTCTGGGAAAGAAGCTGTTGAGCACACTTGCCACATATGCCAGATGATCAGTGGAAAATACTGGCGATAAAATATCATTTACTGAGTTGACACTGAACAGAAAGTTCCCAATCCCCTACCTAAGTTGTCTCCAACAAGACCTGTATTTGTGTCTGTGCTACACACCTCTCATTTTCAGGAGCTGCCTGGTGCTTTGTGGCCCTCTGCCACCAGCTGGGGCCACCTCTGCCATGGTCAGGCTGTGGACACACACACAGAGGAGCTCAGCACAGAGCAGCAGGGCAGAGCCCAGATGTAAACAAGCATATTTGTAGGGCAGCTGATGGGTGAGCATGGAGCTTTCTATCTCAGCAACATACATGCACCCATTGTCTCCCACCATCTGCTGCAGGAGAGGAAAACCTATGCATACAGAGCCACACTAAATTTGCAAGAAGAGTAGTTTTAAATTATTTGCATAACTGTAATCCACTTTTTCCTAACAACACACTCTAATAGGAATGACTTAGAGCCCCAGTTTAGCTGTTACTAAACTACTGCTGTCTTTGCTTTACCTCTGGAAGAACAAGATAAACTTCCTGAGCTTCCTTTGTAAAATGAAAAATATTTCAGCCAAAAACATCAAGCTCTGACAATCTCATATGTATGGTAGTGCCTAAATTAAGGTATGTATGTTTGAAATTTGTATCCTTCAAGGACAATCTGTGTAGTAGAGATAAACGTTATAAAATGCAGGCAGCTAAATAATGAAGTAAGGATTCTGGAATTTAATATGATAACTCAAGCACTGAGCTGTATGTATTTAGGTTTTGGAGTTTTCACTTTTTCCAAATGGCATTATAAGAATTACAGCTCCTTAAAAAAAAAAAAAATTAAAAAAATCCAGCCCAAAAACACATGTCTATGCCAGGATGAATACTAGTTTCCTAAATATTTTTAGTACAAGACATATAATTTACTCAATAAGTGAAAAAGTTTGTTTAGAAAAGCTACTCAACTGTACTGAATGTCCAAAATCATTCTCCATCTGCAGAACCATAAAAGGGCTCAAAACAGAAGCAGAATGTTTTACAACAGCTGGTCTCTTTCAACTTTCTGTAATTTTTATAGCTCCTTTTTGGTGATTTTTTTTTAGTATACTGCAGCAGGATTCTTCTAGAAGCAGGCAAACCATGGTTTCACTTGTGCAATTCCATGAAGCAGAAGTGGATCGCTGTTATCCTGAACCAGGCACACACATGCAGGGTCAAGTAATGCACTCTCACATCAGGGCTGAAAACTTATCAAATATGGCCCTGATCCAGCAAAGCACTTAAGCACATGCTTTACTTTAAACATGTAAGTAATCCTATTAGAGCAAATGAGATTCAGCATAAACCACTGGACTGAATCTCAGAATACCTTGGTTGTGGCCCTGATTATGTCAGTGACCGACTGGGTAACCTTGGACAAATCACTGCACTTCTGTGCCCCCGTTTCCTCTTCTGCCCTCTCCGTGTGCATGCCATGTTGCACCACCTCACCAAAAGCAGACCCAGTGAATCTCCCAGAAACTGCTGCACTGCCAGTGGTGGCAGGGATGTGGATGTACACCAGGCCATTTCAAACACCTGTCTTGTACTCAACACTAACCCTCCTCCAAAACACCCCAAGATGACATCCCTCACTCTTAGGTCTTCTTATCCCTCACTCTTAGGTCTTCTTATCCAGTCCTGAGCTCCAATTTCAAAAGCACAACGTTGCACTTAGAAAGCAGCTGGGGTGGAATCCAGTCAAAGGCTATCTGCAGCTCAGGGCCAGCACAGCTCCTCAGCATGCCTGGCTCCAAACCCAGGGCTCAGGATGCAGCTCCCCTCCCAGCCCTGACCCTTCCTCACAGGGCACCCTGAGGTCCCAAGTGCTGCCTGGGGGATCATGGGTCAGTCTGCCACATTCCTGCCAGTGCTGCATCCACTGAAGGACAAAAACCCTGCAGTCCTGGGAAACTCTGTTTAAAGGAGGCAGGTGGAAGGCAGCATTGTCTCACAGGGTGCAGTGTATTTGCACTAAAAGGTTTTAAATTTGATATTTTTAGACACTATGATGCAAGATACAATTTTCCACAGGCAGGCCATACGCCATCAACTCTGTGTCTTAATGATCTTGAGAATATTTTCACATAAATAATTCTGCTTTTGCACATACATACAACCACCTAGTCTGTTTACTCTTGCCATCACGCTGCTTCCCAGCAGTTGTCACAGGCAATGTCACTGTCACAAGGAGAATACGGATTCAGCTCCTAACAATGAGCAGGCATGGATGAGTGGGCAGGACACTCAAATGAGTTTCAGAAAGACTTGAGGTGAAATACTGTCCCTAGTGAAATCAATAACAGTTCTCACATTTACTTCAGCAGAGTAAATATTTCAGCCCTTTTTTTTCAGTGCCTTCTGGTCATCTCAGTATCTAACAGAACAATCATTTATTTTCCTTAGAAACACAGGGAAAAGGATAGAAGACAGGGAAAGCAAGGCAGGAAGGCACGATATCAAAACAGATGTATTCTCTTTATCAGAATAATTAAATATCCCACAAATTTACAACGACTCCTATGACTACAGATTTTAAACAATGCAGAAAATGAGATTAGATTAACACAGTTAGGCCCATCCTTTCTAGGAACTCATTCACAAATTCTTGTTCTGTCCTTGAAACACCTGTACACCACGTTGCTGTTTTGCCAGCTGAGCCAATGAAGAGCTCACAGCAACAGCAACACAATTCTGCATGTGTCAGCCTGCTCCAGATCAGGCCTTTTGCATACAAAGATATCTATTATAAGGCACAAGCATCATGAGCTGTACTCTGTTAATTAAAATATTTTCTGCTGCAGACTGGAAGCCTGGCCTACGAGGTACTTGCCAAAATTATGTTCAGGAGTACAGCAACTGAAATGTGTTTCTGAATAGGCCAAAAGTTAGTTACTTTTGACTTTTTCTGAATGCACACTCTGTTCTCTTTGTACAACGATGGGAAGTACAGTTAAAAGGTTCTATGTAACTGTGCACTAGCAGCAAGCTAATAGACATGAGAAACTACCGGTATACTAAAAATTTTGGACGTACAAAGAAATCTAGAAAGAGCCTACAGAGTAACCTGCACCTGAGCTTGAATTAAGCGCACGCCTTGCACAACACAGCAAAGTCACAGAACAAGTGAAATTTACAGTAAACACGCCGGCTGCCAGCAGGCGCTGCAAGTTTCCAAAATTAGCCGGCTTATCAGCCAGCAGCGGACATTTAGGAGGCATTTTGGAGCTCCCGGAGCCCTCAGCAGCGCTCAGAGTCGGGGCTGACATTTCATCCCCACCTCACGCCCTGCGCGCTCCGCTCCGCGCTAACAAAGCCGCGCAGCGCCGGCCCCGCGCGGGCGCATGCGCGGGCCCCGCGGCCGGCCGGCCGGACAGACAGCTGGACACGGGCCGGACAGCTGGACACGGGCCGGACACCGCGCCCCGCCTGCCCAACTCCCGCAGCAGCGGCCCCGGTGGACATCAGCCTGCAGAGCGACACCCACGACATCCAGCCAGGCGCGATTGCTCCAGGAGAAAGTTTTCTCCAGCTCCTGAATCTATATGAACGCACGTTACTTCTCTCTCTGAAAGTGAGCTTTGTATTTCAGCAAAGTTCATCTCTTCGTTTTGCAAAATAACAGGATTTAACGCAAGTTCAGGCTTCTTGCAGCACCCTTCTTTTCCCCAGCATCTCATACAGTGCCTCACAAAAGGCCCCAGAGGTTGGACAAACATAGCACCAGGAAAAACACAGCGTGAAAGGGATCTTTATGTGCATGTGTGAGGGCCCAGTGCTAATAGCTCAATGTGCTATTGACACATCACAGTGCAAACAGCTAAGTCTTTTTCAAAATAGCGTGAGTCACAGTGTCATTCTCAACTTTGGGTAATTTGTGGTAAATCATCCCCGTATTATTAAAACATATTTCTGTAAATGAAGGTAAGACACTGGGAAATGACTATTGCTTCTAAGGTTTACTCCAAACATTGCACATGCCGCAGAGGTGTGAATAGACAGAAGTGGTACTGCAACTTCTGTGACAGCCCTCGCCAAAGCGGAGCGTCAGTTACCGTCCTGTACCAGCGACTGATGCACTTTTGGATAATCCTCCCGTTTGGATAATCCTCTAGTTAGGAACTGGCCGTAACAGAGCCGCGCTGAGCCGAGAGAACAGAGCAGAGGGAGGCTCCGTGCTCTCCTCTCAGGGCCGTCCGAGCCCACCACGCTCTGCCCGACCCGCCGGGAGCCGCCGCGGCTCCGCCCGGGGAAAGTTCGGCAAGTCCCGACCCCAGCGCGAACGCTGCGCGCTCGGGACGCGCCTTTGTTCGCCGGCCATGGGGAGCAGCATCGCCTCCCCGAGCTCCTCCCGGCTGTCTGCCGCTCGCACCCTCTGAGCCCCCCGAGCACCGGCCCGAGGGCAGGCTCCCCGGGGCGAGCCCCGCGGCAGGAGGAGCCGTCCGGCCCCGCCGACCGCAACTTTGCAGGGCTGGGCATCCCCCGGCCCCGCGGAGAGCGGCGGGCGCACCGCCCCGGGCTCCGCGCATCCCCCAGCCCCGAGCCTCCCCGCCCCGACGGAGCCCCGGGCTCCGGGCAGCAGCACGAGGAATTAACACCCGCGGGAATAATCACCTTGTTGTAGTTGTAGTAACCCAAACACTGGGCAAAGTCCAGGTTGGAGGGGTCTCCGGGGAGCGCGCTGCCCGCCGCAGCCGGGTAAAATCTTACATCCATGCTGGAGATTTGGTCCACTTGGAGAGACCGCCGGGAGGTTTAATAGATCCACCTTCAAGTGCCTTCCCCGGGGCAGGGGCACGGGCGAACCGCCGAGGGAGCGGAGCTGCGGGGCGCCGAGCCTGCCCGAGAGCGGGGACCGGGGGGCGGCGGGGACAGCGGGGGAAGAGGCGGCGGAAAAGTGCAGGTAAACAAGGAGGAGAAGAGAGGAGGATGAGAGGAGAGGTGGGCAGCGGACCCCAGGTGGATGCCCGTCCACCTCGGCGGGAGGAGGGGAGGGGAGGGAAGGAGGGAGGGCAGGGGAGAGGGAAGGAGGGAGGGAGGGCTGTTGTTTTTTAAAAGCTCAGTGCCAAGCCACAGGCTTTGCCTCCGCATTCAGGAGCAGCTGCCGTACACAAAGGAGCCACGCGCCCGGCGCGGACGGACTGACGGACGGACCGGCCGCCCGACAAAGGCGGGGGGACCGTCACCGCCGGCGGAGCGGGGCACGGCGGGGCCGCGGCCGCCCCGCGCTGCCGGGGAGGGGGCGGCTACCCCGGGCTCGGTGCAACAGGGCTGCGCTGGGCGGGCGCGCTGCGGGGCCAAGTGCCGAGCGAGCGGCGCCGCGCTGGCAGCGCTCCCGGGCCCGCGCCCCTCCCCGCCCCGCCCGCCGCCGCTCCCCCCGCCCGGGCCGGAGCGGGGCCGGCAGCGGCCCTGCCCATGGCTGTCCTCGCTCCCGGAAGGTTCCAGGTGAGTAACTTTCACCGCTTCCACCAGTTTTCAGCCCTTTTTTTTTTTTTTTTTCTGGATAATGCACTTTATCGATTCACACCGCTGCCTTGCTGCGTCAGGTTGGTAGCAGAAGAAACGAGGTTTTTCTAACGTGCTGTCAGGAGCAAGACTTTAAACCACAGTAGCCTGCCTCGCTTACAGAAACCTCCTCACACGCTCAAAGTCTCCGGGTGATGAGTCAAAGCAACCTGCTAATAACCCAAATTTGTTTTGTCAGTCGTAGGCACAGCCCAGCCGTATCTGCTCCCTTGCACGGAGCTTTGCTGACATGAAAATCTGCTCCAGAACTTTTGGAGAAAACACTAAAGCAGACAGGGCCAGCTAACCTTACAACTTGAGCCCTGCCGACAAGGTCCAAGGAAGAGGAATGGACACACGCCCTGGAGTCAAGGCTCCAGTGACAGGGAGAGGATTGCCTTTTGGTCTAGGGTGGATTCCTGGGCAGTTCTCGTGCCGCTGAAAGTACGCCCCAGATGGAGATTGCTCCATTCAGCTGCAAAATAGCAATGGTAACATAAGTATACAAGGCTTAACTGTACAACAGCAGCAAGACCTTTTCTGAAGGACAGACATCCTTGGGCCCATGCTCAGTCCCACTTCTGATGCCTGCTTCAGGAGCTTAGTGCCCCACACTTCATCTCCAGATATGATTCTTCACTGTCTAAAAACATCGGGAGCAAACTGTAAAACAGTCAACAGCTACATCATGTACAAAGGAACATCTTCCCAACTCCATTCCTAGAAATCTTATGTTCAATATTTGTGGTGGCACAAGTAGCTCCTGGTTGCATAGGACATGCCAGATCACCCTTGTTCCGGATATTGGTTCTGAAGTATCACACTTTGAAGCAAACATCTCTAGCATGGTATTTTGCACTAAGAGCAGAATTAAACATAGCACAGATATGTATTTGTTTTCCGTAGAGTATTCGGAATTTAACTTCCTAGAAAACTGTGTATGAAAGGGTAAATGCCTTGATAGCAAAGATAACAGGCATGCACTGTCACATACCTAATCCAATTTTATATTCATTATTGCAACTGTTTTTAACCGAAGGCAAAAGACTGCAAAATGTACTCTGTTACCAGGAGAGGAATGGTTAAGGCACATACAGCACAGAATATTCACACAGGCACACCCCATATCAGTGGCAAAAAAATTACTTTTGCTCCTGAGAGAAACAAATTGTTCAGAAAAAGACAATGAAACTGTTTCAGACTGCAACATCACATCAGAGCATTCCTCCAACACAGTGATGGAAAAGTGGTAGTGTACAGGCACAGCAAACATCTTTCAACTGAGGCTGAAAGTAAAAGAATTCTACCCAAGTGCACGTTACATTCAAGAGATTCTTAGGTGTAGGAACAGATCGTTGCCCTCAAGTTCTTGATTGCTCTGTTATATTAACACAGCTCTTTCCCACTGCCTAGCTCTGGGTCCCTGCACTTCTCGTGAAATCTGAAAGCATGTTTCCACTGAGCTCAGAGGAAGATTACATGAGTGAGGAATGAACAGCAAGTGATTCCAGGTCTGGCTTTGGTCCTGCTGCCGCTCTGCAAGGAGGCACTGCAGGGCTGCAGAGCTGTGATCCATGGCCCTGGGCACTGCCTGGCAGCACGGCCCAGCTCAGCTCTCCTGTCCCCTGCTGGAGCAGCAGCCTCTGCTGCAGGGCTGGCTGCAGGTGGGAGGCACAGCAGGTGCTCCAGCAGCTACTGCCACTGGTTGGGAGACTTGGGGTCAGGGCATGAGCAAATAATGGTGATGCAAATAGCGATGATTTAAAGTATTCTGCTGTTTTCAACACAGTTCCTTCTGAAAGTAATACCCACCTCAGTAATACCTCAAAATACTCTGTTTTGACATCACTTGCTCAGAAATTTAATGTAAATTGGAACAAACTCAGTCAGCATTAAAAAAAAAAAATTAATTTAAAAAAACCCTTAAGCTAGGCAAAACACCGCCAAAGTATTATTTAGTGAAAAGTTTTGAAATACTCTCTGTTAATACTATCATGAAAATAAAGCAGAACTTCAGTATTTTCAACAGTAAAAGACTTACCATTCCTGAGTACAAGCTACTTTTGTCACTTTTACCTAATGCCCAAAGTCTTTTGCAGAACTAGTATGAACTAGTGAAATGAATTAGTGATCTAAAGAAAAGCAGAAGAGAAACTGGCATATATATGCTAATTTATTTTTCTTTTAAATAAAATATTATGGTTTATGTGATACTATACCAGAGAGAATTGTAATAAAAAAGAAACTAAAGAATTAGGCAAGTGTGTGTTTTTCTTTCTCAACACCACTTCAATGTAGTATATTAAATAAGTAAACTTGAGTAATCTCTGCTATACTTCTAATGCATATACATGACGTCATTACATGGGTTTTATTACAATGCATTTAAATGCATTTATCTCAGGAGTACCTTAAAGATGAAAAGTGAGCCAAAGTATTTATAAACTGTTGTACATGATGCTTGGAAGGAGTCCAACAAATTCTTCTCTCAAGCCATTCTCTTAAAGGTTCTTCAATAAAACTATGGCTTTGAAAGTCTACTTTTATCCTTTTTTTTTCCTTTCAGAGTAGATGGAGTATGAAGTACTTGCAATTTTGAGTAAGTATTCTTTTTTTCCCTGCTGGTTTAATAAAAACAAGTATCTATCTACAGTAAGTGGAATACTCCAGTAATTTCCCTGGTCCTGGGTAGCCTCCATTTCAAAGAAACTTTTCAAAAAGCCTTGTTTCATAAAGGTTTGAATATATGCCTACTGATGCCAACAATTATGATTCAGGAAGCAACACACAAATGGTGACTCTGTTCCATCTTCAGCTATACTTTCTTCTGACTCATCATCACAATTCAATTTTAAAAGCCATTAAGAACACTCAAACTGCTTTTCTGATGTAAGAACAGAAATTGTATTGAGTGAATCAGTCATATACAGACTTGAAAGTGTTCCTGCACAAATTCTCACTGCTGCCCAGAAACCTTTCAACTTGCACAGGTAAATACGAATGTTCCAAGCCTGGCTGAATCCCACACAAGACTTGCAACCCTTTTTTTTTTTTTTTTTCCTGCCATGCCAGGCCAAACTTTGCATCCTTAGAGCCTTTGCAAGCCCTGTGTCAATTCAGCAACATGGAAATATCATCTGAGGCTCCACAAGCACCACACCTCAGCAGCCCCCCCTGTCTCTGACCACACAGTTCCCTCCCACTGACAAAGCATGGGAGGGGAAAGAAATTGGGAGAGAAAGGGTGGAAGGGCAGGAAAGTGAGGGAGAAGGGATGGAAGGAGCCAAGGCTGGACTGAAGCTCTCTGCTCCAGTTTTACAACCCAGAGCCAACATTACAAAGAGCTGACATTCACTTGCACAGTGCAGGGTCCACCTCTGCCTTCTCCACAGGCTTAGGGGAAAGTCAATGGATTTACCCTGGGCAGTGCATGGGAAAACCACCCAAATTCTCAGGAGATTCAATAACAGCTTTTACCCACAAACTTTAGAACTCTTAAGTAGAATAAATTTTAAATTTGGCAAATTTTAAAACATCCAGGTGAAGTAAGGCACTCTGCAAACTTTTAACTCTGCAAACTTTAACCTATCCAGACACAACAAGGTACTTAGTGGAAATTTTTGGTTCAGCTTTAAGAAGAGGAAGGTAGAAGAAAGAGGGAGAAAGGTAAATATTCATCCTGTGACCCACTATTCCTCCAGTCTCCTACACTGTCTTTTGGCTTCTGTAAGAACTGGGAGGAACAGGAGGAACAGGACATCTCTGGTGTCACCTGTTAACACTGTCTTGGTCCCTTCCCCCCAGAGCACATGTGGAGGATGGAAGGGCACAAAACAAAAAAGCTGGAATACAGAAGGAGAAAAGAAAGAGTATCAAGCAGGTCTGGTTTAGAAAAGAGTCTAAAGCCTCCTGAAATCAATAGAAAGTCCCTTTAATTGACTGCAATGAGTTTTGAATTAGACCTATATTCTACTTATCAAGTACAGCTGCTGAGAATCAATAATATTGTGACTAACCCTTCAAAGCAACAACTACACTACTAACTTCTGGCTAAGAAAAAGTACAATTAATAGCATATTAATTGAATAGAATTTATCCCACTGAAGTCCCCTTCTCATCAGGTGGTAGAGTCAGATGGCATTTAGAAGTGATCACACATGCATGAATATCCTGTATAAGTGAGGCAATAAAGAAAATACTTTTGTTCCTAACATTAAGTCAGATCAAATATTCATTGATATCTACATCTCTTAGCAAGTATCTCAAGCAGAGATCAATAAACACTTATTAGTGACTGACTATGTTTCCTGCAGTAAAGGAGGGAATTTCAGCCAACAGATCAGAGAAGCCAAACAACTGGGGGAGCTGGAGTTTAGTGCTTGCCTGCCAGATGATCACTTACCTTCTCACTGTCCCAGTTGCCACATCTAGAGTACTGCAGATCAAAGGATTATTTAAAAAACTATAGTTATTCCTTTAAAACACAAATCATTATTTCAAAATACAAGTATAGATTGATGCAAGGAAGGAAAAAAACCCCACAACTGCAAGTTTTTGGTTTGTGAAAATTCTTTCAGGCCCAAATCAGGAAATACATTACTTTGTGAAACTGGGAATAAAATATAATTATTAAACTTTTCAAAGATTTACATGTGCCTCTTTGATGCTTCTGTGGGTTGCTGAGGTCTCTTACCTTACCTGAAGTATTTGACCATCTCAAATCACATACAATATTTCAAATAATATTCTACCAGAAAACCAGATATTTGAGTTGTTTAGAGAGCAGAGACAACCATCAATACTGTTGAACTATGTTACAGCAAAAAGGTTTCTGCTGCTTTAAAGAAAGTATTCCATAACCTTCCAAAATAACCTGTGTGTAATGGACAGTATAGAATTACTTTTTGGCAGAGGGAATATCCTGTTGCTATTGACTGCAGTGTTACAGTATCCTCACATACGAGTACACAGCTATTGTGGGATAAAGACCACGTTGGAAAACAAACTGATTGCAGCACTGGAAACAGTAAAGGAACTGTCCAGTAATATGAAAATTCACTTCTTTAGGAGAACAATGACTGGAACAGTGTCACTTCTAGATTAGCATTAAAGAATAAAAGTTTTAACTGAAACTAAGAAATTAATGCAGTGTATTCCTTTCTTCCAGGGATGTTATTTTAAAGCAAGACAGGAAAACTGGGTTAGAGATGGTGCTGTATATGGTTATATATATATATATACACACATAGATATATATAATTACATGTACATATATATAATTTGTATCATCTGTTGATATAAAGCTGTGTGGTATGCTTCTGGTTTTCTCCTCCAGCTCTCTTCACATTCATACATTTGTTGAATTTAAACTGCTGGAACTATTATGAGGGGGAAAAAAAAAGCCATTGGCATCCACATTTTACAGGGAATTTACAAAGACAATGTCTACAGAAAGAAAAATATTCTCACCACAAGCAATCCAAATTCTTCTCTAAATTTCTCTGTTAGTCTAGAGGAATGTGACAGGCAGAAACTTTAATTTTACAGTAGAACCAAATCTAATTACTGAAAGAAATATTTTAATAAAAAGTCTTAGTAAGATATACTGAAGAGTTTTTCCAGGTGAGAAAGGTTACATTTAATCCTTGTATCTTCAACAAATTCACTTGTGCATGTTTCTCAGTTTTAATTTCATCCAATGTTCTTTTAGCAATGGTTTGAAATATCCACATATGACCTCTGATATATTTCAGGAACACACATTGCAATATGCAGCACCCAAAGAACAATGTGGGGATGTTTCTGGAGTGATCAATGAAAGGTCTTTGTGAGATTTTGTGAGTTCAATTCAACACTGCCCATCCCAAGGGCATACTCACCCTGGAGAGCTGCCTGGGGGAAGGTGAGCAGCAGTGGCTTCCCCAGGGCTGGGGAGGTGGCTCTGTCCATGCTCAGTGAGCACAGTGCACATCCTTTGCTGGTGGCTGTGGCAGGGATGGGCTTTTGGTCATCTCCTGGAAGCCAGAGAAGGGCTTGGTGAGACACAGCCAAGGCACAAGGTAAAAGCAGTGTGTAATTTCACAGTCATGCCTTAAAAACAAAATGAATCATTTAAAAATGCTGCTGTCATTGTGTCCCTTTCAAATGTTACAGTGACTTACCATGGTATTAATGTCAAACCATCAACCAGCACAGGTTATGAGATTAAATAACTAGTGACCAATGCTAGGGCATGTGAAGATATTAAAAAAAAATTAATAGTGCTGTAGACATACTGCTTTATTTGGATAGATCAGATCCATGCAATAACTGGGAGTAGTCTTCCAAAGGAGCCATTAGTTATCCTTTAGGTCTTCTAATTAATGATGTAGTCTTCTGAGAGCATATTAATAACTCTGATATTAATAGCAGTATAATTCTAGCTGAGGATTAAAAAAATGAAGCACTATTTTATAAGTACTTGTACAATAGAGTTTGGGACTTGGTAATAGACACATGACACATACATAAATTCATCAGACTGAAAATTAAGGAACAGATTTCTGAAGGTGTGATTAGGGACTGCAATAATATCTCTAAATGAACAGCTATACTTTCATTCAGGACTTCTGTTCACTTATAAAGTTGAGGGGTTTGGTTTTTTTTTTTTATTCGTTTGGTTTTTGGAGGGATTTTGGTGGTGGTGGTTTTTTTTGGTTTTTTGTATGCCTCAGTGGGCCAGGTTTTCAGTGTTGAAAGAACAGATTCCAGTTCTCAAGACTATTTCCTGAAGCTCATGAACAGTATGTGCCAAGCTGGTCTTAAAAAATCAGTCCACATTACCATGAATGGCTAATATTTAATAAAACATCTGATCACAAAACCAAATCTAAAACTAAAAAAAAAAAAAAAGAGTAGTAAAATAACACTCTGACTTGCTACTAAATGCAATGTTCTTTGATATAAGTCTATTTCAACTTCATTTATTCCAGGGTTCTACAGCAGTCAAAATAATCAATGCAGAATTTTCCATGTGATTTACACATTGCTTTTAAAAATGAACTGTCTGAAACAAAAAATGCTTTTTCTGCTGCCTGGCTTGTTTTCTAAAACATATTCTCTTTCTTTTAAAGTGAGAGAACGACCTCTGCTTCAGGAACAATTTTCTGAGACAGTGTGTTTATCAAATGGCTTCTCTGCTTTCATGAAAACAATTTATTTTCACTGAACTCTTCAAGATAAGCATTGAAGTCAGGAAGAATGAACAATGACATTTATAATTACATTCAAGAAACAAATATTTTGCTAAAGAAAGGATTTGGATTTTTATCGATTTTAGAGATAAAAAATATTTTCTTCCCTCCAACGCACCATTTAATGATATTGTCTCCCTGAAATTACAAAGTTTGTTTTTATATGCATGGAAAGAAAAGCCCAGGACAGTAATCTTCTCATAGAAAGGCTACAGAATGCATCTTAAACAATGAAAGCTGTAGCATAGTCCTTACAACCAAATTGCCTTCCCTGCCCCACTCTTTAGAAATAATGTGCAGAAAAGGACAATTTAAGCAGGAGGATACATGCCCCTTGCAGAGCCTCCTCCAAACTGCCCCTCTATGCCCAATCTTAGAAAAAAGACAAAGCAGTTGTCTCTTGGCATGCACATCCTTCTCTCCAGCTTTCCTCCCACGCTTTCCCCCTGCTCAGGGACATTTCTGAAGCTCCAAAGCTCAGAGCAGAGCCTGTGGACACAGGGCATGGTGCCTCCCATTCTCTGGGGAACTGGGAAACCTTGCTGAGAAATCCCCCTCTGTTTCCCTTCATGGATTCAGCCCTGGACTTGTTCTCAACCACCAACAACAGAAGCTCAGTCATGCCAGACAATCACTGCTTCCTTTTTGCTATATTCTCAAATACCCCTAAAATCAAGGTAGTCCACAGTGTATCTCATCTTTCAGGACAAAGCAGCCACGGATTTAGCCCTACAGTGCCAGTATTTTGAAATGCAAATTCAATAACTACCTATGCAAAAGCTGCCCATGAATATATTTAGGAGTTCCATTTGGGCTGCCTGGAAACGTGGGGTTTACAGGATTAAAAAGACATACTGCTATCACTCCAATGAATGCCCTTTAATTTGTGGGAATTCATTTTAGTATAAAAAATTTAAGATCTGGTTTATTCCTTGTCAGTCAAACATCCTAGCTTTTCATTATCCCATTTTTTTCAGTGCATGTAGGTAGTTCTCATCATAAAGATCCACTGATAAAGTTCTCCTCCAGAGACATACTCTTTTTGTAGGCTCAGCTAGTGAAGAAATATCATTCATTTGTAATACTCAAAGAGAAGTTGAAAAAAAAATCAAAAGCAGCTGAAAAGAGATTGTATTTCACTAATATACACCAAGGCTTTATTTAAAATATACAGTGTTAAATTTGATCAAATATCAACCCACCATTCAGAGTGAAATAATCTCTTTTAATTTGCATGTATCTGTGTGTGCCAAAGAGAAGTGTGTTTGCTTTCAAGCAGGTGCACATCCTGCTATGACTAAATCTCTAACTCATCAAATTGCTTTACCAGTGTGGGACATGCCCTTTTTCTGGAACAGCTTCAAGTATTTTCCCCAGCATTTCAGCCACCTGTTTACCGAGTTCATACTCCAAAGGAGATGCATGCAATTAGAAACAAGGAAATGAAAATAAATGACCTTGTTTGTTATAAATAACAAAGAGACTCAGCAAAATTAATGCAGTGAAGCCTGACCTCCTGACCTGAAAGAAAGAATCACCTCATTCCTTTGTAGCAGGCTCACAATGCTCCAGCACCAGGCATTGTTGTGCAGCTTTGCCTCTTTTGATGGATCTTAAAGGAGTATATTCTAAATATGAAATGTTTTACAAGTTAGATTAGGAAATTTGCATTAAAAGGAATGTTGAAACAAAGTCAAGAGAGCAATGATAAAGATTATCACGGATTCATTTAGAGAATCCAGGTAAGCTGTGTGTATGACAGTTCACTATAATACAGTTTTTCAATTGAAAAATAAATATGGCATTCCAGGTGCTAAAAAGCCAAGAAATGTCTCCTTCGGTGTTCAGTGAATTGATGAGAGAGAAATTTCTTAATTAGCCAACTCCAGGAAAAGGAAACATTTTTCTTTTGTTAATTGTTTGTGCTATGATGGTCTGACTTTTGAAAAAAAAAAGCAAACTCCACAACTACTGCCAAAAATATATACTGTTTTTCTCATCCTTTAATTAGGCAAGCAGAAATGCTTTCTTTTGTATGAAGCTTGCTGAATAATGTTTCTATGGGTTACATTATTACTTTTAATTGATTCATGTCAGTCTGGAACTGTGTCCAGCTGCAACGGAGGGCAAGGTGTTAGAAATTTGTTTCCCTGCTTGTCTTTGGAGAAAATGAGAACACAGCATTGTTTTCATGGCAGTCCTCACAAAAAGAGCAGTGTGTAATTACAGTGCTGGTTCCCATCTTGTCAGTCTCCCAAACAAGTCTGTTATTAATGAAGCAGCTCAGAACCGTTGCAGAAATGAAAGGAAAATGCGTTTGCATCTCACAGAAAGCAGTTCCCACAACAGGTATTGTTTGACAAAGATTTTTCCAAAACTTGTTTTGTGGGTTTTCCTCCCCTTCTCTCACTTTCAATGACATCCATCCAGCTGCTGAGGTACAGCAACACCCTTCCCAGCAATCACAGCCTCAACCCTGCAGGTTCCTCTTTTGGCATTGATGGGATGGGGCAGCTCTCCCTGCAGTGCCCAGGGTGATGGGCACAGCCCAGGGACACAGACAGCCACCCGTGCAGGGCCACAGGAGACATGGCAGCCACTGAGAGGTGCTGGGAAATCACTGTCACACACAGGAGAGCAGCAGCCAGAGCTGTAGAAGTCACCTGCAGGACCAGGACAAGGACCAGGATCATGAGGGGGCAGTGGCCCTTCTCCCCACCCTCTCACCCTTCTTCCATCATTCTGCATCCAGTGGAGCCACTCCAGCCCCTTAAGCTCTTAGCATTATTCACTCCTGCTGCCAAACTTTTAGGGTGGCCTGAATGAATCATTTCCAGCAGAAGAAGGGCTGATCAACACAGCCTCTCCTGCTCATGTAGTCTCATGAGCAGCTTGTGCTTTTGCCAAATGCGTGTATGATTAAAAACTAAATACTCCACATGGCTGAAGATAGGGATGTGTTGAAGAGTTTGGTTGAATCAGATACCTTTGGGGTACTATCTTCTTAATCAGTCTACATTTGTCTGCACTGATTGAAACCAGAGCACTCACTTGTCTAAACACTGAGCTGTGAGGCCCTGTATAACAAGCCCCATCTGAGCAACCTGCATGACAAACAGGTTCTGAGAGCTGAGCCCAACCAGAAGAAATTCTGCATTTGTGGAGCGTGAAGTCACAATCTCTGTCCTGCTCTGGGGCTCCACAGGTGGCCCAACAAATGCCCAGGCTGGAGAGGGGCTGTGGATCTGTGCTGATCCACCACTGAATGGTGTGCAAGGGTTGGAAAAGGGAGGGCAGAGCTGGGGATCCATTAACAGGGCTCATGCTTACAGCATGACTTACACACAGACTAACACTTCCTTCTTCAGCTGATCACCTTTATTTTAGAGCAATGATTTCTACCCTACAGTTCCAGCCAAGTTTACTGCAAATTGTGCAAGCACCAAAACTATGCTAATGTGCAGTTCTAACATGAAAGCTGGTTGTGCAAGCACAACCATTTGCTCTGGACCACATCCTTGAATGTCCTTCAATACCTGGTGAGACAGACCTCACTGCTGGGAGGAGTGGTCCTTTCTGTAATGACAACCTAAACCAAATACTAAGACAGACAAAGAACACAGCAGTGTGACATCCAAAAATCAATGCTAGAGATATGCAAATAAAAGCAGCACTTTAAAAGGCTTGAAATGAGTAGCACCCAAAATGAGTGATATTATAAATTGGGTTTCAAAAGCAGTAATTTTCAGGAGCATTAGTTTACATGAAGCACATGTGTAACTGGCTTTGAAATTCAGCTGAAGTCAAGCCTCCCTGGAAAGCAAATGGTGTAGTTTTACTCCTTGGCTGTTTCACCAGTTCAGGAAGGGTACCCACCCTGGAGCAGGAGAGCACATATTTTTTTCCCAAGAATACAGGAGACACATGCTGACCAAGAAAATAGTTGTGAAGAGCAGAGTTCCTACAAAAAACCAGGGCTCACCAAACTGCATCTCTTGCAATTCACACTTAAAGGCACCACATGGTCAAAATTATTGTCACTGGCACTGGGGAAAACCTCAGAATTAAAAAAAGTTTCTTTCTTTCTTCCTCTGGTACCCGTCCAAGGAGAGAGCGAGCAACACCACAGACAGCTTGAGGGGACAAAGAGAGTGTCAGGCCAGTGTCCCTGTCTCAGCATGACAGCCCTTACTGGCCATGGCTCTGTGAGCCACTGCTGAGCACATAATGATTTTGCACTGAAAGGCTAAACCAGCCATTGCTCTGGACTGAACAACCACAACTCTAACTCATTCCTTCATTAAATGCTTTACCATTCCTTGAGAATGAGAGGGTCTATAGAAAAATCACATTGTCCTGTATTCTACTGGCAAACAATATCTTATATATATTAAACTGTTCTGTAGCAGTCATCTGTTCTTTCCAAGCTGTGACAGGACTTTGAATTATTTGCTCTATCAGCAAGTGCTGCAGTAAATTCCCAGTTATGCCGTGCATGGCAGGCTCACGGAAACACCCGTGACAATGGAGCGGGCAGAGAACTCATACATGACAGAATCCACTCAGAGACTGGGTTTTGGGGACAGTTGGGCCTCAACAAACAATCCTTTCTTCTCAGTCTATAGAGGAGCTGCACTGGGGCCTACTTTGGCCATTAGTCTAAGGAAAGCCTTTGTTGAACATATAGCTGCTTCTCACATTGAAAGAATAAATCACATTCTTATTCTGGCTATGTCTCCGCTGCATTCACTGATGTGAATGTTGTTCCATGGCTGAGAAACTGGGTAAACAGCGTGCCCTGAGCAGCTCTGAGCTGCTGTGGCTACATTACTGCCTGAGCAACCTCATTTACAGCCAGCCTGGATGAGCCTGTAAGAGCAGCAGCCCTGGCAGAGATCTGTTCTTCAGACTGCATACCCCCTCATTTCAGGAATATTTCATTCTTCAGGCTGGATTACCAGGATTTGAACCACTTTGGAACCCACTTTGCCTGAGAAGGAGAAGGGAAAATCCTATCTTTTCTATGTGCCTAGCAAAGCAAAACACAAACTAGGCAAATTTCAGGAATGGTTCTGAATCTATAGGGGTTTTTTAGGGTTATGCACATACATGGTAATTTCTCAGGCACACATCCTAGAAGTACATATATAGTGCATGTTCCCCTTCTAATACTTAAAATGCAGAATAGTTAATGTTCCTAACTGCTTCCATGTACAACAATTCAATATTCATTCACCTTCACAAGCATACACAGCTCTTCATCCTTCAATATGCTTCATTTTTTACTCTTGACTTACATTTACGTCCATCTTCATATCTTGGGAAGAAAAGGGGAGCTCCAGGTTTCAGCAGACCATAGGGACCTCTGCTGACAGCTTCTGTAGAGGCGGTCATTGCTGGTGAGCAGAGGTGGTCTGGCCTCATACCTGAGCCCCAGTTATTGCAGATTAACTTTTCTCTTGGATAGAGGGAGTCTGATGATCCATCTGCACTCTGGTGGAAAGGCTCTCTTTTCCAGGCAGGATGTTACAGCTTCATCTCATCCTTTGATGGACTCCTAATATAACAAAATATAGCACTTGTTAGTCCATGTACAGACAGAATTCTGCATTTTTACATTTGAACAGGAGCTTATTTGTCTCTGGCCAAAAAATTTCTGTGTCCCTCCTATCCCCCATTTCAGTTAGCACTTTTTCATGAAGTGTGTTACAGAAGAGAGCTCCTGGTTAAACAGGATGCACCAATCTGCTGAAGGGCTCTCACAATTTAAGTTTAGAACTACAGCATGCAATTTCTGGGTTATGATACCATAATATATACATATATATATACAAATATATAAATATATATATACAAAAAAAATTATGTGTATGTAGTATGTGCATTTGTGTACTCTTCTGCAGAGATGTAAATTTAAATTAATTTTAAAAACCCAAAAAAAGAACACAAATAGAAAAACCCAGCCAAACCCAAAAATCAAGTCACTCCTCTGATGACACAATTCCTTCTGCTGTACTTGTTTTCAAACAGGATAAATAGTAGACACAGAAGTATATACAGTAAAGTAGTGTTTACTCCCTCTGTCAACACACAATTTACTTGTGCTGTTGAGTCACTGTAGGAAAAATTCCACTAACCAATTATATCCACCTCTAAATTAAAATTTCTATTTTGAAGTTTTTTGGCCTTTTTTTATTATTTACTCCAATAGAGCTGCCTTGCAAAAAGATTATGTATAATTATTTGCAAGGAAAATAGCTCATTGTAAATGCTAATGTTAAATGTCTATGTTTTTAAAACCTTAGAATACACTAAACCTTTAAATTATTGTTTCAATTGTTTCTTCCTCTTGCTGCCATTAGTGAAATATTTTATACATGCAATTGCTCCCAGTTTGTGTAAGGAATTCCAAATAAATACAGTGGCCATTGATTTCTCTTAGTTCATCTCCTTTGTTCTTGCATCTCAAAAGAGTTCAACTAACCTGGTAGCATTTATCCTGCCTATTCTCTTCAGACTTATCTCTGACTCATTGAGATGACCTCCTAATTTCCTCTGTTCTATAGAGCTGCTTTCTCTAACTTAAACAAATAACTAAGGTCTCTCTGCCCTTGTACCATACTAGCAGTGGTTTTGAACCTTTTCTGATCATACAGTAACTTTTTTAAAAGATAATTAAAACTGGTCTTTTGAGCATTATGATGTTACTGTCATGCCTCACCAGTATCAGGCTACATGAAGCCTCTGTATCTGCATTTCACACCTTGATGAACTGATTCTTTTTACTGTTCTTTTTTTTCTTTCACTTTTTGTTTTGCTTTGCCACTGAGAACTGCTCAGTCTTACTGATCTCCATTGGTCTGGGCTGTCTCTGAAAGCATGTTATACATTCTTTGCCTGATTGCAAGCTCATGGTCTTTCCTATCCTCCTGAGTTCATTGTGTTTAAATACCCTGACTCAAACAGAGTGAGGATGTGGCTCCTCCACATCAACCTCACCTTGGTCTCATTTGGGTGCCCTTCTCTCTGTTGTAAACTTGAGAAAAACCCGCAGTAAACAAGGATAATGGAAACTGCTTTGTAGAGAACTATTCCATTGTAACCACAGACTATCCAAACTGCATGTCATGACTTAAAGTCTGCCAAGAAATCACCATCCAGGACTGTACTTCAAGCCTTCAGGCATTTCCAGCCAGGCACTATTTCCAATAACATGGTCAGCATGTTCATGTCTCCTCCTGAGCGTTTCAGTTTCTCCCAGAATTCTAGGTTGATTTTTAAAGTGCTAATTTTTGTCAGTATTCAGAATCTACATTAATTCCTTCTTCTGTTTCAGTGTCTCTTCTTTGTATTATCCTTATCTTCATTGAGAAAACTGACTCAAAGAATTTAAGATCTGAAAAATATATTTCTTTCAACCAAAGGCAGGCTACCTTTGCAATGTCTCAAACTCAACTGCATTCTCCAGTGACCTCATTCCTTGTGTATTCAGAAAATCTCTTATTTATCTTAGCCTTCACACAGACTTCTTTTATTTTCTTCCTTTTACTTACACTTTCCCCTTTGTTCTGTAATCTTTCAATCTTCCCCACCTGCTTTATCTTACAGATGATTGATATATGCATTTCAACAGTCTCAACTGCTATTTTATTTATCCCAAATAAATATCCACACTGGATGGCAGATAGAATTCTCTAGCTACAGAACTTCAGCTTTGAAAATGTCCTATTTTATTTTCCATCCATACCCTTCCATGATCCCCTCATGCTTTTCAGAGCTTTTCTTTTTTCTTGCACTTTTCAATTTCACTATAAACCTAGCTCAGTTAAAACACCTCATATCAAAATATTCTCCCATTCTTACATCTCTAGTCATGCTATATTTATTATGCACACCTATGAAAAGGATTGTTCCCTTTTTAGTCCAAGCTTTTAAATTGTGCAAAGAAGCAATATTATAGCATTCAATTTGTGATTTGAGTTACACACCCAGACTGATTTAAAGTTAGATGGAGGGGCAGCTCAGGCATGTTGTGTGTTTAAAGGTCTCTGTGTGAAATAAAAAGAAATCTATAATGTTACCCTCAGGATTTCAGGCAATGATATCCCAAGTCTGAAAGAGAGGGAATAAAGAAACTGAAAAAGGATACACACCACTGACCAATCAATTGAAAAGTACAGTAAATGGAAAACAGAAACCTCCCTGGATTTGCCTTATGGGCTGACAGCAGTGGCTTTGTATAAAAAGACAGAGCACTTATGATCCACTTTCTACTTGAGACATTATAAATTAGTTTTTCTGAAGGCATAATCCACCGTAACAGATTCTAAGGTGGTGTGGAAAAATCCCAGCACTCCTTGATATGAACACTAAATGATGCCCTGTTATGGACCCTGTGTCTCTTTGCTCAGGCAAAGCCTGTCTCTGGAAAACTCAAAAGTTATTGAAATGCACCGACCTTTATTGCAAAGCTGAACACACTGAGGATGACTGCAGCCTTTATTAAGGCTCAGGGGACTTTGGTTAGGCCTCATGGTAGCCAGGTTACAAAAGGCTTCTGTCTTTGTGCTGCTGAGTGCAGGAAAGGAGCCTCCTGCAGGCTCTGAATGAGGCTGAGAGGAGCTCCCTGCACCCTGATTTCCAGCAGGGACCCTCAGTCCCAGCTCCTTCCCAACACACCGTGGTGCCTCACCACGGGCAGCAGCTCCATCTCCTTTCATGCACACAAATCCACCTCATTACTTCTGGACCCCAAACAGATCTTGGGGACGTATGTAGTGAAAACTCATATGTAAGAGAGGAACTCTGGGGCTGGGTTCCCCAAGGTCCTGTTACATGGCTGGAAAAGCACAGAAATCCTAAAACAATAAAAGTGGAAGCACGTAGTGTCAGACCATAGTGACAGACAGAGAGAACCTCTCAGAGGATCAGTGGTTTTAGAGCTGGGTGGTGATGCAAGGAGCACTCTCTGACACCTTTTTAAATATCTGTAACACCATTCATTTCTCCTGTAGTTCTAATTTTCTCTCAGCTCCAGGAGTATTATAGTGGCCTCTCTCCTAATATATTAGGCTTTATAATGATGTTAAAGAATTGTCAGCAAAAGGAAATGGAATTACACACTAGGGGAGAAAAAAAGGGAAGTCAAGCCTGCCAGTCAGGCTTCCTACCTCCTTCAAAAACTTCTTTTGGAAACATGGTGGAGAACAAAAGTCTGTGCAGGCAACCTGGGCCTCTCCACACTCATTAGCACTGCTCTCCAGTGAGCAGCACAGTTAAGCTCATCATGACTTCTCTAAAATACTAATCATGATTATTTTCAGTAGGATTCCTTACATAAGGAAGACCATAGGAGACTTTGCAAGCTCAGTTCTAAAAGACAGTAAGTGAAATACTCTCCTCTACGCCACTTTTCTCAAACAAGTTGAACTTCTTTTACAAACCCACAACTCACCTTTCTAGTACAGGGACACTTCAGGCAAATATTAAATGAGGTGACTCAAATATTTACGCAAGCAAAACCACTCTTATTTTGTCAGAAAACAAATAAAGTTAAAGTTGGCAGAGTTTTATAAGCCATCACACTTCACTTTGTTTTTCTACTTCTTTTTCATGGCCCAGACTTGAAAGGCAAGGTAACCTTGGTGACTGCTGAGGTGGCACACAAGGGCTCAGGACTGTCCCACCACCCTCAGCACCTCATCAGGTCAGGAGAAGCAGACACCAACCCCTCTGCAGGGACTGTGGGCAACAGGAAGCAATGCATTGCAACTGCATGGTGGGCATGTGATTGGGATAAGGAAAAGATCAAACAGAACCTCAGCCTTTTCTCTCATTCTTGCAGAACGTGAAAAAAAAAAAAAAAAAAAAAAAGCTTTGTTTCCTAAGTTCAACATATATAAAAATGTAATGAGGTAGCTTTTGTTTATATTACAGGCATTGAAAAGTCCTACCTCAGCTTCTCAGTCACATCATTGTTTTGCTAGTGGGGTTCTCAGAAGGTGGAAAGAGACAATGGAAAGATAAAATCTAATGGACAGGATAAACACCTTCCTTGGAAATAATGCAAAAATTATACAGGGACTATAAAAAACCTACTTAGTTTTAATGAAAGATTTATGTCAGAAACAAATCAGCCTCCATTGAAATGCTTAGCTTAGCTCATTTTGTGTACAACTTCAGTGATATAAGTTGATAGGGAAGACATTGACTGGAGACTAGAAGGAGGTAGCTCTGTTCCAAAATGAGGCGTGTAAAGGTTGTATGCATGTTTGGTGGATAGTGCCCTAATTCATTACAGAATGGGATTCATATACTTACACAGTGAAAAGCTTGGATTAGGCACACAACATAATTTCCATTATGTTAATGTTGCTTTAAAATATATTGCACAGAGTGCTGCAACAATCAAATTATCAATTATAATGTCTACTCAGAGTAGAAAAGTGTTGCAAACAGAGGGCTGATTACTGCTTCAGTACTTCCAATCTGCATACTCATTGTTTAGTACAGGGAAAACAAATTATCTTGTGTTGGCCCTAGTTCAAATTTAATTAAATGAGTGCAAAGCAATTATAATAAAGTACAATAGTATAGTAATGAAAGGAAAATAACTCATTAACCTATTAATCTTTATTTATGTTCCTCTCAAATAAGTATGTAATTTCTTTATCACTGCATCCCATAAGAAATAGCAGCTCTCACTGCTCATGGCCTGCTTTAGTGGGGCTTATTTTGCTAAAGATCATTGTATGACTTCACTGTTACTATTTATATAGATTTTATTTAATGTGTCTGATTTTTCTCCTCTTCCTTACACAGTGTATTTTAAAACCCTTTCCCACATATCTGTGATGTAGATTATAAACCTGTTCACACCCCCCATTTTCTTTTAACACTTGTCAGCTCTGAAAGGTAAACCTCTCTAGGAGCATTGCTGTGCTTCTGTCATTGCAGAAGGGAGGGAGCACTCCCAGAACATCTGCTCCAAAAGAAGCTCTTACATTAAGACATAAGATGAAAGTGTATTATTTTTAAGAGGACCTGACACAGCTATTGCTTTACAATCTTTATGGGTATAACAACACACCCCGTATTTTCAAATGTGATTTTTGATTCTTCATTTTGACTTTTATTTAGGCTGCTGGGTTGTTTTGTGATTCTGGCAAATCTCAAGTTTAAGGAAAACAAATATTTTTAGATGATTAGTCAAATATTGCACTGTGGTGTACTTTAATTGTGCTTGCTGTATGCTAGCTCTCACTGTTACCTTATCTCTCCAGAGCTGGTTTTGTTTCCAATGACATCTTACATTCTAGTGTGTACATTTAATGTCACACACCAGTGCTTAGCTTATTGCAGCCAGTCAGGGCTGACTCTGTCCTTTTACTAAGCTGTGCCACTAACAAAAAAAAGAGGAAAAAAAAGACAAAGCACAAAAACTGCACCAAACCATCACCACAACTATGCCATAGAGAAGGTTATGAGCAAAAGTACATTCCAAAATTTTTTACTAAATAGCAGTTTTGCTCGTTTTAGACTGAAGAAAGTAATAACATTGATTTTTGTTTTTCTACTAAATGAAATGAAGTAGAGGTGACACTATCATAAGTAGTGATTGAATACTATCCTGTAGAGTGGGACAATTGGTAACTGCTATATAAACTATAAGAAAAATCAAATTAGAAGTACCACAGATTTAAAATACAGTTTCCACTCCTGCATAGACCAGTTTAATCACTGGCACTTGCTGAAGAGCAGAGGTACCTGTGGGAAATATTTATTCAACAGAAATACAATTCTGAATATGCATAAAAGATGAATGAAGGCTGCTTTTGAAAACTGGGAAACAAAACTTTCACAACAGAGTTTACAGTGTCAGATGTCCTGAGGCTTCTTCCTTTCTGTGCACGGACCCTGTGCAGGCAGGATCCAATCTTACTGCCTTACAGGATTCAAGCAGAATAGCTTCCAAAAAGTTATTAACAGATTCTCTGAGAGGATTGTAGAGGTGCAAATTTACAGCTCAGATGGCTGAGAAACATACAAGTTCACCATATCTTTCCTCTTCACACATAGCAAAAAACTTCTGCCTTGCAGAGTGTATTTCTGGTTCCACAATCTGCTGCTGAGAACTCTGTTAGCAAGAAATGGAACTCTTTAATCATAATGACACTTAATGAGTCACTCTATTCTTTGCACATTTTTAACACTCAGTTCTTTATTTCACACTTACTGCTCAATTCTTGCTTTTATATTATTGCAGCACTAGTACTGCACTAATGCAAGCAGGCACAGAGCTGTGTGTAGCCCTGTGGTGTGGTTTGGGACAACTGGCATTGTTCATGGTGACCTTGCCACCGACCTGCTGGAGAGCAATCAAGAAGTGCAGAGGCATCACCAATAGGTGGCACATTCGCATTTTGCAGAGCATAATGCCATCATTCTTTTTGTTTGTGTTTGTTTGTTTGCTTTGACAATGAATCATGTTTTAATTACAGTATTTCAACATGTGAAGTAACTAAATCATTAAAGGAGGAAGAAAGACAAATAAATAAATTTCACTATGTACAACCATCAGAATCTCATATGAATTGTCATCTTTTTCCGTCCAAACTTAAATACTTGCCATCAAGCTAAATCAATGTTTATTCTCTGTGTACCAACCACTAGAGGGGAGTTTGACACTCACATTGCAAGTTCACAACAATATGCTAAACTGCAGGGAAATGTAGATCAGAAATCTGCAGTAATTAAAAAAGACCATCCTGCCAAACTCACGACTTCTCACCATCTTTCCAGATTACTGAGTGAGATGATTTCTATCTGACTTAATAAAAGTCTAAATCCTGCTGCCAGTTGAGCTTTGTCCGGCTTCCTGATACATGAAATGAAGCAATGAAGCTGCAGTGAGCCGAGGAAGAGAATATGAAGCGTGATCAATAATGAAGACAAATATAAAACAGAATTGCCTGAGATCAGACTAGACTTCACAGTCACTGGACTTTCTGAGCCCTAGGACAGTTACACAAGGAAGGACTCATCCTGCCTTACTCCTGCCTGCAGATCACTGGCTCAATGGGATATTTGGTGAAAATATACAACTTGAAAATATACTATGATGTCTGCTGTGTGCACCTAGACTGTATGGCTAACTGCCCTTGATGTTTCCTCCTGTTTCTTACTTTCATTTAAGTAAACTGGTACTGTACTCAGTCTCCCTTTGCTGTGGGTGCAGTGCTCACCACCCGTTAAATTTTCCCTTAATGCAAACACACAGTTTCACTCAAGTCAACTTACACCTGTAAGAGGCTTGGCCATACCCATAAAGGCACCTGCCAGGACATCAGACATGTTTCAGAATGCTTGGTGGGGGTGGGAATTAGGACCCAGCTCCTCAAGTGCTGGGCACAGAGAGCCACAAATGATGCATGATGTCCTCCCCAGTCTGATCCTTTGTACACCCACCTCTTTAGCCAGAGGGAATACTTTAAACCTAATTGATTTAACCTATGAATCATACACAATCCCATCATAACACAAGCTCTTGTACCACAGCCTCATGCACAACTCCTGTAGTAAATAAAACCACAGTCATAGATTCTGCAACTTCTTAAAACTGTAGTTTGTATGAGTGTGGATATTTTCAGGTGCAAGCACACATCTGTCACAAGCAGAAAATATATATCTATAACATCATTTTTCCATAACTGAGTTTAAACGTACTTCTACTGATCTTCAGAATACTGGAAGAGTGCAGATTCAAAATAATGAAAAAGATAATCTATCTTCTAGAAGAAAGAAGTGAATGCACTGCACATTGCTTGTCACAAAGAATGTATTTAATCCATGCTCTTATTTATAGCATCGAAATGTTTTTGACATAGCAAGGAGAGTAAAAAGTCAACAAACATGAGACAAAGACTAAACAAAACTGCACTCAAATTAACTCAAACAGTACTTAAAGGGACATCAATCATGTAAGAATATATAAAGCATATATTTAAAAGTTAAAGATGTTATTTATTACAATGACACTCCTATTGTGCACCATAACATCCCATTCACCTGATTTACTCTAACACCTACCAGTGTAAATCAGTGGGTTTTTCCATAGACAAAAATGACTTTTCTATGGCATATAACTGATGCAAGTGGAGAATTTGACCCTATATCTGAAAACCTTCCATTAAATAAGTAATTATTGTACACAGGCGTTGTTTTTCCCTAGTAATTGATGTGCAAGTCTAACAATTTCTAAAACCTAGCAGTTTGCTTGACAGACAAGAATTTATTTTCCTCAGTAATGAGCACAATTTCACATGGATGGGCTTTTTTTCCTCCCCAAAGTAGAAAGGCCATCTAGACTTCAGCATTTAATCTTCCTCATGACAAAATCTCAAATGGCCCTTAAAGATCTTCTGCAACTCCAGTGGGTTTATGCAGGATACTGTAACTGGTCCAACTGGAAGGCATCACCTTGGGCACTGGAATACACACCTGCCTGAAGGTCTGGAAATGTACTGAGAATAACTGGAGACTGCTGCCCTCACCATTCACACTGGAAAGCTTCCAGGAACCCGTAGGTAGCTCAAGGCAAAATGACTAAAAGGCATTTCTTCATGTTTACAACTTAATGACAATATTTTGCGCAACAGCTCTCCCTCCACAGGGAGTGGGACCAAACTTTTAGAAGTGATCACACTCTGGCCACAGCTCTGGCAGCAGAGAATCTGTCCCTCATAAGAATCATTCTTCATAGATTAATTCCCAGCATGAAAATTGGTCATGTCTAGTTTAAAATAAGATTTCAAGATCAGTGAAAGGATCATGAAAGGAATGCAAGTCTCCATTGTAACACTTTAAATGATCCCAAAGACTTAAAATGATCCTAAAATACGTCATGAAAATAGTCAGAGCACCATGTCAATGCTTTCATAAATACACAGCAAACCCTGCATCTGGAATAGTCATAGGCTTTATTCTATTTGATATTCTACATATCAAAGATCATACACAAGACAATAGGATGAACATGGACATCAAGACCTGAACTTCGAAGAACTGGTTAGAATTTGCCAGCCTCACCAAATAAGTAGCTCTGAAAAAAATCCCTAAAGTCACTATTTACAAAGTGTGATTCCTCTGTTTAATGGTGACAGAGAATTCAGTATGTAGTCCAGATGGTTGGTCACAGAGATAACAAATCCAGCATGGCTTTTTGGTGCTATGGGCAGGCTGTCTGACTGGCTCAAACTGTGACAGACACAAAGATTGATAGACAGACAAACAATGACATTCTCTTTTTCAGTGTGTTTTTTTGACAATACACATTATTTTTTAAAAAATCCAGCTATCCATAGACCTCACTCAGTTTCAGAGCTATGACAGCAGAGATGGGAAACCACAAGCAGAGTTTCATTTTAAGTTTACAAGTTCAGATATTTCTGTTGTCCCCTTAGGAAAGAAAAGGGCAAGGACTGAGTTTGAAAACCTATTCAATAATAGATCTTAAGCTCTTAGCTAGAGCAGGACAATTCTGGGCCAGCACAGTGATTCCCCAACAGCTGGTATACACACTTTGTAGTACTACAAGCTTTTGGCAGAGAAACTCAACTAACACTGGATTCTATTCCCAGTGCTGTCTTTCCCCAACTTTTAACCCAGGGCAATTTAGCTAACTTCTGTCTGTTCCTGGTTAGCCATCTGGTAAATAGATAATATAATTGCATCCTTTATAGGCTTATTGTGGGGCTTAATTATTGAAAGTCTTTAAGATAAGTCAAAGTTCTTGGTGAAGAGTTGTGCAAAGCATTAATAAATAATAATGGGGGCAGCACAAAGAGGAGGGGAATCTTAAAGCTGAATTGTTGCATAAGAGAAATATGCCCAGCTGAGGCAAGAGAAATATAGACAAGTGATTAGTTGACATGATGTGAAAGGGAAGGCAGCAAAGTCAGTGAACTAATTGCACTAGAAAATGTAGAGAAGGAAAATGGGCTAAGCTGAAATGACAAAAAAAGTCAAAAACACTTGGACAAATGGGAAAGGACAGACCTGGCACAACAGAGTAAGTGACGTGTCACTGGAGAGGTGTCAAGAATGGACTGAGCCAGGAAGCTTAAACTGACTGGAAGGAGAACTTCTCTGTGCTTTACAATTCATGTTTCATTTCACTCATTTCTTTAGAGTGTGCCTTACCCAGATTGTCCTAATGGATGGCACTGCCAGGGGGCATTTGTCCTGCTCTGCCTCAGCTGAGGTGGGTGGTTCCTCAGGGAGCTGACAGCTTCTCCTGGACGTGTGGCATTTCCAGGACAGACATCTGCACAGGCATCTCCAGAACAGCCTAAGGGGAGCAGTGCTGTTGACTCCCTTCACCAGCCTGATCATGTGCAAATTGCATCATCTGCACTACCTTCATTTCCTAAGCATAATTGCCCTAAGTGATCCATTGATTGCTATCTGACACTCAGCTTTTCTGCTCTCATTTCCCAGATGTTCCTGCTTTTGTCATGACTCTCAACTCCATTTCATCAGAGATGTGACAACTCATATTGGAGGGACATGGTTGTATGCAAAGAAAGAATTATATCAGATAAGTATAGTAGAGAACCACAGTGTTTAAATAGCATTATCACAAATTTAATAGTTTGCAAATTAAACACAATACTGTTTATTCAGCTTTCATTGGAAAAGTTATTTTATATACTGGATTTCTTTATTGCAAAGGCCATGCACTCAAGATAGCATGGGAGCAGACAAAACCTTGTTCTTTCTTTCTTTGAAGCACCCTAATTTTTGGGGGGGAGAATAATAGGTATTGACTTAAATAGTGGGGGTTTTTCTGCAAGTCTTTCTCTGAACTGGGAATTTTTGGATAAAATTATATTTATAAAACCACTAACTATATCTTCTGTTTGTTTCATATAGTTTTAAGGGACAGTACAATGGGGGTGGGAGGGAGGCATGTGAACAAAAGATCTTGTCTACCAATGCCAATGGGCTCTTTTCTCCTAAGATACAAAGATAACCTTTGGTTTTCCAGACTATTTTAACCATTTTGACAAACACCCCTCAAAAAAACAAAAGGAGTCATGAGATACATCATAAAGGAAAATACCAACCAGGAAGGAGAAAAGATGGTAGAAGGAGAATTTTCTGGTTATTTTCCATATTGCTGAGTCCATAGTGCACACTCTGAGGTATACTGAGCAGTGAAGTGGCTTTGTTGCACACAGTAAATTTTGAAAAACCATTTGGCCTCCTCACTTGTTGCTAAACACTGGGCTCTGCTCAATCTTGCTCTTAGAATTATAAATTACTCAGAAAAATTCCATGCCTTTTAGCAATAAAATATTAACTATGAACATTGAGCTTACCTTCTGTCACTCCAGCTCTCACTTGCCTGTTGCTGACAATGAGAATGCATCACTTCCAATAAAACCTCATTCCAGCTTTCATGTTTTTCTCTTAAAAGAAAGCAGGTGAATCCTTGATCTGTCAAAGACAAATATTATTTTGTTTTAGTCTGTCTGACCAGTCCATCAATTACAGTCATTCATCTGCTGTGGAAAAGTGAAGAGAGCACCATGAATTTGCTAACATTGCATCTGCCATTACATTTTTCTTTGATAGTAAGTGAGGCATAATAAACCTTGATCTTTTCCTGTATGCTGCTTTTTGTTTGAAAAGTATGATTCACTGGGTAATACTTGCTGTTCCTCTCCAGAACCACATTCTACAGTCATAACAAATTTCTTCTTTGGATTCAACAAAAAACATTATTTGTTGTTCTTAAAAAATAATAATATAATGGAGAAAATTCCATGTGAAAGTTTTAGGCCCACGTTTTCAGTGCTGACACCTGCTGAGTGATGCAGAGAGAGAGTCTATAACCACCATAAGGATTCAAGAAAATTCTTTCTGAATTCCAGTAAATATCTTCCTTTTCAATGGCTCATTCAAGATATATGAATGTGATGAAATTCTGTGTTCTTTGTCAGTGAAAGTGTTTTCATTTTCACTCAGCAAATAATCTGTAACCCCCAACGACATTAGAAGGATTATTTGTCTTTTGAGTGCTTCATGGAAGTCATTTTTACACCTATGTCACAACTTTTCAGCCTAAAAGCTGCACTGGTGATCATTTACACACACACAGTTGATCGTTGAGGGGCTGGAAAAGGATTCTATAATTTCAGTAAGCCAAACAGAATGTACTACTGAGCTGCATGTTTCCTCTAGCATCCTCATGACTCACCTCCTCCTATTATGCCTCTTCCAGAAGAACAAAACAGCAAGGACAGCACCCTTCAATTATTGTCTTTCACTCAAACAGCTATGAACTGTATCACAGATTTCTTTCTTTTCAGAGGTTTATTTACATTTAGAAGCTTTTCCCCTATAATCTGGATAAGATTTTTCACTTTTTTTAAGAAAGAGAACACAAAAAAAAGAGGAGAGGGCCCAAACCAACATAGATAGAATTAAGCCTACACTTGGGTGTAATCCAATTCAAAGAACAAGTTTCAGCTTGTGCTTATTGCTGTGTCTCACCTGAAGGTAATGGATTCACAGACTCCTATGAACCCAAGCCAGTGAGTCATCTGTGCACAGCTTAACTGACATTAGTTAATTAAAATCACAACAGAAATTAGCAGTAATGCCCCTGTTAAATATCTTCTGCCTGTATAAATGCAAGTCAGTATGAAGATTACTTTGACTACACTGCTCTTTCCAATACTGAAATGCATGTGGAAAAGATTTTAAAATAATATGAGGCAGGTTTCTCTCACCCCAACACTGAGATTCCTTTAAAAAATAAGTGAATGGAAACGTTTTTGTATGATAAAATAATAATTTTTGTTTATATGTATTATTATTATTCTCCCTGTGTTTCTTATCTTGACCAGTAGAAAATTAGAATCTATTCTATAGAAACATAACTTACTATAAGGACATAAAGCAAGTAGGTACACAACAAGCTGAGTAATGCAATGTATAATTACTGCATATAATAAAAATGAATACATTTTCTATGTTTCACAGAAGAAACACTTTTTCAACACTATGCTAGTAATTTTTAGCCCTCCAAAAATTGTCTCTTCTAATGTATACACTCTCTAGAGGGAGACTCTAGCTGTATTTATAAGTACACAATGAAACACAATATTCTTAATTGATTTGAGTCAGGAAAAATATTTGGAACAGCTTAGCTCACACAGTAGGTACATTGTGAAGCAACTTCCAGTTATTAAAACCCTGAAACATAATGAGAATTTAAACAGTAACAGAAGATCATACATGCAAACTTTGTTTGCTCAGTTAATATTAAAATTCTTTCATGGAATCACATTAAGATTCTTTAGTTTTCCTTTCATATATCAAAAACTGGTGAACCCTTTACCCCCTAATGTAACTTTGTATAGTCAGTGCAACAGCAAGAACATGAGAGAAAATCATCTTTATAGGCTGAAGGCCCCATCTGCCTTATATTTCCAAATTACTATGAATATTGTTATGCAGCTTTCATTTTATGGCAGCACCAAGGAAATCAAACTCTGAATCAGTACTCCCTTCCACAAAGACAAGTACAGACAGCAGAGAAGCAGTCCTTGCTCCAAAGCCATTACATCTAATCAAATTATTAAAAGTAGTAATAGTGATCATTATGGTCTGTCTGTAAGGCTGCATTTAAATTCATCAGCAGATGCCACATCAAGCACATGCAGTCATAAATTGTTACCTAATCTGCTCAAGGACACGAGACCAACACTTTTGATCCACAGCTAAGGGACTGTGACTGCAATGAGCAGTACTTGAGAAAAATTAATTCACAGAATGCTTTGGGTTGGGCCTGACTCCTGTGGAGTAAATGCAAAATATAAATATATAAATATCTTTTTGCAGGAGGATGCAGCTAAGACAGACTTTAATTTTAAGGTACACAAACCTGAACTACCTTAGACTGCTGCCAAGTTCCTAGAAAGGCCTGGATCTGTTTAGAATATTAATTGGAGCTTGTGCATTTTCTGAATTCCATCAGGTCTGAAGAGTTTTACTTTAATAGTACCATTAAATTTCACTGAAAAAAAAGAAACAAAGGGGTATTTATATCCATTTATATCCTTTAAGTAAATGTTGCTACCTAAGTTTCACAATTATGTGCACTTTTTTTGAGTCACCTCAACTGCATAGCCAAAGAGTATGTGAACTAGGCAGACTCCACTGTAATTATATAGAATTGCATATTCTATCTTACTTGTGCAGTTCAAAGATTTTTATTCACTTTCAAAATATTGGATTTTTTTTCCTCTGTGTAGAGATTTATACTAATTTCTCACCACCAATAAACAATATTTCCTTAAACAACATGTTTCCTTTATTTTCTAGACTTTTCACATCTAAAGGGACAGCCATTAGCCATTCTCACTTCAATAACTGCAAGGTACCTCTCATGGGTTAATATAATCTATGATCTAAGCTACAAAAATACTCTATAAAACATCCAGCATCCATCAGTTTTGAAAATGCTAAAAATTATACAAATTGTTTGCTGTAAATTTAAAAGCTCAGAATATTTTTTAAGCTTAGGGGGAAATATAATCATAAAACTGAGTAAGGTTCATGGTTTTATTGACATCTGTAGTTATGTTCTTACCAAGAACAGGTGAAATAATCATTTCTTGGAATTAGACTGTGGTGAGTTCAGATAAAGAAACCAGAGCAGGAGCTTGAAATGCTGACCAGAACCAATCCTTTCCAGAATCTGCCTGCCATGGAAGCCAGCACTGGTGCTCAAAGCCATGATTACTTTAGCCATGAGTTCCTTGTACCACAGTGTGGATTGTTCTGTTTCTGAGCAGCTCTGGGAAGCTGAGTGTGTAGGGCTATAAAACTGCACTCTGTGGATTTTGTGTGAGTCTAAATGTAAACAACAGAACTTACAGCTAATTGCCTTTAAGATAAAGCTGACTTAAGCAATTGAGATAACAGAATCCTACAATACTCTGGATGCAACATACTAAAAATGTGAATTAATAAGTTAGCTGATATTGAGCTCCAGATGTTTCTTACTCTGGCAATGTTCCTTAAGTGATGATAAGCAGATTTACATACTTAACTAATATGCTTATTTAAAGAAAATTTCCAGATCCAGACTAGCATCCAGATTTTTTACTTGGCTTCAGATCAAAATACATACTATCAAGAAGGATGGCATCCAGGAAAACCTTTTCAACATCTGCTTAGAACTAAACAACAGATATTTGATTTTCTGCAAATTTAATTTCAGGCGAAATTTTACTTCATCCAATAATTTTTATATCCTCAAGACAGCCTGACCTAGTCATTTTACATATTCAAATCTCAGAGTGCAGTTCATACACTGGAAAGACAGCAGTTGCTACAGAGAAACTCTATTAGTTTGTAGTTCACATTTAAGATTGCTACAAGCAATTTCACTTAGAGTGAGACAAGGGCTTTTTTTGGAAGCAAAACCCTTCCCTCACCAATAATATCAGTGAACTAAAGAAGCAGGTTTACAAACATTTTATATCTTACTAGTAATCTAAAAAATTTAAGTTCCAGCATGAAAAGTTAAGCTCTGCTTTTTCAAAAGGCTGAGAAATAGAAAATAATAATATTGAATCATTTCTTTGAAATTCTTATGAGAAGTGCTTATTGTCAAATTTAAGGCATGATAAGAAAAAAACCAAATCCGAGCAAAAACTTAGGACAAAATACTTGGAGGAGTGCATACTATTCCAAATTTCTTGCCAGATTACAGAAAGTGAAACACAAATATACTGGAAGGATCATGTAAATTCCAGGGCAGAGTAAAAAGTACAAGCCAGGAAATACAAAATATGGACTTCATTTTCAAAATTATTATTTTAGAAGAAAAATGAAATTAAAAAAAAAAGTTTCCAAATAAGCTGAGCACTGGCATAAACTTCTACTGAAAGCCAAGATAATGATCATATAAACACAAAAGAAGTAAGTGTTAAACAATGCAGATGTGCAGACTGCTTGAGGAATGACACCAAGGATTAGGAGAGATGAGAGTAAAAACTGCCCAGTGTTTCTTGTGGTTCCTTGGTGCACATGAGAGAACAGGACCTAGCAGGGACTTGGCACAGAGGAAAGCCCTCTGGATATGGCTCACACATCACAGGATTGGTCTCTAGAACCTCACACCCACAGCTCCCAACCTGCTTTGCAAAGCAGGTGAGTGCAGGAAAACTGCTAATCTGAATCACCCTGCAGGACCATGGCAGGTTCAGAAACATAACAAGAAACTGCTGCACACACTGATCTAACTTTAATGAGAAAATATACTTCTACACTTCATTTGTTGTGGGGAAAAATGACAAAAAATGTGACAGGACTACTGCCTGTACTGTACTCATGAAAAGAAAATAGAGGGAAAACAAGAACTTATTATTTAATTTAGTAAGTGTGACTTCCATTTAATTTTTTTTTTATTTTTTGTTAACTGGCATTGAGGCTTTGGAATATCTGGCATTAACAGTACTGCTATCAGAGAGAGACTTTCCCACTGATATTTGTTTTGCCACTGAGTCCTTTCATTCCATTCACTTCCACCCTGAAGACCATGGCTTTTTCCCTTTTTAACATCTATACACAGCACTTCTACTTTTGATTTAGCCTAAGTCCCTTGTCTCCCTGCCTTATTACTTTAATTCCCCTTTGCTGAGCTGCAGAATTAATGCTAGATGAACCTTCCCACAGGGCATCCATCCCCGTGTGCCTGAGTGGAACAGCAACACAAACCAGTAGGGAAGTTTGCAAATGGTTCAATTCTTACATGAATTTCAAAAAGCAGCTTCTGATAAGATTAGCTTCTCAAATGTGTTCCATGTGGTTTCACTGAGAAGGCATTGGGGCACATTGTCTAAATCTGACCACAGAGTGATTTGGGCTAAAGCCTGGGCTGAGCACTTGGGCAGGCAGGAACAGAATGACAAAAATCTGTGCTCATTCTCTTCCTCATTTTCTCCAGGATCTGTGTCCTGGATCCCTGTGAGGTTGCACAAATCTGTGGGATAACTGTCTCAGGAGAACACCCTGCTCCAGTTCCTGCCCCATCCCCTGGTCTCTTCCATCCATTATGGCACCAGCCTCCAGTCCTGGGGTAGAATTCTGCCTGAGTTTTGCTATTTCCTGGGAGAACAGGCCTGGTTTAGTCTGTACCAACCCTTGGAATTAGCCAGGCATTATTGCAATTTTTTATCTCAAGCCCCAAGGAAAGTGAAGGTATCACACCATTGGAGCAATGTCCTTTTGTGTGAAACTAGCAGCTCTGGTTCTCCTGTTGCTCAAACTCCCCAAGGCAAGTAAAGATGCCTCTTTCCTTATTTGAGGGCACATCAAGACATGATGCTGCTCTTTCCATTTTGCAGAGTCAGCCAGAGTTCAAAGATGTGTACAGTCATGTATAGTGAATCTGATCAGATGTGTTCTGGTACCAGAGTCATTTATCTCCTCACACCCAGGCCTCAGTCATGAAGGAAAACAGAGCTCTGCTCCTTGCAAACCATGAAACATTTCCCTCTAATTATCCTGACACCATTAGACACACTCAGTCACCCATAAATCAATGTAAATCATGTGAATATCATTTACCATAAAACAAACACCTGCAAAGCACAGTAAAAACCTCTTTTCCCCCTTCTCAGGCAATGACAAGCACTTCAGTCAGTCCAGAATAGCATTGGGCTGATATTTAATGATCCAACTCTGTGCTACTCTGCTCTATGACAGACATCTGTGCAAAAAGTATTCAGCATAAAATAGATTCAAGGGAAGAAACAAGAAGTGGTGCACAACATTTCCCAAACTATTTAAGTGATGGAAGAGCTGCATTCCCAACTTTCACAAGTGAATTAAGATGCATATGAGATTTTGAAAATTGTAATAGACTGACAATAAATTAGGCATTTGTTTGAATTATACTTTTTATCTCAATTTAATTATTCACTTTTACTCACTTCTGTGATTAATTAGGTTTTGTTTTGAAACATTACTCCTAACAGCTAACAATAAAAGACATACCGACTACTTGCAGCATAAGGAGGTTTATATAAGTCCCTTGACAGGGCTCAGAAGAAATGCAGCCTGAGGAGTCACAGCAGGAAAAGGTGCTTACAGTGGTGGTCTTCTACCCTGGAGGAAGGACAGCTGTGAATCAAGAATAGGAAACCCATCAAAAACCAGAAAGGAAGAAGAAATATTTCTTTTTTCAGGTTTCAGGAGGGCTGCAGGTGCTGTTACTTTCTAGAGAAACTATGCAGGAGCTAGAAAGAAAAAGAACTGTAATGAACAGGAGGAGTTTTGGTAGCTAGCTGCTGTGGGAAACGAGCACTGTGAAGGCACTTGGGCCATCTGATCAAAAAAGCAAATATTCTAAAGTGGCAGAGAAATTGAAATGAGAGTACTGCTGTGGTGTCCTGAGAAAATACTGGAAGGGCTGTACCAGCAAAATTGGGCAGGAGGAAGGCTCGTGGTGCAGGAGGGAGGGATGCTCTCCCTGGGGAACACCTGGAGGTTTCCTGCAAGGTTATGAGCAGCTCTGGCAAACAGACACAAGCCCAGCAGCACCCTGAGGTGACTGTGCTCAACTGGCCAGAGACACAGGCGTGCTCTGTTTCCTCTCTTGACTCAAACCAGGACTTCCCAAAGCTCCACAGGGAAGAACCCCAACGAGTGTGGCACCCCAGGGATCTCTCCCTTATCTTTCTGTGGAGTGAACGAGCCTCCCCTTCCCCAAACACAATTCCCTTGCTCTTTCCATGCTTTTATTGCTAAAAGTGCTTTATTGCCAGCAAACACTGAAAATCCGAAGTGCTAAAATGGAAAGGAAGATAAGAATTTAACAAACCAAAGTGATTTCAGTATCAGCCTGATTGTTTTACCAGCACACATGCTAATACACAAGTATTCCTTTAGCATTAAAAAAGTCATCAAGCCATGATAAAGGAGACAAAATCACTTCCAGTCTCACCTGGGAACTTGCAGCTAACAGCACAATTACACATGATACTACATCAGAATATACTAAAGTGAAGATTAGGAGGGTTTTTATTTATATGCATTCTGTCTGTGCAGCAGTGTCAGAGTTGACAGCTCAAAAGACTGCTTTTTCCCAAACTCTTACTTTTAATAATCTGCAAACATGATTGAAGGAAGCAGTAAGAAATCTAATAAAAATGAATGCAGGAAGGATTATGGAGACAGTTTCATGACAATTTACAGTTCTACATAGCAGTCTCTTGCCACGAGTTGTGATAAGACAAATCTTGTTTACAGTGTGTTAATCCCATGTCCCAGTAATGCTGGTATGCAATGGATTCAACTCTTCTGCAGAGTGGAGATGCTTCTGCATTAAATGAACAGCTGCAGGTAGCAGCAGCCTGAGTGAGAGAGCAAAGGCCAAGGGTTAGTCTAGATTACATTTTCCAATGAGTCACTCACATCTCTCTCCCTCAGAACATGTTTGATATAAGTTGTTTGGTTGTAAATTGTAAGTAAAGCTTTATTTGAGCTTTTCTGGGTCAATGATTGACTTTTATTGTTCTCTAAAGAGGGAAATTTGGAAGCTGGCTTTCAGGTTTTTTCATATAATAGAGATTTATGCATTTTCTGTGACTAAAGAGGAGTCTCACATTGTGAAATACCTTTAGCCATGAACAGTGTGTTTATATAACACCAGGTACATTCCTAAATCAATTCCCCCTAGGAATGTAAAATTTAGTAATTCTCTTTGCAGAGCTGGTAAAAGATCATGGACTATTACCTTTTTATGTCTGTACAGGTGTTAGGTCTTATCACTGCTCACTCACATCCAATCTTTCAAAATATTAGCTAATTAGACATTGTCCAAGCTATTGACATCAAAAGGTAATGGTTTGACCCAGATAGAACACATGTCTGGATCTCAGAAACCAGATTCTTTTCCTAGATCTGGTATTAAATTTTCTGGATACTTTAGCCAGCTCACTTAATCTTCTGTGACTGCTTAATCTTTGACCTTTATTACTGTCTGTTTCAACCCTAAAATATTCTCTTTTCCCATAAGGATACCTCGCCTATTTTATTTGGCAGCATCAATATCCCACTAGGAAACAAAACAAAACAATTTATGAAAATAATTTCAAAAGTTACAAGAATCCCACGCACAGACTGGTATCTTCAGTTGATGCTTATTGGTAAAAATCTATCGGTAATAATTGGTAATAATCACTACTCTTCTGTTTCAGTGTTTCATTCATACATTTGAGAATGTGAAAATATATTTTTCTCTAGGCTGTACTTTACATCAGCAAGGGAAAGTTAGCTGTCCTTTAGTCAATTTTTATTTTGCTTCTGGCCAGCTTGTTCTTGGAAACAATAACCTGAGTTTCTTGCCTGTCTGCCTCTGGGATGTGTGCATCCTGGATCAGTGCTAACCCATCCCACAGCCTGGAGATGTATTGTGTGTAATCACATCTGTCATGGCAGGAGATGGTCACCTTAGCAGAAAGATCACTATAATGGGTTGCTAATGGGCTATTAAGGGCCTTTCAAGTATCAAGATGATCATCATAAGTAAGAACTGAGAGTCATTCTTTATTTCTGTTAAGATTAATTTTTCCCAAGTAATTTGGTGGATTAATAATGCAAGGTTTGTGCACCTCAGGAACTGCTTCACAGTTTCTTACCATATGCTATGCAAATTCAATAATTAACTCTTGACTTCACTGTTTAAATATAAGATGCTACTAACTCTATTTAGGCATGGGGAAAATACCAAGCTGAGCAAGCATTCTGAAAAAAACCAATTAGATGACATACTTAAAAAGGGTCATGATTTGATCAGAGTTTTCAGAACTACACTAACACACCCCCAGTTATAGTCCATAAACATTTTTAAATGGCAAAAATTAAGAAAATATTTGTCACCTCAGATCAATATTTATCATTGTTTTGTTCTCAGATTAATTTCTGGGTACTGACACCTCTCAGAGCTTTGCAGACTATATCAAAATATTCTACATTGTGCCTAAACTGGTTCTCTCAGGGTTGACGTCCTTTCAAATAAAAGCAGAAAACATGAAAAGTGGCATTATATGTTCAGATGTGGAATACTGAATTAATTTTGGCTTATATAACAAATGGAAAGGAAGAAAGCAGGTTCTTTCCAGTCCTAGCTGGTTATATATCTTATAACAAACTGTCAAACAATTTGACTTTTATGTCAGAGTTTTTCCTAGGTCTAGTTCCCAGTTTCTTGTGAGTTGAACAGGTACCTGTCACTAACAGACAACAGAAGTGTTGTCTTACCTGTACTTACACCTTTGAGCTTTACAGGTTATCATTGCAAGGCTGTGATACACACACACAAATAACACATATAAAAGGTTTTTTTCTCTCTCTTTTTTTTTTTTTTTTTTGCCAGCAGCACACTTATTCTCAAGCTCTTTACAGTTAAATATTTCTGCCTTCTTTTGGATCTGCCCCCTTTATCAATAGGATCAGTGTGCTCTATGTTTGATATACCTTTTTGAATTTGCTCTGGTGATCCTGCCTGTATTTTCTGACAATCCTGAGCTGCCCCATGTTGAATCTCTTCCTCCCTTTTACTATTCCAGCACTGTCTTGGAGGATAAGTGTCAGCAGGTGTAAACAGGAAAAAGGAGACAAGTGGCACCATTATAGCACTGCTTTCACTTGAAATGGGCTACTTTTAGAAAAGAAAGCGCTTGCAGCAACTCTTATTTGATTGGCATCATTGTCTAGTGAAGCTGGCACACCATCTTGTGAGCAGGCACAATGCCATGGGAACAGATGGGCATGTGCATGGGAAGCCAAAAGATAATGTACAAGTACCAAATGTGTGTAGTGGAGGGCAAGTTTCCCAGGCAAGGAACATCAGAATGGCAGTTTATAAGCTCCTGCACCTATGTTTGAGGGAGATAACACACACATTGAATCTTTGCAATACATGCATGGGTAAAACACTCCAGAACAATAGACTGGGGCCCAAGAGTCTGGAATTCAGTGACTGCTGAAGGATTATCAGAGTTGTAACCTCCTGAAGAAAAGGAGCCATGTAAAAGCCCAAAGTGGTACCTTTACAGGTGCAAACCAGGATGCTATTTCTGGCCTTGACATCAACCAGGAGGAGACAACTGCAGACCAGGAAGAGAGGGCTGTATGGAAGCATCCTCTCCAAAGTATTCTTCCCAAGCAAGGCTTTCTCAGATGAAGACTTCATATGGGCCTTCACATTTAATATCAGCTGGACTTAATGCCTTGAATTTGTGTTACATCGATGTGAATCCATTCATGGTTTTAGTTTCCACAACACCTTAATGAATTCTACATGTGGATCAGTCATAAAATGAGTGAGCACTTCCTTTAATTTCTGTTAAACTTGACCCTTGACCAGAGTTAAAGGGTGGCAGCATAGTCCTTATGTTGCCAGAAATAGCTGCTTCTTATTCCTCTTTTACATTGTTTGTGAATAGATGGACTTCTACAACAGCCCCCTCCTGCACTAAGTTATGTTTGTGTTTCACAGCTAGCATTTCAGACCTCCCAGACTGCACAAAATGGACACAGACAGCGCCTAAGGTCTAGTCAGAAATCTGGTTTTGCCTAGAATTTGGTCCCTACATTTTCCTGCCAACAACACCATCACCACCACTAATCTGGTAAGCAGCAATGTTATGTGGAATAAAATAGAAGAAAACAAATCAGAGACATGATAAATATTCATGAGTGTTACCAGTCAATTCTGGCTTGGCAGAATTACACATCTTTCTTAAATGGGCTTGAATGACAAGAAGAAACAGATCACATCAAACAATGCCATGTTGCACTTCAGTGTGAAACCACATTTTTTGGACCTCCATGGCACATGCACTTCATCAAGAACTAAAGCACAGTAGTAGAATATAAAAATAACAATGGACTGAGATGAGATGTGACAATGGGTATTTCTCAGCATCCTCTCCTGTCAGCCCACTGCATAGCAATAAAATTAAATTAAAACATCCTTTCATATTCTCAACTCATTGCTAAATATTCTCTTAACCATAGCTTTTTCCCCCCTCTATTAGGAACCAAATGGTAAACAAGGATGTGCCTATGATCTGTTTCCATACCAGCATGGGGATTTTTGATACTTCTAACAGTGGTATCTCTAGACACACCTAAGGTAGCACATAGCAATGTTCCCTTTGATGCCCAAGAACAAGAAAAAGGAATAACTGCTCTAAGTCTAAATGTTTAGTACTTTATACCAACTTAGTATTTTATAGGCAACTTAAGCAACCTCACACAGCATGTAGGTGATACTGGGTTACAGAAAGGACATCTCTTTGTTGGCGTAACACCTTTGTAGGATATTGCAACACGACAGATCAAACCAAAAACCTAAACTTGGGGTTTTGAAAGGTCTTTGTTTTAAAACCTCTGATTGCTTCCAAACCTTCTTTATTACAATTTTTAGATATTTTAAGAGACATAATTAAGCTTTACATCCTAACTTATTCTCTGAGAACAAATCCAGCCTGCTCCCCTTCCTTTATACACATTCCCATACAGGCACACCAAAGCACATTTTATTCTCAGTCAAAAAAACTTGAAAGAGAAAATCTATGATTTTTTTTTTTTATATATCTTGGAGCATTTGGCTGTCTTATTTAGCACTCTAGGTAGAATAAGTGATAATCAATAGTGTAATCTGCTTGCACCTGGATGGTTTGATGGAAACACTTTTGAAACACATCATAGTGCCTGATTTGCTGTAACTTGGCTAGGGCCTCTTTCCTCTGCAGCAGCAGCACTGTATCTAACTTATACCAGCCAGCAGGTAAAATCCATTAAATGTTATTATTAGCATTTAAAAATGCAGTTTTACCCCACTGGCTCCTCTTACATTAAATTTACCCATCTGCTTTAGCTCTTTTAGCTTCAAATTGGAACAATTCACAGGACAGGCCAGGTGTAGGTGCCAACAGCAGCACATGAGCCACTGGTGGGTTCTGGGTTCTCACTGTAGGGAGACTTTCCCTCCAGCTGCACAGTGCTCCAAACAGAGAGAAGTCAGAGAGGTAAATTAAAAGTATGTTTCATTTCACAAACTGACTAGGATGGTCTCTCACTATCTTGCCTTAAGATACCAAGAACTTTCTTTCCATTTTGTCTATGAGAACATTATTTCCCCCTAGTTCTACCAAACCAGCTTCAAGAGTTTCAGAAAAACAAGATGAACAATTATTGGAGTAGATTTGGATGTACAAATGTTCACATAATGCCCTTAGCAACATGCCAAATTTTGGCATATTTTGAAGCTCATGGTATCTAGTATATGCATGCAAAACAAGCTTTCTATACTTTTCTCTTTTGCAATAAGTTCACTTTTCTGGAGAAAAGGTGTATTAATTAAAAGCATTTTTACTAATATTTCTGCCGCAGAAAAATGCATATTTGAAATATAAAACCTGTTATTTTTAGCATTCTCATTTTTTTCTGATTTATCACAGAGCATTCTTTCATAATAATTCTAATGCTTTTATGGGGAACTTGTTTGTACCTAACCCAATTTTAATTTAATGTGAATTTGGATCAGGTAAAGTGCTGTTCACAGAGTATATGTGCCAGAGTATAAATTGCTCAATACTAAAATGCCCACCCTCTAGAGAACAACTTCTGCAGGTACTTTATAAACAACTGCTGAGGTTACTCAACCTGTTAATTACCGCTGAAAATTCAGCCTGGTATCCAAATTATGTCTGTTACAAAGAATGTTTATGCCAGAATTGTCAGCAGCAAGCTGCCTTCTACATCCCACCCCCACTGCCACTCTGCAATGCCCTTGAAACTAAGCAGATACAGTGTCAGTGAAGAATAAAATGAGGAATTCATGGGAGCACTCATATACTGCAGGTACACTCTCTGTAACGACACACTCCTGCTCTGTAAGCAGTTCTTATACATCAGATGCTCACAACCTAAGTTACACACCTAAAAATAACTGCTTGTGTCAGGAGGTTGTAAAGCAGGAGGAACAAGTTCTACTTGCACCCAAGTCCCTAAAAGCAGATGGATAAATACTCCAGCTTTAATAATCACAACAAGCACCATTTCAGAGCACAATTGATCTACTGATGAGATTGGGTTCAGAAAAGGCTACTAACAGAAATCCACACCTCAGGGTAAAGTTAATGAGGCTGTCGAGGGAGCAGCAGGGCCAGATTTAGTGCCAAAAATGCACCAGTGACACTAGAGAGTCGAGGAAGGTGAAGAAAAAGAGTGCTAAGTGATAAGGAACAGTGCAGCTCAGTGACAGATAGATTTAAACCTCTTAAGTTCAATAACCACATGACAAAGATTGTTAAATCAATTCATAAGAATTATGCTGAATCCTGACTAAGATGCACATCAGACAAATAGCACAGCATTTAGAGCTAGGAAATATAAGTAGTCAAGAAGGTAATCTATGTGTCACATGAAATATGAACAAGGAAGGGGCTCTTGGACTACTTGTGAGCAGTTCAGTGCCTTCTTGCTGAGCTGTAGCAAATTTCTACCATCGTGCTGAAGATACCCTGGCACCCTTTCCCTGGCAGTTCAAATGCAGAACACAGGAACAATGGGAGGATGTCAAACTCGGAAAGGGATCTTAATCAGGACACACTCAAAGCTCAACACAAAATTCCCAGTTCTGCCTCCCAGGGCTTTTGAATAAGACTTGTCAACCATTGTGCTGGGGGTAAGAAATACAGAAATGTGGTGGAATATGCAGTTAATCACCACCTTCCAATGGCTCATTTACAAGACACAGCTCAGAGATCAAGTCCAGTCTGGCCATTCCAGTGAAATCCTGAGATCATGGCAGTAGGGGGTTGTTTACAAACCTGGGGTCCCCTCTAAGTGAGACAAACTGGACTGGAAAGTCCATCTTGGGTCTCATCACTGCAAGGCCAGAGTGAGTCCTTTTTCTTAGTCCCAGAATGCAGGTGTCCAAATCCCACAAAAGATATTCATTCTGTGTCTCAGTTAAACAGGTATGAAAGAATTGAGAATTTTTCATAATTGCATCAGGCTTCAAATCTGTTTGTCTTTTTATTTTGACAAAACACTGCTATTGCTAAAGGATGACAAAATCTGGTATTTGGTAGAGCTATTAGTGTCTTTCAAAAGGCTAAATAATGTAGGTCAAAGCCACTGCAAAAAATTCAATATTGATAAATGAAAATTAATGTACATTGGGGAGGCAATGGGAATTAGTCGTTCATCTTAGTGAGTTCCAAGCTGATATAACCCAGGAAAAGCATCCAACCAATATTGTGAAGACCTGAAGCATGCCTGCAGCAGGAATGGAAACTCATAAAAAGAAAAGAAAGTTTTACTGTATAAGGAAAAGAATGAAATAATGTGAATTAAAACACCTGGAGATTTTCTGCATCTCTCGAGGGATAAGGAAGAAATGGGGTTCACAGAAGCAGACAAGTATGATGGAAGAAAAAACAACCTCTTAGATAAGGATAAATTACCTTTTAAACTTGTTTTGTTTATTTTCTTGAAAAGAAGACAAATAGGGACAGGCATGACAAAAAGTGTATTAAGAAGTAATGAAAGCTATAAAGAAGGTCAACTGGGAGCTTTTCTTCTTCTCTTCAATAATACAACAAAATGAGTTAGTTATTAAATTGAAGTGGGGCAAATTAGGAACTGATAAAAGGAAAATAATTTTTCTCACACAACACATAATTAGATTTTGGGACTCCTTACCATGGCATTTTGCTAAGGCCATAAATTAAACAAGATACACAGAAGGAATAGATTTCACAAAGATAAATTCTTGAGATACACTGGGGTTGAAACAAAGAATTTTACTTAATGCTGACAAAGAATTATTTGAAGTGGTTTAAAACTCTGGGTTTCAGATATTAAGACAAACATAATGAGCACTTCACAGATGACCCCTATTAGTCAGAATGCTGGACAGCAAATCTAGAGCTCTCCTTCAGTACAGTAATTGCCATGTACTTGTGTTTCAAACATTACTCTTCATGGCTGTAAAGCTGAAAGTATGAGTTTACACTGCCCAGGGAATAAAGACAAGTTTGAGGTCAGGGAGTTGAAGGGAAGGGGATAACTCAGGGAGCAAAGTAAGGGGCTTCCCAGTTACTCCTGCTTGAGATTTACAGCCACAGCTGAGGAGGTATTCCATATGGAAGGAGCTTGCAGAGATTGTTTTTACCTCCTCCATCTTTATTAGCTACTTTTACTGTCATCACATAATTTAAAAATGCTGCTCATGGAACAATCCAATATGGCAGTTTTCATACTAGGAAGTACAGTGATTGCTTTGCTTAAAAACTGGAAAAATGTGATCCTGCACATAAAGAGCAAAGGTCTGTTACATCTCCTTCCTAAATGCCCTCACAGTGCCCAGGAAGGTCACTGGGCATGTCTCTTTTCAGCAGTGGTGGTGCTCAGGAATGCTGTTTAGCCAATTCTAGAACAACAATATACACAATTTACAGTGGTTAACTTAAAAACTATTTTTTTCTGCAAACACTAATTATTGTAGGAAAGGCAGTGAGTAGCTGCTGGAATGATTTATTACAAAACACAAAAGTGTTTGAATCAGAGCATTTCAGTGACTGGGATGAAGTGAGCCATTTATGGGTACAATGGCAAGAGAAGAGCATGGGAAATAAATAAAATAGAATGGAATCAGAAGAAGAAAACAGCTGAAAATTGCAAGGACATCCAAAACTGGAGAGATGCTGTAATTGACAGTTTGGCCTAGCAGGAATATAGAACTTTCCAGACTAAAATAAACATCTCCTCAGAATTGTACAGAAATTGTGTATCAGACAACTTTTGTTGGCCTGTGCTCAGTGATATACATCAGGTGTTTAGGTCCACAGAATTTCATTTCTCTTTGCTCTTCTAACTTACAATTCTTCATTGAACTTCAGTATTGATTTACTCCCAAATCACATACTGTACCTTCTCACACTACTGCTTTGTAGGTAAATGTTAACAACACTACAAGATGGAGCTGATCCAAAGTGTTTGTTAATTCATCAGGAGTGGCAAACCTATGTGTTTTCAAGCAATGCAAATTGGTTTGGCTCCTGCACAGCTCCTACTTTTTCCAAGCACTGATGGCAAAGAGCATTTCCCAGGATTCATATCAAGTATTCATTTTAACAGCATTAATTTATGATGTAGGTTATTCCATTCCACCCCGAACAACATGACTTATTCAAAAAGCAAGCAATTTTCCAAAGTAAATACTCATTTTCCATTCTAACAGTGATGCTCTTTGTGGAATTTAAGAGAAAGGGGACAGGTCTGGAAAACATCTTTTCTACTTTTTTTCCTTGGGGATCATTTATTGTACTATTAGAATATTTTAAATACTTAACCCTTCCCACAAAATTTTAAAACTGTCTCATTACATCTACTGTAGAAGTGGAATTATGAATTAGAACTAGATCTTTCTTTTAGAAAAGAAAGTTCTTAATTTATTTTTACTGCTACTATTTTTGTCTGCTTCTCTGGCTTCAAAATTCAGTGGATGATTATAGGATCACTCAGCATAAAAAGAATAGTATTTTTCATTACAATATTGACCTAATTGTCCATGAGTCACTTAACCTCCCCAGTGATTCAGGAAACATGTCAGTATTACTGTGTCCTTTGTGCTGGAGTGAATTGTTCTCCTGATAGAATTGATAAATAAAGCAAAATTGAAGCTGGAGGTGTTGGCAGTCATGACAAGGGTGCATGTTCACAGACTGGTATGCATCAACTCAGCCAACACATTTTTTGTTGGGATTATCACACAGAATGCAGGAAGAAGGGGCTTTCTGGCCAAACCTGAAATTCTGGACTGAATGTTTGTCACTTGAAATGCCAATTAAATAAAAAAACCTACAAAAATATTAGAAGAAAAGCAAGAACTTGGACAGACTCTCAAGGGCGCTGTGTATGTTGAATGTAGCACAGCAAGATCAAGAATTACCCAGGCAGTTAAACTGAGACAACTGCAATGCTGGGGTGGAAAACAAAGGTGTCTGAGGTCAAAACACATCTCTGATTTTGAACTAAATATCATGCAACACTTTCAGAAAAATAAATGTTTACAATGCATTCTAAAAACCAATCCCTTACAAAATAAATTCCTTTGTTCAGAACAAAATAAGTTCCCTTGTTTATTCATTGACCTGTTATCTCAAAATTAACTGCCAAAGAGAAGGCAAAATGCAATAATTCTGTAGCTATGAATGAATACTCATACTCTGTTTTGATAACTAATAATGTTAGATCAGCTAATTAAACATCCTGTTAAAATGAATGCTTGAATGAATTTTTAATTCACTCACTGTTACCGGCATGGTTCTTAATAGAACAGAGCTCTGTAGTTTATATCTAAATGGGTTTTCAGAGTCAAAATTGGAGTGCCCTCCATCAACTAAGAGGGAAAAATATGTGGGTGCATGAATTGTGTGTCTGTGTAAAGGGGAAGGATCACAGAATCATGTTGGTGGCTCTAAATTATCTGCAAAAATAATCTTTAAAATTAAGCAAGAGTTGCCAGAAACATTTTTTCTAGATTGTTGATAACACAATATGAGTGTTTCTAGTTGATGTTTTACACCAAACAACTTCAAATACCAGGAAAGATAATTACATACACGAGCAGGGGAAATGTATTATGGTGACATGGTGGGAAGCAAACCATGCAGCTGTGAAAGACAGGTGCCAGGATATCTCCCCATGTGAGGGAGGCCAGGCAGGTGATAATGCCAAGCCTTGCTATCACCCAGCCTGTGGTGTGTGATGCTCTGATATCTGGGGCTGGGTGACACTTTCTCCCAGGAATTACATCTTAGAATTGCAGTTCTCAAGCCTCCACTACAGCTGGCACTGTGTCTGATTTACTAATTTATTAATACTAATAGCATGCTAATAGAAATTGATGAGGAAGAGCCTTGGTGTCATTCACAGTGACCTGCCCAAGGACAGGAATGGGCAAAAATACCCCACAGGCATGGAGAACACAAGTGTTGCTGCAATTGTTCGACTAAATTTGTGAGCAGCTGATCATCTGATGTTTGTGCAGAGAATGAGCCATTTACTCTTTCTCCAGCCACACCAGGGAGGCTGCAGCTATTAACATTTCTGTATTAACAGTATTTGTTTGTAGGACTGAGTACTTGGAAGCACTCATGGTGGGCAGCTACCACACACTCCTCAATCCTGCAGGGTAATACTGGCATCACCCACCAGGGTCAATGTAAACTAGAACCCCAAACTAGCAGCTTCTGTCTGAGCTAACTCAACTGACAAAAACAAACAAAAAAAAAAGCCATTTAGAATAGAAAAAGTGAAAATAAAAGCCTACCCCCCAAAAAATCTATGAGGGTCAGCAGATCAGAAGATACTGCTCTTTCATTTTCACAGCAATCACAGCTTGCATGAAGCTGCCAGTATTCAGCATAAATAACACTTGGAAAATTTCAGAAGACAAATTTGCTTCTGCAATGTGACATCAAGGTGGTAAATGGAATTTTATATTCAAATTTTGTTAGCTCAAAACATATTTGAGGTATGGGCCAGAATGTATAAAGGATCTTTGAACTGAAAAGCAAAACCAGCATGAAACCTGGATCTTTGAACTGAAAAGCAAAACCAGCATGAAACTCATGCACCAAATTAGTTCTAGAATAGACATTTTTGAGAAACAGGCATTTCTTAGTTACTACAAAAGTTTCTGGTGATAATTAAATCAGTACAGCAAATACCATGTGTAGTTTTAAATTATAATCCTTGGACAAAAAGGTGGTTTCTGGAAAATTCATACACAACAGAATTTTCAAATACTGGCAGAAGATTCCTATAGGTGTTTAAGGCTTCTACCCAGCAAGGACAATTATCTCTGTTTGAAAGTTCTTTTCTAGACAATTAACATCTATTTTGTCCATTTTGAGTAATGGAAAAATACCAGGCTAAACAGATTGCAACTTTTTTGTTCCCAATACTAATTTTTCTGCCTTTAAAAACAATATTTTAATTCTATAAAACAAAAGATGATTTTGCTTAACACCGTTTGCAAAAATGTACGCTGAAGAAACAGTTTAGGGTTTATCTACTCTTACTGTTTTTCATCACAAAAAAACTAATAAAGAAAAAAGTAAATAAGAAATTAATACAGTTTTCCTTTCAAAGCAAAGCCTAAACTGCTTGATAAAAAAGTATTTTCAACATTTTGAGTTATGTACAGATAATGTTTTAAAACATTTCCTATGAAACATCACCTTTTGAAATAACATCTAAGAAAAAAAATCTCTTTGTAGACATTTTGCTTTTAAAATTTCATCCTGACCTTGAAATAAACTGAATAAATATGTTGTGGATCAAATGTGTACTAAAATAACCCATTTATAAAGAGGAAGCTACATAGCCATAGAAATATTTATAAATAGATGGTGAATATAGAAATACAAAAAACTGATTTTGCAGAAAAAGCATGATTTTAAGAGATCTGCAGCTGTTCTCAACCTTTAGCATTGCCAGAGTGAGCCAAGAGATTTTTGTCTAGTACTGAAGCTAAATTGACTTCATGGCTTGGATTTATCCCCTTGGGTAAACCCCTAACACACACTGCACCAGGCAAAAAGCTTACCCTCAATTTCATTTTCCAAAAAATTGAAATGCTTTAAAAAATAAGCATAAATGTATTTCAAAATCCAATTGCTTTGGCCCTAAATCTATCTTTTCTTGGCAGAGTGCAGTTGTTTTTAATCTGAATGCTAATATTTTGCAATGTGGCATCAGATATAAAATACTAATTTACATTGTGCCAGAGATCTATAGTATTTCAATACAGTCAATCAATAAATGATTACAGTAGTGGGTTTCTGAACAAGGGAACATTATTTAAGCCATAAAATAATTCTGCAAATTATTTTGTAAATGATATGCACCAAAAAGTCTAGAAGAGAACAAGTATATTTATTAAACTATGTCAAAGAGAGGGGAAGCTGAGCAGAAGAGTTGAGTGATTTCAGATCAACCTCTTAAGTGGGTGTAAGATCCAGAGATGCAAAGGCTTTATTGCAGGAGGATAAATTTAACAAAATTCTGAAGTAAGAATTTAAGTAAAAATACCTTTAATAACTGAAAATTGGAAGTATTTTCAGACTGAGAGTTTCAATTCCAACTTTTATTCCTGCCAGCATACCTTGCAGTAAGTAGGGAAAAAATTTAACTTGTGTTAACTATCATGTGAAATATACTATATATAAAATTAGTGCATTTTTATCTGCAGACATAGGCCAAATTCCTAACTAGGTTCTTTTGGAAGAACTATCAAACAAAAGTAAGTATTAATTCTTGATGTTGTGTTTTTTTCGTTCATCTATTGGATTGATTTTTATTTATCAGAAATAAATAACCTAATACTCCCATTCATCAGGCTAATAAACCTTACGCAGGCTTTGCTCATGTTACAAACTGTAAGAACTAAAGGAATTTTCCCAATTATAGCAGGCAAAAGTCTTTATGGAGATAAAAAATTCAGCAGGGAAAAATTTGCACATTTGACAGTTTTTTAGCTAATAGTTTTCTCTGCATCCTTCAGGTTTTCAATCTAATAGAAAAACTCTTTACAATGATGTAGATGAACTACTAGAAAAATGGATACACTAAAGCTTGGAGAAAGCTATTTTTCCCTTGAAAACTACACATTTTTCCTTCTTTCACCAGTTTAAACATGATACTCCCAAATACAATCTTTAATTACCAGCCAGGTACTTCTCCACTTACTGGACAGGTGCATTTCCTGCAAATAAAGATTTTCACTGCACATTCCACAAAACTATTCTAGTCCAAATAGTTTCACTATTCCAAGCCAAAGCCCTCATTTTCTATCAACCTGAGCTAATGCCTTTTCTAGCATTATTCACCTCAGCACACCTTCTGAGCTGGCGCAGTCTCTGTGAGATATTTCATGGATCTGCCCCACAGCCAGAGCACAGCAAAGCTCTGGTCAAGAAAGGATATTCCTTCCTGCTGTCCCAACCCTTCCCAAAAATCCAAGATCTCACTCTCAGGTGCACAGAATGAGCTGGGAAGGGGAGGTGTGGCTGAGGGAAGGATAAAGCTGAAATCCCAAGGGTTCCAGGACCCTCCTGTGCCATGCAGCAAAGGAGAGGTGGCAGCTGAGGGGTGGAACACAAAGGGTTTCCTCACAGCAGCTTCTCCTCTTCCCTTTCAAACACTCTGGGAATTAGGAGCACCAGCCTTGTGCTGCACAAAGAGGAAAGGGCCAAAGGGCTGTGTTAAATATGGTGTTACAGCAAGGGAGCAGCAGATTAGCACAGCCTGCCTCTTCCCTTGACACCTGCAACCAGGATGATTTAAGAATCTGCCGAAGAGGGCAGGGTGGGGTCATGGAAAGCAGAGTGGCTCTGAAGCACTTAAACATTTCACACTGCTACTACAGCCAAACACCAAATTCCTCCAGAGCTGGGGCTGGTTTTCTGCAATTTCTATGGATAGCAGTTGTGCAGGCTTAAGGAATGACTATTATGAACCAATAGTAATTTTAATAGTGGAATATACGTATTTTTGTATTTTAAGTATTATACTTGAATTTTTCCATTTCTGTAGTCTTTATTTTGCTATGTAGGGATTTACAGTATACTTTATTATATAGCTACTCTGATAGTAGTAGCTTACTGTATGTATTTTATATGTATTCTACAGAGCAGAAGCATATTTATTTCACATCCTTTTACTGTAGATTTTTACTTTAATATTGGGATTTAGTTTGAAAAAGTTAATGATATTGTAAGCCCAAGTAGCTGACCAAGGATTACTGAGCACAGAAAGAAAAATATTATCACTTCTGTGCAGGATCATAACTGAACAAGAAAAATCTCTGGAAGTTTTAAAGTCTGTCTAACACTGGAACAATGAATCCACAAGAAAATTCATATTCCAGCACTCCATCTGTAGAATGTGCAGAGGGAAACAGTTTTTTCAGTGGTATTTTTATAGAAGAAGCCTTGTCAGTTTTCATAACAAAAGAAGTTAGCTTAACTTTCCTTTGAGTTCTATTTCTTACTGTGATATATACACATATTCAGTATCTGCTATACTTTTAATTCAATCATCCATCAGTAATATCTGGAGCCCTACTCACCTCCCTGTTTTCTCTCTGCCCAGTACTACTGCATTTCATATTTAGTTTGCTGATCATAAGTTTAAATGCAGGTATTGAGTAAAACAACTGCTTTACTTTATATCATGTACTTTGTTATTTAGTCTGTTCAGATAAGCACTGTGTAGTACATAATGTGACTTTCATTTTCATTCATAATTGCCTGCAGAATGTCAGCCTAAGTTCTCCATATATATCTGTGCTAACAATAAACTCAAAGTCATTGTCTATAGGGTAAAATCAAGGACATTAAATGAAAACACAATTAAAGCTTAAAAAAGAAGACAAATAAAGCACCAAACTGCAAAATGGAGTGGAGTTTAAAAGCAATCAAGGAAAATAAAGGTGAAAAATGAAAGGAACATCGTAACAGCATTGAGATAAATGATGACATTTTTAAGAACAAAGAAACCAGAGGGTTTTACAGGAAACAGTATGGCTTCTGATGCATGCATATTCTGGTGGCTGAAGAAGTAAACATACAGTAGACACTGCTTTCAGTAAATTGCATGAGTCATTCTGTGAAGAATGAAATCTGCAGGAAACACAGAGCACTGTGTAAATTGCACATTTGAAGATACAAAAATGACAACATCAGAAGGCTACTGAAGAAAAATACTTCACAATCTTGGAATGATTTAATTTTAAGTGGCAAGACAGAAGAAACATGAAGAAATATCTTTGAAAGCAAGATGACAGGTACCAACTTCTGGCAGATAACATCAATTACTCCGTGTTTGTATAAATTACTTCCTTTTTTTAACAAAGGTTTATTTTAATACAAGTAAAATCAAAACCATTAATACAGCAGTTTATATATGCAAAATACCTTATAATCCATAATGAAGATAGATATCAGACTACCAAGATGAAACTCAAGTTCTCAGACCAACCTCTGAGGCAGTGGCAGAAACTAAGAATTCAAGGATGGTCATTTCCTCTGGCTGGTGAATTTTAGCCTTCTCCATATGGTACCATTATCTTGCAACAAAGGAAATGTAATATCTTGGTATAAAGCACTGAAAGTAATTGCAAACCCAAGCAGCAATTTCCAAGTTAATATCCTATGTTATAAAATTGGTGGGCATTTTTGGCTTCTATTCATAATAAGCATCTTGAACTGGCAGGAAACGTGGGCAGGCTTGAATGCTTACCCCAAAACCTGAAGGTAAACCTGCAGTTTACCTGTGCTGAGACACTCCTATAAACCATGCTGCTGGAACAGAGGGGAATGTAATCTAAAAAAATAAGCAGATTTTTATATGCTTTTTGCTTTCATGCTGCATTCGTATTCTTCAGCTGGTTTCTTTTACCACCTACATCTTTAATGACAATTGACAGTTAAGGAATTTTATGATCTTGATTCTCATTTTTATAATGGAGATCTGGGAAAAAAAAAAACCCACATTGGTTTAGGACAACCTGACTTGCCAATGTATGACAGCTCCAATGTCTGAGTCAAGCATTCCAACGTGTGATTTATGCAATGTTTTTACCAGTCAACAGAATACTCTTCATACTTTCAGGCAAGAGAGCAATTACAGATTGCCTCCTGTGTTTAGAAACTGAAAGATTCCTGCTTTTGTGACCATTGTTTTCTGCTGCTGTCTCAGTATCTATCTCACAACTTGAATGCAGTAATTTCTGAATTGTATGTCAAGAAATAACTCCATTCCTACATTCTTGCAACTTCACTGTAACCTATCTTACAGGGAAAAGAGAGGTGTTAAATTACTGACATTTTGCTTGGTATTTAGATACTAGCTATTCACAGATATCACTAGTAAAATTTAATTCTTTATTGCTACATCTGCATATTTCCTGAATCAATTTTCATCCAATCTTTACTTATGATTTTATTCAGATCTAGAAATCACCTTGTAACAGAACATGTTCAGCTCCTTGCTTATCTAGGGCCTAAAACAAGGCACAAATCCATCCTTTTCATTGCTTTTATTTCTCCATGTTCCTTCACTTGAGACACCTAGAGCCAAAGCAAATCAATGCCACCCTGCATGTCAGGCCCTTTCTGTGGCTTTAGTGTGATCATAATCAAGATGCTGCTATTAACTACACAAAACTATGATTAGAAACTGACATATTTTGAAGTGTTCAAATATTTATAAAACTCTAGAGCAAAAGATAGGCATGGTGTGTGCCTTATGTACAGGCAGGGGAAATATGCTCAGAGAACAGTCTGAGATCACTAGTCCTCTGAAAAGTAATACATTTTGTTTGTCTGTATTTTCTAAAAAAGCCTATTGCATTATGTTAAATACCCTGAGGGCTTAGAGTAAAACGTGACTGGAATGAAAATAAAGACAAAACTTTCTGTCTCATTAGATGATCTGAGTTTCAAAATCTGTTCTAAAAGTGTTGTAAAGTGTGTAGTGTTGTAGATTAATGCACTGAATACATTTCCACAGTGCTTGATGTGTTTCATAAAAGGTCCATTTCAGAAGTGTGCTGTATTATAGGTGAACAGTCGCAGTAAATAATCTTGTTACAGAAACCTAAGCAATTTTTACAAGGCGTATTTCTGGCTGACTGAACAATTTATTCTCCAGATGTCACATTGTATTTTTCCAATATAAAATGAAACAGCTTTTTTTTTTTCTTTTCTCTTTTTTTTTAAGGCAGACTCTTTTGTTTGGATCAAAGGTACTTCCTTAAATAGAAAAATCTATTATTAAAACCCATTGCAGTATAAAATTTACACTATATGTGATTACTACAGTAATTTATAATTTTATTTAATTTAGTGGGGATAAAAGACCACTCCAAAGTGTGAATACTGCTGAGGATAGCTGTGTACATTTTAAAAATAGGAGTCATTAGTTCTCAAACCTATCATCTCTGTTGATCCTAAAGGTTGTAGGCATCTTGACTAGGTCTATGTTTAGTTAAAACTGTGTCACTTCAGATGTTACCCACTAATAAACCCATATGCCACATTATAGGCCCTGGAAGATTACATGATAATGTGATATGATAAGAACTGCTTCTCTGGAAGGCAAGGGCAATTAAAAACATTTTCACTAGGCAGACATCATCAGTAGAGATAAACAAGGTAATTTTCCAGCATATATTTTCTTGGCTTCAGAAAAGAAATACTTTCACAGGAAGCTCTCTCCCAGGAAAATTGACAGACTATCAGCAACCTATTTTACTGATGAAAAATAAAAGGAAAAAAATAATCCTATGCACTAGTGGATATCACACATTTCTATTTTCTCATCTCATTTTCTTGACTATACAAACAGAAAATAAGCATCAAAGGATAAATTTCTTTAAAATATCCTCCAGTTTACTTTTCATCGTTTTTTAATTATTTTTTTATTATTTTCAGAAAAATAATTAAAAAACTGCCCACCAAGTTCTGTATTCATATAAATCTGTATAAACAGTTGCCAAACAGTCAAATCTAAAACTTTTTGTCTACTAATATGCAGGTGGTTACCTAAATCCAATTTCACCTAAGGCTTAGGATGTGGAATGTGCCAGTGAGTGATTTGTTTGATCCAAGGCCTAAATTACTTTTCTGAATTTAGGTATTTGAGAGATATGGGCCTCACAGCTAAGAATTCTAGGTGGTGTGGAGCAAATGGAGGAGGACTGTTATGGATTACCTCCAGAGAAGGAGACTCCACATCCTCTCTGGACAATCTGTTCCAGCACTTGGTCACTGCACTGTGAAGTTCTTCCTCATAATCAAGTGGAACTCCTGTGCAACAGTTTGTGCCTGTTGCTTCTTTTTTTTATTGCTTGGCATTACCAAGAAGAGCCTGGCTCCATCCTCCTACATTAGATTTGCAAGGTTGCCTCTAAAATTATTCAAATGGATTTAAAACTGTGTAAATTTGTAATGCAACTTCAGTACAACCTCTGAAGAAGCGATTCTTCACTTAACTTCACTCTCATGATGTGTGGGGTTTTTTCGTATTGTCATTTGAATCTCTACCCCTGCTTCTCATCGGGCAGCAGAGGTCACAAAAATTGAGATAATCTATGCAATATGGAGAGGATATTAATTTGAGAAGCAGAGTGTTGATCACAGTACCTATTGCTGGCCAGTATGTGCAAAGGCCAATGGGCAATGACACTTGCTCCTCACTTCCAGGATCCATTAGCAGGCTTTGGAATTTCATTCAAGTCCATTATTTTTGTGGCTGAATTGAGATAATTGGCTTGGTCTTTCTTCTTGCTTGAGAGCTGGAAGGTCTCTGACAGTCTTCTTATTAAGGGGATAACCTGTCAAACCCATGAATGTGCTGTGACATCTCCAGCCTCCACAGACAGTCCCCTCTGCCCTACAGTGGGCTTGTATTAGAGCTCCCTTTTGAAAGCCCAATGGAGATGAATGAGAAAATTATTTTAAGGCTATTCTGTGCAAGATCCTTTATCTATACTGAGATACTGATAAGCACTATGAAGAATCCTTTTGACTTTTGCCTTCTACCTAAGTTCAAATGGATTTCAGTGAGTTTCCTCACATAAGAATCACTCGATTCATGATCAGATGAAAGTAAAGCAGTGTCTTCTGGACCTTTCCTGGTTAGGTCTTCATTGTGAACATCAGCACCAGCTGTGTGGCTCTGTATTCCCTGTGGCTGGTTCATACCATAGCTATTTACTATACCTGTCACAGTTACTTTGGTTGGAACCCTTCTTTTTCCAGGGATGTACTGTTCCTGCACTGAGAACAGCTGAAGGATACCTTGAGCAGAGGAAGGTTACATGGAAGGAAGACCTGCACCTAAGATGGAACTTCAAAGTCATGAAAGGTGCTAGAAACAGAGGAGTTACACAGTAATGGACTAGACATCCTAAAACCACTTCCAAAAGCACAAGCCAATGAAATTAAACATTCTTATCCTTAAAATAAGCTCCCTGGGTTGTTTTTACATGCCTTTCCTTCTTCCTTGCTTTGGAAGAGGTGTGGAAAAGAAGGCAGACCTGTGATGTGTTACTGAGGAGCAGATGGCATGGGAGCCAAAAAGAGCAGCATTATTCATCTGAAAGATCCAGGGACAAATATGGTGGTCTCACATCAGAGCTTTTTTCCCCTCTGCTTCCAGGTTTGGAATGCATGAAACTCAACCTGAGGCTCCATCACTTCCCCCTTTCAGAAGCCTAAGAAAGTGTCTGGACCAGAAGGAATGTGTTCCATCACCACTGCCATGTCCTGCTGGAGAAATGAATGTGCCAATGTGAGGTAAATGGTGCCAGTAAGAGACTGGGAACACAAGGATCAGGTAAACAGGATCAGGTTTTTAAAGCTCTAACACAATTAATATCTTCTTGCCTTAAAAGTTTGCAATGAGCAGTTTCCAAACAAATCAAGAGACCATAACATAAAGTATCATGGCAAAAGCTCTGAAACATGCTTATTAATTAGTATTTCTGATGCAATTTGTAAGGTATTGGTGAGCTTATGAGAGAAAACTTCAAATTGAGGCAAATTGGAAAGGAATCCTTTCCTGAAAATACTTTTAATTGGCCATCATTTCCTGTGCTTCTGTTTTCTCCAGCTACAGCCACTTGTGTCCCTGTTACTGCCTCCCACACAGTCCAGTCCTTTCCTTTTTCCACATCCTACAATGAGCCAATAACACTGTGCTCATCAACCATCCTATTACCATAGAAATGATAGCTACATCACAAATTCAGCAGTCTGATTCCTTGACAGGGTTGATTAGGAATAGAATATGAGCTGGAGGAAAGCTGAACCCTTGATTAAACACAAATAATTCTTATAATGAATAGATATGGGAATGAAATATATTTAAAATCAGAAGAAGCATCTTCATATTCTACATGAGAAGTATTTTTGGCACTTTAAAAAATTTTTTTGAACTGTTTTGAATTGTTTCCCTAACTTCTTCTTAAATTACCCCTATACCTACAATTAGTTGTCATATGTGCTCCAGAATTCACTGAAAAATCAGTGCAAGTACAGCTTGTAAAACACTAGTTAGGACTTTGCATTTCTTTCACAATAAATATATTTAGAATTGCAAATGAACTGTAGCCAACTATACACAGCCACACAAACTCAGGCAAAGCTGTAGGTTTATTATTTTCAATCAGATCTATTTGAATTCAAAGGCCGTGTTATTTAAGGACCTTTCTGGTAAGTTCTGACTGTTACCTTAATAAAACCACCTCCCACAAGGTGTTCTGCATCTTGCCCCAGTCCCAGAAAACCACTTTTCCCTACACCAAGTGAAGCCCTTGGCTCAGTAGGACACTGACCCTTTCCTCTCCCACAGCTTCAATACCTTAATGAATGAATCAAAGTTAGACACTTTATTGTCTCCTGTATCAAGACCAGTATTGAGCCCACAGCCACTAGAGCTGGAAAAAGACTATTTTTATCATTCAAACCATTCATCCCAAAAGAAGAAATACCATATATGAAAATAGAAGTGTTCTAACAGTTCATTTTTCAAGAGCCTGTCTTTTCAAGTTCTCACACTAAATGTAAGTGCTAAATCCTCAATTCATATTTTACTGGAGCCTTGACAACTCCGATTGCAACCAGTTTATTTTACCAGTAAAAGTGTACAGTAGGGTGTGCAAACCCATTGCAGGCCATCTCTATTCTCAGGCCTGCTGCAGTGTTTCTTCTACTTCAGACTATTTAGTCAATGCCATTAATCAAAATCCTATAGCAGAAAATGCATGCATAAGTCCTACACATTTATTGCCATGGCAACAATTCAGGCTCTTGTTCATATGTCAAGCTACATCAGTGGAGATAAATTCTATTGTTTTCACAATGACAGTTCTCTCTGTGTTGGACTTAATCCATAGAAAAATATAGCTTTACCTCTTGTTAAAATAAAACACAGACCACCCAACTCTCCAAATTCTCATTCCTCGCATCATTTAAGCAAACAATCTGAATAGTTATAAAATTACAGTTTGATATTCAGTTTTATGGCACTGATTAAAGTGTAAAAAATGGCCCAGTACTCATGATATTGTCTCAATCTGTGAGATTGGTTAGGAATGTAATTCTTCATGAAAAGATGAGCTCATTTCTGTGAAGCCAAATAGCAATGATACCAGAGCACTGCATTCTTGAATTAGATTCCAGTATTTTAAAATAAATGCCTTTAAGCGAAGTTGATGTAGTTCATTTTCCAACTTAGCTGTGGTACTGTGGTTTTCATAACATAAAAATTAATGATTAATGCATAATATCCTGAAAAAGATTTTATATTTCACTCAGCTCATGATAAAATACACTGTCATATGGGTGACTCACAAGTGCAAAAGAAAGATAAGAATCATTTTTCATACATAAGCCTCTCTTGATTTACTTTAGCATCTTCCATTATGAGGAAATCTTAATGCCCAATATAATTTTATATGATTTTACTGCATTGTAGATCAGAGTTTTGATTCCTATTTCCATAGACACAGTATGCTTCTCATTTTCATTGACTAATAAGAAACCAGTGTTTCATTAATAAAATATTTCTAATGTTTCATACTCTCATTATTCCCTGTGTACAGAGCATCACACTCTCTGGAAAGGCAGAAACCTCACATCAGCACAGAAGACACATCCTTTTCAATCTGACCCTTTTTCCACTTCCTCATGCAGATTTAAGTCCCTGCTTTTCCAGCATGCTTCATATTGACAAAGCCTATTACTGTGATATACTACACTGGAGTTCATTTCAACTAATATCCACAGCTACATCTGTTACTGTCAGTGCCCAATCCAAGTTGCTGCCTCAATGAAGATGAAGACAGCCATTATTATTTACTTATTGTCACCCCATGTTATGCCATATCAGAAACTGCCTCACATCCACACCATGTGTGACTTGCATCAAATATATATATTTTTAAATGGGGGGCTTTGTGTAATTTGTAAATATCCTGTGAACTTCATTCATATTAATGAAACAGCGTTTGCACTTTCCTGGCATTTTTATGCAAATTGCAGTAACTCTTTGTGTGCTGTGTCTCTGTACGTGACACAGGCCACAGCTCCTGGGGCAGGACCAATTTCCCTGGATGAGCAGCACAGGTCAGAGAATGCCTTTTCCCACCGTCTGAAAGAGAGAACCAGGAGTTCTGAAGAGTTTAAGCACAGGATATGCCAAATAACTCGAATCTTGCAATGTTCTTAAGAACTAATAGAGTGTATTTCAGGGTCTGAGCAATACAGAGCAAAATCTCTTTTCTGAACTCCAACAAGCAATGTTTTACCATTCCTTGCACCAATTAAAATCATCATGTTTCTCATTGCTCCTAAATCAGTCACATACTAGTTTTCAATAAAATATGGTTTTTAAATAGTAATATTTGAAGCAGAACAAAAGCAGCTTTTCCCCATATGCATGAATTACACGTCAAAATAAAATTTTAGTTCCCAGTTTAGCACTGCCCTCTGGTGATACATATCTTGGATATGTATGTGACCTATTTAATCTCAGTGTATCAGGCCCAGATCTGGACAAGACTAAAATAAAATTTAGGCATTTAGATCTAAGACAATAATTCCTTCATCTTCTAATACCTCACCCTACATTTCTGCCCACTAAGTTCCCCAGTCTGAAGCTTGCTTTGTGCACAGGCAGAATTCCAACCATCTGGGATGGCCTTTGGATGGGGTCTGCTAAAATCTCACAGATTTATCCTGTCGTCCCCTAGAGGAGTCCCTCACACAGGAGTGGGTTCTCAGTTCCCAACATACATCTGCAGCACAGACAGCCTCAGCCATGCTTTATCTTCCAAACCCTTCGGTATCTACTATCAAACAAGTGTTCTCAGCCATAAATCTGTCTCGGGGTGATTGTATCTGAGTTGCAGGGAGTCATCTTAATCCCCACAGGGCTGAAATTTATGAACTCTGCTTTCAGCAGAGGGTTTCCTGCAACATTTGCTGTCTGTTTGTGTATCTCATTAGGAGGCACCCAGTTACCATGCTATTGTTATGCATCTCAGTGTTTCCTAACATTTTTAAATCCATTAGGCTGCAAGATTTTTGAAAAATCGTGCACTGCGATGGGTTTTAGTTACAATTGTAGAAAGCTAGGTTAATTTTCAATCTTCATTGATTATTATCAGAGAATATAAATCTCCAATCCTAGGCTAGAACACTGAAAAACATTAGTCCATTGTTCCTACCATGAAACTAATGAGCAATGCTTCACTCATAAAGGGGTATTTTGTGTATCTGGGATGAAAGGTTGTACGGAAAAATGGTCTGCCACATTTTTGTCATTGGTGTGAAAATCCTTTTCAAGGCTCATTTAGGGAAGCTTTCAGGTGTTGAGCTCCTTTGAAAATCTGACCTTTCATGTGGGTGGCTCCTGTTAGTGTTGAAAACGCACAAGGAATAAAACAAGGGGTTATTCTGAATACAATGCGGTGGAAAGAACTGAGAACTGTAATGAAATATTTTAAGTATAGGAATATGTTATAATGTTTGGGGTTATTTTGTTTTTTAAAAACACCAATGAAAATTTGTGCATTTGAAGTCTGGGTCAGAGTCATAGGTAAATAAATATTCAAACCTGATGTGTCTCCTATAATGATAATCAAAACAAAAATAATGAACTTTCACTCCGAGTTCATTGTGCAATACTTCACATTATTAATCAGAATTATGTCACAGGATTATTACTTTGCTTAATAATGTGTTTAAGGTAAATTTAATGTAAAAGATCCATGATAGAGGCAGTCAAAGCTCTGTTAAAATCATTTTGCAAGGTTCAGCCACTGCATTAGTAGCTTTAGTCTAATAGCCTAATGCTAATTTGGATTCTAATCCATTATTTTGCATGATATTTAATGTGGTTTTGTAATTAGTTTTTTTTAAAAACAGTTCCAGAAAAAATCACATGGGTCAAAGTGCATGACTGTCATTAACTACAGAGCATTTCTGGGACATGTATAATCATAACACAATTTCTGCAATGAAATAGATTATACTCCAGTCAACAACCTGTGTCTTATCCTGTAAGAGAAAAAACACACAACAATGAAGTGAGAAACACCTACAGCTGTTCATACACACTGATCCCATTTAAAAGGTTCTTACCCTCTTGGCTGGTCCAGAATATTAATTTACATATTCATCCCTAACTCAGGTTGAGACAAAAAGGAATTATATGTTAATACACTTCTGAAGAACTTCACTCCAAATGAGAGTTTGAGAATAATTACACAAAATATTGTTCTGGGAAAAGCAATGATACAAAAACCTCCAAGAAAAATAACACAAGGCTACCCAAAACAGGACTGGTGAATACAGCAAACCTCAGAAGCTATGGACAGAAAGAAGGATTGTAAAGAGATGTATCTCCTTTTATGAACTTCCTTCTTAATTTCTAATGAATTTGTACTAATGTTAAAACAGTGACCTAGAATAATATTCTTTTTTTCTCCCAAATTCTCTTAAGCTTTAAATTAGTTGGCAGTATGATAAATTACTATAAAGTACAAATAGAAGTTTATGATCTAAAATTATTCTTCAATTCAAATGGAGACTTGGTATCCTTCAATTAAGGTAAAAACAATAATAATAAAGAAAACATAATTCAAGTAGCATTTGTTTGCTCTAATGTAATTAAATAAAAAATATGCACACATTTCTTAATTTTTATCTTGCTTTTTAGGCCATATGGACAAATCTTGCTCTTGTCAGCAAATTTCAACCAATTTGCTCTTCTCAGTGGATTGTCCTACTAAAAATACTCAAGAATTATTTCAGTTAGGCTCTGTAATATTATCACAGCCTAATCTCAAAAATGTATAGAGCTAAAAGCAAAAAATCCAGAAGAAAGCTTCACTTCTGAAGCGCTCCAAATGCACAATTTTCTTTTAAAAAAAGGCTACAGGAAAACTAATAAAGAGTTCATGGCTCTAAAAGCTGTTTCTTCCTCATCAGGACACTGAAAATTATACAGTGTGACTGAAACGAGATTAGGAATCAGCATCCTGGTCCAAGATCTACTGTTCACAACTTGGTTTAACTATACCTTACTTTAGCACTAGTGAAAGGCTCTGATCCTGTACACACCCTATGAGAATTAATTTGAAGTTTCCAAGTGCAAAGATATTTTCACAAAAAATGTCCATGTACATGCCTATAAACAAAAGTAATTAATTACCCTGCAACTCAGTTGCTAAAAAAGAAAAAAGAAATAGAAAAAGAAGAAAAATCACTTGCATTTTTTTCCTGAGGGAGCAGTAAAGGCAGCAGAGACACGATGCATCACAAGATAATTTTCATTAAGCCTTAAGTTCTCTGCACACAAAATCCAAACAAATGGACTGTGTGTCAGAAGACTATCAAGAAAATACAAAAATAAACAATCCAAACCCATAGGACCTATGATGCTACACCAATTCCAAGTTGAATCCCTGCACTGGAGGAAGTTTGCCACAGACTCAAAAAAATCTAAAGTGAGACTTAGCAAACTAAGTACTCCACTAGTCAGTCCCATAATAATTATTACAGTTTTATCTCATGCCCTAAATAATTATTACATTTTTATCTCATGCCCTAAAACATGATGGCCACACTCAGTTGTAAGAGATTGCAGGAACAAAGGGAAAGAAGGAAAGTTCTGTTCTCTGTCTCATGATGCAAATATCAAAAGTCATCACCCAGCTCTGAAAGCCTCCAGGAGCATCTCAGGGATGGAACAGCAGTCTGGGATATCTGCTCTTCTTCTCTGCTTTTAAATTCCACAGTTATAGACCCACCTAGGCTTTCCCCACCCCAGACTGCCTCCTGCAGTCACTGTTGCTCTCCTGGATGCAGCAAGGTGCAGATTCCCTCTTGTTCTGTGCTCCATGACAGCACAGCACTCCTGGTGTGCTGGGAATCACCTGAAGTCCTAACAACTACTGGCAAAGTTCCCCTTTCAAAGATCTTGTACATTTTCTAGTGCTGTTTTGCACTTAGAATTAAAATTACACATTAAAAGTGTTTTATGTTGTAGTTATTTAATCATGGTACAAATCTAGTGGAACAAACACCACCCAGAAAACAATCTTTCAGATAAATACTTATCTAAAATAAAAACCTAAACAACTGTCAAAGGCTGGGAGAGGGGAAAATATTCCAGAGTGAACTGTGCAGTTTTATATAAAACAGAGCTATCACGACTGTAATGTAACTAAGCCAAGAAATATATGATTGATTTATTGTATTGGAGCCCATTAAAAATATTCCATTGCAGTTTAAAACCATATAGTCATTAAATATCTTTGAAAACACACGTTCCCTACTGTCATTATAAGATACTCTTGACAGCACATCATTTTTAATGGCACCATTATAAACAGGATTCCTAATGGCTCTGTTTAGTATGTAACAGAATTGGAAGTCAGTAATATACAGAATAGTATTCAACATAATCAGATAACAAAGAGCACTGAAGGAAAGATGAGTGCACAATTAATAGTTGAATAATTATTTTGTGTAGAATGAAATGCATTTTAAATAGGGTGTCAAACAGGCATTATAATGGAAAAATGGAGCAGTGGAATCAGCTCAATGTACATTACTTACAAGTACAACATGAACTACTGGTGCTGATATATGATCTAAACAGGAGATAGGAGAGGGAAGATAATGCCCAAGGCTAATTGCTGTGATAATGCTGGTTTCCAGCTGCAGGAAACTCTTCTGTGCTCAAACCAGCTCCCCAATCCAGTACATGTGCCTTAGAACACAATTTCAACTTCACCCTTGTTTTTGTTTGTGGTCTGTTCTAATAACAACATGTTTCTTTAACAAACAATTGTTCTTTACTTTTGTCCCTTGAAGTGCATGGGGGCAGTCAGTCTGCAAGTGTCATTACTCCTCACCTTCACAGGATGGAATTTGTGAATCTTAAAGGACTTCAGGAACAATAAAGTTCATCTTTACTAAACTATAGTCCAGGAAGTCAGGCATTTAAAATGAAAACCATGTCCTAGTTCAGTGCACAATAGGCAAGACAGATTTATATGAAGTAGAAAGGAGAGGAGAATTTTCCCAATGCAGCACTATCCCTCACTAAGAGTGGTATGAAGGAAATAGGTCTCCTGACTCACCATAAAAGCTATTGGGACTGCAGCAATGCTCAGCAGCACAAAGCAACCACTCCAGGTACCTCCTGCCTACAAGTTCAGGAAAAAGGAGAAGTAACTGAAAACAAGGTTCTGCAAAGAGAGTCTCTAACTGATCTTTGTTGCAAAACACACACATTAACATAAAACCATAGAGCATTTTTAATTATTTCTTATGATTTATGGAGGTATAACTTGATATTCAGGAAGATCCTAACCAGCCACAAACTTGTCAAAACTACAAAACTAAATGAGTGTGTGTGAATGTGGACCCATGGATTCATATACAGATATCACCCTTTCCACAGAATCTCCAGTGCTTGGGAGAAAGCCTAAGGAGAGATATTAAAGTGGGTCACCACAAGTTTAATTTCTTTCATTATGTCATTTGTGGCAGTGCCATCCAAAAAGAGGAAGTGTCAATATACAGTAATAAGCTATTCAAAGTGACAAAATCTATTACATACCTCTGTATTTGTAAAGAGCAGGCTTACAGCCATACTGAGCCAATTCAACAGTATGCTTATCTACAAGTATTAATGGCTGCATATATTTGCATACTTGGATGGTTTTCAGTGATCTGTTCCTAACCAAAACAAGGAAATATAGACTTGCATACAGAAGATCACCTTAACTGGTGCTGTTGTGATGTTTATCAGATCTTTCTAAAATATACAAGATTTGTGAATGCTTAAATTCATTGTAACATTGGAGCATTTATGTTTTGGCATGTGACCATTAGGACTGATTTTCTTTTTACCTTTTCTACTGGTAGATACTATCCATGTAACTGAAAAACTGTACTTTCCCCTTTCACACTTATTATATAATAAGACAACATACAGAAAAATATATTAAATCTAAACCTAATGATGTTGTGAACAACTACATAAAAGGTGACCTGTGTCAGTAATTTTCCCCAAACTACAGTCAGCCATAGCTCCATAAGTTCTGTTTGCCATTTTGGTCTCACTCCCCAGACTTTTTCTCCATTCTGCCATATCAAACATAAATCTAAACTCTCCCTTGCATATGTGGGAATCTCTGCACTCTCACTGGTGTTATTACTTTGCACTATTACTCACTGTCCTATGCAAATAAAAAAGCACTTTTTGATCTATAACACATGAGATTTTAAAAATTTTTTTACTGCTATTTACTGTTCTGAAACTAATTCAAAAATATCTTTACATATAAAAAATCATTTTTTAGTAGTCTAATGCTGTCAGTTCCACAAGGATTATAGAGCTAACACAGCCAAGTGATAATAAGCAGTACAAACTCTACCTCTGAAATCTGGCACACGGGTGGGGAGCACAGATCAGGTGTGAAGGTTTTAACAGTCACATATTACAAGTTACAAGGACTTTGATGACCATGGGGACTAATATGCAAGTGTTGAAGGGACACAGAGTAACTCAGAACTCTGCTGTCCTGCTGCTGCCAGGCAGGGCTGTTGCTGTCTAAATATCAAGGCAGCTCTAGACCAGTTTCCCAGAGGATGTTGCTGACTGCAGTCTCCTCCACATCCCAGCAGCAGCTCACTCTGAGCCAGGTCTGCAAGAGCAAGGCTCTGGATTGCTCAAATACCACACAAGGTCAAGGACCTATTAGGAAAAAAAAATCAGCTCATGGAGGGCTCTAATTTTACTATCCATAAAAGTATCAATCTTGAAATAATGCTATTTTAAAGTTTTACATCCCTAGCTGTAAAACGGTACAACTGTCCAGGGCTGCTGTAAGGAAACATTTCATCATGTGTGTGAAGGTTTCCACAATACAGTGATAATTTCTACAGAAAAGCCCATCAGAAATATATTTTGTCAAATTATAACAGACTTCTAATTTTCTTTGGTTGGAATTACTGCTTGTTAAAACAGACTGAAATAAATCATGTATACAGAACATACATATCTGATTGAAGATTTCATCATAACACATATATAAAAATACAGCCTGAATTTGAATAATCTAGTTTTGAATGCTTGAATTTTAAACCTTGCTAGTCCTGTGTTATATACCTTTGCTGCATGTGCAATATACAACAGAATGACCTTCATCCATTGCATCCTTGTAGTAGAACAGAACCATTTACTATAGATTTTATTATAAATGCCTTAATGAAATTCTAATCAATAATACTTCAGAGAATGGTAAAGAAATTGATTTCATAGATAAAAGGAGATGTTATTATCTCAGTTCAGTAACTATGAAATAGAAAGATGAAAAAGTCTGTTTTTCATATGAGAACTGAGCACAGCTGTACAGTTATATAATAAAGTATCACTTGTATCCATGGCAATAGGGAATAATTGATGCACCACAGTTATTTTTATAAACCCAAAGAAAAAAAAAATCAACTGGAAATTTCTTTGCCAGTTTCTTGGCATTGTATGTTTTTTATCTGTACATAATGTACAAATTTATAGTCTGAATACACTCACTGATCTGACTCGTTGAATAAAACATGCTGGGTTTTGCTGCATATTAAAGAAGATGGGGATCTCATGCCCTACAACCAAGTCTTTCATGAGGGATTTAATGAAAAACATTTCTTGGAATAAGATATATTGCTACCTTAAATTCAGATTGCATTGGATTTGGGATCTATACACCACAGGGATGGTTTTTATTAATGAATAAAATGTTTTTCAGCTGTCTTACAGTGGCAAGTTTAGGGATATTTTAGTGAAAGTCAGTAGATGCCTATAATGTAAAAAATCTAACGGAGACCCAAAAGTTGAGTATGTATTGTCTCTTGGACCTACCCTGATACAGTTACATCTCTCAGCCCTTCTTGAGGAAAAAAAAAGTTAAAATTCTTGCAATTTTAAAAGATCTACACAAACCATTGAAATTGTACAAGGAAAAGAATTTGCTGATGTTTGGGCTTTATTGAAATGATAAGATTAATTCACTAGATGACTAAAAAAAGGGTTCAGGTGCTCCCATCAGTCTATTAATACCAATCTTGTCTACAACAGAAAGAAGTTACTTTCCTTTCCTTTCTTTTCCTCCCAAATGCAGATCCATTTGTTCATAACAGGATTTGCATTTGCAATCACCTGTGTTCACTTTGCTTCAAGGAATAGCAATGTTTTGCTGTGAAGACAAGTATTCCATCAAATCAAACCTCTCAAACTTTTTCCTTAGCATGTTCTATTGCAGCATAATTTTCCAGTGGCATTCAGATGACCATGACAAGAAGACCTTTGTGATGAAACTTTTTGTTTTCATTTTTTAAAAATTTGCTCAAATCATAAATCTAATTATTATTTCAAATGTAAGATGACCATGCTACAGTGTTTCTGTTTTTATCCATAGCTGACTTCTGAGGATGATTAAATAAATTGCATCTTCAAGACAATGGACAGAAAAGATCTCAGAACTTCTTGTTAAATGCTAAAGCATTATACATAATCCTTCACAAACATTCTCCAAAGTATGTGGAACATTTGTGCATGCAGTACTGAATTTCCCTCCTTTACACAGCATGGCATCATCACCTTTTCTCATTTCTTTCAGTGCTCCTTTTCACTTTCCCCTTCCCTGGCATCTGTAGGAATCGTTTGCCTGAATTATCAGATGGATATGAACACAAGCTATTTGCTTTTCAGAGATTAAAAATGGATAGTCTCTTAGAAATACCAGCTGCAGTTGTTTATCAGAGATTCTATTATTTTGGAAACTCTGCAGCACCATTTGCTTGAGTAACATTCCTGATACAAAATTTTTCATGAGACCAGCCTGAGAGTGCCTTTAAATACTTGGAATGGAAGGAGGCGGGGATGTATAGAAAATCCACATGTCCACAGTTTGCGTCCTCCATGCTGGAATTTATAAATTTATCTGGGAATTCATGCTAAGGGAGCTTGACCTGGACCTTCACTGGACAACACCAGGTACAAGATACAGCACACACACAGAGGAACACTTTTTCCCAATTAACAACTAGTTTTAGCTATAACTTCCCTTCTGTCATTCAAAAATGGCAGCTGTTTGTAACATAATCAGCTTCCTTATGAGCTGGTGATCGTTCTTAACTCTGTTTATATTTAATGACAGCATCTAAAAATAGTTCTTCTCCATTATTTTATCTTTTTAGGCTATTTCTTTTCCTCCCCTCCTAATATATCAAAATGCCTTTTTGTCTAGGGATACTGAACAGGGAATTAAAATGCATTAACAAAAGAAAGGTTATGGACTGTGAGTCAGCAAGAACAAAAGAACCAAATACATCATGTAAAAGCTAATAATATTTAGATAGGGAGCACAGAATTTAGCATTTTCATTATATTTTTCAGTTAGCATGAAAGTTTAATCTTCCACTAATCATTTAAAATGTAAAATAAACGGGGCTTGGGCATATCACAGTCTATACTCAGGTCCCCAGGAGAGCAAAATCCACAAAAGAAACCTAACAATATGATGCTATATATTCTGAGATATTGCCATTCAATCTGATTTGCCACATGCCCATACATTTTAATGCTGACTTCATTATGAAATCTCTTCTTGATTAATCATTGGTGAACAATGACTAAATTGCACTCCAGCGTCAGCTTGAACTGGGACATTGTCAGGAGCCACCTTCATTTGAAAAGCAAACCAGATGGGCCAAGGAGAGGTCACTGTGGTACCACCACAGTCACAATGGACAAAGCTCATAAACCAGTGCAGAAGTTGTTGAACTGAGTCTACAGTAGCTTTAAGAACATGCTGTGAGACTGTTTGCATTCCAGTTCTCTCCTCCAGTGTGTGTTTGCTTCTTGCTTTTCATGGTAAAAACTTGCCTTTGGGATTTCCAACAGATGTTTCTCTTTAATTATCACCTGCATAACCCTCACTATTGTGGAACAAAAGGTGTACTGCAATTTTCCCAATTTATAAACAGACAATCTAGCTCTAAACACACAATCAGGAGATTTCCAAAACAGTGAATCCTGCTAAGGAGATGGAGTACAAAATTGCCCTAAAACCTTTCACAGCCACCATTTCAGCACTGAAAGTGCCACAGAGCACTCCTGATCCACCTAAAAATTGTGTCGGATCTCCTTTTTTTCCACCTTATCTCACACTTTATTTTGGTCACAATTTTCAGGGACAGCTCTCCCAAGACCTCCAAGTGTTCAATTTGCACAGCACACTGAGAGCCTCCACTAAGCCTCCTCCTGGGCATTGGCCAGGACACCTCAGCAGGCTCATTTAAACACCAGGGGAATAAAAGGGAAGAGAAAACCAGCACCAAATCCAAGAGGTAACAAAGTGGGACTCAGGCCTACTTCAACCTCCCAGCAGAACACTGTCAGGAGTGAGAAGTGGTCAGAAGTCTTTAGCCCAGATGTGCCACTGATAGACTTTGTGACCATCTACCAATGCTGTTTAGCCATACTAAAAATAGTATTACCACCATGTCTCTACATTTCCTTCAAAATAAATACTGCTTCTGTATTAACACTGACCAGTCATTTGAGGAAATTTAAAAGCAAGAAATCACTTAATATTGATTTTTTTAACCACAATGAGAATTTGCATAACCTTATAGTATCCATATATTTTATAACAGATAACATTTGTGAAGCTTAGTAAGTCCTGGTAAATTGATCTTTTGAAATTACTAAAGAAAGCATCAAAAAATAATCTTATATCTGATATGCTAAATGAGATGAAGAATCTCAGGAAAATTGCACTACATGGTTTCTAAAAATCATCTCTTTTTTCTAGCATCAACTGTGAGTAAATATATTCTTAGTGCTTAATTTCATCTTTCCTCCACAATTATCCTTCTTCACATCATGATTCCATTACAAGTGGCTGATAGACTGGATTTCTGCTCTTACTGCTTTATGGCCAGTGGTACAATCTATGTCTACACAGTATAGTCTGAAGTTTTAATAGTCTTGGTCTTGTTTCAGCAATACATGATACAAAAACTTCATACATACAACCAAATTAGCTACTGGAGCTGTACAAAACCATGCAGAAACAACTGGAAAGATGTATTTTTCTCCTAAGCTCTGAAATTCTCACATCTGAATCATAGCAATAACTAGTCAGGAATGAATAAAGCTGCCCATCCAATAGCTTTTAATTTAATCCAGTATATCTATTTTTGTCAGATATATTTATGGATCTCAAAATAATGCCGAATACAGAGAGTACTGTTGAGGTACTCCTTTCTTCCTTGCTCAAGGGTTTTTACTGTAAGAGCAGCACACAATATAAAGCAATTGGGTTTGTTTTTAATAAGGCTAATATCCTTTCCTAAAAGACCAAAAAGTCTAAGTCAGATGTTGAATTCACAAGCAATATCCAGGGTCATCTGCAAGACTGCAATAACCAAAATCTTATAAAGGAAAGTCACAGCTATATGAACTTCATATCCAAGTGACATTCAAATTTTGCACATAAGAGTTTTCAATAATAAATAAAATCAGCAAACTACTTTTCAGATCTATTTTATGTTAAGGAGGTATTGCAAGAGTTATAATATATAATTTCATTAGAACAGCTTCTAGGGCCACTGCATTCTCTCATGTTAATCCTATAAGAGCCACCCTGTACCTACCTGAGCTCATCCCATGCTCATGGTAGCAGTGGGAGCTGTATAAACCACCTTCACCAATACTCATTTCACCCATTTCATAAGGAAAAACTGATCCTCCCTACACTGCTTACAACTGGATAAACTTCCATTTCTTCACTGCAGGCTGAAGAAATTATAAAAAGAGAGAGAAATCCTTTACCTGTCAAGGAACAATACAACCTTGCCACACTTATTCAAATCAGGGGTACTTCTCAGAAGATCAATATATATTTCTGTGAGTTTCAGTTGATGATGGGGCCTCTGGTGCAGGCCAAATGAGTTTGGTACTTCAGAGGAGACACATGACACATGTGACACTCAGTGGAATCTAACACAAGGACAAACTGTAGCAGCCCACACTTTGCACTTTTGGTCTCTTTTAGCTGATGAATCAATACTACAGAATTGCTGCCTCTGGTTTCTGTGCTGGTTGTGCCCTGTCAAACAGATTGTCTTCATTCACCCCCGAGTACAAAACACTCAGGTTTTTTTCCCTCTCCACAATTCGAATCTACTTTTCAACATGACATCCTCCTGTCAGATAAGAGACCCTTGCTTGGGGTATGGCAGCACCATTTCTTTCCTGCTCTGCCAGAAAGGACAGTCTTTCCAGTTTCCATAGAGCTAGAGGGCATAGCAAAGAAAGTACTTTAGGTTTATAGAAGAGTAATTTCTTATGGTTTAATTTGGTACTTACTGGTTTAAAAAACTGCTAACAGAAAAAACATCAAAGGTGCTTGTGCACAGAGGGTATTAACTGGACAGGGGCTGCAGGAAAGAACAGGTTATAAAGTCATCAGGGATGTGAGCAGTTTGTCAGGAATCTTTGTGGCAAGCAGGTGGATATTCTGCACTTCTGTCTGCATCTCACTAGCTGTGTTAGGTCACTCAGTGTAGTCACTGTTTAATGTCATTGGGGAGTTGCAGACAGTAGAAAAGTGTAGAGTGTTTCAAGGATTTTCATGGTTTTGTGCTGGCAGAGGCTACTTACTAGGGGAATAGTAGAATATGTCAACTTTCTTTACAATTTTACTTCACTCTCATTTTAGAACCATTCAGTTGGCAAATCTTAGACTGCAGGAAATTTATTTCTCATTATGACTTGAAGAAGACTGTGACTGGTGAAAGGCTAGATGAGAATATTATGGGAAGCTCCTTTCAAGGTGTAGTTTCATTAATATACATTTTTATACAAATTTTATAGAGATAAAAATCATTAACTGTTTAATGATTTTTTTCCATTTGGGTTCCTAAACTGTATCTTAAATTGAGACTTATATAATCTGTGGAGTTTCTTCCTGCATGGAAGCAATTCTTTATAGGAACTTAGGTGGCCATCCAAAAATATATTTTGTTTTCCTAGCAAAAATGTCATTAAATCAAAGTCTGAACATTAATAAAATAGGTATAAACACTCTGCTTGTGGCATGGCCACTGATGACTCGGTTGTATATAAAAAGCAGTTTGGGATGTGCAGATTTTGATTTCTACAGATTGCTGCTGTGTACTATAGATTGTAGGTTACTAAATTTATTTTTTATTATTTCTGAAGATTTTATAGAGTACTTAGGATAGCACTGTAGGTATACAAGCATTTCAGAGAGAATTGGATGGCAGGATGAATGCTATTGAACTGTAAAAAACCTGTGAGTCTAAGTTTTCCATTCCTGATAAGTTTGCCATCTGCATGGTTTTGTGATAAGATTATTTCGAACCTGTTCTGTGCAGAAGCTCTGCAAAAGGTTGACTATGCAAGGCTATATGTGCTCAGAATTTGAACTGTGGATTTTTGGAAGCAATAATTTTCTGTATAAAGATGAAAGGAGGGAATAATAAAACATCATTGGGACAATATGACAGTTTAAATGTGAGCTTATGGCACTCACTGTCAGGTGGGAAAAAAGAGCTACACAAACTAAGTAGTAGTGGCATCATCTGGAAAAAAGGGTTGGAAATAGCTTTCTGCACTAGAAAAATGTTCCTGAATGAATACTATTTAGTCAGCTAAAACATCAGAACGTTTTTAATTACTCCCAACTTTTAGGTTCAACTCTGAGCCAAATAAATCCTGATAGAAGACTATCCTCAGATCATCTATTTTTAGTGACCACTTCAATATCATACAATATTCCATTTTCCATTAACATTCCAGATCCTTTCGCAGCACCTCTAAATAGAGCCTACATGTTCAGCTATACACCAGCTAAAGACATTCCTCCTTTTTGTTTTTTTTTAACCCTAAAGACTTTATTTTAATATAATCTTAGGGACAGATGTCTACTTGTGTTATCAAATGCAAATATGCGTTTGCTTCATATCTTCCACGAGTCAACGAGAATGGCAGTCAAAGGCAATGTCCTACCCAAACTACAGGGCTGTCTTCAGGTGGAAAGAACAGCTCGCATAAATTTTCCCAGATATCACAATGGAAAAAATACACACAGGTGTCACACTACCCAGTGCCATTACATTCTCTCACTTGTAATTCCAGCCAGGAAACAGCAAGCTTCACCCTTGGAGAGACTCATAAATAGTTAAGTACCCTCTATCAACAGACGATAAAAGGGAAAAATAACCAATAAAACTACATAATGAACAACTACTGAGCAAACAGAGCTATAGCACTCCAACACAGTGAAGTTATTGCCTAGGCTATTACAAGGATTTTACAGTAATATCATTTGATTTTCCAGCTTCATGGCAATTATATCAAAGGTCTCTTACTCTTTTGAGATGTGTATCATTGCTTTAAAATAAATTCTATTATGAAGTCCAAGGTGGAAAGGAGAAAGAACAAAAAGTTGTTCAAGGTCACAGATAACTGTGTTCAATAGCTTATTTGCAATATTTTGTCATCTTTTTTTAACTCCTGAAAGTCGAGTGATGTTATATTCTGGTTCCTACACACAGGATGCAGTACAGTAAAACTTTTTTCAATTGTATGCCACCATATATATAAGGGAAGCTCAAATTCTTGATTTTGGATGCAAATTGGAATTTGCACAGTTCAGGTTAAATTGACTTTGGCTTCATCTCACAACATCTGAAATCATACTGCAGTTCTCTGGTGGTTTTAGGACATAATTAGATAAATTCATAGATTAAGCTGCTCCTGGCAGTACTTGCTCTTCTGTGAATAGTGAACCAATTCCACAGCACATTGAAATACAAACTGTAGTTGCAATACCAAGTTGGCAATGAATCTTTGCTGTTGATTGTTGTGTGCCATATGGACCCACTTAAGCCTCTTCCATTTTTGGCTCTGGAAGAGAAGGCAGCCATTGTGGCCAGTCATGAGGTCAGTTTGGAAAGCAAACGGCCCAGGTGCACAAACTTCAGCAGGGCCATCTGCATCCATGACTGGTTTTTTGGCTCCATTTGTCCCTGCCCATATTTAGACACAGTATCGGCCTTCTTGCGTAACGCCCCCACGCGCTGCCAAACAGAGCCCTCCAAGCCCGTCCTGATTTCTGTTCTGATCACAAAATACACCCAGGGATATTGCTAATTTCTGTGCCCTAGTCTACTCTTACGTTTCAAACATGAAAAGAGCTAATATAATTTTTTTCCCCCGGACTATTTCTTCTATCACATAAAGCCCATACAAGTTCAGATGAAAGTTCTTACAAACTTGAATGTTGGTGCTAACACTCACTTTTTTAAAAAGTTTGATGCCAGCCACCAAGGAAAGCTGATATACTCAGAGGAAAGATTAGAAGTGTAATCATAATGATATTGATATGGCTACAGCCTCTTACTTTGTTCAAAACGCAAATGCTTCATCCTTTGATACACAATTCCTTAAAAGGCTAGATAGATGCACATTAATCAAGCTTATTTTGTGCTCAACAGTATCACAGTTAACAAATATCTACTGGATATTTAAATTATACTTACATTTCCTACCACAACTCTCTGAGGCAGAAATAATTACACTGGTCTTTTATTTTTCACATCAAAAATACTATATAAGAAAAAAAGTATAAATTAGAAACATTGCAAGGCTGTAACACTGTCTGAAGAGCAAGCAAAATACATTCTAAAGCAACTCATGCATTTCATATATTAATACCATTATGTGGGTACATTTTCTGTTTGTCACTGTTAAAATATGACATTGTGTTTAACCTTAAGTTTTGAAAAAGTACTCAAAGTACTTGTGCATAATCCAAAGAGGGTCAGATCCACCACTGTTGTCATTCAACTTCTATATTTTTCTAAGAGCATGCAATGCAGAAATCAAGAAATAATGAATCAAGGTCACAATATTTAAGAAGAACTTTACAAAATTGCTATTGAAAGAAGAAATACCCCATAAAACATATGTGCAGATATGCATTAAAAGTCACATACTAGAATTCTTCTATTCTCATTTTTATAATCTATAGCATACTTCCAGATTCATATTATGCTCTGTTATGGCTTTTTCAGTTTTGAAATTGATTAAACAAATCCTTTCTTTATTCTAAGCAGGAGAAAAACGTATCTCAAATGCAATTCATCCTTGCCCTGTTTTCCTCTATCTTTTGTGCCAAATTGTCACACAAACAAGTTCTGTCACTCTGGTTATTTTTGCTGATGCAACTCGTGTACAGGACAAAGCATCTACAGAAAATTCTGCCTTGACTCAAAGCAAATAACAATTATAGACCAAGGAGCTTTGTATGAAGCATTTGATACAAAGGTGTAAGGATGGTGTAAGCTGCACCAAAAAGAAGTTCTGATAGCAAATGAAAATGTCAATGGGGAGTTGCATCATGGTCAAAGTAGCTTTCCATTTTTAATTTCATTTCAGGAAAGGAAGTATCTCACTGCCTGTTCAGAGTTAGCTTTGAGTCTCTGCAGCAGTGGCCTTAACCTTATCCACAGGCCTTCAAGAAAGTCATGTTTTGTAGTCTGGTGCCTCCAAAAAAACCCTGCAAAAATGCTTTTCCTCCCAGGAAAGAAGTAAAATGAAGGTGACAGTCTGGAATACTAGTGAACTGGCAGTTATTTCACATTGAGTCTTTGTCAAATGACTGACAATACATTTCAGAAATATGTGAACAGTGGCAAACACATACAAGCCTTTGGAGAGCCCTAGAATTTATTTGTACATATTTTACACCAAGGATATGGAATAATTGCATCCAGAAAATTATTTAAAATTCCAGACACACATGCTGCACTCTGATTGGCATTTCAATCATGTCTAGGAAATACAGGTTTCTTTGCTTGATTTTTGTGTGTGGATTTTGCCTCATTTTAGTAATGAGCTGTTCAATTCCAGCCCGTGCATCTCAGAGCACTCCTACAAAGATCACAGTGTTGCTGTTTTAGCTTCATTCTTTACAATATCATTTAAGTCAGTTTAAGCAGCAGTCACCTAATTCAGTGTCTTGTATGGACTACACAGAAGTTTGTGTAACTGTATGTGTGTATCCTGCTTAGATTCTTTTCCCTTTTGTACTAATAAACACACAGAAAGCAGAAACTATTCATCATTCCACAATACTAAAGAACTTCTAAACGTCTCCTTTGTATTGCGTCAGAAAACCCAACAAGAATTTTTAAAGTGATTATCAATAGGTAACAATACTGGTGGAGAAACAGGGGTCCCAGCCAGCACACAAATGTCAGAGAGCCCTCCTGTGCTGCACCCATGAAGATGTGTGTGATGGCCACACCATGCCTGCCATACCAGCCCTGCCAACAGATGCTGGCCAGGAGCCAAAATCACAGCCTGCTCTCTAATGAGAAGGGAAGAGCTATGATAAGAGAAACCATAATGAACACCAAACATACTGACATAAATCTTTACAAATGCAATGCAAGTGCCTTTGACTTGCTCATTCTGTTTACTGCTAAGGTTTTCGAGTAAGCCCTCTTGAATCCACCAATTTCACACTGGCTTCAGACACATCTGGAACTACTATATTGCATATTTGTAAAAGCAGAGCTCACCAAAGTACTATTGCTGCATTAACATTTCCTCAAAAACTGAATAAATAAACAAAGTACCTTACAGAATAACTGAAAATGTGCTATAGTTACAGCCATGAGGCTTCTCCTTTTTTCTATTTTTCCCTTGTTACCAAGTAATCAGCTGGGAACTCTGCCTTTTCCTCCCCACATGGACATTTACCTGACCTGCCTGTATTAAGCCGTTTAGAAAACCAAAATTTCTGTTTAAAGATACAAAGGAAAGATCAACTTGTAAGACAAATAATCTATGTCATGTTTAATTATATTTGCATTTTTCAAGTCACTACAATGCCCCTTTGAGTGTTTCAGGCTTATCTATAATTGGGAAAACATAGATAAACATCAAGTTGCTCTAAATTTTCATAATCTCTGAATTAATATGGTGTATTTGCAAATATTCATGTGAAGATGAATTTTGCTATCTGAAAAGAAAACCTGGGAGAAATTACAATGAAATAACATGTAAATTTAGCTTTAAAATACTTACAAAGACAGCACTATGTTTAATCACATATATCAAAATAAAAGAGATTGCCATGTTCTTAATCAGAGCAAATATATAACAAGCTTAAAGGAAATCTCTCTACATCAGACTCTATAAAAGGATATGTCAGCACAAATGTAAAGGACTTGGGGTTTTGAGATAAACCAGCCTTGAACAATAATCTTCTGATAAATCTCAAATTCCAGATGGTCTTTGTGGGTTTCAGACAGCAGCTGTATTCAGAGAGCTTCATGATGAGGAATCTGGCTTATTTTAAACAGTAAATGTAGCTAGTGGTACTGTTTTGATATTACTTCAAATAGTATCTAGCAAATATATTTTTTTAAGAGAACCACTTGATCTCCTGTGAGAACACATCACAATACCCTTACTTAGCTCTCAATTTCTGCATGTAGGTATTTGTTAAGCAGTGCAATAATTTAAAAGGGATTTTGGAATTTATCTAGCCTTCCACAAATGTACAAAATACAATCTTCCACTTTACTACCTTTGGGATAATGTTATGGCTAAAAAGCACATTTAATCCAAATGCAAATCTCCAAATGTTCTTACACTAAAAATGTTTTCAGGTTTTTTTGACACAAATTCTTAATTAATTTGGCTTCTTGATATTATAAGCTATAGAGGATCAACTACATAAAAATGAGATGTCAAATCTCTCCCATACATCAGGCATAATGCTATTTTCATTGTATCTTTACAAGACATCAGATATGTTAATATTTATGGAGTATACACCAAGGAATACTGCTAGAATTAATAAATAATAAAGCTAATATTTTTTTCAAAAATAAATCATCAGATATCTCATTACAAACTGGATGTCTTCCATTGCAGATAATTTAGTACAGCAATAAATAACAGGAGAGCACAGTGCTGATGGAATTATATTTCATTATTTAAAATATCTTGCTATTCATATCAGAATGTGGTTTTTTTGTGCTCAAACTCATGTAAATAGAACTGGTTTAGAATTCTGGGTACTTTCAAACAAATAAAAATCAGGTTGCCTCTAACATGCCAGGTAGAGACTCCTGACAAGATGTATATGACATGTAGCATTTCTCAGAGGCACTTTAGAGTCATCCTCAGATGTTGCTCAGGGAAGTTTAGCCCACTGCTCCTATTGTCTGACAATAATAAGATTCCTCCAGCTTGAGCAAAAGGTCATCTTACAGGTTTTAACCTTGCCACTTTTGATTCTCACCTGTAAAAGAATCAATAACAGGAAAGGGTTTGGGTGGTGGGGTTTTATGCAACAATTAATTAGCAAATTATTAGGTAGATTTTTAAAGAGGCCTTGCATAAAATTTTGTGGCACCCAATGACACCATCTAAGAGCATGGTGCATGTTGACACTGGCAGTCAGCACAGTTAATAGGTTTGTCTCCACTCTGTGTATCCAGTCTCATGGTTCAGTTTTGTAAAACCAATTGGATTTCAACCCTGGGAGTCTACATGGGTACTCAGTATTCTGAGAAGTGCTGGAGGAGTGGCTCCATCTCTCCAGAGCTGGGATTTTCAAAGCATGCCATGGAAAGCAGGCTGAGTGCTCAGTGCAAGTTAGGCTGAACTCCTTAGAGCCCTTCATTTGTAAAATCACAGCCTATTCTCCTTGACCTGGGCCATGTCTTCATTCTCCTTCTAATCTGTGCCTGGTCTGCATTGAACAAGTGTTAATTAACGATAGTAACATAATTAAGAAAATGCTGCTGTGGAGCATTGTAATTCAGTTTCAGACGCTGACAGTGAAAGACAAATATAATGTTAAAAGAACAACTTGCTGCCAAGCATAATGGAAATAGGAATATCGATATGTGTTAATGGTTAAAACTCCAGAACCTTCAAAAGTAACTCACAGCTCTATTGCTTTGTTTTCTATCAGCTCTCTTTCTATGGAGCTACAAGATTTACATATGATTTTAGGAAATCACTAAGCCCATTCTGCTATTAAATTTCTCAGTATGTGACTTAGTGAACCAGTTTTATATCAAAAGCATATTAAAAAAAGATAAACCCAGAAAGCATTTTCAGCCTGCAACAGATAACTTAACACTGTATTGTTTAGTTTTCTGTGTCTACACCTAAGGGACAAAGTAATGATTTGTTTAAACATTAGGACTTGAGATATGTACTGATCAAATATTATTTAAGAAAATCTTGAAGTGGAGTGGCACAGAGATTGATGTTTAATTGATTAATTTACCTTATAAGTCAGGGAATTATGATACTACAAACTAAGATGAAGTGGAAATCATAAACTGAATTATCCCTTAGATGGATTCCATTAGGTTTCTAGATCTGCAAATTTAAAATCCTGGTGACAAAACCAATAGTGTTACAGATAGCAAACTAGCACCTAGCCAGTAGGAAAGTCATAGAATGTTATTTACTTTTGTTGCCATTGGTTTCTATAGTGTTGAGATTATTTACCCAGTAAAGCTGTGGTTCTCTGAAACCTGCAAAATAACTCCCATTATCTTTTCATCACCATTTACTAGGTTAAGATTTGGCCTTTTTGGACTATTATAACACTGTTGAAAGGGGAAAAAATAATATTTATGCTGAATTTTAATGACATTATTATACAGATGAGCCAAACTTCTATATCCAAGAAACAAAATTCTAAGCCAATTTTACATTTACAGTAAAGGAACAAATCCTGATAGATTTTTTATTTCCAAGCTCCTAGACATGCCCAATAACCCCATTATTGTTCTACACAGTCTTCTTCTCAATAACTCCCCCAGTGCAGCAGCTCTCTGGTCAGTGGATGAGAAAGCCAGTGAGAATGTCAGGGAAGTAGAAAATAAAAGAGTAATAACAGAAGTAAGAATTTTGCTTATTCTGCTGATGCTTTAAGCTGCAAACAATGCAATCACAGGAACTTCCAGAAGTACTTTCAAAACTCAGTAAGGTAACAAAAGGGGTCCATAAATAAGGCTCAGAGCTGCTTTCTATTTTCATCTTTTCTTTATTTGCCATTGGACTCAGCCCAGCAGAGTGACAATGCAAAATATTGATTTCCACATTCAGAAGCTGGATCTGGCTTTTGGGATCTATAGTTTCTGTATCTTTCTACATTTGAGGCTCAGAGTTTTCTACTGAAACAAAGTCCACAGGAGAAAGCACAATTCCTTGTTGTGAGGGATACGATCTCTGCCTGTCTTACACGAGTCAAACGAAGCATTTGAACCCAATCCTGCAAACAACTTAGATGTACCTATGCACATGAAGAGCCTCACAGAAATTAACAGGGCAGACAAAACACAAAATTACAGGAATAAATGTTGTGGGACTGGGACTTGGAGTATTATACATCTGCTCTTTCCTAAAAGATGGGATGAGGTATATCATCTTTTCCACCTGCACATTGTGTGAAATGGAGCTCAGGGGAGCATACAGCCTAAAAAGAAAAATGACAGCACCAACAAGATGTCATTCCTGAGATATATGTTTTAAAGTTATCCAGAAGTTCCCCTGTGACCTCATGGGTAATAACTACAGATCACCAATACAGAGAGAAACGGTACAAAAAACCCCTCTTTTCACATATATACAGTGTTTACAGATATTACAGAAAAACTGACAATTTTTTTCCCAATTTTGTTATCAGCAAGAGGCTATTTTGTGAATTTTAGATTTGGGCTCTTTTAGCTAAAAATTCTGTGTGTTTATCCAAGGTAAATATGCTAAATATGCACACATTAATAACATAAGAACACGGACATTGTTTGGGATTAAATTAAAACCATTTGCCTTATGCATGCTCATTTCCTTTTTTACTACTCAATTCCCCTATGATGCCATCTGATCACTTCTTTAATGTCCCCTGTGCTTTTGCCTTAGCAATCTTGCCTGCTAGGCCATTCCACACGTTTGTGATTCTCGGCATGAAAAAAATGCTTCCTGACATCTGTTCTGATTTTGTTTCTCTTTAATTTCCATTTATGCTTCCTTATCCTAACATCTGTGTCATTGTGCAAACGGTAATTCAGATTGACGTTATCTGTGCCATTTCAGATTTTACATTCCCCAGCTAAAAGCTACTCATAACCACGTAGTGGTTTTGTACTTCTTATTGATAGTTAGCTTAGCAACATTGCCTGGTTCTAATTCATGTTTTAGGTTGTGCTTCAGCTTTGTTGTAGTTTTTTATTCTGTTTTCAAGCACGTTTCTTCCAAGCTGAGGGTTAGCACTGTACTCAGTGGGCCATTTTCAGCCCATAGGTGTTTCCCACAGCTGCTGTATAAGAGAGGAAGTTGAATTTGGCCCAATAAGCTTAATGGGGGTATCAAGAGGACTGCACATTATGCTAATTTCTGCCGTGGGCTATAAGTGTACCTTTGGTGCCTCTACCAGTCTGGGAGTTAGGAAACTTTTCAAATGTTCCTCTCAAGGGCTTACAGGGGTTGGAGCACCAAACCAGACTCAGTGAATAGTCCATAAGTAATTTCCCCCATGTTTGTCCAGACAGATAGAGAGGTAAGAAGGATATTGAAATTACTCTTTCTATTTCTCCAAAGTCAACAAAAGGATCTGGGGCTATTTTTTCTGCACCTTTAAATCCCTAAGACTGAGTATGTCCTTTCACTTGTCCTTAAAGAAAAGATGAATTCCAAGAGATGAACTGTCAGAGCACAGACTCACAACAAGCACAGCAATTACCAGCAAGTTTAACAGCAATTAGCAAAGAGCCCATTTTATATGACTGGTATCTGTGACTGAGCTAAAACTGGACTATTTCTAACAATAGAAAATACAGAGAAGTAAAGAGATATAGCAGCTGATCATGGGGTGTGGAGTAAGGGCTCCTGCTGGAGAACATAAAACAACTATTGATCCCTTTTTTGTGGTAATAAAGAGATACAACTCATACAGAGTTGTGTCTCAAGTCACAGCAAAGCTTTACTCTTCTGCTTCAAAAATACTGAAATTACATTATATGAAGTTATTGAAGAATTAGAAGTACTTCAGGTATTTATTCACCTTACTTAGTCTTGACTGATGACAACCCAAAGGTGATACTGAACCATGAAAGTGGTAATGCCTAGAAAGGTTCAAACAATAATTGTTAGCACTTAATCCCGACATAAACTCTCACCAATGCATAACCTTTTAAAGAGAGATTGAAAAAACTATTGGTTTTAATTCCACCATGCTAACAGAGTGTTTTGGAAAATAAATTAATTACCAAGAAGATCCGAACACGTATGTTTGATGTTTTCTAAATTTTTTTATTTTCTTTCCACATATGAGCAAAATGTACAATTAAAATTATTATTCAATATATTTCCTATACAGTAAGAAAATAAGAACAGCCTGTTTCACTGTACTTGGAAAAAGTATGTGTTCTGCCTAACTAGGTTACCTAGAGTTTTTTAAATGAAAAACTGTGCCCATCCTTCAAAAACTGTTTATTCTACAAGTTAAAAGAGAAGATAAAGGTGACATTAATCTTATTTCATAAAGGATTACCTTGATTCATTCATTTAGATGAAGTAATGGGCTTTGAAATACCCAAATATGATCCAGCTTATATCTCTAGAATATGTCCAATGAGAGAAAAGAGATCAAAATCACAAGACATTGTGAAGTAAACATGGTGGAGGAATGTAGGAATCCACGAAGGAGGGGAGACTGACTTTATAAAGGAGATATTCGAGAAGTAATGTGGCACCTAGAGCCTGTTTCACATCCAAGTAAAAGACCTACTCTTTGTAGCCAGCAAAAAACTGCATTTAGAGCACACTAACAGGGAAGGTGGAAAAGGAAGGAGCTGATGCCAATATCTGTTTTAATTAAAGGTGAGGAGTGAAGAATTTTCACATATTATTTACAGGCAGTGCAGATTCTTTTTGTCTTAACAGGGTTTGCCAACAGTAAACATGGCATTCTAATAATGCATAATAAATTCTACAAATACTGAAGAGTGCGAAGGTTTTTAACATTGCTCACTATTTTCTCAAGTAAAATGGGAATTATTTTACATCACACCCTTTAAGTTATTTTAGGCAGGAAAAAAGGGATTATTTTGAAAGTGCTTGATATTCTGGAATGCAATAGCAATTCCTGTACTTCCAAGTAATGCTTCCTGTCTTACAAAGCAGGCCTGGGTTACTGACCCTGCTCTAACTAAGCTTCTTCCCTGATTAAAAGGCAAGTTTCTTTCATGGTTATATCATTTTAAAACCTATTCAGATGTGATAACATTTTTGCTCCTGTATCTTGGCAACATGATTTATTCCGTTAACACTGAGTGTTACAGTCTGAAAAAGCAGTACCATCTGGGTGGAATTAATAGCCTACCCAGAAAAATAAATGAGAATGGTCTGCTATAATTAACATGTAGGTAAAGTATATTTAACAGATTATTATAATTAATATATCAGTTACCGATTTCATGCTAAACAGAATTGTAAACACAAGATATTAAGATTAGTTACCCTTTCTGTATGTGCCTAGTAAAAATTCAATAGAAGAATAGAATAGAATCCAAAGAATCAATAAAATTGACCTTAACATTAAGAAATTTCAAGCAAAGAGAGACAATGTAGGGTATTATGAAATAACAGCAGAAAATTACTCATTTCATGAATTCTGAATTAACACCTGTAAAACTCATATGACCTGAAACAAAACTAACCCCCATTCAAATGCTTGAGAGATTAATTTAAACACTGTTAAAAACATCCATTTATGTAGGGGCACAGGGCAGACCTGGTCCTTAAAGCTGTCTTAGAATTACATAAAAAGTAAGATAGAGCAGCAAGTCAACAAACAAGATGCAGATTTGATGAAAATGCCATAAGGCATTATCACCCCCACTGCATTTTGTTGGTGAACTTTTCATAAGACACAAATGTTGGTTTGGTTTTCACAGACTACCAAAGATCCAGGGGTTATTTAGCAACTTCCTCAACCTCTGCATTCCAATGACAAAGTTCAACCTTTTTGCTACCACACAAAAAACATTTACTTTTATTCAAGGTCCTAGATGTTTTTTCATTTGAACTGATATGACATCCCTAAGAGATGTCAGATAAATAATAACACATTCACTACCCCTACATGTGCATCTCTTTCTTTCTTACTTAACAACTCCAGAAACTCACATAGAATTCAAGATTAATGCATGAAACTAATTCTTTGCACAGAAATTTAATAGTTTTTTGAAGAAAAGATTTCCAACTGCCCACTCCTCAAATCCCCCCCCATCCCTTGCATAATTAGGGCTTTTGTGTCTCCAGATTATCTTTAAATTCATGTTATTATAAATCTTGTTTATTACTGAAAAGACTAAGGGTCATTTGACAGTGGTGTTGGGCACATTACAAATGGAGTATGTAGGAGAATCCATTCCAAAGGCTTGCAATTTAAACAGAGAAGACAAAGAGAAGATGAAAGAGGGAAATTAAATTCAAATGCAGTTAGAGAGTCAGGGGAATTCCCTGCTTTTCTCCTGACTTTCACTTTATGGACAGACACAAAAGTTAAATGCAATATAACAGTAATATTTTTAAACACATTTGGCATGACAAAATCATGAACCACTTACAAACAAGGCTATAAATAACAACAGAAACCCAAACCAGTCACCACTACTCATCAGCACATGGGTCTCATTGAATATAATGAAATAAAATTAAAGTTAATGAGGTTAATTTCTTTTTTTTTAAATTCAGATAATGTTGTCAGGGGAGGGGGGTCCCAAAACATTAATTGACATAAATTTCTACTAGAAGATTTCCAAAATTTTTACTGCACATCAATTGATTGTGGAAAATGCTGAACACAAGGCTGGCACGTGGATCACAGGAAACATTTGGAGCTTGCAGGATTCCACAGTTAAGTATCTGAAGTAGAATGCTACAGTATTCTACAGTAATTGTTACCATTTAAATAATTACTTTAGCTGATTAGTGTAGAATAGGAAGTAAAAATCAGCCAAAGAGATAATTACAGGCATGGCAGAAAAAGTTTCAGAAGCTTCCATGTAGAAATTAAGATGAAGAGCATCACTTTGCATTCCTTTCCTCATTCATGTCAACTACAATGCTGCTGCTAACATCCTCCAAGACTTTAATTTCCAACTCCAATATATATTTCAAAGTAATTATGTTCCCAGCTCAATCAAATTTGCATTCTAACACAAAATGTTGGCAGTATTGTCACATGGTATTATGTCAATAGATTATGACATTTAAGTTCTGCAAATTTTGCCTTAGCATTACTGAAGCAGCTATTAGGATTTTTGAAAAATCAAATATGGTTTAGGATTTATGTCTTACTCTGGAACATCTGGTATTAGTCTCTGACACAATTTTAAGCTAGCTGGATCTCCATTCTGTTCCAAATCCATAATTCTGTAACCCACCCAGATTCCTATGAGTTAGTAGATAATACATAGTCACACCTAAGTGAAAAGCAACCTGGATCACTGGGAATTGTTCTTGAGCATTCTAGAAGTATATTAGTGCTGCTAACAACTAGCACTGATTTCTCATTTTACCTATAGGAGAAAAATGTACAAAGAGATGTTTCAAAATTCTTTCGAATTCTTTTATTTTGTGTAAGTTTTCACAAAATCATTTTTGCTAATTGGAACATAAAAGTTGGCATAAATGACATAAATTATTGGTTTTAGTTGTCTTGATATATAAAAGCCATCAGAAAGGTTTTATAAGAAAAGCCCTTTGACACTGATTTGTACTTGACCATACTGGGACTGTTCTAACACAGAGTCACCATCATGTCCCTGAACAAACACAGAAGGGAAGAAAGGTCATACCTGACAGGAGTAAGATTCAAGGGCTTGGGTGAACAGTTTTTATCAAAAAACAGGCTGACACAAAAGTCCTCAGTAACAAATTAAAAATAAGAGGAAACAGAAGTACAAGCTTTTCTTTTTTTTTTTTTTTTGCAGAATGTAAATGTCTTCCTTGGGATGATGCATACAGAAAATAGTTAAAGGCAAAGAACAGCTACACAACCATTCCCTGTGGTAAAGAAATGTAAAGAAAGTTCATAACATTCCACAATATCATTATAAGTGCCTGAGTATTCTCTTTTGTAAGTCAATTAATCTACCTGCAGGAAAGATATGTGTATCTTCTGGTATAAAATTATTTTCAGCAGCCCCACATAGTTTCTTTCTCACTTTATCATAAATTAGATAGAGGCACTAAACTAGTCTTTATGAAACTAAAATGTATCACAACATTGTTGATGTACAGGCAATGATCCACAGGTGAAAAAGTTGTATTTTGTCATTATATGTATTCTCATTGTAAATAATTGATTTCTGCAATTAAAGCCTTTCCAGAAATTTTAAGGCAATTTTTTTTCTACTAAGTTATTCTCCATTCATAAGAAAGGGAACAGATAGGTAATATTTCCAACAGGTATTTTCTTTTATAAAAAAAAACCACTGAGAGGCATATTCCTGGTCTTAAAGGAATCCTTAGCCAAAACTCTGCTATCTTAAACTGACAACTTGATACAGGTCAGCTGTATTTGTCCACCATCAACATCAGCTAAAGAAACATTATTCTAATTGAAGAACAGAAATGCTGATGTTACAATATGATCCATAAAACCCACTAAAACTAGGTATGATATAACTCTGGCATTTACATTACAGAAGCCACAATAGTCCCCATACTGGAACTGAAGCCCTGCTGGAGCATGAGCAATGCACATCTAATGAAAATAACATTTATTCTTGAAAAGAGATCAATCTAAGTGAAAGATGAGAAGAGCAGATGAACACAAAAAGGAAGCAAATTATAACAATGAAAGATAAGAGAAGCAGCATGATAAACTTAGGTCACAGCACCCAGCCTGCTGAAGTACCATGAGCTCATCAAGAGCTTAGGCAGGCTTTGGTTAAGGACCACCAAGTTCTATGGCATTATTTTAACCACTGGAGGGCTCTTGTATTTTTTCCACAAATACCTTGGTAAAGCATCAACATGGTAAATGTTCTTGTTAATAGGGAGTCCCTAGTTGCTACATAACCAGCATGCCTGTGCAATTTCATGCAAATCAAATTCAATTTACAGTGCTTTTACTTCATCTGCAATTAAAAGTTGAAAAAAAGGAAAGAAAAAAAATCCTCTCAAGTAGAGGCTATCTATTTCTTCATAAATAGGACACCTTTTCAGAGGCTGTCTTTTGTATGCAGTGGCAGAGATGAGATCTGTACAAAACACAAAAGGAATAAAGTATCGGTGCTCGGTATTGTGAGGGCATTGCCCAGATTCCCTGTCAAGCTTCAGTTCTGTACAGGCAATAATAACCATTACTGGGCTTTTTGGGTTTCAGTCACTGCTGTGACTCTCAATACAATGAATACAACACAAAAAAACATTTTAAAACTGCTGATAAAACCCCTTTCTTTTTCCACCTTTGAAAAAGTGTTGGGAGAGTTTCTGACAAAAGAAGGAAGTAATTTCAATGAAAGGGATAATGGGAAGTATATTGAATGAGAAAGAGGATGGAGGGCAGGAAATGCAACAATAAAGTTTAATTAAATTAAAGAACAAGCTCCAGCAGTGAAGTGTATGCTGGATTTTTTTTTGTCTAAGAACTGACAGAAAAAGTTTAACATAGGTTATTGAAGATAAAAAATATAACGATTGCATATAATATAGAATACACTGATCTTTGATTCAAAAGATAATGCTCCACTGAATATCTCTTTTTTTAATAATTTACTTTCTGCAACATAGTTGAAGAAACCAAAAGGAGTGTGATACATGGAGGATCTAAACCAGCATCCTCACAGAGATACTTATTTCAGGTCATGGAAGCCAATCTATGACAGAAAGAATAAGGAGGTGCCATTATGAGTACCATAACTTAAAACAGGTGTTTGAAATGATAGAACCTGCCAAAATCAAAAGCCACTTCAAACCAAATCCTGCTTTTTCAACCAGAGACCTTATTAATCTGATAACATTTCAGTTCCTCCAGATCTAAGGGCAAGTGGGCAGGAAGGAGTTAAATACCCAGCAGAACTGAATGAAATCACTAGCCACGTTTCATATTAGAAATTCAAGTATATTAAAAAATGATCACAAAGATTAGGATCAAGGCCCCTACAGCTTCCACCCCAAAATGTTCCTTTGCAAGCCTCTTTCTTAAACTTTAAGACCAAAACCCACATTGCCATAATAGTGGTACAACAGGATATTGTCCTTAAATTCCACTATCATGCACTGCTTTAGAGGGAAGCTAGAGCTACAGATCCCTATGAAACTCATCAAGTTTCATACACTTTCCCCTTTTCAGTTGTATGATTTTCCCCACATGGTGTGAAAGAAAAGTTCTTAAACTCCTTGCAATTCTGCAATGACAGCTTGACTTGTATTAGCCATGATAAAACCAACACATAAAGCAACTGTGAGCACAATCACACAGAAGTGATGGAATAGGAGCTGGTAGGATGCTCTCTGGGCCATGGAAAAAACCTAAACAAAGTAAAACACTCATGAATTCTAGACCCCAGGACTCCTGGGACTGAGACCCCACCTAACACTGCCCAGCAGAGGAACAGGTACAGGTCAAACCCAGAACCCAGGACTAAGGGCACAGAAGCAAACAGTGACCTCTACCAGCCTTGCCTGTCTCCCCACGGGATTTACAGCAGGAGAGCTGCATTGCCAGTTGCCTGGCAATAGCTAAAAGCTCAGAAAGAACCTGAGCTGCAATTGGATTTTGAAACTGATTGAATAATATTTTTTTTCTTATATATTTTAACACTCGTATTTAAATCAATTGACACACCAAGACTCAGTTATAAAAGAATATGGTTTTAAGATTTGAACATGGTTCTGGATTCCTTTTCTTGACATAGCCCAGATTTGATTACCTTCATTTCAGCAGCAGTTAACAATACAGTATTTTAGCCAGCATTCTGGGATGAGCACTTAATGTACTTAACTGCTGGTCAAAAAAAAAAAAAGTAACATTATAATTGAGCTCCTCTCAACAGAGAAAATACCCCCAAAATTTTCACTTTATATCACAGACTATGTTTACAATGCACCTTACTGAGAAAGTCAGTATTTTGTAGGAATAATGATCGATTTATAAATACATATATGTGATTTACTGTCACTGTTTCCAGTGCAACCAAAGCAGCGCTACTGACAGAAAGATTCTCATACTATGGTTAGAAAAAGTAAAAAAACCCCAAAACATCTGTTTAGAGATTATTCCATACAGTAGATCAATCTTCTTTCACACATGTTTTTTTTACAACTTCATCATTACTTTTCTTCATAGCAGAAGTATAACATTAACAAAACCCTATAGAGCTATAGACTCCCTTTAGGAGCATATTACCTGCACTCACTGTTTACAAATAGTAAAAATTTTGGGGGTATTTTCCAGTGCAGTTCACATTTGAGATAATTTTTTATATATACACAAACATATATACATGTATCTATGTGAGATATATATCTATAATTTCAAGAATGCCTTGGCAGACAATTTCATAACAATGGTAAATGGCACTTAAACTGAAAATAGCTTTTATCATTGTCAAACTATGAAGTTGTCTTAGGCTAAGTATTTTTCCTTGAAAGAAATAATGTAAAGTGACAGAATAATAGAAGCCTAACATGTTGCAAAGGACATAAAAATTATCCTATAGAATTCAAAGCACCTTGAACACTATTGAACCTAGGAGCCATAAAGGAGTATGGGGACAACACCATGCAAGAAGTTGACAAAACATCCTGTCACCAACCAGATGTCACTGTTGAATTAAAAAAAGTATATTTCTGTACCTCAACATCAGGTTTTTAAAAAAGTATATTTAATCATATTTGCAGCTCTTCTGAGAAAAAAATAAACCCAAGAATAGATGTATTTTTAAGCTTGTGGTACCAAGATTTCATCATTGATCATGGTGGCTTTTCTCTGGCCTCCCAGACAACTTGAGAGCAATGGTTGGCAGCCGCTGGTAGTCAGAGGCTTCGGTTCTGCTTTGGGTTAAGCACCATCTCCTTCTCCTTTCTTTTGCTGGTTTTGCTAAAGTAGAGTTAATTTTTTTCCCAGTGTCTGGTATAGTTAATTTTTTTCCCAGTGTCTATGTTCTGGATGTGTGCTGAACACCAGGATGATGATACAGAGATGTTTTTGTTATTGCTGAGCAGAGCAGGGCTCACAAGGAGCCAAGGCCTTTGCTGCTCCTTGTCCAGCCAGGACAGGTGACCCCAGCTGACCAAAGGGATATTCCAGACCATGTGATGTCACACTCAGTGTATAAAGTAGGAGGAAGGAGGACATATTTGAGGTGTTGGTGTTTGTCTTCCCAAGACACCGTTCCCCAGGATGGGGCCCTGCTGTCCTGGAGATGCCTGAACACCTGCCTGCCCATGGGAAGGGATGATTTCATTCCTCATCTTGTTTTGCTTTGCTTGTGTGAATGGCTTTTGCTTTCCCTATGAAACTGTCCTTATCTCAACCCACAAGTTTTCCAACTTTTACCCCTCAAATTCTCTCCCCAGTCCGGCTGGTGGGGGAAGGAAGGAGCGGTTGCCTGGGCCTTGGCCATGAAGCGTCTCCATTTGAAGCAATTATTCCACTTCTGATAAGAAGCTGTTCCACTAAGGTGTGGAAGCTGATTATCCTATGTTGCATAAAAGCCTCTGAAATCAGCTCTATCAGTCTCCCACTGGCTACCCTCTGGCAAATCCATAGGTGCACCCAGAGCCCTGGCACAACACACAGCAGGACCATCCTGTGGCCCAAGAGGGAGCAGCTGCCTCAGTGGCCACTGCAACTTCCATGTCAGCTCAAGCACTCCCAGAGCATTTCTCCTTCCCAGCTTGTTAGCTCTGTCTATTCTGCTGTGTGTGGTATTTATTTGTTTTAAACCTGATGTGATTTGTTATCTTTTCTACAAAAGGGCTGATCAATGTTCCCCACTACTAACTCTAAGCTATCAGACCCAAAAAACTCAGTTTTCATTGACAGCTTAAATTCATGTGATCACAGCAGCAGTGCTAACCACTAAAAAATAACAGGAACACTTCACCAAAGCCCTAAACACTATTTGATATAAGAATTGAGATATTTCAAAAACCTTGGCATTACTTTCAAGAGTAGATGTCTTCTGCTGCTTCTCCTCAAGACTCAGGGAGCTAATTTCAGTCCTTTGAGTGAAATCTTTTATGACAGGGGTTAGTATTTCAGTCAGCATTCTAAGATTAAATACTTTTTTCCTGAAATGGAATGCATGTATTGCATTTTGTAAGAAATTAAGGGTTAGAAGTAAGGAAAAAAAACCTATAACCTTCATTCAGTTCTCTTAGACCATTCCTATTTAACAGGACCAGTGCCATCTTGTAGAATAAAAACATAGTGCTGAAGTATCACTCTATGCAAAAGCAGCATTAAAAAAAATATTTGAAGTTTTTAAAGGCTTCTAAGAGGTATACCCAAGAATGTTCCAGAAGCATTGGAAGCTATGAGAAACTGACTAATTTAAAACACAGTATGCCAAAATTGTCAGCTTATGATTTAATTGTAATACACCATCTTTTTCCTGTATCACCATGAAAACCTTCTAATTAGGATCCTTGGCTTCTTACAGTAGATTAAATAATCTATTGTGTGCTCTAGAAAAGCCTTTTTTACAGACATGCTACATTAGATCAAACAGACCTTCTGACTGTCAGGAGAAACAAATATAAACAAAGGTCACCAAAATAAGTATTATCTCGATATCTGTTAAACTTGAATACTGTTCAAGTACAAAAGAGTTTTGACAAAATAAATTGAGTGGTTTAGTGTATATGAATATGTAATATTTATATTTAATGGCCTATTTTTGTAAATTATAAATGTACTTTAAACATGCATATAATGATTGCCCATTATTAACTATAACTATTTTGTTAGGCAGTAATTTGCATTTAATAATTTCAGTCATTTTCTTATTCAGACTTTGTCTTTTCCCTTTCGAGTTCTTTTACTCCTCTGTTCCTCTGGGCTTAGGTTACTTTTTCAAGGCAGCAAACTGTTGGGATATAATGGTTAAATAATATGAAATTGCACTGATGCCAGTGAAATAAAAGCGAGTTTTACAAAACCAAGTTCCTTCCCTGAACATAATAACAGTAAATTTCTAGTGTCCTGTAGTGCAATATCCATTAGATTTATTATGTTGCAATTCCCAATCCCACTAGTTCTGCCTGAGGGTGAGTATATTACATTTCATCACAGTTTCATTTTCTCCTACAGATGAGAAATGGGAATGCTATTGCAGTTATGTAGAATGCATGTGTTAAATCTGATCTCTAATAAAATCAAACACATCACAACTCACAGCACTTTAGCACAGTGTCGGCAAAATGAAACACCATCTGTCATCATGTAGAGACTGCCTTATTGTAACACAAAATCAAACTGCTCAGTGTGAACATTGTTATTTAATAAATGGGTAAATGGAAACTGATCATTATGATCTTATTTATTTTAAATGACTGGTTAAAGCTACAAAAAAATGCATTATAACTTATCAATTAGATGTATGGACATTACACTAACACCCAGAGCAAGCATCCATAAGCCAAGCCAAAATTTTAAATGCCTTCAGTGAAAGAGTGAGATAAATATGCGAGACACACACTTACAACAAAGACCTGCCAACATTTAGGCTAAGGATAGAAACTGATGAAACAAAAATTCACTGTCTGCACTCATGAGACAAAACCAGCTGAATGCTATGTTGTTAAAGAATAGCTACTTGTAGCAAGCAGGTTTTAAAAAAAGCAAACATCATGCTCTGGTCTGAATGAATTACAATGATAAAGGTTAGTCATCATCCCAACAAAAGCTGCATTCCTAAGAGCTCCTTCTTCAGCCATTTTAACACATATCAGAGTGAAGAATGATACAACATATTTGCTGTTAGTATGAATTAATTACCTTAAAGAAAAAAACATTCATCAACTAAACTGTTCCTTTCTATTGACAACAACAGATAAAACAAGTTTTCAGGTTTATAATTACAAGAACCTAGATTTGACAATTTAAATGCCAGCTTCTAGTTATATAGGTTACTTTTGCTATTATAACAAAAACCTAAGTCATTTATCTTCAGAAAGGATCTTCAAACACCGAATATGTAGTTTTCAAAGAGCTATTACTGTATCTGCAGAGACAATAACATGTGCTGACAAAATCTTAATAGTCCCATTGCCCTCATATCATATTTAAAGGACCCATGAGCCTGGTAAGATGTCAACAGAAGTATCCAATGCAGCAGCACTGACACTCTTTGATGTCTAAGGGAGCAAACAGAATGCCAGTAAAATCTCACATGTTTATGAATGTGAGAATTTTCTCCATTCCACCAATATTGTATCATGACTTGAACAGCCATTAGCATTTCAGCAGAAATGCCCCATGCTATGAATTCATTTACGATTATTTTGCTCATTGGACTGGCCTCAGAGGTTATTACATAGAACTTAAATATATCATAGAAGCTGTTTGGTTCCTGTTTTCTTCAAGGCTTTTCTTTAAACATTTAAAAGAAATATTTGCCTTAAAAAACAAACAAACAAACAAAACAGTATCCCTCATTCCAAACATGCAATTTTTTTTCATATGGGTAATTTACAAACCTAGTAGGTAAAATGGATGCAGACAATGAATAAAACCTCATTATTTTTTCAGTGTAAATTGGGTCTATACACTGAGTATAGACCCGATTATATTATATTTCATGTTCCATTGATTTTGATGGCACATACAATTATTTTTAAAATGACAGACCAATATATAGCCTTAAATAAAATTCTCAACATTTGGAACATGAAACATCAGGGCACTTATTTCTTCTTTGATTTGCCTTGTTGTTCTTGGGCCTTGAAACACCCATGTTTGTCACAGAGAAATACCTACCAGACAAGACCTCAATAAAACATAGGCACCGAGTGGTGAAATAAAAACAGTAAGTGTCCTTTATCCTGCTAATTCTCCAGGCACTGAGGGAGAGAGTCATTTACCTACCACTGAAATGCAGGCACTTGCAGTGAGAAGCACAGCAGCTGTTTAAGAGCCGCATTAACGCCGCTCAGCAGCGCGGGACAGGCGGCCAGGAGAACACCCTATTGAGATGAAAGTGGAAAGAGAAATTACAAAATCTAACCATAATTACCAGGGCTGGATTAGGGCCAGGAAACAGTCACTGCAGCATCTTGAATAACCACAATAATTCTGCAACTTGGTTTTATAGCTCAGCCAGGAGATGGCATCTCAATCAGCACTGAGCTCTCTAAGGCCGTATTGGGACACTGCTTTTAGCGCAGAGCAAAAGGGAAATTAAGGATGGAGTACCAGCTTTATGTGTAGTTGTCATGGCTCTTGTTGCCTGAAATTAGATCTTGAACATTAATTTAACATAGAGTTTTTGTGTTGATGATATCAGATTAGGAAGTTACACAATCGTATATGAGGCTTTTGAGAGCGCTGCCATATTCTGCACACAGGGAACACTGATATACTTTCCGTATGTGCTTCATTTATTAAAGCACTTATACAAGGGAGCCCTTAGAGAAGGAACATCTTTCCAGAGAGACTCTGGAGGTTTGGTTGCTAGGAAGTTACATATGCTTCTCTTTTTAATGAGATTTAAAGTATCGTGCATTATATATTTTTTCCTACATTTAGGATATTCACCATTATTTGCCTTATTTTGTTCTTCATTTTGCATTTCTGGCATGTAATCTCTGTGTGTACAAAACAGCTTTTGTAAAGAATTCCCTGAGAAATTCCAGAGAGGCTACCTTCCACATTTTTTCCTCAAACAAAAAAAGCCCAGCTCATACAGCTTTTTCCTTTATTGACATGTCTGCTGAAGGCATTCATTTATCAAAAATTTGTTTCCACCAACTGGAAAAAGAATTAATCTTGGCCTGTACCACAGTAACTATCAGTGTGGATACTGTGTGCCTTCTATATATTCTCATCTGTTTTTTTATAACAAGAATCCTGCTAGCTTTATTTTCAGAAGAGATGTTTCAGTCTGCGTCTTCTATTTTTCTGAAAATTACCAACATAGTGTTTAAAGAGAAATTTCGCAAGAACAAATCACTCAACTCTTCTTACCTTTAAACTTGAAATAAAAGCACAGCCATGAGACAAAAGAAATTGTAAACTGATGTAGTTTTAACTGCCCATCTTAGAAAAGCAAATAATTATGTAAATGCACAGCAGTGCCAACTTTTTACATGGCCTTTCTTCATTTACATAATAAAAGATGCTAATCAAAGGTCAAAAAATGGCAGCAAACATTTCTGCTGAAATTAGAGACTGATAAGGCAAATTATGACATTAGTTTTTGTTTAATGAACTGTTTTGAACTGCAAATAGTTTTCAGAACTGCATATTTAATATGCATAAAAATTATGGGATGTGCTTTGCACCAGTTCCTTGTACCAGTGTTTAATTTGCTTGCATTGCAAATAGAAACATATACAACTATTTCAGTATTATAACTAAACACAACTCAAGAAGTATGAAGATAGTAGTTGATGAGTTGTAGTTGAAGAGTTGTAGCAGATCTCCAGACTCCTGCAGTATGGCCATAACTGTCACTCATCCCTTCCATACAGTGGTTCCTCTCCTTCTCCACACTTCCCAAAGAAATTTCAATTTCTCCTTTCTCTCCATTTCCTACAGAGGCTATAACGTATGTACCTACATTGCTGAATTATGATTCACATCTAGTTACAAAGGTCTAAATGCCAAGTGAAATTTCTGTAACAGGGCAGAAAGAACTGTGATGAGTTTTGGTTTGTTGGTTTTGGGGAGGTGGGTTTTTCACCCCCCAGAAACCCTCAGCTTTCCTTTCAATTTGGGCACACAGCAATGTGCTTGGATACAGCTGCTGCCTAAAGCACAACATCCATCTGATACCGAGCTGAAACTGTATGAAATATGAGACAACCAGAAAAGCCCACACTAAAACGTATTTCATGGTATTAGAACTTTTGAAGTTTAAAGAAAATTTTGCCAAAATTTTACCACTCCAAAATTCAGCCTTGGCATTTTAGTATGCTGCTATTTTCTGACTGCATTACAAACACAAGGAAAACTTATTTATGGCTCCTGCCATCACAAACAATTTCTGATTTAGAACTTCCCAGTGGCAGCAGGAGACAATTCAAATTCTATAAACATTCACAGAAACATCCACCAACCACCATATGATGCTATTTCTTTGTTCAAGCCAGTTTCTTTTTAGTTTTAAACCATATTTAGAATAAAATTTAAATTATAATAGCAACTGCTGTCATTGCTTTTTATCCTGTTAATGTTTCCAAAGCTCACTCTCAGTAACTTTAGTATTTGCTCTGTTACACGTTGCTCCTGTAACACTGACAGACATGAACTTCTTAGTCCTGATACTCCCTAAAGTAGGGAAAGTCTCCAAATTATGAAACTGGGATACTGAACCTGAAAGAGATTTTTAACTCAAGCCACCCTAAAAATTTACATTAATATCAGAAATTAAACACAAAGCCCAGAAAATGTAGTATGAAGATCATGTCAAACAGATAAATAAAAAGATAACTCCATAAACACAATACCATCCTAGCTGCAGGTAGAATATTTACTGTTTGACCTGCAACTCTCACACTCCACTGTCACACATAAATCAGATTTTTGCAACACAGGGATATTTCTCTTGCAATTGCAGCAAAATCTCATTAAAATGAGCTGGCAGACGGAATATTTCTCTCTTACAGAAAACTGGTGAAAAGCCAATAAAAAATTCCTTGCCTGCACTTTATATTCAAAAATTTTCAGCCACTCTAGCTGTAATATTTATGCTGTCCACGTGGATAGATATATTCAAGCTCTAGAACACAGTCAATATCCTTCCCACCTACAACAAAATAAGCCATGTCTTCAGATGCCTCCATGCACTTTTGCCCACTGATTTACCATTAAACTGCCACCATGGAACACTGAAATAATAACTCCTGAAGCACAGGTTGCATTTTTCCAACCAGTTTCTTGAAGGTTGGCTTTGAATTCCCCTCAGAATATAGCTGGCTGACTCACAACAAACTATCTTCTCTCAATTACCAGTAACGTACACTGCATGTTCAACTTGAATTTTTGTTTGGAGCAGAGCTAAAGACCAGCAACCACAGCCTTCCCACATAAATTCCTTACTCAGCAAAATTATTCACTATCCTCTGGTGCCATAATTCCAGTACCTTTCACAAGGAAGTTTTAATTAAACAAAGTTGATTATTCCAGCAAGTAATGCCTTTTTAACTGAAGTGCTCAGTTTCAGTTTGTCCCTGTAGAAAAGGCTCTGAAAAAGAGGGGGTGAAAGGGAGAAGATAAGAATAGTTTGGTATAAGCACAAGGAAAATGCAAATATTCTGTCAAGGAAAGAAGCTTTTTCTGTCCCCTAGTGTTAAGCTGTGCTATACAATCTAGGAAAGGGAGGGGCTGTCTCTCAAAGAGGATTTTCAACATAGTGTGCTGATACCACTTGTCTCCTTTATACAATTTGAGGGTGGCTTCTAAAGGGAAAAATTATTTAAAGTTACAATTTTTTTCCAATTCTCCAAGTGCTGGATAACTGCCCCAGGAAGCAAATGGACCAGTGACAGAAGCAAAATAGAAGAGGAATTTTTCCTTCTTCTATTCTATTCTGAATAGAAGAATAGAATATTGAGATCTGAGAAATTCTATTCTGAATTTCTCTTCTAGAAATTCAGGTCTATTGGGAATCTTTTCCTGATTTTTTTTGAAAGAAAACCAAACTAGAATATCATACACTGAGGAAAGACAGACAAGTGAGTGGATAATATGCCTATAGCCTGCATGAGGGAGGCTATACAGTGATCAGAAGATTGAGTTTGGTCAGAAGCTTGGCAATGAACCAGAGAGCTCAAAGTTCAAGAATCTCAGAAACCCTGGGTAGGCTCACCCCAGCCAGGCCCTGCTCCTGTTCCTATTCCTGCTGCTTGTGTTTGAAGGAGCACAGAGTGGGGAAGGTGGGTTGGTCCCTGTTCCCAGGCAGGATCACCCAAGCTCATCATTGATAGGGACAGCCCTCCACCTCACCACACCCTGATCACCCACCCCCATTTACCCCAAACTGGTCTCAGAGATGTTGAAATGAGTCTTCCTGCCTTGGGATCATGAGCTCCTTTCCCAATCCCTTTGTCAGCCTTGGCACTGGCACCCAACTGAAGGGCCCCCAGCAATGTTAGAGCTCAAAATTCAGTTTCCTTTAAACTGCTCGTTGTAACTCTTCAACACCCAAGAACAATGAACTTAATCACACACCAGTGTTATTCATTCCAATCCTGCAGATCAGCAATGAAGAGAGGTTGTTATTTAGTAGACATGTGCAAAACACCCACAGTGACAACTTAAAATATTCAGAACTCATCTGCTCAGTTCCATCTTCACACTCTGACCAGTTCCATCCCAAGTTCCTCTACAGACTGACTCACCATGCTTAGGAGAACTACAGGACATATACACTAATCCATGGTTTGAGAAGACACAAGGCAAAAATAGAACAGTTTTCACCACATTCTTTTCTTCCTCAATGACCCATTTAGTGCAGCAATCAGAAAAAAGAGAAACCTGTTTCAGCATTTTCTTCTCATTCACTTGGAAATATTTCAAGTCTATTAAAGGCCATGAGAGCAAATGTGATCAGATTTTGGCCATGAACTATTTGAATTGAATGTAGTTAATAAGTGGAGCTTGGAAATAAGCTGTATATAGTAAGGATCTAAACAGAATGAATTCAACTGTGCTTCAGTGAGATAAAATCTAATTAAGTTTCAGGAGAACAAAGTGTGAAAGAAGACAAACAGGGCTGGGTAAATTATACTCAAATATAGTACTGAACAAAGGGCACAATATGGAGAAAAAAGTTCTCCAAGAAGAACACACATTTTCTAGTAAAAAATGTGCTAGTGATCAAAATATCCAGAGTAAACAACAAAACAAACTATAACAGGAAAAGGCAACACTTCTGAGACATAAAGCACGAATCCTAAGGAAAAGAAAAAGAGGCTGCATAGACTAAGTAGAAAAATAACTATAGATATGAAAACAGAGTTCAGGAGTGAAGAAGCCGACTGTATAAATAGTAAGAACAAAGTACCACAGGTTACTGTACATGAAAACCAAGAGATCAACTTGGGAGATGGAACTACCACAGATCCATGATAGGAAAGAAAGAGCAATTTATTAAAATACTAATCATACATGATGAAAAACCTGAAGATAATTCTTCAATCATTGTCTAAAAATAAGGTTCACTAAGGAACTGTCAGACCTATAGATGATGAGATGTCCAGCAGTCTAAAGACCGCCAGATAAAAAAATGGAAGCATTTTGAAAAAATAAATGTGACCTCAAATATACCCAACAAATTAAGCTATGAGGATAGAAAAAAGCCTAAGTATCTGGTATAAAAATTTTCATTGATTAGACTGTAGATGGTTGTAACATGAGAAACATTTTTATTGTATGTTGTCCCCTTTTCAACATAAATTCCAAGAAATCTGACAGGTCTTTTCTTGCCTTGTTAATGAGGTTTAATATGCTTTCAGGACAGATGGTTTAAAAAGTACAAGTGAAATTGTAATAAAAACCATGACACCAAAGCAGTATGTCTAAACAGATAATTAAATTGTAATCTCAAGTCAACAAGATGAAAATTTACATTCAGGAGTAAAAACAAAAAGGAAGAACACCTGAAAAAAAGCACTAGGTTTTGATTGAGGAGACACAGTAGAAAGAATTGAAGTTGCATGGATTTTAGAAACACCACTAAGTCTCTTCTTCCACCTCCATTCCCTTCCTGTCCTTTTTCAGTCTTTTATTTCCCTCTGCACCAAACAATTGAAAAGAGCATTCAGTCCAAAGTCATTAAGTCGGGTATTGGGGTGAGCCACATGTGTGGATAGGGAACTGGCTTAAATGTCACAGGCAGAAGCTGTTTATGAGACAGAGCAGTTTGGGAGAGGGGGATTAGTGGAATGCCACAAGAATCAGTATTATGCCCATTATTGTTCATTTTATATATTGCTGACCTAGGAGATGAAATATGCATGAAGGTGAAGAAATTTGCTGATGAAACAAAACCAGGGAATAGAGCTTGTAAAGACAAAAGGAGAAAGGCAATAAAATTCTGAATGACAAATAGACCAGGATCACAGGCTGATACTGTTAGTGGTTTCACTGGCATCTGCAATTCATTGTAAAGAAAGGTAAGGTTATGAGATGACAAAAAAAATAATAAAAATTAGTTCTCTCTCCATGACCATATGGCACAAAACATTGACCAGGAGCTGAATATGGTCCTAGTTCTGGAAAGGACTGTAAAACCATCAACACAAGGATTAACTGTATTTAAATTAATAAAACAAGAGATCTAGGGTAGACACAGAAGACAAGACTAAGACTTGGATTAAAGCATTCTAATACTGCACAGGGGACTTGAATCCACATTTGGAATGCAGCTGTAGTTCTTGTCCCCTTAGTATAAAACAAATATTTGTAGAGTGAACATAATAAGAGGGCAATTACTGAAATTCTAGAAGTTTAGGTCACAAAAGAGTGAGCAGATAGTATTTGAAAAAAGACCCTGGAGAATGAAAATATTCTTGAAATTTATAGAATATTGAGGAGAACATAATCAATGGAATACATCCTCTTAGAACGTATGGAATACACAGAGTTAAAAATTATTTTAAAAGTTTATTTTCCTCAACTAATCTATTTCCTGATTGCACAAAGTTCAGAGAGGAAAAGGAAGTATCAGGACCAGCAGCATCACCAGAATGGCTCTGTCAAGTGATGGTCAGAAGTGCTGAGTGCCACGCAACTGCACTGCTGTAGCAAAAACAATTTCACATCATGCCATATGAGTGACCACCATCTTTAGTTACCCAAAGAAAAAAATTGAGTTGTTATAATTAACATCAACTCCTACTGCATGCTTGCCCAAGCCCATATTAATAACACAGATATTCTACAAACAAGGACTTATTAATGAGTGTTTGAAACTGCAAGGAATTGCTTATAAGATGGAGAGCACACCTTGCCAGAGCACATCCCTTGCAATCATACACTATTTCACAAGGGTGCACAATGTGCCAGGCTATGACTCATTCCCTCATCTGACACTGCCTTCTTTTCAAAATAGTCTTGGTTGTTTATCCAGGTCTGATCAAAATCTTCTTAGAAATTAAAAATTCTTACAAGCTTCAGAGAAAAACAGAGCTCTCTTTCAATAGATTGAAAAATAGTCATTCAAGCATATTCTAAACATATATGCAATATCTTCAGAATTTATACATGGCACAAGTGTTTACTGACTAGATCTATAAGACATTATATATTTTTTTGTAATGCTGTTGAATTGTGGGGTTTTCTTAATATGTACTATTTTCCTAGCCTGAATAATCTTTTCATACCAGCCTTAGCAACTACCAAAACCCACTTAATATTATTAGAATATTATCAACTTTCATTATATTTAATTTGAGAATCTGACAAGAGATAATTTTAAATACATTTTCACTGAAATTAAAATCACAAATTGTAAAATTAATCCTAGAAGTGTCAGTTGTAATGTAATGTAATTTCACTCTCCTTGAAGTGACTCTTTATTAACTGCTACAGATTGGAATCCCAACCAAAAAAAAAAAAAAAAAAAAGGAAAAAAAAAAAAGAAACAGTGAAACAATTTAAATACCACTAGCTACAGGCAGCAAGATAAAGTGAATTGAGAGAGATGAGTTCACTTGGTTTGATAACCATCTACAAATATCCAAGTGGCATTCCTGTCATCCACATTAATTACCCAAACAACTGGCACACATGATCTAACACCATAAAACATAACAGCAGCATTGCCTTAGGCTGAAGAGAGATGGAAAGAAAAAGAAAAATGAAGGAGTTGTTACTTTAATGTATTGTCAAATTAGATTCTGATACAAGGAGTGGTGTTAGGAGTTCAGAGGGCACCTCTCTGCCCTTCAGGCCCTCCTGGTCTTGTTGGCCAGCAGAATAATTGTAGGAAACATTTCCAGGGGAGCCCTTTGTTAGGAAGGCTCCTCTGCAGTTGATCTATCACCTCTGCCAGCAACAGATCACTCAAAGAAACCAGGAGAGGCACCAGAGATCTTAATCAGAGCAGGCAGTTCTCCATTTTTATCATCTAGCAAGTAAGAAAACTATTTAAACAATTTCTTTAGCTTCTGTCATGAGTTCTTCTGGCATTTCCTAGTTAGATCATAAGCAGCTTAGGATGTAAACCTGGATTTTACATACTCTAAAATCAAGATGAAATGAAACATATGCACTTGGATTTTGGGAGGGTGTGTGAGCTCAGACATGTGACTATCAGTACATTGGAACAGATGCAGAAGCTTTTTAAAACCCAAATCCATTGACCCATCACAGTTACTGGGGAAATACAAAGGTATTCTGACTACTTATGTACAAGGCCTGCTTAGAGAGAACACATCTTACAGAAACAGGACAGATATAATTTTAGCCTCCAAAACCAAAGCAAAATAGAATTTTAAAAAAGCCAATGGCTTTATAGAAGGCCTAGAAATACTTGCTATGTTAGAATTGTACAGCAGTGGTAAGCTGAACTTCCTAAATTCTATTGTTCACTTTGGAGGATAATTATAGTCTCTAAATAAGCTATTTAGTTGTACTCAGATGGAACAAGAAATATTTTGCTAATGCTAATTCTCATTTATATTGCAATTCTGTTACATATCTTACCTCATTAATGTCAATTAAAAAGTTACTTACCAGTGTCATCTTTTCTATAGCAAGTTTGAATTTGCAAACGAGACTTACAAATATTATGTACGTGATAAACAGAATTATTTGATAATATCTTGTATCATTACTTGATTTGTAAGAAAATCATTTCAGTTGGTGGAGGATAGACCAGGGCTCCTGTTACTGCAATGATTGAGGTCTTTTACAGAACACATTTCCTTTGCATTTTCTCTCTTTATTGTGGCCATTAATATACTTGCACCTAGAACAGGAATTAAAAGGCTTCCTTACAGTTTAGAGTGATTTCCACTCACTTTGTATTGACATAAATGAGTTCATAAGGTGAAAAGGGCTGGAGATTCAGCATTTAAGTCTATGGGCATTTGTCCTCATGTAACTTAGAAAAATGCTGCCTCCTGTGACAGCAGGGAGAAAGAATCACTACTGATTGAAAATAATTTTTTACAGATGTTTGCTTACAGGCAAGTGAGCATAAGAGAATAGAGCAGAGAATAATGATACAGACCAGGCCTGCCAAAAACTAATTCACCAGGTTTTGATCAGAATGTAGATGACAACTGATGACTTAACACAAGCTGTTCTGAAATGCATCATGAGATGACAAATAAAGAACAAAAGGCACATTTCCCAAAAAAATACAGTATATGCCCTGAAAGCCTTTGTTGTTCTAACACAGATGTTATTTAAGTATTTTCACTCTCCCTTATAGTTTACTTACAGTTCCTAAAAAACAGCAAAAACATTTTTAGTCTCTTGCCACAGATCCTTAAGTGCAAAAGCCATTTCCTGGCACCCCGTCAGTATATGTCATCACATATTTTAAATGCACATCACCAGTGATACCAAATTCAAAATATTCAGTATTGGATTCATTTCAAAATGGACAAAGTTACCTTTATATATTTCTTGAGTATTTAAAAAACACCCTAATATCTGCCTTTAAGTTGATCCCTTTAACTTCTCTTCCTTCTCTTGTTTTTCCTCTGTCCATAAGCAATAACATCTCAATAACTCATTTTCTCTGTCCCATGCCCGACCAGGGGGTTGGCAGCCACAGTGAAAGATGACAAGAGAAGCTCACCCCTTTTGGGTACAATGTCAGCCTGCTGAGGGAGCCTTTTTCCTTCACCTCACCATTCTCAGACCACAAGACTTGCTCTGGACTGAAGGACAGGGAAGTTCACTGCTCCAGTGCCTTATTTTGCTTTCTACATAAATTCCAGTAGCACCCCCTTACCTGACCTCATATTGTTGCTGCCTGACCCTACAGATCATTTTCCTTCCATTTCTTTAAGAGACTCCTCTGAATATCAAACCCCTGATGGCAAAGCTGTTTCTTTTTCTTAAATCATCCACACGTTCTACAGAAAACTTTCATGTCACATGTCTTTGCAACAAATTGCACACAACCACAAAAAAAAGTGGTTTATCACTTTTTATATGAAAACTCTTAAGTAAATTAAATGGTAGTTGAGGTTTTTTTGGTTTTTTTTTTAGGGAGTAAAAATATATTCTGTCAGATTAAGGATGACTTCATAAGATACCATTTAATCCTCTACAGTAGAGAGAAGTAGCACAAATCTGTTCCATATTAGTTATGAGACTGTCACCTCTCGAAAGAAATTCAGTTTTCACGTGGAATTCACTAAATTGTACAAAAACAATCTGCCAGCTTCAAAATTACTTGCCCCAGAAACAAGGTCCATAGTGCTGCATGACCAAAAACCAGCCCCAAACACCAGTATTGACCCCAATGCTGGAAGTGACACCACAGGAAAGTAAACAGCACGTGAAAGATAAGAAAGGGGAAAAGAGAACAAAAGCCCACTGAAACTTGTCCATTTCCTGAATATTTTGCACCATTTTCAGAGATAATCTTGATGTCAGAGTTAACTAGTCAACTAGCTAATGGTAAGCTGGAAGTAATTTTAGCTACTTTCAGTATCCTTGATAAACTGGTGATTCAATATGCCAGCATGAGTGATGAATTTCAGTGGTTTCAGGATGAATCTTACAGTATATTATACATGTCATAACAATCCCACACTCTCCAGAAGTTAGTAGTCATGGAATACATCACACAGTTTGACAAGCAAATCTCTCAACAAGATCTACGTTTATCTCCTATGACCTACAAAGCAACTCTTATCACAAAAAATGGAGCAAGCCCAGCACATCTCAACATAAAGACAGATTGAGACAAACCTATCTACTTTACAGAACAGCCTCAGAGGACTATCAAAGTAAGCTAAAGATATATGTGCTCTCCCACAGCAAGATTTTGAAATCTATCTTAACCCAAACTAGGATGTTCACAGCTTGGAAAAAAAAAATAAAAAGAAAAAGAAAAAAGGAAAAAATCCTAACCCTGTGAAGTGCCAGGAACTAATAAGGAAACAGATAAGTTCCAAGGTCTTACAGTCCATGTATTGTACTAAATAGCATCCTAATAGTGGATAAGGATCAACTGTAATTTCTGCCAGAAGTAACCAAGGAAACCACTCATCTAAAAGTGCAGACATGGCGGGGGAGGTAGGAAAGGAAATGGACTCAAATCCAAACTCTGAAAACTTGGAAAGCTATCTGCAGCAAGCCTCCAAAAGATGCAGCTGTTTGGAGAAACAGCTTATACATATTTATTGAAACATTTTTTTGGTCTAAAAATCACAGTGAAGATGGAGCAGATTCTCATTCAGAACTAAGGACAGGCAATATGGACTCTGAGGCAGCGGTGCTGGGGCAAGTCAGGATTCACATTTTGGAAAGTCTTGTTCACAAGGTCTGAAACTTAGGCAGATCATAAAATCACAAAAAGGGTGTGGCTTGGAAGAGACATTAAAAATCATCTAGTTCTGACCATGGCAGGGACACCTTTCACCTTATCAATAGTCTCAGACAGAAACTGTCTTGTACCCTGAAAGCTGAGTGCTTTGAGTGACCGAACATAGAGCAAACATCTGCTGCTACGTGCACCTAAAGAATGCACAAACCAGCCCTCTCAGTCCTGTCTGGCAGCCCAGGAACCCACTGGGTATCCATGATCTCACACTGGATCTCAGATTTCACAAGGGATTTCTGCCTCAGACATGTAGGTGTGATTCTGAGAGCAGCCTCAAAAGATGTTTTAAATATGGGGCTGAACCTGGTCAGAAAACCTTTAAGCAGTAGAAATTGATAAAATTACTCTTTCTTTAAAGCACTGCACTACAAGGTTTCTTGGCAGATCTTTGAGTGGCAAGACGTTTTTTAATAACCTCAAAAATCAATACTGTAGATGGCTCTTTAGAGCTATCCCTGACTATTCCTAAAAACTTTGTTGATACAGACTATGTACACCAGTACAGTCCAAAGTTTTTAAACTCACGACATGCATAACTCCCTGCAGTATTTTATCTACATGTTTCATGGAGCATTAATTGCTACCAGCTCATTTGCAAGATAGAATTTACTAATTCAAGTTTACAGAATTGCATACACCACCTACCTCCATCCACACCCCAATATCACTACTGGCAATTGAAAATACACACAGTTTTACATAGAAATTTGAGTATTTCTAGATGGTCATGCACTAACTTCTTGCTAAAAATCAATGAGGATTTAGTATCTACCTGCCCTTAAATAGACCACAATTGTCTCAAATATCAGGAATTTCTTCTTACTCAGATATAAAGGTTATTAATCAGGGGCCAGGACAGACCCCATAGTAAGAGTTGTGAATTTTTTTTTTTTTTGTCTTGATGTTAACTACAGAACTTTTTCAGTCAGGTCTTCCTTAGGTTACCATTTTTACTTTATTATTTACTCTACAAAAACATTTAAGTTTCCAGAGTACTCTGATTTAATGTCTATGTCTACCAATATTAAATATACTAGTGGCAGAATATAGCCTGCAATACTGTTTGGATGTTCTGATGCCTGTCTTATAGCAATTAAAATTAACCCCTTTATTATTGGTTGCACCATAATTAAGTTTGGTTGGTTTTTCTTGTTTTTTTTTCTCCCCTATGCACATGATAGGGGCTTTCTGTTGAATCTTTTTTTGGAGGTTTCTTCAACTTCAAACCAGTTAGAAATAGATTACAGCACAGCAGCTGTGGTAGAATAGAAAAGAGAGAAAGAGGAATGTCTCCATGCAAATTCACAAGCAGAGGGAACACTTTTCAGCAACTTAAAAACCAGCTGCACAACTAATTAGCCAAAATATTGGGGTATTTTCCTCTTGAAAAAAAAGAAATACTCCATTTTACAGCCATGTACGCCCATCTCCTAACATCTATGTGCCCTTGCAATTTGGAATGGGATGATGCTGTCTCTGTGAATTTAACTATTTAGACAAAGTGGAAAAAAGGCAAATCACAACAAAGATGGAGTAGAAATCTGTATGGATCTAGGAGTAATTCAGGAAGCAAGGCCTCAGACAGGAAGAGAAAAAGAAATACTGATGCAGCAGAAGTAAAATGAAGGAAGATGGTTGTAAATATATTTCTGGAGGGTAAGGGGAAAGACAGAGATTGCTCATTTTTTGGCCTAATGAATAAACCATTTTAGTTCCTCCCCCCTTATGCACCTGCTGCTTTGAAAAGCCCCTTCCACAACCAACAACTGAACAGCAAATGCTGCACAATGACTCAAATGTTGCTGGAGCCATGCCAGCAAAAATTACCACTCTTCAACCAAGATAAACATCATATTACTTCATTACCCTTTTAAAACATATGCAAATTAAATCCATTATTCTTTTTTCTTACAGAAATGAAGTTCCTTTGGCTGGAATTCAACAGCTCCCTTTGTCATCATTGACCATGAATGGATGAACTTCATGTAGATGATGCCCATTTCCCATCTTTGAATCAAACATTAATACCATTTGACAGTAATAAATAACATTTATCACAATAGGGATCTACTAATGATTTTCCCACTAAGCTGGCTCATCAGAACCTATCAGCTGACAACTGCATAAATGAGATTAGCATAACAGCTGCCTATGACAAATGTATCTAAATCATTTTAATGCCAGCTAGCTCTTTGATCTCCCTATCACGTTGTTGCCAAAACTAAATCCATTTCTTCAAGATACATGTTGTTTATTACAGATACATGTGTATATTCCACACCATCATGTACTCAAGAGAGTTCAGTAATTAAAAGAATTAAAAATACTGATTGGGTACTGCCACTATAATGTAAACTCACAACACTGCACGTCAGAGCAGCATTCCACAGCCTACTTAATTCCCCACCTCCCACCCTGAATTGTAGGATTTAGTGTTTAATAGCTGTTTGTTTCTCTGAAACAAAATACATGTTTTAACATAAATAAGTGTATTAGCTTCTCTCTCTATTGCTTACAGAAGCATCATTTTCATACAATTTAAACTAATTCCCAATAATATGGGACTTGCTTCCATGCACACATCAAAGCAGCAATTCACTGTGTTTGTATAAATACAAAACTGACAAGGAAAGAAAAACTTGCTGGTAGAGAAATCTGTTTGTGTTTTAATTGCTACTACAAGCAAGACCTATGAGACTGTCATGCAAATTCAGGGAAACAGATTTCAGCCTGAACCCAAGGTCAATGGCTCTTTTTCCACCTCTACAACAACGTTGTTAAAAGCACTCTAACTTCCAAACACTTGGGCAGGTGACAGTCAAAGAATTCCTGTACCTGAATTCAGCTTGCCAAAGATCTTTAGGTCCCTAAGGACACAGGGGTCTTTCTTGATGCCTCAAACACAAGGGAAAATGCCCTCAGGGGCTTCAAAATGCCAGTGAGATTCATAATCATGTCTTCTGCTTCCCCAAAATATTTTCAAATATTTTTACTTTCTTAAGTGTGCTACAACTGTTTAAAAAAATGTATCCATTTGAATATATTGGCACCTAGACCTTTCCAAAGACTGCCCCTCCTCCCCAGCTGAATAATGTTGAAGTCACCAATTTGAAATTTGCAATGGAATTGTCACTGATTTTCTTAAGCTTATATTAAGCTTTTGATGACTTGACAGATAAAGTAGCATCAGCCATGCCTGTACTTGAGTGCCCTTGATTTAAAAAACTGTATTCACACCTTTCATGCACTGTGTAGCTTTATGTGCATTTTGTAGGTTTGTAAAGATTTGCATTTGTTTTCCCATCAGTGTTTTCAGGTGAGTTCTACACAGAAATACTCATAATTGTTTTTACTTGAATCATTTTAAGGGCTATTCAGTGAAAAGATAAAAGACAAACTAAGTATGTGTGCTGCATTTAAAATCACAAAAACACATATCCATTTACACAGTCAGCTAACTAAATTCTAGAACATGAATTTGGCTTCCACTGAAAACCAATCCTAGAATCAGAGCTCAGTTCTTCTAGAAGTAGCACCAGTTCATGGTGGAAAAGATTTCTAAATGAGAACTTTGGAGGCATTTGCAAAAGCATGGAAAATGTGCAAGTAGGAGAACTAATGAGATTGCAGGCTGAGAACTGTTAAAGTAGTCAAGTTATGATGCTTTGTAGCAAATATCTTGTTTTCAATGCTATAACATTCACAGACACTTTATTCTTTCTTGTATTTCAATTAAAATTCATGGGATGTTTTCACCACATATTTTTCAAGTGTGCCTGCATTTTTCATATCTTTGAAAAATTTCTGGCCGTTATTTTTCATGTAAAATGGACAGAATCTATGGTCTTTTGTCCAGGGCTTTTGTCTTGTGAAGCAGGTCATTTTTCATGGATGAAACTGAGGCACACACTTTCAGTTTTGACAGCATTTCTTATCATTCCCCACAGTTAGCATTGTCAACTTTCATTATTTAATTCTGAAGTACAAGGAAGGCTGATTTATACCCATGATGTATAATTACAGGCAGATGGAGTGCTTGGAAAGTAGAAACACTGAATTAGGGCTGTAGTAAGTGCCTTTGAGCTTCCTGTGAAAAGTCCTGTCTATGCCACCAGCTAAAAACAAAAGCCAAACAATTTAAACTAAATTAATTCATGCTGTTGTAAGCACTGAGTTAATGAAAGTGGATACAAAACTAATAAAGTACATTGGTTGTGGTTGTGAGGTAATTTAAATTGTTTTTAAGTACAAATGCTGAAATGTGTTTGTATTAATCAAAATCATCTTTGAATGTGCTCATGGTCAAAAGGCTTTTTTTTAACCTCCACTTCACTTGAAATCATTTTGACACAAGTCCACTCTGCATTTTGAAGAGAGAAGTGCTTTCTACAGTTCTTTCATATGATAATATACAGTATATTTTCAGCTGTCTTTTTAAAGTTTAAACAAATGGAAGGCTTATTAAGAAGATATCATAATTACATGCAGCTATTTTACTAGCTCTTATCTGAAGCAAAAGCAAGCAATTAGTTGAGAACATAAATTCATTCAAGACATTTACTGAACATGAGGGAATAGACCAGCAGGAGAAAATAGGCCCATTTTAGTGTTTCATCTTCCCTGCAGAAGTACAGTAAACTTATTCTAGTAGATTTAATGACACCTACAAAATAACTCCTTTCTTTTTTTTTTTTTTTTATAAACTAGTATTTCAGAAGGTTTTGAGACTCCTTAGAAAACACACAAAAAATAAAAATTAAAATCCCCCCAGTAGCCTTAGGTTGTGCTCAGCTACTTTGACACACAATAAGGAGTTACTCTTTTAACAGGCACAGAAAACATCACTGGAGCAAGTGGTAACCAGTTCTTAGTAGCAGAAATAAAAACCCAGTGATGTCTTGAGATGCCATATTGCTTCTAAATTATGGCTCACTGAAAAGTAATCACTAATAAATAATGAAAAAAAAACTTCTTGAAGCTGGATGCAGACACCAAAAGGGAAATATTAGAAACAGCGTTGGGGTTTATTTGATTTTTCTCTGCTTTTTAAGCATTTTATCCCTAGAGTGATGATCACCACAACCTCCAGCTCCAGGCATCAAAAACATTTCACTAATGTTTAACATTAAGCACTTGAATAGATGTATAGAAGATTATAGAGGCACTTTAAAACTAAGAGACCTGGTTATAAGTGACAGCCTGGGAGGGTGGAAGGAGGAAAGACTCCAGACCTTGAGCTGCTACTGGAGCTGTCCCAGTGGTGGTGGTGATGTGCACCAAAAGATTATTCCCAACCACAGAGGGACTCCCAGCATGCCAAAAGCACATCCCAGATGAACCTCCTGGGAGAATGCAGCTGACCAGGTTTAAGCTGCTCACCTCCACAGGGCAGGGGCCAAGGAGAGCAGAAGGGACAGCCCGGGGATGAAAAAGTTCTTCATTGCCACGTGACATCTCCATCTCAAGCTCCGTGTTTGATATTAACATTTTTGTCATAACAAAAAATTTTAATTAAAGGAGGGAAGAGGGAATATAAAGTCCAAGGTTCTTAATGGTTACTCCATTATAGTCAGGTTCCACAATTGCAGAAATCCTTCACTGGACTTCTTCCCAGATCATCTGAGACAGCTCTTCAGGTTCATAAATTACCATTTTGTTAATGCAGAGCTCACAGAGGAGATTTTCAAGTCCCAAAATGCAATCAATAATAATGGTTACTTCACGTGTGAGATTTACTTTTTAATATTCCCATTTGATGATTGAAAGCCAAAGAAAGATAACTTAAGACACATATTAAAAGTATTCCCTCCTCTGCTTTTGTTTTGTGGGTAAGCAGGAAAAAAAGAAGAAGAGTATTGGAAACAAGATTTTTTTTCCCTACTCTTACTGGAAACACAGATAGCAATTTCTCATATATTTAAGATAACACCTACATGCAAATCACCTTTCTCTAAAAAGAATAAAAAATATTTGTGCTAGAATTTTCTGATGTTTTCTAAACTAGTAAAAAACAGCTGTTTTTCTAGCAGAAGCATTTGTCAGCCACATAGGCAGAAAAGTATCTTATCTTTCTGCAGTTCTCTTCACTGGCAAATCTCAGTAAAATTAATTCATTTTGAGGAACAGTCTAATGACTTTTTTTTCCCTTCTTGTCACCAGTTGGGTTCTGAATTTTCCTTTTAATGAATGCAACATAATTCATGCATAGTCACTACTGAACCCAGCAAATTCATAATTAGTGCCAATTTTACACCTGCTGTTATGGCTAGATGCTATTCACTTTAATTTGATACCTTGATTATTCATTGGAAATTTCAGGAGACTTCAATTATCTTACACATTTCTTGAAAATAACATAAAATAAAAATCAGAAAAAAATGCTTTTGAGAACTTTCTAGTAATGAAGACCCCAGCCCAGCAATACACCCATATTGGCTATATATGCACACACATTGCATTGATGAACATATCCCCAAGATAATAGTAATTTTTCATATGTTTACAAATATACATTAGGGGTAAATTTAACCATATTTTTAAGTTAAGCTGTCAGCTAAAGCTGGAATTATTATGGATATTTTTATGCAGTAATTGATCCAGCCATTCTATGAGTGCCTGCCTCTGATATCAATCCAACTACACAGAACCTTCCCACCACATGGCATTTCTTGTTCCAGATTCCAGTAGGTCTTTGTTGTTGAAAGCAGGAACGTATTGTGTATACAAGAATTGAGCACAGATGAGCTGTTTGCATGTGTCTTCATGTCCCTGCTCCATATCCCACCACACCCAAAGGAACAGACATATTTGACCATTTAAACATGGTTTTGTTCTCTAAACATACCTCCCAATAGACTTCCCATATTTTTTTTTCAGAAACCTAAGAAGCAGTAGGACTTTCAAAAAGAAGAGTGAGGGAATGAAACCAGCCTATATGGACATAGCAAAATGGAAACAACTCCTCTGCTGGTCCTGCAAGTGTTTTATAAACCCAACAGGGTGGGGGCTAACAACATTTCTGCACTGGTGCTACTAAAAAGAGCAGAGTACATTTGACACATGTGGATGAACCTGATTATCTTCTGGAAAGAGCTGAAAACATACCAGAGACTGTTCCCAAAAATGGACTGGCATGTGGAGAGTTCTAGACTGGATCAGCCATGAAAGAGTTCATAGAGCATAAAGTGTGACTCTCATTTTAACAGCAGCAAAATTGGTGTTTCCTGCCTAAGCAAAGCTTTTTATCTTTTGCTTTAGAAAGGAACAACATTGCACAGTATTACTAAAGAGAACAGTCCTTCCCTCTCCCACCCCACAGTAAAAAAAAAAAAAAAAAGTTAAAAGCATTGCTGCCCTTGCTTGGTCCTGAAGTAAGGTTTTCCTTACTCAGCTTCCATCCTTAATAAGCAGTCTAATGGCTCTCAAGATGATTGGCATTACAGTCATAGACTGAGTTCACTATTAGAATATGCATAGAAAATGCTATTATTTTACAGTTAGAGAGATATAATGGCAATTAGACAATAAGGAACTGCATAATCAAGAATTTCTTCCAATACTAAAGAAGTCACTATAAGTAGATACAGAACTATCAGCACACATGAGCACTGAATTTCTCATAAATTTTCAGTTCTGGAATCTCCAAATTAGGAGGATTATATAGTTCTTAAATGGATAACTGCTGCCATTGTCAATGAGAGACATTGCTCAGGGCCACTGCCTCCCAGTAAACAAGTACAACAACTTAACTTGGGCCACAGAATTCACCTCAGGTGATGTTCTCAGCACAAGGCAATCCTTTCTGGGACAATGCAGTCATGCAAAGAGCTGAATTTGCCCCACACAGCTGCCTATGCCTGCAGGCACCTAACAAAGCCCTCAAATCCTCCAAGACACACCCTGAGCTCATCCCAGAGCTATGGAGGATTTTCTGTGGAGGCTGTGAACACAAGAGGGCTTTTGGCCTGTGGGGTTCCTGCAGCCAGACTGAAGGAACCCCACAGGTTGGGTTGGTCATGCAAGCCAGGGCCCCTCAGCTGCTCGTGGCATCTTGTCTCCATCATCCTGGTACAAACCTCACCCCCTGCCAGCTCTAAAGGACAGCACAGGATTTATTCTGTGACAGATACCCAAGAGCTAGGTCAATCAGCCCCACAACTGTACTAAAATCTGTGAAAATAACATCTGCTACAAGACAGTTGTTTCCTCAAGAAGAAAACTCACAGGTTCTACAGTCCCACTTTTCAGCCAATCATGCTATCCATTATAATTGTGCTTAATTTTATTTTTTTTCCCCCCTGTCCAGGACAATATTTGGGATCTTCAAATAATATAGTTAAACTTGATGTAAAGAGGAACTATGTGTATGAATATCAATCTAAAGCAGCAGTTTGTGTTTGCATGCTGGCTCAGTATTATGAATTTAAGTATCATACAGGAAATAATTTGCATTCTTGTTGTTTCAGTGGGTGACTACAGTGAACACAGACTCACTGAATACAAAAGAAAAGAGCGGAATTAATGAAACTTGCTCTTCATTCTAATAATAAATCTATTTAAAAGCGCTTTCTGCTGACTCAAGGATTGACAATATGTATTAAAACTCAGTTTTATCATACAGAAAAAAAGCCATGATTGTCACATTTTAAATTCTATCATGATGCCAGAATTTAAGCTCACTTTATTTCTGATCTGGACTATAAAGATGAGAAGGTTTAAGAAACTCCTCAGGACATAAGGAAGTCACCATCTTTGTTGCTGTAAAATGGCCATGGATATCTCTTTAGAAGAAATATCTCCATCCATTTTCAATCATGTAAACATGTTCAAACCTATGGGAGAAAGACAAGCTGCTTCTCCCACTTCATCTGTTGTACAAAAAGATGCTGCTTTGTCTTCAGAGCTCTGCTGATGCTGCTTTTAGCAAGCCAGTGCTCCATTGTTATTACTGTCTTTTCATTTGCCTCTAGGGGCTGAAAGGATGGTGCAGATGGTAAACAAACATGCTTTATGGTCTTGGAGCTTAGACTGAGATATTCAGATTTGCTTTTCATTTCTGGAATGCAGCTAAGCACAGAAATGACTCAAAATTATTATCAAGCTGCTCCTAAGTCCTGTGCAACTCCTCTGTGATTGTACTACCTAGCAGAGATGCCTCCTCTCAATTTCCTGAAGTGACTGACAAGTATAAAAAATTCTTTATGTACCAGAGTATTTCATTCTACCTACATGGTATTAACACAAGCTGCTGTTCTAAAAAATTTAATTTTTAAAACCTGAAGCCCTACATCAAATACATATGATATTATTCACATAAGTTGCACGGTCCTGAATTTGCATATACCAGTCCAGTTTACAACTTGAATAAAGACAAAGCAGATATCTCCTGCCACCCTGCAGCTAGCTGCTCTCAGTTCTATCAGAAGCCTTGGCCACCCTCAAAGGCAAATGGTTTGAATTCTACCAACAGTTATATTCCTGACTGACCAACAGAGATCCACACATCAGTGTGTGCACAGACACATCACTTGAGAACATGCCTTCCTAAGGATCCTGCAAGATAGAAAACAAAGCATTAAAATGTGGTGGCAGTGAAAGCAGCAAACCAAAACACCTACAATTCTTCAGAGTTTTACAGCTAGATTTACTCGGCCAGCATATAACCCACCACATTTGCAAGTATGCAGCTCTGAAAGGAGTCCCAGCATAACTCCAAGACAGACAGGTGGAACACAAGAGCCAGACATGGTGCAACAGCAGCTCCTCCAGCCAGGTATCCCACACTTGCAGATCTGGCAGCTTCTGCCTAGTCAGACATGCACATCCCACTGCCTTAATTTCGTCCCACTTTTTATAAAATATATATATATATATATACACAAACACACTATGTATAAAACTTAGACTAAAGATGGAGTGAGACTATTTGCAAGAACATGTAGTGACAGGACAAAGGGGAATGGCTTTAAATTGAAAGAGAGTATGTTTATATTTGATATTAGGAAAATATCCTTTGCTCTGAGGTTGGTAAGGCACTGGCACAGGTTGCCCAGAGAAGCTGTGGCTGCCCCATGCCTGCCCAAAGGCCAGGCTGGATGGGGCTGTGAGCAAGCTGGTGTACTGGAAGGGGTCCCTGTCATGGCAGGTGTTTGGAACAAGGTGATGTTCAAGATCCCTTCCAAACCAACCCCTTCTATGATGCTATTATAAACTGTTTTGTGTATATAAAGGAAAAACGCATTCACACACTACACTTCTCTCAGCCACATTCTTCTTCCTAACCCCTAGAACCTGTTCACCTCATGAAGGTGGCTTTTTGACTCTGTGTTTCCTCTGAGATTCAAATTCAGTTTCAGTCCTCAAAGCCTCCACTGTCTCTTTGGGAAGTGGGGAAGGAGAAGGTTGCCCTCAGGATTCCACAGTCACTTGCACACAACTTCAGTGCTGTCACCCAGACCCACCACAGAAATGCTGAGGCTGCACTGCATGCCCCTTCTCCTTCTGTACAACCAGCAGCTCAACTTTCCTCCTCACAGAACTAGAAGGCTGAAATTCGTGTCCTGTGGGATATCTGTGGTTGGCAATACTGTGGAAACTGGAAGGAATTTGAGGAGGGCAAAGATCTGCAGAGTTTGGTTTAGGTATCATTAGAATCTCACTGAAAGTCCATGAAAAGTAGATTAGCTGAAAGTGTTATCAAGACTGCATTACTGCTTGACATTTAGTCCAAAGTAAATAAAAATTCTTCGGGGCACATGAAGGATTTTATTTAATATTGCCACACACAGACGTACACTAAATAGAAAAACCAAACCAGGCATTTTTCTTCTGTAACACTACACTGACAAAGTATTTCACAAGCCTAATTGTATCTTCCAAAAACCATCCCCTAGAGCCTTATAAAAACTCACAGCCATATAAATGTATTTTTCACTCAGGAAACAGTTTACCCAGTGTCTGGTTTTCTCTCCACCCACTCCTTGAAGTTACTTTCTTTAAAGACAAATTGTGCATATACGATAATGTCTTGCTCACAATTACTTCCTAGGCAAATCTAATCAGATATTCATTTACTCCAAGTAAGTTTCTGAGCACGTACCTCAGTTATGTAAGGCAGCACAAGAAGCAGCCATCTGAAGTGAGTTTCTGTACAATTTATGGCACTGATGTCCATGAAGACTCTGAGCCATTGACCACCACCCTGTGGATGCCACCATCCAACCACTTTCTTAACCATGATCTTATCTACTCATCAAATCCCTCTTAATGGATTTATTTTAGAAACAAAGATGTTGTGGGGGACTGTGTCAAAGGCTTTACAGAAGGCCAGTTAAATGGCATCTTCCCCATCCCACTGGTGTGGTCACTCATCATGGAAGGCCACTGGGATGGTTATTCCCACAGAAGAATTAGCAGCAGGGATTTTAGTTACAAGTCACCTCTAATCTCATATGCTAAGGACAGACAAATGTAACTTGCAAATGTTCTTAATAACAAAATATTTCATTATTGATCATGATACACACCACACTGCAGCATGGGATCGTAAGACCAGCACAAGAAAATCTGTAATAGTAATTTAAGGGCACTGTTCAGGGGTTCAGTGAGCAGAGGGAATAACTAATGAAAAAGGTGGGGAAAAAATATCACAGAAAAAAGGCCACAATTAGGGGTACCTTGTGGAATGAAGAATAAAGGCTCAGGAAGGGGTATGTTTAAAGCACATTTAAAAGTTTTTGAAACTTTTTTTTATCCTGTTCAAGACCCAGTTTTTAATGAGACACTACAGATTAAAAGGGGGCAGAAAAAATTTGAATGAACAATCAGAGGAGTGCTTGAAAATTGGGAACATCTGAGGGGGTTTAACAGAAATCTTGGTTACAAAGGTTGAACATAGCCTTCACATTTAATATCACTGTTGAAAAGCTATAATTTCAGCTGGATATTTCATACAAAACCATGCAAAAGAAAAATGAAATATTGATCTAATAGATAAAATACATACATCTCCCTAGAAATACAAAGACAATATTTGCTTTAGCTCATTTAATGTGATAAGAAAGTACCATAATGACTTGTAGCAATTATAGAAAAGATACTGCAATTTCAAATTACAGAGAAATAATATGTACTTATTTATCAATTCAGCTTCAAATGTTGTCCCATTTATTTGCTCCATGAAAAATGTACTTTAGATATTGTATGTGCATATATTTTTCGACAGGTATTTCATCTGAAATGTGCCTTGCCTTCATTAGAATACAGCAGAGGCATGAAGAGCATAATCTACAATTCTTATAAGGCAAAGGGCACCTCAGAAGGAGATATTTCAATAGCAAATTGAGCTGGAAGAAAATGTGTCAGTTCAATTCACCAAATTGAAGAGATTTCATTTTAACCTACTTATCTGAATGCTCCATGAGAAAGATTTAAGAACAGATACAACAATAAACCCACCAGTAAAAAATTAGATTCTCAGATGCTAAGCATTCAAACCCAGCTTCCATGCTATTATTTATCAGCAGTTTTAAAAGATCAGAGCTCTTTGAAATTGTTCCCTACTTTAAATCATAAAATCTTAAAGAAAACTTATCCTCAGACCTCAAGATCTTGGAGATACTTGATGTCAGAGTAGAAAGTTTTGCAAGTAAAGCCAGCAGTAATATCTAGTCATGATATCCAGCATTTATCATGGTATCACTTCCAAACTCTCTTTAGCCAGTGTATTGAGAAACTCATTCACTATACAGGCTACTTCAAAATTCTGTATTTGAATCATACTCAAATCAGATATTATTCCCATTCCCAGAACTGTAGAACAAAGCTTAACCCTACCTAATCTGGCCAATGCATTCAAAGCCTCTACCAAATATGTTCATTGACTACAAACAGCACACACAGACCTGGGTTGGGAAGCAATGGATTTTCTTGCTTGGCAGAATGTACAATTCTGTGAGAGGAAATACTGCCAACACTGCCTGAAGAGAGTTTGGAAGAGACAAAAACCAGGGAAGACTTAGAAATATACAAGTTTCTCAGTTAAAGACCTTAAATTTTTGCCTTGTTTTTAGTAAACAAGTACATATTACAGAAGTTATGGAAACAAAATATTACAATGTGTGACATGAGGTGGAAAAAGATTCTCAGAAGCTCATTGGAAAAAGCATGTTAAAACAGGGATTAGAAGATAAGAGATTTAAGGGTGAGAGAGCCTGGAGCAAAAACACAGAACATCACAACTGTAATACTAACCATGCCAGTATTATCACGTTGCCTTTGTAAAGTCATTTAACTCCCACTTGGAGAAGTATCTCTACTTTCTGTGGGCTCTCTTCCTGACTCCCAATAGTTATAAGCACTGCCTGAATTTGTGTGAAGCCCAGACAAAGCAATCAGTGTGTTGCTATACTGTCCCAGAGTTCACAGCAATGTTATTTTGTGCATCCCTTGACTGTTGAAAGAATGTAAAGAAAAAACAAGCAGTCCCAGAAGACTGAGATTTTAAACACATGTTTAACACCACTAGTTACACACTAAAAAAAATCCCACAAGCATCATCTCTATTAAAATTCTAGTCACAGCTCACATTAAACCAGCTTATTCTTTTCTATTAAATAAATAAATTACTTGAACTTAGGAACTGTTTGTAAATTTAAATACTATTCCTTTGTAGAAGCTTTTTTATTGTTACTACAAGCGTTGGCCTTGACAAAGACTAAATTGCAGTGTTTGGTAGGATTTTCCTATTTCCATTGGGAACAGCAGAGAGCTGTTAGAGAAGTCTGAAATTGTGTCACTCCAGAACTTGTTTTTGTCTTTATTCTCCAGGTTCTGTCTTTTATATTATTAATTCTGTGGCTGTATGATCATGATAATGTGCTATGGCATTTCATTCCAAGAGACCAACCACAGAGCCCACTGAAGGCACCTGTACAGTTTGGGGGCTGCTCATAAAAACCAGACTTTACTCACCAGTGCTGCCAGGTTACTGAAAATAGTTACAGATTCAACAAAAAAACACCATTCATTCTCATCACAAAAAAAAATAGTGAACCTATCAAGTGTCATAAATTATGGAGCAGATTTAGTTCCTTCTACAGCTTAGACAATAATGGTAATACCACCTCTGCACAGATTTGTAAGGGTCTTTCAAGACCAGTGGAGAGCCATGACACAAACATCCATTTATGCAAAGTCTGGGAGATAAACTTTCACCTCCCTAAGTTGAACAGGCTAATACAATGCATCACCTGTTGTGTGCATCATCTCAATTAATTCAAAAATCAAAAGCTGAAGGACAGACGCAAAAAACTCCCGCATAATTCACAAATCTGGAAACAGAACTGTACATTGTCCATCCCTCCATGAAAAACAGATTTAAACACAAAAATTCTGTAACATGTTGTAAGAAGCATGAAGAGCTGAGCTACCTTTTTATAAGCTATATCTTATTTATGAAAATGTAGATTCATATTTTATTACCTGAAAGAAAACTATAGTTCAAAAAAATGACAGAAATGGAAGCAAGTCTAGGATTAAAGGAATCACCTGCCAAAGGTGCTACTGTGGTTCATCAACGCAGAATCAATTAGTAAACTATCTTCACTAAAAGAAGTTTGACAACTTCAGCTCAAAAAAACTAAATATAGGATACCAAGAGACTCAGAGAGAAAAATCCTACTGACTTTGATGAGAATCTTTTATTTTGCATAGTATTTTCTGAAGAGAATAGTGGAGAAGTCAGTAGTACTTTATCATGTAACATAGCATTTAGCAATAATGGTAGGTAACAGAAAGCAGTATAAGAATGCTGCAGCACACAAAACTTAAAACAATTCTTTTCTCTTAACAGCTTTTATAGATTTTCACACCTATGCTTCATCAGAGACACAACAGATACACAAAAAAGAGTATAAAGTGAAAAATGGAACACAAAGACATACTGTTATGTTTCGCATTTAGTGTTGGGAGAGAGTACACTTGCTTTTTTAAGACTCAACTACAGAATAAAGATAAAATTTAAATACAGCTTCTTTGTTCAAAACCACTCACAACTGCTATTGCAGTGACACAATGCAAATATGCTGGCTGGCAGCAGGAGACAGGGTTTCCCCAAACCTGCAGTTTTCCCATACCTCATTCAAATGGATGTTCTTAATTCCACAGACAGAGTTCTTTTAAAAATTGTATTTAAAGTTCCTTGTGAAATACAGCCTTATTATGAAATCCTTCTTGTTCACAAGATATAGAACATTGTGCCCACTGAAACATTCAGAATTATAGCCCACAATTCCATTCTGTTTGTAGTACAGGCTTTCTGGCACATCCAATTTTTGTTTTAATTATTTTATTCTGAGGAACAGAATTCTCAGATTTATTACTAAGGTGGACTCCAAAAGCAATGTTATTATAAGGTCTAACAGGTGAATAAACCAATAAATTGCTTCAATCTATAAAGCAACCAATAGCTCCTGCAGAAAATAGATCTGAAAGGCTGAAGCAGATTTCAGAGCCTCATTCCAAAAGTAAAGAGTAATAATGCAGAAAGAAAAATAGTTATTTATAAATGCCTGCACTGGTTCTAGAGCATACCACTACCTGAAATGGGTAAGATTATGTTCTAGCCTTGAACAATCAAAGACTTTCTGTACTCTTATACTCAACCTTTTTTCTAAACATTAAACATCACAATTTTTTTGTTTTCCCCCAGTGACACAGGGGTAGAACCTTAAATAGCCGATCAAAGGGAATTAATTGATCTAAATTATAACCAAATATTCCTTGCTCAAATAATAGAATATATTGAGTTAGAAAAGAGAGAAGGGATAATAAACTGGTAACATTTATGTGTTTTCATCATATCCATGTACAGTTTAGTATAAATAAGCAAAGGTACCATCAGAAAAAAAAGCAGCATAAAATCAATGTTTCAGATGTTATGAGCTCTCAACACTTAATACATCACAAATTCAAAATATACTCTCAGAATCCTAAAAGAGGTAGATATAAAATAATTCTACATATGAGTAAAATGGAGCTACTTCTGGATTGAAATACAGCAGCAATTCAGCAGCACACATCAGTTTTTATGACAGGACATTAAAGATTACTGTTATTCATTTCAAATTGCTGTAGATAATTACAGAACTTAATTGCAGAGCTGGAAATACTCCAGACATGAAAGGTGCTAATACCTTCCATCTTACAGAAAATGCTGTGCTCTCTAATGATTGTAAGTATTATCCACAAGGTTTTCATGCTGCACCTTCCAGCACTATGATAAGGCACAAATTTATAGCCCATTGGAAGAAAAGAACAAGGCACCTTATGACAATATCATTACTGACTGTGAGGAGAATTTGCTGAGAAGTATTTCACCTAAGCAGATGTAACACCTAAATGTTCATGTGGATAACAGCAGTCCAGAGTACATGGCTGGGTTACTGTGTCTTTTATTATAAGATAAGTAAATATAGCTTTTAACTGATCACAAAAAATAACATCAATATCATGGGATTATATGCAGCTTCTCTTGTTTGCTTGTGTTTTGAGTTTTGTTAAACTGAATTAATCTCACAGATTTCCAAATCATTCAATGTATTCAGAGACCATCACTAAAATACAATACTGAACAGTATCAAAAGAATAGTTTGCTCTAATTATGGTAGAATATTAATCAAAAATAAGATAATGCCTCACCTTTTCTCCTGCAGTCCTACCTGCATGGTCCCAGCAAAGCTACTCAGCCAATGATGGAAATAGTTCTTGCACACCCTGTCATGAAGGAAGAACCATGCATGTCTGTTTAGGCTTTTGAAAAAAAAAAAAAAACACCAAACCCAAGCCTATTATAGGTATTTAAAACCATGATTCTCCCAATGCTTCCTCCAAATTTGTATCCAAAGTCTGAACACTGTCATTCAAATAGCAACATTCTGGCATATTACACTAACACAGCTTTTGAGATCTATAAGAGCAGTAAATCACTACAGAGATATTCTGAAAGTAAATAAAATAAATATTTAAATAAATCCCCCAACACAAACAGACAAAAATTGCCAAAAGAAGCAATGACTGTAACCAAAAAATGACAGGAAAGAACTTCTGAATTTCATATTATTTTGGAATCTAAGTCAACTGTTTCATGAATAAGAGCAATTAAACTTTGTATTTACAGGTAGCCAAGTAGCCAGAAGATATGTTAAATTTAATCAAGAAAGTTCAACTTCCTCAAAAAGAAAACCCCTACACATGCATAAAAAAACCCACAATCACAAACAAACAAGCAAAAAACTAAACCCAGAAAACTTTAAATCAAACATGTCTGAGGCAAAACAATGTAGATGACACACACAAAAACAATGCAAGTGATAGGTTACAAACTCAAGCCTCTAAATCAACAAACAGCTGAGTGAATTAATATCCTGTCTCATTCAGTGCATAGAATGGCAGTTTGTGGAATGAGCAGATCTTCAATATTTTAGTTCATTGACACTAAACCCAAATGACTCCTACTTCCTTTATCACACACTATTTAAAACACTATCCTGGCAGCAGTTAATTTTTCCATTTAATTTTCTTTAGCATTCATCAGTATTCTGTTTTACAATTCTAAGTGTGGATTAGTATTGAATTCTCAAGATTTTCCCATGAGACACTGGTTGGAATTTAACATGAGACTGTTCTTTGATTTCTCATCCCATTCATTATAACTTTTCAAAGACAAAACCCTTTCTAACTACTCAGCCCTGATTCATCTCCAAAGGAGATGTCCTGAGAGTGTGGCACAGGTCTGGGTGAAACAAGAGTGGGACTGTGGGATTTGAGCAGTCCTGGTGCAGCACCACTCCTACACCCAGCTGGGCTGTCAGCAAAGGTGGAACTGTGAAACCATGCACAGCACCAGCAAACCATCACAGCAGAGAGACAAAACACACCTCAGAGGATTGCACCATTTTTCTGCTACCAACCATACCAAAACTCTTATTTATCACCCAGTTCTGCCTATTTTTTCCCTTGTGGTTGTGATTTCCCTTGTGTCTTGAGCCTTCTCTGTTCTAAGCATCCAGTCCCAACAGGCAGGACTGATAACAACAGCTGCAGACTGTTCCAAGAAAAGAAGTTTTCTGTCAATCTGATTAACAGAAATTGAATCAACTTGAACAGGTAGAATTTTTAATTTTTTTAATTCAAGAAATAAAACATACAATTAAATCTCATATACATTTCTACATGCCAATTGAATTCACTGAATAGTAATGGTGAGCCCCAAAAAGCCAAGGTAGAGAAAACCAGCTCTGGTATTAAGTCTGACACTCTTTTATACTGAAATAAGTGGTCAATATCTTAACTTCACTGACATCAGTAGAAAAGCTCCTATTGACCTATGCAGAGCATGGATTTTACCCAATGAGTCAAATAGTGCATTAAGTCTCATTTGTCTTGAAGAACTTCACTGAAAGGATTATCAAAAACAATTAAAGCAGCCTGGCAACAGGCACGTTAAAGATCAAGAGTGGATGTAGCTGACATGTCTGCAAAGCCAGATAAAGCCTGGTATTGTAGGAACCAAAACCAGCACAATTGAGTAAGTGCATCACAGAGATAAGAGCATAATTTGAGTATCAATACTTTCAGGGAAGAAGCAAATAACAAAATACCAAAGGTCTCAAGAAACAGCTTTGTGAATCCTTATATAGGATGCTTTAAAAAAAGAGGGAAAAAAAAAGTCTTTTACTGCACACAGACAAGATCAGTTATGGTGAGAAAGCAGAAATTAAATTATGACATCATCTTCAACATCTGAATACTGCTCTCGATAATATTTCAGAAAACTAATACATGCTGTACTTTTTAGTGTAGAAAACGCTGAATTCTCAGAAACTGAAGCATATTCCTTTCCTTCTAAATGACAGTTTATCAATTATTTCTATCAAAGCATACACTTCATTGTTTCTGAAGGTATGACTAGCTGGATGCTGGCAGAAAAATGAGATAATAAACCAACCAAACTTAAAGCTTGCAATTCATTCAAAACAATGTACTGTACCACTTCCTCAGGCTTGTCACTGGAAAAAAATAAAAATTGGTTCATTTTGGTTTGGGTAGTTTGTTTTGCTGGTTTTCTGTACTATTCAAAAGAGATTATTCACCTGTTAAATCTCGAAAACAGTATAATGAGCTCTTCCCTATTTAAAAATTGTTAGGTATATTACATATACTATTGTGAGTTTTCTGTGAATAATCAAAATATTAATTGCCTCAATGGATTGTAGTTGCTTCCTTAAGTACTCCCATTTCTATTTGTCTACGAGCATGCTCAAATGAAGACATTATACTGCCATAGGATAAGGAAAAGCTGCAACTGTATCATTTACCTACAGCAATTTATTCAAGGTTTCATCACCATGCTGCTTTGAAGATGAAAATGAAGGCGTTTACGTTTAATGAAGACCATCTGAAGTGTCTCCACTGCAGCTGCAGGCTCTGTAGAATCTGTGGTGCAGGAGGCAATATGCTGCATTGTAATGCAGATTTTCTTAAGAGTGCATCTGCAGCAACAAGATCATTTCCCATGGTCTTCACTGTATTTCTTCTATTATTCATAGAACACAATGTAAATGAAGCTATAAATTTTACCACATACTAAATGTAGAAAGCAGATAATGGCAATTGTGAATTATGAATGAATCACTGTTATTGTGATTCCTCAAGGATTCTGATGTAGATGATTACATGCATGCAAAGACATTGTAGCTAAACTTCTTTATATTGATCTTGAAAAATGATTCTAAGAATATTATCATTAATATACAGAATTCATAGATTTGTTTTTCATGACAATGCCAAATACAACTAACTGTCAAAGGCAATTACATATCAATGCTACCTAGGGGCAGGCAAACATACTTGTATTTGGAATTACTGAATTGGGAAGAGAAAGATAATAGCTTGCAAAAATGTGTTTCCCAGCTACCCACATGTGTTCTTTCACATTTAAATAAGCCACAGGCAAACCTTGTGGAGCATTCTGTAGTGAGCACATTCAAATGCCAAGTAATAAGCAGTGAGATAGAGGCTTGTCTTTTTTTGTAGGGTGGCTGAAAATGAAATAGTTTCTTTAAATGAAAGAAGTATTCTTCTACAAATTGCACAATCCAAAGAACTCTACAAGTATGAGCTTGTCTTTGCCAGTTTTATCATGATAGCAAGAGGCAGATTATTACCCTCTTACCCATTAAGAATAATTCTCTTAGTGAGATGATCAAAGTCAGGAACTGTTCTTGTTTGATAATGTTTATAAATTAGTAAAATCATTCACTAAAATTGGTCTAGCTATAATTAACATCAGCAAAACACTTACTAAATCCCACAAGATATAAAGAGTAGGAAATGTACATTAAACTTAATTGGATACAGAGATTCTCACCCATTCTGAAACCTCTGGAAGTTTGTTGATTTCACATAACTCCCCTTGGTCTGTTTGCAGCTACAGGGTTATCAAGTGGCTCTGTCACCCCTTTAAGCAGACTCTTTGACTTAAATACTCATCCAGAAAAAGGATGATTAAGACATTTCCAATATGCATCTCAGATGTTCCTGAGTTCATTATTTGGGAATCATAGGCAGGGCCCCTGAGTCCCTGTCCATTTTTTCCACATTAGAATCTGCAGCAAAGGAGTCAACTTTGAAGTAGTGAAAGTGAGGGATAATAATGGAATTTGCACACCCTCTTTATATTCAATGCAGCCTCTTTAAGTTGGCAGCAAGGCATATGGTGTCAGTATGAAAAAAAAAGACTTTGACATATCCTTCTCTCCAATGGAAAAAAAAAAAAAAGATGAAATAATGAGGGTTTTTAATCCAAGTTCATTTCAAATAAGAGAAAAAATCCATCATAAAAACAGAATAATCAACTAATGACACTCAATTATCTCTAATCAACTTGAAAATACTTTAATGGTCAAGATGAAAACTTGAAAATGAACCAGTAAAAGTCTCAGGATATATTTTTGGCACATTCTGTATTTTCACAAAGGACAGCATCAGCATACCATAATTAGGACTTTGAGGGTACAAGCTGATTTTTACACTTTCTATGATTCTAACCTGTATTATTCATTCACTAGAACGCCAGGCTACTCACGTGCTTCCATTCCTGTAGTAATTTTTTTCCACTTAACACGAACACAGATGAACTTTTTTATTCACTGCTATCATGATCATATTTATTATCTCAGTAAATTTTAAAAAGAAAAAACCAACAACAACAAAAAACCCAACCAAAAACCTATGATAACGCACAGTATCACAAGTTATTACCAAAGTCAGAATTTCAGAATGATTTGTTACAGGATTCCTGTTGCGGCATGAACAACTTCAAAAAAAAAAGGTAGCTTATGTTTGTTATTGTACCATTAAGCTGAAAAATAAAAGTGATTAAATAGATTTGAGAGCCTTATATATAACAATACAGAACCACTAGTTACTACATTGCAGCAGGTTCTCACTCGAACGTATCATAAAATTCACTCAGCCAGATGCATTATGTGGAGTCCACAGGCTTTCACTGTAATAGATTTTCTGAAAAAAAACCAAAACACAAAGCAACTAAAAAAAACCCCAACAACAAAACAAAACAACGCAAAACACAAAGTTTAAGAGGCACCAGTCCTAAACTTCCCTGTTGCCCTCAGCATGCAGTGTTCCTAATGCATGGAGGCGACAGATGCAAATTTACACAATATAATCCACATAGTGCTTGTGATATGCTGTAAATTGCTGTGCAAAAACTGCAGAATTAAGCTCCAACACAATGGCAACTTAAATATTCTTCTAATTTTGCAGGTGGAAAAACTGAGTGGTAAGTGAAGCTACTGATTCAAGATATTCTTTGAGGGCTGATCCTCAGGGTAACAGAACAGAAGAACACACACAGAGAATTACAAGCTGACACCTTCAAATGCAGCAGTGGGGCCATAAAGCCAAACTCTCCCCAAAGAATGGACAAGTCTGCTCAGTCCTGTGGGCAGGTACCCAACTGTGGCAACCACTTAAAGCATGGCGTTGCTCTGGTTGGCACACCTGCACCTTCCCCCTACTCTAACAGGGCTTCTCACAGGTGTGTCTGCAGGTGCCACCTCACCTGGCACAGCCACAGCTCTGAGCACACACAGAGGGTGGCACTGCCAGTGCCACAGGCTCAGACTGCAGGCTTGGCTTCATGAGCTTCACCCTGCACTGGAAGTCCTCTCCTAACAAATGTGGCCAGCTTTATAACTTCTGCATGAGAATCCAACAATCTGTACTAGTTAGATAAACTAGCTAGAAAAACTAGTACACTGAAGAAACTTAAATGATGGTTTCCAAACCTCTTGAACGGCATTTAGTTGGTTGGAGGGGAACTTCTTAGACAGTAAAATAGGAGAAGTCTACATTATTCCCTCCCCATGACATTCATTACAGTTATAGAGGAAACTACTACATAAAGCAGGGATTATGTATCACTGCACAAACGTTTTCTTTGATCTGGTGTAGATGTACAGACATTAACTTTCACAAGAAACATTTAAATAAAGTGTTTGTTTACTTGCAAGAACTCCTCTGAAGTTAAATTGAGATGAATGAGCAACTAAAGTTCAGAAACATCAGATGTAATTTAGAACACTTCCAAGTAGTTCTGTACATGGTTGAGTTACTCTCACCATATTAAGTTTAATACTGTTGTGCAGAATAAAGAGAAACTAATTTTCCTTTTAAGGAAGACACTGGATTTCTGGTGTCTTTGTCAAAGAGAGGTTTTGTTAATTCATTCTTTTCAAGCTGACTGTCCTAATAACACAGTTGGTTTTGGCTTCCATTCTCTTAAGACAGAATTTTGAAAAATGTTAACTTCATTTGAAAAAAGAACCTGACACACTTATGAAATCAACTACCGTGTTGCTACAAAAAAAATTAGAATCCTAGAACCAAACACTGAACTTAGTCTTGATTCTGAAGTGCCAGTCAACTCAACCAGACAGACCCAATCCAGACACTGTTAGGGCTCTGGCAAAGCTCTCATTTTCTCCCCATTCTGTTACTCATCCTGCTGCTCTGTGCACCTGATCAACAGCAAGCTTCAACACATAAACCAGGTTTCAATTTAAGACTCACAGGAGGCCAGAAGTGCCTCCAGATTTAAAACAAACCACCCACAAGCCAATAGTCAGCCTGGTACTTGGTAGGGCACACAGAAGCATCTGAAATATAATCTCTGAAAGAGTTTGATTTAACCTTCTCTTGCTTTAAGTGTAACAATTAACATTCACTCAGACAGATAACATGCATTTGACTATTTTTTAAAGAAATCACATCAATATATGTAAGTCTAACAGTATTTTGTATCACACTTTCAGAGGCTTTTCATGTAAGCTCTAATTTATGAAGATAGTTTCATAGAACTACACCAGGGGTATTTGAATCTGGAGCGCTACTGCAAAAAACCACTCCCTGATCACATAAAGATTTATGATGTTTGCACAACAATTGGTTCAAAGTCAGATAACTTAAATGCCAAAAAATAAATCCAAAAAACACACACCTCTCATCCATTAAATCAACACATGGACATCACATGAAGTTCTGAAGACAGTACTGTTAATTTTTTCTTGTAGTATCTATAAGAGCTCAGCTTCCAAAGTTTGAGGTTACGATTTGACGATTCCATACCTCAGAATGTTTGAGCATCTCTCCTGAGGAAACTCATGGCAAACATAATGCTCTCCACAAGTCCACCTATTTATTGGGCATCTCCAATGGCTTTTGAGGACACCTAATGACAGCTCAAAGGTGAAACAACACACCAGTGACTACAGTAGGAGCATGAGAGTCCAACTCAGCTCTTGATTAAACACCTTTTTCATCTGTTCATCTTAGAAGAGTGAAATTAAAGAAGCTAGCCCATCCCCCTCTAATGGGCCTTCAAAACTAGGCCTCTGCTTCAACAATAATCTGCATTTTATGAACCAATTACATGTTTACAAATAGTGAGTCTCCAATGAGGACTAAGAGTTTTGTTTTGCTGAAGCAGGTACCTATTTCCATAAAAATCAGATTTATTTTCACTATAATTAAAAAAAAATCAAAAATTGCCAAACCCAGAATGGCAAATACTCAGTACCATATTACAAACCTTCTGCTACCAGAACTTGATTCTTATATTTCTGTTAAAATTCAGTTACCCCACACACTGCTGTAAAGATGCAGTTCTATTTCTGCCATTTTCACAATGTATTCCTTTATTCTAAGGTTTTCCTCCATTTGTCCATAGAAATCTATTCTATAGAACATATCGGCAGTCTTTTAAAATGTGATTTATGGTACTACTTAAGCACTTATCACTTGCTATTTGGTCTTCCAGCTACATTATTATTCTGGGCTACAAAACACTAAATACCTCAGCAAAGCAAATATTTTGTAATTTATGTTTTTAAATTATTTTTCAGACAGAGGGCGGTATTTTTTCTGGCCTGTTTATTAACTGAAAAACTAAACAAAGCTCCTAATGATTTAGATGTCAAAATTCCTTGTTATTCATCAGCATGACAAAGCCTAAGGCCTTGATATTGAAAAATATACAGCCACCTCCTTAAACATGAAAGTAGCCTCAATTTTCTCAGAAGACTTCCTAGAACTGTAAACTAATTATGCTCTTTTTTCCCCCTCATTCATAAGGAAAACTGATTGCCATTACTATATGAATTAGCACAGCTAGAAAAATCAGACATGTTTTTGGAAAGAACCCTTCCCTAGACTCTAGCAACAGCTCTGTACTCCAAAGAGCAATTTTGCTTTTCCTACCTATAATATAATCACTAATATACTCTCTCTTGTCAAGGTTTCGCTCTGTTTTATGCATAGGTCATTACAGTTGAAACAAGACAAACATTCCTTTTCTACAGCATAATCAAGCAGATGAATTCCATGGATTCCAGTGATGCCAACCAGGCAGAGTGACAAGCAGACTGCACCACCCCAGCACAACTATTCTAAAATGCAAGCAGGAGACAGCTATTTGAAAATTATTATTACACATACAAAGCTCTGAAGTCAATATTACAAGGCTTTCAAAGTGCATAATGCAGGTTTTTCAAATCCTCCCAAGACTACTGACATCTAGAAAAATGAAGACACCAATCCACCATACCAAGATTCACTGTGAACACAGAAAATACTTCCTATTTCATCACACATTACACAGAACCCTCTGTAAGCACAGCCCAGGATCTGCTCTGTCGAGCACTGCATCTGAAGACACAAATGAGTAAAAAGAAAGTGGAAGGTGCCCAACGAGGAGCTGCACACTGGAATTGGAGTTTGCATGAAATTATGGGAGTTAATTCCCATAAATGAGTACTGTACCCTGCCATCTCTTCAGACAAACATCAATGGCACAAAAGACAATTTTGAACTGCACTGGCAAGACAATCAGTTTGGCTTACAGGCAAAAAAAAAAAAAAAAAACCAAATTAAAAACCTCCCAAATCTCAACTACTTTTTTTTATGTCACATGCATGAAGTTCTATAAGCAAACACATTTCAACAATTGCTTGAGGTTGCTGAGTTACAACACATGAAACCAGCACATTTTTAAACTTAAAGCAAGGAAATTAATAAGTTAGGGATATCAATCATTAACTGTCAATGTCACACTAGTCAGTGTAAATGTACATGTAAAAAACCTTCAAGAACACATAAATCAGAGTTTTAAAGGTTCTCTTTGTCTAAGAAAATACTGCTTTTCACATAAATAGCAAATCACCATATGCAGATCACCCAGCAACAAGCAGTCATAAGGGTCATGAGCCAGCGTTGACTTAGTTTAGTAACTTTAAATTGACAGAGTGTGCAGAAGGGGGAAGAACTTGGTGAAATCTGCTGTCAGTTCAGCACATCATCTGCTTTGTACCAGCAATCATCAGCCCCCCAGGAACTCAGTAGTCCTTAACCCCTTCTTCTGGGCATAGAATGAGATGACCCCAACAACCTTAACTATGTTTTATTGCAATACGTTTTTATCAAATTTAAGTTGAGTTTTCAGATACTGACCAAAATGTTTGGGGAAAAACAAAGAGGATAACTAAAAATAAATATATAAGTAATGAAGAAAAATGAAAGTACATGGATAAAACTTTGAGAACGTATTTTTAGCAGCTTGTAATAGAATCTAGTTCCTAAGATGCTTATTTTTTCCTTCCCTGTGATAAATGTTCAAAAGTTCTCTATTTTGAAACCAAATAAATCTCCAGTACAGCACTAAAACAGAGAACGAACACAGAAATTGGAAGGGCAAAAGCCTAAATATACAGAACACTTTCTTTTACATTTTATTTTAAAGTAGTTCCATCTTGATAATGTCATCAAGATGAACATTTCAAAAACCCCAAATACTCTCTTTAGAGCTTTTAATTGAAGCAGAAGAATAGTATAACAGTGTTATTTTTTCACACAGAAGATGAGGAAACTGGAATTGCTGAGAAACCATCAACTGCCAAAGAGTTTGTTTCTGACAATCCAGTATTTGCTGTTCTCAGAGTTGGAGGAAAAGTCTGTGAAGGAAACATCTTCTCATGAACCCCCTCTGTCTTCTATCTGATACTTTATTGAGCCTTGTTCCTCTGACTTCAGCAAAAGCAGCTGAACAATGGGAAGCCTGTGCAGAGCCATTGCCTCACATGTTGTAGGTATCTTAATTGAGTTAATAACATTTATGTCACATCCTGCACAATCAGCATGAGAACACCAAAATTCACATGTTGCTTTCAGTGGTGCTCCAGTTCTTTGTCTCTTTACCCAGCTGTGACTTCCATTCCAGCTTCTTGCCTCATGACTGGTACTCCCTGTTAGACCACATTAACTCCTGACTCCAGCTCTATCACTGGCTTTCCTGGAAATCATCCCATTGTGTTCTTAGGACTAACAAAGGGTAAAGAACATGTATGTGATGTGGAAACCCTACAGAATACATACACAAAGTAAAAAAACTTATGTGCTTTTTCAGTGTTATATGTACATGAAATAGCAGGAAGGCTGAAGGGACTCTAGCTTGGCAATAACTGCAGAATGATTGCATGACAGCTAGAAAACTTGAAAGCACTTGACATTTTGTTAAAAACTTACAATCATAGCTTTGGAAACAAAAAACTTCTTTTACAAGGCTTACAACTTCCCATGTCCTGTGGGATATTATACATAGAAGCTGCAAGTCTATGCTATCACATCATCCATGGCATTCTCTGTGAAAAATATTTTCTACTTTTGCTGGTTTTAAATCAAATGTCAAAGATATTCTAATATCTGTCTCAAAGTACCTTTTTTGTGATGTTACTCCTTGGTAACAAATTACTCAGCTGGGAGGATTAGAAAAACCCTTCATTTTCATTTCCTGGTCTTCCTATCCTTGAGAAATATTGTCAGGCTAAGAAATAGCTATGGGGAGCCCCCTGTTAAAATGCTAGCAGTGATAATGCACATTAATTTTCACCACTGTCTCATGAGTATCTTCATGCTGGGAAGGGAATGATTGTTTACATACCGATGAGAGCAAGCAGAAAGATGCTGCCCTGTAGTTTCACATAGGCAGTACAAGAATGGGACTGCAGGGTTCTCAAACTCTCACCTGAAGTTTCTGTTCAAAAAGGGACACATTTATAACTCCCTACTGCTTTACAAAGAAGAAGATAATCTGTTCTCCATGCCCGTAGTGAACAAGACTAGCAATGGGTTTAAATTACAATGAGAAAGATGCAGCTTAAACACAAAACTAAACCTCTTCTATTAACAGAGGCTGGAAGACACTTGAGAGTTGCTTTCATTTCAAAACTTGAACAGAAGCATAGACAAACACCTGTTCTAAATCTTGAGCTGGCTGAGCTTTGCACTGTCCAGCACATTAAGCATGGCAAGGTTCCACGTAGCTCTCTGAGCCGATGAGCTGGCCAGGGATTCACACAATGCTATTCAATGTACATTAACAGCTACTGAGCAGTAGGTACAACATCAAAACCCATGTTTTGTTTTACTCTGATCCCTAAGAAGTGAGAAATACATTAAAATAATGCTGTGGGATTGATTAAAACCTGGTAGGACAGCAATCTATCTTCCTTTAATTTCCAAAGCTGTGCCTACAAATTCAGTATCTGGAACTATGCCTATAAACTCCATAAATGGAGGCATATTTTGGAGTCAGTTGACAAAACCCGAGTTTTACTTATGATTATACCAAAATTGTTATGATCTTCCCATGTATTCACAAATGAACACATTGGGCAAGAGAAAACATCAACTCACAAACTTTATTTTAAGGAAGAACAGAAACATATTCAGATTTCCTTTTTTACATATGCTTCTGAACTCCCATTTCCTACTTTATGCTCTGTTGCTGAGCACAGTAATTATTTGGAAAAACACACAGAGCACAAAAGGAATTTGGAAAAAGCATAAAGTAAATTGTTGGGTGGAATCTTGAATTCTTGATAAAGTAATAATGGAGTTCCTTTTGTATTAGAAAAATAAAAAATGAATTCATTTAAAAGCCATGTTTCCCATCAATTCACAGCACATCTGAACAGCCAGTTCACCAACATCTTTTTTTAAGTTTTAACATTAAAACCAGACACCAACATTCCTACTTTGGTTTCAGTAATGCAATCTAGACGGGAATATAAGCTAGATATTTTCAGTACCTTTGCTTACTCATTGAAAAACATCCTTCACTTCCTTCAGGATTGGTTTCATTTGAAAAGATGCAGCATTTTGTGTTTGGTCCTCAGCAAGCAGTAAGGGGATTGAGTTTACTAACAAAACTCACCATCTTTCTTATCCTTCACATTTCTACTTACCACAAAAGTAACAGCCAAAAGGTAGAACAAAAAGTATTTTGGTTTTAAACATGTGGGTCACTTGTTCTAACCTCCACTGATGTTCTTATGCTGCCTTGGGACCATATCTGAAATTCCTATTGACCTTTAGATTTACTTAACACATCCCTCATAAAAAATGTTGAGCTCCGCTTCAGCTCATTATTTAATTACTCAGACATACATCCACATGAACAACTAGCTGAACATGACTTAAGAGCCTAGCCTAGAACTTAAACTTCTGAATTTAGCTTCCCATTCCATTCTAGCAGCAAGAACAGAGGAAGAGCAGTGAAGTCAGAAATGTGCATCAGCTGCTTGAGGCAACCCGTGGTAAATGTGAAAGCAGCAGAGCTGCAGCTCTGCAGGACAGTTAAAAGTGAGCATGGCCAGCTGGGAAAGGGGTTACCTTGTTAACCATAAAAACTGCATGCACTATCTCCAAACAGAAGCTGGGCATACTTCAAAGTACAGCCACTTGTCTTCATCCCTTTTATTTTGGAATTTAGGAAGCTGGAAGGATTAGTCAAGCAAGTCTGCAAAAGCACCTTTGTTGTTAGAACCAATCCTTCATGACTTGCAGACACCTGTCAGCATTCTAGTCCCTTCTATTGAAATTATATCTTGCCATCAATTTAAAATAGACTAAATTCCATTCAATCAAACAAATTATTACAGTTTATCACTGCATTGCATCCTTTTGGAAAAATTGATGTCATTCTCAGTAAATAAAGCACAAGTGTTGTAAGATCATTTCCATCTTAGTTGTTACACAATATTTGAAATGGCCTTTTTCCTAAAAATGGGTTTTTTCCCCAGCTATGCTCTAGATGCATCTCTCATTCTGCATTTAAACAGGGCTTCAGGTGAATTAAAAAGGACAGATATGGCAGCCCTAAAGTAATATATGAAAGTCTTATTGTATTAGTCATTTTTCCTGTCATTTTGTATTAGTGTCATATTAGTCTAATGCAATACTAACATGATACTGAAATGTTAGCATATCACAGATTACTCAGTGTGTCAAGCTTGAGTCTGATCATATTACTTTACTGTGTGTATTCCAGTGATGAAACTCTTCCTTTCCATGCCCTAGAACTCAGCAGGACTAACAGGAAACATGAAGCAGGGGCTGTACAAGAGCCTAGGACTTGCATAACAGACATTAACACCTCTTGTGCCAAAGGAAAGAGCCAATCTGTAACAGATCAGATAATATTGATTAAGTCTAGGATTCTGTTAACACATGTAGCATATTCCTTTTCACTTTAAGAAGATTTTTATTCTCTTCACACAAACTGAAGAGCTCCCACCAAATCAGCAGCACTTCCAAGGGTTCCTATGATAGGAGATATCCCCTTTGAATCTTCTTTGCAGAACCAAGAATGGTTAAAATTAGGTAATCAAAAATCTGCATGTTTTCTTTGAGTGCATTTTATTCCAGTGGATTATCATCAAACACAAAGTCAATCACATAACTGAGAACTTGGAACTGTGGCTGCATTAGGTCTAGAAAAAACAGCAGAAAGGCAGAGCAACTTCTGACCTAGGCAGTAATCACACTGGGAAATTGCATGTTAGAAAAACAGAATAAAAATCCTATCCAATCCATCTCTATTACATTCTCTTTGGTGATAATTTGTTTGTTGAACCACTAATTGAATGTTTCTAATCTGGGTGAATACCACAGCCATTACAGAGTGCCCTATTTCCCCTTCAGATGAAGAGGTGCAATCTGTTTCTGTTTCAGGGGTCCCTGTGATTCTCTAATTTAAGTAACTACAGAATTTTAAAGAAATATTTAATTAAGTAAAATATTTAAATAAAGGGTTTAATGCAAACAAACACAGAACCCAAGAAAATAGAATGAAGTCCCATTCTAAAGGCCTTTGGAAATTCAGCTACACAGACATCTACAGAGGAACAAGAAACTTTCATAATTTGAAGTGGTCCTATGAGAAAACAAACATTGCTAAAAATTAGGAAACAGTTTGTCCAAAATAAAGTCCACTCATTTAAGAATCAACTGCTTTGATTTATTCCAAAACTGTAGTTAACTAAGGAAGCTTTCAGAGAAAATAATTCTTTTCATAGTCTTTGCATAGTGATTACCCTGCACTGCTTTTGCAATAATTACTATGGATTACATTTCAGTGAGATTACACAGCTTCCCTGTCTCATTAAGTTTCTTCATAATTTTCTTTTACATGTCATCAGTAACTACCATATGATGACAATTAGTGCTGTAGAACAGTCTACTAGGTGACCAATAATGACTATCATGTGAGGTTTACATATTTAGATATCCACATGCACCCTGACAAGAGGCACAAGAGCAAGGGGTATTTCTAGTTTGTTCTTGAATAAGTGGGAAATGAATGAAAAGCATTAAGTAATAACAATAACAAACAGCAGAGCCATAACAACCCATAAATACAGAATTCTGCTGCAGTATTTAACTACATGTTGCAGTTGAAATTTTTTTTCTATTTTAAAGGTAAAGTGCGCATATTACCCTCACTTTCGTTCAACTATAATAGAATGGTATAAAAATTTCTCTTCACAGTACACTAGAGAGATATAGCATGGGCCAACTTACTGCTTTAATACCATCATTTGTCCTTTTTCACATGCAAACATGCAGTTATTTCTATATAATAATGAGCCCCTCACACATCACTTCCCAGTTACCCCAAATACAGACAGCCTTTTGTACAAAAATATATTGTTCACAAATATCAAGTACAACACAATATAAAATTACTGCTTATTGTTTCAATTTTTTTAAAGATTATTTTAGGCTCCCTGTTTACTGCAAGAACTGATAAAGTTTCATCCTAATTTTAAAGGCTTTAAGTCAAGACTCAAAACATCAGATTTTACATAAACAAGCACCATAGAAAGCTAGACTACTCATTTAATGCATTTCAATGTACTGAAAATACTGTAAGCATGTGATTTGATGAACAGTTTTATTGAATTCGGTTAAATATTTAAAGTGTTTCAGAGTCCTATGTAAATCGAATAAACACACACTTGATCAAACTGCCATCTGCTGGGTATTCCTGGGATTTAAGTTTTTTGGTTACACACACACACTACAGTGTCTGGAAATATTGTAATTAAAAACTATGAGAAATTTTTACATTTTAATAACATTTACATTTTAATACATTTTAATAACTTTTTAATATTTTTTAGTTTGGTTGGCAATAACCAATTGCCCTTGTTCCAGCAGAAATCCTGTCTGCAGTAGCCGTGTTACAGACATCCTGTAACCTTGCCCAGCACAATCCACCCTCCTCACACCAAAACTCTCATACTTTCATTCAATTTGCTGGGCTCAGGGATCTTCACCTGTACAACCCCTGAATAGAAGGGAGGGCACAGCTAAATCCACATTGCCTGAAGCAACCATTTCCTGTGACCACAGAACTTAGGATAAATCCTGACTGTTCAGAAAAAAAAAAGTGACAAGAACAAGAAAAAAATAGAACTTAATGATAAAGGAATAGGAGCAAACTACTCTGATGAAAACCAGATGTATAAAACAGACTGCCAAATTTCCAGCAACTGACTTGTCAGGACTTTAAGGAAATATTTCTCCTTGAAACCATCCAAGGTTATATCCATCAAGAAGCCAGGTCACTTTGTGCCACAATTAATGTGCTAAACAAGTTTATCAATCAAGTGCAAACAGAGTGTTCCCAGAAAATTCATGATAAGAAATAATGGCTCTATGCAGAACTCTAAAGTGAGATTTCAAATTACTGAGGTCCTGAAGACGAAAGCAAAACTAAAATCTGAAAGCTTCCAAAAACCACTAACAAAATAGGTACATTATACAGAAGAAAAATTTATTGCACTCATCTTCCATCTAAAAAGAGGGTAAAGTTATGAAACAGAAGCACAGAACCATCAGTGGGGAATTGGCCTGATATGAGAGGCACAGAGGTGTTCATTGAGATATGACTTTAACTTCTCCAAAGCATCTTGGTTACAGGCCCTGAGGCTTATCTATTTTGCAAACCCACTGTGTCACCAGCTGCTTCTTTCCTTGAGTCCCTGATTACATTTTAAAAATCCTAAGTCACCTTTCTAAACGCTTAACTTCTAGGACATTCAGAAGTACAAGTTCAGGTACCACAGTAAAATGAAAAATCACCTCTAGGACATGGGAAGGTAGCAGTACCTTGCTGTACAAAAGGAAGAGGTGCTTGGGGGCACAGCTTAGAAGCTCTGCTTGGGAGGTAGGACTGCAGCTCACACAGTTCAGCCTTCCCCTTGAAGCAGGACTACTCAGCCAGCTCAGCTGGGGCTTCACCTTGCTGATAAACCCAAGGTTCCAAAAGTCCACATGCACCTAAGTTTGCACAAAAGTACCATATACAGATAGCCATGGTAATTGTTGGGGGTCTTGCAAATGCAGGGGGGATCTTCAAAAGGCGGGACATGTGCCAAGATTAAATCTTGGGATGAGACTATACTGAAAATCATCAACCACAAACTTAATTAAAGCCCAGCCTTAGACAACCCTTGTTTCTACCTACTGTAAGGTTCCTTTGGAGGAACAGAAAGAAAGCAATGAATTGTATGCACATGGGATGGCAGGGTGGGACCTCAAGTTTCAGAGATTGTTCTTAAGGCTCATCCTCCATATGAAAGAGGCAGCAGGAAGGGTAAAGGGAAAGGAACATGACCTCAATTTTGTCTCATTTCCTTCTGGACCACAGGCAGGATTCAGGTATTGGAGGGGATGCTAAAATCGCTCAAGACAGAAGGATGCTGTCCTTCCTTGTGTAGCCTGTAAAATTTTTGCTACTTTACCTGCATTTGGGCAACATAAATCTAAGTAAGCTAGAATTGACTGTTATTAAAAAAAAAACAAAAACAAAAAAAAAAAACCCACAACAAATCCAAACAAGTCACACATGCTTAGCTTTCCTGTATAGGGAAAAACACAGGAAGAATACATTTGCTTGTCACACTTTGCTACTGATGAAACTCTTTTCACAATAAATTGGATTGATAAAAGTATGCTACACTAGAAAAGTCATCTCCATAGTCAAAGTCAAAAATAATGTACATATTACAACAAAATAGAAACCAGTGTGAATCAATATAAAGCAATTTCGCTGAATTCAGAACATAAGATCAGGTGACACTACACTCTAATCCTACTCAGAATCAAGCCATCTGTGCATAACTGCTGGTTTTCAATAAGAATGAAATAGCCCCATGGTTTTCCATAACATTTACAAATGTTTGGGGATCCTGATGGGTGAAAGTTATACAGAGACATTACTGTAATTTTGCATCTATTTCTATAGTATTTGTATTTTAAATTCACATATTCTGCAAAATTCAAATAAAAAAGCAGATACATTCAGAGAGGTGCTCCCTAATTTCATAACCTACTCCCACTAAAAAGGATTAGCTAAGAATGGTTTGCAAGGTGTAGTGCTGGACTGTTGATACTTTACGACATTTTTGTACCCCGTTTGAAACTGCAGGCTCTGGCATTTTCTAAGAATTACAGGATCATCATCTTATGACAGATGCTTGCAAGACCTGCACTTAGTTTAGTCATTAAGTTCTTTGGCAACTGCAGCAGGAGAAAACGCACAAATTGCAATAAAAATGCTCACTCAAGAAAATCAGTGCACAAGTCAGCCATGCATTCATGCACCATATTTCAAAGGCCAGATATGAAGTGGTGTTTTGGCATTGCCTAAGTGAGGCAGATGAAATACCTGCATCAAAATCAGCTATTCCTTAGGGAGGATTGCCTGTGCTGTCAGGAAAGGGATGCTGGAACCAGCCAAAACCACCAGACTGCTATGAAAATAGGACAAGGTCATACCAGCATTACGGTATGAAGAGAATTACAGTTCACTTATTAACCCAAATTGCTCACTTCTCACTTAAATTCACCCAGATACGATGCATGAACATATCCCATTTGCCTGTGAATGCCCAGGAAAAGCACTGGCCTGAGCTGCCATGGGTTCCCTCTGGGTCTCCAGGTAGCAGACAGTGACTGCTGTCAAAGCCATGAGTGAAGACACTTTACACAAGTGAAATTTCTCAAAACTCTGAGGGAATCTGAGTTTTACATCAACCCCAATGCAGAAATAACCACAAGCACAACATTGGTTTATACTAATTTCTTCAATTCCCTTAAAACATTTAGGCTTCTTGGCCAGAGTGCATTATAGTAGAGAGTCTATATTTATATTACTGGTTAATATGTGCTCCAGTCACTTGGTTTTTATCTGAAAACTTGACTGGCTCACAACTGCAATCTTCAGGTTTGGAGAAGAGAAACTTGGTTTATTAGAGAGTTAGGCCTTCTCTTCAATGCCCTCACCAATCAAAGACCTTATGAAATTTTAGAATGAGATTACTACATGAATGCCCTATGTCAGGTAAACCATTATTTAATAATAATCTATGTTAAAACTACTGTTACTCTGTAGAAAGTAATAGGGGTAGTTCACAAAAAGTATTCTATTCGTGCTCATATTAGAAGAAAAAAATTAAGTTGCAAAGTACTACCTTTTTACAAATTACTTTTTACACAAAATTACACATAATTGGCATTCACAGGCTGAATTATATGAACATAGCAACCAACAAAAAATGTAAAACATTAACTTAATTCTAACTTACTAGGAGTACAGAAGTGGAAATGTATTGTAAACTGCAGCATCTTGTTTGATCATGCATGCATGACCTTGAGATGTTATTTTATCCACTTTAATACAAAAATATTTCTCAAGATAACAAATAACATCTAAAATAGTATTTTTATTTTTCCATGTATATTTTTCACATATCACACATACATTTAATATGTATACATTCCATAGAAATACTCTTTTTTACATATACCTGAAAGCACTGAAACAAACAGGACAAAATATTTACATGATCATGCCTGAAACAAGTGAAGCTGGGGGCAAGTGGGCTGTCAAATGCTTTTGGAACCCTTACATGAAGTCTAGTCCACTACCCTGCTCCACCAAAGCAATTTTATGGAGCAGATTTTTCCACCAGTTTCTTAACAAGCAACACACAGGGATTACACCCCAAATTCATGCATATGGAAATCTGACACTGCACAAAAAAATAAGATTACCTCTGACCCCAATCCTGACAACGAAGGGCTGGCACAAATACTTCCACTGCTGAAATAAGTAAATGCTCCTCAAGCTGTGCTAATACTTTACATTTTCACATTACTTTTCATCCTTGTCAAACTATTGCACTTCTAGAGCAATTCTTCTTTGGGCTGTAGCATCATACAATTAAGATTAAGCATTTTACATGAATATTTTTTCCTCCATGCTCTGACATTACTATATTCACATAAAAGTAGCATAACATACTTGATTTACTCTTGGATGCTAGGGAATTTAAAGACTTGAGATATTGAAAAGTTACTTTTGTATTTAATATCACACATACTCAGTGCTTACATGATATGGATAGAATTGAATGGTTGTTTCCCTCCACTTGTGCCAAAGAATACAACAGTCAAACAATTTAGCCCCATTTTACACATCTGTTACTTGTACACTGCACTCACTTATCTAAAACAAAGCAATTAATTCCCTTTTGTAAAGAGCTGTTCTCTTATCTGGGAAGAAAGCATGTGAAGTCTAAGTCAATAGGCAGCAATGCAGATTGATTCATGCAGTGCAGAAAAATACTTAAGTGTGAAAAAATGCCCTAATGCTGGAGCCAGCCCTTCTGACATAAAATTCTGTAAAACCCTTTTTAAGTGTTTAGGTATTCCACAAAATAGTTAAGGCAACACTTGAACAAGTTGTGCTTTCTATGCACTGGAGGCCATACTTATATGCTATGAGCATGTTGGTAGATACCATTCTCTATTAAGCTGGTGAAGGACCAAAAGCATATATGGACAGAGAACAAAGTACTACAGGACAAAGAAAATACATTTACATAACCAAAATTCCCAAAGTTACATTTATGGGATTTTTTTTTTTATTCAACTATAAAATATATTCCATTCTGAGAAGTTAAACTGTCATCTTCAGCCAGTTTTTCATATCTGGCATTTTCTTCCATTGTTAAATTTTTCCAAGTGTGGCCTCACGTATCTCCAGATAATTAGTAATACAACCTGAAAGACAGCACTGAATAGTTCTACCAACTATTGCCATGAAAACATTTATTCTTACATCAATAAAGACTTAAATATTGACTCAAAACAGTAACAGGCAAGAAGAGAAGAGATTACAAGTATATTATACTTTTCTACCTTTATCTTCTCATGCTGAGGCAAAAAATGTAAGAAACTAAAAAACCTCTAAAGCTCTGAAAAGGTACAAGCTACATATGAAAGTTGTAGCAAATTGCATGGATCTTCAAGTTACTGGCAAATGTCTGCCCTACTCTACTCAGAAAAGGTAAGGTTATCTCAAAAGAACCTAGAAAAGGAGATCTGCAGAACAGCAAGAAGAGATGCATTACTTTGCTGTTACTCTTTGGAATAATACTCCGTGAATTAAGAACCAATTTTACACAAGATTCTCCAAGAGACGTGGATGTTACAACAATAACCCAGATCTGATCCTTTGTTTATGAGTGTTTATGTTAAAACACAGAAGCAGAGTTATCAGTTTACCTTCTCTGTAAACAGTGAATGCTTGGTGCTTGGCCTTCACATCACCCACATGGCATTAGCATCCAGTCATTTACACAGTACAGTTCAGAGGATTATATATTACTAAATATATTATATTTCACAATACTACATCAGCATTATATTACAAAGTGCAAATTTAAGATGTATAAAATATCAGTACTTCCAAACACTGGGTTTAATGTAATTGTATTTTTTCTCAGTTTGAAGATGATGAGACAGCTCATTACTGCATGGATCAGTTTACATAACATTAAAGAATCTGAAAGCTGTGACTATTGAACTTGAAAATTACTAAAGATTGAAAACCTGAAAATTTAACAGCTGTTAACAGCTGAAAAATTTTAACAGTTGTTTATTAGATGGTTGTCATGTATCCATTTTAGATGTTTTAATACACACTAACCTGTATTCAGTGTTGCATCAGTTAAATAGTTTCCTTCAAGTCTATCAAAGAGCATCACTGGAAAGACTGACCAGGAGCAACTTCAAACACCACAAAATAGCAGCCTCCTACTCTGTCATTTTTACTGTCAATTTTCTTCAGATCATCATTTTAGTGCACATTTTTCTTCAATTATTACAACAAAAGCTCCTTTCAAGTCATATCAAGTGATTTTATTTTCTTCTTGTAGCAAGCAGCACTAACAGAAAGTAGCAGTGATACTAAACATTGTCTACAATTGTTATGGAAATGTATTTATCTGTATCCTGTTGTCAAAGAAGCCAAAGATCAAGGCATATAAGCTACATGCAGTAATTTATACTGATTTGAAAGAACATTTCAAGGAAACATTCAAATGTATAGCTCCATAAAAAATCAGACTAGTTTCAAAGGAACTAGTTACCCAAGGCATGATTCTGAGAGAGTGGTATTTCAATCAATATTAAATTTATTACTTACATCCTCTAGGTTGTATTAATATCCACAGTACCTCCAATTTAACAACTCAGGCACTCTCAAAACTTCTAGCAATTTTCTATCCTGGCATTAGACCAATTTTAGCAATGCTCCAAACTACAGAAAGGACATTTGCTGACATTCCACATTTGTTTCTTTTTCATAAAGCAAGGCTGTTCACTCAAGTCTCTTGTTTTGCAGTTGACCAATTTTCTAAAATGGCAAATTCATGTGCAAGTTTGATTTCCCACAATATGGACCTGCTACTCTTTTCTAAGTTTGGTTCAGTTTATCCCATTTTTACTCTTCAAAAAAGGAACACTACCACTTTTTATGTATTAAAAAAGTCTGAACACTTCCTTACAACAAAATAGTCTTTTTCAAGGTGTGAAACATGGTTTTAGCAGTCCACATGCATAACCACTGTTCCTGGAGAAACACTGAGTGCCACGTAGCATTTTATTTTAGAATCTTTACGCAGAGTAAAACACAATACAAATTTAGTTTTATGAAACAATAATGCATCCATTTTGTTTCACCTGCTATTCAGGAAAAAAACTCCAAGCATTTAGTTTCCTAAACCAGCTTTAATATTTAAAAAATCTCACCAACAGTTACTTTTATTTCCTGTGTTAAATCAACTCCTTAGGGCTACAAATGAAGTAGAAATTATTTTGTCTCTTCTATTATGACTATTATGTCATCCTCCAAATGAGAAATTAGGATATTACAGAGACCTGTATAGAAGGGCATCAGCCCTTCAGTTAAGTCTACTTGTCACTGTGACTACATCTGATAATTGGAGAGATATAATTAGTTTATCATAGGATTACATCAAAGTAATTCTAGAGCTGTTAATAGCAGTTGTAATTAATCAAATTGACAATGCCACAACTTCCACACTCCACACAGGTGACCTGAAATTTTTTTGAATTGTACTGTAATATGAACTACAAATGGAGTGGTAATGAAATCACATCAGAGTCTGTTCAATCTTTGCATTCCATGAAATGGTGCTATGGTCACAGTGCTGTTATGAGGCAATACTCCCACGGCAGAAGGATTTCATCTTTTTCCTACACCACAATAACACAAGTTAACAATATATGCACAGTTCTGAGCTAACAGGATACTGGGAGAACACATACATTGCCATGTTTTAAAAGTTTGCAGTATTTTAAAACAATTCTAGCTTGGATTTTTTTCCACAGATATTCAGCATACTAGCACTCAATTATACCTGTGCTAGGAAATTCCCTTCCCACAAAAAGCTGCCTAAACAATGACAGAAACACACAGACCACAAATCTCAAAATATTTCAAGATATTCAATATTGGTTTTGTGTAAATCTGCTCAACAATGTTCTGACAAAGAAGTGTAAAAGCAGCTCTACAAATAAAGAAAGTTTAAAGACACCCCTCCCAGCTCAATTTAGTAAAGGAGTAGAAAAATGATACTCATGAAAAACTATAGAATGGAAGCAGAATTATAATCAAGGTATGAATAACAGGATTATACCTGATATTACACATACAGAAAAAAAATTTCTATGCTTAACAGTTGCATGTCATATAAAAATCTGTCCTCAATTATTCAAATGAAAGCACTCTAAGGCCTTCTAGCCATACATTTTGCCTCGTTCTATTTTTGGTTTTGGCTAGGCCACTATTGTTAAGTCAGTACAGCAATCTCCTCATTGAACAGACTTTCCCTTAAAAATGTTAATAAAGGTCATTTAAGTTTACTCAAAACCATGATATGTTTCTTATAACAACAGTAAAAAGTAAAATGCCAATCAAACAAAAGTAATCCCTCACTTCAACAATAAATATTTCAAGTGCACAAAGACAGAAAAAATTAATTTTGGAGTGATCCATTCCTGAATTTAAATGGATATAATTATGTAATCATTAAGTTACTTAATGGATTTCATTAGGCTTATTTCTGGGTTTGATGTCATTTTTCTTTCCAATTAACTCAACTGTTACAATTAATTTTATATTACTATAAAACAAAAATCAGAGTCAATATTCACACTACTTAAGTTCATAAAACCACACAGCACCCCAATCTATCTTTTTTCCTCAGTGTAAATACAAATTCACTATAACCTTACAACAATAACAACAATTCCTACAAACTAGCATTGTTTTCATATTGTTTAAATGAAGCCTCATATTATGCCATTCAGCTACAGTAATCTTATGGTTTAAGTGTACTTCATTCACATCATTTAAATGTGTTGTTTTCAGACATTAGGGTAATAGATGATATCTTAGGTTGTTGATACATCTGTACCATTAATACCAATGAAAAAATAGCATGAATCTGTCATACAATTCTCAGAAACACCACAGGAAAAGTAAGATTTTTCTCTTTCAAACTATAAATTTGGTACAAACCTAAGTTTGTACAAACCACATACAAAACCCAGGCTGAAAACTGTCAATAGAGATTTGTTTCTACAAGAGCCTGATGCTGCACAATTCTGAGCACATCCAACTTGCACTCAAATCAAGGAACATTAGGGTTGGAGCATTAGAAATGGGATGAAAAAAATTAGGCACACTTAACAGTGGATGTCTTAACCACAGAGAAGGAAAATAAAAGTGGATTCAAGTTACTTTACCCCACATCTCACATCCTCTCCCCTCAAGTAAAATTTTTAAAACCATGAAGATGTTGATATTCAGTGCCTTGTGATGAGACATGTGTCTGAAATATACAGAGCAATTGGCTAAGTTTAGTTTCTGTTCTCATGGGAATTTCACACAACCTGTCCTGATGTGAAAGAACTCTTACAGATAAACAATGCACAGGTACAACATTACTTTAACAAAACATTACATCTGCCACAGATAGGGAAAAATAAATTCCTGCTATTTCTGAACCATGTAGTTTTCAATCTTCAGGAATTATTTTCCTACTAGGATTTATGAACCATCAGGATGATACAGGTAGTATTATAGAACATGGAATGTGAGAGAAATACAGGAGAAATTATAATGAAATATGTCAATATCCACCATACAGTTGCATGTGAATGCTAATCCCCAATCAAAATTCAAAAATGATCAGTTTAAAAGTTCTTAAAATCACAGAATATCCCAAATTGGAAGGAATCCACACTGAATTCTGACTCCTGGGTCTGCACAGCACAGCCTGAGAATCCCACACTGCGCCTGAGTATTGCCCAAACACTTCCTGAGCCCCTGCAGGTTTGGTGTATGAAGCCGTTTTCAAAAAACTGGGTTGCACAATTTTAAAGACCAACTGGTTATTTCCAGCCCCCCTGCCCTGGGCAGGGACACTTTCCACTACACAGGGTTCCTCCAAGTCCTGTCCAGCATGACCTCGAACACTTCCAGGGATGGGGCATCCACAGATTCTCTGAGCAACCCGTGGGAGTGCCTCACCACACCCACAACACAGATTTTTTCCTGATATCTAACCTAAGCCAACTCTCCCTCATTTTAGGATCATCCCCCCTGTGCCCTGTCACTACCTGCCCTTGTGGAAAGTCCCTCTCCAGCTCTCTTAGAGAAGGTCTGTATAAGGTCTTCCCAGAGATGTCTCTTCTCCAGGCTGAGCAGCCCCAACTCTCTCAGCCTATCTGCACAGGAGAGGTGCTCCAGCCCTCTGAACACCTAACAGAAAAAAGCAAAACCGATCCAACAAAGCAGCCTGCCATATCCCAGTGCCAGATGTAACTACAGGCAGCTGATCAGTTCCCTTGTTGTAGACACATAAATTGCCATATAATGGGAGGATGGGTGAGAATTACCACCTACTTTGTTGGTTTATTCACTGACACTTGCCAAGATTTACCAACTGTTCTTTTCAAGCAAGAAGTAAATATTGTATTTGGTTTGTATTTCAGCACAAATACTCACGTGCAAATGTATGCACACATACCAGAGGAACTCTGGGTTACTTACATTTGTTCATGTTCTGTAGTAAGACAAACAGCAATATTGTACCAAAACAATCAGTTAGACTAAGGAATAAACTATATATCCGTCACATTTTTCATATGAAATGAGAAAATAACAAAGTTTTGCTATAGTACATTGCTTTCATTTCTTGAGCTAGAGCACTGTTTAATTCCTGCACAGATGCTGTATTAAAAGCAACAAATAAGAGCATTTTAAGAGGGAAAACTTCCAAAGAATTGTCATGAACTAAGGCAGTATCACCTTCATGCCTTTTAAGCCAAACTGGCTTCTGATCTATTGACATGAAAAAAATTCTGGGGCCTGATCAGACACAGAGCTGGTAGGAGAGTAAACTGCAAGGTTTGAGCTGTTGAAAAACAGACTGAGCAAATAAGAAAAATGCTAAATTTATCTCAACATCTGCTTCCTTAGTAATCTAGTCTTACAGAAAGGCATATATCATCTGCAACATCAAAATTACTGAAAAAGAGAGAAAACAAGGGAATTGAGAATCCTAGATGACGTGAACAAATCTTTATTTTTGCATCCTTTTACAGCTGATAGTCTGTTAACTAGGAAAGCATGGAAAAAATTGGGACCAACTTAAAAAATGAAGCCTTTAAAATCAATAATTTTTACAGCACATCTGAAGCAGCAACACAATACACAATGCTCAAGTATAGGGGAAAACTGAATTTATATCATTTCCCTTTATGAAACTCATCCACAGGTCCCAGAAATCTGTTGATTTGTATTTAATTGTGCTGGTACACCCTACGACTTACCTAACTCTGGCTTTATCATCACTATGCAATGCCTACTATCAACCCTGTATCAGCAATTTATGTTAAATGAGATTAATTGAACAAAGAGGAAATGCTGGTTCCTGTATTATTTTCATTCTCCTCCTTCTCCCTACTTTAGAGGATCACCAGAGAGGGGATCTTTACATATACACACAATTTATAAATGCATACAATACTTATTCTATATATTATACATAAACCAAACTATACACAGGAGGTTTTTTTTTTATAACTGAACCTTGAGTTTTTTAAAAAAAATCTCAAGGTAGTTCCAGGTGCTTCTTCCCAAAATTCAGACTTCAGTTAATTTCTGTGACCAGTTTTATACTTAGAAAAACATGACCAGGAATAGACACAAACATTTTACATGCTGATTCAACTGTCCAAGTGTCAACTGCAAGAATTTTGCCAGTATCAGTTAAAAATCCATGGACATATCAGCTAATTTGTCAAAGCCAGGAAAATTCTCATTGAGTTGCAGCAGATCAGTGCCCAGCTGCAATATTCACTACAGCCTGATTCTGCAGCACAAACACTGCTGGTACAGCATTTAATACAAAGCTCCAAAGGAGAATATGCACATTGAATTGCTAGTTAGAAACTGGAGAAAAATATTCAGTACCACTGAAGTCTCTTCTCTGATTAATTTTCATAACACTGCACATTTTTTGGGGTTTTTTTCCCTTTAACACCTCACATGGATTTTAACAAATCTAACATTGCACAACACAGCTTATGGGCTCTGGTATGATGTGTCACAACACAAACTGTCAACCACTACATCTAAAAAGGTACTTTTATAGAAGTACTCAAGAGAAGAGCAAGAACAGAAAGGGACAGCATGGAAGAGGACAGAAAGGGATTTCAGAACACCTGAAGGGCTCCTAAAGTTTCACATTGGCAGCTTTCACCCATATATGATTACAGCTCAGAGATCATTAGATCAAAGGATTTTCTGGCCATACTAATGAACAATGGTAGCAGGCAGCTGCCTTAGCTTATTCCATGAGAGGCTGAACAGGAGGCACAGGCAAACACAGAACTGGGTGGATGTGGCACTGAGTTACTCAATGATCCACTGGCCTGGTGGTTTGGGTGCCTGGATTACATTTTCAGGGTGCACACAGAGGAAAACTTGCTCAGCATCTGAAAATGGGTAGCACTGGAAATAAGCCTGCGTCCCAACCCCCAAAAATAAATCTATATATAAACTATAGAAGGAAAAGTGATTTCTGCAGTATAATGTTTATCTTCAAAGTCTCTGTTTTGGGTTCCCCATCCCCAAGTGAAAGATACTAAAAATTCTCAAAAAGGGAAAACTTGGCTTTTGCATTCATTTGTGTAATTTACTTTTTTGGGACACTTAACTGACTGGGGCCAAGGGCAGATGTGCTGTTATGTCCCCAAGTCCCTGCTGTCAAGAGAACCTATTCACTATTTATTTAATTCTCCAGGTAATAGTTGGGAAATTACTGGAACATCACTATGAATTACAAATAGATGCTCAGTAATATAATGACAAGGATATTTCCTTTGCACTGAAGTGAAAATATAAACAACCTCCAGAACTCTGGAATCAAATAAACACAAACAAGCTCTCACACTGCTGCCTCATTAAAGAGAGCTTTTAATTAGTACACAAATAATAATGATTTTGTCTTAGTCTCTTGTTTTTGTGTCAGATTCCACAAAATGACACTGATAAACTCTTAAGGTAGAGGAACTTGGAACTGATATTTTGAAGAAAAGATAACAGAGAAGAAAAGAGAAAGAAATCTAAACATTTAAATCTAAATATGATAATATATTAATATTTAATACTGTTATTTCAAAAATCACTTTAAATACTGATGTAAAAGAACAGCAGTATTGTTTAGAACACCCTATTCAGCTCATTTTCACAATTGTAGAGTAACTTGGAATATTTAACTGTAATTTTCAAGTATTAAGCTATTTCAAAACAGGCACAGTCACCTGATCTAGCCACAATTTTAAGACACGAGGCAGGAAATGGAAATTTGAAAAAGGCATAAACATTCTATGCACAAGTCAGTCACCTACAGGATAGTTTGTTTTTCTTCTCCTCAGCAGATTCAGGTATCAGAAATCAGATCAAATGCAGTACAAAGATAATGAAGCCTTAGGCTGGAAAGAAAAAAAGAATATGACAAATCTGTTGCAGAAGATTTAGCTCCCTCTGATGAACATTCAATAGAGCTACAGAGTGTGAGGAATTTCAGATCAATAACTGGATTTGCCATAGCACTTTAAAAAGAAAGAAGCTGGGGAAAGCATCAGCAGTAATAGTCTCCCCAAGCAGATGCCAACAGGGGTCATCTCTAGGAAGGACTGTAATGAGTTTACTCTTACTCCACCTAGCCTATCCATAGGGGTAGGCTAATAATGATTGTTTGGTCCTTTTGCTGCAGTTAGTGTCTTATGCCTCACTAGATTAGATAAATGAGATAATTAAGCATCATGGGAAAAAGCTTGCTAGTGATTAAAGCAGACATTGAACCAGTTTTCTATTTATTCCTCTTCTATACATTTCAGTTCTACCCAATTTACATCTGCAGTTGTATAGTTGTGAATGATCAAATATCAATGGGCAATTTGCCTTCACCTCCAATTCAACATTTCTCACACACAAGAATTGTAACTGCAGTGTATATGGCATGGCAGATATCAGGTATCTGCTCAAATAATGGACAGTAAAACTGATACTTGATTAGAAGGTTATGTATTTCTGAACAATAGGAACACCCTAGAGAAACAAACAGGTAGCAATACACCTAAAAGCTGTAATGGCTCAAGAGCATCACACACCAAAACATATTCCCCTCAAGGCAGTAAGTTGTCATAAGGTCACAAAACTCTTTCCTTGTAAATTCTTTCTGTCAGCTGCAACAGTTGGTAATTCTCTTCTCTACGTGAAATGCAAGACTGTGGTTTAGAGCATATGGCCAGGATGTTTTGTCCTCCAAGAACAATGTATGAAGTTGGGTGACAAGTTCACCACAGTGTCTGTGGAGGTTTTCCAGTTCATCACCCAAAGCACTGAAAGCACTGAACCAGTGTTAAGGAAACTCCCACGTCCAACCTCCCATGACTCTGGCAGTCACACTTGCTGGGACTGAAGCCCTGGCAGCTACACCACCCCCATTCACAAGGTCACACCAGGCCTCCTTACCAGCTTGACCCCAGGATTCCCATAGCAGAGTCACAGACATTCTATGCCTTTTATTAATTTCATCTTGGTGCAACAATCAAATAACAAAGAGCTGGAGCTGGTGTCTCTGAGGAAGGACTCTGAGCAAAGGAACCTCTGAGCTCATATTCCCTCACCTCTGAGCCCATATTCCCTCACCTCTGAGCCCATATTCCCTCACCTCTGAGCCCATATTCCCTCACAGTCTGAGCATTTTGTTTGGAAATCTCTTCTGATTTCCAGAAAAGTCTGTCTACATTCTGAATGCTAGAAAACCTAAATGTAGAGGCTTCCCAGTACCAGTAGTAGCACAACTCACAAAGTAAATTTCAATACGATCAAATGAAAGTTTGCTTCAAAAAAATATCCATTTAAAGCTTTGGAAATACTGAAAAGATTTTTAAATCCCTAACTGAATTACTAATTTTTATTTTTTCCCCCCACATGACCTCATTTATCCCAGCAGAAGACTACTTTTCCTCATCTATTAAGACTTCAATGAAATAATTCATTTACAGTTAACGGCCACAGTATTCACATTTAAACCTGAATATTAATTGACTGATAATGAGATGATAAATCTGCTTTTCTCTGCAGGTGCACCAATCAATTTCAATTAAACTGAAGGAGTATTTTTCCTTAGTGCCTCTACAGTTAAAAAGTTATTTTATTTTCTAATAAAGTGCTTTACATTGATCTCCTGGAAAAGTATGGTTTCATTTTCACCTTTTTTAAATTATAATAGTTTCTGTTTGCATAGAAATTATTTCCCAATACTACTTTTCTCCAAGTGGTCATTAGTTTCCATATGATTAGCTTTGCAGAATTCAAAAATCACTCCAAAAAGCTCCCTAACTTCTGTAAAACTTTCATTCTATTAGCTGGAAATCTTAAACTTCATAAAAGACACAAAAGCATCAGCATCAGAATAATTTTTAAGCAAATATTTCTCTTGGATTTCTCCATTTGTACCAAATGTTTACTGTTGGCCAATGTGGCTCTAAAGCTACTATATTAAAGATCTTTGACAGTCATCAATAACAGAATCTACCTGCAGCAATTCAAAGTGCTCATTATCTATCAAAATTTTCTAACATGTTTGAACAGAGCAATCACATTTCACTACAATAATATGATTTTCTTTCAAGTGCTAATAATTAAGGAGCAATCAAAAGAACACTCTATTCTGAACATGTTTTTAGATACCAGACTCACTGTAGGGACCATAAAAATTGGGCACAGGCTGTTCAAAATCAGGAGACCACAAGAAGAATGAAAATATGTGATAAATGTAAACCACATGCAGCTATAGGCATAAGTATTACTATAAACTCTGAGATGCTAAGGACAGAAGCTTGACCTCAACTTTTGAATTCCAGAGGTCTGACACCTTACTGGGCACAGGTGGGTAACCAAGCTGCCACTCATGCTATGTGCAAGCAACAATGGAACTTGATTAAGAAAATAAAAGTTTGATGTTTCAGTATGTGTAGATATAGGGTCATTGATTATGAAAAATTATCTGAGAGAGAAAAGCAATTTTTTCTTCACTGTATGAGAAGCCAAAGCAGAAGACATCTCCAGCATTCTCAGTGACTAAAGTGACTAATCACATGTGAGTAACTGCTTCTGAAACTGGAAGAAATGTTAAATACCTCTATGATCTGACAAAACTTTTTAGAGCAGTAGAGACTTAACACCAGAGTCTTAGATCTAAACTCTGGATCTTCAAGTGACTGCCATCCCAAACCTCTCACAAAAACAAATACTTCATAACACAAAACTAGCTTTAGTTAAAACATTGAAGTTAAACAAGCCAATAATGCCCAGTACTAACATTTATTCTACCAGAAGAAACCATCTTCCAGATGGGTTTTGATGTGAGCAGACAGCTCACATCAGATCACTGCAGACAGTAGCCATCCTCAAACAAATGAAAGTGAAAAACTTGCAAACCAAGAAATGGCATTCTCCTGATAAATATTGGGTAAGGAGTCTGATAGATAATGAGGGAGAGACAACAAAAGGTCTGGAAAGTTTAAATATTAGCAAGGAACATTTACTATGACAGCCTTTAATAGACCTTTACATATACTTTGCAGGAAAAAACCAAATACTCTTTAACTTGAGATCACTTCCACTAACTGCAGAACTCCATGATAAATACAGGAAATAACTTTCACTTAAAAATCTTTACATAATTTATTATGTTTCAAGTATTCTCAAGCTACATGCATAAACTCATGAATAAACCATAGTTAATTTTCCACTGATCTAAGTATTTCATTTGAAGAATTTAGTTTCTTTATGGTATCATCTAGCTATACTACAGCTCTGTTCATTGAAAAGTAATTCTTTTTCTTACTGGGCTGCAAGAGATTGAAACACGCTTAAATTAAAATAGATTTTAATTCTAGTATTTTCCATGACACACCCGAACTTATCCGTTTCCAATTTATTAAGAATCATCATGTAAAGACAGCAAGCCTAAACTCATTACAATTGAACTGTACATAAAGAATATTTTCCTCTCCCATTTAAGTACACAGCAGTTTGAAACATTTACTATAATAAAAATCTTATATCTCAAGCATTATTCTCAACTCTCCCCAGAGTGCCACCATCATATTTCTGTAAACCAAAAATAGGTTTTTTCATCCACTGAAGAACAAAGGAAATGGAAAGCTCCAAAGTAACTGTAGTTTAGAGGTAGCATGTGCTTCCTCAGAGGTCTCCCAACAGGATTCTCCACTGAGCCACTGACCTTATCTTTCACTACTGCTTAGCTCACACTTTAGAAGTAATTTGTGCCCTTACAGAGTCGTAATTGACACAAGATCAAAAACAATTTAAAGAGCTCAACATACTGAGTCACAGAAAAAGAAATCTGCCTCAGGATAGTCCCCGTGGCCGTGCTACAGATGCCCAAAGGTGACCAACAGGCCCTGCTTCCACGACAGCAACAATGGCCACAGAAACAGCTTGAGAACATCAGCACTGGCTGAAAGACTTAGAAACCTTCAATTCAGAACAATGGCAAGAAATTAAATCAAAGCCCTGAGAGGTAAATCTACCAATCTGAACGGCTATATATTTTCAGGGAGCTAGGCAAGGTTAGTGTTCTGCATTCTTTCCTCCCTGCTGGCCCTCAGCGAGGATTCCCTAAGGTGGGACAGCTGTCAGTCCTGCTATTCCTTTTACAGCACTGCCCTCCAGTGGGCTTCGCCTGCAGAGATTGTCTCGCCCAGTAGCTAAATTCCCTTGCTTCAGACTTCCCTTGCTTCAGTGAGGGGACCCAGTAGGATCATCATGTCCATGAAGGGCCCATATGGGGATGAACCCACAACCCTGGCACCATTAGTGCCACACTCAAATCAACTGAGGCTCATTAGCACTTATAGAATAACATAATAGAGCTCACCAATTATGTTTGGAGGCACTAAGCCTCCCACAGCTAGGAGAGGAGAAAGATATGGATATAAGATTTCACTTTATCTAACCCACCTTTCTTCAGATTTCAGTTAATTATAAAAAGTATTTTTAAGTGAAGATGGCAAGACTTAATTCAAAAAAGCCTACCACAGCAGTCTTGCCACCAACTTCAAAGTTCAACTGCTATTTATACTTAGAAGGCATTGCAAAAGAAACTGCTTCAGAGTCAGGGAATTAAAACATAAAAATAAATGTATATTTTGGGTTTTGTTGTAAAACCGGTGATGTCCAAGATTTAGGGCCTCATTGATTTCCATGAGATGACTTCAGCTTCAGCACAAGTTCCCAGGAGGATATGTTGATGGCAAGGCTTCTCATGCAACTTACATAGGTTTCCTTCATGTACTTGCAGTGAATTCATCAGCTGAGATAGCAGATCTCACACCAGTGTCTGTCAATGCAGATATCCTTAAGATCCAATTCAAAACCTGCCTTTAGCTCCAGTGTTAGTAACAGGAAGATCAATCCTTTCAAGCACAAAATGCCAATAAACAAGTTGCTTACTTCATAGTTACAGTGTGTATTTGGAGCACATCAATATCCAATTTCAGCCTGTTCAGTCACATGCACTGTCCTTTATAGCATCAGCAGTTGTTTTTGTGCCAGAGTCTTAATTTTTTTCTTCTTCCTCAGGCTGGCCTCCAGGCTTCTGGACAGATTCCACAACTCTTACTGGTATTGCAGCCCATTTGTTCTTAAGCAGTAAATGAAAAGATTTATCTTATTTTGGAGATGTCTACAGAAGGCTCCCTGCATTGCAGGAATGAAGAATAAGGAAAGGAACTCCAAGCTAAAGAGCCTTCACTATTGAATTGTTAAGATCAAGTATCTCTAGGTTCTGTAACAACTCACTGACCCTGCCACTCAAACATCAGCTATTAAAGAGCCATGTTTTACTGCAGGTTGCAAAAGAAAAGTTTAGAGTGTAAGAAACTGTTCTTCATTAATATTTTTTTCCAACAGAGAAACTCATCATTTCCTTGCCCAAGAAAGCCTATTTTTACTTTTAAATATTCTAAAACTCCATAATAGGAAACAGCATCTGGAAAAGGGGAAAAAGCATGTTGTCAAATTAGCAGGCCTGTGCAATCTTGTAAACATCTTCAGCATGATAATTTATACTGCTATATAATTACAAGTTATTTTAAATGCACAGTAACACCTTCATAGTTTGTTCCTGCTGTGTTAATGGCTTTAAATCCAAGTCTTTCAAGTTTCAATGCAAGTTTTAATAGAACTCCTTGACCCATTCATGAGGGATAAATAATTTGCTCAATTCACCTATAAAACCTAATTTACTCATTTAAGTCAGAAAATCAGTGTTTCATGATGACTTCTTTAGGAAGAACCTGGGCTCTTGGCATGTCTTTCCTATTGACAAATTAGGTTTCCATTTTGACACAGCTGTGAAATAACAGCAGTGTAGTGATGACTAAGCCCATCACTAAGTATCTGATTTTCTTTGCTTAGCACCATGCAACAACTTGTGATTTTCTCAAGATAACTCAATTTTTTTGTTGTTACCAGCTCCAAGAAAAATCCTCAAGAAAAGGGACACATCTTGCATGAAACATTTGTCTCTCAGAAGTGAGAGAAGTCCACATGCCCAAATCCTCTTTAAATATAAGCTTGAATCTTAGACTTAAGAAATGCAAAACAAAACAAACAAATAATCCAAACACCCCCCCCCAAAAAAAAAAAGAAGCTTTCCAACTCTGAAGTATCATGAAGTTTTCAGTAGAAAACAAGTCTGAATATGTACACTTAAAACCCAGGCCTGTCAAATAGCACACCTCTACCAGATTTTAAACCAACCAGCTAACTTACATCATAAGCCACAAGGAATTTTCTAGTGAGTGATACACAAAGAATTGAAAGGGGCTGGCCCATGCTGTCATCCATCCATACAACCAGCTACAAGCCAGTAGTACCCTCAGGTACAAATGGACCTCTAGTTTTGGTTTGCCATGAATAAAACCCTCTTCTCCATTTCATAAACAGTTAACTGCAGAGGTGTATTTCTCAGAGCTCTGTCCTAGAGAAGTGCTCAACAACACCAGACCTTACAGCCATCCACATCTCCTGGGTGGTTCCACACACAAATCTGACTATGGGAAGATCCTCCCTCCTGCACAGCCCTCAATCAGCAAGGCATTGTAGCTGAGCTGCAACTCTCCATAATATACCCAGGAATCTAGAGAGGACAACCTCTGACAAACCTTGGTCACTGTAGGAGAACCCCATCTATCAAATCAGAAAAGGATGTAGGAGGAAAGTTCCAGAACCACTTCCATCCTCAGGCTAGAGCTAGTTTAACCTCTGACAATCAAAGGGCAAGCAGAATTCAGTTGCTCCAGGAGACAAAAAATCCCCAGCTGAATGCAATGAGGATTAGGCAGAGAACTACAGCTGTGCAGGAACATTTTGCCATTACTCTTTCACTGTTTTTAAACACAGTATGGGACCACATTTTCTCTTTCTAGTACACAAAGTGCATTTCAGCCAAATCCTCTAAACCAGGATGAGTTTCATCTCAGTTGAGTCATCTTGGCTATACTGGTAATACTGGAACATCCAACCTAAGGGACTTTTGGAGTGGCTAAAAATGACATGTAGTCATAAATGAGGTCCACACAATCACAAGTGGAACCTCCAGGATTTTGATCTGCTGAACTGACTTAACCCAGCATGTCCATTTTGAAAAGAATGGACAATGGAGGCATTCAAACTCTAAAGTAACACATGTGTAGTTTTTGTTTTTATAAGAAAACCCCAGGAACACAATTCTACATTTCTGTGTTTCACCATTTGTATGCTTCATCCACTTCAGTACCCTTCCTCCTTATAATTCAGGTTGGCTTTAATAGTCAATATGGTCTTACTTGTAAAGACTACAGTCTGACAAAAACCTCAGTATTTCCCCAAATTGCAATAGCTAGACAAGTACTAATTAATCTGGAGTTTTTACTGGTCTGCATTTTCAGAACACTGTCTCAAATCCTCCACTAGATGGTAGCTGAATACTATGTTGATAGTGCAATATTATATAGTCTGTGATAGCCACAAGAGCCACACCTGGTGACTCTGATTTTTCAGGATTAATCACAATATCTTTGGTTAAATATAAGACATGCTCAGAGACAACACTGCCTTAAATATTTAAAGGTAAGAGATGCCTTTAATTACACCATTCTGCTTTCAGTTCAGTTTTGTGATTGCCCACCATTGCAACCATGTTTGCCAGCCTTCAGGGTCAGGCATTTCCTTCAAATATCTATTTAACACATTGACTTCCCTCATCTGTTGAAAGACAACTTTTTTTTCTGTAAGGCTCTTCATTAGATCCCTGAAAATGCTGAAAAATTTCAAAGCAGATTGCTTCACATTAGGAAATCATTCAGCTGAAGTACTAATGGCCTGTTTGTATTATTGGCCACTGACAATAAATGCAGAAGATCTTTACGTATGAGTATTTTAAAATGGCTTAAACTGTTATTGATTATAGTTATATCTCATTCTCTGAGTTTCTGACCTCTCTCCACTCCAGTCAGGCTACACACTGGTTTAGTACCTGGGCAATAGCCCAGGTACTGATGTGCTATAAACTCCAACAGCAGCAACTAGTTTCAACTGCACAAAGTTACTGTTCCCATAGCAACAATAGTTTTTTTCCATCCTATATTTTCTTTTCAAAACTGGAAGTACATAACAGCCAGAGAAATGAGAAAGTATTCCCAACTTAACCATGCAGTAGGCCACTTCACTAATTTTGAATAGATTAACTAAGACAATTTTTGTAAATGAACTAAAAGACAACTTCTTTCCTTTGTCTACTTATTAGACAGATTATTGCTTGCCAAGTACTTTTACAGAAGCATGCTGAAGCACAAGAAAAAGTCCGCACTGAAACACATTATTCATTATATTGTCCTGTTCTAATTAAGTGGGTTTGTACCCTTTATTTCTCCTGACAGCAAGGGAGATCATCTAATTAATCTCATAACTAGTCCATCATCTCCAATATTTCAAGGCTGCCTAGTAGACCCCATTTACAAAGCAGTCTCAGTTTGACTGTGCTTCTCCCAGTTTGAATAGACAAGCTTTCATCCATCTCCTCTAAAACCAGAAGATCTCTCAAACATTTTGTAGCAAGATCCATGCAAAGTCTAAAGATCAAAGTCAAATGCACTTCTAAACCATGCAGGCCACAAGCATGGCAGATTAGTCCAGCAGAGGAGTTCCAGGGTTTGAGGAAGCCGAGCAGAGTGACTACTAGGCCAGTTAGCCATGAAGAGTCAGCTGCATAAATTACAGATATTCAAGCCAGTAATTGAAGAAACATTCCAAACTCTTAAAAGGAATTTTCTAGCACAATTTGTGAAAAGCATCCACCACTTGAATAAATTATAATTGATATGATAAATCTTCCAACAGCATATAAAGTATATACTGTCATCCCTGTAGCTGTCAGATTTTATTTGAATGGCTAAACAAGACTTTTAATAGTCTCCATTTATATTATGCTTCTCTAAGGAGTTGCCTGTCTACCTCAGCAAAGTAATCTTAAAAGATTTTTTCACTAAATTCACGTCAAGTACATATTTTTTAAATTCCAAATAGCAATAGGAAAACGTACCATTTCCTAATTATTTTTCATTAGTAAATGAAAGGATTAATTTAGCAGTATGCTCTTAAAGGAATGTCTATTTGCTATTTATTAACTCATAAGAATAAAAAAGCAGATACTGATGAGTGTTCTCTCAAGCTATCTTTGTGCCTCCACCCTAACGTGCTGTTCTGCTGCTGTCAAATACGCCTGTGTTTCTGTACACTAAGGAGAAGGAACCACGACAATCTGTTCTCTCTTTAAAAACACAATCTGTGTTTGGCTGGCTGAAAGAAAAAACAAGAAGTGAATATGTTACAGTGCTTGAAAATTCCAATGAACTAAGTTTAGGAACTAAGCTTTTAGAATACTTAAGAGTTGTTGCTCTAAGATTTGTGTGCATGCTTTTTCAATATCAGTATAAGGTCTGCTGCACTGAATTGTTAAATGCCAAATTTCTGCCATTTTCCAGGTGAGGGAGAAAGAAATAGCAAGCCTACAATATGAAATATGATAAAGATCCTGAGATTCTAAGCTTTTTTCTCTTTGCCAAACAAAGATGTTACCTAATTGGTGACATTGTTTGCTGTACATACACACACTTGGTCAGCTCACACTTCATCAATCATTCTCTTGAAGACTATACAAAAACCCTCTGCTTAACACATGTTATAAATCTCACAAGTATCCTGTTCTGACAAGAGAAAATAAAAGTTCTACACATTCCAGCAAGATAGGACAGACAGTAACAACAGCCTGACCCAATACCTCAGCAATCAGAAACTGCAAGGCAAAACAAGGAGAAAGACAGATGAAAAGCCAGTGCAGGTTTATTGCAGTCTAAAGCTTTATTTTATAAGAGTATGTAATCACTTACTTTCAAATCAGAGCTTATCACTTGCTTTCAAAGAAAGACTGACCTGAGGTTTTTGTTGTTTACCTAGACATTCCCATTTAAGAATTACTGCTCTCCCTCTGTTTCAAAACTGCACCATGTCTGCTCAAAATTCAAAATTGTGCCCACGTCCCAGCAATCTGAAGTTCTTATTGTTTAAAACAAAAATTGTCTTCCTTTTTGACATCACTTCCAGAGCTCTGTATAAAAACCAACTTTAAATTTTTTAGCTAAATCTTGTCCTGAAGATCCTAAACTCATTCTGTTATCAGAAGCTTTCCTTACTCTACTGAAACACATTACATCATTTCTTATTAATTTCTTGTAGCAATCTCTTTTTCTCATTTTACATTTAGATGTTTCCTGTAGCTTTTATCAGCTCCATGCACTCCCTTCATAATCCTATAGTATAGGTGCTTTTCAAAAGCATATAATAAATTACATACAAGTACAGACTTTTTTCCATGGTTTTTGTGGACCCTTCAGCAATTTGCAATGTGACTCCAAACCTGCCTTGTCTATTCAGTGACAGAGACTTTTACATAACCATGTTTGTGAGTGTCTATGCCATTTAATGAGAAGTAATATCAGAAGAGAAAAAGACATTATGAAAAATTGTAAAGCCAGCTTGTTATAAGAATTTCTTCAGCAGGTAGACACTAAAAGCCCAACCATTTTTGAGTTTTGAGTCTTTCATATTTCCTCTGAGAAAAAACTTCCTAAAACAAAAATTATGCAACAATTCTTTTTAAATACAATAAATGCATATATTAAGTACGGGAAAAAAAAAAATCACAGTGCTTGACAGTCCATACACTATTAGAGTTAGGTATTCACAACTTTGGCATCCAATCCAATACTTAATTTTGTTTTACTCAAAGCACAGATTTAAATACACACCAAAAAACAGTTTGCAGAATTAGAAACAATTCACCCACATCAACTAATTATTCTTCCAGGAGTCAGACCTTGAGGCAAGAGAATGCTATCAAGTATAAAGACAAACATGTTCCTCCAGCTGTTTGACATACTTATTGGACATAATAAACTTGGTATGCTGGAGGCTATAATTAATCTTTACTAAGTGAACACTCCTCTCATGATGACTTGCCTACTGAGCTGTCTAATGACACTTAAGGCTTTGATAAGTAAATAAATGAGTTCATTATGGTCAGACAGTCTTCCCTCTTTTTTTGTAAGTGCAATCACAACTTTCTTTATCTTACGTGTCTCACTCAGTCATCACCAGCTACAATACTCTGACCCTGAAGCTGACAAAGGGACATGCCATTCAAAGCTCCCAACTCTAATTTCTGTATTATTTCCAGTGCCTTAATTTCTGCTTAAAAAAAGACCCACCAAAATAAAACCCACAAAAAAGCCCCACCAAAACCAAACTGGCAATTTATACTGGTAAGAGCTTCATTTCAAAATTACACTGGAAAATATCAATATTATTTGTTTTTCTCATGGCTCACAATAACATGCACAAAAGTAGAGCTGCAGTGCCCTCTTGTGAGCAGTCAAATCTTATTTTTGCAGAAGTAGATTTAAAGATATTATGAGGTTTGAAAGAATTTGCACTGCAAACTCTCTCTTCTGAGGGTGTGGCACTGTAGATATACACTTTATATATACATACAAACACCTCCCCCATCTAACTACTCTGAAACTGATAAAAGAGGTTCATAGAAAAAAGCAAAAGACAAGTATTAATCTAAATTCTAATGAACTTAATACAAAAGAAATTTCTTTGTTCCTAACTTCCAAATAGGGGAAGCCAAAAATCAGTTTCTTCAGAGCCATGATCAAGAGGCACATTCTTATTAAGTGCTACTGGGAAAAAAAAAAAAGAAAACAAGAAAACTCAAAAAATAATTTCAAAAAACACTAAACCAACACCAAAAAACACTAAAGAAAACCCACAAAAAAAAAAAAAAAAACAAAAAAAAAAAAAAAAAAAAAAAAAAAAAAAAAAAAACCACCACACCAAAACAACAAAACCCTGTGCATACATCCACAATTCAAGTAGCCTTCCAATTTAGGCATTAAATAACTCAACTGACAAGGACTGGAGGGAAAAGTAACTATTAGAGAAATCAGTAAAACAGAAAGTAGTAGGGAAAGCAAAAGCAATAAAGCAGCTAAGCAATTAAAACCAGTATTGCCAAAATGCAATCCTATCCCCTATATGTCTGTGGGAAGACATTAGGTATGAAAAACCTGTACAGGCTTTAAGCACTGTCATCTAATTAGGCAGAACAAATATTTAAGATCTCAATTTTTTGTGAATAACAGTTAAGTCTATTACTAAGGTCTATTTTAGTATCCCAAAGCATTACAAAATATAAGATGAGTTACAAATACCTGAACAGTTACTAAAGTTTAAAGCAGCAACAGAAAACTAAACAAGTAACAGTACCTCACACTGATTCTGTTGCTCAGGAATCACATTAGAATTAATTTTCCAAAAAGTGATGGTGTGTTATCCCCTAGGCAATGTTTTCCTAAGACTCAAATTTCTCATTTCCTTTGCACAGATCTAGTTTACTGTATGCAGTAATCCTCAATCATTGAGCAGACAACCACTAGTTACACACTTAGGCTGCACATGACTGCTTCAGTGATGTTTCCACAGGTAACAATTATAAAGGCCTTTAAGTTTCATTTCACCATATTCTTCCAGTTTGTGACTTGTAATGAACTTTTACAGAAGGGAAGCTGAACAAGAAATGCAAGTCAGAACATTTGCACCTCTTTAAAAGTTCATCTTACAGTATTAACTAATCACTTGTAAACAGATGTTAAATATTTGACTTCAGCCCAGAGAGTCAAGGTCCAAAGGAACTTCATTTGTTTAGGCCCAGATTCAAAGAACTATTTCAACTGAATTTAGGCAGATATGTCCAAATTACCACAAGACATCAACAAACAAAGCCACAGGAAAGAGGTTTTCTAAAATCCCTGGCAGACAGGCACATCTCTGTTGTGCCTTCACTCCCTCTTGGACAGTGTCAGTCCTGCTGATAGGCAGCACAGCCACAGCCTGTTTGTGTGGCTCTTACAGTACTCAGGATTGCCCAAAGCACTTTAGATTCAGCACAAAAGACAGCTGAACCCCACAGAGTTCACCTCAAATCAGTTCTCAGGAGAGGATACTTCAGGGCACATGCACACAAAACTTCTTAGGCTCAGAAGTTTCACAATCAGTATCCTACTGCAAACCCTATGGCAGGCACAGCAGTCCCACAGAGCCACTCTGGAGATGCCCTGCACAGACCAGTGAGAATCCTGGTCTAGAGAAGAGGGTGCAAGTTATAACATATGTGCTGCAGTAATCAAGTGCTCAGCTACACCATTTACAGAACTCAGTAATATTAGCAGTTACTCCATCATACCTCAGAAACTCACAAGACAACCTTTTTCACAAGCTGCATGGTTCTGATCAAGTTTACAGCAACAATTTTCTTTTACACAAGTGCTGAACTACAATCTTTCATCTGCACATATTCAGTTAAAAGCAAAGAGAAGAAAGTTCACTTTGGAAATGATTGCCATTGCTAACACCAAAAAAAGATTTTTTTTTTTTTTCAAATGTGCCAGGTGAGTTTTTGTCTCAGTTAACAGTAGAGAATTATAAAAGAATTGAACTCATGAACTCGTTTTCAGTTTCATGATTACTTGGCTATTACCTCAGTGGAAATTTGAGGTTTACTTATTGAAGCCAGCACTGACAAGAGATTCAATCATGGGTTTATAGTTTCACCACAAATTTTGTAAAGCAACAAATTATAACCCATGTTTTGCACCAAACAAAGACCCAACTAGTTGGCTTGACATATTACATTATTTAGACTTATAAAACAAATTTCTCAATATGTCCAAGATACCACAGGAGATACCAGATTCCTAGAATGGTTCAGATATTAGAAAACAAGCTTCAGTAAAGCATGTCCCTGCCAGTCTTGTCTAAATCTGAGTGGCAGCTCTATCATCCAGCATGCCACCTGGCCCTACTCCCTATTCTTGTCACCTGCAACCCTCTCTTAAGCAGCTAATAAAGCTGTTAAACAGAATGAGTCTCAGTACGGGTTCCTGAGGTATTTTTTCTCTTACCAGCATTTGTACACACTATTAAACACTCTCCCATGCCTGTTCATCCATTTTTCCATTTATCTGATTACTTTACCCATTCAGAGCATGAAATCCTAACTTGGACAGATGAATACTGGACATGTGATGAAAAGCTCTACAAAAGCTGGGATAAGTGACATCCACTGCTGTCCTGTCACCCACAAAGGTAATTTTACCACAGAAGAACAATCCTCATCCTGTGACTAGCTCTTTCATACAGAATAAAGGCATCTTTCATTTTACAGGCAGCTAGAAATTCATCTTTAAAAGAAAATTAATGTTCCAGCAGCTTCAGAACAAACCCGTGCCACTGGGAAGGACCACAGGAGGGCAGCAGGACCTTTCTGCACGGAGGAACAACGAGTGGGTTGGGCGCACCGGGCACAGTCATTGCTCGGCCTCACCATCACACGCAAGTACTGAATTAAAACGTAACGTTTTAGGGATTTATTTCATATGCAGCTCACAATTGATATATGGATACCCACTTTACGGAAGACAGTATTTCCAGCTCAATTTCCACAGGTGCTTAAATGAACTCTATTAACCAAGGGGAGGACCTATATTTTCCCTCAAGTTTAAGGAATTCAATGTTGCCTAGTTTTACAGCTAGCTATGGACTGACTGAAAGCAGTCCCCAAGCTACAACCTCAAAAGGTTTAGTAGAGCTGTAGGGACAAGCCTTCAAAGTCTATTGTTTATGATTTACAATTAATCTCGACTTTCTAAATAGTTTTTCCTTAAGGAGGATTCTCTCCCTTCTACAGTAAGTACTACAATAAGCAACTGACAAATTATTAACTTACCTCTATTTTGTACATTCAGACTCCCTGAAGAGTTTCTAAACCTCTTTTTCGTCACAGCATACATCCCAGTTGAGACAGTCACAACACACAAAGTACCAACAATTTCAGAAAGCTTCAACCCATACAGAGTAACATCACATCACTTCAGAAGGCTGCAAGCATCTGCCCTGCTTGTTCTTTAGCCCAACCTTTTATACCCCTCATGTTAATGCATTGCACCTGTGTGCCCCTCATGGTTCATGCACTGCACCTGTGTGCCCCTCCTGTTAATGCCCTGCACCTGTGTGCCCCTCACTGTTGATACACTGCACCTGTGTGCCCCTCATGGCTCATACACTGCACCTGTGTTCCCCTCACTGTCAATGCCCTGCACCTGTGTGCCCCTCACTGTCAATGCCCTGCCCCTGTGTGCCCTCTGCTCCCTTTGGTGGTTGCTCAGTGCCCCTGGGCACTCCATGGCTCATTGCTGTCAGTGCTGCTCACCTGCTGCTCACAGCTGCAGCTCATTGGGGATGAGGCTGGGCCAGCCCCACTCCCAATTACCACAAAATGTGCATCCTGCACTATTCAATTATTCTGAAGTGTTGTGCCATCTAGTATTCAGGATTGGGTAATACATTGATTTTCTCCACTCTTTACCAAACTTTCATTGGGGTTTTTGTATGGAAAAAATCACACTATGACAAGCCAGTGTCCACAAAGGAGACAGAGGAGTCCTGCATCTTTATTCAAATAGAGAGAGAGTCCACTGGGGTACATGCCTGCATGGTTTTCTCTCTCGAGGTTTCATAGGGCGCACCCTCCTTTTATCCTAAACTCCTGGCCCCATGGTGCTCTCTTCCTTTTCCCATTGGCTGAGGCACTTGGAAGCTGTACAGCCTTCCCAAACCACCTATGCCATATTTCCCCTTCGAGCCTGTCATTTTACCCTGAAGTTTAGAAGTTGAGGCTTGTGCAGACCCAGCCTGTCCGTTTCAGGAGCCAGGCTGGCTGGGCTCTGCAATTAAGTTGCTGCTTTAAGTTAGCAGAGACTGAGTGAACAGATGTGAACACCCATACCTGCACCCATTGAACTGCTTGTAAAGACATCAGTATGTATCTTCCCTCTCGCAGACTGTAGAAGCAGAAAAAAAGCACATTTCTACAGCTGTAATTGTATCTATCTTTCTCTCCTGGAAACCTCCCCCTACTAAAACCACTCTACAGAAAACTGCAATGAGGCCTCAGTGCTGCCTTATGGAGACCAGAGAGAATCAGATGACATGAGCTCCATGTGGTCATCAAAACCTTCAGCAGGGCATAATAGGCTATTTTCTTCCTAACACAAGAGTCTAGGGGAGGTCCTGTATCACCCTTCTTCTTTGAAAGTGATCTTTACACTTTAAATCTCAACTCACAAATCTCAGAGCGTCTAGATACACAAACTGACCTCAGCCTATCAAGATACAAACTTCTGTTCTTTCTAAAGACAATGCAGAAAACCTTTGCTAAAACTTTTAACACTCCTGGCAGTGCTAAAATTGGGCACTACCAGGAATTACCCTAAAAATGTGCTTTATAAGTTTCTTAATGAAAAACATGATGCGTTAGAAAAATAACATTCCAGTAAGCTCAGCTTTAAAATGTTCTCCTTTCATGCCTCCTATTTTGTGACAGATTTTAGTACTATCATTAGGGTTTCATCAATTAATGTACTTGTGGCTGTCATTGTGGTAAGCAGACACAGACGTAGGTGTTTGAGGAAATAGCAATGAAAACAGTTTCAGAAACCAGCATTTTGATGTCTTAACTGCAGGTTAACTCAATTTACATCACTAGTATCCAGCTGCCAGGTAAACTTTTAGGACACAGTAAAAGTAGAACATTCTAGCTGCTTTCCATTTTATAAAGCAGATTATTTGCATATTTAATTAGCAACCAGATATTTATTTGTAATTCTTTATCACATTATTAAAGGCTTGTATGCAGAATTCCAGCTTCTCTTTCTGATCCACATATCCTTGGATGCAATTGTTCTCAAACACTGTGAAAAAATTAAATTTTGTCCTAATCTAAAAAGATTTATAGTGATACCCTGGTTTGCATCTGCCTCTCCTAGGACATGAGAGAAACCATCTGCTTCTGGGTACTTCCTTTGCATCTGCAGTGTTTCAGATGTGCAGGTGCACAGCATAGCTGCTCCCTGCAGGAGTTCCAGTGCTCATTCCAGCTCACACAAACCCACAAACTGCCACATGACAGCACAACGAAACAAGCAGATCTGCCCATTTGAACCTTATGGGAACATGTGACTTTGAATGTATTCACAGGCAAAATACTGTGAGCAGAGCCCCTCGCCCTGCAGTGTTGTTAACAGCTCCAGAAGCTACCTGGATAAAGTGTTCTGTTCCCTGTTCATGCTGCAGGTTGCAGAGGCACACACTGAACAGCTGAACATCTCAGCAAGGGCTTGTTTTGTGTGGCACTGCAGGTCTTCAGCTGCATCCCAGACACCAATCAGGCTTTTGGAGCACATCAGCAAAGACAGGGAGAGCTGCTCCAACACAGCAATCTGTGCACTCACTGCTCTCTGCTTTCCCAAGTCACACAGGGTGGCTGCTGGAGAAGGATCAAAGCAGTCACTGTGGCAACAGCAGAGTCTCAGCAGCACAGTCAGTTAAATGAGAACTTGATTGCTCTCTCCTGCTACCTGAAGGTTGTAGTCAGGTGGGGGGAGGTTTCTTCTCCTCAGTAACAAGTGATAGGACAAGAGGAAATGGCCTCAAGTTGTGCCAGAGAAGGTTTAGATCAGAGATTGAGAAAAGTTTGTTAACCAAGAGCGTTGTAAAGGATTGGAACAGACTGCTCAGGGACATGGTGGAGTCACCATTTCTGGAGAGATTTAAGGGATGCAGATGAGGAACAGGGGTTGGTGCTGGGCTTGGCAGTGCTGGGGCAATGGTTGGACTCAGTGATCTTAGAGGTCATTTCCTACCTAAAGATTCAATGGGTCACTTGAGCCCTGACCTCAACACCTCTGCAGCAACTTCCATGGATAACCAAAGTACAGGAAAGTACAGCAACTGGTTTCCTCTGTTAAGAGTTTTCCTTGTAAACTTTTATTCCATGCTTACAAAAGGATAAAGGATAAGCGTCCTTGTTTTGAGTACAGAGGACCTCTCTCTCTATAGGCTACAATGGGTTACAAGACACATGTGGTAAATCCTAAGGCAGAATAAATCACTATAGTTCTGTGGGAACCAAGAACATTAAAAAATGCACGTGCTCTAAATCTGTGGTACATTTATGTGGTACATAAATCTGAAGAAATGTATTTAAAAATAAAGAGTGGAAGGGCAAAGTATTCTCTCACTCTTACCAAACCTGACACTACAAAAAAGTGACCAATACACTGTGATCAAGACAATATAATTATCTTGTGAAGCAGTGCTACTGAGAAAATAGATACCATAAATGTATAAAACCTGGTGAAATTATGATTGCTTGAAACAACAATAGGATTTTAGGTTGGTGATGTAAAATATCAGAAGTTTTGGTGGAAATAAAAACAAACACTGTGTAAAAGCCATCTCCAAAACTGATGTGACACAGACATGTTTAAGAAAATGAGGCCTAAAACAAAAATAACTATTTAATTCTGTATATTTATTTAACCTCTTTGTTTTCTAAATTCTATAAGGATACATCCAAACATTAAGTGCTCGTGAGTTTCAATGTCCTTTTGAGCAGCAGAATAACCAGTCACATGATCCTATTTTTGGTCATTCATGTGATTTATGATTCTGAGCTTGTGCTCTCAGCGTATGACACTGCCATTCACACTCTCCAGAGCTGAGAGCCCTTCACACTGTTACACTGCTGTTGACAGCTTTATTAAGGAAGTACTACCACTGGCTGGCTAATTCTAATAAAAGAGTGAAGGCCAACTTTTTTCCATTGAAGTACATGCTTATTTCTTTATGGGGGCTAGAGCAGCAGAGAAATGAAAGTTTTGATTTAGAAGCCATTAGGATTAAAAAACACCCAACCAAACAAAAGCACAACAGCTATATTTATTTTTTAATTTTTTTAATTGCTAATGAGAGAAGGGGAAATTAGAAAGAAAAAGTCTATGGGGCCGGCTAAAAGAAGAGAGTAAACACAGAAAGTTTAATGTAAATATTAACAATAGTCTGCTGAATAGTCTGAGAGGAAGATTGAAGTTTTAGTGATGAAGGAATTGAGAGATAGGGAGAAAGATAAAGGTACTGTAAAGCTAAAACATTGAAGTAGCTTGCTTAAAGGTTTGTCTTCTAAATTAATGCTAAGACCCTACCTAATGCTTGTAGCTACAGAATCTCAGTAGAGAAACTATTTAGAAATTCTGTAATTAATGAATTATAATATAAAACTAAGCATATAAAATGCACAACAAATCTGATACTTAATATAATGACAAGATTTGCCTTAAATAATATCCTAACCATAGAAGCAACAGGTTGGAGAGAACAAGAAGTATATCCCTTGTTCCCTGCTAGCAAGGAATGAGAGACTTAGGAAGACTTGAATGCCCCTGTGCCTGCAGTCCTCAAAGGCACAACATCCAAGTGTATATAATTCTGAGTGGGAATTTTCTTGTATTCCTGGAATTCTTAATTTAGTCTTTAGGTCAACTCAGATGAGTTATGTAACTGTTCAACTAAAGTGGGATTTTTTTCCGTTTTTTTTTTTTTTCTCTACTTATTTGCCAAAGTAGATAAAGCTGTAGGCAAGACCCAAAAGGGTTTCTCACTTCAGCTGTGCTAGAAACTCTCTCCTCAAGCTTTTTGCTCTGCTGTCCTGCTACATGGAAAACGAGTCCTGTAACAGCTTTGTAGCTTGACACTTCAAAAAGAAAAGTTATTTCAGATAATACTGAAGTGTCTTTGGCAATAGTTACTTCAAAACTTTGATTTTTAAATTAATACCTGAGTTTTAACGTACTTCATAAGTTTGAAAAAAAATATTATGTAAAAGAAAAGGCTTTGAGTTAATTCTGGTGGAATGTATGTGCCCTGTTACCCTGTTCAGTGTATCCCAAAGTAGCTTGATCCGTGTACTTGAGGCTATACTCGTCCTGCCTGGCATCCACCTTTGCCTTTAACAGGCGTGAATTCCCCTTGCTCTCCCTGCAAGCCCTTGGCTTTCAGTGGAAGACCTGGTGATGCCATCGCTGGGTCAGACGAACTGAGCTGCCAGCCCACGACCTCTGCCTGGAGAGAGGGAGGGAGGGAGAGAGAGAGAGAGAGAGAGAGAGAGAGAGAGAGAGAGAGAGAGAGAGAGAGAGAGAAAGAGAGAGAGAGAGAGAGGGACCGCCTTGGCTGGCGTGCACCATCCCCAGCGCCGGTGTCAAACGCGCCCCCGTGGTCTCCCGGAGCCAAGCCGTCATTCCCGCTGCCGGCCGCGCTCCCACGGAGGCACGACCAGGGCGCCCCGAGCGGCTGCGTGAGCGCCTCGCCAAAACGCGCCGGAGCGCCAAGTTTCCCTTTCCCAGGGAAAATCCCCGCTCCCCCCGCCCCCCGCCGCCGCCCGGGGCCTGCCCCGCATCCCGGCCCGGCCTCCGCCGGAGCCTCCGGAGTAACCGCGCCGGGGATTGGCTTCTCCCGGCGCAGGGGCCATATTGGATGTGCCCAGCCCACCGCACGCACCGCTCCTCCGGCTCCGCGCCGCCCGCCCCCTCCCCGCCAGGGCTGCCCCTCCCGCGGGGGCTGCGACGGGAGGGCGAAGGTGTCTCGGGAAGGAAACTCGCACGCTCCCGGGTCCCCTCTCCGCCCCCCGCGCATCCCCGCCCCGCGCACGCCCCTTCCCGCGCCCCGTCCCCGCTCCGCCCGCCTCTTCCTCCCCTCACGCCGCTCCCTCCCTCCCGAGCCGAGCCGAGCCGCCGTGTCAGCGCGCGGCGGCGGCCCCCGCGCGGGCGGCCAATCAGCGCGGGGGTGACAAATATGCAAATGCGCCCCCCAGCCCGTCCCCGCGGGTTCGCTGGGGCCGCTGGGGTCGCGGCGCGGAGCGAGTGAAACTTCGCCCCCCGCCCTGCGCGCCCCCCCCCCCGCGCGGGGCCCCTCCCGCGCAGCGCCCGCGGGGAGGAGCGGGGAGAGGCGCGGGGACAGCGCCGAGCGCCGCCCGCGCCGCCCGCCGGCCTGCGACACCGCACGGTGAGTGAGTGCCGCCCTCGCCCGCCGGCTCCCGGGGGGGGACACGGGGGGAATCCCCGCGGGGGGGAGGGGAAGCCGTCGCGCCCGCCCGCGGCCGCCCCGGCGCGGAGCTGTCACAGGCGTGGGGCATCGCCGCCTCCTGCCGGGCAGCGGCGGCGGTTCCGTAATGGCGAACCGGGCGGTGAGTACGTGCGGAGGGACGGGCAGGCCACGCTCCAGGTGCCGGAGACACCGGGCGGCCCCGCCGGCCCTGCCCGCCCCTGCTGCCGCCGGGGTCGGCGCGACGCGGCCTGCTCGGCACCCGGGCTCTCCCCGCCGCCGCCCCCGCCCGCTTCCGCCCCTCGCCGCCGCCGGGCGCGGGGCTCCGCGCCGGCCCCTCGCACCTCGCCGGCGGAGGTGGGTGGGAGGAGGAAGGGGGGCGGCGGCCAGGCGAGGCTTTTCCCGGGGGCGGCGCGGGTGGAGCGGGCAGGATGGAGACGGCGGGGGCGCCCAGGGATGCGGGCCCCGGCACCCGCGGCCCCGCCACGGCGCCCAGGGGTGGCCGGGGGTGGGGGTGAAGTTTAAGGGGAGGAATTGGGGCCTTCCCGGGGTCTCAGGGTGGGGGAGAGCCTGAACGTCCTGCTCTCTTACAGGTAAGAGGATGGCAGGGCGAAGGGAAGAGGGCTGGTCTCCTTAGGCAAGTCAGAGGAAAAGGCTGCATGTCCCTCTCCCCCGCCGAGGAGGTGGCAGTGGGAGAAAAGGGTTGGGTGGATGAAGGTAGGGAAGGTAAAAATATCCCCGGCCACCTTGTGTCGTTTAGGAAGGGATGCAGAGCCTCCCAGGCAGAACAGTGGGCATGGCAGACCTGGCTTCTCACCACACAAGAGAATAGAGGTGGGTAGAGGGAGGAATTAAAATAATCTCCTAGGGCAAGAGAAGCAGTAAGAAAAAGAGGAGCTGAGTTTGGCAGCGCCCTGGCTTGGATTGACCACAGCATGATCCATCCGTGGGAGCAGGGGAAAGGAAGGTGACAGGGGAGGGTTGGCAGTGGGTGAGGTGTGTCTGGGAGAGATGGAGATGGGCATGCAGTGTGCTGTCCTTCTGGGCTGCAAGATTTCTGGAATGAGGAGAGCTGGTGGTGCATGGCCACAGGTTCCCACTGCATGGGTGGAGACTTAAAAAGGGATTTGGCTGTCAAAGTGCAGGGTTAGAATTTATAGACTGGTGATTTCCAGGAAGGGGCTGCAAGCTGACCTCCTCCAGGGATGACAAGGAGAGGATTTCGAGGCCAGCTCGGTGCTGTTGGTAGATGGCACTGGGTGGATAGGAGGCATGCATCTTTATTCCAGTGAAGTGGAGAAACTCACATTTCCCACTGAGGCTTAACTCACTGAAAGGTTAAAACCTCTTCATTTCTTCTTTACACACAAATTTTTGTGAACAGGGATAAACACCAGCTGGAAAGAATTCTGAATTCTCACATTTTGGCTGGATAGCTTTGACAACAAGCTTGATGTGCACACTTTCAGTTTGTAGGAAATGGTTTGCTCTCCTCACTGTTGTATCCTAAGTGCCTTGAATCTTTAGCAGCTGAGAACTTCCTTCAGTTGTGAAAGCCATTTAACTTCATCAGTGTGAGAAAATGCGGCTGGGTCTCCCTCCATTATGTAGAGGAGAGCTGGACCCTTCAGTGTTACAGTCCCTGCTCATGGGGGACAAAGTAACAATTTCTGTGACAGGATAGGGTTTCTAGTTCTCTTGTGTATTTTTTTGAGACTTTTAAGAAGTAGCCTTAAAAAGTAACTCTCCTCTCTCAGGAGAACAAGGCTCCTCCTGAAAGCTCACTGCAACTGTTTTTAAACCTGGATCATTCGACACCATCAAGTTCCCAGTTGGCAGGTGTGAGGTAAAAATAATTATTTCACCTTGTTTTACATGCAGTCATTTGTGTGCAGTTATACATGTGTTTATCATTCAAGGCAGAATATTGATATATTTTATAAAATATTAAAATATATTAATATATTTTGCTCATTTTGGAGCAAAATTGGGATTTTTATCCTATCTCTGTTTGTTGTTGCACAGATCAACTTTTTGTTAGTTTCACAAAGTAAATATTTTTAAATCAATAATTATTCCTACCTTAGACTTTGTGAACTGTTAAAGAAAGAGTAGAAATTAATAGCTTTTTGGTTTACTGGTTTCTAGACAGCCCCTACACCTTACACCTGTAACTAATAATGACTTTTTCATTCTTCCCACGTCTGTCAGATGAGGCTTCCAACGTGCCATGGACTTCAATGCCCAGATTGTGTAAACCAAAGAGCAAAATTTAATAGACATGTTTTTGAATGTTAACCAATTCAGGCATCAGTGTGCCAGGCCCCTTGCCCATAACTCACAGGCTCATGGAGAAGTTGGTGGGAAGCAAGGTAGGATGTGAACTTCAGTTATCAACAGCTCTGTGGTTAAGGGCCATTGTGGACTCTCTTACTTGAAAGTAAATGTGAAGGAGCTTTTTTCTTTCCCTGTTAGTGAGTAAGCTGCATCAATGTACTTTGCATTTTTAAGATCACAAGGGCAGGCACCTAAGGAGTTACAGTGCATCTGTGCTGGTTTACTTTGTGCTAACTTGCTTATTTGTATTTAACCAAATTGTTCTATTTATACAACTTTATGCTGCTTTTCATGGTGAAGCCATACTAATTCATGCCACTCAGAGTAAGGTTATCATTTTTACTGTAAAAAGAAGTGGAATTTGAAGTTGAAGAGTTCTTCAGGAATTTTGAGGAGTCTCAGCACATTCTCATTTCTCATGAGCTGCTTGTGCTAAATGCTCCTGAAGATTAGTCCAAGAATTCAGTTATGCTAAAATGATGATGAAAGCAGAGTGTGGTTTTTTAAAAGTATTCTTAGTGGTGTTATCTAAAAGATGTATGACATGAACCACTACTGAGAGACTATAAAGACCCTAAACCAGACAATTTTAATTTGTTTGCTTTTATGAGTGAGATAAGTTAATGATGCAGGCAGATTAAACCCAAAAGATTGACCTGCTGCTTTAAAATTGCCTTGTTTTGAAGTAAGTGCACATTTGTTCTCACTTGGTTTATAGGTTAGTTTTAAGGGATTTTTTTAATGTATCTTACAATAAAAATATACCCTATATTTATGGTCTGTGTATCCTTCAGACACTTTAAAAGTACAGGTAAGCTGGACAATTACATATTTTATAGGTTCAGATTCCTTACAGTGCATTTTTTTTCTTCTGTATCAGTCTTGTAGAAAGAAGTGCCCAAAGTGCATTTCTTTGATAATTTTCATGCAATTTAGGATGGACTCAAATGGCATATCCTATTCATCACTGAATAGGATGAATAGGAATTCATTCTCTTTGTTTCCACCATTATAGATGAACTGAATTCTCAGTAATGCTTGGTACTTGTGCTTATAAATCATCCAGCTGAAACATTTCTGTGTTTAACTGAAGTCTGGTAGCCCATCACACCCAAATTCTTTCCTAACCCTAATTTTGTCAATACTTTATATTCTCCTATCCACCTCTCTAGAGTTGTCCTTTTAATGGCCTTGGCTCTCTCAATCCATGGAGCTGTGAGCTTAAAGAAGACTTTGAAATCCCACACTTACTTGGGCTCCCATTCTATTTCCCAGTGCTCTCCTGTAGTCAGAAATGCAGCCTCAGGAACGTGGGGTATCCAAGTACATGGAAATGGGTGATGGAGAACCCAGCTGTGTATTTAGTCAAACCTTCAAGAATTGATAGTTAACATGATTATATTGTTGAAGTATTCTCTTTCTCCTTCAGCAAAAGAAATTGTCATGATAAGAAGTGATTATTTTGCTGATGAAACAGCAGCTGAAAAGTATTTGCAGCTTTTGCTTTGGCTGAAGGAGCAGCAAGATTCCAATATTTAATCTGACCAGATCATAAATGTGAGAGTCAGCTGAACACACAACTTTCTTATTTACAGTAGTGCAGGGAGGAAAGATAGTTTTTAAGCAGTATTTTTTCTGACAAGTGTTACAGGAGAAAAGCATAATGTGGTTTACAATGACTGTGTTTCTGAGTAACTGCAGTGTTGAAAACTTGCAGAAGACCAATTCTAAATATTTTTTAACAGTGTGGGTAAAGAATCTTGACTTGAGAAACACGAGGACCTTGGCAGTACTTTTAAAATGTGTATGTAACAGAATTCAGATGTATGCTCTGCTACCTCTTAGAGTGAGTTCTAGTGAGGAAGTAAAAGGCTACTTTTGGAAGCACCTTGGATCCAAGTTCCACTTGCAGTGCTGACTACATTACATTCACTTTCTAAGCTGCAAGAAAAATGTTACAAGGTAGGAAGCATTTTTTTAAAAGTCAGAATTCAGCAGAAATTCATTGGTAAGATATGGCATCTGTCAGTGAGCAGATGTGTTGAAATGTTCAACTTCATTCATGCAGATTATCCAGGTGCTGCCAAATATTAATGTCTTTAGGCTGGCAGTGTACATGCATCTTTCTCTTTGTAAGTGATATATTTTTGTTTTAATCTTAAATCAAGAGTTAGAATTTGCAAGATGATGGAAAGATGTTCCCATCCTTTTTCTGGAGACAAACAGTAATTTTGACTTTGTTCTTTATCTGAGTCATATTAGAAAATGTAACTGGTTACCAAATTGTTTCCGTCTGCAGTGTTTTCTTGGGCACTTTCCTTGTACTGCATAAGCAGTATTGAAAAGTTTGTTCACTCTTATACTGGTCACTAAAATTCAGGAATTCCTCCAAAATCTGTTCTGTAAATGGCTTTTGAAGAGAAATGGTTTGATTACATTTGATACTTAACACCCTAGTGAAGAAACTTCTACGCTTCAGAAAGACTTCATTTGTGTAATGCCATGAATATCTGATATGCCATGCCCATCTAATATTCCATATGCTATCAGAAATCTGACACTTCAATACAATAAATTTGTGTTTTCCATTATCCTGTAGTAATGCTACTGTAGTTATGGCTTCCACCTACATGAAAGACTTGAAATTGTGCTTTTTTTAAGCCAGTGCAGATTTCTGTCCATGTCAAGCCTTCACAGCTGTCTGTACTCATCAGTCAGGATCCATAGGCATCTGTAAAACAGGCACAATCCTTTGCATTGTTCTACTTGGTACTTCCAGGTTATAAACTTGCAGTAGTTCCCAAAGATGCTTATCAGGGTAGAGCATGAGAATTATTGGAAGATAGTGTATTATCAGATTGTGAATTGAAAGAGGGCTGTGCTCTGAAGTCTTCTGTCTCTTATGTCTTGTAATGAAATCTTGGTTTAGGCCACATGTGAAAATAAAAACGTTTTTTTCTGATTTTTAATGCAAATGGTTCTTTAAATCTTAAAATGGCCTAAATGTTCCTGAGGAAAAATACTAGAGTTCAGAAACATATTCTGTAGGTCTAATTTGGTGTAACACTGAAATTGATAACGAAACAATAGGAAGCCTGTAATGTTTACATCTGAAATCTCAGCAGCACCAGAGGATTTTCTTTTTAAACTTACCAGGAAGTTTGTGTAACTCTTGCTAGTGATCAGAAGCAAACTGCAAACTATAAATACATTACACTGAGTATGTTACTCTTTTGACAACTAAACTTCCAACAGAGACTGTCCAAAGACATTTGTATTTTGTGCAGATACACTAAAAGGAAAAAAAAGTTGGGTGTAGTGGAATTCAAACCTGAAGAACTAAAACATGGGATGATTTTGTTATCGGTATTAGAAACAAAGTGATTAGAAGGAAATCACTGAAGTCCTGAAATTTATGAAAATGTCCACAGGTACACTTTAGAGAAACAAAATTGCAATATTGTATGAGCAGTACTGGTTACTGCTATGGATTCCTTCAGTAGTCTGGTGGCCAAACACATTAACTTCTTAACAGCTATTTTCACTAAAATAAACTGACTTGGGGATCAACTTTGTGCTTTGCAATAAGGTATTCCAGACTCCTGATATCTTTCTAGATTTCTATCCATAGCAGCAGATTAACATGTTGTCATTCTCTCTATTATTATTGTCCCTTTATTGCAATTAATGTCCACAGGATATGAATGACAAAATAGAAGGTATATATACACTTCTGCCATTTTCATGCAAAGCCTAATGGGTTTGTTAAACAAACAAGAGGAAGGGTTATAACTAAACTGGGAGGCTATGTGCTGAAGCAGCAGATGCACACCTACATGTTTTGTTCTGCAGGTGTGCTTTGAGGGCAATAACCTTTGGCAGAAAGGTGAAGAAGGTAGTTGAAAATAATAATGTCTTCAGCTGGTGCTGTTAAATTTTCTAAAGGTATTTGCCAAGACTGTAGAGATAAAAGCACACAAGGATGTTGTGCAAAACTAAACTATTTTATTTAAATTAACATGATGTTTTAAAAAACAGAAATTCGTGTAGCTATTCTCAACTAATTGAAATGAGTTGTTTGTTTCCTGTTAGAAAATGGGTATAAAAATCTGTGGTTTAGTGTCCAAAATAAGAATCACAGACTCACAGGATGGGGCAGGTTGGAAGGGACCCCAGTGTGTCACAGGGTCCAGCCTCCCTGCTCCAGCAGAATTCCCCAGAGCACAGGCACAGGGCTGTGTCCAGACAGTTCTGGAATGTTCCCTGTGAGGGAGACTCCACAGGCTCTGGCCAGGCTGTTCAGTGCTCAGCAGGGAACTCCTTGCTCATGTCCAGGTGGAACTCCCTGGGCATCATTCCTGCCCCTTCCTCTGTCCCATTGCTGGGCCCCAGGAGCAGAGCCTGCTCCATCCTCTGGCACTTCCTGCAGATATTTAAAGAAAGAACCAAAATATTGTTGTTTGCTTTTTTTTTTTTCAGTAACAGTAATGCTTAACATTTAGTAAGAGTAATTTTTTTTAACATATCACATGTAACAGGTACATATATATGTATATTTCAAACTTCACATGCAATATAGCTTATGTGAGACTCTGGGGAGATAGATCCCATTTTGGAGCTTGTAAAAGCTCTACCTTCCTTTTGTGTGGATTTCTCTTTGGCACTTCATATAATCATTAGTAAATCTTCTGTTGTCAGAAGTATTGTTTTGTATTTCACGTTTAGAATAATGTATTGCAGACCTGGTGAAAGTATATCCAGTTATATGTGGTTTTTTTTCTTCCTTGTAGGATTTTTCAAACTTTTAAGTATTCCAAAATTGTCTCCATATTGGAAGCTGTTCAAGCAAGTGGACACTGTTCTAAAGAGTAAGAAACATCTTTTTTTCTCTTTATTTTGAGGATTCAAGAACGATCCAGTTGAGGAAGGATACACAGCTGTTTTAGCCAAGAACTTAAGATAGCATTTTTGTCTTATGATAGCTACAGGTGAATTAGGTTTCTTTTTTACTATTGAACTCTTACAGGTAGAATAAATTACTTGATTGCAAGTTTTCAATTTTTCTTTTTTCAAATATTAAATTTTTGAATGCCTCTATTCAGTTACAGTATATATTGTAAAATCTTTATGCTTTAACTTTATTTAACCAACAAAGAACTTCTAAGTAAGCAGAGATCAAGAACAAAAGAAAAAAAATAGATTAAAATGTTGCACAAGACCTGACAGTTAAATAGTTTCAAACTCCTTTCTAACTTCTCAGTGTGAAGAGGAGTTGTGCAGGACAGGAGCTCTGTTTGTGTGATGGGATTTCCAGTACAGAAAAAGGGAACATCTAGAGCAGGTTTTCTGTCTGTTTTGATACAACATTATTATCAGTTCACATAAATGGTAAACAAAGATAAAGGTATTTTAGCAACTTTCCCCTAGGTATATGTAGGGTATGTGCTTGTCTCATATGAATTTTAGAAAAATACCTCTCTACATGAAGTGTTGCTGTTATTGCAGAGCAGAGTCATTTTATTTAGCAACCTTGGAAAAAGTCTTGGGAAGTTACTGAATGATAGAAGGAGGATAAATGTAGCAATTTATGTACCAAATTAGTACCAGATAATTTTTTTTTTTCTGGAACATTGCAGGATTTGGTAGCTGCTATAACCAATTTATATCTTCCACATATGTTACAGCATTGTTTCAAAGATGTAGGGAGAGGAAATAGTTGTGTTAAAATCTGCTTCTCAGTGCAGTATTATATGCTATGTTATCTTTTAGCAAAGTTTAAAGATTGATCTGCAGTAATAGTTCTGCAAAAGTGTAAAAGACTTTGGCATCACAAAACTGTGTTTAGGAAGACAGGAATCTTTGTATTGGAATTGGAGAATGTTTGGTGCCTTGGACACAGCAATCATATTTTTGAAATGGAAAACCACACTGGTGTAGAATATCAGCTCATACACAAACTTTCTGTCTGTCTTTCAATGTTAGAAGGTAGTTTTGTGTGCTTTGAGGCTTTTACACAGTGGCCCTAGAACCTCCCCACATACATTTTCCCTTAAACTTTGTAATGTTTTGAAGCCTCTTTTAGATTAAAACAGAACCTCTTGAAACTGAGCTCTACCTTCTGCCAAGGCAAGGAACAGGATAAAACTGTCATGCAGCTATTCCCTCCCCAAAAGGCACTGTCAGTTCCCATTGAAGTGCCCTGTCAGAGTGCAGCAGCTCACTGCTGTTAAAAGACATGTACAGGGCTTCTCAGACTGACAGCTTTAAAACATAACCTCAAAACTTTTCTTTTTGCTGTTTCTGGTTTGGAGTACTCACATCCTGTCATAAAGTCAGTCTAAACTTTTTGGTATTGTGGCACAAACTACCCTTCATCCTAAGGGGTTTGTAGACTTGGGTTATTTTATTAGTCCTACAAAATGAATATGTACCTATTCACCAGACACTTACAAAATCATAGCTACTAGTGATTGTGTATTAATTCTGGTGTTCTTGGTTTTATGGTATCTAGTGAGTTTTGGAGTTTCAGGTATTGCATTTGAATGTACATTCCTGAAGTTGGTTATTGTGTGACTTGTTTGACATGCTTCATTTTCAGGTCTCTGATGATGAGGTATCCATCTGGATTTAAAACACAGCTCTGAGCTTTTCAATTCTTCATTCAAGAGATGTGTTCTATATTCATGGGTAAGAATATTTTTTTTTGACTTGGTCCATTTTCTTAATTATCTTGTAATATATTTTTAATTTAGAAGATGTCAGCAACTTAGTTTTGTCTTAAAGGTTTATCAGGAACTTCTACAGTGTAGGGTTCATTACGTGCCTGTGCTAGCTCTTAATTTTGACCCAAGGTAATAACTAAACTTTGGAATTCATATGTCTAAAGATGAATGCTCTAATTAAATCACTAATTCCTAGACAGACAAAGAAACAGTGGTATATAGGTAAAGAATTTATGAATTGGTCTGTGATTTGAGAATCATTTTTTGATATATGTACAGTTCTAAGGGCTTTAACTGTGCATCTTGCCATACATCTTTGGAATTTGTAGTTTTGGAAAGAAAGTGATTCTAACTTGGAATGCAACCAAAGCAAAGGGTCTGAATTTTGTGCAATCAAAATAAACAACAACACTTCTTCTCAATAACATAAACCTTCCTTAGTCTGAAGAAACTTTGTGGTATTACACACACCTGCACTTTCAAACAATAGGGAAAAAAAAGCCACAAAAGACTATAGAAAATATAGATTTTTTTCAAAAAGCTAATGATATTTTTAATTTTTGTAGGTCTCTGAAGAATACAGCTAAGTTTAAGCTATGCTTACTTCATACATTACAGAATTTGTTATTATATCTTCTCTCCATTTATTAAGTACAGCTTGCTGAAATATCATTTTGAGGCATCATAAATTTACCTTGAGTTAAAAATTAATGTTAACATGGATCTCTTAATGAAGTATAGTAAGTAGCCCAAGCATTGCTGTGGGGCTTTTTGATACCATGTTGTTTTATACAGAGTTCTGTGATCTACTTTCTCTTTGGGCTGGTTTTGTTCTATTCAGCTTAAGCAAAGCTGTTCTCATTGAGGAAGATGTGCCATTCACAGTAAAGGCAGACATGGTTGAGAATGGTAGAAATTTGCCTTCAGTTGCATTGGAGGATGGATTTTCTTCCCAAGTAAAATGTCATTTGTATTGTTTGCTGCTTGAAAATTCCATGAACAACCTTAACAAATAAATAGCTACTGATGTCCTTTTTTTCATACTTACATTTGTTATATTTATTTCCCAGAGTCTACTCGAATGAAAGGAGGAGAGGTGGAGGAAGGGAGTTTGTGCATGTCTGGGGAGTAGAGGAAGGGAAAGTGTTACATGGGGTGTTTGGTGCAAGCAGGATCAGTGTAGGTATGGCAACAGACTGCTGTGATTAGTCTGACAAGCACACACAAGCCAGTGTGCTCCAGTTCTTTGCTCCTGCTTGGAGCTGGAACTGTAGCCATGGGCTGGAACTCAGTTCTGAGAATTTAGTTTAAGCCCATGTATTTCAAATCTTCATAATCTTCAAATTAAAATTCAAGGTACTTGAGTGATCTTTTGAATATTTAGCATGATGTCTGTGAACTCTGTAGCAGAAAGAGAATTCTAAACAAAACCAGTATGTTGAGGGCATGATTTTACTAAAGGGATGGCTCATTACTCAAAAATAGTTAGAAATGCATAATGAGAAATTCATAGAAATAAAAAGTAATTTTAATCTAAAATAATGCATATGTATATATACAGTTGGATGTATGGATTTTTATCCCAATCAAGTTTTATCCAAATTTCAGTGATAACAATAAGAAAATGCATCTTTTCAATCCATATTTAGCTGTAGATACCATGGAACTCCAGTACAGACAGTCCTTTCTGCTAGGGAATAAAAGAGTTTATATCTACTAAATGTTCTTTATTAGTCTTCTATATGACTGGGATATGCCCCTCTGTGCCTTTTAAATTGAACATGTACATTGATCTTTAAATCTGTGATAGAACATCAATTATATTGGCACATCAGCAGGAAGTAACTTCGATGTTATTTAATTAACTTGGCTTTTTGAACTTGGCTAAAGCTTTAGTTAAAATCTGACAAGTAATGACAGTGTAATTGTCTTTTAATATTGGGAAGGTAATGTCTTATTTCTAAATAAGAAATAAGAAATATAAACTGATCACTTGTGCAGAAGTGATCAGTTTTTTGAGTGTCTGGATTTTACCATGCACCTTTTTTGATGCAGTATTCCATCTGCTAATAGATGGGCAAATCACAGCAAGCCACAAAGCTGTCATGCTGTTGCATGCTACATAGAATTAAACAAATACACTGATTTCTTCAGTCCCTAGCAGACTTCTTCTTGTTATGCCTGGTTGCATTGCTTTCCTAAAAAATCCCCCAAACTAAAGCCTTTGCAAGCATGCAATGTAAAACTCTTCCCTAACTATGACTGTGTCCTTTTCCCATAGTCTGGATTTCTGTTATGTCCTGCTTTTATGACTTGTTTTAATTCCTTGTGGTTGCTAATCTCTCCCTAGCTTCTCTCTGAGATGGCTTCTGTTATTTTTCTGAATAGCTATGGTTTCAACTTCTTTTGAGAAAGAATGGCCACCCAAGCCACTGATTTCTCTTATCTTTGGTACTGTCACACATCAGTCATGTGAAGCAGTGCTACCTCTTGTATCCAAGTTTCAAAGTGTGGCTATCATGGTAAAATGCTTAAGCTCCACCTGATTTACTTGCTTATAACTAGAGTAGCTTGTGTTCTGTTCTCACTTTAGCAAAAGTAGTAAAAAATGCCATGAAATAAATGAAATAAAACACATTAGAATTTTTATTATATTCCTTTTTTACCCCCACTTCATGTTTTCAGAGTGAAGTTTGCAATCTATTCCCTTATGTTTTTGTCTGAGTTCAGGATTTTTGATGTATTCTGTGAAATAGATCTTGTTTTCCTTTTCTTCTGGTATAAAACAGACATGAAGTTTCCTTGAAGACTATGGGCAAAAGTACTTCCCTGGTCAAAACCCAAACTCTTTGCAGCAGACTTGTGTTCAGGCCATTGATAGTGGTATTCTTTCCAAAAGAGGTTTGGGTGGTTGGTTGGTGGGGTTATTTTGGGGGGTTTTTTGTCACTTCACAATCTACACTTTACATAGAAGCTGTCTTCATAATAAATTTATGTTGGTCTAATTAGCTGGGAGAGCTTTCTCGTGTATCTGGCCCTCAGATTTCTCAATTTGGAAATTCATCTGTGCTATCCAACTTTATTGGATCCTTGAAGCAAAGCTGACATCTTCAGGTTATTTTTCCTATTTATACCTGCCAAGATTTATTTGTGTTACAAAACTTCAGCATTTTAAAAGGAGAGTTCATATTATTTGTTCATTATTTCCTCTTTTGTTTTCCTTATACTGAAAGGAAGTAGGAAAAATGAAGATGGAAAGTGTTTCTTGGTTTTTTGAGCCAAGAAGTGAATTTCTGTGAGACCAGCTCTGAGTGTGCTGCAGTAATTGCAGCAGCTCTGCAAGTTTTTCTCCATTTTCTTACTGTAAAGGGACACAGTCAGTAAAACAGGAAGAGATTGTCTGGTGTCTATGACTTTAAATACAGGGTGCTTTTAGTCCTGTTGAGTAGTTCTAGACGTCTGTAGCTAAGAGCATGTATACTAGTTAATGATTGTACATCCTTGGTATCTATTTTGCTAAGGATGGAAGAAATACCTCTCTTTCCCTCTGTTTTTTCCAGTTAGAAAAAAATGATCAGACTCAGTATGTAAACTTACTGATACAGACTTCAAATTTCAGATTTTTATGAGTAGTCCTTGATAGCCTGGAACATGACATTTTACCCATGGCTACCAAAATTTCCATCTTTTTTTCCCTCAGGTGGGGTTCTTGAATTACATTTGTTCTGTGTCTACAATATTTATTCCTTGTACTTAAACTGAATTGGTTTTCTTCTGAGCTAAAATAGCTCTCTCCTGACTTACCTTTTGTGTTGAGATAAAATAGGATGAGATATCATTATATTAGCAGTGTTAGAACCCGTGCCAGACCTTCTACCTGGATCCTGCTGCTTGTTTGTCATATTTTGGAAGGTGCTCCATTCTGGGAAAGTCATCATTATGTTGCTTTTAATTGTAAGTAGACAACTTAATCAGTGTTAGGAGATAACGAGGTCTAATTTCTATTACTGCTTTCTTTATCTTGGGACTTCAGGAGATCCCAGCTTTAAGCAATAACTCGCACATGTATAATCTGGGGTCCACAGCAGCTTTGCTGTGCTGAGGTGTCATCTCCCTTAGCTTCTGTCACTTCTTCTTTATCATGCCTGTTCTCCTCCTCACTGACACCATATCTGATCAGTGTCTCTCAGGATGATACAGGATCCCTCTGTCCTGAGGAGGTTTGTGAATTTAAGTCTAGCTTTATTCTGACTATGGTCACACCACCCTCGTGGGCCTAGGAGTATATGCAGAATGGGTTCTTACCATCTTGCCAAGAAGTACTTTGGGCTTAGTAGGTTCAGCATGAACCTTTTCCATCAGAGAATATTTCAGATTTACAGGGTGTTTGTTTCTAGAAGGATCCTATACTCATTTTATTCTTAGGAAAATTCATTAATGATGAGTTGTAATTGAAGGTGAGCTTTAATGGGAGGGTCAGGAATTAAAAGTTGTGTCTGTTTTTTTCCCCCTTTTTTTATTCTTTAATTAGATGTACTGACAGGATAAATGAATGGTTATTCTATGAAGGTGCTCATTTAAAGTGATTGCTTCCCTATTCTACAGAGTTACCAGTTATCTGGGGAGGTTACATTATCACAGACATTTTCAGTCATTTTGCATTCTGTTTGATTACACTATAAATGTGGGAGGTTTTAGGCTGAAGTTAAATTTACCATGCTTTTCAATTGTCCTTAAATCCCTCACTACAAATCAATTAATTGGTGATCACTCAGTGATACTGTGAATATATAGTTTCAAATGTTTCAAAACTAGGTGTGCAAACTCCTTTGAACCAAAGCTTGTTCTTTTTGTGGTTTTTTTGTATCACTGTGTTCATTCTCTTGTCTTTCCTTCTAACAAGAGTCTGTTATGTCCTAAGTGTAGTGAAATACAGTTTCTCAGGACCTTGCATAGTGCAACTTAAATAGAAGAAACAAAGTATCCTAGTTTCTCCTAATGAAATTGAGCCTTAAATGTAGTTTATAACTTTCAAGTTTTTTTTGTTTAAGTCTACAGAATTATTACTTACATTTCACACGTGTATGATTTCTTTGCTATAAACAAATTCTCATCCTGGAGCACTAAAACCCAATTCTGGTGCAATTTGGTTATTTTAATGAATATGACCAAGAAGAATCTAAAACTCTGCTTTGAGTGAATAAAACAAATGAAACCATTACATTTAAAACATATTTTTATAAGGGGCGAAAATTATAAAACCTACACAGGGTATCAAGTATAAGCAAAAATAACTTACTTGATTTTTGGTGTAGCTAAAGATCAAATACCCTTAGAAGTGTTAGGGGAAGGAAGGATGGGGAAAGTCATTAAATTAAATTTTTCCTTTTCCCCCCCCCCCCCCCCACTCCTCTCCCTCAGGATGCTTTAACACCTGAAGACAGATGTTTCATCAGAAGCACTAATGGCTGTTGGCATGCCTTGGATAAGGTGGTGACCGCTGGATGTCATTTGTTTCTGTTCACTGTGGAGAGACAAAATTGACTCCATTTGGAGTTGAGAGCAAAAGCAGAACAGACCTCTCAAGATGACTGATCCTATGATGGATTTTTTTGATGATGCCAATCTTTTTAGTGAGACCTTAGAAGGTTTGTCAGATGATGCCTTTGTTCAACCTGGACCTGTTTCACTTGTTGATGAATTGAATTTGGGTGCAGAATTTGAACCTTTGCACATAGACTCACTGAACCATGTGCAAGATGCTCAAAATCAACAAAAGATGAGTGAGTTTGATCAGCTGAATCAGTATGATTCACTGAAGCTTCACTCAGTAAATCAGTCTTTTAATAGCTCAGCTGACAATGTCTTATCACCACACTCTCAGTTCAATTGTTCACCAGTTCATCCGCAAAACCAGTCCAATGGGATGTTTCCAGATGTGGCCGATGGCAGTCCTATGTGGGGTCATCAAACTGCCACGACTGTTTCGAATCAAAATGGGTCCCCTTTTCACCAAGGACATTCTCAGTCTATGCAGCAAAACAAAAGCTTTGTAGCACACCATGACTTTGCCTTATTTCAGGCTAATGAACCACAGCATCAGTGTGCCTCGCTACGGCCGCAGCAGAGCAGGAACAGCACGGGGCAGGATGCTCTGAGTCAGCCAAAAGACTTCATGGAAGTTAATGTGTCTACTTCCCTCAGAGTCAGTGTTAACCACCCACCTTCAGTTTCTAATCCATCGACTTCACAGCAGCCTCTGTCCGTTCAACAGTTTTCTCAAACTGCAAGTGCTTCAATACATTTTTGTGGGAATCAAGAAGGAAACTTTGATGGACAGTCCCCAACTATTACTCCATGTTCTGTCAGTAATAGTCAACAATTTTCATCTCCGTATTCCTACTCTAATAATCATATTTCTCCTACCAGCCTTCTTCAGCCTACAACAGCTCTTTCTACCAGCCAGCAGACACACTCTATCTCTGACTTCACTGGAAGCGATGCCTTTACATCTCAAACAGGGACCAAGCAAGAAACAACCGAGCACATGTTGAATCCTAACACAACTTTGAATTCAAGTACTTTTCAAATGTTGCATTCTGCGCATCCTCAGGGCAACTTTAGTAGTTCGAAACTCTCTCCTGTGAATATTAATTTTCCAGCTTCTACTGGTTCTGCTTCTCAGATAAGCCATTTCACCGACCCTATTGAAAGCAACGGTTTTACATCTTTAGATGACAACTTACTTCATCAAGTGGAGACTCACAGTGAACCATTCACAGGACTTGACCCAGATGACCTCTTGCAGGAAGACCTTCTGCCACAGTTTGATGACTCTGCCTTTGTCCAGGATAGCACAAGCCATGTTTTAGAGCATGACCTGGAACACCACATAACCCCACAGCAAGTGACACCGTCATCCGAACTCGTTCGGGCATCGTCTCAAACTCAGATCCATCCTTGGCATTCTTCAGTTTCTAATCAGCACCTGCAGGGCAGAAGTCGTGCAGCCTTACAAGGACAGGTATGTAGGGATTTGGGGAGTGGGGGGTTGAACCATCTGATTTGGTCGATGGGGTGAAATGAATTATAGCGACTGGTGCTTGAGTCAAAGCATGATAACTGAAGTCTCTGAGCTGTTATTTGACCCTAAAGGAATCTTGTTAAGGAAGGAAAAAACCTAACCCGTTGATGCAGACATTGCTTTCTCCTGTTGTTTTCCTATCACTGCAGAAAGCAAGACTACATGATCTTATTCAGATAAAATGGTGTTGCTCCTTCTGCTGCTTGTACTTCTTAAGTGCAACAGAGAAAATGTACTGGTTTATGATTTTGATGCAAACATAATGACTTATTGTCTTGAAAATTACTTAGAGAAACATGTTTTTAAGACCATTGGTAAGGTTTGTATGGCTGATTTCCTGCAAGAATTGTGGTTATGTTGTTGCTCTGTCCTTTTCTTTGTGTCTTTGTGCTCATGCTCATTGCCTAAAAATACACACTTATTATTCTTGATTTACATGTGTTCAATAATAATAGAAAACATATAAAAAGCTGTGTGTATGTTGGATTTTTTTACTTTTGGCTAAACCAAAAAATTCAGCAGTTGTTTTAGTATAACGTGCCTGTCTACTGCAAGTCCTCCACGAGGAGGACAAGATGACATAAAAATTGTTTGCTATTTTCAATCTGCATTTCAAAACAGATGCAACTCTGACAATCAAACACAACTTACAGAAGACAGCTTTAAAAAGGTTTAAAGTAACTGTTACTTCTGTATTCTTGCTACCAATATTCTCTCTACCTGAGAATACAGAATGTTGTCTTTCTGGAAAAAAAATATGGGGAAGGCAAGAACCTTAACTACTGACTTTTGCTTCTCTTAGTTTGTAGGACACAGGCCTGTGAAGGAGACAATGTAGCATTTTTCTTTTCCCCCCTGTTAATTTTAGATCATTAGCGTAGAGATAAGGGCTTAACACGCTTAATCTTTGGTCTTGGCTCAGTAGATTGCTTCTCCATTACAACTTCTGCTTATGTTTATGGAGCGTGTAATTGTCAATTCCTAGCAGTGAAACTTTTTCTGTAAACTGTGGGGTGATGTTAATGGAACATGGATATCCAGCAGTGCGGTTCAGATGAGCTTGATTAACTGAATGATGCAGTAGATGCAATCTGTTGGTTTTGATAAACATTTCCTTTCTCCTTCCCTACCTAGAAAACCAAAAGAGGGTGCACCCAAGTAGCCTGTCTTATCAGAGGTCTCTGTAAGCTGAAGACACAGCTCAGGGGCTGGGAACAGGGGTGTGCAGCCTTTTGGGCTCCCTGAGCACACTTGGGGTGAAGGGTGAAGAGGAAATGGGTTCCAGGAAAAGTGGGGGTGGTGAGAAACCCAGGGATTAGTATCATTTTTGAGGAGCGTGTGGGATGTAAGCCAGGCAGTGAAAAGCAGGTATAATAAAACTTTCTGGTGCTGTGACTTTTGTGTTGTATTTCTCAGAACCTTTTTAGATTGCTTCGATCTCACTGACATCAGTTTTAGCATTTTGCTTCGTATCAAGAAATAGAGGGGAAGTTCTGAGATCTGTGGAGAGCCTTTAAAGTTTAGGGGATTGGTTTTGTTTTTATCATGGTGTAAAAGCAAAACAACTTTGCAGTACTTGAAATTTTAATGTTTTTCCTCTTTGAAATGAAACAGCCGGAAGCCAGATAGTTATAAAACTGCTTGGTTTGGTTTTTATTATTTTGGGGTATGCAATAAATTGTATAAATTGGATTCTGACCTTGAGTTTATCTGGTCGGACAGATGTTTAATGTTTCCTTCAGAAACTGGTTGTGAACTGGTGGCTGTCAAACTGTTGAGGAATGCACAGAAGCAAACCATGTAGAAGCCTCTTTAAATCAGTGGAGTATGTAGTATGAATAGTAATGGAAAAGTATGGCAATTACTGAAGTGTTCCTGTCCTTTGACTGACTACAATTCTAAGAAGGGCTTTAGTTGTAATTCTCACTTCTATTCTTTGATCTCTTTTTAGAATTTCAAGTTCAAGATGAGCTGGTTCTGTTAGAGCTTTTTACAAATGTGTGCAGTTTAACCAGGGAGGAAAAAGATGGGGTAAAGGGGGAAGGAATTTTGATGTTCCTAAAACTGGTTTGCTTTAGGTAGGAGTCAGTTGGAAAGGGATTTTGACAAGTTTCATATGTAGTAGTTAAGATGAACTTGAAATTTTTTAACAAGACAGTATTTCACACTGGCTTTAGTACATATTGAGGAAACAATTACTAGTGAATTTAGTTGGTTTTTTTCAATAGTTTCAGTTTGATAATGGTTGATGTTTTCTCAGAAAGAATAACTTTATTTTATGACATAGTTAATGAACTGTAGGTATTGGAACAGACCCAATATTAGACAACCAAAGATCTTGAACTGTATTTAGACTGAGGTTATTTAAATTAAGGAAGAACATTAAATACTTGTTTCAGTATTTGAGAGCAAGCATACTCATAACATTTTTACTTGTATGGTTATTCTTTTGATGGAAATTAATTTAAAAATTAATACAATCTGTTCTGTGTAATGATGCTGCAGAATTAAAAAGACTGTCTTATAGTGCTAATATGCTTTCTGCTGTAATTAGATCAGAATTGTAAATAAATTGCACCCTTAATTTTACATCATGCATTTTTCATCAGTTAGTTTGAGAACAGAAAGTAAAGTGAAATGCTGAAGACTCCTGTAGTCTTAACTTTGACTAATACAAGACTTGTGTTCTTTTAACTCCACTTAAAACTGGTTTGAGTTTGCTAAGGCTAAATAATCTATTTGCTTCTCAGAAGGATAAAAAAAGGCTTCAACATTGTTTTACATCTTTAGAAGAAAAAGGAAGTTGAAAAGATAAATATAAACTGTTGGAAAAATAATGTGAAGTATAAACTCTTGGAAAGATAAGTATAAACTGTCCTTAGAGAAGATTACAGCTGCCTCACTGTGTATGTTATGTCTTCTGGCTGCACACATGAAAGCAGAGGAATTGAGATTAAAAATAATATGAAAATGAAAAGTATACTAATGAAAAATAACATTTCATTAATAATAAGAAGTGCTATAGGATGAGGTGGTAGTCTTAGTTCTTAAATCACGTAATTAATTTTTTTCATTTTTGTGACTAAAAGTTTGGTATCTAACTTGACAATTCAGTGTATTCATGAATTTGTGTAAAAACTGACTTGAAACATGCAAGTGCTTTTATGCCTGCAAGCCTGAGCTGTCCTACCACTTCTTTTATAGAAATAGATGATACTAATTTTTTTGAAAGAATTTGTTTTGCCCTTGTTGAAGGTTTGGCAAAGTCTGAACCTCATAGATGATTGCTTGGGTGATGCTGTACCCCAGGATATCTGCATATATCAGAGTGGCATAACCTCATATATGAGCTTATCATCAGAGAGGGAATTAACTCTCACCAGATCCACATCCAGATTTATGTGCTGCTGAGATGTCCTGAATTGTCACAGGCTGTTCCTGTCTGACTGTGCTATCAGATGGCACTTTTATAACAACTCTAAATTCATTGTAGACATGTATCCCCTGGATTACTCCACTTGTACAACTCTTATCCTGCTATTGGTTGCTGTTCCACTTGTATATACAATCATAAAAAACATTTTTTACCTTCCTCATAGGAATGTAAATCCTGTACCACAGTGAGGCAGCAGAATTCCCAGCACCTAATATGTTTATCATCTATGGTGAAGTAATGAAAACAATCCCTTCAATGATCACCTTTATGCAATATTTTTTGCTTAATTTCTGTGATTTGAGAAAATCCATCACAAACAGGTGGGATTGACCATGGCAAAGCTGTGTCAAATGCCCAGAGTTAATGAGAAGAGTAGGGCAGCATCTCTAAGTAGCACAGTTCTTGGAATGAAGTTCTAAATTATAGCTGTATATAATATAATGTTTTCATTATTAATCTATGGCTTTTTGCCAATAACATATTAATCATGTAAAGCGAAATGTTTTGATAGCTTTATTTATAGTTGAATGTGTATGAAGCACTTACTTTTGTATATATGAAATATGTTTTATATAAACATTTTTTATACATTTTTTTTTTAATTGCAAATTGCATAGGTTGGGGAAAGAAAGTACATGTTTGTGAGATAAATTTGTAACACATTTATTGATAATTTTTATTGTCTCCATTTTCATTTCCCCTATTTTGGCTTTCAAAATAAAACTGCGTAGTAAGGGAAAGACAAAAATTGCTGGGCTTTTCAGGACACTGAAAATGTGCCAGAGTATCTCTTTTACAGTTTTAAATGCTTTATGAATTTCTTAGTAATTTCTGTTGAGTGGAATTAATTTTTTTCACATTTTTTTGGATCTTTTTGCTATCATGAATTCTTTTTTAAACCTTTCTTGAGAAGGTCTCTCTCAACCTTCATCACTTATCAAATAATTAGGCTGTCCAATTCGTTGTGTATGTTTCCTCTTAAAAACTAAACACTTGCTGTTTTAATGATTGTCATAATATAATAATATATTTTTCCTGAGATAATTGCACACTCATTAAATAACAACTATAATTGTCTTTGAAATGTGCCAAAAGAGAAGCATTTTTGTAAAAATTAGTTAACAGATGGCAGGCATAGGAAGAAAGCTTCTGGCTGGGTCAAATTGCAGGAGTAAAATAGCAAGGTGAGACTAGTTGATAAAAATAAGTTAAATTGATATTATTTTTTTAATGATAATGCAGGGTAAGTGTGGTTGAATAATCCAAATAACTGTTTGGAAATAGGTGTCTTGTTAACATTGAAAAACTACAAAGCAATTCATTAATGCAAGAGTACTGATATAATTATGCAATCTTAGTGTCTGGAAGAAGTGGTACCTAATTACATAGAAAAGAGAAAACAAAATCCATGTTAAATTGTCTTTTAAAGACAGCAACCCATTCTATAGGGTGTTAAAGCTATAGTTCAATATATGCCTAAACTAGAATAAATTAGCAGGAAAAAGACAGTTTAAAAAAAAGCTCCTATTCTTTCATTTTGTCTTGTGTTAATGCAGCATTTGGGCTATAAACTGCACTGGGAAACTCCATCAGGTACAGGGAAACTTTGCCCTTTTTTTGTCAAGGATGCTTTTCCAGCATCCAGGTTCCTGGTTCAGTTCTCTCGGTTGCACAGGATCAGGTTCCCTAGCACAGAGCACACAAACACCTGGAGGTGCCACGAGCACAGGCCAGGCTCATTCCAGTGGTGCCCAGTGACAGGACAAGGGGCACAAACTGAAACTCAGGAGCTTCCATCTAAATATGGAGAAGAGCTGCTTTACTGTGAGGGGGACAGAGCTCTGGAGCAGGCTGCCCAGAGAGCTTCTGGAGTCTCCTTCTTCTCAAGAACTCTCTGGGCACCATCCTGTGCAGCCTGTCCTAGGGGCTTGAACTACACGATCCCCAGGGGTCCCTTCCAACCTCAGCCATCCTGTGGTTCTGTGACAGAGGAAGGAGTGGGAGGCATTATTTTCTGCAGTACAGGCAAAATAATTGTGTGTGGGCCTGCAGCATTAAATGCAAAGAGAGTGCAAGTGGACTCACTGTGGCCCTGTCCATTGGCTCCAGTAGCCACTAACCTGCTTTAACTAACACTGTTATCTAGACTCTGCATTTTTAAGTGGCTAAGAACATACCATTGCCTGTAAAACTTCCAGAGCAGCATTTTATCTTGAGACATTTTATAGAAAATCAACACTTGATGAAGTGTTAGTGAAGTGTTATTACTGAAAGAGCAGCAGAACTTGTAAAAATGTTAACCAGTAGTGTGGTTTTGAAGCCAGAGAATCTGATACATTTGGAATTCATGTGGCTTTTCTTCAGATGTCTGTGTGTTTTGTGCACTCAGGTTTTGCAGATTCTTTTAGCTGTTATGTTACTTCTAAATATATAGACAGATCAAAATAATTTTCAACACTTTGTTTCCCAAACAGCCTCCCACATCTGGACACATATTGTTTTCTTTGTTTATTATCAGGTTAAAAAAAAATTGCTCAATTTCCTGGTTACACAGATTTCTAAGAGAGTGTTTATCATCAGGTGCTGAGTGGATTCAATTTGGGAACTCTTAAGGCTAATAAATATAAATTAGTGGGATTCTTAGGATGATGAGACCGAGAATTCTAATGCTGATTTCAGTAAGCATGATAAATGAAGCTAGGAATGTAGCTTTAGGCTAGAAAAGATGACAAGTCTTAGACTTTTGAAAGCTGTGTAATTTGCAGCAGAGATTGATTTTTCTTTCATAAATGTGGCAGGTTTTCTTTTGTGTGGACTATTTGGCTTGTATTTGTACTTGAGTTTTTTGTTCCCTTGATATCTTACTGTGAAGGCAAGCATTTTAATTTATATCTCCTGAAATTGTTCCCATCTTTTACATACTGCCTGCTCAGGAGTTAGCCTGTGTTTGAAAATAATTTCAATGTTAGTAGCATATCATGTATGTGAACACAATGCTATTGAGCAGCACATTGAATTGCAAACCAGAATTCATTTCATAGATTGATAGGAAGGCCTCTTTTAAGAGATACTCATGACCTCCCAATTTAGTTTTAGTTGATATCTTGGAAAGGAAAGAGAAGTTAGCCTTAGTGTTAAAGAAGCCATTGCAAATATTGTGGTTCTGACATTTTTTGTATTTTCTTAGAGTTGGAAACACAGTTTCAAAACAATAGCCCTACTGATAGGTTTTTAAAATAATCTTAAGTAATCTTAAAAGGAATTGTTTCACTGTACCTTACTTTTTTAATGAGCACCAAAATGGAGAGATTTCTTTAATAGTATTTTAAGCAAACTCACAAGAAGAGCATAACTCTTGTGCTTTTTGAGACTTGCAACATGCTATGGCTTCCAGTACCTGTTTGTATTCCACAGAAGGATAAGAAGATGCAGTACATGTGCATTGTTTTTTTATCTCTAAGTCATTGCAGCAGTTGTCCGTAAGGCCTAGGTATGGCTCAGCCTGATGTGTAAATTTTGTTGTAGCAGGAACTTTGGTCCTTGAAACTCTTAAAAGCAGAAACCAGCTGTTAGAGAACCCAAGCCATCACAGGGAAGGCAGGTAAATTATTTAAGGAACATCTGAGTGACAAAACCAGACATGTGTACATGTGTCTCACTGTCTTTGAGTTCAGTAAGAACAACTTTTAAACTAGATTAGGCAAATTTATTTTGATGTGTCTGTATTGTAGCTCCTATTTATATCATCCTTTGGAAGATTCCTTGACGTGCAATCCTGTAGTGTTTGAAAGCTGATCAACTCCAAACTCCACACAGGAGATGTGTTTTCTGGTGCCAGCCCAGTGTGCTTGCTGATTTCATGTGGTTTAACTGCAGGGGTGTTCAGGCTTGGAGTGATTTGAGATTTCAGAAATGGTGAGCCAGCCTTGCTTGCTGGGGACAGAGGTGCAGAGGGGCTCCTGCTCCTGGTGGTGCTTGGGGCCGCCCTTGGCAGCACACTGTGGTCTCTAACCAGGCTGTCACTCTGCTCTGTGCTGGTGACAGTTTCTGCTGACTTCAGCTCTGTTGAGGATAAGAATTTATCTTTTTGTGGCCTTCAGAGTGGGTCTAGTCCTGCCACTTCTGCTAGCAGCCAGACTCAGTTGAGGTTAGAAACATAACCATAGCAGTCATTTTTCGAAACCTGTCTTGCAACTTTTTTTTTTTTGCACATTTTTTTCTTTTTGATCCTTACCAAAAGTTATTTTGTGGTTATTACTGTGAAGCTCTTGGATGCTGTTCTTTCTCTAGAAATCTTATAGAAATTTATTTTGGTTTGTTTGCATTTTGGGTTTCATTTGCCTGAAATCAAACTGTTGTTCTCCAGTAGTATCCTCTGACTTTGGACTTTTTATTTTTGAACCATCACCCTTTTTAAATTCCTTTTCTTTAGGCATCTTGTTTTACTCCTTAACTAGGGGGAAGCATTTTGTTAATGAATATTTAATTGAGAAAACTAGATTCAAGGGAAGAGTTTCATTAGGTTAGCATATATGCTAAAGGACTCTTTTGAACTGAAGATTCTGGCATAAAAAGCTGCTAAAGTAGTTCATTGAAGCTGAAACAAAAAATATGTTAGTTGTTTTGAATTGAAGTGGAAGAACTATGCCCCCTCTTTGATTTAAATGGAAATATGCTGTGCAGTCAGTACTGATATTAGTGATTCCCCAGCTGTTGATGTTAAAAATAATTTTCCCAATTTCTGTCATATACGTTTTAGCACTAAGTGCTGTGTTTAATGTTAAGTGCTGGGTTTTTTCATCTCACTGAAATTTTGAATGCTGAAAACATTTTGGATACTCTGTAAAGTACTGAGTAATACTATAAAAGAAAAAGCCATGTTCAAAGATTAAGTAAACTTTTAAACTTAACTGCTTCTAGGGAATAAAATGATTGTACAGAGAGATGTTACATGCTAGCCTTTCTGAATATGCAGTGTGTTTTGATTTAAAGATCTTTCATGATTGATATTTCCCTCTTAATCAAATGATACCTATTTTTCACATCTGTCATCTTGTCAACAATTCTTCATTGTTCTGCTACAAACAAGCACTTAAAATGCATACTTTAAAAACAGGAAAAAGTTAAAAAGAAAGCTGCCAATATTATCATAGGATTATTTCCTGGGGACTGACCAAGACAGTGATCCACTGCAGCATGTTTTTCCAGTAGCCTTTATACTTTGAATAAGCTGGTTCACTTACCTTCTAATTGAATTGGTTTTTACCATTGCACTCAATGTCATAAAATGTGAGCAGAATTTGGTAAATTGGGCTGTTGAAGCATGCTGTGGAAGAAAAGCTACCTCTGTGTTTTGTCCAATGTGTGGCTGTTTCTCTGACCTAGCCTGACTTCCCTTTCTGTAGGGATTTGCAGAAGTGAGGCACTGAGACAAAAGGTGGGCAGCTTCCTGCTGCTTCTGGAGAGTTCTTGCCCTTTATTTGATCCCTTCAGCAGGTTCAGTGACTCCTCCTAAAAGCAGAAGAGTACCAAGAATAGACCATGGAGGGTTGTGCAGTTTACAACCCTTCACACCTGGAATGTCTTCTCAATCTGGGCTGATAACAAACTGGGAGAACTGGGGGATAGTGCAAAGAAATACTGACAGCAGTAAACTTCCTAAGGATGAAAGTGGGTTTTGTTTCAATCAGAAAAATGTGTTCTTACAAGGCCATGTAGAGGGAACACTGTAACTGAAATTTTGACAAGAACCAAGGACCATTAAGGTCCTGTTGCTTTTTCTTGCTCAGAGATGGATGCTGTGCTGCTGGTTTTTAGTGTGATTGGGACATGCATGCTGAAGCTATCTTGGATGTTGGGACTAAAGGGAAAGCTCTTCATGTGATGTTCTTTCTGAAGGTAGTTTGGGTGTGTTTTTGTCTTCTTGTCTTCTTCTCTGTTTGGTTAAAAAAAACCCATGAGAAAATAACTATCTCAGTGGCACACAGAAGTGGTGGTCATATAGAACATGGGTGGGTAAGTGGCAACTTTTAAAAATTCAGTTTAATTTTGAGTTTGTTGCAATTTTGTTTTCTGTTCTAAAGACTTCTGCAGTCAATTCTTCATTATTTTACCTTTAAATCATCATTTAAAGGGATTTTGTCATCTTAAATTAGAGCAGTTTCAGCTAATGTTATGTTTTTCAGGAGTTTAAGGGCCATTTAAAAAAAGCTGGGGATAGAAGCTATCTGGCTTTACGTGTTAAATAACCTTTTCCAATTGTAAAATCAGGCATATGTATGTGCATGTGTTCCAGAAGAAGCAAATTCTTATCTGTACTGTCCAAGAAGGTGTTGGATGATGTTAGATTTCAGTGGATCAAAGATATTTTAGAGCTTTACCTAGGGATTTTGAACCCTAATGACTACTTTTTTTAAAAATAGAAATATCTCTTTGATTTTTCTTGTCTGTAACTATTTGTTGAAGTATTTTACAGATTTATTTCCACATGCCCACATAAGACTTGTTTCAAACAGTGAACTGAAACCTGACTTGCCTTTTTATAGAGTAGAGAGTTTAGTCATCCTTGTTGTTTAAGGAGTCAAGTAATTGCAAAATTTGTACGGTTAAGATTAGGCAAGAATGCAAGAAAGAAAGAGGTTTTTGCTGGACCATTTTGGCCCTTAGTTTAAAGAAGAAAATATTAAAGTAGAGGTAGAGGTATGGCATGACTGTGAATTTGGTCTGAGCTTAAAAACTCACTCGTGGTGCATCCACCAGGTGCCTTGGATATGATAATAATTTTTTTTTTCATAGACAGGAGCCTATGGTTTTCTTCTGGTAAGTGTAGTGATACTGCCATAGTGCACCACAAGGTGTGCCCTTGGCACCAGCCTTACATGCAGGCCTGTTCTGGCTCTGCCTGTGAAAGAGAACACTGAGAGGTTTTGCTGAGGCAGTGGCTTGTGTTGGCATTGTCTGCCATTTTCCAAATGGCTCTTACATTACAGACTGGAACACAAGAGAAGTGGGTACCTGATGGGCACAGAACACCAAGCCACTGAAAACTGAAACACATTAAATGCAGCAGCTTGGCAGAGCAAGTGGGATAAAGTTCTCAATTTCTTTCATTTCCTGGCAATTTAGCCTGCTCCAGTACATAGAGCCTCCTTTAAGAGTTCCCGTGCAAATTACACACAGTTTTCATACCACTACTAAATATTCAGAAAAAGATTCTAACTATAGTTAGCACTGAGCCCCAAAATACTTTCTTCAAACATTCTCTTCCAAATGGAAGCAAAATGTGTGCTGCAGACTCATCCTGTAACTTCTGATGGTGCCTCTGCTGCAGGCCCAGCTTAGCAGCTGCTTACATGGAGGTGGCTTGATCTTGCCCCCATGAATGGTAAGGCAGGTCACGGGTTAAGAAGCTGCTACTAATGACAGCTATGGTATCTTCACTATATTGGTGGCAAAACATGGTTAGTGATACTATTACTGGCTTCTGTAGCACTGAGATGTGAAACAACACATTATGTAGAGAGAGTGTGACGTGCCAACAGGTGCATGTTTCATCTTAGAAACGTGACTAGTTTAAGGTTGCTGACCCTTCCATTAGTGTTTTCATTTCCACAGAAATGTAAAATATGGTTGTAAGCATGATGCTAAGTGCCTTGTGAGGCATAAACCACATTCACATCCCAAATCACAGGTGTATGTTCTGAAGCGACTGTTACACAGATAAAAACTGTTGTCTGGCCACAATGCTGTAATTGTTAGCCATTCATTTACCAACATTATAGATAACAAGCATGGAAGATGAAAAACACTCTCACCTGGTATCTTTTTATTTTGTTGGGTTTTTTTTTTTTAATCTATCTCTCCATGTCTATTTTATATTGGGGTAGGTTTCATAAATGTGTGTATTGAAATTCTGTATCCATTAAACACGAGCAAATGGTGTGGGGCAACTGTTGAGCAAGAAAAAAAAGCAGTTCAGAAGGAACTCTGGGGGGAGTTGTCTCTGGAGAAAAGAAACCCTGTTGTGTATTTAGGTGATCTTCCCATTAGTTGAACAGAAGTAACCTGATGGATTAACTGAAAATCTCATTTCAGTTTACTGTCTAAAGAAAACGACATCTTTTGCTGGGATTGCCATTCAGCAAAGGCAATGTCTTTCTGCATACATGTGGGGTGATAAATATGGATATTGTAGGTAATCTTCAACAGATGGACTCTGTTAAGGCTGTGAGTTTTTGGGTTTTTTTAATAAATAACATTTTAAATTATAAATCCACCATTAAAACTCATGAAAGGACTTATTTCTGCAGTCTATTCTAGAGGAAAGAAGTTCAGAGTGCTAGTATGGAATTCAGAAGTCACTGAGTAGAGTTCATGCTTTGGGGGTTTTTAAAGTTGCATTCCTAAATACAATTTTATAATTCAAATGATGAATGGATATTCCTTTTAAGATTTTTCACTGCAATGAGTTAAAAGCAACTGCAGTTTTCATGTGATTACAATGTGAAGAAATGAGAAGCTAATTTGGACAAAGTCTCCAAACTATTGAATATTTTAAGTCATGAAATTTAATTATCTGTACTATGGTTCTGATTTTCATGCTGTTTTGGTCACTTGACCTGCACAAAGAGATGCCTTGTTTAGTAATAAACATGAACAAAGGTGATGTAGTAATGCATGAAGATCAAGTTTCCAGGTGGCTAATTTTAGCTGCTTTTAGTGCAGTTGATGTCAAGGTCATCTTGATTTCCTGAGGACCTGATAGACTGTCAGGAACTTGTTAGGCTTTCAAGGCAGACAGTACTTGGTGTGAGCATCCTCCTGCAGGTGTGTGCTGCTACCAGCAGGAGTGAAACAGTCACTCAAGGCATGTAAACCTTAGCTTTCTGTTATTAGACTCCTTGGGGTCATAATTTAGCTCTTAATGCTCTTAGCTCATGATTTGCTGTTAGGTAGCTAATCTAAGTGGTCGGTAGATCCACAAGTGAAAAACATTGTTTCAATGAAGTGCCTTGTATAATTCAATCACAAACGTGTGACTTGTTAAAATTTCAGAGAAAAGCATCGTCAGTTCCTAGAATATATCAAGAATGGGCGTGACTTCAGGGAGATAGTTAGTCTGAGAGGTTTTGTGCACACACAGAATTGAAAGTAATGCTACTCTATTGTGAATGGCCATACCTACTGCAGGAAAGGTGTTCATACAGTGGAAGTCATGTTTTACTATTGGAACAGATAAGGCAGGATCTGGGAGGATTTTTTAGGAGGTAGAAGTCACCTTCTCCTTCGGGCTTCCTCTGTAGTGATATGCAGAGGATGTGAAGGAAGGACTTCTTGTGGAAAATGGGTTTAGGCTTTAGAGGAGAAAAACCTGATGTCTGTAAGTTGTGAGGATGGTGGTTTGTCCTTGCTGGGTGAAGGACTGTTATGCCAGTGAAGGTCTTCAAATGCATGTCCTAAGCAGCCACAACAAAGTGTTGGAGGAAATGCCTTTCTTTGAAAAGCCTACTCAGCAGAGTACTGTTGGCTATTGGAAAGATGCTGTCACGATTCTGCTTCTCGATATTCCCTGGTAACTTGACTGCTTTTACATTGTTTAACTAAGAAATCATTCAGATATGTGTAGGTTGTAACTTCTACTCCTGTGAGACAGCATGTCAAATTCCCTTGGATAGTGCCAAAAAATGCTCCCCTGGCTGGGGATCAGGGCATGTGTGGGGAATTCTACAGCTGTTGTCTGATCTGTTCCCTGAGTGTTTTTCGGGGCCAGCTCTGGGGTGTGAGCACCACCAGGGCCCATACCTGCTGCTGCTGCTAATGGCTTTTGCAGGCAGCAGCAGTGGTGTGAATTTGAGGTGATTCCTGCCAATTTCCCTGCTGCCCAGAGGATTGTGTGGAGCAGCAGGGAACTGACAGGAGGCTTGTTTCCTGCACTCGGCTGCTGCTTGGCAAAGCCATTAGCAGCAGCAGATACCCTGGAGCTCCCTCTGTGCAGACTCAAAAGACAACATTGCATTGCTTTGCATTTGCTCATGTTTGGATGATTATCTTTGCAATCGTGAAAAGTACAAACCTATTTTTCTGAATAAAGTCTTCAGGTTTTAAATACGTCGTGGCCTCAGGGTATTCCTTTCCACCTTCACCTATATGTATGTCATTTAAGAATTTCTCTCTTATTCTAGATGGAATAGGTTTGTAAGGCATTGGTGAGAGGATATATTCCTTTAGGATGTTTTATCTGTGTTCCGCCTCACTGAGGGGGAGGGGTATTTTCACAAAAAGGCTTTGCCCTTTTTCTGGTAGATGCTCGAGAACCTTTGAAATGGTTTTCATGTGCATGATGATTTACAAGTGTTCAATCATTTTATAGCTGTGCATGTTTTCAAATCATGAAATTATTAGCAGCATAAAAGAGCTGCAGGATTAAATGGCTTTTGTTGCTAAGTACACACAGATCCTGTCCTCTGTAGTGCAAGCATGTTTCATGTTCTAATCTCAAAACACTTGTGTTGCTTTCCAGTTTTGGTTTTTGTGACAATGGTGACTTTCTTGATGAAGGTTTCATTACAGATTTATTTGGCTTAGAATGGCTGGCTGGTGCCTTCCTGCATCTTCATGAATGTCATTTCCATGTGGTTAGAAATGTCATAGCAAAATCTAAAAAACCCCATGGTCTGGGATTTCTAACAAATAGCTTAATGTTTGTGCAGTGCAGGAGACAGAACTCGGAAGGGATAGTACAGAGCAAGACGCAGAGGAATTATAACGTAGAGGAGCCTCGGCCAGCATACTCACAGTTCTACAGTAAGAGTGTAGTAAATGTTGTTGAGGAATAAATTGGGAAGCAGCTTGGAGCTCTGAGAAAATGCAGCAAAGAAACTTTGTTTTAAAAGAATAAAATATCTAGAAAGAGGCTGTAAAAGGATTCATGAAAAAGCCACCATTTTTGGATTACCTCCTTAATTATTAAGCATTTTTTGTTTGTTTGTTTCTGGCCCAGGAATGTTCAAGAACTGACCAATGTAACACTACTGGCTTTGGTAGGATTTGGCTTTTAGAGCTAAAATTATACCCAGGGTACATTAGGAATAATTTTTTTTGGTTTAGCTGATCTCAAAATGTGAAATAGCTGATTAGTTACCATTTTTACCAAGGTATGAAATAATCACCCTTATTACAGATAAATCCCTGTAATTTACTGTAGATACTGTAAGCAAAATATAGAAATATCTTGGCTAGAGTTCTCAAAAGTAAAATTAAAATGTGGTAATTGTCCTTGTGATGCTGCTGCATATTTACAGAAATATCCTTGAATTTAAGTGGTATTGTTAAAAAAATAATCAATTTAAAGTATTTATGCTACTAGTGTTCCTACTGGACAAGGAATTAATTTTGAAATTAATCTTAAATAGAAGTGAAATTACCTTTTCGAGTAATGACTAATCTTAACAATCTCAAAATCTTTGCTATATTTTAAATTCTCTATGGAAAAACATATATCTTGCAAAATGAAGGTATATGTATATATTGAGAAAAACAGAAATCAAGTCCCGATCTTTCTTCATTCTTCTTGAGTGGGCTTTTGAGAATCAAGGGTATTGCTAGGATGGAGCTATGCTGTCAAAAGCTTCTTGTTTTTTTTAATAACCTTGCAAAAACCCCCATCTTCTTTTTGGTTTTATTTGATACGTTGACAATACATATTTTAAAACTTGTCTGATTTTTTTAAAATAGCACTTTAACCCAACCTGGGAATGAAGAGGCGCTTACCAGAGAGCCGTGTCCCGAGGAGGTCTCCACCGCAGGGTCCCGCAGGTCTGGGCAGAGGCTGAGGGATAAAACCGAGCAGTTCTTCCATTTTCTGTAGGAAGCAGGGAAGCCTGTCAGCAAATGATTTATAGTCACTGTTACCATCGTATAGTAATGAAGTAATTGCAAGAAAAATAATTTAAAAAAAATCAAGAAGTATATTGGAGAGCAAAATCTGTTTGTGAGGGCAGAGGCTGGGACTCGGCCGCTGTGCCCCCTGCCCTCCGCGGGGCTGGAGCCGCAGGGTTGCGGTGCAGCGGGTCCGGCGCACACAGCGCCCGGTTCCCACGGCTTTCCAGGGAGCGAGCAGCCGCTGTGGGCGGCGCTGCGGGCGGGGAGCGGCAAGGGTTAAAGCCGATCCCCGCGGGGGTTAAACGTGGAGCCTAATGGAATAATGACGGGTAGCACCATCTGCTGGCCTAGTTCCGCGGGGAGCGGGTCTAACCAGCGCTAATATTGGCGCTGATGCCTTTTGATGCTTTGTGCGTTTCTTTCCGCGCTTTGTTGGGATCCGGCGCTCCGCGCACGGCGGGGCCGGGCCGGGCCGGGGGCGGCGGGTGCGCGCCGGGCAGGGCGCGGGGATGCTGCTGAAGCGAGCGAGCGCTCGGGGAGGGCTGAGCGCGGCCCGGCTGCCGCTCGCTAAATAGGCCATTTAGCAATCTTCTCCCCATGCTTTTCTCCTGAGCACTGCCGGGGGTGCTGGAAAAGCGGAGGGCAAGTCTTTGTCTGACGCCAAAAATGTCTTCAGTGAAGAGGCCGAGAGGAAGGGTAAGTGAGAGCCTGAATGAGTGGGAGGAGGAGGGGTTCTTTGGGCTAAAAGGCTAATGGGATTGAATAACCTTCCTTATTACTGGCTGCTGCTGCGGGAGCCGCATCGCCATCTTGAGCTGTTCCCGAGCTGGGTCCGGCTGTTTGTTCCAGCCCCGGGGCTTTAAGGTGGCATCGGGAGCGGCCCCATCCCTGCCTCCCGCCCCCGCCGCCCATGAGGCTCCTCTAGAACATGAATCCCGGGAAGTGCGCGGGGTTTGCCCAGAAAATGTGTTTGGAAATTCCTGGTGGCTTTTCTTCCTGCTCTAGGCAGAGGCGCATTTACGGGTGAGAACGTAACATAACTGTTATCTGCTGGGGTTTTGTGTTTGAATAGGAAATTCTTTCCATTCCTCAAAGGGGGAGGGGAGGAAAGCAAAAACATGTCTTCTGGCTGGCTGCAGGAGAAGCTCATCAGCCCCGTAAACAATTCTGCGTCCATGAAACGGGCATTAAAATCCCGAAGATAAAAACAAGTTACGTCTTTTATCCGAGGCTTGGAGTGTATGTTGATCTAAATAAAGGAAACGCTGCTTTCTGATCCGTTTATGGATATAGACCTGTGTAATTTTAGTTTTGGTTTTATCTTTTGTCTGTTTTTTAATCTTGGTGTTGTTCGAGCATCTGTTGTGTTCATCGCCGAGTTAGTCCTGTAGATCATTAATCTGCTTTAGGGAAACTGTGGTCCTGGTATCCTACCAAAGGCAAGACGCTGATGCTGTTACCTTCGGGAGCTCTTTGCTTTTTCATATTTTACTGGAGGTGTTGGATGTGTGGGTCAAATGTATGGGAATGCTGCAAAGGTTAAAGATTGGTTTCTTTAATTACAGAGGTGGAGAGACGGTTGAGAGAATTTCAAGGATAATTTTTACTGACTTTGAGTACTTGGATTGGTTGTTTAAAACCAACAATTGATGTAGTTATTTTGAAACCCACGCAATTCTGTGGTATAAATGGAATTCCTCATTTTTTGTGTCCACATAAGTCCCTGGCAGTTACATTTTTTTAAAATGTATATCCTTACCAAAAATGTTTGCACTTTTTCTTTCTATCTTTAAAATAAGGGGATTTAATTTACTTTTTGTTTCTTGCTACAGCCTCCTTCCAAGAAGACTGATGGTTCAGGATCATATACTAAGTTGCAGAATACCCAGGTGAGGGGAATGTCTGAAAAGAAGCAGAAGAAAAAAACAGACTCGGAAAGTAAACAAGAGAAGGCGAATCGCATAATATCCGAAGCAATTGCAAAGGCAAAAGAGAGAGGAGAGAGAAACATTCCACGAGTAATGAGCCCTGAAAACTTCCCCAGTGTTTCAGCTGAAGGAAAAGAGGAAAAGAAGGGTAGAAAAGTTAAATCCAAACCAAAGGATAAGGAGACTAAAAAGCCTAAAACTGGTTCCTCATCTAAAATTAAAGAGAAAACAAAAATTGGGTAAGTAGATTAAAACATTGTCTTCTCTTCAGACTGTATATCCTTGATTAAAATGGAAACTGCTTACTGATAATAAAATGTTCTCCTCTGCTGCCTACACAAAATTCTTCCTGATTAAGTCCATGTGTGGACTCTCTCATTCAGGAACAAGAATGCTCTGTTTTCTCTTTAGATAAAATCACTGTAGGAGTGTCCTTTTGAAAGGAATTATTTTAAATACAGATTCTAAAATATTCTGTACTCACTTTGAAGCATAGACCGAAATACCTTCTATCTTGCTTTGTTATCCATTCTGACTTCAAACGGAGTTTTTCTGGATTATAAATGCTGTTTTTATCAATTTTGGCATGTAGCTTCCATACAGTGAGCTTGATAAACTACACAGGGAGAAATTGGAAGTTTAATGAACTTGTAGACAAGAGAATATTCTTACAGATATCACACATATTAAAAGTAAAGCGCATACTGGAAAGATTAAATTATAAGAATTTTGTAGTCCTCACTCATATCAGTTTAATCTGCCCTCTTAAATATTTTGCAGACTCAGCTGGGTCAAGCAGGGTGGGTACCTTAGGGTGAGGAGCTTTTGGAGTGCCCCAGGGCTTTCAGGAACTGGCTCATCTTGGGTCTCTAGGGCTAACCTATGTTGCCTGTTTACTTTTAAAGGAGAGTGTGTGATTTCCAGTACTAAGTACGTCAGTCAGAACTTGAAATAGAACTCTTAGTTACAGTCTGATTTTTAGTTTCATAAATCTGTGCTCTTTTTGCTGTAGCAGAAATATTAACTGGCACATCTCTGAGATTTAAATGTCTCATATCCATATGTATATGGAGCAGAAATGAATGCTCTTTTAAGCAGCCTATATCTCTGCATTTTCTTTTTTCTTGTAGAGATCAGTGCTTTTCTTACATGTTTGAAGTAAACAATTATGAGTAGTTATCCTGTAGTTTGAAGGTTACTGCTCTGTACCCAACTTCATTCTTAATGTGAAATTTCATGGTGTTAATTTCTTTCTGTTTTGTTTATGTGTTGGCATATGATGCTGCTTATAAGCATCAAGTAGTGCTTCCTTTTCTTTTTTTCCTCCATCTGGTTTAAGGTGGGATTTCAGATGTGTATTTTGTGAAGTTGATTTCACTTTCATGTTTCTGAATTTACTTATGTTCTGTAACAAACTTTTTGTGCGTCTGTCTAATCAGAAAACTTACACTGTTGTTCAGGTAGTGTCAGTTTCATGAAACCTTGTGGTTTGTCCTTAGTGTGCTTTTTATTCATTCTTGTGGGTAATTGACAAAACCTGCCAAAATAACGTCATTATGATATACTACATAGTTTCCATAATATTTTTACTTTTTTTAATGAAAAGAAGTAAACTGTTACCTCCAATTTATGATTGTGCACTCAGTTTTGTCTTGGTGAAGTGCTTTGCTGTGCACATCACTTAGGATCACTTTTCAGGATTTCATCAGACGGCGTCAGTTGAGAAAGAGACATTTCTCAAACTGTGTTTTTAACTACGGTGTTTGTGTTTGATGCAGAGTACGTGCAAGCTGCTAGAGGAGCTCCCATTTAATTATTGTCAATGTTTCATCATTTTGCATTGAGCTGTGAAGGGTTGTGTCCCCATTAGTTACCAGTTTGATCAGCTGATGCCCCAGTAGCTCTCTGCTAACTCAGTCTAACTCTGCTGCCGGGTCTTGCTTTCATTATGAAGGACACAAACCTAAAGATGGAGCAGTCAGGTCCTGGTAAGGAGCTCTGAAGAGTCTTCTAGAACCACCACATATTACAGATTTCCATTCATATTCACAGAATTCCATTTTATTTAGATGGACAGCAGCAAATCAAATCATTTGAGACATCAAGTTGCTTCATTTTTGTATCCAAACAGATTAATGTGTTGTGTTGAATTAGCACTATTGTATATTATTGATACAAATACATAAAATAATTACTTAGCAAGGAATACCCCAGGGATTTTGCAGAGCAGCAATTGCAATAAGGCCTTGATTTTTTAAAAGAATAATCATACCAGCCCTGCTTTCTGTGCAAATGTAACTGCTGATATTACAGCAGAATAATTACTACAACATCACTATACTTGTCTTTTCAACCATGGTTCAAAAAATTTTGTCATTAATTTTTTTTTTTTTATTCAGAGAAAACCAAAATTAAAGAATAAGGAGTTTAGAAGACTAAACAGCTCTGGTAAAGGTTTTGTCCTATCTTCTGTTCTTAAAAAAATATTTCTTAATGAATCTAAGCACATCTTCGGAATCATTAAGTCAAAATAGGATTGGGTTTTTGAGCGTGTGGGTTGCTCCATTGATTTTTCTCATTACCTTAAAATAAACTTTGACTGAATCTTGGGAGAAAATTTTACTATGCTAAAATAATACCTGTAAAAGACAAGAGCTTTATTGGGCAGGAAGGGAAGATCTCAGTTCAATGAAAATGGTTTTTTTCTTTGGATGGAAAGATTTTTGAGATCTGTTTAAAATGGGATAAAAAAGAATTTTTTTTTTTTCAATCAATAATAAGAAAAACTTTATAATGTAAATATATATACATATTTGTATATATGGCATTTCTTATATTTAATCAGAAAACAAAACCTGAAGTCCCCTCATGTTTTAAAAAGATAAGCAAACAATTCCCAACTGTTAGAAGCCATTTTGAACTAATTTTTTGCAAGCAATGTAGTTGTGAGTGAAACCTTGAAACCAGTAAAGTTTTAAAATTAAAAAAAAAAGATAAATATACCTTTTTAGCAGTAGTAGAGGATTTGTTTGGGTGCATCTGCTGTTCCATTTTAGAAGGAGGTCTGCTGCGATATGTCCATCCCAGATGAATAAATTTCTTTTCAGTCAGGGTTTTCTATAGCAAACACATTTAACTTCCAGGAACTGTTAAATCTGTTGCTTCAGTTTGGATTTGGAGTGCCAGAGCAATGCAGGAGGTGATGCAGAGTTGGGTGTGTTTGAGAAGATCTGAAGTCACACGTATGTTTTGGGTGACTCCTGTCCATTTTTACAGCCCAACACAGAGCTGAGTTATCTGAAAGTGTTACAAATATATTGATTTCTTTTTTTTCTTTTGCCTTTTTAGAAATGTTTGAGAAACAGTTTTAATCTGGTCTTTCATATCTGTGCTCACAACAAACACAGTCTGTTCAGTGAGAGCACAGCTGCACCCTCGGTAGCCCAGAACTCAAACAGCAAACTCTTATTTAGATTTGCTCGTAGACTTTGACCTCTTACAGGGCTTTATTCTGTGCAGCAAGGCCTGGGTTGCTCTGAACGAGGATTTTCAGAGCTACAGTTGAACTGTAGAGCTGGAACACTAATTGCTGAACAGACCTTGACAAAATTGTCTGATAGCCATCAGTTTAAAAAAAGGGTGCTTTAAATGGTAATACAGCCCAGCTTTCACTGAAATTGAGTAGCCCTCATCTGGGATCGAGATGAGTTTTAGCTACTGTGTCCAGATTTAGGGGCAGGATGGTCTTTCAAGAGTTCCTGGTTTTTGCTGCTCAGACAATCAGCTTGTGTTTGGTGGCTTCATGTTAACTGTTTATATTTTCCTTCGTGGTTCTCTGAGATCTACATATACAGGAAAAATTTATAGCACAATTCATTCTAATTTATCACTGCTAGTTAAAAATTGCTGGCTGCTACTTTCTAGGCAGGCTGTAGTTTCTTTCTAAAGGTGAGGGGTAAGGTTTTATTTTTTGGAGCTGTGAAGACAGAGAAATAATGCTTGTTAATTTCAGTCAGGTCCATTAGAACTGGATTCTGTGGTTAGCAAAGTTTCTGTGCCATAAGAATTGGTGAAGATAAATGACTAAATTATATTATAAGCTATAACATTATAAGGGTGTGACAGAAATTATTAGAAGAATGTATGTATAATATATTTAATATTACCAAAGTAAGTAGACTAATTGCTTTATGCACTGATTACTGATCAAGTTAATTCTTCAAAATTGGATTTACATTTACTCTACAGACAGCAGAACCACTTTTTGTATCCTGGCTATTTACCAAGGTGTGTTGACATTTAGGAATCTATTTAAACCCTTTCATATTTTTGCATAGACCTTGTTTCTATTTATAAGCTCTTTCTAATTGATTCTACTTCTTCCATCTAAGGTGATGCATATTTAATCTAAAAAGTCTACTTCTTACCACTTGATGTGAAGAATTATGAATTTGTGAACATTCTCTTGTTCAAAAAAGTAGATTGGCATTTAGGTTTTATAGCTCTCAACGTATTCCCACCTACTCAAACATAAAATTAAATATCACAGCCCTGATGAAAAGCAACAGCTCTGCACTGGTGATGTAAAGGACAATATCAGTTGAATACATTTAGGTAATTTCTTTTTTCTTAATCACTGCGTAGTTTAAATAAATAAGTCCCCCAAATTCTAAGAACTCAATTTACAAATGTTTGAGTCAGAGAGGTAGTCCTTCAGTTCAAAACTGCTGCTGAAATGGCTGTATTATTTCATGTGTTAAAGAGCGCTGGTGGATTTTGTTCATTAATCCTTGAATTATGTAGCGATGAATCCAGCAAGTGGGATGTGATGCTGCTGAAATGAGTGACTGTCCTTGTTGCCTTGTACCTCGAAGCAGGTCTCACAAATACTCTTAACAAGCAGTCGTAAAACCCAGCACCCTGACAGATAATCTTTGCTTGTTGATCTGATAGTGTTAAGATGGTTTGAAACCCTTATAAACTCAGGTGCTGCCTCAGGAGCCATGGGCAGAGGGCTGGGGAGGAGCTGGCTCTGTGGCACTGGTGCTGGGGAGGTGCCTCCAGCTGCCATCTCCCGGGCCAGGGGCTGGCACTGTCCCCTGTTAACTAGCTAACATTGTCCCCTTAACTAGCACTGTCCCCTGTTAACTAGCTAACATTGTCCCCTTAACTAGCACTGTCCCCTGTTAACTAGCTAACATTGTCCCCATTAACTGGCACTGTCCCCTGTTAACTAACTAACATTGTCCCCATTAACTGGCATTGTCCCCTGTTAACTGGCTAACATTGTCCCCATTAACTAGCACTGTCCCCTGTTAACTAACTGACATTGTCCCCTTAACTAGCACTGTCCCCTGTTAACTAACTAACATTGTCCCCATTAACTGGCACTGTCCCCTGTTAACTAACATTGTCCCCATTAACTGGCATTGTCTCCTGTTAACTAACTAACATTGTCCCCTTAACTAGCACTGTCCCCTGTTAACTAACTAACATTGTCCCCATTAACTGGCATTGTCCCCTGTTAACTAACTAACATTGTCCCCTTAACTAGCACTGTCCCCCTTTTAACTAACATTGTCCCCTTAACTAGCACTGTCCCCTGTTAACTAACATTGTCCCCTTAACTAGCACTGTCCCCTGTTAACTAACTAACATTGTCCCCATTAACTGGCATTGTCCCCTGTTAACTAACATTGTCCCCATTAACTAGCACTGTCCCCCTTTTAACTAACATTGTCCCCTTAACTAGCACTGTCCCCTGTTAACTAACTAACATTGTCCCCATTAACTGGCACTGTCCCCTGTTAACTAACTAACATTGTCCCCTTAACTAGCACTGTCCCCTGTTAACTAGCTAACATTGTCCCCATTAGCTGGCACTGTCCCCTGGTCCCTGCCAGCCAGGCAGGTGCTGGGGAGCACTCAGAAAGGAGGGGTGCTCACTGAATCTTGAGTTCTCTTAGATCTGTTAAGGTCATTATCTTGTGTCCTGATTAAAATGGCAATAAATTCAAGGTTTGGTCATCCTTCTGGGATGTCATTTTGTTTATTATTTGGCGTTATTGTTTCAATGTAGCCTGAGCTGGAACTGACTGATGGTTCCAGAAGGACTATTAGGAGTGTTTTAAAATCTGTGCACAGTCCAGAATTTATTAATTCAAAATACAACTGGAGAAGGAGACAGTGGTTAATATTACTGTGTTACTATTATTTATTAAACATATAAAAGGATAAGAGAAAATGGTTTTATACCAGCAAATTAACTCTCATTCAAGTGGATATAGTATCCTGAAAAGGAAACTTCTACTTTACATTTTTTGCAAAGTTTCTAGTGATAGAGTTGCTAATACTGTTGATAACGTAGGAGTTTTATTATTAGTAATTTAACAAAGTGCTTTGGCTACAAATGATAATATCTGAGTTGTGACTCTGGACACTAGTTATTAGTTACTTGGTGTTTTCTGTTTTGGGAAAATTGCAGTAGAATGATGTATTAAAGGTCAGCTCTACTTCCTATTCCTGACGTGCCTAATATGTATTTGCTGCCTTTTTCTTTCTATCCTCTTTAATATTTCCTTTTTCATTCTTTGGAAGGCTTTGAAAGGTGTTTATCACTTTAAAGCTGTTGAGAGTACTGCCAGTGTTTCCATTGTGTTCCCTACTATGAAACAGAAGGGGAATGGAGCACATTCTTACTGGTTTTCATTTAAAAGACAGAAGTTGCAAACCACTTTAAAAAGTGGTTATTGGTGGCTTTAAAGCATGGTAGGAGTCCTGTGCTAAGGATCAGAAGTAGCATTGGCTCATGAGAAATCTTCTTTTTAAAGAAGATTTGTGGTGTAAGTTTCTCAACATCATTAGTTTGTAATTATAGAAGAAGAAAACATGTAATAAAGAAATCTGCAACGTCTAATTGTTGAAATATTTATAGATGTTATGTAATAAGATAAATATGAATTGAAAAAGGCAAGAGAAAGTGAAATTGGAGTGGAGTCTGGTGATATTATTTATTCCATGTCTACAGTGTGCTGTTAACTTTTCATAGAAACAGAATAGATAGTTTCTGTTCAGAACAGTTTGTTTCAGGGTGGAAAAAGGGATTTTAGCCAAGGATCTTTATGCTTTCATGCAGAAATTTATAAACTGGCAAGAGAACTTGTTCGCTCAATGAAAATTTCTCACAGAATTGATCCAGTTTACAAGCTTCTGAAAATCATTGTTTTCACATAGTAGATTTTTTTAGAAGTTTTTGGCCAAAATATGAGCAGATTGCATTTTTACTGATAGAAATGTATGACTTTAGCACCATACTGTTGTTCAGCAACTTCTGATAGCAAGGAGCATTGTGTTTCTGGGCACTGGATCAGAAAGAAGTAAAGCTGCATTTGTTCCTGTCATTGGCACCATATCCATATAGAGGAAGAAACATTCTGATCTGCAGCACGCAGAGATGTGCAGAAAATTTCAGGGAGAAGCTGGTGAGGTACTGGGGGTAGGGAGTGCATGTTCAAAGATACAAAATCTGGCAAATGGAATATTGTGTGCAAGGTGCAGGGGCAGAGCAAGAGGTGAACCCAAGGAGGGACTAAAATTAAGAAAAGGAGGGGAACAAATGCAAGGAAAGATGTAGCTAGAGCAGTCTAGTCACAAAATACCTCATGTTCTAAAATTAAAATGCTCAGCTATTCAGTGGATACCACTAGAACCCATAGAAACCCTATATCCCTTAATACTGTGTTTCTTGAGTACTGAAGGGCCCTTGAGCCTAAAATAGTAAACAGTAGTGCATGAGGTGAGAACGAGCTGTGGTTGCACAGATACAAATATTTAACACAGCAACATGCATTTAGGAATTGTTGTAATCTACCATTTCACAAAAGAGGGTCAAAATTTGGAACAGATTGCCCAGGTACCTACCAGCTGTAAGCCTTGGGGATAAATGGAACTTTACTGGGCTGAGCAACATCAAAGAGCTCTGAAGGGCCTTAAGTGGGGACCACAGGTCTTCCTGAGACCTCCTCCAGCTTGGCTTATATCTTAACACTTGCTTGATTAAAGAACTTCCAGTTATCCTTTTTCTTTGAAAGAATTTAGGAGCAGGGAAAACATGTATTGATACTTCCTGCCATTTTTCCAGACCCTAAAGGTGCAAATCAGGGACTTGGTGGGGTGGATGTTGTTTCATGAATGATCTTACAGGAAATTCTCACTCATAAGTTTACCAGCTTTCCCTTTAAATGCACGTTAAATTTTAGCATCCAGAATTCCTTTTAACAACAATTTCAGAAGGTCAATCACAATGTGCCTCGTCTGCATCATTTTGGAATATATTAGCTGATCTGACATATTAGTGACAAGTGCTAATGTAACACTTAGATTTTATGAAACAAAGTGAGATAAAAATAGAAAAAGCGATTATCCAAGTCCATCACTAGAAAGTGTCATATTGGACAAATACCCAAGAATACAAGTCTTAAAATAAAAACCAAGAAAAGAAAGATGATTCCTAATCAGAGCTTGAAAAGTGAGGGGAAAAAATACTCAAACTAACCTTGAAGTCAGTAAGGAAACCACTGTGTTCATTGCTGAAATTATTTCCTGTGATTATGAAACATGTTTTCCAAGTAATAATTAAACTGAGAACACCTAATGAAAAGCCAGGGACCAGAATTTACTTGTGAAAAAGCAGCTCTGTGATTATGCTGACTTACAGCTTCATTTCAACCTGCATCCATCAGTGCTGTTCACTTTGTGCTAAAAGTGAAAAAAAATTGGAGTGGAAAAACCCCATTTTAGCCTTTCCACTGCACATACATAGTGATTAAATATTGAAAAGCCATGCAAATACTCCTTGCTCCTGAAGTTATACCTGCAGTCTTTTGTAAGCAATGCTCCTTAAACTTTCCATAATGTTTTGGTAATTTAACATGCTTATGTTCCATGTGAACTGTTAGTCTGGACATAGTAAATATTTATGTGTTCTCTTGTTTGAACCACTTGCAAAGAGAAGTAAATGAGTTGTGTTTTAACCATTATATTCTCACCAATAGTGTTCTCCTCAGGTGGCCAGTTTATTTGATGTTACATTGCTGTAAAATAACTTGTATTGTCTGCATAAAGACTAAAATCCTGTGCTTAATTTGTTTGTAACATGGCAGAAGCACTTGTATGCTGGAACACTCTCCTCATTTTCTGTTACAGGTCTGATCATAAGACTATATGTATTTCATATTTTAGGACATCTCTCTGTCTGTGATTTTCTTGAATAGTTTGTCATTCTACAATTATGCCACTGTAAGCACATTTAAAGAATTGTATTTGGCACATTTCAAATATGGAAAAATATTTTTACACTCTTTAGTTAGAAGCAAATCTGATTATTTACAGTGTAATTTTTAAATCCAAGCAGAGGAATAATTGGTGCTTTTTCATTAGAATTTAACTAATTTATTCAGCACAGTGGTGGTTCTTAACATACTCTGATAGGTTCTAAGATTACTTACAGATAAAACTACCAGATTTTGGATAGCTTTTTTTTTTCCTAAGGACAAAAAAAGACTTGTTCAGTTCCCTTTTTTTTATTGTTGAGTATTTAAGCATAAAAGTTTTGCATGTTAGACAGCTTTGGGTGATTTTCACATTGTTCTCCACAGTTAATTTTACGTTTTCTAAGTAAAAGTAAGGGAAGCTACATTTTGCAGTGGTAAATTTTTTATGATTAATCATTTAGTGTTGTCATCTGCAGATTATATTTCTGCTAACTATGTATAGTTTACCACTGTCAGTTGGTTTAAATGTTGGATTTTTTTTTCTGTTTTTTGTGTAAAGATTTAAAATGTACATGATAATTAGGAATTTGTTACAGCAAGGTAACTGTAGAGAAGCTCACTAACACTAGTGAACAGTACTGTCTGCTGTGAGGTATTTGAGACCTATTGCTCGTTTTTCAGACAGTGCTGTTGAGTTTTATGTTGAGAATGTGGGAATTGCTGGTGATTTGCTGCTGAAGTTACACACAGCATTCACTCAGGGGCTGGGGTTTTGTTTCTGACAGAAAGCTGATCATCACACTGGGCAAAAAGCAGAAAAGAAAAAATGAATCTTCAGATGAATTGTCTGATGCTAAGCAGACTCCACAGCGGCCACTGAAAGATGAAGACTCACAGGTGAGTACTTGGTATTCTCCCCTGATAAATTTCTGTGTGTTTGTCCACAGATCTTTTTTCCCCTGTCTCCAGAAAGTTCCACTTCCTTGGCTGCAGTGACTGTTACTCTCACACTTCTGTGTGTCTCATAGGTAGAACTTTTCATCATCAGCCACTTCTCTCAGTTCAAAACCAGAAAATCCTACAGGGTAGAATCCCTTTTCCATGATGGGACATCAGTGCCCTGCTTGTGTCTGTTTCATTTCAGTACAGAAGCCCATAGATTTGAGACTGTAAGTCCTTACACTGAGCTGGAAGTTAGACCTGGTCCTTACTTTGGCTGAGTGTGAAAATGCAGAGATTTCCTAACAGACAGGACATCTATCAGTGAAGTTGGCTCTTTGAGAACTTCTAAAAGGGTTGTTTGCAGATTTCTTGCAGTGTGGGATCTGAAGGCAGCACTGATCAATATGCTGATAGGCTCTAGTTGTTTGTGGAATATTTTTGAAGGAAGTGCCTGATGAAGAATTGAAGTGGTCAAGTCATTCCCTTGAGGAGTAGCTCTCTTGTAGCTTACTTTATGCTGTTTTTTCATAGATTGCCCTGAAATAATAGTAATATAGCTAATTATTTCTAAAACTTGGGCACAGAGAAACGTGAACTGATGAGAAGAGATAACATTCTGTTTATGTTTGCATTAGTAACAGAATTATAACTTCTTGCTTTAGGGCAATCTCCAGTAACGTAAGGTTATATGCTGGAACTGCACAGGTTTTTAGCCCGTGGCAATTTGATCCACAGAGGCAAGATCAGTATTCAAAATAAAGTGCTGTTGAGTAAAAATTAATTGCATTAGTTGACGATAGTTGTCAGAAAACAATTATGAGATACTGAATTGCCCTCTGGTGTTTCACAGATAATAATGCTGGAGGGGAAAAGGGATCAGAAGCCATTTCCCAGAATGAGTTCTCATTAACTGAAGTGATAGCTTGTCCTAGGTAAAGGTTACCTGAAAGGATCTGTAACTTTTCGGTCATGTTCTGTTATCTGATAAACATAAATTTATAGGCCAACAAATGTAATATAAAAGCCTGAAGATCAATTCTTTCCTGGGCGTGTCATGAAATCACCTGCTCCTGGTGTGAAGTGAAAAGAGGGTAGAGATAATCAGGGTTGGCAGGAGAGGGAAATAACTTTTATTGCGGAATGTCACAGCATTGCCCTGCTCTCTTTGAAGGTGCTGGGAAGAAGCAGGAAAAACATAAATTGCTTTACTTCATTAATTCATTTTCTCTTTAGTTTTTGAATATGTTCATGATTTTATTTTTAAAGAGCTGTTTCTAATTTCTGTTGCAAATAGCTGCTTCAAAGCTCTGGGGGGCAATTTTAGGCCTTTTTTCCCCCTAATTCATTTTGCATGCTTAGTTTCACATCAAGTGTCTTCCTTAAATAGATGGATTTTTAATTTTTTTTAATTATTATTTTTAATATGTGGTGCTACTTCATTTTTTTTGTCTTAGAGCCATTTGTTTATGGCCTTAGTTCTCAGCTCAGGGAAATACAAAAAGTTTTTTTCCAAACAGCTCAGATTATGTATTAATCTGTTGGAGAACATATGTTGATGTTTTGCTAATCACTTCATACTTTAAGAAAAGACATAGTGAGAAGAATTGAAAATGCCAGTTACATAATCTTGCATTGCTCATGTTACCTGGCTTTTTTTTTTTTTTTAAACCTACTTCTGTCAGCAAACTATTATTGATTTAGGTATAATGTGGCATTAGTGTGTCCTTACATTAGAAATTCCTTTTGGTAATAACACCTGACACCACACACATTTATGGAAGAACAGCTAATCTGCATAACTGTGGAAGGCTCATGAAGGAGCTTCATTTTTGCAGCTTCTCTGGAGGAATGGTCATTTCCTTCTTGGACTTGTGCTGCACCCATAGGTTACTGCTCAGTTTTTGCAGTGTAGCTGAAGTACAGCTGCATCATTTACCAGATACCAGCTAGACCAAGGCTGAATTAACAGTCAGGAAGAAAAGTTCCTGTGCTGCAATCTCACTGTTACTTAATAGCTGCTCTGCAGAAGCCATTGTGACCACAGGATTTAGGGTTTTGTCCTCCTCACAACTTGTTCTCCCAGCTGAGTACTGCAGTGTAATATAACATTGTAACCTACAGTGGGTTTTCTTGCACAAAAATACCCTTTTCTGTGTAGCTCAATATAATAAATTTGTTTTGTAGAGACAGTTTTGTTTTGCTGTTTTCATTTTTATGCTGATCAGTTCTCTAAAGCAGATTATAGTGTTTTCAAATGTTAGCTGACTAGTTTGATACTGCTATTTTTATCACTGAATCCAATTTACAAATTAATCTTATGGTTAAATAGACAATGTCTCATGTTGGTACTGAGGGCTAGGAAATGTTATGCAATATCCTAATAATCTTAAGTATTTGAAACTCTGAGTGAGAAGGAATTATTTTCTCTGACTGAACATTATTTCTTCAGCTGGAATTTGTTGTCCTCAGATTGTTGTAGAAACCAGAATGGAAGGTTAGAGAGAGAAACTGCAAAGTAAGCTGTATAGTACTGTTAAACCAGCCTTGATGAAGGTGGAGGAGAAAATACAGACATTAACAAAGCAAGAGACTTTTTTTCATCAGCAATCTGACCAATATGATCTAGTGAAAACCTTCATAATTTTTTGTACAGCACCATTTAGTAGAGACACATCAGCTTATTTTCTATCATTCCCTCTGATGCTGGAGTTGGATGGTAACACTCTGCTGTTGCACTGCATTAGGAAATCACTGTTGAAATACTGATGCTTGTGGAAGATGTTATATATCAGCTTTGCTCCTGTACCCTGAAAAGAGTGTTTCATGTTTGCTTTTGAACCCTAAAAAGAAAAGTATCCTTTCATGAAAGAGAAAATAACAATTTAATTAATTGAACATAAGTGGATTGCAGGGTTTTTTTTATTTCATGTTTTTATCAGATGTTGACCTTTGGTTGTAGGTACAGCTGAAGTATTGCTTAGAGTGACCCAGAAGATGCAACTCAGGTTAGGGGAAATTCTTGGGTAAAACTTCAATTTTTTTTCCTTTCTACTGCATGGCAGAAGAGAAGATCAAATCGTCAAGTTAAAAGGAAAAAATACTCTGAAGAAGGAGAAGGGAAACAATCAGAAGAAGAAGCAGCTAAAGTTTCTGTTAAAATCAAGAAGAATTCTGCCCCTTTACCTGCTGAACAGCCTTTACAATTATTTGTGGTAAGTTAAAATTGGCTTGGTCTGTGGAACTTTGTATTTGCCTCAGGTAGTTCAGTGAATAAAGCTCCTACCTTGGAATACATTATTATTTCTAAGCCACAGTTTAGTGTGACATTTTGCTAAGATCTTGAAAACTGGAAGAAATTACCTCTTACTATTTTCTTGTGTTCCAAACATCTGTTGACTTAATTGAAATTAAGAATAAGACTAAGGATGGTTATAGTTCAAGTAATGTTTTATGTGGCATAGGCATATGAAAATGCTCTGTTCTGATGTTACCATGACTTACAGAAGCATCAAATTATTTGGGGGATTTCTGCTTACTGAGGTATTTAAAGGGAGACTCTTCCTCTCCTCACAACTCATTCAGGTTTACACTTCACTGTTCCACTCGGAGACTCAAACTTGCTGTCGAGTCATTCAAGCTAAACAGAGTGTTAGGGAGGAAACAGGAAAAAAGAGTTTATGAGGTGCTTGAAAGAGTGCCAGGAGTTGTAAGGGAAGGAGAATTATGGTATAATTGGGAACAAATCAGACAAGGGGGAAGGTGGCTGACTATTGCAAGCAGCTTGTGCAGATCACCTCTGTCTCTGGGACCACAGCCCCAGTGGTGGCAGAGCCCTGCAGTCCCTCCTGTGCCTCACCTCAGCCACAGCCTCCTCTCTCTGATTCCACAGCATGTTTGAGGCCTGTGCACAGAGTGGATGGATCAGACTGAGTTTTTCACATGCTGGGTTTCTTTTCTCTTTTTCCACCTGTCAGAGTTTTTCTGCAGTTGAGTATAATTGAATTCTGGTTGTGTCCAGTGCATCAGTTTAGCTCAGCAGGGCATTCGCAGTGTCTGGCAAGCAGCAGAATCCCCAGTGCTTGCACTGAGCGTGTTTGGCAGGTGAGCACTGCAGCTGATGCTGTTTGGAAGTGCCAGACTTGCTGTAATTCTGCACATAACCCTTTCTGGATTTTAAATTTTACTCCTAGCCTGTTAGAGAATGCTGCTGGTGGAGGTCAAATTTACCTTTATTGCTCATCTTCTGACAAGCCACTTGTGGTTGAAGGTTTTAAGCCTGAGAGAGAGGGCACGTACTGAAGTTTTAGAATATCATTGTTTTCATGTCTTTATAGGAAAATCCAAGTGAAGAAGATGCAGCAATTGTAGACAAAATCTTATCCTCCAGGGTAATAAAGAAAGAAGTAAGTGATTTTCATGGGATAAAATAGTTTATTTGAAAAAGGGGGCATCTGTCATTTTACATTTCCTCTGAATTTCCTTTTCCAGATATCTGCAGGGATGACAGTAGATACAGAAGAGTTTTTTGTAAAATACAAGAACTAGTAAGTACTAAAAAGTTGTTTCATTGGATGTGTTGACTGAACTGTTTAGTATCATATTTATGTACTCAAGTTTTGTATTGCTTGAAGGTTATTTTGTCATCGATTGAGATTTTTCTTTACCAGTTTAATCTTTAAATTTCTAAGAATCTGTGATGTGGTAGTAATAATTTTAAAACTATGAGGATTGTGGAACCAGCACTGTCCAATAAGCTAGCAGCCTTTTTTTGCCAAAGAACAGAATTTTTTAGAGAAGATATTTATGAAATTACAAGATATATTTATTAATTTCAGCAGGGACTACATGCCTGAGGCAAATTTTAATTTGATGAATTTAAAACAGAGGTGTTCTGTGAATCTAGATTAGATTTACAGTGTCATGAATTTAGGAGATGTTGATGTAGTAGTTGAACTTACTGTTTCAAAAAGAAAGAAAAAACCTGTGATAGAAATGAATTTACAGCAAAAGCAGGAAATAAAAAATTAGCAGGAAAAAAAGAACTTTTTCCATATTTTATTTTAAACTTCATATCTATTTTCCTGTCACTACTCAATTCTTGATACTGAAAATCCAAACTTATTTTAAATTTTACATATGTGAATAATTTAATCTGATTTTTGCTGTAATAAATGTAACTTTTTTTAGACTCTGCTTCCACATGTTATTGGAGACCATTTACCTTGTGTTTTTCTGAAAGGGCAAAATCTGTCTTTTCATCCGAGAATGAGTAATCCCCAGCTGTGCCTTATTTCAGCATATCTTTAGAAAGCTTTAGAAAAATGATGGAAATATACTAAAATAGGGGTGTGAGGAAGAAATACGTGTACTTCTGTGATGTAATTTCAGAGAGGCTCTCCTGGGGACAGGTAGATGCTGCAGCTGCTGGTTCTGTCTCAGAGCTGCTGTCCCAGCCCAGTCCAGGGCAGGTTCCTGTGCCTCGGGCTCTGCTGCTCCTCCTGAGCCTCCCCTGGGCTGAGCTCTGGGATCCAGCACTGAGAGGTGGTCACAGGACATACATGGAAAAACCAGATCCAATATGTGCTGTCATTTATATCTCTGGATACTGTCTGGTAGAGGTGTCAGATTTTAAACTTGACTTGTTTAAGCTCACTTGAAATAAGCTTGTTTCTCTTCTAAGGACACATGAAAGAAATTTGTGAATCTATAGACTTTCACATATTTCATCTAAAAAACACTGCCTTAACTAGGTGCTGCAACATGATTATTTGGAAGAATAAATCTTTGATCTTTATGGTGGATTCTGTTATTTTAACTGTATATTAAAAATAGATAGTAAGCTTTTGCTTTCACCAATGTGTTAATGTCAATCTCTGTGATTTTAGCTCATATCTCCACTGTGAGTGGGCCACAGAACAACAGCTTTTAAAGGATAAAAGAATCCAGCAGAAAATAAAGCGGTTCAAAGTAAGGAAAGCACAAAGAGCTCACTTTTTTGCAGATGTGAGTATGAAATAAAAATTAAATAAGCTCTTTTTTTCCCTTTAAAAATTGTGATTAGTAGTTTGTTTTTATATAGAAGAGCTGATTTTTTAGGAACCAAAAATGAGCCATTGATGTTGTTTGCAGCAGGGGGTGGGTTATTTAATGTAATTTAAAGAGTAAGTCTTCTGGAGTCACTGAACTAACCTGACTTTCATGGTCTAGAAGTGCAGTTGGTTGAGTAACTCCTTAGAAGTGGTAAGGAGGGAAGGATTGTGTCAGTATGGCCAGTTTCTCTAGGGCTTCCACAAGACAGCACTTTATCCCAGAGATGTGGTGTCCAATCCCTCTTCAGTGAGGGTTCCCCAAGAGAGCCCAGGGGGTGTGTGCGGGGGGCGGGTGTGGAATTTAAGGTCTGTGCAAAAACCCCAATAATTTCCAACTACCAAATTTATTTTGTGTACGACGAGACCAAGTCTTAGCAAATACCAACTCTGGGTTTTGCCTCTCTGCTGATTTTATTCATCTTTCACTGCAGATGGAAGAGGAACCTTTTAATCCTGACTATGTTGAAGTAGACCGGGTATTAGAAGTGTCTCTTTGTGAAGATAAAGACACTGGTGAGGTAAGTGTGTCCTAGAGCAAGTCAGGAAGCTCCAGGTTTGAAAATTGTCATTTTATCAGATCTCAGAGTAACACTTTAATGATTTTAAAGCTTCAGTAATATTTTTAATGAGACGTGTCAGTCTTGTCCTGTCCTGTGCTACCTATGGGTTTGAAAGACAAGTCAGCATTTAATAGCTTATATTTTTATTAGTATTAATAGGTCATAGTAGGCAAAGCTTAGTATTGGCTGACATAAATGTCAGGTTCAATAATTGTCTTGTGAGTTCCATCAAAAGGCTGATCCCATATACTGTCTTGTGTCTCTGGTAGTGGCATGGGGTCACTGGTAATAAAAGCTTTAGGCAGCCAGTGATTTGAAGTGCATTGATAGCCACCAGTGAACCATTCCCTCTGTATTTATCCAAATTCATTTTTTTAATTTAAAAGTACCTGTTCTGGAAAGCTATTACACAACAAAAACATTCTGAGATTAAAAAAAGAAAAGAGAAAATCAAGTCAAGCAATTAAATTGCCAAAATTCAGAAAGTCTGAGAAAAGTGGAGATCAAAGACTGAGAAGAAAGCTGTTGATTAAGGCTGCTGAAATATCTATAGTGCTTATTCTGCTTGTGTGGATAGCAGAATGAGCAGACTTCTACCCAGTGATTTCTGCATTAATCTTCCTAAGAGTTGAGAGTTAGAATGACTTTTCATTGTATGCAGCAGATTTGTCATTATTAAATTTTTAGAAAAAATGTGTTTCATAAGACTTTCTGCTCAGCGTCTTGAAAGGAAGACTTTATTTGGTTTTTAAATATTTACATCTTGAATCTAAGTAAGATGATCTACTTTGGTTCCATTTTTTCTGTATGTTGTTCATCAAGCCTGTAAAGTTTTATCAATTTTGTTGGTCAGACCTCTGGCTTAGGAGCTCTAAAGCTCTGGTTTGGACCTGGCTAGCCTGATCTAGAGAGTGGAGGAAATGTCCTGGGTGTAGCACTTCTGTAGTTAGTTTTGCCACCCTGCCCCATTTCCACAAATATCACAAATACTGTAATTCATCTTTCCTAAGACTAAAGCAAGATTTGCTTGTGGATAAGAGGGATTGGAAAACACTCCAGAGGTCTACAGAAAGTGGCAGAGTGTTGGGAGCCAAGGATAAGTAGGTAGATAACAGGAATCTACATGGAGCAATTTAAAAAATTGTCAGAAATATGATTTTGATTCCATGTCTTGTGTAAGCAAGCTAATCTAATAGTAAGGCATGTTAACAGTCTGTATACTAAATTAAAAACTGATAACATTCAGAATTTTCTTCTGCAGCCTGTTATTTACTATTTAGTAAAATGGTGTTCGTTGCCATATGAAGACAGTACGTGGGAGCTGAAAGAAGATGTAGATCAAGCAAAAATAGAAGAATTTGAACAATTGCAAGCTTCCAGGCCTGACTCAAGGAGATTGGTAAAATTATATCTAATTTACTTGTCTGTCTTAGTACATCTGACTTAGTTTTCCCAACTTTAAACTCCTGTGTTAAAACATAAGGCTTATTGACATTCTGTGTAAAGCATCTGTGTGCCTTTTACCTAGGAATAATGAAACATTCAGGTAGGCATAGATAAATACTCTAATCATAGTTGTTACTCTGAAAAAATAAAGATTTTTGCTTAGGGAAAAAACCTGAAGTGCTGTGACTTTCTGAATTTCTAACTGAGCAGTGAGCTACAGGTTGAAACTGGCTATCACAGAACAGAGCACCTTTAAAATGAGCAGAAAGCAGGATGACGTGTTATCACCCTTTTATAGAGAAGAGAGTTCAGTTTTGTTCTTCACAGCACTGAAGGGAATTGGCAAATGAGATCTGTCAAACAGGTTCTGTCATTTTTTCCTGCTTTTATTTTTCTTGTTGTTAAAGAGCTAGCTGAAAGGAAGAAAAATACATGTAATTAGGAAATGTGTTTTATCTTGAAATTATCAATCTTCTGTCTCTTAAAGCAGGAGAAAGCAAAATAGTTCTATTTCAAGTCCTGTATGTCATTGTCAGAGTAGGACATGTGTCCTGCGTGGTGTAGTACAACACTTGTTCTAACTTACTTCCTTTACATAACTAAATATGCACAGTGTTTTAATTTGGAGGCTTTGGAATTTATTTTAATGGTTTTTCCATCTACAGATAATGACAGTAGTCACGATTAACATCTTCATATTATATTGAGTTCATTTTTGTAGTATTTATTTAAAATCCTGACATTTTGGCATGTGGGAAGAAGAGCTGTTATACCTCTGTTACCATATTTGGCTGTGAGAGAAAAAGATGATTAAAGCGCAACTGTACAACTGACAGTCATCTCAGCATCAGCAACAAGTATTTTTGCTTCAGGCTCCAGCAGCTACACGAAATTATTTGCTGACTGCAGCCCTGCAAGCAGGAGCAGGGCTGCTCCAGGAGTGGGGGAGTGGACAGATGGCAGCTGGTGGGAGAGGGGAGGAAGGCACAGCTGCTGGGGAGGGACAGCTCCTGCTGCGCCCAGACCTGCGCTCAGGTGATGCTGACGCTGGCAGTGCAGAGAGAGAATTCACATGGAAAATTCAGAGCTGCCACATAAGGCCACATGAGTCTTGAGTGAATGCAAGCTTTTATAAATGCTGGGAAATGGGGAGGGAGAGGGGGGGAGTACAGCTGGTGAGAAAATCTCCTACTAAAATTACTTCGCTTGAATGTGTGAGTTTGTTCACGTCGGGATGCAGGAGCTGTCAGAAGAGTTTTCTGCTGGAATCCTACCTAGTATCAGTCAAAAACTGCACGATTCCACCTGCTGAGCCAGAGGCCAGGCTGTTCTGGCTCCAGGCTTGGGAGCTTGTTTGTTTGTGTATATACATAAATATTTTATACACAGTCTCTCAGCTTTCCTTAGCTTGTGAGGGCCCTGCAGGTGATACACCTTGATACTCTCAGTCTGTTTTGTCATGGCCTTTGTCTCGTGACCCTGCCTGTGCTGATGCTGTTCTGATCAGGTCCCTTGGGGAAATCTATTCAGAACACTAAAGCTCTCACAAGTTCACTTTTTTGTACTGCTGGCCCTGGCTTCATGCATTGCCAGTGGGCCAGAGTGATCAGCAGGGCAGGGCAAGTGCAGAAGGGAGAGGGCAAGATCCCAGTAACTGTGTAGATCCCCAGACTGCTTCAGCATCAGCTTCCAGAGCTGCCTTAGACTTCAGGGATGTTGTTAATCCCAATACTTAGTTGACTGTCCTGTAGGTCAGCTGCCTGTTCTTAGAGCTGCCAAAAAGTATCAATCTGTACCTATATTTATCTTTCCCTTTAAGGACCGACCACCTCCAAACTCCTGGAAGAAGATAGAACAGTCCAGGGAATATAAAAATGGCAATCAGCTCAGGGAATATCAACTGGAAGGACTTAACTGGCTCCTATTCAACTGGTACAATAGGTATATGCATGGATTATTTTTATGTAGATTTTAAACTATATAGAGTGAATCACTTTTATTGGGGATGAATACTGTTTTAACTAAATTTATTGTAGCTTCTCTGCTTATAGCTAAAAGGATGTAACTGGAACAAATTTCTCTACCTTTGGGTGTGCAAGGATGTTTTATCCACAAAAATTATGAAAAACATTAAAATAATGCAGCTAACATAACTGAAGATACATTTTCAATGGCTATGAGGAAATTAAAGCAAAAACAACCAAAGTGCAAGCTTTCACAATTTTTGAAATTTTTTGCATCTTTCAAAATGATTGCTAAAAATAGTATAATAAAGTTACATCTCTTCAAAAGTAAGGCTAGTGAATAATTGCATTATCTGTACTTTAGGCTGAAGTTAACTTCTGTGTATTAATGCTATGTGTTATGACCAGAAGTATGATCACTTGGAAGATCTTTCCCAGAATTTTCTCTAAGTTCATTTTCTGTTAATGTATTTTCTGTTTGCTGTATTTCCAAAGTACCAGTTGTATATCCCTTATAGAGATGATAGCAGTGAGTGCAGCATTTTACCATGCATGTTATTGATCTGCAGAAGGAAATCTGATTTGAATTCCATTCAAGCAGTGCAGAACTGGGTGACATCTGCAAACAGACGGAAGGGCTGGAATGTATGGCTGAGGGCAAGCATGGAGTGGTGCTTCATGCAGTAATTTAGTTTTAGACATCTGTCTAGTTCTGGAATCAAAAAGGGAAATTTGCTAATGATGCTCTGATGCACTCCTTTCATGTGAGTGTAGGTGGGATACTTCCTATGTGTGATTTCTAGGGATTCTTCATTAATTTCTAGCAGTTTTGTCAAGGTGAATGTACATGTAGGAAACCTGCATAATTTAAATTCCTTTAATTAGGGCAAAGGTAGTCCCAAAAGAATACTTCTTGAATATTTTTGTAGAACTTCACAGAACATTCTGTTCTCAGGTTTTGACAGTGCTAAACCTGATGCAAAGCTTTACACAAAGGTTTTGTGAACATATTTTCACCTTAACCAGGGAATGCTTTCAAGGATCTTTTTGCAGTGCCTCAGTTTTGACTGTTGTTGTAGACTGGTATATTTGAGCTTTGTTTCTGTAAATTGTTCATTTTGCTAACAGCGTTAGGGTCTGTTCTTCACTTGATGATAGTAACAAAAAGGTTTTTTTTTGCTTTCAGGCGAAATTGCATTTTAGCAGATGAAATGGGCCTTGGCAAAACCATTCAGTCCATTACATTCCTGTATGAAATCCTCCTGACGGGTATAAGAGGCCCTTTCCTGATCATAGCTCCGCTCTCCACCATAACAAACTGGGAGCGGGAGTTCCGCACGTGGACTGACCTGAACGTCGTGGTGTACCACGGCAGCATGATCAGCAGGCAGATGATTCAGCAGTATGAGATGTACTTCAGAGACTCCCAGGTATGGGAACCTCACTTGTGTGCAATAACTCACCCTAAACGTTGCTCAGCTGGCAGCAGTGACAAGGATACTTGACATTATCTGTCTTTTTATCTTGGTGAAAGTCACTTCACGTTCCAGGATGTTACATTTGAGCATCTTCAGCAAATGCTTACTGGGTAAATTCAGTGGCAGTGTTAGCAGCAAGATGTATGTGTTGTTTGACTGTGCTGAGTAATTTTGCAATTGAATGGCAGTGACGCTGGTGCTCTTGTGGAGATTAAAGTGTACACAGATGGTTGCAGTTGGGTCCTGAATTTGAAGAGCAGGGAGAAAAAAAATAATACTGATTAAGCTCTGCTACCTTTATGAAGCTGTTGATTTCCTTTTGAGGCTGTTAACTGTGTACAGTCTGAACTTAATTTTCTGAAATACACACCATTAAATGACATGAGAAAAACTTGAAACCTGACTATTTTAAAAGAGTTTTTTTTTCTTCTTTTTAATATATTGTGCATAAATAATTCTTTTAATTGTAATGGTACTTCTTCAAAATTGATAAAGCTGAGAACTTTTTATTAATTAGTGCTAAATATCAAAATGACATCTTGTTTGCTTAATGAGTTATTCTGTACTGCCTTGCTGAAGGCCTTACATGTTCTCTTTGTCAGACCAATGGAGTAAAAAGTTTTCATTTAGTTCCCATGTGATATTTTGATTACCTGCTGTATGACTGCCAACTGTATTAACCTCATATATTGTGATTGATTGACTGTAGAATTTTTCCTGTCCCTCTTTCAGATTTTCTCAGCATTAAAAATTGGGTTTATCTACATGCATGTTCTGAAATAGTTCCTTTAGATGGTTATATCTGTAGTTTAAAAGGGGTTAAATTTTTTTTGTTGCTTGGGTAATACTGGATTTGGGTCCGTGAATAATTACTCATCAGTATTAGTTAGAGAGTTACAAAGATTATTAAGTGTGATGACAAAGCAATTTATAATGTAAAATCCAGTGTCTGGCTCCTGGCAAAATTTCAACAAGGAAATGTGTACACTGAGCAGAGGGGAGGGAATGTAACAAATTGTGTGTGTTGGTGGATTTCTAGGGCCGGATTGTTCGAGGTACCTACAGGTTCCAGGCCATTATCACAACGTTTGAAATGATCCTTGGTGGCTGTCCAGAATTAAATGCAATTGAGTGGCGCTGTGTTATTATTGATGAAGCTCACAGACTGAAGAACAAAAACTGCAAACTTTTGGAAGGACTGAAATTAATGAACCTTGTGAGTAACTATAGTTCATTTTTTGGGGTTGGTTTTAGTTTGGTATAGTATGATAATAAATTAAAAATTTGCTTTACATGCCAAAAAAGACCTCTCAAGCAGTGTTTCTTGAGGAATAACTATTCCTGATACTCTGCAAACATATGTGGTTTTGATAACTTATGCTGGTATATTTGTGATTAAACAAAATGTGGCAAGTTCTCACTGTTACCACAATCTATTTCCGATGATACTGTTGTACAGTTTTTGTTTTGATTAGGATGAAAATATCATTTAAAATTTGCTTCAGTTTTTGTGCAATGTGTTAAAATTTAGAAAATATTTTAAGCAAGTTATTTAACAACAAAAGCATGCAAGTGGTAGAATTTTAAATAGACAGATTGTCTAGGCGAGTAGTTAAAATTTTATTTGATACAGCTGAAGATTTTTAAAAGTAGATACTACCATGTATCAGATGCACCATGACTAGTTCTGCATTTTTTTATTGCTTCATTATTACTTTCCAGTTTGTTCTCAGAAGTCCTGTGAGTTTCTTTCTGATACATGCTCAGTGTATATTTTTTGTCCTTCAGAGAGGGAGGATTATAAATCTGTGAATATTACAGGCAAAGTTGAAGTGTTCACTCATTCCTTCATTACAGATGTAGGAAGTGAAAATTTAAAGGAAAGCTACTAGAAAATACTTATTGGTGTTTTTTAAATAAATCTTCTTATTTGTATTACCTATGTGCTTAGTGTTCTGAGGTTTGATACTCAGACTCGACACAAACATTTTTGCAAATGTGTGCAGATAAGGTTATGCAAGATCTTTTTGTCCTTTTCTAGGAGCATAAAGTGCTGTTAACAGGTACCCCACTGCAGAACACAGTAGAAGAATTATTTAGCCTCCTTCATTTTCTGGAACCATTGCGTTTTCCTGCTGAATCTACATTCATGCAGGAGTTTGGAGACCTTAAAACAGAGGAGCAGGTATGAGTTCATCTGAGCTTTGGAGTTCAGGAGGGATTGCCTTTCCCTTGAGCTACAGTGTTACCTTTTTTCATGTTCCAACAAATGGTTGTGCTTCCTTCAGGTTCAGAAACTACAGGCTATCCTGAAACCCATGATGCTCAGGAGATTAAAAGAAGATGTAGAAAAGAAACTGGCTCCTAAGGAGGAAACCATAATAGAAGTAGAACTAACTAATATTCAGAAGAAATATTACCGAGCAATTTTGGAGAAAAATTTTGCCTTCTTATCCAAAGGAGCAGGGCAGGCGAATGTACCCAATCTGGTTAACACTATGATGGAACTCAGAAAATGTTGTAATCACCCTTATCTCATCAAAGGTAAATACAGGATAAGGACTGGGATTTTTTTAACTTATTTTTTACTTTTATTTAAAATATGTAAGAATTTTGTAATAATTCTTCAAGGTTTTCTTCTGATTTTCCAAAACTTGGATTAGGTGAAAACATTCTTTTGATAGATACAAGATATAGTTGTGAGACATTTGCATATTTGATGCCTGAAGATTGAACTTACTTTGTATGTTTTCACAGAACATTTAGAAGCAATTATCTCGTGGAAATAGTACAGCTCTTTAAAAGCAGTATGAACAAGAACTTTTAGGTCTAAGTTTTAAAATGAATGGTTCTTTCAAGTGATAGGATCTCTGTCAGTCTTCATTGCTTTTCTCACTATTAACTGGTGTTTTTCCTGACTTGTAAGAAAATACACTTCACACTCCAAAAGTTTTGGCTGTGGTTTCAGAAGTAGTATTCAAAATACTGTTTTTTGGCAAAGACTCATGACCCCTTTAAAATATCACAAAGACAAAATAACTTTTTTTTTTAGTAGTTTTTTAACAGTACTTGAGAATTAAGTATTTCAGTTTTTAAAATTTGGAGGATGGGTGTTCACATCATTCAAGGTGTTTTTTCTGTGGTGTTCTGCATAAAAACTTAAGACTTGTTGTCAAAGCTGATAAAAATAGATGTTCTTGCTTAGACTTCAGATCCATCCAGAACTCTGTTCTATCTCCATCAGTACCTAAAGGGGGATATTTAGGGTACAGCACTGACTTTGGTAACTTAGATTTGAATGAATATGGAGATATTTGTGCAGATACATCCCTAGATGTGGAAATATATTCTTTGATAGGTGCTGAAGAGAAGATCCTTGGAGAGTTTAAAGAAACATATAGTCCAAGTGCTCCTGACTTCCACCTACAAGCAATGATCCAGTCTGCTGGTAAATTGGTTCTTATTGATAAGCTTCTTCCAAAAATGAAAGCAGGAGGTCACAAGGTCCTTATCTTCTCTCAAATGGTGCGCTGCCTTGATATTTTGGAGGATTACCTTATCCATAAAAGGTAAGATTCATCATCTGTATCCTGTGGTATATTGCTCTGTGTGAATGGCAGTGCAGGATTAATGACAGTAGCCCACCAAAGCTGGGAGTTCTGTTTTCTTTGTTTGTTAAGCAGTGTGTAACTTTGTGTTCTGGGATCATTTGTTCACAACTAATTGAAAACTTTAGAGGAAAACCAAAGAGAGGTTGTCCAATTTGAGTAAACCATGTGCCTTCAGTCTGTTACTTTTTCCATTAAGCATTCAGTTATGTATATACTGTTTTTACATCTTCTTACTTACATCTTCTTTTTACATCTTACTGTTTTCTGTCAGAAACCAGGCAAGTTCAAGCTTGTCATTGCTTGTCCAAGCCCCAGGAAACCCTGAATGTGTTCTTTAGTTACATGGTGTTGATCTGGGACCGCATGGGTCCAAGATACAGCTCCTTACTTCCAAAGGAATATAAACACAGAGTAATAAACAACTGGGGATGTGGTTTTTATTAATGTAAAAGGGAAAATGTTCTTCCTATCTTTGCTAAATAGACTGCTTTGAATTTTGCAGCAGAACTGAACTGCCAGCCATAAACCTGCTCCTTAGGCTGACTTTCACCATCACGTGTAATTGCACCCTCTGATTATTACAGACTATTGACTCCATGGAAACTAAATGCTTTTCTGAGCATGTGACTAAATAAATGCATAAAACCTTAAACTTGGTTGCAATTAGTAGTTGCTGTATCAACCTGAAAATCTTTAACAAGGCATAGTTCTTGTTGTTTTACCAGTGTTGCAATGTACATACTGCTTTGAAGTATGTAATTGTCATTACATCATAGTAATGCAGAGTTAACATGTTGAAAAACAAAAATTATTAATGTTATTAATGTTAAGCCTTCCTGCAGAGGATACTGCAATACTAGATATTAGGTTATTTTAATATCTGTTCTAGTGATAGTTTTATATTAAAGCTGTCTGTTTGAACTGGGAGTGCTGCAGTTTCTGTTTTATTTTAAAAGATTAATTTTAACTTCATAGTGATAGTTATGATTCTTCATGGAAAATGTTCCTTTTTCTGCAGTGATGTTACATTTAGACCAGTGAATCATATCTATAGGTGGAATCTTTTGAAATCCATAGAAGCTGAAATTTGCTCTGTGCTGCCATTTGATTAGAAATGTTGAAGTGCACACATGATCAGACTTAGCACTTAACAGAATTCAGGCCTGTAGGAGATAGATGGCTGCCTGCCAGAATGCCTGTGGTCCTGTGGATTATCCGCTGTGCCATTTTATTGCTGATGAGAAGAAAAATGATTGTGAGGCTTTTTGACTACTAGATGCACATTCAGCTTCTTAGTCAGTGTACAAGTACAGAAGTATTTGCTCCCTTTTTAAGCATTTTGCTTGATTTCAGAAGTTTCAAAGCAGCCTTTGTAATTGTCAAAGGTAACAAATCACAGTTTTACTTCAGGCTTGAAAATTTGCTCGGTTTATCTAGGAGGCCTTGATAAAGACTGTTAAAAGTGCTGTCATGTCATTTTTGTTCCATTTCTCTTAATCTTCATGGAATCAATATGCAGTTTGTCCAATGACAGCTTACCAAGTTCTGGTTTCTGCTGATTGTTTGGTCACCCTTAATGTGTTCAGGCAATCTGGTGTATAATACAAGAGTCCACTGTCCTGCTTATGTGACCCCAAGCAGGGATCCAAGGATAATACGTGAAAAACTTGAAGTGTCCGTATAGGACTTCAGGTTAGGGTGTGTTTTAATAGGTAAGGCATAATCAGGTAGTTGCTTAGTGGACAAAATGCAGAACAACTTGTCTTAAAATGCTCAGTGTTCGGACTTGCTGATGTGCCTTGGTACTACAGCTCTGCAAGTCCTGACACGGTCCTTGGTTGTGTTACCCGCTGCTAATCAGAGTCAGTCTTTATCACGTTCATTCACTGCACAGAATAAATCTGTGAGCAGCAGACCTGTCCAAAGGCTGTCTGAGTTCAGACCCATTTGTAGAGCTGTGCGTGCTGTGCGTGTGCTTTGGCAGGTACCTGTACGAGCGCATCGACGGGCGCGTGCGGGGCAACCTCCGGCAGGCGGCCATCGACCGCTTCAGCAAACCCGACTCGGATCGCTTCGTCTTCCTGCTCTGCACCCGGGCCGGGGGCCTGGGCATCAACCTGACTGCAGCAGATACCTGCATCATTTTTGATTCTGACTGGAATCCCCAAAATGACCTGCAGGTAAATTTCTCTGAGCGTGATAGAGAGCCCTAATTAAACTCGATGGATAAGAATTTAATCACTTTGAATATTGTCTCTGTTTGAACACACGTAATTCTGACACGTTCGTGTTTTTAAAGCATGTGTTTAAAGTTTTTTGCTGCCTTCAGTTCAGAAGAGATTTCATTTGGTTGGGAACTTTTCTTTCGGTTAGTTTTGAAAAACATAGCACAGGTGAAGTCAGTGATTTGATAAAACCCTTAAGAATTGATCACACTGTGAACCCAGGGGCTATATTTTGCATGTACTGACTAACACAGTTTATGGAAATAAAGTGTTCAGTTGAAACATAATATTCAGAAAAGGATTAATATGCATTAAGAGAAAGTGAATTAATAGAATCTAGGAATTGGATGCTGAAATTTAAATAACTCTCAAGTTGCAACTCCTTTACTGTTTGTATCAGGAGATCAGCTAACTTTGGAGCTAGCAGGTCTTTTTATCTGGTGTTACTGCAAGGGAGGTACCAGTCAGGGGCATTTAGCGCAGGCCATTCATCTGCATTTCTATTCCTACACTGTGTTTAGAGAACTGCTCACTTTGTGGAAAATGTCCAGTAGCTTCTGTTTGCTTAAATGTGTGTCGACTTCTTTTGAGTTCATGCTCCTGTTTTTGGATTGGGCTACAGCAGAAACAGTTTTGTGAAAGATCAGTATGTTATTCCTAGATAAGTCTAAATTCCAGCTGCTCTCTTCCCTTCCTTCCAAAGGCTCAAGCCCGATGCCACAGGATAGGTCAGAACAAAGCAGTGAAGGTCTACAGGCTGATCACACGTAATTCCTATGAGAGGGAGATGTTCGACAGAGCAAGTCTGAAACTGGGACTGGATAAGGCTGTCTTGCAGAGTATGAGTGGAAGAGAAAACAGTGTTGGTGGTGTATGTAGATTTATTTCCTGAAATAACCTTCCTTTTGATTTTGTAATCATGTGGGAATTACTTTAAATTACAGAAACTGCCACTTTTCTCTTTTTCTGTCATTTGCATCTCCATTCTGTTTCCTGATGTGAACTAGCAACATAGCTGATATAATTTTAAATCTAGTCATTTACTCTGATAAATCTTTCTTGCCTCATAAAGTTCAAGGTAGATAATGTAAAAGTGTTAAAACAGGAGAAAAGTTTGTTTGTTTGTTTCCTTGTATTTTCTCGTACTGAGATAATGTGTTCCTTTAATGTAAGCATGAACAGGTAATTGTTTTTAAACATGCACATCATGGTGTTGAGAATAGCCAAAAAAAAAAAAAAAACAGAGAGGCATGCTTTTAAAAATGTGTACTGTAAGCACCTAATTTATTATTTCAGCTGTCAGCTAGACTTTTCTCATAGCTTTTAACACTCCAGATTTAGGCTTACAGATCATAAGACTCAGTTAGGTTGTGGAAAGATGGGAAAGAAGAAGAGAAAAGAGTTCAGGGATTTTTCTTCTTGACTGTCTAAACCTGATTTTATTTACTCAGATCCAACAACTCTCCAAAAAAGAAATAGAAGACTTGCTTCGAAGAGGTGCCTATGGTGCCATAATGGATGAGGAGGATGAAGGCTCCAAGTTCTGTGAGGAGGACATTGACCAGATCCTGCAGCGTCGCACCAAAACCATCACCATCGAGTCCGAGGGAAGAGGCTCCACGTTTGCCAAGGTGCAGAGCAGCAGGGTGTTCTGTGACAGCACAGAGCTCTAGATGTCACTGCACGTTGTAGAGTTTAGGCCTCACTTTTAAGTTCTGTGTTTCATGGGGCTGTGTGTGAGGTACATATTTTGGGTTCTTGCATCTGTACATTTCTGTTAAGGTGCACGTAAAAAGTCAGATTACAGATTTGGTAAATGCCAGGTGCAAGGAGTGTGCTTGAGCAAAGATGAGTAATGGATCTGTGCTGCTTTGGGAAAGGCTAGGGGTTGTGCTAGATATGATGAGCTGCATTAGCCAAGAATATTAAAACAAATTTGCTTGTAGATCTGTTTGTGTTTAGATACATTAAGAGCAGGGGAAAATATATATGGCAATAATTAATAAGGCTAAAAATTAATCTGGATAATAATGCATTCTAAAAATGTATAAACAAAAGATATGCATTTTGAACCTTAAGCTTTTTTGGTAAGAATTGGAGTAGCAAAATAAGAAGTGTCCTAAAATAGCACTGAGTGGAGATACATATATGTACCATGGGAAGGGGCCTGAGAGTGTAAAATATCAAGCAGTAAAACTAAGCTTGGAGTGTGGGCACTTCATGAATGCAATTGTGAGAATTCAAAAAGAATTAAAGAAGCAAAGAAAAAAGAAGACTTAAAATATTGTAAATGTATATTTATATTCTTAAATGGCAATATTTAAAAATATTATTTATTTATATGTTTATTTAGGTTTTCCTATATCTTGCTGATTATGCCTTAAATAAGAAGTAGATTTCTAAAGATCATCATCACTGTCTTTTTATCAGAAGAGTTAGAAATTTTTATATGTATTTACTCTTTTCCCAAATGCAGTGTATCAGGGTTTTTTAAATGCCTTCTGAAATTAAGCCTATTCCATGCACTCAGGCTTTGATTGTTGGCAGCTTAAACACCCCTTTGAAATTTCCCTCAAGCGAGTACTTCTGCATGAGATGAAATCCCCAAATGCTGATAAGCCTCTTCAAAAGATTCTTTTTTCTTCCATTCAAGTAATTTAGATTCAGACTTAGAAGCAGAGGAATCTTGCTGCTTAATGTTCTTCTCTCCTGATGGTGCATAAAAGTTCATTAGATTTTTCTGATATATTATGGATCTGATTTTTAAAAATTAAGGGGGAGGAGAGCTTTTGAGTTGCTTTGCAGTGTAAGTAACTTCTAAAGTCTTAACAGCTGCTTGGGAGATTTTTGATGAAATAAGGTCAGGCAATCTTTACAGCAGTGAGGCAAACTACAAACTTTTGATGTATGATGTTGGTAAGCTTTACTTTTATTTATTACAGGCTAGTTTCGTTGCATCTGGAAACAGGACTGATATTTCACTAGATGATCCCAACTTCTGGCAGAAATGGGCCAAAAAAGCAGAAATTGATATTGATGCTATCAGTGGTAGAGTAAGTACTTTTTTAATGTGTATTTTTTTTCAAGCATGTGCTTGCTGTTTAATTCTGAATTTGCAGGTGTGGGATTTCTAGTGCTTTTTGATTAATATTTCAACAAATCAAACTTTTTGTGCTGGCTTATTTGTACATGAGCAGTTGGCCTGCTGACAGCAGTAGTATTTCTGATTTCCCTCCTGTCCAGTAAAAAGTTTGGACATTTCTGATTTTTTGTTAAAGACCTGAACATGGTTGAAAGTGTGGAATTATTCTGATTGCCCCATTTCTCTTGTCTGTAAGTCTTTGACTGGAATCTGCAAAATAAGTCACTAAAACCTGTATACATTTTATACTACTGAAATCTGTGTCCTGTGCTTGAAGACATTCCCCATGCATTTGATTGAAAAAGGTTTCAATGCCCCCTTCTCTCACGAAGACTGCAGAGTAGTCTGTATGAGAGAAAGTCTCATCAGCTCAGATGAGATACTCTGTGTTGTTTGTAACAAATGTACTGACATTAGCACATGAAACTCCTATTTTGTTGCCTTAAATACCACAGAATGTTTTACTTGCTCCATGGATGTTCAGTGTCCTCATGAAACAGCTGTGCATGACAAGAGATAGGAGTTGTTTCTGAACTGGAGCTGTGTACTTGAGAAAAACTATTTCTCTCACAAGGTTTGTTTGCACTTTTGCAGAACAGCCTTGTCATTGATACCCCAAGAATCAGGAAGCAAACTCGGCCCTTCAGTGCTACCAAGGATGAGCTGGCAGAGCTGTCTGAGGTGGAGAGTGAGGGGGACGAGAAGCCCAAGCTGCGCCGGCCGTGCGACCGCTCCAATGGCTATGGCAGGACAGAGTGCTTCCGTGTGGAGAAGAACCTGCTGGTCTATGGGTATTGTGTACATCCTTCTTCATTCTCTCAAGGGTTTTAAAATTTTTTTTTTCCATGTAGTAAATTAGTTTTGTGGAATAACTTAACTCTATATTGGCAGTGACCTGGAGTGTGTGCAGAGAATGTTTTTAGAACAGGAATTTAGCTTGCATCCTGTAATAAATCTTCCTGACAATTTGCAATTAAAGAAACATTAAGAAAGAAGGGTGAAAATCTTTCTTCAAATGAGATTACAGCTTTTAACATGGGCACTACAGGAGTCTCTCTAAAAATCATTACAGTAAGTGCTGCAGGCAGGCTCAAGGCTCCTTAAAAATGTCTGAAATAATGCCTTGGTAGGTAACTTGATTTTCATAATTGTAGAACATCTTGCACTTCTGTGAGGCACAAATAGGAACTGAGAATCTAACCAGTTATTTTAAGCATACTGAAATCAGATAACTTGATTTGGAAATCAAATTTTAGGTGTTCCCTCACCCATCTTAAAAGAAAAATAACAGCATTCCTGTCAGAATGAGTTCCCATCAGTTTTGTATCTTTGAAGTTTAAAACAGTCATCCATATTTTTTGTAAAGAGGCACTTCTTGTTTAAAACTCTGTTTTAATCAGGTGGAGTTATGTTGCAAATGTTATTTTATTATTTCTACTCAGTAACTTAAGCTGAAAGAAAAAGTTTAAAAGCTAAGTATTTTAGAGAAAAATTCTCTTTTGTAAAAGAAGTCTGTAGCTACCCCAGTGTTTCACTTCCAGGTGCTGATTTGTGTTTCACTTTGGACTAGGTGGGGCCGATGGAGAGAAATTCTGTCCCACGGCCGCTTCAAGAGGCAGCTGAACGAGCAGGATGTGGAGATCATTTGCAGAGCCCTCTTAGCCTATTGCCTTGTTCACTACAGAGGGGATGAGAAAATAAAGAGTTTTATATGGGATCTCATCACCCCAACAGAGGATGGGCAAACACGAGAGTTACAGAACCACCTTGGTAAGGACTTCATGTGTTCCTGCACTCAAACAGTTTCGTGTGTGTGTGTGCCTGTGGTACTGGGATCAAAACAGCAAAAAACACTCTCTGAACACATCCTACTTGAAATAATTGGGTTTTATTTTGAGCACATAATTCAGCTTATGGGCAAAGAAGTGTCATTGCTGCTTTGCCTTGGATTTGATGGCTTACCCAAACGGTGTTTGGCGTGAGCTTTCATTCCAGTTCAGAAGAACCTGTTCTATTTCATGTTAGGTAACAGACAGCAGGCTCCTCTTCTCTCCCTCTCCTGTTGGTCCTTACTGCTGATGTGTTCTCCAGAAATGCTCTGAGACACAAAAAGTCTCACATGCTGATGTTAGTGTTGATCTTGCATTGCAGATTCAGTATCTGTATAGCATATGGGAACTATCAATTTTATGGGTATCTATAGCTATACCTGTAATATTTTACATTATATAGGCTTATCAGCCCCTGTGCCTAGAGGAAGAAAAGGAAAGAAAGTGAAGACCCAGGCTAGCACTTTTGATATACACAAAGCAGAATGGCTTCGAAAATACAATCCAGAGCATCTGTTGCAAGATGAAGGCTACAAAAAGCACATAAAACACCACTGCAACAAGTAAGCTGTAGCTGAAGTGTCAATGTCTTTTAATGTCTGTTTTTTCTTCTAGTTTCTCATTGTCTTAGACTTTAGAATAGTTGTGGCAGTAGGAAGAAAGATGTTTTAATGGTGTTAGTTTGATTAGAATAAATAGGTCATGGTGTATTTGGAGGTGGACAGATGATTTCACATGTAAAATAATTCTGGTACAATTTTTGAAGAAACTTTTTGTCTAGGGAAGGATCTCTTGCTAACATGTTTGGGATGCCTTGCAGCAGCCAAGGCACTAAAGAGTGGGAGTGCTTATCAAAGGGACTGAAAGCACTGAAGTTGTTGCCCCTCAATCTTACATGCTGTTTCCCTGGCATGTTTTCTAGGCTTCAGAGAATCTGAGCTACCAGTTTGTGAATGCTTAGTCATTCATGGCAGTGAATGAGCTTGGTGTAGATAAACGATTTTTCTGTAGCAAAACTTGTCATATTCTGCTTGGACAATTCATACAGCTGTAGTGAAGAATTGAGATAAAACATGGAGAAGTCATTGGGGTCACTAAATTGTGAGTGAGAAGGAAAGGAAAGGTTAAGGGGAGGATGTTCATTTTCAGCCCACTCAATCCTCTCTAAGGACGTGTTCTAAGCAGGAAAATGGAAATAGCCCTTTATTCTTATCAGAATTTTATGAAGCAAGTGAACAGTGTTCTGCTGACCCTGGTCGTCAGGATTTGAAAGAAAATTTTGCAATGAAACAATTTGTAAATGTGATGACAATAAAAAGTCTTAGGTCACCTGAGCTGGATGTTACCCCCCGCTTAAAAGTGAAGGGAGTGTGTTTTAGGAAAATGGCTTGAAATATCTGTGATATAACAAAAGACAAAACAAAACCATCCACAATTATGGAAAGCTTTTTGAGTTCTAATATTTGTGTTTCTCTTTTTTCTTTATTTAGAGTCTTACTTCGAGTAAGAATGCTATATTACTTAAAGCAAGAAGTCATTGGTAATGAATTCCAAAAGGTCTTTGATGGAACTGATGCCAGGTAAACTATAGAGAGTATTTTTACTTGTTTATTTCAAATGTCAGATGAATATTCAAGAATCTGCCTAGACCTAAATAAGACATGTTAAAACTAAATGTGTTTATCCTTAGGCTGTGAGGAACATGTTTTTGTTTTCTCTTTGTTTACTAAACACTTCATCAACTTGACATAAGGAAGTCCTGATTCCTCTTCATGAGTCTAGCTATATAAAGTAAAATAATATGAGTCAAATAGACTGAAAAAGTGAGTGAAAGATAGAATTATGTACTTGACATGATAATTGGCAGGTTTTCCTCTGCTTTTGATTATGTGCTGTGTCTTCCATTAATGCCTTCATGGGTTTTTTTGCTTTTTTTTTTTGTAAAGGCAACTATTGCTGTTTGGAAATTCTTGAACTCACTGCTACAGGAGCTTGTGGCAGATAGACAGCTGTAATTTGATTCAGAAATACTAGTGAAGAACAGTCCCTCTCATGCTATTAAACACTAACACAGATAATCCTTGGTTTGCAATGTTGTGCAAGCACAGGTTGCTTGGGAGTTGGTGAAGTTCACTTAGAGAGGAACAATGTTGTACACTGGTTTTGCTTGTGTATTCTTTCCCTATTACTGGTCTCAAATACTATATAGCAAGCTGTCTGGGTGTTTTTTATTGCTGATTTTACTGTATTTGTGTGCTTGAAGAGAGAAGTTTAAAGTCCTACGTGAAGTAGAAATGTTCTAAGAAAATATCAAAATTTATTTCTTCCTCTGAATTCTATTGATGTTGTTATGCTCTTGGTGATTGTCTTTAGTGAAATTGATGTTTGGGTTCCTGAGCCAGACCACTCTGAAGTTCCTGCTGAGTGGTGGGATGCAGATGCAGATAAATCTCTTCTAATTGGAGTTTTTAAACATGGTGAGTAATGACAGTGACTGTGTATGCGCTTCCCCACACCCCAAAATAAAAAAAACCTACACTTAATTTTTTGGTGTACTCTGGAAGTTGAATTTTTGCCATTTTTTTTCCATTATAGGTTATGAAAAATACAACACTATCAGAGCAGACCCAGCTCTTTGCTTCTTGGAAAGGGTTGGAAAACCAGATGAGAAAGCAGTTGCTGCTGAACAGAGAGCAAATGATTATATGGATGGGTATGGAAGGGAATGTTTTGGGGCCTTAAAGAAAGCAAATCTGAATTTACATGCTGTAGCTTACTCTCTTCCTGACTGGTTACACATGAGTTTGGTGTCACTGTTGTGTGGGATACTTTAATTTTACTCCCACTGGGTGGAAAAAAGGATTAGTAAAACAACTACTGAAGTTTGGGATTTCGCAGGTAGGGGAAAAATGCAGCAACCTGTTATTGACAAGGATTCTACCTTGTGCTGATATGTTAGCAGTACTACTTAGACACTGAAGTGAAAAGCATTCAGAGGTGGAGTGCTACAGACCTGTTCAACTTGATTTCAGGTCAGCTTTTCATGTCTTAGTCTTGTGTAGCTGACCAGTGACCCCAGTAGATCAATGTGAGAATTACTGGTAACTGCTGAAAGAGAGAACTGCTTTTATTCATTGCCTCATCACTAAGGTTTATAGGTGTGGTCACAAAGAATACATTTGGATGATACAGTGACTTGGGGGGAGCAGGATTCAAGCCAAAGCTGCCATAAAATACTTTCTTCATTTCAAACAGAAAATTAAATACAGTATCTTAATAAATTTAAATCAGTTTTGCTTAATTGAAAAGAATATAAGAACTTTTCAGTTATTTGTGTAAAATATTACTAAAATGGCTTATTTTGTGTTGAAATTTTAACAGGGATGTGGAAGATCCAGAGTATAAACCAGCACCAGCACTGTTTAAAGATGACATAGAGGTATAGTAGGCACCAATTAATAGCTCCTTGTAATACCCATTCACTTAGACACTTCAACACATCTTCACTTGTAATGTAATACTTCCACCTTTTTGTTGAGCGAATTGCTACTTTTTTTCTGCATTTCTCTAAACTGATAAAGCTTTCTCCATGAGTTTCTGAAGTTGTCTGGGTGGGTGGGAATGGTAGGGAATTGTTGCATAGTTCTTTTGTATGCCCTGTTAGCCATTTATCCAAACTTTGTTACTTTTGTTCTTTGTCATATTCAGAAATTGTTGTAAGATGTACACTTAACCTAAATCTCTGGAGAGGGCTATATTTTAAATTGTGCTTCACTTTTTTTTTTTTTTTCAGGATGATGTTTCATCCCCAGGTGATCTTGTAATAGCAGATGGAGGTAAATCCATAAAACTACAAATCTGAGCCGGTTGCTGTTTTGTTTTGAATTGTTTAGTTCTTGTGATTCTTAGCTAAAATCTAATTACCTACTGTAGAACCATAGACACCAGCAGTAATCAACTTCTTTTTTCGCATTACTTGGTTTTCATACAGATGGACAAATGATGGAAGGGGACAAAATCTATTGGCCCACTCAGTCTGCCTTAACAACGCGGCTGCGCCGCCTGATCACCGCTTATCAACGCACCAGTAAAAACAGGCAGGCCCAGCAGATCCAGCCAGCATTCCCAGTACAGACCAGTATGATGCAGCTGCCATATGAAGAAGCTGCACTAAATCCAAAGATGGCTGCTAAGATTGAAAGACAGCAAAGGTATGTGCAGCATACAAATGTACTGTTTTCTATCCGCCCTTATGTAAAAAATGGTAAAGATGTAATGTGTGAAAACAGTGAAGAAATTGACAGAATTTCACATCTTTTTCTTGCTGGTCAAGATGGACAAGAAGAGAAGAAGCTGACTTCTACAGAGTTGTGTCCACATTTGGAGTGGTGTTTGACCCTGAGAGGGGACGGTTTGACTGGACCAAGTTTCGAGCGATGGCTCGGCTGCACAAGAAAACTGATGAGAGCTTGGAGAAGTACCTGTATGCATTTATGTCAATGTGCAGGAGGGTCTGTCGCCTCCCCTCAAAAGAAGGTGGGTGTGTATGTTTTTACTTTTTAAATTTGTGTTGTCAGTGCCTACCTTGAAAAGGTTTTTCTTTCATGTGTTGGAAGATAAAAATGGGGGAGGAAGAATTAGGGAAACCTGTTGAGGGTAAAATTGAAAGCGTATAATGGGGAGACGTATCTTAACTCATTAGTCACCTACTTAAAGTACTGATAGGTTGGTTTTGGCAGATTCTAATTTGTTTTGTTCTAATCCAGAGCTCGTGGACCCAAACCTTTTCATCCAGCCCATCACAGAGGAGCGCGCTTCCCGGACTTTGTACCGCATCGAGCTCCTGCGCAAAGTGCGGGAACAGGCCCTCAGGCACCCCCAGCTCTTTGAGAGGCTAAAGCTGTGCCAGCCAAACCCTGACCTGCCTGTCTGGTGGGAGTGTGGGACTCACGACAGGGATCTGCTTATTGGAGCTGCTAAGCACGGAGTCAGCAGGACAGATTACCATATTCTTCGTGATCCTGAACTCTCATTTATGTCTGCCCAGAGGAACTATAATCAAAACAAAGTGGCTCTCTCAAGGACTTCTACTCCACTCTTGCACCAGTACCACATGGCATTATCTGCTTCTCCTCTTACACCTCAGTCAAGACTGTCAGATGCTAAAGTGAATGCTTTTGAGGACACAAAGGCTAAAAATGAAAATCTGAAAGAGGACCCTCAGTCTTCTGAAGAGGAATCTATGTCTACAGAGGAGACACAGACAATACTGAAATCTGAACCTTTGAGTCCCAAAAATGGCACCCCAATACAAATGACAGACCACAGACCTAGCATGAAGGCTGAGACAGACAGACGCATGGTGGCAGCAAGGACAGAGCCTCTAACGCCAAAGCCAGCTTCCAAAAAACAGAGAGTCAGCAAAAGGGGGTCTGACTCTAGCTCTGACTCAGACTCTGACTCAGATAGATCATCCTGTTCTTCCAGGTCATCATCTTCGTCCTCTTCGTCTTCTTCATCTTGTTCCCACTCTCGATCTGGCTCTAGCTCTTCATCATCCTCATCTTGTTCTTCAGCATCTTCATCGTCCTCCTCGTCGTCCTCATCGTCATCGTCGTCATCATCATCATCGTCTGAAGAGAGTGATAGTGATGAAGAGGAGGCACAAAAACGTGGTATGTGTGTAGTCTTACTTCTGCAGTATAATTCTTTACTGAACTAGTTTATTCTTAATGGAAAAGTGTCTGTAAAAGGCTGTTAAATCCCACAGAAGTGAACTTTATTATAAACGTAATGTAAATAAACATATTTGCTTGATTCTTCCAAGTGAGTTGGAAGAATTTCAGGAATACTGCTTTTTGTTTGCTTCATATCAGTGCCTTGGTGAGATACTTAGGATGTTTTGTGATCCCTAAGCAAGGTTGCTGTGCATGTGTTTCATGTGTGGGAGAATGGAATGGGCAGCATTTTCTGGAAATATACTCTCTGTGTGTGTATTCCCTATTATGGGTTCTTTTTCTTTCTAAACAGATTCTTTAAGTTTCCCTGTCTGTTTTTTCCACTCTTGCTCACCTGTCTGTGTAGCTTTCTCACATGTCCTTTCATAAAACCTTCAAGCTTCCTTCTGTCCAAACTTGGGCCGTGTCAGCTGATTTCTGCTGTGAATTTTGCAGTGCCTAAACAATGTTTTTGCACTGAAAATTTTCAAGCACTTAAAAACTTTCCAAACAATTCACTTAAAAAAACCCCTGCTTAGCCAAGACTGAGGTGGCCGCAGCACGTAAGACTGTGTAACACAGACACAGTGAAAGCTTCAAACTGGAAACAAAAACCTCTGATAAAGTGATGTAGAGTTTTTAATAACACAACCATTCATTATTTAATACACTCCTTACTTTGTTGCTGTGAAGTGGCCTCTATTTCCCCCTCTGAAACTCAGAATATGGAAAGATTTCTCTATGTGATACAAATGGTAATAGAGAAGGGAAGAAAATGAAGGCAGGCAGTGGGATTAAGAACCTGTTTTTTTCCAGTATCTAAGGGGAAAAGGCATTGTCTTAATCACATGGATCTCATTGTCCATGGAGATGACAGATGGAAACCATGGGGTTAATTTACTGGGAAAATGATTACTGAGCAAGTAAAATTCCACTTAGAGAAAATTACTAATATGCTGCTGCCTGTAGCAGGGAAAAGATGTTTTTAGAGGAAGCAGTTGGTATGCAAACAGTAAAACAATGACAGCAAAGGAATGCTTATATAACATAAATATTCAGATAGAGATTGTGGTTACCATAAGTGTGCTGCAAGTCCAAATATTACTCTTGTTTTGTACCAGCTCAGTCTGTTTAGGCAAATAATTCTGCCTTCCTCAGACTGCAGAATCTCATTAATCAGCTGGCTTTTTTGTTTTGGAGGGTTTTTTTGGTGGTTTTGCTGTTAGTTTGAAGGGATGGGTATAGGCTAGAAAGTTCACTTAACTTATTCTGTATTTTAATTTTAAGTCCAGGTTTTATTTCATTGGTTATTCAATGGCAGTGACCCTTTGGCATACTTTCCACATTTGAAGCATCTCTGAAGGGAGTGCTGGATTCTATCAGATGACTCAGTACAGAGCTATTGTTAAGGACAAATCTAATTTCTGAAGAGCTGCCCCTCTTGCTCCTTGTGCTGCTGTAGTAGTTAGATTTTCAGGCAACACTTTTTTGTTGTTGTTTCAGACTGTTCCCCCATGTCATAGGGAAACTTCTCTTGTTGTCTGAATGGAGGCAAAAATGAAATCCTAATGATAAAATATAAGAAAGTCAGAGGACACACTGGAAAGATAATAGGGAAAAATCCTCAACGATCAAAAATTGAACAACTGAATTGTGCAGGCACACATGTTCAAGGCATGGAGCATCCAATATTCCATGCAGTAAACAAAATGGTTCTTTTAAAGTACTCTCCCAGTGGATTTCCCATGTGCTGATGATAGACACCTTTGCTTTCAATTTAATTCTAAGCTTTAGTGAATGTTGTCTTATCAAATAAATATGTGATGACTGACTGTTAGATTACTCTGAAGCATGTCTGTTTCCAAATAGCTAAATGTTCAACATTTTAAGCTTTGAAATACTAACAGGAATATGTGTGTAACATCTCTAGAAAAGAATCAGCCTGAAAAACCTAAGAGATTAATTCTTCAGATTAACTTTGTGTTTGGACTTTATCTGAACATTGTTGTGTGTGTTTTATTCACCTGGACCTCTTAGAGTGAGTGTCTCATTCCCTTCCAGCATAATGATTTTGATGGTTTTATTTAGCAGAAGGAGCTCCACATATAAAAGCCTATGATGAAGAGAGTGTGGCCTCTCTGAGCACCACACAAGATGAGACACAGGACAGTTTCCAGATGAACAATGGGACACCAAATTCTGGTTATCTCCTACAAGGTGGATACATGTTGGCTGCATCCTACTGGCCAAAGGCAAGTTCATAATGCAACCTTGAAAACCAAAATAGTAGTTGAAGGTGGGCTCTAACATGAATATTCTGTTAAGTATGTTAGAACCAAGAAACAGGGGAAATAGCTGTAGGATTTGAGCTTCAGGCCCTTTTAGATGCAGTTATGTTGACTCCTGGAACATGCATTTGAATCTAGGTACTGCTTTTCATAACTTTTGAAGGGGAGTATAACTGTAATGTCACGTGTCCTTGGCACATTGTGAAAAATGACATTCAAAGTGTAAGAAGTTGACTTACATCAAATATAGGGAGAGCCTTGAACTCAGAAATAAATGTTTGCTTACGGAACTTGGAATTTTAGCAAATTTATTTGACAAATAACTGTGAAATGATCAGAAAATCCAGTAGTTTTTGTAGCCTTCATGTACTTAGTTAGCTGTGTTTATTGGGACTTGAGAACTGATTATCTGTGTTTAGTGCCCAAAGGATGGGAATGAGGAATTACATGGGCTTGGAAGCTAAAAGGAGACATAAATAGTCGTCTGTAGGTTTAGTTTTATAAATGCTATTTGCTGTGTTTTATGGTGCTGCTCACAGGTTCAGATCCTGCTAACAGTGAGTCAAAGCCACACATACAAATACTGCTTTGGTAGTTACCATGTCTTTCCTTTAAAAATCAGGGACATAGTGTATTTCAGTCGTTTGCCAGACCCTGCACAGATGAGAGAAATCGTTTATTTGTTTGGAGGTCCACAGTGAAATCAAGTACAGAAGTGCTTTCACAGATTTACAGTGGATCAGTACAAATCCAGGAACTTCCAAATCTTTAAGTCCAGTGATAAAAATGTTGTAATTTCTCTTCTCTGTAGAATTAAGAGCTAATACATAAACGTAACAGTGTTGGTGAGCATTGCTCTTACAGAATGATTTTCTCGTATTTCAGGATCGAGTCATGATCAACCGACTGGACAGCATTTGTCAGACAGTGCTGAAGGGTAAATGGCCTTCAGCCCGAAGGAGCTACGACAGCACCACCGTGGCATCCTTCTACACCACCAAGCTGCTGGACAGCTCAGGGGCAGCTGCAGAGTACAGTGAGCCCAGTGCACCCACACCCCCTCTGGCAGCTGTAAAAGAAGAATATGACCAATCTCCCCAGCTGTCAAAGGTGAAGAAGCATGTACGAGAAAAGGAGTTTACAGTGAAAATCAATGACGTATGTTTATTTTTATTGCCCTAGGACCTGGTTGCGATTGCGGTGTGCGGCATGCTTTACCTGCAAGTGGCTGCCTGCTCTCACTCTCACTTCTTCACACACTTGTTTGTGGGTATTTGGGTCTGCTGCTTCTGGGCACTGAGTGTTTGGGGTTTGGGTTTGGTTTTTTGGGGAGGGGGTTTTTCTGTGTTCTTTTTTTCTTTTTTTTTTTTTTCTTTTATTTGCTTAAGCCACTGGAAGGAATCTTTTTTTTTTTTTTTCTGAATTGAATTTTTGCTGTGCTGATGCTTCCTCAGACAGCTTGTTTTATGCTCTTTCTAACAAATCTGGTTAGTATAAAAAGGTATTTCTGCTGCTCGGCTTTTTTTTAACATTTCAACAAGCACTTTATTATTTCATGGTCTTTTAGAGGATTACAGAAAAATTTCCTGGTTTAAGTGCAGGCTAGAAGCTTCAAACATTTTGTTTATTTGAAGTTTGAGACCTATTTGTAGCACATAAAAATATGTGACTATTTGCTCTTGTAGTTGGGTCGAGGACTGGATTCAGGAGGTAAACGCCTTACCAGTGTCTGGATTTTTCAGTTCAGATGAAATTTCTGTTCATATTCTGGTTTTACATGGAAGAACAAGATTGTGCAAGGTCTAACACAGTGTTTTCATTCTTTCTCAATTCTGCTGGAGTAACTGTATGTGAAAATCCTGATTGTGAAGTAGTTCTTTCTGCTTCAGCAGAAGCTCTTCTAATCCTGGCATTTATTTAACAGGAAGGTGGTTTGAAATTGACTTTTCAGAAGCAGGGACTGTCTCAGAAAAGGCCGTTTGAAAGTGAGGAGGGTGCATTGGGTCAGCAGCAATATCTGGCTCGGCTCCGTGAACTCCAGAATGCTTCAGAAACCAGCCTTGTCAACTTCCCAAAATCACTTCCCAAATCAGGTACAAAACATGTCAGAAAGGAGAAGGCAATGTAGTATTGAATCTGCTGGGTTCTTCTGTTGATGTCCATGAGTTGGCAATGGAGAGAGATGTTTGCAGTGTTCTAAACTGCAGCCTGGAGAAATTCCCTCCAGTGTGGAGACATTCTCCAGTTTGGAGCACCTGATGCTTTATCATAATGTCAATTACTGTAATGTTAATTTAGTAGAATGATGCCATTATACACTGTAAACCCCCCAAAGATGATTTTAATAATTATAGAGTGCATCACTGTACACTGACAGTAATCAGTTTAACTCAGAACTTAATGTGGCTACTTTGTAAATAAAGATGAAGAGTTCCAGATTTATGCCTCTGCCAATTTGAACTCTTGGTAATCTTCCTTGTGTCTCATAAAGAGGTCATGGAGGACAATTAGAATCAATTTTTGATTTATAACCAAAAACTTACAGCTTGTTTCATACCAAGATAACAGTAGGTATACTTTGACAAATACAAATGAGCCTGAAGTAAAGAGCTAACATTTGGATTAAAATATTAGAAATTATTAGAAATGGGTGCTTAACTTAGACCAGTGTCTGCTTAAATTTTGCAACAAACCATTAAGGTTTTGCTAAACATTTATTTAGGGATGTCTGCCTCTCTGTGTATATGATATCAGCAGTTTTCAATGGCTACCATCCCTGTACAGATAAATTTGGGGGGGTGCAGGGGCAGTAATTAAATTTTCATAGTAAAGTGGCTTTCAGAACCTGATATTCATGATGCTTTAAGCAGTCATAAAACAAAGGGCAATTTATCTTAGCAGTTACATGTAGAAATTACATGCACTCTCAATAATTCAAATAATATTATTTCCTTTTCGTATTCAGACATGTTTCTCTTTGTAAAATAAGCATCTGACACAAGTTTGATTGCATCATTTATTAGGTACTTCCAGTCACTTAACAGCCAGTGCCAATGGAGTCATTGTTGACAGTCAGCCTGTAGTCAAAAAGAGACGAGGAAGAAGGAAGAATGTGGAGGGGGTTGATGTCCTTTTTATGAATAGAAATAAACAGCCTAACCATGTAAGTAAACTTCATTCTGTATCCAAAAAATAAGATCAAAATTATTACTATTATTATTGTTAGTGCCTTAACTGAGCATAACCAGCTGTCCCTGCTCCACAAAAGCTTGTAGTCAAAACTTTAAGATTTGGGATATTTTTTGCTGATAGTTTATGACTACACAGATGAAAACTGATGGAATGTTATTAAATATTGGATATATACAATATATCCAATTTTTTTTTAAAATGTGACTTTAATTCTGATGAACTTCAACAATGTATTATTAAAAATTTGTGGCTTGCCATAGCAACACTTTGACATATCTGCCTGTAACATGTTATGGGGCCTCATTGGGCAGTGACTTGAAGGGATTTCTTTGGCATGAGCAAGTCCTTGAGTGTGATCTGCAAAACTGTGCCTTTCATTGACTCATACATGAAATAATTGTGATGGCTGGTTTTCAGTGCAGTTTTTAATTTCTCTAGGTTAATCCAGGTATCAACTCCTGCCAGGTTGCTGCAGGAATAAACCCAGCACTCACCTACACACAGTCCCAAGGCATGCTCGATGCAGAGAGCCCAGTTCCTGTTATTAACCTAAAAGATGGAACAAGGCTTGCAGGTGATGATGCCCCTAAAAGAAAAGATTTAGAAAGGTGGCTTAAAGAACATCCTGGATATGTTGAAGATTCAGGAGCTTGTATTCCTGTGAGTATTTCTTTCACCTCTCCCTAGCTAAATAGTACAATATTTCGCATATTATGCATTTTGGTTTGTATTCTGTGTTACAGGGAATTATTTCCTTGTTCTTCTGTTCCACATAGAAAAAGGAAAATGTCCATTTCTTTTTACAGTGTTAGGTCTCCAAGCCTTCCTTTTGTCTCACAAATGTAATTGCCAAGAAAAGCAATACCAAATCAAGACATTTGATCTTTGTATGATTTCACTTACTATTTAAAAATTATCTAGGACAGGAAAACTCATATTACCATGGTACTGATGATAGGAGCTGAAAATGTGTAGCAACATATTTAGTGATGTGCAAAAGAATTAAAGAACTTACTGTGGAATGCATCTCTTAGCTACAGTATAGTGCTGTGGTAGTGATGTTTGTGTGGGTATCATCTTCTCATACTGTTACTTCTGAATTTGACGTTTTTTAATGTAAGAAAATCAAATGTGTGATATCTGGAATAACAACCTTTCTTCTCCATGAAGGTAATACAAAGCAGCAGCAGTCTTCCAGACAGTTAAAGCACTGTTAAAAACTGAAAAATTAGTAAAGCAATGGGCAGAGGCATCGGAGAGATGATGTAGTGCTGTTTACTGGACTGCTTATTAAATGGTTGTGATTAGCGAATAGGTACTGGTATTAAAATATTTCTGAAGTTGAAGTTGGCTTCAGATTAATGCTTGACTCAAGAGAGTGCACAGAGATCTTACTGTTGTTGAAGCAGTTATTTCAGAAGGATAATTGCCTTTTTAATTCCTTTATAACAGAGGATGCAGCTGCACGATGGGAGGCCCAAACAAAAAAGACACCGTTGTCGAAACCCCAATAAACTGGATGTTAACAGTTTAACTGGTGAAGAACGTGTTCAGCTCATAAATAGAAGAAATGCAAGAAAGGTATTAATGATACTGTTCCCAATCTCATACTCCTCAATGAAAAGTTACTGCAGATGAAGAACTACACTTGCTAAAATTTTCCCAGTATACAAATGAAAGGTTTTTGTTCTAAAGTTTTGGCACAGAACAAAAATGTCAATTACAATCTTCTAGTAAATATTTTGCTACTATGAAAATATGTAAGATACAGATAGAAACTTTGCCCATGGTTTATAGAACTGAACACTCTGTATGATGCAGTGTTTGTGCCATTGACTCAGACAGAGGCAGGGACACTAAAATACATGTTCAAAATATGTGATCAAAGTGGCAGCTTTGTCAGAAGTTTGAGAGTTTTTTTGTGATCTTCTCATTACTATTTTTGACACGATGAAAATTGTTTTGGTTGTATATCTGGCATAGAAACTTGTCTTTGGAATTGAGGCAATCCTCTATACTGGATGATTTTGATTTTTTCAGCAATGTCTGCCATTTGCCCTTTATGGATCCACCAGTAGATATTGGCTGTCAGTCACATTTCTAGGTGAAATGGTAGGGGAACAGGACAACAGAAGGAGAAGGGGAGCTCTTGTGTGAAAAGGCAGCAGTGGAAGATGTGAGAGCAGGCATTGAATTGAATTTTTGTGCAGGTGGTCAGAGTTTGGGAACAGCACAATGCATTTGAACAGGCTCTGGGGAAGGCTAAAGGCAAAATTCAGGAAAAGCATGCAGAACATCACTGGTGTCTGTTGAACAGATCTGGCCAGGTGTGTTTGATGGTGTCTTTAAATGTCAGTGTAGCACCAGAGCAGCAACCCAGGGGGAATCTTTGAGCTGTTGTGTCCATGTAAGGAGCATTTTCCCTTTCCCTTCTGGCACTGCCAGCTTCCCTTTTTGTTAGAGCAGCTACAAGAGAAGCAGGATGGGGGTTTTTTGTATGCTGCTATATTAAGGTCAGGAGCTTTGTCCATCTGTACAGGGGAGAGCAAGACAGAATTTGAGTCTTTAATCTCTTCAGTGTATTGAGACAGCAGCTCTGAAGGGGAACCAGAATGGTTGTGAGTCTCTTGAAACTGAGATCTGTGGCTGCTCTTCAAGAGGTGTGCCCTGAGGGATCTTGTCAAAGTTGAAGATCAAGGAATGAGAGATATGATCTCCGTTTACTGTGAAAACCTGTGTTTTCATGATGGCTTTTTTCCTCTCAAATTTCCACTCCATAGCTGGTGCTTGGATACTTAATTAATACCAGGTTTTCTGTGTATAAGTTGTCTCCAATTTCTGTGTATCACCAAACCTGTTTTTTCTCATTTACTTTTTTAGTTCTGTAATACTTTTGAGTAGCAGGGAGTGAGGGACCAAAAGTAGCCTAGAAAATACGAGTTTAAGTTGCAGTCCATAGAGAAAGTTAAGCAGAAACTGGAAAATTTTCTTTTTTTTCTTTCTGGATCTGAATAATACCTCTCATTAAGTTAAAAGCCTCACTTTCCTGCTTATATGCTTTTATTAGGATATGCTGTTTAGTAACTTAAATTTGGCCTTTTTGCATGAAAAAAACCTCAGGAACTTAATTCATGATGGCAGAGCTTCTTAAAAGTAGTTTTAGAAGTTGACTGAGATGAGGAAATAGGATTTATATACTGAATAAAGGAAAAGCTTAACAGGGTTGTACTTACAACCTTCTTGGTAATACTTGGACCACTGTTCCCTGTTCATGTGGTTGCTCTTCCATGCATTGCATGTCTAAGTAAATATTAAATATTAAACATCCATGGGAATTTCAAATATTGAAGTCTTGAATTGAGTTCAGTAGATGAGTTTGAGTTTAGTAGATTTAGAACAAATCACATACACATCTATCACCAGGAGTCAGCCAAAAGCTGCATCATGCTCCATGATAATTTGAAGTGAGGCTTTATTTGTACTGTGTAATTCAAAAGGGAAATGAAACAGTGTCAGGTATTAATGTTGCATTTTTTCTTATCAACTGTCACATATTCACTGACTTCTATCTTCTGTTACTCAGGTTGGGGGTGCATTTGCTCCCCCTCTGAAGGATTTGTGCAGATTCTTGAAAGAAAATCCAGAGTATGGAGTGGCTCCTGAGTGGGGAGAAGTGGTAAAACAGTCTGTAAGTATTTGCAGAATAAGATAACCGTGACATGAAATGTATCTGAAAGGAAACAAGGCAAATAGGAAAAAAATGCATGCCAAGAGGTGTGATTTTTGTTTCTGGTATTACATGAACAGCAAACATGAGTCAGTGTCAGCTTTCTGCCAGCTTTCTGTCAGCTTTCTGTTCAGTAAATGTTTTGCTGGCACAGCTGGAATAGGAGAAAGGGGTGAAACAGTGACTGGCAAACCTCAAATTAGAGATTTTGTTGAAGATGCTCTAATACTGTGACATGTGACTTCTCATGTCTTAAATATAGCCCAGTGGCTTTTAGGAAAGATATTAGCCAAGAAATCATTTAAGAAAGAGAATACGTTCTCTGAAGTTCCAGTTGGGAACTAAAAAATGCTTAATTTTAAATATTTATTTTACTTTTAACATGCACCTATGAGAAATCAGGATAGTGTGGATACTCTATCAGTTAGTCTTGCCTTGAAGATTAGGACAAATTTTGAACTTCAAGAAGTTGTATTGTATAGTGTATACCTCTGAATAGAGGTATAAATACTAGCAGAATTACTTTGAGAAAGTAGTAGTTACCTACAGTAGAGAAGAACAGAACTTGAGTTCTGAATTTCTCTGGTTGCATTAAGCTAATACAGATCCGAGTTATTTGTGAGGAGAAAAAGGCAGTTGTATCATGGTGTTGAGTAATATTTGATCTTATGGTTGCCTTTTTAAAAAGGAAATTTCAAGACAATGCATTTTAAAAGGAATATTGGTATTCATTGCAATTCTTTGTTGTTAGGTAGGAGGTCTTAAAGTGGTGAAGCAATACTATACAAATCCTCAACAGAAGTACTAAGAATTTAATTTAAATTCAGGTTGAGTCTTTATTGGTTTTTCTTCAGTTTATGGATGAGATAAAATATGAGGACATTAAAGAGACCCTAGCAAAAATAAAAAGGGCTCAGAGATTGTTGGTCTGTGTACAATCACACATATTTAACTTTAAATTGAAAACTAATTAAACTGTCAAATGATTGCTGTGTGATAATATTTCAAAGCAATGCTGGTTTAGATCTTAGATGGAGCTTGCTTCTATAATTAGCTATATTTGGCTTGATGTGCCAGGAGACCATGAAGGGTGGGTTAGCAGAGGGTGTGAGAAGAGCCCTCACAGTGGGGATGGGCCTTTAGACATTCGGGAGGTGGTGGCAAAAGTCAGCCCAAATTCCAGGGAGCTGAATGCAGGTGAGGCCTTTGGCACTGCTCCGTGCACTCGAGTTCTCTGTTTGCTTTTCCTTTGCCATCCTCAAGCTCCACACTGAAGTGCCGCTGTGTCTCTGCAGGGCTTCCTCCCCGAGGGGATGTTCGAGCGCATCCTGACGGGCCCGGTGGTGCGGGAGGAGGTGAGCCGCAGGGGGAGGCGCCCCAAGAGCGAGATCGCCAAGGCCACGGCGGCCGCGGCCGCAGCCTCGGCGCACAGCGTGTCCGTGAACCCCCTGCTGGCCAACGGGCTGCTGCCCGGCGTGGAGCTGCCCGGCCTGCAGGCCCTGCAGCACAACCTGCACAACCTGCAGTCGCTGCAGGTGACGGCGGGACTGATGGGAATGCCGGCCGGCCTCGCTGCTGCCGCGGGAGAGGCCAAGAACGTGGCTGCCATGTTCCCCATGCTGCTGTCGGGGATGGCCGGGCTGCCAAACCTGCTGGGCATGGGAGGGCTCCTGACAAAGTCCACGGAATCCGCTTCGGAGGAGAAAAAGGGAAACGATGCGAAGGAGACGGATGCAAAGAAGGAAAGGACAGAAGACCAAAACACGGATACTGGTGGTGAAAACTCTGTTTCAAGTTCTCCTTCGACATCCTCTGCCGCCACAGCTGCCAATCCTCTCTCTCTTAACCCTTTACTTTTGTCCAACATACTTTACCCAGGGATGCTTCTCACTCCAGGCCTTAATCTTCATATCCCAGCTTTGTCTCAGTCTAATATTTTTGATGTACAGAACAGTGAAAGCAATGACACGGGCTCAACCAAGCCCACAGAAGAAAAGGAGGAAAATTCTAGGGTTAGAGATCAGGAAGACAAAGGGGGAACAGAGCCAAGCTCTCACAATGAAAACAGCACAGATGAGGGTTCAGAGAAAGCAGATGCTTCATCTGGATCTGACAGTACATCGTCTTCATCTGAGGATTCGGATTCGAGCGATGAAGACTGACCCCAGACTCTGCACTTAAATTATAAACTGATTTTGAATTTATTCTTTAATTATTTCATTGTAAATAACCCAGTGTTGAGTGCATCAATGATTTACTGACCGAACATTTCAGTATTTGTTTAGAAGTGCAAACTGCTTTCAGAGACGTTTTGCATGTAATATTTCTTGAAGTTCATAAGTTTCTGAACTTGTATGTACTATCAAATACACAATGGTGTAAAATTACAACAAAAGGCATTATAATTTTGTTGGGGGGTTAATTTTATGAAAATAATGCTCAAGTAAGAGCTGTATATTTAATATATTTGCAGTGAACACAGAATACTTTATGCATATTATTGATTTAATTTGAATATAGTTTTACAGCCTCCTTGACACTTATAATTTACAGATCAAAACTCAGCAATAATTTGGGCAGCTAATGAATGTCATGAAAGCTGTAGAATCTACATCACCATCCATTGCTTTAATTACATGAAAATGCTCTAGTGTTGTGATGCACTGCTGTTTCCAATTCAGGTACAAGTGTGTTTAAAAGAAGATAAATTTTTCCCAATTAGCCAATTAAACTGGCTACCTGTTACCTCAGCTGAGTTAGTTTAGGAAGTTTACATTGGTTTCTATTACTTGTTTTCAGGTTTTGTTTTGTTTTTTAAAGACATCCTGTATAGCATGTCAAAATCTGAGTTACTTGAGGCAAGACTGTTGGTGTTTTCTTTCCCCCTTATTGCAGCTGTTCTCTTTGACAGCAGTAAGGAGAAAATAAAGCAAAAACTGTCTTACCTCATGCTACTTGGCACCATGTAGGTCTATTTAGTTTACACCTTGCAAAGTTTTGGGCTCCCTCTGCAGAATTAAAAGTCCCAAAATGAGGAGTAGTTTCCCCAAGACTCAGAAGAGGCAAACTGTCATAAAGTGCCACTGAAAAGACCTTTCAACACTGCATAATTCATGTAAAAATTGTTTGTTTGCTTTGTTTGTGTAGATTTCTATTTGTGTTTTATGTCATAAAACCTCCTGGAGTTCCCAGTTAATAATGGTAAATAAAGTACAGATAGTTTTGAACTCCTTTTGAGTTTAAACTTCTCTGCAGATTTAAATCTGACTAAATATTATCCAAAATCATTATTGGGATATCACTTCATATATTATGCTGAGTTACCCACTAAAGAAAAAAGCACTTTGAATAGTAAGGAAGACAAACTATTCCTAGAAACCACAGTAACAGGGCATAAGGCATCTCGTTTCAAGTCCAAATCCTTAGAACCCTTTACTATATAAAATCTGTCTAAGATTTGATGTGTGATATGATTCCTCCTTCTTCTTAAGCTGCTATTACTCTGACACAGTCGAGGCCCAGATTCACATTTCCAGAACTTCTGAACTGACTGAGACTTCAGGTGACCTTGGTTACATCATTTGCGGTCCAAGAATAGGCAAGTGTTAAGAGAAAACAGATACAGGTACTAGTGAAAGTCATGGAAAAAGCTTTACAAAGGGATAAATTTAAAAATAAAAAACAAAAACTGTATATTTTGATATAGTTCTGTTGCTTGCTTGTACAGTAAAACAACTGTGTTGTTTTTTATCAAGAACTTTACCAATGAAATATAAGTTTCTATGTGCAAAATAACTAGCCCCATGATTAGAAGCAGTATTAGATGTAATTACACAATTATACAAGTACCATTTGGATTGTGCTGGTTACGTATTTTCCCAGATAGTATTCTGATTTTTGGCCCTTCATGCAGTGTCTTAGCAATAGTGAAAATCAAAAACTGCCAAGAGAAGGGGGTAGCCAATTCTTTGTCATTAAAAGAAAAAGTATTTCATATTTAATATTTTGCCCTTTGTGTAATATAGCACTTTTATTTAACTAGGATGCATCTATGAAATAGCCAAAGTTTTACAAGCAGTTATTAACTTCATTTGCTGATGGAGTATGTCAACAATACCATCACTTCCCACCCTTCCCCCACAAAACAAGTCCTAAATCTTGTGGCTAAAACCTAATTTATATCAGATTTATGAAATAAAGTATTTTCCTATTATGGTCAAGTAAGTTTGGTTACTGTTCTAGTGATTCTTTCTATGTAATAAGGCAATTACAGTTTCAAGTAATGAAGGCTGGTGTAGACTTGAACATAATTATATTTGGGTTATTTTTCATCAGTTTGATCCAGAGGGGGAAAAAAGTGTCCCACTATCAGCTAAACTATATGCAAATACGGTTGTATAAAGTTAAGGGTTATAAGGAAACCTCAGTAGAATTACACTAATACTGAAGTTAAAATTAAAAGGATATCCAAGGTGATGATAAAGTGTGTGTTGGTAGTTACTAAAAAAACCTTAGCTGTTATTGCCTTGTATTTCTATCCCTTGTTTCAGGCTTCATGATCCAAGTCTTAGTCCAGGTTTTTTTTGGACATTTGCAATATTTGCCAGTTGTGTTCTGTGTAGTCTGAATTTGCTTTCTGTAGTTGAACAAGCGTCTTAAAAAGTCATTTGTAATTTATTGAATTACTTTCTATGATGTTCTATAGAGCAAATGGAAGTTTAATTATTTTTTATTAAACATATTCTTTGACTACCCGTGATGTCGGCCTCAGTATGTGAAAGTAATGCTGTGTAAGGATTAAACATGGATCTTCCAGCAGCAAAACTCAAGTTTTCAGTGCTAAGTTTTAAAACTGAAATTATGCTTAAGACCTTAAAAAACCCTGCAAACAAGCCAAGGACATAACACACCTATTGCCCAAGACCATGGTTTACTCTTGTATAATTTTACTGGGAATCAATTGTCTCTAATTCTCTTATCTTACAATCAAACCAGCTGTTACTCCCACCCTTCAGTACTTATGGTTAGAAAAGAATGTATGGTCTAGGTTCTGGGCCAAAAGTTGCCTTAATTTTAAATAAGCATGTTGGCAGTGAAGTAAGTACCTTTTCAGTCTTTAAAAAAAACCCAAAAAACAGCTTTGCATTACTTTCCACATCTTTATTAAAGTTTTTAATTGTGTACACAGCACTTAACTATTGCATGTATTTCACACAGGGCACAGACATTGCTCCTGAGCCCAAGCTGTCTCCTGCTTGTCCTGTACCACCTGGCATTGCATTTGAAGATTCAATGGTATACTTATTTATTTCAGTCTGAATTTTGTCTTCATATCCTGATCATCCTTTTTGAGCTTCTGCAGATGTGTGCACAGGTGATAGAAGGTCACATATACATGAGCTCTGTTCTCAGCTTCTCTTTTCCCATGGAAGTCCTGCAAAATCTCTTAATAGTATTTTTTAAAATTAGTTTTAGAATCCAGTCGTCTTGGTCTATAAATGAAAATATAAGGATCTATTTTTCAGTGGAAATATTTCCAAGAAAGGTGATGTAGGCACTATATTGGTGGTTAGTTTCTGGCACTTCTTTGAAATTTTTCCAAACTGTATGTGGGGTATGATGATTAGAGAAGCCTCTTAACAAGGTGTCCAGGGAAAAGTCCTGTCCTATTTGTTTTATTTTGTATCTGAGGAAATGATTTGTGCTGTGTTATTTAGTAATACATTTTTCATGGATTGCTCAGTGTGACCATGTTGATCACCCATTAAAATGAAGGTTTGATGAAGGTCTAATTCAAGCTGTAGCAAGATGAAATGTGCCTGGTGTTTGGGGTTAATATAAAGGGATCTACAGGGTAGTGTCACATTAACTTACTTGTGATGTGCAAGTTACTAACAGTTAGTTATATAGGCAGTTTCTGATCTAGTTCTATTACACCTATCATAACCTTCCACATGAGCAGGCTCTTTCAGTGCAATGTGGGATTTACACTGCTGCAGCTGACCAACATTTAAAATTTTACATGTGTGCATTGCTGGACCTTGGGCTGGTGGTGTTGTCTGTAGAGCAGACTAATTGTACTGGTGTAGCCACAGGAGTTTACAAAATAACTGTCCTGGCTTATCTAAATGTCCCTAATGTTACACAAACAGGCAGTATAATTTCTTTGTTATGTTTAGAGGAAAAGAAAATAAAGATAACAGCTTTCCAAGTTCTTTTCATTTTTTTATTGAATGCTGCCTCCTTTCAGGTTCTTTCATGCAAGGAAGGAAGGAAAATATAATGTCCAAGATCCTTCATGAAGTTAAACTGGAAAATGAGGATTTGTTTGCTCTGCCTCCTGTGTGCTTCCAGTGTGAACGAGACCTGACAGTGCACAATTCTCATTAGTGCTCCAGGTAAGGTCTCACGAATCAAAGGGAGGCTGGTTTGGGAGATTCTTGGGATCCTAATGATAGATACAGTGTCAGCATCTAGAGAGATGAGAGCACTTTCCCTAGTGCTCACCAAAACGGGTAACAGTCCTCACACTGTTTTCTGCTCTCAGACAATAAAAACATCTGATTTGTCAGCTCCTCTGCTTGACAGTGTTGACCTGTGTGCAGCAGCTCAAAGGAGGGGCAAGAGCATGCTCATGAGGAAGATTTCTGAGACTACAGAACAGTAAAAAATGTATTTTACTGGGGGTTAGCCAAGCAGCTGTGAGGGACTGATGCTGAGAGGGTGTTTGTGGCTGTTACTTGTCATACTGGTAGATCTAGCAGTAGTCAAAATCATTCAAATAATTAACGTGCCATATGAGGGTAACTTTATTATTCTTGCATCTTTTTAATGGGGGATGAATAGGAGGGAAAGAGGGGAGAAGTGGAGAAATTAGTGAAGCTAAGTATAATAAGTATATAATAAGTATAATAAGTAAATAAGCTCGGGGATAAAAAACATTTCACTAAAATGGTTCTTGTCTTGAGTTTTCAGTATGCCATTAAATGAAAACTTTTCAAAAAAGTTTTCCACACAAGAGCAGTCAAGTTAAACCATTTCTTCATGAAGTCCTGATGCATGAAACCATAGGGAAGTACACAGGTGTAATCACAGCATAATAACCTTCCCTTTAACCCCAGGTTTATCTTTGAATATTGTGAGGGTTTGATCTTCCTTTTTTTTTATATGAGGGATTTTTAAAGAGCAGATGAGTATTTCTCAGTAGAAATTAAATGCTGTAATAAGTTATTGCTGCTTTGTGTTTTAGTAGATATTGTAAATTTAAAGCCCTACATCATTATTTATATAGTCTTCTGGGTGGCAGAGAGCTTCCCATCAATGCTCTGCATAAGTCAGAGCAGGAACCTGGCCTCACTGTGAAGTTCACGGCTCCTCTGTGTTAGAGTAAAAGATGTAAGATTAAATACAACCTAATCATTTGTTTTTAATGTTGTAAGTTGTTCTCGTAGTCTGGGGACTGCAGGTTTGGGGTGGGGGGGACCGTGCTGGTATCACCATCTTCTAGTGCCAGCTCGGGCTTTCTGCAGTTCTCAGTGCTGGGTACTGATTGTATTTGTGTCCTGAATCACATCTCAGGTCAGTCAAATCATCTTTTCTTGACATTTATTTTTCCCTGAAGCTTTCAGTGTTCATGAAATACCAGTAATACAAAATCAAGGTGACAGTCAATAAATCTCTTTTAATCGAGTGCAATCTGTTTTACTGATCACTTAATTGACATCAGCTGGCTCTAGGACTTAAATCTTATTTTTGGCGGCCTCCTCTCTGCTCAGTTGGGACTTGACCAGTGGGAGCTATTTCTGTCTCTTTCCTATCCCTCAGTGCCTATGTACAGCGTGTGCCCCATACTGTGTGTGTGTACAGCCTGTACCCTGTGTACATATTTGTGTGTGTATTTGTGTACAGCCCGTACCCCGCACTCTGTGTACATATTTCTGTATATATTTGTGTATGTATGTGTGTACAGCCCGTACCCCGCACGCTGTGTATATATTTGTACATATTTGTGTACATATTTCTGTCTAGCCCGTGCTCCACACTCTGTGTACATATTTGTGTATATATTTGTGTACAGCCCGTACCCCGCACTCAGTGTACATATTTGTACATATATGTACATATTTGTATATATTTGTGTGTATATTTGTGCCCAGCCCGTCCCGGCCCCGGCCGCCCTCGGTCCGTTCCGGGCTCCCCTGACGGTCCCGGCCCCGCCCCGCCTTGGGCTCGCGCGCCGGGCGCGCTCCCGCTCCGTGCCGCGCGCGCGTCTCGCGGTGCGTGCTAGGAGCGCGCGCCGTGCGCCTGCGCGCGGCCGGGGTGGGCGGGCACCCCGCGGGCCAATGAGCGGGCGCGGCGCTCGGCGGGGGCGGGGCCCGTCCCTCGGTGTTTGGATTCGAACGCGCGGGGCGGCGGCGCAGGCGCGGTGCGCGGAGCGCGGCGCTGCCCCCCAGCGGCGGGGCGCGGCATGGCGGGCGAGGACGCGGCCGGGGCCGAGCCGGGTCCCGCGGGGGGCGCCGCCGCCGCCCCGTCCCCGCCGGGCGAGGACGGCGAGACCCGGCAGCGCTACGAGGAGCTATGCAGGAGCCTCAACATGGACGAGCGCGCCCGCGCCGAGGCCTGGCTGAGCTACCAGAGCATGAGGCGCAACTACACCCTGGAGGTGAGGGGGGGTGACGGGGCCGCGGCCGGCCCGGGGAGAGCGCGGCGGGACGCGCGGGTGAAGTGCGGAGGGAAGGGACGGCGGTGGAGGCGCGGCGGCCTCCCCCCCGGGGCGGCCGGGAATAACCATCGCAATTGGGGGTCGTAGCGGCGGAAAGGTGTCAAAAATGGAAGAGCCCCCGTCGATGTGGTGCTTCGGCTCCCCACGGTTCGGCCGAGGAGCGGCGCGGTGGCCTCGGCCAGCTCCGCTCCGCAGCGCGCGGGGCCCGCGGAGATGCCCCGCGCAGGTGTGATCGCATTTGTGATCTGTGTTCTCGGGGCTTGGCACGGCCCGGGCTGGGGGTGAAGGGTAAAAGGTGAAGGATAGAAGGTACAGGGTGGAAGGTGAAGGGTAAAAGGTAAAGGGTTGTCGCGTCGTTCTTGAAAACAGGAACACGCGGTGACGCGCCCGGGAGCTTCGGAAGCGCCTTTTATCGGTGCCTTCCTATAGCAAAGGTGGCGCTTGTGATAAGCCCCGGCAGCTCCCGGGGCCCCCAGCGCTGCCCGCCGGTGACCGGGCGGCTTTTGGGGTAGAGCTGCGGGGCCGGGCTTGGTGCTGCGGGGCCGGGGCCGCCCGTGAGGGAGGAGGAGCCGCTCGGGCAGCGCCGCTGTCACATCGCGGAGGGGCGGCGGTGCTCGGAGCGAGCCCGGCCGTGCCCCCGGAGCTGTGCGCTCACCCGGGCCCGTGGCAGCACGGAGCCCGACAAATCGGATTCAGTTTGGCCCCTTGTTTTACCCGTCCTTTTTGCCACTCAGGTGTTAGTCTTTGATCAAAGACGGAGTATAAAATTTCAAGTGCTCATTAGAATTTATTTCTGCCTTTAGGTACCAGACTGAATAATTGTTCTGCTGTGAAATACAGAGCAAAATGGAAGCGTTTTTCTTTTCCTGCTGTTCGTTCAGGGCAGAAAGAATGTTTTGGTTGCAAGAAATGTAGGGGTTTGTTTTTTTGTTCTTGCCTTTTTCTTTTAAATTCAAGCTGTAGAACAACACTAAAAATTTATTTTCATATGCTCAAAATATATTTCACACTTTGAGTCAAATGTGAAATTTATAATGGCCACTAGTAAGTTTAGTTTTGATGCAGTTCAGTGTTTAGTGTCTATTTGGCACCTGTTTTGTTGCAGTTAAAAACCCAAAGCACAACAGAAGTTTGAAACACTGGTTGAACTTCATCTGTTCAGGACACAGCGCTTTTCCCCGATGTTGGGGTAGCTGAAAAGCATGTTTTTGTTTTCAGTGCAGTTTTTTAGATGCCTGATGTTTTGATTCACAGGGAAATGACATGCATTGGCTGGCTTGTGCCTTGTACGTGGCTTGCCGGAAAGCGATTCCAACTGTGAGCAGGGGAACAGCAGAAGGAAATTATGTATCCTTAACCAGAATCCTGCGCTGTTCAGACCAAAGGTAACTTTTATTCTTCCTGATTTTTAGATACTTACAAAATCTCAAAGGGTGCTTGTCTCCTTGTGAAATTGGAAATAGAGAATAAAAGCTAAATGTGTTTCTTGTTCCCTGCTTTTGAAAATAGACTATATATCTCCAGAATGTTTGTGTTATAGCTCACTGCCACAGAAGCAGGGCAGCTCCTTTGGCTCAGTCCTATGTTCACAAAAGCACTGGTTTTCAAAATAAGAAATTGACTTCCTTCACTCAAAGGAGAAAGAAACCAGTCACTGAAGAACAGTCAGTTTTGGGAGTGTGCAAACTATGGAGTTCTCACATGAGAAAACATTTGTAGTTCACTGTGAAAATGTTCACAAGATTTATCTCTGTTTTTGCATAAGAAAACTTCACCTTTCACATGGTTTTGCTAAAGTCAGTAAATGAGGTCAGAATCTGATGAGCAAATTTGTGTCAAATGTTTATGTCCATAAAGTAATAAAGAAAAGCTTCTGAAATAATTGAATTTATTTATTCACAATCTCATTGTGTTCTAAAAATTCCACAGATTGTCATAAAATAAAGAATGAATGTTCTTACGTGCTTCTTATCCCATTTCCTCTGCTGTTGAAGCATTGCTGCTAAAGTGTTCCTTTATAAGCTTTTGTTTTCCAGACTAGAAATTATGGGCATTAAATGTTGATAAATTGGTTCTGTCATCTGGGCAATCAAGACTAATAACACTGAAAAAGAAGGTGTACATAAAGAAGTAGAAAATTAATTAAAGCCCAATTTGCAAAGTGCAATTTACTAAAACTTAAGAGGTTTCTCATACTTTATAGAATGTTTTTAGCATTGTATATCTTACAGGTTGTTTTATTTAAATTAATAAATTATTCAGAAAAACAAGTCTGATTTCAGATTAATCTAACTGTTGGAGTTGATTTTGTCTTTGTGAGAGGATGCCAGACCTGTGAGTACATAGTTCATGTGGTTATCAGCCCAGGATCTAAAAATATTTCACAAGCTGTCTGAGCTGAACCATGAGAAGGACTGGCTCTGACTTCATTGTCATGTTTGCAGTGCCACCATTTCATCAGTAGTTTGGGCAGTAGAAATTGCACTTTTGTTGAAAATGTAGTTTATTTCTGCAGGAGAAACAAACAGCCTGTCTGATCTAACCCATTTGGTATTTGCAGCTTGATTGAGTTTTTTAACAAGATGAAGAAGTGGGAAGACATGGCAAATCTTCCAGCCCAGTTCAGAGAGAGAACTGAGAGACTGGAGAGGAACTTCACTGTTTCTGCAGTCATTTTTAAGAAGTATGAGCCCATTTTTCAGGACATTTTCAGGTATCCTCAAGAAGATCAACCTCGTCAGCAGAGAGGAAGGAAACAGAGGTGGGTTTCTGTTATTTCCAGACTGATTGTAGAGCATTACTTTAGTGAAAATATAATGAAGTTTCTTGTTTGTCTTAGTTGTATTTTGACTGTATTTTCATAGTTGTTGTTTATAATATCAGAGTGGGTTTGTTCTTGCTTGCGGTAAATTTTTAATCTCGTTTTCAGTTTCAGATCTGACAGGGGCAGGAAATCCCAAAGCTGCTGAGTTTCTGATGATTTGTGGGATGGGGGAGAGGGGAGAGATTTCAATCAGCCTGTAGGCAAGGGAAGCACTAGTGTTGTAAAGATGGGAAAGACAGGAAGGCTCTGATCCTTTGATGATCTGCATGGCTTTATTAACTCATAGTGCTGCTCAGTCTGTTTCACTGCCCAATAACTCCCTTGGATTTCTTCGTAGCTGCAGATCTTGTGGATGTTTTACTTTATAGTAGAAGCTTTGTTTCTTTGTTACTGTTTCTATTTGGAGTGCTGTGGAATGGAACTTGTGGGCTGGAGCAGGGGTTCCAGACTAAACCTCTACACGGGGGTTCCAGTTGTGCCTACACTAAACCTCTTCTAGGTTTTGTGCATCTTAGTCAGGGCTTTGTGGGAAGGGTGTAAGATTTTTGCCACACTGTAGTAAAGTTTAGTTTTCTCTTTGAATTAGTGACTCTTGTATGATGTTTTATCAGTTCTGATTCATTGAGCTCCTTCTCTTCTTGCTGTATTTTCCTCCAAAAGACGACAACCATGTACTGTGACCGAAGTTTTCCAGTTTTGTTGGGTCCTGTTTGTTCATGCAAAAGGTAAGAGATCTGAAAGGGATTAAATGCATCAGACATAGTTTTATTAGTCATTGTTTTATATCAGTCCTTAAAACACCCAATAGTTGCAGTGTACATACAATCTTTATTTTAAGAGCTGCCTTAAAGCTTATAAGAACAGTAGAGAATTTTGGATGTTTTTCTTGATAGTGACTGTTGGGAGAAAAAGGAAGGAACAGGATTAAAGCCTCACTTTAGGCTTCAGTTGTTCAGTCACAGCATATGTAGTCTAAAATTTTTCCTTATCAAATCTGTGTCTTAAAGAGTTTCCACATCCCTAGGCCTTGTTTCAGGTCCTGCTTTGGTGAGTGCTCGCTGTGAGTGATGTGTAAGTAAGGTAGTGCTTTGTGGAAAGTAAAGACAGGATTGATATTCCACATGGAAAGGGCATCATTGTAGATCAGATCCACTGATAATGCCCAGTAACTTGATTTTTTTTTCATAATATAATACCTATCGGAGAAAAACCAATATTTTAATTTCTTCAAGGAAAGGGATAAAAGGAATTTTTTTTTTTGTTTGGGAGTGTGTGGTGGGATGTGTTTTTTCAAATTTAAAAGTGAATCAGTGTTAAGATTCCTATAGTGTACTATGATTTCCTTAACTAGTGATTTTGAGGCTAGGACAGAGTAGGCTGTGGCAATATTGAATGGCCTGGCACTAATTTTGTTCAGCACAGAACTTTGTTTGCAAAGCCTTTCTTTCTACACTGTGCCACGCTGCAGAGGGTTCCTGGCAGCAGAGCTGGACCCTCAGCACCACAACCCTGCAAAAGCCAGGCAGGGTGTGCTGGGGCACAAGTGCTGCTCTGAGCACTCCATCCTGTGAGGGAGATGCCTTTTTGTAAGGCTGCAAATTCCACCTTACTGGGCAAGAGAAGTCTTTCCTAAACAAGTGTGGTGCTTTCAGCCTGAAGCACAGCATGATTTCAGCCACTGATCCCAGCAGAGTTAGTGCTGTACTTATTTCCAGTCAGTCTGGACTTCACTTCCTTAGCTCAGGTAGGCAGCTGTAGGTAGGCCAGTCTGGAAAATCACTGGTTTTTCCTTTCCCTTCTGTGAAGTCTGCACTTCTGTGGGAAGATTGGATGGTTGACAAGGTGCAGAGGGATTTAAGGTTCTTCCTGTTGCTAAGTTAGTGACTGATATGTTTGAGTAAGTTCATCATCCATTGAGTACATGGTAATTCCAAGCAGTTTCAGATATGGTAACTAACCCTGTGGAGAACACCATGTTGATAGCACATCCAAGTGAATTCTACAAGGAAAAGAAAAAATTACAGTGCATAGAAACTGTAAGGTTGCGAAATGATTATTTAAGTGTGGAAGCACTTTAAAAATGGAAACTATTAGTTTGTAAAAGTGTTGACTATTAAGGCATCGGGTGTTGGTGTGAGGTTTTGTGCTGTGTGGTTTGGGGGTGGGCAGTAAATCCTCATCACAGCAACCACACAGCAGTGGCAGGCCCAGGCTTGTCTGCTCCTGCAGCCCATTGCCTTCAGTTCATGCACTGCTCACTGAGGGAGCCCCTTGTTCAGTGGGACTGCACTTCAGCAAACTGTTTGTAAGAGCTGCTCTTCAAACTCTTCCATTTCTTTCTTTAAAATTGATGGGGGAAGAAAATCTCTGGTTTTTTATTATTTGATACAAAGTTGTGAAAGAGAGCCTTGTTTGAAATGTCAGCAACAAGAAATTACAATGGAACTACTGGTACTGTGAAATTATATTTATTTCTGTGCTGACAGTAAGTTCCTATGGTTGTGGAATTGATCCTGTGTTATGACAATTACTTTGAGAATTTTATTGATTAAAGGTTTGCTAATAGTATTTAGAATTTTCATTGCTTTGCTGTGAACCATTAATGACTTAGAAATAACTGATAAGTGGATAAAGTTAATTAAAATTTCATCTAAGGTTCATTATTTTAAATAGTTCAAATTATCTGCATTTAAATAATTTTTCTTCTAACAAACATGGAACAGGAAATAACAAATTTGAACAAACTGGTATGTTACTGGTAAAAAAATAACAGCATAATTGAGAAAAATTCTCTAATCATATATCCATGTCAACGTGTTCTAAGTGAGTTTATTACTGTATGATAGATTTCTTCAAGAATTTAAATCTGTTCTTCATAGTGGGCTCAGCCAAGTGATTTGGAGTTTCCCTGAGAAAAAAAGGGAGGGTGTAAAGAGTGGAAGAGTCATTAGTATATAAGGAGTAATAGAAACATCATACTGTGCATAAAAAGTGAATTGTGGTTTATGTTTTTGATTAATTGTATAATTTATTTTACGAAACTGTTTTAGCTATAGCCACTCCTCTAGAGGAATATCATAAACGTAAATTACTTCAGTAAAGAGTCACATACAGCTCTGAGTGTAATCTTTGTGAAAGGTGTTAAAAGAGTGAAGAGGTTACAAGGACTCTTTTCTGCAGGAAAATGAGAGATAAAAAATACTTCATAAACCAGGACCAGAGATAGACACATTTAGCTCTTCTGTAAAGCACAAGAGAAATGAAGTTATATTTATTACTGTTTATAATGAGTATGCCCCCAGCAAATTGTTTTGCAAGATTGTTAAAAAAAAATCTTAATTTAGGTACAGGTTTGTTGTGGGGGTGAGGGGCAGGGGCTGAAGGAGGAGGCAGTTTCTAGGCCATCTAAAACCTGGATCCAGCCTTGCCAAAGTTACAGTTGTTTGTAGCAATGCAAAGCTGGGGAAAAGAGGAGAAGTTGAGTCTCAGAACCCATTTTACCCCTCCCTGGCCTTCAGAGCAGAATCTGCTTGGGGCAGGTGCAGTGGGGATCCAGTGAAGGACGTGGCTGTGCCAGGCAGTGGGGCTGGTGCTGCCAGAGTTACAGGAACAGGATTTTCTTCCTTGGGGCAGCTTGCATTATACAGTCAGTGCTGCTTCAAGTGATTTATGCACTGCTAATGAGGTTACTGTGAATGAGGGAGCAGCCACAGCTTATTTAGCAACATTTTGGTAAGGTTTGATTTCAGCACAATATATTTGGGTTCCTTCACAATTGTTGTTTCTGAAAAAGTATTTTACTTTTATATTTGTTATGTGTTATTGGGAGTCTGCTTTCCTGCCTGTGTTGCTATCCAGGTTCTTACAGTCCCCAAACACTGTTTCCAAGATTCCATTACTGATTGTAATACAAACATCAACAGTCTCTTGGTTAAAAGATTCTTAAATTTTACATTTTTCAAATTTACTTTACTTTTTCTGCTAATTTTATGTCTTATATCTTTCTAATATTGCAGGAAATTTTCCTATGATCAGTGATGACTTGGTCAATTCCTACCACCTCTTGTTATGTGCTTTGGATCTCGTGTATGGAAATGCTCTGCAGTGTCCCAACCGTAAAGAACTCCTGAATCCTAATTTTAAGGGTATGTTGAAAAAAAGAAGATGATTTGAAATACATGAGAACTAATATTTTCTGTATCTGGCTACCCTGTTCCATTCCTGTTAATGTAGCATGTAATAACAGACTAGTGAATTCTGTAAATAATACATTAGGTCAAGAATTTGATGTACTGTGGAAATAACCTTGAAGGAAGTTCCAGAGTAATACTTTGAGTTAATGAGGGTTTAATGTCAGTGGAAAAGTGCATAAAAACACAGCCATCACTGGACACAGTGAGACTGGAATGTTCTGTAGTGCAGCAGTTTGGAAAGACCCAGGGCTCAGATAGAAGATTTGTTTCTCATTTCTGAATTGCTGCTGTTCTGTTTCTGAAGAGAATGGAAGTGTAGGTTGACTTGATAACCACAAATTCAAATGAATAGTGAGAAGTTGCCTTTGAATTTCTGATGTAACTCTTCCCAGGCTTGCACTTCATTTTCAGTGCTATACAGGATTGGCCAAGTGTAGTGCTTCAGATGTGACCTGGGACCATTGTCTCAAATAAATATTGTACTTCACCAATGTTTGATTTTTTTTCCTATTAGAATTGATATATGTAATTTTTATCACTCAGTAACTAATGTTTTTAAATCTCTAACTCAAAATTTGCTTTTCATAACATTGCCCAGTTAGTGGGCATTGTGTAGTTCTTTCAGGAGAAATAATTAGTTTGCTGTTTTAATTTCATACTATCTTGACACAGCATTGAAGAATTTAATTTTAATAAGAAAGCAGGATATGGATTTGCAAAATTAACTCACACAATATTCTGAATTGTAGGTCTACCTGAAGACTTCCATAGTAAGGATTATAAAGTATCATCTGATCCTCCCTGCATCATTGAAAAACTGTGCTCTTTACATTATGGATTAGTTTTAGAAGCAAAAGGTATAAAGGAACATTTTTGGAAGCCATATATTCGGAAGCTTTTTGACAAAAAGGTTGGTCAGTAAATTTGTAATGTAGAAAAGTCTCTCCTTACTTGTTACCTTCAAAACCTTTATAAAAAATGAAATGCCCATCCTTTGTTCCTAAATGTCTTACAGCTTTTGAAAGGAAAAGATGAAAACCTGACAGGATTTCTGGATCCTGGGAACTTTGGAGACAGCGTGTGAGTGCCTGAGTCCCTGTCTGTGGTTTGGTTTGCAGGAGTGCCCCTCTGTTCCCTGAGCTGGGCACTGGGGGCAGCCATGCCTGGTGTTGAGATTGGCCATCCAGCACTGCCTTCCTGTTCTGGCACTGCTGGGAGGAGGAACAGTGCTTCAGATGGTGTTACCTGATGGCTGCCTTTATTCTTACGTTTCTCTTTCCTGCATTTTTTGTTTGTGTGTAACTCAGAGTTATTATGAAAAAGGTGTGGGAGCACATTGAGTAGGAAGTGGGTAGGAAAAAAATGGGTTTGTTGGTGTTTAGAGATGTTTATGGGTAAGAATTACTTTCGTTTAATGATATAAAAATGGTTCAGTGAAGTTTATGATATGAGGCTGTGTAAATTTTGAGGAGTTTCCAGGAAAATAGGAGTTCTCAGTGTTTTAGTATGTTCTTCCTGCAGCTGGATGAATGGCAGGGCATCAAATACATAGGGGAAATAATGTCCTTGCCACTGTCATGTATAAGGTACTGTAGATCTTAAAGGAGCTTCAGTGAGGGTCAAAAGAAATTTGAAGTAGACTTCCCCCAGGCCAGAGCTGTGTTCAGTGTGTGAGCAGATGAACAAAGCAGTGTAAATAAAGGGGGTTTGTCTGCCTTTCCTTTGCTGTAGCAAAGCCATCAACAAGGCCTATGAGGAGTATGTTCTGTCAGTGGGAAACCTCGATGAGAGAATATTCCTTGGCGAGGATGCGGATGAAGAGATTGGAACTCTCACGAGGTGCTTGAACACACCTTCAGGACTGGAAACAGCTGAGAGGGTACAAGTGAAGCATAATTTGCAGCAGCATTTTGACAGGGTGAGTATGGCATGGTCTATGCTGCTGTTTTTATATGCCACCCTCCCTGCCTGCCTATGGAAAGAGAAATAAAACACACCTCAGAGTGTGGGGAGAAAATGGGTGGAGTATTGGGAGCTGGACCTCGTGGTGAAGAATGTCATGTATTTGTTAAGTTACTGTGTGGCTAGGTAATTAGAAGATGCATTATCTTGCTGTGCTCTAACTGAGGGGATATCCTTGATGTTACATTATTTTAATGTGATGGCTTGGTCTGATACAAATAAACTAAAATGCTGATCAGAAGGACTTCTCATGTTAAAAGTTAAACTTGCTGAAAGGAAGCCCTGGCTCAGTACACTTCTGCTATGAGCAGCTACCTTTGTTACTTGGGCTAGGAAGAGATACTGGGATTTAGGGGGGATTTTTGACATTGGTCTAATTGTTTCACACTCAGTTCGAGCATCTGCATTTCAGCATAGATCACATCCCCTCTGTTTATACACAACTGATGGATACAAACATCTGAGCACCACAGACAAATTCTTCATTGCTCTCACCTGAGTCATGGTCTGGTTTGGGCTGTTTGATTAGGAGCCATTTTTTTCCATAACACAGAGAAGGAATTCTGCAAATTGATGTTTCTAGGTTATGACCTTTATCAAAGTTCACAACAGAGTGCATATGTATATGTGGTTATTTTTTTTCTTTTCAGTCCAAATCTCTGAGGATCACAACCCCCCTTACTGGCCGCAAGTACATTAAAGAGAGCAACCCATACGTGACACCTGTTTCCATAGCAACCTACAGCCTGAGCCGCCTGCACACGATGCTGGCAGGGCTGAAAAATGCCCCCAGTGAAAATCTGGAGCAAATACTCAGGTAAATTTGATGTTTAGCCAAACAATCCTATTTTCTGTTCTAGTTTTAATAGCAAACATTAATGCTGAACAGTGTAAATTAAAAGGTGAGCCAGTCCTTTACTACTGGAGTAAAATAGAATCCAGAGAGACATTTACATTTTGAAGGACTGTTCTCTTTATTTAGACTCATCTGTCCTTAGAGATTGATGAATATCCACCATTTAAAACCCAGCAGATCTGGGATTCTCTAACCATAAGCTGCCAGTAGAAAATTTTCAAGACCTTTCTTCCTACTTAACAAATGGCACTACCTAGGAAATCACTCCATAGTGTAGGAGATGCAAACCAAACTTTATTCCCCATGAGGATAAACTGTTTTGCAGTTAGATACATTTGGGTCTGTTTGTATTGCTGCGCAGTATATTTCCATTTTTGTGCTTTCAACATATGAAAAAATAGGGTGGTTTTGGTTTTAGTAGGAATAGTATATTGAAAATGTTTAGTTTTTATTTTCAGGTCATGCTCCAGAGATCCTTCTCAATCCATTGCAAACAGAGTTAAAGAAATGCATGATGTGTACTGTCAGAGCACTCAGTCTGAAGGAGAATTCAGTAATTTTTCCAAAGGTGGGAAACAATTTCTTACCCATAAAATGCATACACATCCATCTCTTGTAATGAAGTTTTACCTACAGGTTATGCTTTAGCACAAGTGTCTTTTCTACTTCTCTTGCTTGTCTTCTCTACTTCCTGTGTTCTTTAGACATAGCAAATTTCAATGCTGTGTAAAGTTTTATAATCAGCCTTAGTTTGAATCGCTGGAATTTGATCATACTTTCAGCACTAGAGAAGTGAAATTAAAAGGACTTTTCAGTGTACCACTTTTTCTCTCAAGTCTGAGTTTATTAGTGATGGCATGGATTTCTGTGCTGGTGAGTAACTGTAGTCTGTAAAAGCCCAACGGCAACTTTGGCTTACATATGAGGATGGATTAGAACAGGTATTAAAATCCTGCCAGTGTAAACACCAAAACATGATTTGCAAAGTTTTCTTGATAGCTGAAGTGCCTGAAGATGGATTGAATATAAGGAAGATGCTCCTGACCTTGTTTCTTAACAAGACCTTCCTTCATTCTTGTCAGCTTAGTTGCTTCACTGCTTTTTGTTGGGCAGTGCAAGGTGGATCCATACAGGTGCATTTTCTGAATTTGCATTGTGTCTATTCTAGCAACATTAAGGATTGTTCTTATTCATGGTGATGTAATAATGATACCCAAAATCTGGCTCAGTACCATCTTAGTCTGCTCTGCATTCACAAGTCAGTGCAGCGTAGGAGAAGGATTCCTACATTAACTTGAAATTCACTGGTGTAGTCCTGAAAGCATTGTATCCACAGAAGCACAAAAATCCACACAAGCTATTGTTGCATTTCTGTATCTGAAGATGAAGAATATAATATTTTTTCTTGCATTTTACAATATTACTTCTATTTAAACTTCCTGCAGATGTTGCCAGTAAACATTTTCGTCTTGCTGAGATGCTCTACTACAAGGTCTTGGAGTCAGTCATTGAGCAAGAGAGGAAGAGACTGGGAGACACTGACTTATCTGTAAGGAAAATTAATCAAAGGGTTCCTCACTTTTAAAGTTGGACCTGCAAATAAAGAACACAGATGTAGAGCAGAATTGTCAGCTATTTAAAATGAGGGTAAATCTCTGAGAAGAACCCTGTAAGTACACCTGAGTGGAAGAAAAAAGCTTCAAGAAATTGTGTTTGCAAACACAAAGATAGATGAAATTTTTAATGGCTCATTAATTTTTAATGAGCCATTTTAAAGATGGTTTATTTTGAATTCAGTTCTGTCCCTTAAAAAATAGCTTCACTTTTTATAAGCTTGAGACCCTTACTGTTGAGACAATAAAAAGTGTTTTATTCTTCTATGGTTACACTGTAAAATAAGCTTTAAAATTTGCAACTCTTGCAGGCAATACTGGAGCAAGATGTGTTTCACAGGTCTCTGCTGGCATGTTGCCTGGAGATCATTACCTTTACATACAACCCACCTGGAAACTTCCCTTTCGTCACTGAAATATTTGACATTCCAGTTTATCATTTTTACAAGGTAATGTGTTTGATAGCTAGAAATGCTTACAAAGTCATGAGTGCTCATTGACTTGTATGACAACCTAGGATTGAGTCACAGTAATGCAGCCTTCATGTTTCTAATAGTCTCTTGTTCCTTGAAAATCAAGTATTGGAATTAGAGCTTTGTCTAAGAACAAATGTATGAAACAAGTACATTATGTTGATCCTAATTATCCACTGCACAGGTAATTGAGGTTTTCATTAGAGCAGAGGACGGCCTTTGTCGGGAAGTGGTAAAACACCTGAACCACATTGAAGAGCAGATCCTGGAGAGTATGGCATGGAAACAGGGATCTGTACTGTGGGACAGGATCAGAGAGAATGAAAACAAAGTTCCTACTTGTGAAGAGGTGAGCACATCTTTCTGTGTGTTACATGGCTTTCATAATCGGACAGGATGGTAGAGAGGGGACTTTGTGCCCTGAAGGAGAGGCCTTACATGTCCCAGTAGCAGTTCCACCATCCCAGCCCATCAGTGCAGGCAAAGCAGCAAGTGCAGTGTGCTCTGGCCTGGTCAGGGCCATCTCTGTAGAGACACCTGAACAGACACAGGCAGCAGAGATGATTCTCATCCAGTATTTTATTGGTGTAGCAGAACGGTGAACAAAATGGTCAAGCAGGGAAGGTTTGGACCAGTAACTCTTGGAAGGATTTTTAGACAAGAAATGTGGTAAAAAGTACACACAGTAGCCACAGAAAGACTATTACAGTGTGTATCTGGCAGAGCAGTACCATCACTACTCACTACTGGTTTTGTTTGGCTTAGGGTAGATTTATCACTTTTCTTGTTATTTTTCCACAAAGTCTTGCTGTTCAAAATATGTACTGTTTTTAAAAAATTAGCTATGTAGTTAATGTGTAATACAGACACTCTAACAAAAGGATAAATATTTTAGGTAATGCCACCTCAGTACTTTGAGAGATCTGCTGGGAGCAGTGTTGTAGGCTCACCATTGACACCACGGCGAATAAACGAGGTTCGTGCTGAAAGCGGAGGGCTGGGAAAAGGTGAGATTTTCTAAAGCAGAACATGCTGTGCATTGCTTACTTGGATTGAATTATGTAAGGGAGGAAGCTGCTTTAATGCCAGTGTACAGTTAGCTGCAAACACATTGGTAAAGGGTATTGCAGCTCATAGAGTTGCATCAGAGGTCTAAGACTGATGGATTGATCATATCAGTGTGACCAGTACTGCTTTGATAGGGGATTCTCAGGTGATGGATATGAACAGCATGTGTATGTTTGTGTTAAACTGTATTTATACATGAACACACAGCTTTCACTCTAATTGGTTTGCTTTATTGTTATACTAGAAAAGAAACCCCACTATATATTATATATATTATATCTCAAATGTTTTCCACTAGAAAAAATAAAATATAACGTATGAACTTAGAAAAATATTAAATGGAGCACTATTGAAGATTAAGTCATCTCTAAAAGCAATCTGCATTTTTAAAAATTTTTCTTGAAGGCCTTTGCATGACATATTTTGGTTTGCATTAGATTTCCACCACCTTGTAAAACAAATGATTATAAAACAAGAGTTAAATAGATATCTGTGCCTGTGTTTTTCCTCTGCAGGCCTCTCCTCCCCTCCGGCCAGCCTGTATGACAGGTACAGCTCTCCCACAGCCAACCCCACGCGGCGGCGCCTGTTCGCTGACAATGACGGTGCCCCCGAGGGTGGCACGGCCGTCAGGGTGCCCCCACAGCCCGTGGTGAGCACGGTGCCAGTGCAGAACATGAGCCCTGAGGCCGTGTCCGTGACCCCCGTGCCTGGCCAGACCCTGGTGACAGTGGCAACGGCCACCGTGACAGCCAACAACGGGCAGACAGTGACAATCCCTGTGCAAGGTGAGGGAAACGCTGCTGCTCAGCCATTCAGGCTTGTTCCCATCAGGGGATTAGAGCACAGCCAGGGAGGAACTGCATCAGTATGGAAACCTTACTTCATTATCTTCTCATCTCGTGATGAAGTTTCCAAAGTATTTTGATTAAACAATTTCATGTATAATGTACTAAAGGTCTAGTTATAAGTAGCTAATAAAAGAAGTACTGAATTATTGTTAAAAACTGAACCCCCCTCCCCACACACACACACCCCCCCCACAGCTTGCTCTTATTTCAGGCTCTTTCTGTTACATTACAGGTATTGCCAATGAAAATGGAGGAATAACTTTCTTCCCAGTCCAGGTAAATGTAGGTGCCCAGCCCCAGGCTGTGTCCGGGCCCATGCAGCCTCTGAGTGCCCAGACTCTGGCTGGCACCCTGAACCCTCAGATGGCTGGGGCAGCGCTGCAGCTGCCAGGCCAGCTAACAGTGCAGCAGATCTCCCCTGGAGAGCAGAGACAGACCCAGCACCTCAGTGCCACAGCTGTCAGGCCTCGCAAGATGGGCTCACTTGCACTCTTCTTCAGAAAGGTACTTCTTGGTCTAAGTTTGCTTTGCTTAGTTCTTATTTTGGTAAACTTGCAGTAATTTTAAAAATACACATTTACTGGTTGTAATAATGAGGGCATATTACATTTAATATTCATACACACCTAGAGTAGTTTTCTCCTGCAGGCCAGTTCTCACTAGCAAAGGAGTGTGCTGGCACATAAGGACATAGAAATAGATCTGTACTTGGCCAGCAGGTTCTTAAAGGTGTCCCTTTTCTTGAAAGCTCTTCCAAAGAAAAGGTTTAACTTTTGAGACTTCCTGGTGTATTCAATACAGGATTTGCTATAGGCAATGCAGTGCCCTTTCTGTGCTCAGGACAGCTTGGAATTTAAGCTTCAAACAAATGTTTTTTTACTGACACCAATACTGAGAATGTCTGTGCCTTGTAAGCAAAACAATTAAATTTGAATTTAGTTATTCTTCTCTTGGCTTAGCATTTGCACAAACTCCAGAGGTGTGCCAGCTGAGCTGCTCTTTTGCTGGGTGAGAAGAGCAGTGCTGCTGTGGCCCTGAGCACAGTGTCCCATGTCACAGGTGTATCACTTGGCCAGTGTTCGTCTGAGGGACCTCTGTGCCAAACTGGATGTGTCTGATGAGCTGCGCAAGAAGATCTGGACATGCTTTGAGTACTCCTTGGTGCACTGCCCTGAAATCATGATGGACAGACACCTGGATCAGCTGCTGATGTGTGCCATTTATGTCATGACTAAGGTAAAGTGGGAGCAAAGAAAAAGCAGACAAAAATCTCCTTTAATACTCAATATTCCCAGTACTACTTCCTCAGAAAGCACCAAACCAACAAACACACACAACCACCCCAAGCCAAACAAATGACCCAATAACCTGCAGAAAAACTGAACCTTTTCTGTGCATCCCCTTAGGTCACTAATGAAGACAGATCATTCCAGAACATCATGCGCTGCTACCGGACACAGCCACAAGCCAAGAGCCACGTGAGCACAGCCACTATTTAACCTTGTGGGATCTGGTTTATTAAATGCCTTCATTCAATTTTAGGAACTTGGTTGGTAAGGCAGTATTTAGTATTAAGGGGATGCAGTCTGTAAACTATTCTCACAAGATAGTGGTCATATCCAAAATCCTGCACTACTGCAAGCTCTATACTAAACTGTACCTAAAATAGAAAATGTTCTTTACTTAAAACCGAAGGAGGCAGTGCCCACGGGCTGTGACTCCTCTTAGGAGGCTGTATTTTGCCCTGCAAGAAGCAGTTCGGTACCACAGTGAAGCTCTGGCAGCAGACGTGTCCAGCAGGCAGCAGTTCCCTGTCTGGGTGGCTGCTGCCCCTGCCCTGCTCACGCTGCCCCCTGTCCCTGCAGGTCTATCGCAGTGTCCTCATCAGGGGCCGCCGCCGCCGCCACTCGGGCAGCAGTGACAGCAGCAGCCAGCAGAACTCACCCACCGACAGGAGCAAAGACAGGAACAAGGAAAGGAGTGAGTGATTCCAAGTGCCAGGGGGTTGGTTTAATTCCATTTCCAAAAGTGTGTGTGTAAATGAGGAGTCAGATTTTGTGTTGTTTCACCCTGAACAGTTCCTCCTTTGGTAAACTTAGACACAATTAAGAATACATTGATAACATTTAAGAGTTGCTCTAACTCCAGGTTTTTATTGCACCCACTCTGACAGTTTCAAATCCCTCCCCACATGCACTTACATTGGGAATTTGCTGTGCTAGCCTTAGCTCTGAGTTCAGCTCACATATCAAAGAACTTTGGAGCTTTTGCAGAATGAGGAAATCTGGGCTAGCCCAGGTTCACAGCTCTTATCACAACCAGAGAGCTGCAGCAGTTTCTTTTGTAGCACTGTCTGTCTGCAGAAATAGGAACACCACCCACAGCATTGATTTCAGTGTAGCTGACAGATCTGGGGATTCTTCCGTTGATATGTGAACTGACACATTTTCCTTGAACTAACTTTTATAAAAGAAACCGAAGAGGTGATGCTATGTATTTCTACCAGCAGTTTTCAAGGAATTTAATAGAGTATAAGCAGTAGGCATTAATATTTTCCATCAGAGGGAGTGGCAGGGAGGGAAGGCAAAAAATATGTATATTTTGCAACTTCCCACATTAACTTAGCAGGAAGTATGGCCAAGCCAAATATTTCTCCTGCTGACAGAAAAAGACTACCATTCTTTACTTGAAATGGAGCCAGGCAGCAACAAGAAAGAGCTCCTGCTAAAAGTATAACACAAATGCTGAAAAATGGAGTTTCAGCTCTTTTTATATCATCATACAACTCAGCTCCTACAGCAAATCCCTTGCAGTTTATGCAGTAAGAAGTTAGAAATCAACAGTTTTTGTGTAAGGGACAACGCTCAGGGATCAAACCAGGCAGAGCGCTGGTGGCAGCGGGTTCCCGGTCCCCGTTTGCAGTGGGTGCTGGCCGTGTGCCCGAGCCCTGAGCGCTGCTGTGCCCGCAGGCAGCCGCGACTCCAGCCCGGTGATGCGCTCCAGCAGCACCCTGCCCGTGCCACAGCCCTCCAGCGCGCCCCCCACGCCCACGCGCCTCTCGGGCCCCAACAGCGACACCGAGGAGGAGGAGCGCGGGGACCTCATCCAGTTCTACAACAACGTCTACATCGAGCAGATCAAGGACTTTGCCCTCAAGTACACTTCAAATGCAGTAAGTCACATACTGTGCTTTTTCTTAATAAACACAGCTTTATCTTCTGACCACGCAGTGGAATTTCCTTACATTAAAAAAATACTAGTCTGGCCTAATAACACGACAAAAGTTGCATTTGTTGTCCATTGTGTGGTACCATCGGTGTGGAAGAGCCTTGCTGCAGTGAGCCCTGAGCTGGGGCTGCAGCTGTCTCTGTTCTCTCCGAGCAGACAGACTCCCCCCCGCTCTCGCCGTACCCGTTCGTGCGCCTCGGCTCCCCCCGCAGAGTGCAGCTCTCCCAGCACCACCCCCTGTACATCTCGCCACACAGAAACGAGTCTGCCCTCTCTCCCCAAGAGAAAATATTCTACTACTTCAGCAGCAGCCCCTCAAAGGTGAGACTAACGGGTTTCAATTTGATTTTTTTAAATCCTTAATTCTGCTTTTCATTTTGTAGTGAAATTCGAACAGACTCTACAACACCAAGTTTTGTTTACCTTGTCCAACACATACATCATCACTTAATACTCATCATACTGCCAGGGCAGTTGCCACAGCTGTAGGGCTGGATGGGCCTTTGAGCTCTGCATGCAGTTACAACCTCCCTTGAGTTTAACTCTGGTAAGGGAAAGAGCAGTACAGTGATGAAAACAATACCTTGGTACACTACAGATTTCCACAAAAGAGCCTGTCCAGTCCTACTGCACTGTGTCTAACATCACATTGGGGCAGTCACAAAATAGTGAGAGGTAATCCTTGTTTGCCCCCTCCTCCCTGCAGAGGCTAAAGGAAATCAACAGCATGGTTAGAACTGGAGAAACACCCACAAAGAAGAGAGGCATCCTCCTGGAAGATGGAACTGAAGCCCCAGCCAAGCGGATCTGCCAGGAGAATCACACGGCTCTGTTGAGGCGACTCCAGGATGTAGCCAATGACCGAGGGTCCCACTGAGCCTGCACAGCTCCTCCCTCCCAGACTGTGCTGAGCCTGGGCCAGGGCAGGAGGGGGACAGCGCTGGGGACAGGCAGGATCCATGTCAGACCTGCAGCACAACCCCAGGCCCTGCTTAAGCTCTTCACAAGGCAAGGGACCCCTCCCCAGCCTTGCCTGGACAACACATCCCTAACCCAGCTGTGGACCTTGCAGCAGGTATTTACAGCTTTGCTTTGCTCTAGTCAGTGCTTCACCCTTGTCAGGGGCCTCAGCATGGAGCCCTGCACCAAGGCACCCACAGACAGTGTCAGGGTTTCTCACTAACCCCCTATCAAACTATCAGCTTAGGAGTAACATTCTCACACAGTCCAGTTCTTCTTGCAAAGGGACAAGGGGCACGTTTTGAGCCCTGCAGGCAGCTGGATGGGTGGACTCTGTCCAGATTCAGGATGTTCCATGTACCTTTGAGGAGCAGCATGGTGTTGAGCTTTAATGTGTGGCCCTTTGCTGTACCAAGGGAGGTGATTGTGTTGATTGGTTTGAGCTGTGCAATGTTTGAAAGTGAACTCACATTCCCAAGGTGGCACTTGGGATGGGGCTGTGAAGCATCATGTTTAAAGCAGAGGAATTTTGCTGTATATTTGCAATGGCACTTTCTAAATGTGAATATTTTTTGCAAAGGCCAACTTCAGCTGTCTTTCTGTACTGAAACAATTTGACTTTTGTATTTATTATAATCTGACATCCCATTGCTCCTCTTGTCAGCAATTGGCATTAAGAATTCATTGTAACTCAGTGCATATGCAGCAATGAATGCAGGAAGCCAGGGATGTGTGCTTTTTTCAAGGAATTTTATATGCTTATTGCTTTTCTGGATAGTCAGGCACTGCAGCCCTTGCTCACTCAGCAGCAGGAACCTGGTGCCCACCTCCTAAAACATACATTTAGATATTCTGTTGGTGTTTAAAAGACAGGGCTTGGCAGTTTGGTTTTGTGTTTTGGTTTTTGTAAAAAGTCTAAACCAGCCTGCCTGGGAGACATCCCTCCCCTACCACCACAATCAGCAGGTGCTGCACATAAACTCAGCACTTGTTTTCATTTAAAATAGGTCCAAAATACCAGACTTGTTAGGAAAGCATCACCCCTCTTCCACAGTACAGGATGCCAGTCCTCTGCTGGGGAGGGATGTTCTTCATGTAAAATGTGGCACACTCAGGTTCCAGAAGGCTTTCTGAGGAAGCAAAAGCTGAAAGCCCTGTTTTCAGTCATTCCTGCCCATCTGAAGAATAGGAAAATGTAAGACTTAACTCTACTATAAATTCAGCTAAAGTAAAATAAAAACATGTTTTTCTTACCTGCATAAACAAAAGCTGAAGTCCAGAAGTTGTGTAGATGTTTCTGTAAAAATATTTATGGAAGTGTCAGATAATTCTTGTTGTTACTATGTTCCATTAACTTCACTTTGTATGAAAATATTGCAATTGTATTTTTCAATAAAGACTTTATAGACTCTCAGTTTCCTGTTTGTGTGTGGAAAGCATTGTATGTGCAAAGCTAGAAAGTCTGCAGCAAGGACTTCAGTCCTTCACTGCAGTTAAAGGTTTAAAAATAAATAAATGATCACATCTTAGTCACACCACAAGGGAAAGGATTTACTCTTTACTCCGGCCCTGGTTTAGTCACTGTGGTTGTTCCATGGGTGTCCCCTCCTGCTGCTCCATCAGAAGGCACCAGGCAGGGCCTGGGAGTGCCCCAGCTCCAGCTGCTGCTCCCTTGGCAGAGCAGGAGGAAGAAGAGGAGGATGAGGAGGAGGAGGAGGGTGGCTGCCTCACTGCACAGCACTGGGGGGCTCCAGAACAATCTGCCCTCCCTGCAGGAGCTTTTAACACAAGATCTCCACACCCAGCGACAGCAGAATTGTTTCCTATGTGCTGGGTACTCACATTCCCACTGAGGGGAATTTCTAAACATTCTTAGGTAGTTAAGAACAGCTCTGACCAGCACTGGCTGGTGCTGTATTTGTACAGCTACAGAGGCACAGGTAGTCCTCTGCCTTTTTACCTTGGGGGCCTGAGACTATTTCATCAACTGCTGTTCCTGTCCCTTTCTGAAAACAAGTTGTTAAGTTACCCTCAGCTGTAACTAATAATAAAGATAAAACTTGCAGTTTCTACTTGAAGAAAATGCTAAAAAAACCCCAAAAAACTCCAACAAAGGTGTTTCAAAGAAAAAGAAAAAAAAAGCATAAACTTTATATTAAAAAAAGAAATCCGAAGTGGCTTCAAATCACTTCTTTCATTACTTAGAACAGTTTGGTTGGAATCCAACTGCAACCTCACCAGGAAGCTCCAGTGGTGTAACTTACAGATCCCTTGGAAATGTTCTTTAGAGGGTTCAGAATTTCAAAGATGACATTCAGCAACATTCCCTTATCAAAGTATTGGCCAGACCTTACTCTTTCATCAAATTATGTACCTGATCTAAGAAAAATATAGCACAGTCCAGGAGAAAAGGATTTGATTCCCATGGCACTGTTTCAGTGCTCATTCACCTGGCTTGCTCCTGGAACAGCTTCTTTTAATACACAAATCTGATTACAAAAGTACACTGCATTCTCTCCCCTTTCCCAGCCAAATAAAAAATAATTTTTCAGGTTATTTATTCTAAACCAAACAAAATTCTACATTCTCTAATTAAATAAATTTACTCTCAACAAAGTGCTGTTAGGTGGATTTGACTTGGAGCAATCCAACCTGGCGACCAGCCTTGGAAGGTCTGGGACAGCTGAGAGAAACAAAACTTTCTCCACAAAGCCTCACCTTCCCAGCATTACCCTGTCCATCCCACCCCTCCTGGGCACCGTCCTTGCCAGCTGTGGCATTTCCTGGCCAGCAGCAGCTCTGGCAGCTGGGGCTGCCCTGCAGCTGAGCCCAAAGAGCTGCCCAAGATTAGAAGGGATTTCACTTCCCTGCCAGTCCTTCACCTAAGTGGCTTAGGAAATGTGCAAGTCAGTGATTTATAACAGAGGCTTCTGAGCAATCATAAAACTGAATAAAGAAGAATGGTCACAGCCTGGTTTAGCTCCAGGCCTGCCCAAGCAGTTCATGTGCTCAGCACACGGCCAGCCCCCTCATCTGATCACAGCAGGAGTCCTTGAACTAAAACCTTGCCCTTGATAAATCTGAAGCATTTCAGTTTCAGCCTTCCCTCCAAAAAAGAACAGCAGCAACAGAACACATTTCACACTGTTTTAGTGGCAACACTCCAGGCCAATACATGCACCCTCAAACTTTTCCCACGTCCTTTCCTTGAAAGGCACACAGCAGCACTTTTCCAGACAACACAAACTCACCTTCAAATCAGTTCCTCCATTCCTGTCCTCTGCTGCAGATCTGATCAGACACATGGCAATTCTGAGACACTTTCAATTCCTCATAACCTGCCAAGTGTCCAGAACACTGAGGCTATTGGGACATCAATGGCACTCAGAACACTGACAGAGACAAGTGCCACAAAGCCATCTGGTTTTCCTGTCACTGAGTGTATGGCACTGCATGGAAAAGTCTCTATTTCCTTAGAAGCCAAGGAGTTGTTCTCAAATAGAACAGGTTGCAAATGACAAGTGAATTTAACTGTCAGTTCACAAAGAACTCAACACAAACCCCACAGCACTGCCCATGCTCCCAAAACACCCCGAGTCACTACAGGCTGTTCCAAGGCAGTTGGCTGTACTAATGCCACCAGTACAGGCAAAGGGAGTCAGAGGAAAAGCAGCCCAGCTCCAAGGGGTCAGCACTACAGGTTTTGATAGGACACTCCTGGGAGGCAAGAAAAGGCATCACACCAGGCTGTGACACTTGGAAGAGTCTGTCCCAAGTCCACTTGAGCTTTGGAGCTGCTCCTGGCATCCCATGAGCATCACAAACACCCATGCAGACAAGAGCCAGGTGCTCCCACTCTTCACTAAGTGTCCACAGCACAAACTAACAGGGACAAAAGCTAGAGCACAGTTTCATTTTATTTTGTCACTATTAACACACATCAGTCAACTATCCTAAGAAATCCCCTAGACACCTAGGGAACCTAAAACCCTCTAAGATTTTATTAGCTCAAGACACAACCATTAAAAGCTTTGATTTTAGTGTTTCTGTACTATAAAGTCTAACAAGCCTGACATTCTGCTTTCACCCTGCCAGACTAATGTGCGCTTTAGTGACAGTATCCATTTACAAATCAATAATACATCATACATCATCCCCAGCTTTACTTCTGGAAAGTGCTAAATGGAGTCAATGAACCGTCTATTTACAATTTCAAATCCTAACATATTTACAATAGAAACCAAAAGTATTTAAAACCATTAAATATAGTGTTTAACTCTGCTATATTAGTTTACATGAACACAGCTTAACTCTGGCATCGTATTTCCCATACTAATATTTCCGCCAGTGATTTAAGATTCTTCTTAAAAAATTGCTATTCCTGGAGGGAAAAAATAAAAGCTTAAAAACCAACCCAAAACCTCCAGGCATTTCAGAGCCCTGAGGAATTACCCACCCTAGACAGTCTTCAGGTAGAAGTACTGTAGTGTTCAAGAGAGACTTCCAAACTCCAGGCAAGCCTTTAAAACCTAATGCATATGTAAAACATTAAGAGTCAGTAATCCATTGAACAGGTTTACTGCAGTCACTGCTACCAGTCGGGTTTTACTAATCCGTGGTCAAGAAGGAAACTGCTGCTTTGCTGTTTCTCCCTCCGTTACATTCCCTCCACCCCCAGAAAGTGTTGTGTGCACCAGTGTCCAGGACAGCTAAGTGGGCATTGTCTTCTCCTCTTTGCTGAAGGGCTGCACCGAGCCAGGCTTCACCCAGGACAGGCCAGAGACGTGCATGCTTTTGCAGTGCTGATCTTCCGGCTTCTTCTGGGGAAAACAAAGCTCAAGTTACAATTCTAACACACACAAACCCTCTCAGCTCCCCCCCATCTATTTTACCTTTAGCAAATACAAGCACAAAAGAGACTTGCACCATTCCCTCTCCTCAAAGAGGAACAGTAAGATGGCCACTGGTTTAATTTCTAGGAACGTGTGTGGTATCTGTAGAACCACCCTGACAACAGAGGAGTTTTAAGGACTTAACTTGGGTACAGCTGCCCTATCCCACCATAAAGACTTATGGATATTCCTTTTGCTTGGAGCCCCAGCACTGCACTGCTCCTCAGCACATTTCCTGGTTCTACAGAAGGAAATGCCAATCCAAATGCCCCCAGCACTGCTCCTGTCGTTCTGCCGGGCAATGCTGGGCACACTGGGGAGGAACACTGCACCCCACAGGTGGCTGGGAACCCAAATTAATGTGCCAAAGTAGCAATTAATGCCTTTGCTAAACATGGGAGTTTCCTAATGCTTTCCAAGGATGGTCCTGTCCTTCCCTTCCCTGAGCATTTCTCACAGCTTTTGCTTGATCAGTAACTATTACCCAACAGTGCAACAAACATTTTCAACTCACTACTGCAATTTAGAATACAAAACAAACAACAAAAAAAAAAGACTTGAAATTGAAGAAGAAAGAAGAAAGATACAATTTGGAGCATCTGTAGATTCAAAGTAGTTAGAGATCAGTAAATTAGACATCTCCTCTAGCTGGCCAAAGCAGCAGAAGAGCTTGCAGGATTATTTAAATAGCAGGAAGCGTGTAAATAACTACATCAAACCTGGAATGGTGTGCTGAGCTCTAGAAAGTGAAAACTGCATGAGCAGTCTTGGTTATAACATGGAAAGTCTTTTACTTGACAAAGCAAATTAAGGCAGCAGGAAGAGAGAACCTGCACTTCTGCCCCTCCCCATGCTTTGTGCCAAAGGTGACAACGTGTGACAGATCTGCCATAACACGTTGGACAACAGCAAACAAGAGGGATGAGCTCAGCCTGAGCCTGGCAGTGGCAGCTGCCTCTCCCATGCTGCACACAGGAACCACACCTTGGAAAAGCCAAGTGCTCAACAGGGAACTGGGACATCACTGCCCTTCCTGAATGGCCCAGCTGTTACCCAAGGAACAGAATTCAGGGGTAATAAACAAGCATCCGAGGCTGTAGGAAGATTTGGGAACTTGTTTTTACAAGGAATGTTCTCAACTACACTGACACTTTGGGACACATCTACAGCACAGAAGTTGGGCCATTCATTCCTATCAACAAACAACTGGAGCAACACAGGACCAGGCATGCAATAGTTACTGAAGATGTTTTCACCTAAAAAGAAATCAACAGCCATCACCAAAGAAAACAGGACAAAAGCAAGTTCACTGTTTGGCTATCAGTCTCTGAGACAATATCAGACCCTTTCCATTTCAAGCCCTCTAACCTATTATTTGTCTTTGCTTTAAGGATAAGGAGGAGGTAAAGAATGAAGGAGAAACGCATGAGAAAAAGAAATATCAAAAGTATTTCTTAGGTTTTGTATGAACATCAAGAAGTCAATCTGGCCAAAATATTTCCCTGTGTGTTCTGAGGATGTAATGTGACTCTGGCAGTTGGGAGTGCTGCCACACTGAGCTCAGGCAGTGTGTTGTATTAAGATCAATTAAAAAAAATTCATTCATGCCAGAAGACATGCAAGAACATGAGGGTAAAGCATGAAGTGTGGAAGACAAGTTCAAACTGACAAAAAAAAATTTTCATTACCCAAAACCCCAGCAAACCATAACACAGCTTTAGGCCGAGTCAGTAACCAAAACATTCAGAGTGCATTTCCTTGCCAGTCCAGCTATGACAGCAGCCACTGTTTCAGAATCCCTTTGTACTACAAGTGGATTGACTTGTCAGGCCACTCAGTACAGACTCAGAATTGCTGTGTGCCTTGTCAAGTGCAAAGCAGTAATTAAGAAAACAAAACACATGAACAGTCTGAATCTCTTGCAGCCCATCACCCATCAGGTGAAAGCTCTATGAGCCAACACATTCTTGCTCTGTCAGAAGAGCACTCTGTGATGGAAAGAACTCTCAGCACCTTTTGGTGAACTGATGTTGCCTCATCAGAAATCTGCAGCATTAGAGAAGTGAGCAAGAGATGTGCTTGTGCTGCTTCAGAAACTTTGCAAGGAGAAGAAAGTGCTGAAGCTTTGATTCAGTAATGAAAGATCTCAGCAGAAGAAAACAAAGCAGCTGGGGACTGTCAGGTAATGAAGAAATGGTAACAGCCATGACAATGCAGGACAAGCTAACAGGCTGCCAGTGAATCTCTTCATCCCTTCCATCCATAAACAAGAAAAAAAAGTCTGCTCTGTGCCAAGAGTTGTACTAACAAAGCTTTCTGGCTAAGTGACCAATTATTTAACACACTGAAGTTAGAGCAGTGACATAACTGCTTCGTTAGGAGACCACAGCAGTTCCAGCATTCCTGCTGAGCCAAAAGAGGGATGGGAAAAGGTCTCTCCAGTACACAGAGACAGAGAATCTCTCCTCCTCTATCAGGCAACAAACCAACCCTTCCCAGAGTGAGAATGTGAACTTTGCACGTACCTTCTGAGTCAACATCTTCTCTCTAGCTTCATCATGGATAGCTGGATTCCATGGAGAAAAACTACGGAAAAAGCATAGTTTACTCTGACTTGGCATTTAGGCACACCACAGCACAGAGAGAGCAGAAAGCAGTGATTTTCCTTTGTTTAGTTCATTGAAATTTAAGTAAATTATAAGTGGTGTTAAAACATATAGTTAAGAACTAAATTCATATTGTCATGGATCTTTTCAACACTAAATGTTTCCGTTTTCATTTCTGACAACTGGAAATTCAGCACATGTGACATGATAAACCACTCACATTCACCATGAAGCTGACTATTCCATCCCCCATGCATGCAAGCTTTAGGAGGATTTTAAAACTCTGACCAAAGCTACAGTCATGCAAACTGAGCTCAGGAAAGCCAGAAAGCAATATTAATTCATGGGCATTTCTGCTTGAGGGAGATGGGTGTTTAAGGGCTTTTTGTTTGGTTGGTTATTGTTTTAGATTTTTTTTCTATAACAAAAGCAGGTCAGTTAGCCTGACAGAGAAAGGTTGCCATCAGCAACTACACCAAAACTTGCTCTCAAAACATTAGGACAGGGTGAATCTGCTCAGAGTACTCACATGATTGCATAGGGGTCCTCTATTTTGGGCTGATCAAATAAATGACTACTGCATAGTTTGACACTGTCTACCACTTTACTTTTGAACAGCTGAACATCCTTTTCATACCTGCAAGACAGAAGTAAGTAGTGTTAAGTAACTGCAAGGAGCCACAAGTTTGCTCTAGAAGCACAGACTTGGCAAACCCCCATTGAGTTCCTAACACAACCAACCCTGGAGGCAGAGACCACGAGTGGACAGAATTTTACAAACCTCTTGTTTCTGCAAAAAAACACTTTTTTTTTTGTGCTAAAACCTCTTAAGAGGCCATGCCCATACACATGGGAGATACTCACAGCACTGCAGCCTCAGGGTTCAGAGGACTGGTTGTATCAATCTTGTAGAAGACTCTGCGAGCGTACATTAACACCTGCCATATGTGGTTATGATTTCTCCTAAAAAGAACAAAGCATGATGAAGAATGGAACCAACTTCTCAAATTATCCATCAAATTGTCAGCACTAACCTCCATTTTGCAAATGCTCTTTTCACATCCAGTTCCCCAGATAAAGGGTCCACTAGTGGGTGGAAGACAGGCAGATCAAAAACCAAGCGCTGTGTTAGAAAAAAAAAATTCATTATGACAACTTCAATCCTAATGCCAACACCACTGGGTGAAGGTCAGTCAAATGTTGCTTCCAAAGACTAGTTAATTGTTATTGTATTAAAAAAAAGCAACTGCAAGTGATTGCTACCAGCTGTGAAACTGTAACCCAACACACCTGTGTAACACGCAGGGTCTTGTCCTCTCTCACATGCTATCACCAAATCAGGAAACTAATCCAGTTAACTGCACAGGCACTAGTGCCAACACAGGTAATATCAGATAAGAACAGATTAAAGGAGTTTTTCTGGTTTAGCTATTTGTGACTGAAAGCTTTCTACATACCTGAGCTACAATCAATACTTTTTTTTTATCCTACACACTTAAGTAACTGAGCAGTGACACCTTGGTGTCTTCAGCTCTGTACAGCTCATGAACGTGTTCTCATGTTCTTCCAAAAGAAAACTGAGTTTCAAGAGAAAGGTTTCCTACTAGTTCTGTTATTTTAAAGATGATAGCTTTACATAAAACTTGACACCAAGCAGGCAGCTACCCAACACAGCAGTTGTGTGCACCTGCCCTCAAATCTCCATCTTAAAGAAGTGTGGCCAAGAGGGTAAACTGCTCTGACAAGTGACTGCCACAAAGTATTTATTTTATTTTTATTTTAAAATTGACCTAATAACTTGGACCCTTTTCACTAAAGAGAAACAGGTATGGTGTTATATTCCATCTCTATCTCCTTCTCCCTTTGCTTCACCATGTTCTCATCAAATTTTTAATTCCTTGTTTCAATGTAATGTAGATGAGACAATCAAGAAATCCTGCAGTGTTATAGCAAGCACAGCACAGGTGTCTGGATTTTACATTCCATTATATCACTACTCAGACTTCTGACACCTCTTTAAAGGCTTCAGTTTCAAGTTCCTGCTGAGGAAGTATAAAATCAAGAGTGGAGGGAAAGAACTGGTTGATTACTTAACACCCTAATGCATCTGACCTCAGGAAGTTCACTCCACACCAGTCTCAGTAATCAGAGTAATGCAATTCCTCCACAGTGGTTTGCAAATGTGTACAAGACATGGCAAATGAGCCCAGTCAAGTGAACAAAATGAGTTCAAGGAAAAGGGAAGCTAATTGGTGTATCAGCTTTGACAAAAAGCTACACTTACACCACCAGGAAAGAAGGAAAAGCCAAGACACAGCCACTCACCGGGCAGTCTCCGTCTGGGTAATTATCAGGAATATAGACAGTGAACTTGAACACACCATCCTGGTAGAGCCCATGCCTTATGAATATCACACCAAACCACACTGCAAGTGAGAAAGTTTGCTTGAATGAAAGAATTAACAAATGTACATGTATAGAACAATTTAAAATTTAAGTTTAAACTTACTTAAAGCCGATCGGTAGGAGGGCTGCACGTAGACACCTGGCAACTTCTGCTTCACCACCAGGGTACTGCAATCAGAGCGAGCACTCAGAGCTGCACAGCCACACTGACACTGCAAACCCAGCACGCACCACCCACAGCCCAACAGGGCTTTCTTCCACTCCCAGTTCCCAAGGCTGCTCACAGAAGGAGCAGTCAAATCACACTCTTGTCCTCCTGCTTTTCACACCACTCCACCTGAAGACTTACTAGCACAGAACACTACTCCTCCTGATAAAACTAAGTAGAGAAGCACAAAAACTCTTCCCTTAGTAGATGCATTTAACATATGTCAGTACGGAAATTTACAATTTTCTACTGAATCCCCAGTCTCAAAGTAAGGAAGAAAAAAGAAATTCAATTAAGTAATTTTGAAGACACATTCAGTGTCAATTGCAGTTGCTGCTGAAATGTGATCAAACTCCAACCTCAATTTTAAATAAGTATTTTTTTCAGTTTTAGATGACACTATGCTGCAGATTAAGATAAGATTACACTGACAATGGCCAGAACAAACAAAAAACCAAATTCACTTCACAGCTTTTCCAGCTACTTGGTATATGGGTTCATTAAATTGAACTCTACATGCCTGCACAAATAAGCAACAATCTTAAAGCAAAACATTAACACAGTTCTCTGCTTACCATTTCCCTACTATTTGTTATTAGCTCCCCAATAATGAATTTGCATTATAGTACCAATATATTTACTCAGAAGAAAAATATCTTTCCTGAATTAAAAGGCAGGGTCAATTCCTTGAAAAAGAAATAAATGTTTTGAGAGTTCTCACTTTCAATTTAACAGTTAAATACAAGAACTGAGACTCAGTGTTGCATAAGGACTCCAGGGATTTCATTCCAAAAGGCACCACATACTTGGGAATCCAGTATGTCTATTACAGAGGAAGTCCCTTCAGCTCTGTAGCACTAACCAGTTATAGAACTAGAAAGTTCTCAAGACAGATTGTTATGCTCCCACAGCAGCCTACAAATCACTAGATGGGTGAAATGCAGCTCCTCCCTCACAAGTTTCACATTAAATATAACAGAAATGAATACAGACTTCCCAACATCCACTTGATCAACTGGATCAGGCAGCGTTCAAGTGTTTCATGTGACAGCTGAAGGAAGGTCCCACATCCTAACTCCATTAGATAGCACCATATATTCATGAGCATCTTCCCACCTGACATCTGCTTGCTTCTATTTTAAACTTTTTCAAATACTTGGTATTTCTGACCAAAAAGCCATTAGGATAACTAAACTCACAACGTTCTTACTTCAAGATTAAGAAATGTAATAATTCAGAAAATTACATCTAAAAGCAACCCTTAAAATCTCATCTTTCTTCTCCCTTCCTGTCTCAAGAGATCAAGGCTGCTGCTCTAGAAAAAGAACTCTGCAATGTTTTCCTGCCTTCAAGGACCGTAACAGACATCATGCAAGAACCAGGCCCCTGCAGGGTTTCTTCCCCACTGAAGCATAAGCCCAGTGACCTAAAAAAGATGAAAAAATTGAAAACCTACAATTCTGCAAGTAGTGAGTACTCCAAATAAAAAGGCCCATAGGAAGCATGTGTTCCATTGGTGGACTGGGAGGAGGTGGCAGGTGAAGCAGGCTTGGTTATTGGCACAGCATTCTTTGGGATGGAAGGCAACTGTTTCTTTGCAGATCCTCGCAGGGGACTGGTTCGAAGCTCTCCACTCAGTGTTTTCTCTTCAGTGTCAGATCTCTGTCAAACCAAAGGAGAACCATGAGATCACAGACCATATTTCAACACATTTAACATATGAACATATTTTAACACAGGTTTAAATCAAATTATGGTAATTACAAGTTAGGCCAATGAAACATGTCTTGGGTTTTGGTGATCTATTGCATGATGAAGGGCATGGAGGGGTGTCCCTTTGCATTTTATTTTTATATAGACTTTTGTTCAACTGAACACCACCTACAAGTACAAAAGCATTTATTCACTGCTGGATAGGAAATCTGCAGATTAGGTCAAATGCTTAAGAAGGCTTACATTTATTTAGAACCTGAAACCAGACAGTATATAACATCAGCTTACAAGTCAATCTATTTCTAGCACACAGTGCATCAAGATAAATCATTTCTACTGACAAGCATCCTTACACTGCAGACTTCAAAGACTCTTTAAAGTAGTGTAGTAAAACTGAGATGAAAAAACAAGGTTTTATGTATTTCACTTCCTGCCTGTGCTTAAGACATCAACATTCCACTTGGAACTGATCCTATAGCTCACTCCTACAGTGAAAGAATCACCCCTTGGCAGTTGCACCAAGTTTAAATAGCTTTACTATAGGAACCTTTCTATGCCTTTGCTGCCTTTTCTTGGAAGAAAAGAACAAACCACTGCCAACAAACACTGTACTACTCACAGACCCCAAAATTATTCTACAGATTGCCAGGACCAATGTGCAGGCTACAGACTTGTGCTTAGGCTACATGTGGTGACTGAAGCAGGATTTAAGTTGTGGTGCTTGGAAGGGCCCAAGACCTGGACTAGTAACAATACCTCATAATCAATGTTACATAATTTGCCCTAGTACTGAACACCTGGGAAGTGATTAACCCTAGAACTCTCATGCTTTTATTACTGCTACAAACTCAAAAATCAACAGCACTATAGAGGCATAGTTTTGTGAAAGTACATTGCACATGCTATGACTAAGCTCTACTTAACACACTAAAATGTCTTAAGAAAAAAGTGTTTCCACCATGTGAACTAATTTGTTTCACATTTCCTACTTAAAGATGTTTCAGATAAAAAGTCAACAAATTATGGAGTAGACTCTATGCACAGGCACATTCCAGTTAACACAGCTCAAAGCTAGTTTACACTTTTACTGAAGGTGATCACAACCCTCGGGATAAAAGCACAATAAAACACCACGTGCAGATCACCTGATGTTTTTTCCCAGCACTGCTGCCACCCCTCCCAAGCATGACACCACTTCCTGGCATGCATTCATTACACACCTTGCGCACAGACCCTGTAGACATGCTCCAGAAAGGGTTCATAACGTGTATTCCAAACAAGGGGCTCAAACTTCCCGCTGTCTTCGGAGTGTCCTCAGGCCCTTTGGATCTGTACCCTAAAAGGACACAGAACAAACAGGCATTTAACAGATAAACAGGACTCAACATATAAACAGTATTCAGATCTAATTCTGCAGTCAGCATTATCTTTCTGTAACTTCAGAAGAAAACTGTATGTATGTAAGACCAACAAGAGTTAAAAATGCCAAAGCTCTATTATCTGTTCCAGAAGAATAATGTGTCTATTTTTGCACCTGAATCTCTGCCTCCTTTCTGCTAGAAAAAGACTCTACACATTATGCATTCCATATTCATCTTGCCAATGAGAAGAAAGAAAAAGGGTCATCTCTTGGCTCAGCACAGTTTAGGAAGACTCTCTACACAGGCAAATATTAAAGTTATCACCTCCCTATTTCAGTCCAGCACCAGACAGAACCATGACCCTGCTAACAACTGTCCCTCACAGATATTCTTGACTTTGCACATTTCTGAAGTGTCCCAGTTAGAGAAATTCTCTGTCATTCCCAGTGACAGAGATGATCCTTTCATTGAGTTTGCATCATGTATGTGTCATTTTGTTTTCATCTGCATTGGAACACCACCAGGAATAGACAAAGCCACAGAACACAGAAGTTTCTCTGTGGCTTATTTAATGGTTTCATTATTAGCACTAAGGCTTAGTGCTCTTTAGATCAGCAGCCCAATAACAAGGACTTCAGCAGTATTTGGAGTTACAGTGTCATCTACTGTGTATGTCCTTGCTTTCCTCTCTTTCTGTCTTTTTTTTTAAGTCTTGCTATTCCTTGTTCAAGAACTGATCCATAGCACAGCCTATTGCCTCCACTCTTTTTTCCCTCTCCAGTCCTCCTACTTTCCTTCCTCATCTCACCCTCCCATTTTTGGCTCCACTGTCTGAGGTTCTGAGGCACTTTACTCAGTTTCTTTAATAGAAAGTTGCACAGCACAGATCAAGAAAGCTAACGTGATGTGAGAGAGACAGAGCCAGTGGCACAGGTTTCTACTGTGGTCAACACCACACATTTACTACAGTAAGGAAGGCAGTATCTCTTCACCACTGGTCTGGTAAGTTTTTAGAAAAACAGAAACATTATGACCAAAATCTTCCTAAAATTAACATAAATGCCAATCATATTGAAAGGAAAAAACCCTCACAAACAAAACAAACCATACCCAGACAATTTATCCAAAGAAAGTTTAGGAATTTTAAATATTTTAAAGAAACATCAATATCAATTCATAGCCTTTTAGGCTATGCAGCAGCTAACCATTAAAAAAAATGCACCTTTCAGAAAAGGGATACAAAATAAATTTTCCCACCCAAAATCATCTAACATTCCAATATACAACAGGTTCCTCCAGGTATTTTTTCCTCTTCAGCAGCCAGAGTTCCACATTGCTCTGAGCCACTGAAGAGAGAAAGTCAAAGCACAGCCACTGCCCTGTGAGAGCAGGGAGAAGATGTTTTCACTTTTCCCCATCTCTTGTCTGGAAAGCAGAGTCATGCCAGAGGGCTGTGCCACAGGCCTTTTCCATGCAAGCAGCCAGACTCAGTAAGACAGGAAGACACTGGGCAGGAAGGCAGGAGACGTTTCCTCGGGAAGCTCCGCAGGGTGGAGGAACTGACGCACAAAGAGCACCTGAGCTCCAGCTCCAACAAGGGGGGAAAGTGCTGCGAGCTGAGGTACAGGCTGGAAGACAATCAGCTGGAATCTGGAGTGATTATGGGATTGGGGTGGGATCAGACTGTTTGTTCTGGGCTGGAGTTTTTTTACAACAAGGCAACACAAGCTGCATTATCCCAGAACCAGAGATAGGAGAAAAGGAGTCAGCAGGACAAAGAACAACACATGCAGGTAAAAACCAGCCCAAGCTACTCAGGGAAACAGGGAACTTCTCTAGAAGTTTGGGAACTGATGTTGGATGCAGCTCAGTCACCAGATCCACCCTTCAGAAAGCAGCTATGTATCTCAGGACACTTCCAGCTTTGCCTACTTATATGCTATTAAGAGCAAATAAAACATTATTTGAGCTTTAGTTAGGCTAAAGAATAACTTCTACAGTTTGTCTTGCACAGATGTCTTTTATCCAGTTGCTTGCCAGTTATAAATCATACACAGTATCATCCTAAATTTATTGTTAAACTGCCCCCAATCTCATACACCTGCTAAAATACTGTTTACAGCAGAGCACTCAGAACCTCACAGTACAAGCTTCCCAGGAGAGGGCCATTTAAGCAGCCTTTCAGGGTGTTTTAGAAGTTTATTTCTAATCACATTCACTCTTATGCAGTGTAAGTGGAAAATCCTAGCTCTAAAGGAAACTTATCCACAACTGCTTATGCTCTCTAGTACCCTCACCTTGCAATTTACCACCCATCACCAATCACAGAAATTATTAAAAGCAGTATTAAAAACAATAACCACGTAACAGCAAATTTACATTTGACTGTCTATCTTTCTTCTCACTATGTCTGCAGCAGACAAAGGAGAGCCAAGTTGTGATATTATTAAGTGGAATATCTAGGCATTTTAGGCATTCACACCTATCCAGGGCTCAGTGTCTTGCCCAACACACCCACCATTACAGCATCTTCCAGTGCTGCAACAACTAAAACCATCAGCCCCGCAAAATAACCCAATACTCTCTCCTCATGTTATGGAAAGGGAATAAAACATCCAAAACCATCCCCCTCTCTCTCCTTTCATACTGTCAACATTCACAGAATCTCCTCCAGAAGAGCTCAACTGTGGACCAGTGCATTCTACTGATTTCTCCTGCTTTAAGAATAGCAAGCAACAGCAACCTTCCTGAGCTGTCCTCCTCCCACAGCCACCTGCTTCTCTAGTGCTTTCCTTTCAGTAAAACAGCAACTAGACAAAGACAAAACTTCTGAAGAAACTTCAAATATTGCTTCTTGCAAAGGCCTTTTAGGTTATCCACAGCATCACACTGGGACCAAAAGCCACCTGCTGCCAGGCAAACTTCATGTCCACACTCTCCAGGTATGCAATTCACACACACCAGCGGTCAGAGCAAGTGTAAAGTCATCTGATGCTTCATCAGCACTCTAACAGACTTCAAAAAACTGAAGTTATCACTAGCAAAATCATAACATTTAAGTTCTTTGCTTTTGCACCTTTTCCTTCCCTACATTAGATATTCTCATCAAAAAAAGCCTCATTTTACCCACTGTTGTAGTATGTGTCTCATTTTTCTCCTCTCACCAAGAGAGTTATTTGATCAACCACAACACTAAAGCAACGTGGAAAAAAAAAAACTTTATCTGCCTGGAACAGAGCACTCTTCTAAAGATTTTCTGGAAACGTCAACAAATCAAAGAGAGCCACTCCCACAGCTGAGAGCAAACTGAGCTACTTCAGCAGAGCACCAGCAACAGTGCATACTGCACACACACTATTACGGGCTTGTCCAGCAACCGTTGCCATCAGTTCTTACTGGAACTCATTTCTCCCCAGCACAGCCACTCCTGACCACCTTTGGACCCAAGGTCCTCGTTCACCCACACCTTAACCTGCCGGACAACACGGGAGCGCTGGTGGCGGCGAACAGGAGCACTGACCAGTCAAGCCAGTTCGCCAACTCTTCTTCCACAGGTGGGTTACACGTTCCATACCAGCACCTGCTGCTACGAGCTCAGTCCACCAGGAATCTGCAATCTACGCCAGCGACACCTGCTCTTAGACAGCAGCCTAAGGGACACGGGTGCCGGCCGGCCGGCCGAGTCCCCCGGCACAGGGTGCTCCAGCGGGAGCTGTCAGCCGGGGGTCACGGCAGGTTAAGCGCAGTGTGTGAAGCCGGAGCGGGCCCCCGGGGTGTTTCCCGCCGAGGCCGCGGCCGTGCGGCAGCGCCAAGCCGCTGGCAGGGCGGGGAGAGACGGGCAGAGCGCTGGCAGCGCCGGGCCGGGCCCCGCTGGCAGCCGCCGAGCCCGCGGCGCCGCTCGCCCCCCGCGCGGGGCAGCTCCAACGGGCCGCGCCCGCCCGGCCCCTCCCGGCGGCAGGTGACGGCCCCGCGGGCGCGGACACCCCGCACCCCTCAGCGTCACAACAGCCCTGCTGCCCTCCCGTGTCGCGGGGACCGGACCCCGCGCCCACCGCCGCCGTTCCGCCCGGGAGGCTCAGCCCGGGCAGCACCGGCGCTGTGGCCCCTCGCGCTCACCCACCGAGGCTCCGCCGCTCCCCGCGCGGCCCAGGCCCCGCCGCCGCTGCTGCTGCCGCCGCCGCCGCCGCCGCCGCCGCTCCCGCTACCCCCGGCACAGCCCCATTTACCGCCCGCCCCTCGGGCCGCACATCCGGGCCGCCCCCCGCGGCCAATGGGCTATTGCCGCTGCCGGTACCGCCCCGCGGGGCGGGCGGCGCGGCCGCAGGCGCCACTCACAGCGCGGGACAGGCCTGACGCGCCGGGGCCGCCCCGGCTCCGTCACCGCGCGGGGCCGACAGGCGGGGAACTGCGGGCCCCGCCCCGCTCACGGCGATTGGTCTGAGGGCCTGTCCGTCTTGTAGCGGACGGACCAATGGGACCGCGCGGGTGCACCTGTCACTCTCTCAGCTGGCTGAACGCGCCGGGGGTGGAGCTTAGAGAAAAGATCAACTCTCATTGGCCAGCGGGGTGCGCGGGGACGCACGCCATTGGTCAGTAGGCCCGAGAGGCCGCCTGGGGCGGGGCCTGGGACCCGTCCGGCACCACCCCGTGTCCGAGCGCCGGTCCCACCGGGGCCGCTGAGGGAGGAGGGTCTGGGTGACGGAGCGGGACGGCGGCAGGCGGGCGGCCGGGGAAAGCCTGGGGGAGGGCGGGAAAGGCGGAGCTGTGACGATGGCACGGCCGCGGGGACACGTTCCCGCACCGGACTGCGAGGGGCAGCGGAACGGTGGCACAGCGCTGCAGCGCGGTGGACACCCGTGTGTGTGCCCTGAGGCAACCACTCAGCCTTTCCAAAATTTTGCCGCTAACGCTGCCTGTATGAGCCAAGAGCTCCAACCTCCTACTGGAGGTGACGTAACCAGTCATGGACTTTCGTCACTCCTCTCGCAGGCTATTAAAGTGGACATTTAAAAAAAAAAACATTTTAAATTTAATTTTTTTGTGTTTTTTTCCCTCACTGACTCACTGAATGGGTCAGGTTGGAAGGGACCCCAAAGTGTCACCGGGTCCAACCTCCCTGCTCCAGCAGAATTCCCCAGAGCACAGGCACAGGGCTGTGTCCGGACAATTCTGGAATGTTCCCTGTGAGGGAGACTCCACAGGCTCTGGCCAGGCTGTTCAGTGCTCGGGCCCTGCACAGCAAAGAACATACACAAACCACACAAACCTACATAACCTACATAGCTTGATAATTAGTGGTATTAACATGACTTGCTCATCTCCAGGTGGAACTCCCTGGACACCATTCCTGCCCCTTCCTCTGTCCCATTGCTGGGCCCCAGGAGCAGAGCCTGGTCCCTGCTCGGAGCCCTCGCTGCAGACAGCGCAGACCGGGTTGAGGATCCCTCTCAGCCATCTCCTCTCAAAGGTGAGAAGCCTCGGCCCCCTCAACCTTTCCTTGTAGGACAGGCTCCCATCCCTTGGTCTCCTTTGTTGGATGGACTCGCTCGGGAGCTCTGTGACTGTCGTGCTGAGGAGCCCAGAGCTGCACAGGGCTCCAGATGTGCCCGAGCAGGGCTGAGTAGAGCAGCAGCATCACCCCTGAGCTGCTGACAATGCTCTTCCTGATGCACCCCAGGATCCTGCTGCCCTTATTAGCCAAAGAGTACAGTTACTAGCACATTATAAAGTTCCTTTTTAAATTAATAATGCCATCTTCTGATACTGTTGCTGCACAGGTACATACACACACAGTGTAAATTTATATTAACAATATATACACACAGATATACATACAAAATATATCTCTAAAATCTGCTGAAGAAAAGGAGGAAAAAAGAACCAACCTCAGGAGTTAGTTTTTATTTGTAATTAGACTTTTCATGAGCCCAGTAGAACAATTACAGAAGTGCTATACCAAAACTGAAGTAATTTGTCAGGGTTTGGAAGGTGACAACAAAATCCATGCTATCTCAAGTATAAAAATTACAGAGAATTTTAAAAATCAATGCATGTAGAGTGGATTTATTTTTGTTCCTTAGCTACGAGCAAAAATACCATGCTAAGGTTATCACTTTGTCTCAATTATTGTAACCTTCTCCTATCCCCCTGTCCTCAAAATGCCACTTTAAAGTCTTCAGTCAGCTAATAACGTTATTATTATGGCTAAACCGCTGTCTCAAGTTTCTAAAACCCTTTGGCAATTTCCTGTTCTTCAGTGTTTCAAATGCAAGCTCTGTGCCCACACCACTGAAGTGCTGCACAACTTCCCTTTAGGCTCACATCCTAAATTATCTGCCTTCCAATGCTGCATGCAGTATTAGCAGTCACTTGTTACCTCCTTTTTTTCTTCAGCTCTTTCCTGCTATCTATTTTCTTTTTCTTGCTCTACATCTCTTCCCACCAAGTCTCCTTTGAAGGTTGTGTGTCCAGAAATCTTTTTTATGTGGTTACTCCATCAGTGAGCTTTTCAGACCCAGCCATTCCTCAAAGTGTCTCCCCTGTATCAGGTGCTGTCCTTGCTGAGGAATGAAAGGTGATAATGAAATCCTCACTTAAATGCTTTGCAGATGTCATAGATCTTATCCTACAAAATTCTGTGGCTTCAAAAACATTTTGGTGTTGACTGTACATGCTCAGGATGTTGCAAAACTATATGACAGTGGGAATAACATTTTGACTTTGGTATGAGGGATTGGGAGGAATATTTATGAAGCCTTTGAACTCAAAATTGTTAATTCTCCAAATCCCACTACAGTCCAAAGTTTCCTATTTGGCTAACTAGAGGAATAATATCCTGACAAGAAAAAAGCCTTTGTCTAATAAATTTTCTTAAAATCTTTTTAGATTCCCTTCCTAGTCATACCAAATGTGAAATAATTCTACTTAACAAATCTTTATATTTTGACCATTATAACAGATAAATCAGGCCTAGAATGCTTTTTGTATATTATTTATCTTGTGAAAGACTTCTTTCATTATGGGTGATGCAACATTGTATGATTAATGCGTGTCTAAATAACTTTTAGATACCCTTTTCCCTACTTTTAGATACTCTGTATCAATTTCCCCCAGAATTCTAAAATACTGTAAGGAATTTTCCCACAATACCTGTGTTCATACCCCAAAACCATGCATAGCCATAATCCAAACCCCAAAATTGCCCAGCTCTTTCCTGTACCTCTGTGGAGGAAGGAAGGGTGCTGTGGCTGAATCGTTTAAGGCATGGTCAGTGTGATGCTGAATTGTTCAGTGTGGGAAGTCTGGATAGTTCTGAACGGACCAGAATTTCCCCTTGTGGTGGCTGTGGCTCTGAGAAGAAATCTGAGCTAAAAACAGACGAGGAAGGATAAAACAAATCTGTAATTAGCTCGGGCTCGGCACCACTAGATGGTGTCCTGCAGCTGCTCTAGTCACACATGGCACTCCTCGGGCAGGTGAAGGGACAGAAACCCCTCCCGGCAGGAGCGCAGCGAGCACAGGACAGACTCGGGCTCCGTGCTCTGCTCACCTCCCACTGGAGTCCCCAGTGCCTCTAGGGGGAGGCTGATAAAAGAGTTTTGACAAATAACCTACATAACCACACAAACCTACATAATCCTACTTGATAATTACTGATATAAACACGATTATTTTCTTCCTACAATGCAAAGGTGAGAGATGGCATTTTCTTTTTTTTTTCCAAAGCTAAAAAGCAGAATTACAAACCTAGTTAAAACCCTGAACATCTTTTTTTTTTGTACATTCAAGATAAATTAGTTTGTGATTTCTGTACTACAAGAACGTGTTATCAGCACTTTATAAAGCAATTGAAGTAAAAATAAAAGCAGACAAATAAAAAAGTTTAGATTTTTGTTTCCTTTTTTACTGTGGTGAAAATGGTGTGTTGTTTTTTTCATAAAGAGATTGTTTTCAATTTTTCCATACTGGTCTCTATTTGCATAATTGCCAATAACAAGACATATCCTTCAGTAAATGAGGAGAGAGAAATTATCAGATCTCTAAAATTTGTTGAAAAACCTACAAAAAGTATTTAAAATGGGTGTTTTCAATTTAAATGTATCTGTGAAGCAGTGGATGAAAGGAGGTGATTCACAGTGCACAGCAGTGAAAATGATCCATAAGGAGGAAGACATCAGGTCACAGTTCTCCCCTCATTCTGAAGGACAGGATACAAACAATAATTAACCAATCTGTGTGGGATAGATGCCTGCTGGTGAGGCTCTGAGCCTGCAATGGCAAGGCCAGGCCAGGCCAGAGAGGCATCTGCTTTGGGAAAGCCTTCCTGAGGCTCTGCCTGAAATGTGAATTCCCAGGCCTTCACAGCTTGATAGAAAATGCTGCCTGTCGGGACTCAGGACATCCCTCTGGCTGTCCTGAGCAGCCAAGACCCTTGCCAGGGGTCTCAGTGACCCTGGCACAGAGCCCAAAATGCCTCTGTGAGTTTGATTATGGCCCGTGGAGCAAATTACCAACCTTATATGAACACCAGCAAGCCACAACAGTTTAAGTAGAATATTAGTGAAGTTATCACAGGGTGAAATATGCATTTTGGGATTTTGGTACAGGGGGGTTATGGAGACAAGATGGAGGGAACTGGGTGTGTCCAGCCTTTCTCCTTCTTCTTCTTGGCCTCCATCTTCTGTAGTGATGTTGGCACTTTTGGATTGGTTTAGAGTAGAAGCTCACTGTCTAACATAGGTGATGGGTATTGGGGAGTAATTGTAAATATTGTACACGTAGTTTGTAGTATAAAGACATAACACCACCCCAGGGGCAGGCAGAGTGCCTATGGCTGCCCTGCTGAGCAGACCTCAGCAGGGCAGGAGAAAATTTTTTATAGATAAGATAAAATAAACAACGTTAAGACCGAGAAATGAAGAGCTCTGACTCCTTCTTTAAGCGCCAGGCTGGGAAAACAGACTTTGGAACTTTTCTCGGGGTCACTCTGACAGACTGATGATCCCGACAGCTGCCCACACTCCTGCTACCTGTGCTGGGGCTTCAGCTGCCTTGGCACTTTCCTTTCTTTGGATTTGAATTAAGTTAACAAAGTGTAAGAAAGAAAACATTAATTAGAAGCTCATTTATTTTAGGAACGCTATTGGAAACTAACAGCAAATCAAACACAAACCCCTCTTCTAGTTTACACCCATAGTGTGGTGTTTCTCTACTTTCTTTAAAACAAGCATAAAGATGGAAACTTTTTCTACTAGTAGTGTTGATTTAAGATTATGTACTCATTTTTCCCATTTTCTTTTTTTATTACAATGGAATTGCTAGAATGGATGCAGCTATAGCTGCACCAATATAAAAATGCTTTTGACTGCGTATCTGTTTTCCCTGAGGAAGAGGTAAGATGGAACAGCACTAACTGCACCATCAAAATTTGTCATTTAGGTCTTAGGGTAGAATCTCAGGACCTACTGTTGGTCTCTGCTCAGTCAGCAGCAAACTATTATAACAAGGACAAAATATTAAATTTATTTATTCCCCATAGAAAACCTCCTGTCTTCCTAGACTCACTTAATATAGAAAGAATACATTTGTGTGTAATATTCAGAGACTTTTGTATTTGCATGGCTGTCAGTGTATTTCACAACATGAGAGATTGACTGCATTAATGGCTCCTGAATGGCAGAAGCTCCTATCAATGACTAATTAAAGATCAGATCATACCCTTCAAACTACACTTTCTTCAACATGTCTCACACTGAGGAAAAAATGCATTAAACATTTAAATCTGAATTTATTTCAAATTCCTTAATTTATGAACTAGAAACCTCAGTCACTGTGAGTCCAACTGTGCAGAATTCAGAACCATGAAAATTGTAAAACTGACTTGCTGTACTCTTTTATTCCTTTGTATTTGCTTTCCTAATAGCTCTTATTTGAATGGGTAGAAGTACAGTTCTAAGATGAATTTTGCTTCTGCACACTTTATTTTGAAAGTAATTTCCTATTATAAGGAGAGAAAGGACTATTTTATCACTGTTTTTTTAAGTTGAACACTTGAATCTGACTAGAGGCTCATAATGTCAGAATAAATCCCAGAGGAAGATCAAGATCCCAATTGCACTGGTTTTCCACTTATGGGAGTACTTGTTTCTAGGTGAAACATCCCAGGAAAGATAGGTCGATGAGAAGCCCTCAATTTTTTAGTCACACATTTTGAAAATATGTTCCTTAGCTATCAAAATTATACAAATCCTGTTTGTAAATGCTAAAATGTAAAATAATCTTAAAACTATGTATCCATACAACTTACTTGGAATAGAGACATTGTCAGGATAAAAGCTTGTATACTTAATTCCTAGCTTGGAATGGCTACTGATGAATTAAAATTCCTTCTTTTAAAGTTTCCACAGCTGTTCATTGAGAACTTTTTAGAAGTTGTTAATCAGACTAACTAGATTTACAGCTGTAATTAATATTTCCTTATGAATAAGGGGTTTTTTTCCTCAATATCTTCCTTTCATGGAACATTTTGAATCATAATAACATAGAACAAACTTTTAAACAAAATGTATGTAATCCCACACTCTCAAGAGTAACTAAGATTACAGAGTAATCAGAAAGAAGAATCTTTTTGAAAAATCAGTTTTGCAGAGAATAGTTATTAATGTGCATCTGTATGAGACAACTTTGGCAAATCAGTGAACACAGTCCATGTAAACAAGCTTTGATCAGCAGTTTCCACAATATCATTATGAATTCCAGTGTTTGCTGTAATGGTATGATATGATAAGTGAAAGGCAGACAAAAACCAATTCATAATTTTCAGATGGAAAATCACAGTTAATTTGTTGACTGAAAAATAACTACATAATTTCAGAGATGATAAGACATAATAAAGTAGGACTATTCTTTTCTCCACTCACACCTTGAGCCATATTTCTACACAAAAGTCACTTTCCTCCTTTCATCTTCTTATTACTTTCCTGGTAAAGTGACATATTAAGCAGGTATGTAAGTGGTTGGTAATTTTAAAAAGCTGAATATTTAAAAAACTTAGTGGATGACTGATCAAAGAACTGAATATGAAGAGTAAAGACTGGGGAGAGAGAGGGTGAATATGCAAAGGAAGCTTTCACATTCAAAGGGGAACAGCTACAAGCAGCTACCAAGGGGTTGTAGCTCAGTTAATAAAGTTCCAAGCAGAAATGATGTTGGGCTTGAATCAAAGGCTGCCACTGAGCAGCACCTCAGGGTGAGCCCACACTTCCAGCCCCTGCCATAAGATCCTGTCTCCAGGGCTGCTGCAGCCTGGCTGCTCCAGCCCCCATTTCCAGCTGCCCTGCCCTGCAGCCCGACCTTGCTGACCTCAGTGTTCCAATCAAGGAAAAGCTGGTGAGAAAGACACTTTCTCTTCCCTCCATCCCTCCAAACAGAAACTGTGGCTGATGCTCCTGGCTCAGGGTTTATAACTGGGAGCAGAGAAGTTACTTTGGCAAACATAAAGGGCTGAATGGAAACTCTGAAACACCCTTCTCCCTCACACACCATTTTCCCCCCAGTTCTATATTCTGTACATACATTTCTGGCTCAAACTAAACAGTGTAGTAGAGAGTATGTATTTAAAGATTGCATAGAAAGAAAACATTTACTACATTAGCTCTTTCTAGAACTAGACTGAACACACAGGGCAAAAAGAAAGACCAGCATCTTCCCACAGGCTGCACAGCTGGCACCTGGGGCAGATGTCAATAGGGCAGGGTCATTTTTTCTCTGGAAACAGGCAGATGGGAGCTAGCTATGTCTCAGATTTGTTCTCAAATTTTTAGGCAGCACAAGCTGAACACAAGCTGGGTAGTGCAGGAAAACATTTGGGTTCCACTGCAAATGCATCCTTTCAATGAGCAGGAGGGGAGCCAGAACCCTGACTCAATAACTGACTGTCTTGGAACTGCAGTGGGACTCGGGATCTGGCTATGCAGTTATAGCTGAAGAACCTCAGAGAAATGAACACTGCTGGATGGAAAATTAAATATTTGCTCAGTAGGAAGCAATTTCAAGTCAAATGAGGTTACTGTTGGCTTCTACCACATCATAGCCAGGATATAGGAACCTCAGTCTGTCTCCCAATTTGGACTATTCACAACCAATTTGACTAGTCACAAATTAATGTTTTAGGGACATTACAGAACAATTTTTAAAAATCAACAAAATTTCTGTTAACTTAAGCAAGACTTTAGTTGAGATATTTCATCTATGAGCATTGACTTTGGTTGTCAAAAAAAAATCAATAGAACTTCTGTCCCCATCTGTTTCAAGTGGTTTATTTTTTTTCCTGAGTTTTGGTGTCTTTTTAATGCCATCTGCAACCTTTTCTCTGTAAGTAGTGTAATTTTGTATCTCCCATTCAGTTCTATTTGTTTCCTCAACATAGTAATTTAATTCAATCTTATCTTCTATACATTTGTCAGTTACTAAATCCACAAGAGGTTGGGAGGTCTAATTTTTCTTCCTTTTTAAGGGACACAAGTAATGTCTCTGCAGTTTTGAAATCTGGCTTGGCTGTTTGTGGTTTTATTACACAGCATTTCATTTTAAAAGCAACAGTATGAACTGAGATTAGATTTAAACTGAGCCTTTCCAAACATCATGAGAATTCTTCTGTCAAATAAAACTTTCATCTTAATTATCCTTAATAATTTCCACTTTGCAAACATAAGGTCCCTTAATGCCTTTGGAAAATGAAGATTATGAGAAAGAGACTATAAAAAGATAAACGTCTCATTTTGCAGAATTTTAAATACCTTCTTTCAGATAGTAAATCTAATGTTAATTAATACTAGGGTATAATATTAGATTTCTCTCTTTTATGAAAATCCTGGATAGAACGTTCCCTAGTGTAGTATTTTCTGTGTTATTTTATATATTGGTTCAAATTTAAAGCCAAGAATATTGCTGAAAAATGTCAAGTAACTTATTCAATAGGCAAGCAAAGAACTACTGTCACAATTTAATTAATTTTCATTATTTAATTACAGAGTGTTTAATTATAAATCAATTTTTATTTTCAGTCCTTCTGAAATCCTGCTCACCAGAGTTCTGAACACAGGCATGTGGTTTGAGTATTTGAGCTGGACAGAAATTCCCCATTTTATTTAATTTATGACGGGCTCAGTGTGTATGTCTGTGTATGCACAAGTCTGTGTATGCAAATGCACAGAGAGCTAATTCAAACACATCAATACCTTTCTTAAGTAATTGTGGCACTGCACACCAAGCCAAGCACTGTATTCTTTGATAAACTAATATTATTTTTCCTCCTGTAATACACAATTCAATATGCTAGTTTGTCTGAAACTAAGATATCTCCACAAAAAATACAGGCAACATTTTTGTTTTGTAACTGTTGCTACTTCCTGTTGTAAATTGCATAAGGATGCTCTTGGAAAGGAACATGCAATGGGCTGTGTACAGAAAGGAGAACACGAGCCAACATCCAGACAATGGCAACACAGCAGCTGCACTTCCATGTGGGAAAACCATCACCCACACAATGGCCAACGCTGCTTCCCAACACTCATTACATTTATAGAGCCACAACAGCCACCATTACAAAATAAACATATCTAAAATTAAGATGTTTTTAATATTAGGGATTAGGAAGGATCAAAACCCACCATAAAGACAGGAAAATGAAACTCTCCTTCCTTCCTCTCTGAGTGTTTTTGTGATTAATCTGAAATAAGGATTTTTGAACTACCTGAAGGAAATGTAGGTGCTTTTACCAATTTCCTTTGCTGAACATTCTGTTATTCAGGATAATCAGAGTCCTGAGCTGGAATAAATCTGTACTGCTACCTGGAATGCACAAGGGGAGCATGCAAGATCATTCATGAAGCAGAAGCAGCCTAGGCAAGCCATGTCGTGGCACCTGGCTGGGGTGTGCTTCTGATACCCACAGAACACATGGCATGGCTGGGCTCTGAACACAGCCCAGCTGAACTCCACTGTCACATCTGGAACGTTTTATACCATGGGTTGGTAACAGACCCAATACATTTTTCCCAAAGAAATAATTTACAAACATGCTTGGATAATAGAAATGTTTGATCCATTCACAGTGGCAAATAATAATCAAGATAAGTAGCTAAAGGATGATCACAATTGCTTCACAGATATGCTCTAAAAACTAACTACTAAATGAAAGAAGAATAAATTAAGTCCTTACTTATAATATAAAACCCCAACCAAAACAGAGCTCAAAAACCCCCATATTAGCTGCTCATTACAACAGCTATGCCTCCTTGTCCCCTGGAAAAGAGGTTAACTTTATACAAAACACTGCCTACATAATTTATGTCATTACTTACCTGTGAGAAAAGCAAAGAGCCCTGTACACATAGAAAGGTGGTGGAGGGACCAGGGATATGTTAAGGGATCTATTAATTTTGCTAAACACTACAAAGAAAGAACTCAATTACAAGACAACAAAAAAAAGCAAAAATTCTGGGAGATAAATATTTTTAATCTAGTGCGGAAAACCATAACAAGAACCAATTTTGAATAAGACATTCAGTAAATATTTTAATACTGAAAGTGATTAACCACTTTAACTACTGAATGGAGTTGTATCTCTTGATTTCTACAGAGTGAGCTTGAAAATCTCACAGTATAATACTTCCTTTAATCTTGTTACTTGACTTCAGTATCACATTGACTGGATGAACTGCAATGGCCAGCAGAAAAGCTGGAGCTGACTTATTACTCCTTTTTGGGACTTCTGTGAATTAATGGGCTCCCCATTAACTGTCCCTATGTTAATATTACAGCTCATCACTCTCTCTTTCTATATCTGAATACTATTAGCTTGAGTTTATACAAATAAAAATGTGTGCTCAAGTTCAACAGCTTTAAAGCATTAGCACTTTCTCTGGCCTACCAACAGACCCAGTTAAGCTCAGTGCAGGACTCTGAATAAAAATAGGAAAGCTGAACATAGACATAGTCCCTCATAATGAATTTTAGCCTAGGTTTTAATTTTCCTTAAAGAAACACTGAGCACTTGCTATTTGGAATATATTTAAAGATGAAGTATTTTAGGTTCCTAACGAGTGTGCCACTGAGGTGGAATCACCCCAGAAGTATGGGCTGGTAATTATTATCACATGGCAGTGACTGATTTATTAGCTGTGCCATGAAGGAGCCAAGGTTTGTGTTAGAGGCATAGATTCCTCATTTTTACTTCCACCATCCGTCATAGTAGAATCTACTGGAAAATGGAGTACAAATCATTCAGGAATTTACAACAGTCAGTTGAGCTAGTTCTGTGCTATATCATTGCTGGAAGTGAATGCCTTTGTTTTGCACCCTAAGGGCTGCTCATATGCATAAATAGCCCCCCTTTTTCTGTTTCTGAATCACAGTGTCCAGCCAATACAAAAAAGATTATGAGGTATGAAAACCGCACATATCTCCACCGCAGAACAATAACAAGATCTATACTTTGATTTCCTGGGAAATAAAAATTGTAGCTATACTTCCTGTCAGCCCATTCCTTTGAACGTGTTCTCTTCATAATTTGGATTTTGAATCAAGTTTAAATGGCAGTTAAAAATCGTATGTGGCAGTACACAATGAAATTTAGCTTGACAGCCTGGACATCAAAACTAAAAATAAATGACTTCACATCCAAATAATAAGTAATAACAATGTTAGCCTGCATAAGAATAGCAGGACTGGATTCAAATACAATATTAATTTTAGGGATATGAGTGACTAGGGAGAGACAGAGGCAAAGAAACAAATCCTTCATATAGCAATAGTCTCTTCTTATCCCCCAGGCAACTGGCTGCCTTTCACCTCGGCGGCGGAGCAATTATGTGGCATAATGACTGCAGTGCAAATAAGCAGAGAGATTTTATTAAACCAAATGAGCAAATCAGCTGCGTATTATTGCCATTTGATTGACAGTGACAAGTGTCGAGCAGACACGGATGTGAATATGATAAAGAAGCTTGCAGGAAAGCTCTTGATAATGTTACTCTTGATAAAGTTGCTCTGCAAACCTCTCTAAGTAAATAAAGGGGAAAGAATATGATGCATATTAATTCGCATAGTTTGCAACCTGCCACAGGACTAGAGGAAAAGTTGCAATAGGTTCAGCACATGGCATTTCATATGAATTCTAAAATTGCATTTATGAGTCTCATAGACTTTACAATACTATATTAATATTAAAAGTAAAGGTCATTCCACATAACAGTTAAGCTGCCTGAGCTTCAACCTTTATATCAATAACAGACTCGGGCTGGGGGCACGAGGAGGAGGAAAACAAGTGGAACGATCTGAATAAATGTAAAATGTTACTTAGAAAGATTGCTGCCTTTTGCTGGGATGTCCATTTACACGTTTGTACTTCCAGTGGACAATTACATTTCTGACAGGCCTGCCATCAGAATGATTAAATCAATACCTTTCATATGGCAATGTGATTCATTGGCATGGGCCTTCAGGCCTCCAGGTAGCCACTCTCACATTAATGACTGCCTTATGACATCACACACAGCTCCAGAGCTTCCCATCATGGCAGGCAGCGAGGAACTTGGGATAATTACTGCTGGCACACGGAATGAATTAACCAAGGTGACTGGGAAACTTTGACAGCAACATCCACGGAAGAAAAGCAGCCGGGATAAAATCTCCTGTGCTGCAACGCCACTAACATCATGAATAAATTTGGGCTTACACGTTGAAATTGTTTTAGTGGGTAAACCATGTGATAAATAGATCCCTTTCCTCCACTCCTTCATATTTTTTATTACTTTACATTTGAATGTGAACAAGCCACAGCATTATGCCACACTTCAGTGGACATTCTTTTGCCATCAAGTACCATCAAGTTGAAGATTTCCACTCTTTGAAAAAGAATCATAACTGAGAGGAAATGTTCTTGTCATATGAAGTACACTGTAAAATGTGGAAAGCATTTTTGATTTATGTTGTAATAGTGATTTGAATATCTATTTGGACATATTTCAAAGAGATCAGCTTTGCAAGGTTCTGCATTGCCTGAGCTGATTCTTGTGCTGTGCTTTAACTGTGCAAGTAAAGTTCAGCATTCAAGAGCTGACCTGCTCAGAATAACTGTAGCCTGATAAAAAAAGACTTAGTCTCTTGAACTTACATTTTCCAGGATGTGAGCCCTCCAACTCTACTGAGCTTCCAAGGGGTATGAACTGAGAGAAAAAAAAAAGAGTAGAAAAAATATTAAGTACCAAATCAATTTCCTCTCGCATTTGTTATAATTTGTTTCATAATTCGTATGTCATAATAAAAAATTACTTAACAATTGCTATAATTTATTGCTTAAAAGCATCAGATGACCTTATTTCTACAAAAAGGAACTAAAGTATTCAGTAAAACAAGTTACTCTACTAACCTAGTTCCAGTTATTGGAAATTACTTAGTAATTTTTTTGTATATGAAAAGTAGAATCAGATTTCCTACAGTTGAAGGATTTTCACTGGTTTGAAGTAAAATGTAAAAAAGATAGGCACTACTATCTACACACGTGGCAAACACTGCCAGCATAAGATTTTCCTATGCTTAAACATTTTTATTTCTGGGTTTGGGGCTGGTTTAATACTTTGAATAAAATTTTTTAATTTTTTTTTCTTTTTGATAAATATGTTAAAGAAATATTACAACCTCACCATTTCAGAGTGCCTGATATTCTTCAAAATAGTATCCACCTGGATGCACTCTGGTCTTTAAATATGAAAGTAAATACTCTGGTTCCCACATTTGGATCATCTTCATAACCTAATCCTTGATAATGCAGCATTTTTTACCACAAAGCAGTTAAACAAATATCTACATAAGTTTATTGAAGTCTAAACCATTTCATCCTAAAAAAACCAAACTTTTCCTATAGAATAAATTCTGAGATTTTACAATGAAATTAATTCTTAGAGTATAAGTTTTAAAAATGAAGTAAAGTATTTGATATTAACTACATGAAACAGTTTCAGGATTTATCGTAATTACTTGTGAGACTCATGGTTTAAATTACAGTCATATCACTGCTTTCACTTCCAAAATAGTGCATGTTGTGTTGTAAAATGCAAAATTTCTTTTAACAGAAAAAGATCTTTTGAGAGACAATTTAGACCCGAACACCATTAGAAACAAAAATATTAATAATGTATTTAAAGTTAACTGACACAGTGAGGTCTGCTGAGACTCCAGAGAGTGGATTTGAGAATGCAGTGTTAATTTTTGTTCATTTTATTGGGATGCTGCTAATTGCATGCCAAAAAAATACTTAAAGTTGTTATAGAATATTAAAGCCTGGAAATGTATTAGAACATACTAATATGAACATACTAACATACTAATTAGAACATACTAATATGTTCTCCTGTTGCCACCACAATGTGGAGAGATATTAAGCCGGAGTATAAAAGAGTTTCTTGGTTTTGCCAATCATTGCAAAAAGCCAAATTAGTATAAAATTGAAGGCTTTTGTATTTTTATTCTGTCACTTCCATCACTCTTCAGACAGAGCCCCTTTTGGCCAGAGTGGTGAAGCACCTTCCACTTTGAGTGTGTGGCTGGATCTGCACATGGCCCTCCTTAATCCAGAGGTAAAAAGCCCAGATCCCTGCACAGCTCAGTAAATGTACAGCAAAAGCCAACCACAGCTTGCCAATATATCTGCCCCAAGATCCCTAATATTTTATTTAGGCAAAACCTTTCATTGTTCTGGGGTTCTTTCAAAGCTTTTTGAGCAATCCCAAGTGGTCAGTGCACTATTTACTGGCCTTGGCTATTGCTGGTAACAAAATTGGCTGTGCTAGTTGCAACCAAAATAACCTAATTTTAATAAAAAGTCTGAAAGAAAGTGTAGTGAGAAAATAAGTACTAAATTGGTGTTAGAGAAAACTACATGTTGAACTGGACCTGGCCACTAAATCCTGGCCTGGAATCAGCTTCCCTGGAAATATCAAAGCAGGGCAGCATTTGACAGAGCTCTAACAGTAGATGGGAGAGCTTGGTACTGTTATGTAGATAAGATCATTAGATATCAAATTCATTTTTGAATGGCCCTCCTTACCATGCAGGCTGAGGCTGTTCTCACTCACAGTTTGTGGACTAATCTTGGCCACAAGAAGATGGAAGTATAAATGCATTTCAAGTCATTTATGCATCATGCTATCCAAGCTTAGGATCACACGCTATCAGTCATAATCTGCATTATTATGACAGTCTGTCACCTTGCTGTATTCATTGTGAGAACTAAGAATTATGTCTATAATAACAAAAAAATTGCCATTGAAAAAATAGCATAGAAGCATTCAAACCAAATCTTCCACTGCACTTCAGAAATAAGGAGATATTAGACAGAGGAGGCACTGACACGAATCCCTCTGTGGGAAGGATCACAGTATTTGTTAAAGTAGGACAATTTAGAATTAAAATAAAAACACTAAACAAAAACAAATTAAATTACACTTTAGGCAAGCAGTGTTCATCTGTTCTGTGAACTGTAGCTCTGCATCAGCTCCAGAGAGTTCAGTAATATCACTAATGATGATAAGTTATGATTAGTTTCTGTTTTCCATGAAAAACTAGGCCAAGAGCCATGAATACATGGCTCAAAGTCTCGTTAAAAAGTAAATGGAGTCCTAGAATGGACACTAGTTATAAGTATTCTACCTCCAGCAGAAAAAAAAAAACAACCCAAAAACCCAAAAAAAAACCCCAAAAAAACAAAAACCCCAAAACCCAAACCAAACAAACAAACAAAAAACAAACAAAAACCCAAACAAACAAAAAAAGCCCCCCAAGACGGGGCAATATTCTGAGATAGCAGAAATCCAACTGGTTGTGTCTGAATCCCAGCATGGCCCCTGTATCCATTGGGACACAGGTAGGATCTGTTTCTCTGTTTCTCTGTTTCTCAGGCACAGTCACACTCCCTGCTCTGCCCAATAAACCCTTCACAGATTGCCCAGCTTGTGGGATGAGAACTTGGACAAGTAAATCCTGTTTAGATAATTCCATGTCACCGCACTAAACTCGTGTTCTGTGTCAAACCCCTCTAACTATTACCAGTAATATCTCAAAAGAACTCAAGTAGGTGGTTGGCAATAACAGTAAAAGGGTGTTGGATTTTTTTTGCTCCCTTTAATTCAAACCCTCAGAAGGAGGAAAACATGCCTCCAAACCAATGAACATGCAAGTCTACTAAGCCCAGCATCTGCTCAGCCAGTGGATGCATTTCTGTTGCTCAGGGTGGCACCACAAGTTACATGTTGTATTTTTCATCCTATGCAGTGGTAATTTCTTGGTCATTTACCTCCTCAATAATAATGTTTAGCTGAGTAAAATAATGCTTTAGGCTTTAAGTCTTAAAGGCTCTTCCCCCTTTGCCCCCCTCAGTAGGATGACTGATTTCAGCCCTTTAGAAAAATAAGCTTACTTATGAGACATTAGTGGCATTATTGCCTCCTTTAATATTCGTGACAGTCTCCAGCAAATGTATCACAAGTTGGCATTTATTAGTGCTAGGCACAAGTAAGGGGCATGTTATTTGATTTGAATAACAGCTTGGAGCTACAGTTTGAGTCCAGAAATATATTAGTCAGAAACAATCTCATTTAATAACACAGAAACTAATAAAAGAAAAGTATTCCAACTGATTCAAAATTGAATTTATGAATATTGCTTAGCAGGATTAATGATCAAAAACTGAACCTGTTTGTCATGTTATAACAGAGTTTTCGATTTAAATGCAAAACTAGGAGTCAATGAGTCCAATGGATTGTATATTGCTTTGAAGAAAACCAGTTCATTTTACACATAAGCTTTGAAATTGGCAATAAACTTTAATTACAGGGTCAGATAATCAAATTATAATCAAATAGCCTCACATAAAATCTGTGTTTGAAATTAATGAGATACAATTCTACTAGTCTGTAATATTGTACCTCTGAAACTTACTAAAAGACATTTCATTTTCATTTAAAAGTCACCTTAAGGAGTTCTCCCTCAATTTCTTCTGCATAGCTCAATTTTATTTGGAAATGTCTCATTTTCAGACCACACATTTCTAAAGATTTTTGCATATGGAAAAATCATTTGCTGCTCCACAGATTTTTTTTTTATTGATAGTAAGAATTTTAATATAGCAATATTAGAAACCCTTGAAGTAGATGCATATTTATGCATTTTTAGAGAAAGCCACAGTTCAGATAATAAAGTTGTATAGTTGTTCAAACGCACATAATTATTAAAATTTTCATTAAAGGTGAAATTTTTGATGACTGATCTTAACTTGCAAGTGCAAACATATATGCTAATGTACACTACTGCATAATCTATTTCTTCCTGTGTATACAACCATGGTAATTTCTTCCTGCATGTCTTACCTTATTTGGAAGAAGAAATCTTCTGTTTAAAACAAAAGATAGGAAGAATAAATCCAAACCTGCTCTGGCTTTCTTAAAGATTTGCTGCTGTGTGGCTTGAGGCAAGTCATATTATATTTTACAGCTAAGATTTCTCATGAAAAATGCAGTTACAGCTTCAGTGCAACTTCACTGGGCTTATCACAGGACCTTATTAATTGTACAATGATTATCAAAATGAAGATGCAAAAACGTTGGATAGATAATGTCAGACCTCATTAACCATGCAATGGTAAAAGTACAGAAAAAGTCAAATACTTCTAAAGCTACCGTTCTACTCAATGGCAATACAAGTGCTTGACAGCACACAATGTAATTAAAAAAAACACTATGCCTTGTACTGAAGTACAATTGTAAAATTTTACTATTAAGCAAAACATTTTCACTTAAAAAAATCAAGTTATCCCAAGTTAAAAACTAAAAATTGCCAAAAACAACTATTTAATACAACTAGTCATCTGCTTAGATGGACTACAACAATGAAAACAAGATCCTTGCACAAGAAAACCACCACTTAGTAAACCTGGACATGAACTTAGGTAAGAGCAGTTACCAGTAGTAACTGGTAACCAGTAGTGATCTCAGTTGGGCCCCAGAGGGGCTCTGTAGTGTGATTACCTCAATTTGCCAAGAGCTGAGACCATTCACACACTTTCTTAGTGTACACAGCACCTCTTCCTGTGCTCATGCCCTAAAACTCAATACTGACTGTTTTTGGAGTTCACAAATGAATCTCTAGATTAGAGAACACTACAACTGCTTCTGTTGATTTGTCCCATGTAAAAAGCAACGAAGTTGCCTCTTCTGAATCACAACAGAGATTTTTAGGAAATTGTCACAGTTGCTCGGAATTGTTGATATCCCTGATTATCACAGGTGACACTGTGGATATTAAACACTGAGATAGGGTAGGAGCTTTATTCATTCATTGTTCAGCCTTGTCTGAGCCAGATTATGCATCATATTTGGGATAGTTTTAAAATCCCTGAAGCAGTGGGGACTCCCTAGCACCACGTGTGAAGTTAACCTACAACTTTACCCATCTCACCATTACCAAGTTTCTCCTCTACCATGAGTGTGATCTTCTTTCTGTCACTCAGTATTATTAAAATCAGAATTTACTTCTGTTTGCTAATAGGCATGGTTGAAAATGTACATATTTTACATGGTATCTCCATTTGCCACAGACACAAATGACTCGTGGCTTCAGCCATCATAAACCTTTATCTCCTTTATTTTCTGTATATGCATTTAACCAGAAAAGATCAATTACAGTCAAACTTCTGTCTGTAAGACACTTGACTGGAAATGAGGGAGAAGAATATAAGAATGCTAAAATTATGCTTCCACTATGGCATCAATATAAATTCAAAGTAACAATATCAAGCTCAAACATGCAACTACTTTAATTCTGGTCCACATCTTGACATCATAAAACTTTTTTAAAAAACTACAATGTTTTAAAGCTGTCTGTGTTCCCCCATCTCTCTCAGTTTCTGAGAGTTTTATTTCCTTGCAGAGGACAAAAGCCAATAACAGCAAATAACAGCTTATCTAGTAAACATCTAAGCTGCAAACAAATTGAACTTGACAGGTTAGCACTTCAAGACAACAAGTCATGAGAAGAAATGAAAGAAGGGAAAGCAGAGACAAAGTCAAGGACTGGCCTTGCTCACGAGACTTTTATGAATCCATTTACACTGCAGCACTTCCCTGGGTGCTTTGCAGAATGGAGCCAAAGTCCAGTCAAACATTTTACATGTCAAAGCCTCAAACTCTTCAGATGGAAGGTTTGCACTCTGACAGTGACAATGTTTTGAATCATGCTGGTTAAAGTGGGAATTCTGATGGGGATTAGAATCAGCAAGATACCTCAAGTATAAGAAGTTTTCTTACTTTTTCAACTCCAGCCTCTCAATTTTCAGCAAGAAGTAAAATTAACTGTGGCATAGTTTAGCATTAACAACAGTTTATGGTATGTAGAATTTGCAAAGAAATGAAGCTGGAGGAGAAAGGATTTGTGAAGATCTCCTGCACCATGGTGATCAGGTGAAACTGCAGCTCTATTTAGGGACTGTCACACACTGAAAGAACAACCTGGAGGTTACAGGCATCTCTCTGTTTGCCAGTTGAAGAATCCCAACTTGTTCATTCTGTACAACATTTCTTTAGCTTCAAAGTCTTGAGGGTTTTTTTCACATCTTCTGCCTTTTACAAGAAAACACATGTTTTGGATAGGAATTCAAATTATTTCTTTATGAATGCAACTCCAAGCTGTTATTATTGGACATACTATTGCCCCCCTTTTTTATTTTTTTACCTCAGTTTTGAAAAAAACATACAAGAAAAAAACCCCACCAAAACCACTCCAATAACCAAAAGTTTACTAACCTGCATTTGTTTCCATCTGAAAAGAAACATATGCTGAATCAGGTGATTTTTTCCTTTAATCCTGTATTTTTAAAGAATGTTCAACAGTTTTGAACAGATGGAAATTGTTTCTTTGCTTCTTGCTTCAAAGTCTTTCTTAGTCAGCACATCATACAATCGTTATATTGAGGCAATTTTACTGAAATCCTTGTTATCACATCATCTATTCCTTATGAACAACTCCTAATAAAGTCTTGGGACTCAAGGTATCCCATCCATTACTTCTTATATGTGTGTATCAGCATTTTAATGGACTCCTCAAAGGAGTTCTGCTTTTCTTTCTCATAGGATTGTCAAGTCATGCTTGGAAGCATTACACAGAGTACAGCTAAGAGTCCTTATCTGCTGCAGTGCTTTCATTCTTGCAGAAATCAGAAATATTCTTTTTATCTGCAGGTTTTATACATAAACCAAATTATTTTCTTTCTTTTTTAGGAACTTCATCCATGAGAATAGTGTTTTTTTCAGGTCACTGCCTAACACTGCATGAAACCCCTTGAGTGTATTTGCAAAGGTTCTGTCCAAGCTCTCCAGATTTCCTCTCTCTAGCAAATGATTCTATTGAAAAGGTGATCCTGCAGGGTTTGGTTAAACTCCTGATTCTGAATAATTTTGCAAATAACCGGTCTCTCTGTACAGACTAGGGAGTCCAGAAAACTGACTAAAACAATCTGTCTTTCACCTCAGCCCACGTGCAACGAGCTTCACCTTGCTTCTTATGGGCTAAGTGGTGAAAATGTCCAGAGCTGGAAGGCTGTGAGAACTCTCCCAGGTCCAAGCATAATGTGCAAAATGCCAAAGTTCCTGCAGTCCAGCAGCTTAAAAATCATCTTGTCTCTTTATCTCCCCAAATGAAGGACAGTCTGATGTCACAGGTACCCACCAGTGGAGAGGCCTAAGCAGCATCATTAAAATGAGCCCACACTCAGAGAAGCCACACTCTGTTCATGTTTCTGTGACCTGCCATTCCAGCCCTGCTCAGCTCTGCCCTGTCCTGGTCACCAGCAACTGGTTTTCATCCCTGTAGGGTACTTCATAACTCAAATGAAGCTTTTATTGTTATAGCTCAAAAAGATACTTTTCCAAGCAAACAGTTCAAAAACTGTTTCCTCATAGGCAGCACAAATTTCGACATCCTACTTCCAGTTTCAGCAACTCCTAGGTCTAAAATAGAAAAGGGTTTATTTTATTATTTTTTTTTAATCAAGTTCACTAATTCTTGTCTATGGAAATAGATATACTGTATTATAAATAAATATACTGTAACTAGCAATCCAAATCCTACATGAATGCCAAAGTAGCATTGCCATGATTGTGCTCCAGTTTGTGGCAAAGTGTGGTAGATTTGCAACTGCTTGACAAGTCTCCCTGAAAAGATCTGAATCTACAGAACCATTGATGAGAGGCATGGTCTACCCTGATCATAAATTCCCAGAAAATATTCCAGAAAGTATTCCTTAGCCATAGTCACAAATTAGTTTGGCAATGATTTTGCTTTGGAAAACTCCTACCCCCATGTGTCCTCCCCCTGACCTCCCACCCTGGTAATAAGTGAGCAATATCTCAACCCCTTTGTGTTCCTGTGTCAACACCACCCCAAACTGTAAGTGCTAGCAGCTGTGCACAATATGAGAGGGGGCTTGAAGCACACAGCCTAAAACAGGAGCAGTCACAAGAGCCTCTTTGACTCTCAGAATGCTAAATCACACACTGCTGATCACTGGAATGGTTTCCTTTCTGTACCCAACTTCTGTAGTGGTTTTGCTGCTCTGGCCAACCTACAAATGAACTTTTTGTAATAGGAGGCCTAAAAACTCTGAGCATATGTGAGCATCCAAAAATTTGGCAAGTTTGGACCAGTCTCAGCTTTCCTTTCTTTGTGAAAGCTTCTCTTCACTGATTGTGCGCTCAAAACAATTCATTTGTTTTAAAATCTATTCACATTTCTTCACACTGAATTTCAAATTCATATTGTAAAGTTACTGTGTTTATAAATGTATTGGTTGCTGCTCACCCAAATTTTCCATGCTTTAAAATATATTTTAGGTAAGCTGAAAAAAAAAAAAAGAGTACAACAATGTTTTATGAGCTTGTAACATGTGGTGACACAACAATGCAATAACCAAAAGCCATCACTTTAAATGACCAGAGACCAGTCCTTCTCTGTAAGCAGGCTCTTTCTTGTCTTCCACCTTTTCTTCTATTTGTTGTCATTTTTCTTAAAAATCGACTCCAGGTGAGCAGGAGAAAGCTGCCACAGTGTCAAGGGTATTATCTACTCATTAGTTAAAAAAAAAACAAACCCAAAACCCAACAGAAAACCCCTTCAAAATTGTTTTACTGAACTCCCTGTAGGTCACCAAACATCCAGTACTACAAGATTTTTCTTCAGTTGAACTGTGGTGCTTTTTATGCCTCACTGAGTTGCAAAGATATTTCCCTTCCCTCTACTGGAAAATGCTGAGATAACTGAGAAACAACTACTTCTGCCATATCTTCAAGGTGCCATTAGTTTGGTCTCGTTGATTTGGAGCACTAGGCATGATTTTTAACAGAACAGTTTCTTTAATAATTTTCTGTTCCTCATTTAAGGGGGGAGAACTGCAATGAACCTAGTCTAGAGAAATATTTTTGTGCCAACATCCATCACTTTTCTTTACAAACACTTACCTATTGCAGTACCTGCTAGAGCTGCTTGTTTTCATTTTGCAGCTCTTGTTCCTTTCCTTTGTATGCCCTACTTCTCACAAGCAGTCAGGATACAGACACACACCCATTTTGGTTTCATATCCCCAAGAAAATGAGCAAATGGTGGTTCTGGCACACAGCTTACAGAGGGCTCCATCACCTCTCACACTGGGCACTCTCTTGCTGGGCACAGGCCTCCAGTAAACAGCAGGTTGTGCACCTCACTGCCCTTGGGGAACAGGCAGGAGGAGCTGAAATGTGCCCTCAGTGGGCAGCTATTGCTGAGACCTTACCAACTGCTTGGAGAACTGCTGCACAGGGATGTTGAGAAAGAATTCACTTCATTTGAGCTTTATTTTAGAAGAAAACAGACAACTATGTTTTTCTGTGTGCTTTTTTAAAAAAAAAGTTATTAACCAATGAAAAAACCCTAAATTATCTTTTGTTTATCCATTGTTTCCATTACTTACTCTTCCTTTTCTAATTGGAAAGTTCAGTGTTAACCTTAGTTACTACAGTCCCATTTTTTAACAACACTCCTTTTGGATTTTTAAACATGCTTGGTCGTGCTCAAGTAAATGCCTTTCTTAGCTGCTATTATGAAGTGGTAGCTAAACTGTCATTACTACTGATTAATTTTATATAAAAAAATGCAGGTGTGATCTTTGTACCTGGAAGCCTTATCCCACCCACTTGATGTATCTATTTGCTTAAGTGTGAGACTTCCAGTAAATTATGTCAATGCTTTGTATAGTCTCATATTTAGCCCTTTTAATTGCTATTTTGATATTTAAATATTTTCCCTGATAAAATACCTCCTTCTATTTATTACACAAGTGAAGAACAAGATTTGGGTATTTTTGTTTGCTTGTTTTCACTTGCATAAGATCAATTATTCAATAGATTAACACAGAGACATAGTAACAAAATAAACAGGCTTGCACTTACATATTGCTCAGCTTCCACCTTCCTCACAAGTGGCTGTCTTCAATTCTTCTTGATTGTTTCTAAGTGGAAGACCTAATTCAAATTCCAATTCATTTGTTGACAGCAAGAAGTACCAAATAGGAGAGAACTATTTCAGTTATTTAGTTACAGTGCCATAACTGTTTCTAAATGTTATTGGAAATCGAGGCTGAGGATTACATCCAATCTATTTTAACTCAAGGTCAATAGTGGCTGAAAATCAAAAGGATACAAGAAGTCCCTTAAATACACTTAGACTGCCAGTGCTGGAATGGTGCTCATCATCTGAGGAATGATGGTCTTGAAGAGCCTCTCAAACTGAAATAGTGAGGAGGCAAAAATCCTAACTATTTAAAAAATGGAATGTGTGAGTGGGATTATATGATAACATTCTCTGTGCCTGTTAACCTTTTGATAATAAAATTACTTGAAATTTAAGCTAAGCCTACCAGAATACTGGCATTTATAGTCAATGTAACCTTGCCTGCTGCTTTACTGGGAATAATTAGAGATCAGATACTTTAACTGGGGCTGCAAAGCAGCCTGAAGTATGCTGACCCAAATAAAAGGAGAATTTGTGATGGTAAACATGGTGAGATCACTACATCCATGATAAGATTTGCTTCCTCATGACTGTAGATGGAGCCCTAACATAAGTAAATTCTCTCTTGGCAATACAAGTTTGGAATTTCATCGAATATATTGAGGCTTTTCAGCATTTTTACGTATTGAGATTTTAATTTCCAGAACAAACAATGTGAGAGGCCCACTGTTTTTCTGGTTTCTCAATATGCCAAAGTGATTCAGCTCTCCTCAAAAATCCAGGAAGAAAGAAAAGCAGTTGTTCAACTTTTATTCTCTCCTGCAATTATCACCTAATCTAACCTTCTCTAACAATTTCTCTGCTTAAGGGCACCTCTAGGGTTGTCAGACCAGCTGAATTCATTTAGAAAATGAAATCCAAACCTGGCTAGTCTTATTCATCCCCTGCACCCATTATTCCTTTCATAATTTTATGCTACTGTACTAAAAGGCAAGGCAACAGCACATTTTGTGGATTTTATTGTATTACATATCAAACATACGGCTGAAATATGACTGTAAGTTTCTTGGTGAAGAAGGAGGGGTCTCAGCACCATCTGACTGAAAGATGTAAGATAAAAGAGGAGCTATTTATAGGAGTAAAATATGTCTACAGTTTTTACTGTGGCTAACAATACAGGGTTCACCAATATAATTAATCCTTTCCTTCCTATAACTCACTTGTTTAAAAAAACAAAGTGTTTTGTGATTCCTTGCAACAAAACAAATAAACTGAAATATCAAAACAATGTATTCTTTCATAGTTCTCAAGATACTTTGTCTGTTTCATGCTTTAAGAAACAATTGGTATCACAAATGTTCTGGAAGATAGATGTGTAAGGACGGCTGGTATTGGATTGGTATTTGGCATCTAGGACTGAAAATGGAGAGCTGCAACAACCCCAAACAGTTTTAGAATACAACTACTTCTTTATTATTATTTTATTTTTAAAAGCTAATGGAAAAACCTCCATTTTATATCATGGCTGGCAAATCTCACTGGTTCTAAAAGCTGCACATCAAACAGCTCACATGGCCAAAGGCCACTCTGGAGGGTCAGAGAGAGAACAAGCAAGGACCAGCAGAGTCACAGGGAGAAGGGAGATGTGGGGAGCCTGTGGGATGGGGCTGGGGCACTTCACTCCCTCTGCAGTGCCCAGTTTGGGGTCACTGTGAGCCCAGTGTCCTCTGCAAGGACATGGCACAGCTGCTGGCCAGCCCTCAAACACAGGTGAGCCACAGGGGATTTAAAAGACAACTATGGATGGCAAACACGTTATATCCCCTAAGTCATGTGAAATGAATAGGTACAGGAGTTTATTCTGAGACTGAGCTTAACTCTGCTAAGCAGGTGTGAAACTCACAATTTTACATGCAGAATTATCAAAACACAATTTTTTTAGTGCATGTTCATGAAAGTAAATTTCTAATTGTGCAGTAAAGTTGTGCAATTATCAGCTCCTGTTACAGTACATAATGATGGAACCAGTATCTCAATTTGAACCAGGCAGTACTTCCAGGTTCAATACACAGACACTGAATATAGACACAAAAGTTGAATACAAACTAGAATTCAAACTAATCCTTAGTTAGGTCAATTACACTTGCTATGCATTTCATACAAATTGTATATTTAATGTCAGTAATTGCCATGAAGATGATTTTCAGACAGAAAATTATTTGCTGATTCAATTAACATGTTATGTTAATATTAAAAGCTCTTGGGAATATCTAGGTTTATTGCATGCTAATGGATTCTCAGACAATAAATATGATATATCTGATTAATTATAAATAGTTTCTTTCAGTTGGACTTGGAGAAACAAAGGTACTTAAGTACTTAAATGTACTATACAGATTTGCAGCCTAATTTTGTTAATTTGCCATATTTTGGAACCAAATAGTTTGTATTCATTTATAAAAGACAAAATTGTCTATAGGGATTTTATTTTTTTTTTAACCAAGGAGCTAAATGTTATTTTCTCATCACTCAGGAAATTTGCCTAGATGACTGATAATAACACTCCTCAGCTTCTTTAACTTCTGTATTCAATCATAAGACAGAAGTATCTAGTAATTTTTACATATAATTCTTTTTTTAACTCAAGGAAAAGCAGCCTGTACAGAAGAATGATAATAATTTTAGTCTATCCAGATGTTCAACTCTGCTCCAAGCTATACTGTATGAAATATCAAAGATGTCCGTGTGTTCTATTTAAGAACAATTTTTCAGATTCTACTTGATTAAAATAAAATTAAGTTTCTTTTAAAAGCTAACCTGTCCAAAAGATGCCCAGTAAATTCCTGTGTGAGCTATTTATCGTTTTAATCTGTAATCAGTTATGCAATACTAATAGAAGTACATTCTGTTTAACATCAAGAGATCTATTTAACTCTCACTCTTTATAAAGATAAATACAGAAATAAGCAGAGAGAAAGTGAAGAAAATAGGTTAGATCTGTCCTGTGGTGACAGAATCAATATATTTAAACTAGCACAACTCAGTTCAGAGAACTCCCCTTAGAGCTCCAGTGTTTCTGAGCAGTTATTTCAGCTTCTGCTTCATTACATGGATCACATATGGGAAGTAAGGAACCTGGATTTACCTGCAGCACCTTTGGGCACCTGCTGAACCCCAGACTGAATCATTTATCTGCAGCTTTTAAACCCTGCAGCAAATACAGTACACAATTAGGTGCAACAAGACAATCTCCTATTTCAAGAAATTCATTAGGCAATTAAAAGAATCCTCTAACTAAAACAGTTAGAGCAATTAATTTTATTAAGATCAACATGCTATTTGTTTATTTCATAAGTCTGCTAAGGCCTTTTAAATATATGACAGTATAATTCTTTTTCTGGTGTTCTGGCTTACATTAGATAACCACTTTTGGGTTTTATGCAAGACAGATGGAAAAATCCATCACTGATTTACTGCACATTTCCACACACAGTCAAACTAATATATCTGATCACTTGAAGATGTAAAAACCCTGCTTGGCAGTGAATACTTCAGCAAATCTCCAAACACATGGGTGTGCACAGTCCTGCAGTAGAAAGCTTCTGATAGTCAAAATGCAAACCAATATGCTGCAGTATGTACCGAGAAAGATAACAAAAACCAAATATTTGGGATTTATTTTCACTTCAGAAACTACTGCAACAGAAAAACTGCAAAAAAATAAAAGTACTATAATAGCTACCTCCAATACTATGTATCATGGATTCTGAGTTTTATACTTATCCATATGAAACACCTTGAGAACTTTTTCTTTCCTTCTAACAGCTCTGAAGACAGCAGTTCTGGATGTTAGTCAGGAAGATGAATCTTTGGGTGTCAATTAAATCTTTATAATTCTATTCAGTCTTTTGGGTGACTGTTTGCAGATGCCTCCAAGAATAAAAGGTGAATACTCTACCTCAGCATTGTTTTCAACTTCTTCTTTTTTAATATATTTCGGTTAGGTCCACAAAACAGTTTTAGTGCTGCCACAGCAGATGGAACAACCTTTACCTTGTTCCAATTTTACAAGGTGTTTTGTGACACTCTTGACACTTAACTTCAGACCCCATTAGGAAGAATATACTGCAGAAGTTATTGTCTTCTGAAAGGAATATTTAATGATTTTCACATTTAATTACAGACAAACCTAATAATTTTCAGTTAATCAGAAATCCATCCTGTCTTTAGGGACACAGGCATTTTTATTTATTGGGGAAAAAGTAAACAAGAAAACAAAACAGAGGCTGCTAATCCTAATTTGGAAGTTTAGCTGCAGGGCATAGTTCACAGATGGTTTTGCATCTCTAACAGTTTTGTGGGCAATATGGTTAATTTTGATTATATGAAAATGTCAAGACAAATTATCAAGGGAAAAAAAAACCATCCAAAAGTTTTCTGAGTTTAAGTGGCAATCAGACACCTTTCTTCAAGAAGCAGAAGCAAGTATAAACCATTTGGATGAGCAGAGTTCCCTTGAACAAAGGAGGGGCCCACTGGAACAGAGCATTTGAAAAGCAAAATCACGTCCTTTGATGGATGCTTTCTGTCGTGAACATAGGAGTTAATCCATTTTTTTAGGAAGATTAGCTGTCAGATTAACACATCACTGAGGGAGTCAAGAGTTAGTCCAAACCAAGGATGCACCTGACGAATGATGTGCACCCACATGAAGGAGGCTTTACAGAGGCTGACTTACAGCACCATGGTGCAATGCAAACTCTGAAACTCTGCCTTTTTTTTTTTTTTTTTTTTTTTTGCTAATGCTGACCGGAGCTCTACAAACAGCCATTCTCAATTGCTGCATCATGTTGAGTTGATACAGGCCTTGATGTGGATTTTAACATCCATATGCAGCCCTTGCATCTGCCACACACATCCATGCATTAACTCCAGGGTTTCTATTGTTCTGGACAACATACATTTATATGTTAAAGAATTTGCTTCATCAAAGTGCTCCTTAAATATACTGGTTCTATTCATTCTGGAGCATTTGACTTCTTCAGGAAAGCCAGTTTTAAGTAAATTTCTTTTCATAATAGAACAGGATATGATCTGGTAACAGCATATTTTCCTATCAATCAAGGGAGCAGAACCTTTCTCAAGCAGCTGGTGGAAGTCAATATTCCATTTAAAAAATACATCCTGAGCATATGGACCTATAGTTATATCTCTTAGACACCAGGTAAAGAAATGCAGTAGGAATTATCTCATCTGAATTCAATGATGGCCCGTTTGGAATAACTTGCTTTTGGAGACCTCATCTTCTAAAAGATTGCTCTATAATATGTGGCTGCAGTTTAGTAGTAAAGGCCGTTCCTCCACAAATATTTTGTTTCACAATTTTATTTTACTCTCCACTCTTACTCTATCTGTGGCTTTATTTTCCACCCCTCAGCAGGCCAGCAAAGCCCCTTTTCTGCACAGCCTGTATCTGTATCTTTTTGTATTCTTCCAAAGTTAATAAGCAAACTAAATGAAGGCAAAGCCTGCTCTGAAACAAGCTTTGTTCCAATACATGAAGATTTGACAAGAAAAGGGAGCCTTCCTATGGCAGCTCCTTAGAAGACAAGTCACAGCCAAACATTCCAAGCGGTGTCTGAAGGATCTGAGAGTTTTGTGCATAGTCAATATTTGCTATCTTTTGGAGCAGCTAAAAGTAAAGAGATAAACTTTCATTTTCTTGCCTCAGCTCTCTGTATTTGGTCAGGGACCCTCTAAAGAGGCCTGGCTTGTCTTGCACATGGGCCAGCTGGTCTCTGAGGGCAGCCCCACATGTGTGACAGAGCCCAGGACAGAATATGAATGTTACCTTTATAATCTAAGAACAGCCAACTGCCATTTGAGCGTAGCTCACAGCTACTGAGCACTAGAAAAACTGTAGGAGTTAATAGATTTAACTCTAAAAAACAGCAACAAAAATGGCAACAAAAAATCTCCAGACAACCCAAAAAAGTTTGTATGTACAAATTCATGAAGCGGAGGCACATTAGGTGTCAGTTGCGCAGGGTTACGAGCTGCAGAGGGACGCGGCACTTTTTGCGACAGTCGCGCTTTACAGCACCTTTTGCGACAGTCGCGCTTTACGGCACCATTTGCGACAGTCACGCTTTACGGCCGTTTTACGACAGTCGCGCTTTACGGCCGTTTTTGCGACAGTCGCGCTTTACGGCCGTTTTTGCGACAGTCTCGCTTTACGGCACCTTTTGCGACAGTCGAGCTTTACAGCACCTTTTTGCGACAGTCGCGCTTTACGGCACCTTTTACGACAGTCGCGCTTTACGGCTGTTTTGCGACAGTCGCGCTTTACGACAGTTTTTGCGACAGTCGCGCTTTACGGCATCTTTTGCGACAGTCGCGCTTTACGGCCGTTTTGCGACAGTCGCGCTTTACGGCACCTTTTGCGACAGTCGCGCTTTACGGCTGTTTTGCGACAGTCGCGCTTTACTGCAGTTTTTGCGACAGTCGCGCTTTACGGCACCTTTTGCGACAGTCGCGCTTTACGGCCGTTTTTGCGACAGTCGCGCTTTACGGCAGTTTTGCGACAGTAGCGCTTTACGGCCGTTTTACGACAGTCTCGCTTTACGGCACCTTTTGCGACAGTCGCGCTTTACAGCAGTTTTTGCAACAGTCGCACTTTACGGCAGTTTTTTGCGACAGTCGCGCTTTACGGCAGTTTTTGTGACAGTCGCGCTTTACGGCAGTTTTGCGACAGTCGTGCTTTACGGCCGTTTTACGACAGTCGCGCTTTACGGCATCTTTTGCGACAGGCGCGCTTTACGGCCGTTTTGCGACAGTCGCACTTTACGGACCTTTTTTTTGCAGTCCCACTTTATGTCAGTTTTGTTTCAGTCATGCTTTTCAGCACTTGTACGTCAGGTTTATGACAGTCTCGCTTTATGGCAGTTTTGCGACAGTCGTGCTTTACAACAGTTTTACGGCAGTTTTTACGACAGTCGAGCTTTATGTCACCTTTTATGACAGTTTTATGACAGTCACGCTTTACGGCACCTTTTGCAACAGTCGTGCTAAACTGCAGTTTTACGGCAGTTTTACGGCAGTTTTACGGCAGTTTTACGACAGTCGTGCTTTTCTATACAAGAAATATAACATCTTTTTGGATCAGGCCTGGGACAAAGTATTTCAATTTAAATTTCAATCACTAATCTCTATTCTGTGAGCTACACTTCAATCCATGGCGTCTACTTGTCTATTCAAAAGGCCTATACGTGTATATCCTGGATTTTGTGCATAGAGGCATTGAGGTGTTTGAACAATTCTGCAATGCAGCATGCACACTACACAGGCAGATGTCTCCTGAAAATAATCTCACCACCACAACAGTGGCAAACACTTCCTGGCCTTTTGGAGCAGAATGTTGTCCAGGTGAGTTGCCAGATGTGTGTCATACCCACAACTTAATAATGAAATGGGTGGAAGGAACCAATAATTTCAGCACTCAGTTGTCAAGGCAAGAACTGTACTGTTCAAAAGGTAGAACTGCAGTCATGTAAGTATCTCCATCTTATAAGGCACACCTGAATACAGTAGAACCAGCAGAATTTATTATCTCCTTCAGTGAGACCACAGAGCAAACAAGCCTCTGCCTCCAGCAACCCTCACTGAAGAGTCAGCACATCCACAGTGTTTCTATGTGAGATGAGTATCAATTTTAAAAACTGATGGAGCTGCAATGGTGGGCACCAAACCATGCCCTCCTTAAAAGTGGTTACAGCAGAATGTGCTGTAGTGTGGTGTAAGTGGGCCATGTCCATGCACAGCTGATTTGTGCAGCTGCAGGCTGACACACCAGCACACAAACCACTGATTACAGGTGTGTGCAATCCAACACTGCACAGTAGCCTCTGCTCAGGCATGGTCAGCAGCATGGCTCTGCTAATTGCAGCGAGCTGGTGTGTTTTGTGTGAGGTTGCTGATGTGGACAGATAGGTTTACCAGCTCTTATTCCTCCCAGCCCTCAAGTTCATCAAAGCAAAAATGATTATGAAGCCTAAACCATACAGACCAACACTGGGATTAGCTCAGTTGTTTGGAGCATAATGCTAAAGCACCAAGGTTGTGGGCTGGATCTCTGTAGGGGCCATTCACTTAAGAGTTGGACTTGATGATCCTTGTGGGTCCCTTCCAGCTAAGATGATAAATATATGACACAGTCCCCTGCCATACATGTGGTAGATGAGGACATGCTGGTAACAATGCTGGTGTCACCAGGAGAGCAATGAACTCAGTAACACTTGATGCAAAGGGGACAATATAAAAGTGGAGTTAAAGAGGGACTCAACATTTGCACATCTGATGAACGTGAACTAGAATAGAAAGTGTCAAGAAGCAAAACCCAGGAAATTTGGAAAAAACTCTTCAAATATCTGGTCAACTTCCTCTTAAGTTTCTAGGATTAAAGTACTTATTTTTATTGTTCTTTCTCTGAGAAAGACATCTGCAGTACTGCAGGATGCCTGGTTTTTAGGTTGATCAGTCTACATCCTTTCAGAAATACTGAATCAGATCTGTTACTTGGTCTGACCCTGTTCGTGGATCCTTATTAATATGATTGTTACGTTGTTATTTTTGTTTTTAAATTTAACACAGATAAATTTACAGTCTGTTGGGATGCAGTGAAACCTTGCTAAACAGAACATTTTGGTATCACATCAGTTTGAATGAGAGGAAGTTCCAACTTGTGTAGCGTAATGGTTGCTTGTTCAAGTATGCATTTTCACATATACTAAAAACTTCAAAGCATATGCAGGAGACATGAAATTCTTGAAATTATAACCATGGTTAAAGAACAGTGAGAGTGGCAAGTCTGCAAACCATTGAGTGATAATTTGATTACCAGGTTACAGATTAGTTAAGCCCCATTGTGACCCCAAACTGAAAACTGTACAGTTTGTGTACAAAATGACCCATGGACTGCAAGGAATTCAAGAACAAAGAACCTGAGCTTTTAGAATACATGACCTGTATTGTGCTTCTAATGTCAGTTCCTAATGTCAGTTCCTAATTTCTTTTTGCTTTTTTCCAGTTTAAAGGTCTCTGCTGTACTGCTGTCCCAAGCAGGACTATGCGGAATGCAGTACATACTATTAAAAAGTTCTTTTGAGCAATGAGGTAGGAAGCCCAACAACCAGGACAAGGCCTAATTTCATGTTATGATGTGGTGAAGTCACTGGGAGTGCCTAAATAAAAACAACAGGGAAAGAATATATAACCCATCCTCCTATCATTCTCTCACCCCCAACCCCCTTTTCAGCTTGAGGCATTTCTGAGCCACAAGTGCCTTCTAATACTTCTAAGCATTTAGTAAGCCTCCATGGATTTCTGTTCCTTAAGCTTTTCCTGTTGTCCCCTGCAGGCATACAAAGCTTAACATTTAGGGCAACATCCAAGGAGAAGCTGTCTCCTGCTTGACATCTCCCTGACAGCACCAATAAATCCTCAAATGGGTTTTCCACAGAAGTGAAGTTGTACCAACAGGAGCAACAGGTACTGGGACTGCGAGGAAAGAGTGTGTGCCTTCAAAAATAAACCATTAGCTTTGCAATCTGTGTCCTTGCACAGTTGTGTTGCCACTTTGCCATTGACACATCCTCAACTCCCACCAACTGCCTTGAGGAAAGGGTTTTTTCTGTTTCTCTTTTCAAAGTAATTTCTGTATGCTACAGTTACACAGTTTGTAAAAAGCTTTAAGGAGTCCTTGTTGAAAATTTCAATCCAAAGATTGTATTTGAAAAAAAATGTATTTCAGTATCCAACAAAAATGGTATCTAAGACTTAATAATAACAGTGAAAAAAGTTAATAATATCAATGTGATATCAGTCAGCATCTGCTGCAAAGTTATGTTTGGCATTTATTATTGAATCATTTAAGATCTGTACATGCAAGTTGTTCTGACAGACATAATTTGAAAGCATAAACATTGGCAGTTGCTTTGTTACCGCTGTAGCTGTTTCCAAGTACCATTTGTGCAGTGTAAGTAGGGACATATATTTACATTGTGACTGGGACAATGCTTTACAAGCTTCCCGGAGGTTTGGCATTTGTGATTAATTTCTTCTCAATCCTTAAATTATCAATGCATGTAAGGATTTTGACCTGCTAATTTTCATTGCTGACAAATTCTCAAAAAACCTCCTTAGGTAGTGAAGCTGTACTAACTACTACTATTTAAGGGAATTTACAGTATTCAGGAGAGATTTTTTTAAAAACGTAGAAGTTTATGTGTTTTTTTCTTAATGTCTGCAACTATTTGAACAAAAAATATTTCTCAGCTAAACCATGTGTGGTTGGTACATTATGGAATGATACTCTGCAATTACTGTATAATTGAAATAAGAGCTCACAAAGAGGTAGTCTGCAGCAACTAAATAGACCCTGAAAATTGATATTTTAAACAAATTTGCTTTAAAGATTCATAATACTATCAAGGACAGAGAGTCTCCCAAAATTACAAATGAAATACCAATCATTATCTCAATAAATGTTAGTTAGCAAATGCTAGAACCAGGCTTTTACTAGAGCAGTCTTCCAGCCCATTTTCTTCCTGTAACATCTGATCTTCTGTGCACCATATTTCCATATCGAATTCTAAAATTCAGAATTAAAACATGTTCTTTTAAGAAACAGTAGACAAAATTAACTTCAAAAGTTGTGACTGACAATTCTGTATGCACAAGTCACAGCAGACAGTAGGGGGCAACTTTCATCCACAAGTGGGGCTTTGTTCATTCTGATCTATAAAATCCTGACATGCCGTGGCTACTTCCAGCACTTACCTAAGTTTGCTGTGTGGTCTATATCAATTCTGTAAAATGGAAGGTTTCACTTTTAAATTCCCATTTTCTTCTCCAGGCTGCGTGCTGTGGAAATATCTGGTGTATTTACTAGAAAAATGCTGCAAGATAAAATTACAAACTAGTCTCAAAGCTATTGGGAAATGAAAGAGAAGGACGACTGTATTCCTCTAGTTTGCTGTCAAAGGATTTCTGAGAGTCCAATCTGAAAAAAATTATTTTTTCACACGTACATTTTGATAAATAATTCTTCCCTGAATAAGCAATTTTTAAAAGCAATAATTTAACACTCTTAAACTCAGAACATGGATTAATAAAGAAGTTGACATATATAGAAAAATATTTATTAGTGATTTTAGCATGCATAATGAGACTGTGCTTAACAATGAATTCATATTTAAGAATAAAGTCGTGTTCTATATTGTATACCAAGTTAGAATCAGCTGAAAAATGAGTTTTACCTTACATTTCCCCTGATAGCAAATGTAAGCAATGTAATAAAATGAAGCATGCTAACAAAGGGAAAAAAGTCAGACATAAAATAGTATTTTCGAAATGTGCCTCACTATATTATACAACTATAATTTTAAATTAAATATTATATAATTTATATAATTTAATATGCAACAAACTGATTTACCTTTCAAAGTTATGTTCAATTTTTTTAATTATCAGATTGGTGAAAGTAACGAGAAGAGAAGCATGGAAAATATTTTTATAGCAAACTTTTTAAAGTAGAACAGTAACTCCTGTAATAAACCCCCAAAACCAGGGCTTGTCTTGCTGTGAGGTTCACACAATGAAGGTTCCAGACCTCGGGTGAGTTTTTAGCAGATTTGGGTGGAGCCATGATTTCAAGTGAAGGATGTCAAATAATGGGAACCAAATCAGTCAAACCATCACACTCCATTTAAGCTTCAGGCCTGAGAGTGAACCACACTGGATGTCAAAGTGCAGTAACAAAGTCAGAAAGTGGCTGCAGACCTTCCTCCTAAAATGGCCTGAGATCCTTCAGTAATTCAGGCAGGTAACTAAATTCAAGAGCCTCTGTTAGGGAGTAAGAATAATTTACAACAAATGTCTTATCTGGCTTTAAACCCAAAGAAAATGAACTATATATTTGCTTTTCTCACTGATGCAGCTAACAATTATTTCTGTAAACATAACCCCACTTAAAATATAAACCTCCCATTTCACTTAGTGCACTTAAACTGCATTACTTAATAGACAGAGCATAACATAAACAAGGTTTACAAGATGTGAATAGCATCCACCCTCCAGCAGTTCTCAAAATGAACTTACATTTTCATGTTAATACTCAGAGAGCATGTGTGTAAGTGGTATCAACAGAACTACTTTACAGGAAAAATTAATCATAAAAATCATATTTAAAAAAAAGCAGACCAGATATTTTACCACAAGAGATTACCTCATGATCCCATAATTTCTGATGTTTTACAAATTACTGGGTGGGGTGTTTGGGGTTTTGTTATGTCGTGGGTTTTTATTGTTTGTTTGTTTTTTCTATTTGCAATTTTGTTTTTGTTTCTATTTTGTTGTGTTTCTGTTGGGGTTTTTTTTTGTCTTTTAACTAAGTCTGAGAAGCATCATGCTGTCTTGTTAATGTGTTTTGACAGGGCTGAATTCCAGGTGAAATCCAACAGCTGCTTTCCAGCACCCTCTCTGTCTCCCCCTAACGTTTTCCTGTCTGTGTGTCCTTCCAGGATCTGTGTGCCAGGACTCACCTTCAGTTCCTCTGCCTGCTCATTGGATCCAGAGCTGGGCTTCACATGGGCAGGAGATGATGTGGCTGAGGATGAGGATGATGTGGCTGAGGAAGGCCATCCTGGAGGGACAGCCAAACAGACTCTCAAGTTCAGTGGTGTCCTGCATCTTCCCTTTGCACAAAATAACCTCTGTGTGACAGACTTGCTACTGAAGTCCTGGCAAGTTTGCTTCCAAGGCAAAAATCCTGCAGGCATTTATAGAAACCTCCTTTTTCTCTAATGTAGAAGCTTCAAGAAATCAGGCTCAATACTAAAACAGGCAAATGAGCAAAGGCAAAACCATATTAACACCAACCCCACACCCCTCCAGGATCCCCACCTGGCCATCCCTCCTCTTTGCATCCAGCCCCAGTCCTGTTAGAGGTGCTGAGGAGAAGCTCGGTGGCAAAGCTCACCTTGGAGAGGACACCCACTTCTTTACAATGTTAACTTCTCTCTCCATTTTCCTTTTCATTTCCTCATGTCACTTTTTCTTGTTCCTTGTCTCCCAGGATATCTCCCATGTAAATTCCTCACCCCTAGACCCACCTTTTCTCTCCCTTTCCCCACTAACATACAGTAACCCCAGGAAGGAGCCCACAGTCCTTGAAGGCACTCAAAAATCACCAAATCCTTTTTCAGCTACTGCAGTTACTCTTGGGGACACATAGCTCCTAAACCTCTCAGGTCCCACCTCTGCTTTCTCCTGCACCAGGTGTTCCTGCAGCAGCCAGGCTGACCCTGGTGGTCTGTGCTTCCAGGGATTTTCCTCAGCAGAGGTGGGAAATGTTATGAAAAGATTTCCAGTGCTTTCTGTTTCCTCCCAGATGGGTACTGATAGGAATTAGCTGAAATACTGCACAACAGTCACAAGCAGTTATGTTTCTTCCTTCATTAATTGCAAAACCTCATTTCTTACATGGCAAGAATAAAGATGGAGGGAAGCTTCCAGTAAATGCCTAAATAATTTCAACTCTTATTTGAATAAAAGCCTTTCAGCAGCATCACACATGCTTTTATTTGGGACCTTTTCAAGCATTGTTTCTGTTAGGAGGAAAAAATTCTGTTGGATTGTCAAACCAATCTGTTGCCCTCTGAACTATAAACTAACTCTTAGAGTTTAACCTCTTTTCCCTACATCTTTCTGTGCTCAGTTTTTTTTCTGTCACCACGGCAACTTGCCAAAATTCACCAAAATTTACAATGAACCAAGTGCAAGAATTAGGGTTATGGGCATGGTAGAATTTGGACTTCCCACTTACTGCAGAAGTAACACAAAAGTGTTTTGATTTGTAGCATCTAGGAAGTTCTTGTCAACTTTCCCCAGAGTCCTTCTGTTGACTTTAAAACAAAACTCACCATTAGTGGAAAATCTGCCTCCCACTTTCCTGCTATAGGGAGACTGTCCTTCAGAGAAGGATGAAAATGCAGAAACAGCCTGTCTCACACTTACAGGCTTCCTAACAGCCAAATTCTGTGCTCCTCCTAAACAGGCCAGCCCAAAAAGAGAAGATTCAAAGAAGAGATCCACCAAGCTCCAGCAGTCAGTGCTGCCCATAATGCTGTTGTGGGATGCTGATGTAGGATCCACAGAGAGCTGCACAGGGGCCCTGGTACAGGCCCCTATCATATCTGATGTTGTGGGTGGAAATATAATCCCACAGACCTTTCACAAATGTCTGCAAAAAGCTCTGTTACTACAGACATTGAGTCAATCACTGAAAATTCCATTCTAAAATAAATGACAAGTTACACTGACTTGTTTGCCTTAACTATAGATAGGCCTGCCAATGTATATTGTTGCTGAGGTTATATCTACTGCATTGTGATACACAAGTGGTTCTGTTTTATAAATAGATCCATTTTTGTGCATTTCATCCAAGATGTAAATTATACCACTGACAATACCAACTGGAAAGTTTCCAAATGGGGCTGATTTTGTTGTACTAAAATAACTGCTTATTACAGAGGAAAGGTTAAGGAATGTGGATTTTCTGTAAAGATTTTCTGATGTTTTCTTTAGTTTGCTGTGTTCTCTTTATTGTTCGTGTACTTTGTGTTTGGAATCAGATGCTGCTGATTGGTGTCTCCTCCTTTCATTTCTCTGGGAAAATTGCCCTGTATATGGTAGAACATCTTCTGGTTTTCATTATCATTGAAGGCAAAGACTATCAGCTACTGTAGCTGTTTATACTTATGAGAAGGTAATCAGGATAATCACTGGTTGATAACAGTTTTTCAAGAAAAAGAAACTTCACTGTATTGATTTTTTGTTGTTGTTTTAGTAATAGAAAGATCTCATTTTTTCCAATATTTTTCAAGGATGCTTCAGTTCTTGCTGCTTGAATATGTAGGAAATCATTTTGCATGCAACAAGAATGACATTTTGTCTAACTAGAAAATAGATTATTTTCCAAATCCACATACAAATCATTGCCAGATCATGCTCAAGACCTGTCCAGCACAGTTGTAGATATTGGACTACTGAAGTAAGACATATTTTGACCACTGGCAGTGGTCAGTTGTTGATGTTAGACCCCACTGCTGCATCCAGCCTGGCCTGAAAACCAGCTCAGGAAAGGGCACCCAGACAGAAACTGCTCCCTGAGCCCAGACTGGGTACCCCCAACCCTGCAGAGGCTGGACTAGAGACCCCCTGAGATCCCCTGAGCCTGAATGATCCTATCCTGACATAATATTGTGACAGAACTACTGCTATTGAGAGCCATAAGCATTTCTGTTTAAAGGTTTGTAATTGCTTATTTCCACAGACAAAGCATCCTCAGCTGGTACCTGATCATTTACAAGCAGCTCTTGTTGGAGATGAAATTTTGCTAGGAGTTAGACTTTGATGCTGCCAGATGCTGAAAGCTTGAAGTATGATTCAGCAAGGGCCTTAAACAAAAAAACCCAAACTTTAAAAATGCTTCTAAAACCCACAGATGCATGATTCAAGCTCCTCAGAAGTTGCCTTGTCCTATTTCAAAAGATGGAAAAAGAATTAAAATTTGTCATAAATACCAAAAAGAAAAAAAAAGCAAAAAGCAGTACACATTGGGCTTACTGTGTCAAAAGCCAGTTTTTATATGTGCATACTAAGGTACTAACCTGAATTCATATTCTACAATTCATTTCATACCATTTCTTCCAGTATCACTTGCAGGATCTAGTCTAATTGCAAAAAGCTATAACATAAACAGTAACATGGGTGAAGTTGTATACAAATATTTATTATCTTTTTCAATATCTCAAAAAACTAATGGATAAGTCACTGTTATCACCTGCAGAAAGACCTGCCTGTAATTAAAACATGCAATACATCTCTGGCTCTGAAATTTGAAATATGGTTTGTAGCACATTTTTAAACATGTATTTTAATTATTTCTCAGTTCCAACACAAAACAAAAAAATTAAATTTAGCAGCCAATATTTAGTCTTGGTATGTTTGGAGACTTCTTGAACTATGATAATGTCTCACTATGCCTTGAAATAATAAGAAGCATTTAAAAACAAAACAAGTAATATATATTAAAAAAACCACTTGTTTGTATAAAAACAAAACATTTGTTTTATATACAAAACAAGTAATAAATTCTGTTGTGTTATATCTACTCATATAATGATATAGGCTTTGACTTACTCTACAGCAAGACTGCTTGACTTCACAGAGCTGTTACCTGGTTCATGATGTATTTAGTCTTAAAACTTCTGTTCCTAGGTTAAGGTTATAAAAGGTTAAAAGCAACATTTTAAACAGATAAAGTTTATTTGAGCTAAAAATTTCCATCCTGATCAACATTCCTGGGAACCTAGAGAAGAGCAGTTATCATATCACACAGAAGTTATCACAATAAAGCTATAAGCTGTAACAATAAATGGGAAAAGATATAATAACAAAACTGATCATTTGACACTGTCATTTCATCTTATGCAGAACCACTGTGGTGACCAAGTTACACCATAGGAAAAATTCATCTATTCCACAAAAATGAATGTTATTGAGTAACATTTTAAAGCATGGTAGTACCCAGCTTTAATATGGCTCCTTTGTACCTTAGCCTAGAGATTACATAGATGCATGTTTTCTTCAAGCTATTCATTGCTAAAATCTAGACAAAATAGTAATGGGTTACATCTTCCACTTTCCCTGCACAATGTAGCATTTAGAATTAAGATTTAAGAGCATTTTGGAACTACAGACTACTTAATGCAAGAACAAAACTTTCTGGTATGATCATATGTTTATGTTGCATAAGATAATACAATCCATCTGCTGGGAAAATCCTTGCTGAATATTATATCTGTTTTAGCAATAAACATGAATAGAAATCAGGATTATTTTCTTAAAATCTGAAACTGAGTAACAGTGAGCCTTACGAAGAAATATGTCTAGGAACCTGAGGCAAATTATAGATGTTAATGTTGGAGTCACTGAGAGCAGTTAACACAATGTAACCAAATGTCAACTGGAATATTTTGCAGTAACTTACTGAAGAGATCTGTGTTTAATGAATATATGAACTCTTGGTTTCTAAGTTTCCAACTTCAGATGGCGAAGATTAAGTGTTAAGGGTATTACTGTAAATGTTTAAGTGAGATGAACATCACTGATTTTCTAATTTTACCACATGGTTTATTTCAGAAGAAAACAAGCACCAGTTAACAGAGTCCTCCTGCAAGTCAGTAAACAGTCACACACAAAAACTCAATACAATTTGCTTCTTTGTTTATGTGCAGGATATTTAGTTTGGTTTGCAAAGTATTAGAAGAATAATAAGAACCTCCTGACTGAATACCACAACTAAATTTCTAAAAAGCCACTCAGTTAATCTCAGTGTTGAATCTGGCTGTTTCAAATTATTGTAATGTATAATAACAGTCTTATTGACAATATGGATGCACAGAGCCAAAAAAAGCTAGAAAGAGTGGCCAAAATGATGAACTAAGTGCCAGCCCAAATGACAACAAACATATGGCCATTAACTGAGGAATGGAGGGGTTCAGGAATGCAGCTGTCTGTGGTCTCCTAAAGTTCCAGAGGAATGAAACGCTGCGAGGATTGGCAAAGCCTGGATGAGAAGCCCCACTGAAGATGGTAAGCCCTAAAATGGAGTCAACCAGCAGACCATGCTGGAATTCAGAGATTTCTGTGGTCAGAATATATTCATTCCACCGGCCTCATAATGTACATCAACAAATTAATATTGCATGGATGTCATTTCAAAGCCTACTGAAGACGAGGAGCCATTACTGAAGGCATTAGAGCACAGATGGTTCAAACTATATGCAGATATTCATACTTGCATTTCTGCATTATAGCAGGGGTTTTTTTCTGTTGAACTGTAATGAATTGTCTCATAATCTATTCCATCTTCTTGCCATTAGCAGGCTTTGAATGTTCACAAATAGGAGCAAAGAACTCATTTTCCAGAGCTTTAATCACACAAAGAGGGAATGCCTAATTCTCTAAATGAAATGGTCTGTGATCACTGAAGCAGAGATTTAATATATCACGGCAAATTAGGTAGATTTTAATAAATTACTTATCTCTCTGAATACTTTACATATGCTTATGAAGAAACATAGCCTGTTTGCAAACAGTGGAATTCCACAGTCTATAAAATCCTTTGAAGAAAATGACAAATAAAAAAGTAAATTAAAAAATGAAATGTATTATATCCTCGTTCTCAAGAGACAATCCTTTTGCAGCATTGATTCACAGCTCCATTAAAAATATCAATTAAACCCTTCACTGAGATTGGTTAAAAGCTGTAAAATTAACTTTCCACACTAGACAGTAGTTATTCAGATACAACAATTTATTGTATATGTTTGATGTAAGTTCTAAAAGTGACAAAACCCAAATGAAAACAGTTGCCCATCCCTAAAGCCCAAAGTAGGTGAAGCAAAATCTGATAGTCTATGGCTTCTTTTTGTGCTTTGACAGATGTTGGCTGCAAGTAAATCATCTCCTGTACAGAAAATGATTGTGCCTGCCCTCCCCCTACTTCAAATTATGGTAACCATAAACAGCTGATTATAATGTTAGTAGAAGGGTAAAAGTTATTTTAAAAAAGGGTGCAGTAATTTAATAAGTCCTGCAACTAGCCTAATTTTTTATATTTAATTGATAGGAACTGCATGCATCAAAGAAAACACATACTGAGATTTAATGTGCATAAAATGGATATTAGCATTTTAAAGAGGCAGATTAACACATTAATCCAAGTAATTTTCATATATTGCTTTTAATAAAATCTTCACAGTATAAAATTCTTAATGAGGCTAATCACAGGCATTCCATTTAACGGGGTGATTAGGGATAACATAAAAGTATTTTTAATCAGTTTTCTAAGGCTTATGGTTTTTTTATTAAAAATTAAAATTTTGACTTGCATTTTTATTACTGTTTTATGTAGGAAAAAAATCTTAAAAATGCAAATAAAGCACGTCGTTCAATCATGTAGGTATTAATTATTTACAAGGCGTTGTCCATTGTGGAGATATTCTTAGCCTTAGGGGGGAAATATAAAAACAAACAGACTGAAAAGTATACAAAACTTTACAACTACAAATCAAGCGTCCTTTTCATATAAATTATACATTAAATATACTGTAGGAATTACAAAGATCTCATCTTTGATGCACTATCAAGCATGTATTTACACTGGGAGAAGGCTCTTGTGTAGGCAAACTTCCTTTCATGCCTCGTAGTCATCTCTGCATTCCCCTCCTGGCTGAGGGCAGGCGTGGAGGGCTTCCACTGCTCCTTTGAGCTTTCCAATTACTGCACTGTCATCTTGTGAATCAAAAACCTGAAAGGAAACATTACAAAACAGCATTAGCAATTTCATTTAAGCTTTCACTTTTGTTCTGATAATCTTCCTTAGCGTTTGGACAGATTAAAAGGCTCCTAGTGTATGTTTTTTTAAAAAAAAGGAGAGGTAGATAAATAATAAAGAGAGCTTACTTTTCAGGTAGTCAGCCTAGTGGAAACTGAGCACTCTAAGAACTAGAATGTACATCAAAGAAAGTATCAGGGCTGGAATTAACTCTGAAATAAAGACAATTATTTGTATAATAATTGAGTATATAAATTAGTAATTTTTCTCAATGTATAAATGAAGGTGCTCCAAGCTCTATTGAAAACATATATGCATAGTCAGAAATAATTTTAAGTAAAAAATATACTAATTAATGCATTTTCCATACTCTGTGTACGATGGCTCCAAGTCAGCCTGGACAATTATTAGTATTTAAATAGCAAGTTGTTCTTTACAGTTTGTGCAATGCAAAACTATTTAAATTCTAAGCTACTGCAAAATAGTGTAGTATGAGCAAAGATGATAATTCTCCTAGACTAAACTAACTACCTTCATCTTTGTGTATGTGGGTTTTAAAGCAGTATTTAAAATTTCTATGTTACAGAAATTAGCTGACATGATTTAAAATTGCACTCTTTCACAATATCTAAGTAAGCCCAGAGGGCCAGAATCTCTCTGTGGTGATTAAAACATGCTGCTAAGTCAAAAATGAGGCTCTTTCCTAGTCCTGCACAAAAAGCACTGAGGCTGCCTAACATGACTCTAGAAGGAATTTGAATAACAACAAATAATCTTGACAGCATATCTCCTCAAAGCAAATTACACAGCTGACAAATAGCAAGGTTATGTATTTAATAATTAGGATAAGTACTCTAGGACATGCAATGATGCTTCATGTTGCAACTTTTGACTACTGGGATAGCTCAGAAGAGGTTTAGAGAAGGGAAAACACAGGATAAAACTTCTATCACTGACCCTGTTGAAAGACCTAATATTGGATATTGATATGGATATTGGGTTGAATATTGGAGAGATTGGATGCTACTCTTAGAGATCCAAAGCATTTTGTATATTCTTGAACAAATCACTCAGTGAACTGTCAACTTCAGAGCAGACTTCAGAGGACAGTATAGTTTTTACTGTAAGAACAGCAGGATAACAATAATTAATGATATCAGAACATTAACTCTATTTTATCAGTTTTCATATTGGCATATTTTCTCTGAGACTTATTGTTAGATGTCATGACTACAAAGTCTCTTTTTCATCCATCCTCTTGCTTAGTCATGCATTTAGTTGCTTAAAATTTCATGAAGGCCACTTCGACACAACCAGCAATGAAAGGAGCAAGATATGAAAAGGATCCATGCTTGCAGTCCTCAGATAGAGTGAATGAAGCTCAGGGTATCTGAGAATGACTACATCTTCATGGGGTAGTGTCCCATGAATTTTTCTGTGTCTAAGTTTATTCTTTTTCCCACAAAACAATATCCATCTCAGAGAAAATGTACATATTACTCAGGAATTCTATTTATCTATTTAACATTTAATTGAAGTTGAAATCCAGATCTTGACAACAGATCCTTTTTCAAGAAATTTGTCTAAGAAAATGCAGTAAATGCTCTTCTGCCATGATCTGACATATATTAATGCAAAGTTCATTTAAATTCTCCGAAATTTCGAAATGTTCAGAAAATATGTTAAATGTTCAGTTAAACATGTTATGGATTCAACAGAAAAAATAACTGCACAGCATCTGCAGGGAAGGCCAGAAGTGTGGCTAAGAAAAAGAATAAAAGCATTTTTAGCTTTTACTATCACTTTAATAGATATAATGCATACACAGTAAAAATGAGTTCAAATATCTTATGATTAGGGGAAGAAATGCTCCTCAATATTGAAATAGCTGTCATTACACTATAATGATTTGCTTTTGACAGAACAATAACTTTTAAAAAAAACAAGTCCTTCCTGTCATAATAATTCTCTCAGATGATTAGGATTTTTAAGAGTTTTGTGAGATGGTAAAAAATTATATATTTATCACTAATAAATCTTATCAAAAAGGAATTATGACAATGAGAATTATGGCCCTAAAATACAGAACAAAAACAATCTTCCAGCGAGAGACCACAAAATACCTTTTTGGAGGAGATGTGCTTTTGTACCACTACTTGGAGAAAAATTCTTGGTGCAGAAAAGCTGAAGTGTTCACCCACATTAAGTGCATCAAATCCATGTGTTCTTGTTCCAGGGTGTGGAGATTTGATTCTTTGCATTTTCCTTATCGTGTTCCTGGAACTTTGAGTGTTTATGCTCTTCTTTGAGTATTTTAGCTACTGCATGGATGCAAATCATGCATGATAATGGAAATGGTAAGAAAGCCTGCTTCTTTCCCTCAATACTCAGCTCCCCATAGCTGAGTAATTACCCACAACAGAAGCAGCAAAGTCACACTGGCCTGGCATTCCAGTAGGGCAAACTGGAATTCCTGCTCTGCAAAGGGCACCTTGTGGGCACTGTGTCCAGGCTTGGAGCTGCTTCATGCACCCACAGAGGGATTGCTTTATCACAAAGATACTCTCAGCTGCTTCCCTGAGCTTCACCACAACAGGAAAGAGGAATGAAATGAAGAGGGAGGAGGAAAATGCACCATTGGTAATGATGACCCTGCTACCACAGGCAACAGGAAACCCTAAGCAAGGAGAATACTTTCCTTCCCTGTCTGTGAGAGCACTGAGTGACCTTCTCCAGCCTTCCTATGAGCACTAAAAAACCACTCAACACTAAAAAGACACACAAGGGAAGATTCCACAGCTCCTCGTCAGCTCACCTTGCTTTGGGAAGCCACAGTGAAGGGCTGAGGCTTTTCCAGAGGGGTGCTCAGGATGAAGTGACCACTAACCAACCCCCCAGTATTACACTCACACTGTCTCAAATACAGCTTGGTGAGGAGGACACAAAACCCTGCACTACCCTGGGGGTTATACTGCAACTTTAAATAAGATACAGACATCAGCACTACAGAATTACTGACATTTTAATACACATATATAGACATATATTTATAGTCCTGTTACAATGAAGTATATTGTACCAAATAGAGAATTACAGGAAGCAGACATGTCCTTAGAGTTCTTAGGTTTTATAAACCAATTACCATGAGCTTGGGATGCTGTTTGGTTTTGGTTTTTTAAAGCATATTTTAAGGAATGACAGTAATAGTTTCTGCAGACTTTTGCAAATAAATGTGGAAACCTTCAGTTAATAGAAAAGAATTTCTTCTTGACACTATGTCAAACAATTACTTTCACAGTAAATCTTGAAGAGAAAAGTAAAAATTCAACAAATCATTTTTAAGCTACAAAAGTTTACAAGAAATTGATCTCTAAAACTCACCACCAATGTCTCATTCAATGGTATTTCTTTGCTTCTGGAATATATTTTTCAAACAGATTCAGCATAATCAGTATCTTCACGTTCAAGTTCTGCTCATCTTCTGGGGTATCACTGAGCACTGTAAATTTTAGGGTAAGCAAAAAAATGCATTCAAAAAGGATTAAAAATCAACTCTAAAAACCAGAAAAAAGGCAAAACTGCATTCTGTTTTTTATTCTTCTACTACCTAAGCAAGAACTCTTTATCAATTAAATTCAACATTTTCCATGACAAGAATAGTCCAAGACCCTCTCTTTTAAATCTTCCCATCTTCTTCAGTATTATTTAGCAGTAGTAGAAGGATAGGGAAGTTGTAGCCATAGATCCACAGTCTTACAGAAATGTTTCATTTTTGTTCCCCCTCCCACCACCCCATGGTACAATTGTTTATTTGGCTATACAAACAACTACACAAAATATATGCTTTTCTTCTGTGAACTTAAATTACACCCATTGCCTCCAAGTATGGTTTTCCTTTCAAACACACAATTCCAGTATTGTGTTGGAGCTGGCTTGAGTTAGTGGCTTGTGCTGGGGCCAAAAACACTGAGACTGACAAAATGACAGGAATTTAGAGCTAACATTTGGTATGTCTTGGCAACACTGGTCAAACTGTGAATGTTTGTGAGCTTTACAACCTAAAAACGTTACAATAGGCAGAATTTCAAATGGGTTAGCATCAAGTTATGTTACATCCAAGGCTACAGGAAAGGATATCTTACACAAAATATGAACACATGAATAAAGCTATGGATAGTGTTACTCTCCATATTTCTCTCTGGGATGCCAGGCTTTCTCTCTAGCTGATTTCCACATTTCTTTTCTGTAATGCCCAGGTATAAGTACACACTTCCTTGTAGGAATTCCAAACCTACTGAATAGGAAAAAATTTTAACATCTTGTTGAAAAGCACCATGAGAGAAGATAATTGGTAGAAGGAAAGAATAGATAACTAAATTTAGTGCAGGAAAGAATAGATAACTAAATGAAACTTGCTTGTCAAAAGGTAAGTGAAAAAACCCATAAGAGCTTTAGGCTTAAAACATATTTTACTGTGAAAGCCTGAATGATCATCTATTTTTGTTTTTAGAACACTTAAAGGCATTTTCACCAGCAGGTAATTTGGAGCAACTGGACAGAAGCTCTAACATATGCAAATTTGGTCCATTTTTTTTTTTTATTCCAGAGATCAGAGTTTTTAAGCAGCAAGTAGAAAACTTTGTGCACTAATTCAGTATATTAATGTGAAGCTTACACCCTACACATGCTCTATTCTACAACATGGAGGCACAGATTTAGTTACTTTGGGGAGCAGTGACTTCGTGTAGTCTGTTCCTTGGAATCACAATCATTCCCTGCAAGAAATGATGCACCTGTCAGGATCAGCCTGGAAACCTCTTGCATAAAGCTGTTCCCTCTTGTTATCACAGCAGGGTGACTGTTAGAAGAATGGATCCCTCCATTCTCCACGTGTGTCTCTGCTGACACTTGTCAGGGGAGCACAGGCTCTGCCTCCAGGTCTCAGCACTTGTGCTGCAGCCTGGCGTGAGGAATCAGGCAAGGCTCACTACACAGCTGAAATTTCTACACTCTTAAAATGCTGAAAGGCAGCGCTGGAAGAAAAAAAATAACTATGACACAGTTACAAAAAGTTACATGGATGGCCAGAAATGTGTCCTGTTAATTGATCAAGAGACTTGAACACATAAGTAGATAACGATGGGGTTCAGATGCTGAAATAATAATTCTGTATCCTGTTTTTATTCCAAAGTTTTACAAATATTAGCAAGTATAACTTCCTAAAATTAATAAGGAATTTTAATCCTCATTATGCAGAAGAAAACCAACCAAAATAAAAAGGCTACCCATGTCACACAATACAGGTATAAGAAAAGCAAATATTCTGATAAAATCTCCATATTTATGACAGAGACAATGACTGTCTGAAAACATAAAGGAAATATGATTGTCAAAATAGGAGAACCATCCTTGTGGTTTGCAACAATTATTAACATTAAAAGGATTTCAAACAGTCTCCTACTACCTCATGGTTATGTAACTTACATTTTCTATCATTCTATTTAACAGCATTTTTTCTTTCATTTTTTTTGATACTGATTATTTTTGCATTTTCTGCAACTAAAGCTATTAATTCAAATGTGGAACCAAAATTCATATTTCTAACAAACTTCTAAAATTACTCCATATCAATAAATGAAATTGAAAGCAGAGAAAAAAATCAACTTTATTTTGAAATCTTACATTAATGAACAGTGAATTCCACTCCAAACAAATTTTAGACTGGATATTAAGAAAAAAATCATTCACTGAAAGAGTTGTCAAGCCCTGGAACAGGCTGCTCAGGGAACTGGTGGAGTCACTATCCCTGGAGATATTTAAAAGTGCATTGCTGGGTTAAGAGTTGAACTCAATGACCTGAAAGTTCTTCTCCAACCTAAATAGGACTCTAAAAAATATGCATTTTCCATATAAATTCCAACTAACATTTATTTATTTGTAAGCATAAACTAAAAGGGTATAAAGCTGCAAAATGCATTATTTTCAAGGTCAAATTGGTTCAGTTTCAACTATAGAATCAGCCTATAGTTGCAACTTTGGCTTAGCAATAATTTTATGTATTGTAAAATTTTTTAAGAACTATTCATTAAAGTGATTCTTCTTTTAGAAGACAAAAATAGCATGTGATTTATCCATTTATTTATGTTCTAATATGGATCCAATCATTATGAATATCATTTCCAGCAACATTCATTGTGACAGGAAAAAAATAAATTAATACACTACTTAGTAGACATAATACACTGCCTATGCTGCTATAATTTGGCCTAGCACAAACACCAATAAAGTGTCAGGCTAAACCATCTGCAGGCAATTTTCAATGATATTTATATCCTTGATAATTTGGTTTCCTGAGCTTTAAAGCATTAGTTTAGTTCAGTTCCTGTTTCAGCTGAAAAAGCTCTGATACTAGTTTGTAAGGCTTGTGATAGAAAACACGTGTTGGAGATAGAACTAGGCCAGGTTTAAAATGCACAGAGTTGGAAACTTTCGCTGTATGGGCACAATCTTTCCATAAATTTTCTTTCTTGGTGGTCCTCTTGCTAGGCTCAAGTGGGGAGCTGGACTACTGATGGACTTCCCCTCTTCCTATTTAGTCAGTGCAGAACTGGAATTTCCCCACGAGGCAAGGCAGACACAGCAGTGACTGCAGAGAACAACCCACCCACAAACACAGGGACAGCACCCAACTGTCACACAGACCAGTGACAACCCACCCACAAACACGGGGACAGCACCCAACTGTCACACAGACCAGTGACAACCCACCCACAAACACAGGGACAGCACCCAACTGTCACACAGACCAGTGACAACCCACCCACAAACACGGGGACAGCACCCAACTGTCACACAGACCAGTGACAACCCACCCACAAACACAGGGACAGCACCACGGCAGCAGCACCTGGAAGATGAACCCTTCTGTTCAGAGATAAAGCTCCCTGCTGTAATCTCACCTACCTTTCAATTAGGCTTGTAAAATAATTATTGAAGATATCCAAGTATTTAGAGGAGAAATTGCAGCACACTGACTAGCTATTTCCCTTTGCTTAATTTATCCCTCAGGGGGAAAAAAAAAAAGAAAAAAAATGAGTATTTAATCCTCAGTATTGTCAAATTTTAGTAGAACATTATCCACTTTCCTATTCTATATGGTAGAATTAGTCATCTGCTTGCCTATTAAGTATTTTTCAGGTTTTTCTTTTAACTCCAAACCTAAGAATTGTTTTGGTATGATATTTCCATCCCAACAAGTAATCATTTCATGGTGTTCCCTGCTCCATTCCAGTAAAACCTGTTTTCTGGCCAAGACATGAAACTGAGATCTAGAAATGAAATGAAGAGAGATCACTCCTCCTGACTGTGGAGTGAATCAGTGATTTGTGAATAAATACATATTTAAAAGATTTACAAGTAACTCCATGTCAAATACGATTAGCATGTATCCTATTCTTTCTCAAATCAAATGAATCTTTAAATTAGTGATTATTCCATTTCAATGATTGACCTTCAAGAGAAAACGTAATCAAAGGATGTCATTCATTCTGTATGAGTAATCTACATACTATCACAATCAAAAATATTGAATATGGACAAATTTATTATTATTATGAAATTGGACAAGAAAAATTTATAATCTTTCTCATATGTATTCACATAATACCTGCCTACTGATTGATTTATCTATCTATCTATTTATTTCTGGAAATTCTAGGGCCAAGGAACACTTCCTACACATCTTACACTCTCAGTAGTATCCTGAATTCAGAAAGCAACAGATGTACCCCACTACACTGGGCAGATACGTGCTTTCCAGATTCATTAGTGATGGAATACTGGGGATAGATTCTCTCTTTTGTGGAACAGATTTGTTAAAAACCAAACAACCAAACAAACAAACTCCCAAACCACAGCATTAAACCAGCATTAGGTGAGGTTGCTGTATTCCATTCCACATGAACCTACACTAGAAAGAAATAAGAGCAGTTGTTCCATCAGAATGCAGCTATCATTTCTTGCTGAAGAAATTTTTTTTCTAGTTAGTTAGTTAGTTAGGTATTAACTCCTCAGCCCAACCTCCTCAAAAGAGACCAACCACAAGGTGAACCACAAGCTTTATTTACTAAGACCTATACCAGAGTTTTCCAGCACTAACGTGTACCTGTCAAAAAGTAGAACTCATTTTAGAATAGACCTGAGACCTCTTTCTGCACAATTATCTGCCTTAACCACATTTATCACTGCAAAGCAAATCAGAATTACTATTAGTATCAAATGTTTTTCACCTTTAAGAAGAGCATGAGGAAAAGAACAAAGAAAAATAAACATTTCTTTCTTTTTTCCTAAGGAAAAGCAACAATGCTAGAATCAAATTTGAAAGGTCATGTGATCTAATGGTGTGTCACTGGCAGGTTTATGTGCACGCTGTCAAAAAAGATACAAGCAGCATCTAAGCATGCCACATAGCTGTCACTTTCTGTTAATGGCAATAGCACTCATGATTTTAAAAGCCAGTGGTCTTTATTGCTTTGTATTTGAAGTGATTTACTGCATTTTCTTCCACTGAGGAAGCCAGTGATAATGATAATGTATGGCAGAGTGCTTGTCCTTTTTGACAGCCTCAGTAATTTAATCCTCCTTTCCTGCCACAATATTTCAATAAGAGAAACCTCTAGACCAATGGACTGGAGAAAATCCACAGCCTGGGGAGTGTGAGTGAGTGCTCTGAAAGCTTTTCATTGTTTTAATTTAAAATACAAACACAAGGATCAGCTTTTAATTTTTGTACTATTAATATGACCTAGAGTGAAAGTTAGCCTTGGTTTGGAAAACACACCAGAAGTATGAGACACAGGGTTTTAAGAAATTCCTTGAGAAGTTTTTGGGCATCTTATATTAGAGAAAGTAGCTGCATGCCTGCAAATGATATCAGTCTGCAAATATCAGTAAATTATTATGAAAGATTATAAAGATTGAAAAGGTGTTACAAGAATTTTTAAAAAAATAAATAAAGAAATGAAACTGAAAAGGTCTTGCTAGGACAGAACTAGAATGAATATAGCACCCTAAAAGTCAAACATAGCTCTTCAGAAGAGTTTTCATTTGTATTTGAGGGGAGAAGGTGGAGCTAGAAATTAGTCTGTCATTAAACTCCAACACTTTTAATATTAACTTTCTTCTAGTTATTCTGCCACTGTACTCACAACAATTCTTTCGACTCTCCACCTCACAGTAAGGTTTCCTCTTCCCCTGTGCAGACAGAAATCTTTAACATAGCTCATAGTGTCTTTTGCTACCCAAAATAAACTTATTTGTATGAACAGAAAGTATCAACTCTGCTATGGAGTGAGAGATTGGAATACAGCAATGTGAAGGCCTCAGTTCCTGTAGAGGGATTTATTGAAGGCACATCTCTATTAGTCCTTGGGAGCCCATTTCCCAGAGCTGTTGATTTTTCAGTTTTCCCCACAGCTGTTGCCCAGCCTCTACATGGCAGCAGAATTGCAGTTAGGAATGGGTTAGGAATGGTTAGGAATGGGTTAGGAATGGGTTGGGAATGGGTTGGGAATGGGTTAGGAATGGGTTAGGAATGGTTAGGAATGGGTTGGGAATGGGTTGGGAATGGGTTGGGAATGGGTTAGGAATGGGTTGGGAATGGGTTGGGAGTGGGTTAGGAATGGGTTAGGAATGGGTTGGGAATGGGTTAGGAATGGGTTAGGAATGGGTTGGGAATGGGTTGGGAATGGGTTGGGAATGGGTTGGGAATGGGTTAGGAATGGGTTAGGAATGGGTTGGGAATGGGTTGGGAATGGGTTAGGAATGGGTTGGGAATGGGTTAGGAATGGGTTGGGAATGGGTTGGGAATGGGTTAGGAATGGGTTGGGAATGGGTTAGGAATGGGTTGGGAATGGGTTGGGAATGGGTTCCTGGCACAAACAGCCAGCCCAGTGCCTGAGTTGCTAAGTCATTCAACCAAAGGAATCTGCAATTTGCCACCTTCTTCTCTACTAACAGAAAGAAAAGCACTGGCACTGACTTTGAATCCTTAGCTTCCACTCACAATTTTTAACTTTCTTAGGTTATGAGAAGCTGTTATTGTCATCTGCTGTTCTTTTGGACATGTGGATGACTTTCCACATGTGCTGCTCTCATGGCCAAGTGCTCCTAAGGCCACCACAGGAAGTGATGGGGAGGCAGCAGGGAGACAGATGGACAGCCAGAGAACTTCAAAGGAAATGCCACATTGACAGATCCTTCCCTTTCCCATAAGCATCCCAAATGGAATTTCCTAAGTTTACTAATACTGTATCTAAAACAATTTTAAATGCAAATTATTAACAAACCTAAAGAGTTCAAACTCATTTCACTCAATGGAAAAATTCAGACTAGTAAGTAATACATTCAGCACAAGAACTTCATTCAAGTCTGGGGAAAATGATTAACCAGAGCTAAAATATATTTTTAGATCCTGATGAATAACATGTTTTCATAGCACCCCTTAGTGCTGCCTGAACTTAGCAGCATTAACATTGCTGCAAGGCATAGAACATCTCATATTTCTATCCAATTAATTGCAAAAATAACTCAAAATTAACTCATGACAGTTTGCCTCTAAAATTATAAAGTTACTCCTAAAGAAATAATAAAAGCTGAAGATTACAATGACCCTGGAACCCTGTTAGAAAGCTCTGCAATTCAAAATATTGTTCTTCTGCTATAGTTTAGTTTTTCATAGTTCACATTCTGACACAACTGAACAAGTACATGATGAAGCAGATTTTTATCAAATGAAGAAAAAAAATGCTCCACAGTCTTGAGCTTATTGTAGAAAAGGAATAAACACACAGAATTATAACCATGTTTCCTGATGCAAAGCCTTAACGTTTGAAGAATCCACTTTCAGAATAAGGATCTTCAGAAGTTTATTTTTAATAAAAAGTACATCCCATCTTTCCCACACCTCTCCTCTCTACTTCCACTTGTACTTCAAGTTGTTCAAATAGTCACGTTTCTAAGAGAGAAAAGATTTTGCTTCCCAATTAGATTTCCTATAAAACCTTTGCCAGGTTTCATAAGTCTTCCTTCTATTTCTGCTGTCTCTTCTCTAGAACCACAGTGTAATTTGGCAAGTTTCACTGCTCTTTGAATGTATGGGCCTGTAGTATTTGGAGGCATTCTCAGACATTCTAATAACTCTTTTCAGTGGTAGCAATCACAACAGCTCCTCTCAGTCACTCTGGTCATCAGGAGGCATCACACAATGTCAAGGGCAATCAAGAGGTTTGCACCATGATCCTAAACTGTCTAAACTTTCTGTCTAAACTCCCCCATCCAAATTTCTATTCCAAGACTCTGGAAGAAAGAAAATGATCTTTTAACCATTCTCAGTGAAAGAGTCATAGTTGAAAAAACCCAATTAATGCCAAGTTACATGCTTGAACCACCTGTGAAAATGGAAATTCATGGGATCTTGTATGTCCAGATTACTGAACTCTACTGTATTGTTTTTCAACAAAGTTCTGTTAATTTTCTCTATCACATATGCCAAACAATGACAGTGAAGAATGTGCAAATAGTATGGGAAAAACTTCAAATGTTTTTAAAGCAATGAATCTCATGAAGCATTCTGTAACAGTTAAGATGTTTTTAAAACAGTCAATCTGTTCCAGTTATAGATAGTATAAAATGCTTTATTTATTAGAATTAGTGATTTTTTAGATTACTTATGGACTTACTCCGATTTTCTCCATGCAAAAGTCTAAAAGACTATTAGTTTCCTTGTAAGCTCAAAGTAAATTTTGTTCTACCCATACAAATCTCATTTTTATTAAAGAAAATATTCAATTAACCTCAAATATTCAGCATACTCAAATCTAATTAGACATGAATAAGAGATGCAGCAAAGCTATAGTAAACACACATGCAGATTTCATTACTATTATCTTACTGGCTTCTCAACTGGTATTATCAAAAAGCAGACTCATTAGGGTTTTCCCCCTATACACAAAGCTAATCTTGAGCAGAAATTAGACACCCAATTATCTAAGCAAACCTCTACAAATAGCAACCACATTCGTATAATGCTGCAGAATACAGTCCTGAAGCAATTAAGGCCAAACCCCACCTTTTAATATTGATTTGTTGGGATATTTTGAAGTTCAAACAGTTTTATAATCCGTACCCAGGCAGTAAATAGAAAAAGCAATGTTGCACAGACAAGTTATGATTAACAGAAATAATAAAATACAGTGCTACTACATTGGAAACCCTTATGAACTACAGTCTCTCCAAAGAATGATGTTATTTTCAAATATCACAGCTTGAAATGTATAGAAGTTTCATAATTACCTTAAAACTCTGAAATTTCATTTTGTATTCATGATATCTTTCTTGCATTTTTAGTTAAACTTTGCAGAGTAAGTACCCAAAATACAACTATGCTTAGACCATAACTAGTATACCCAGAAATCAGAATATTGTGTAAGAATTTTATACCCTCCGAATGTTTGTTATATTCAAAGCAATGAGAATTCAAAAAGCAAGAAAAATGAAAAACCTTAAGAAGCTTTTATTGGGTTACGGTATTATTTCAACAGGTTTTGAAAAAGATATTCCATTTATGTCAGCCTAACTAGAACATCTGGAGAAGTGCCTACAGAAGCTAACAAGATGAAATTGTCCAGCTCATAAAAAGAGTTTTCCTTCATGCAATATTTTATTTAGCACTTGATGCCAGAAATCCCATTTGTCTGCATGGAAGGAAGCCTCAGTGAATTCAGGACTTCACAGAGCTACTGTCTTCTTGGTGGGTGTCTTTTTCTTTCCCAAGGCCCTCAAAGATCCATGTCCTTGGAGTCACAATGGTGGATTGAGACTGAATGCTTTCAGATGTTCATATATTAGAGTCTAGCACATGCAACATGCAGGATGCAGTATTCTAAGCAAATAATAATTTATTAGTATTAAATACAGTTAAGTAATTTCACATTAAAAAATTCTAATTAAAGATACACTGAGTATTCACAAGTGATGATCAAGTCTATGACATATTTTCTCTAATGTGTTTCAGTTGTACATGGTTGGATAGAATTTTTTCTTTTTCCTTTGTATCATGTATCAATAGAAAAATTAGTTTGTTGTGCTCTTTCAAAAAAAAAAAAAAAAGTTGTGTAAAGCCTAATTTTAATAGGTGTGCACTACCAGCAAATTTAAATATATTGCAGTTTCAATTTCTTACACAAGCCAACTTCTGTATTTTAGTTTATACTTAAAAATTTTAATAGGTGTGCACTACCAGCAAATTTAAATATATTGCAGTTTCAATTTCTTACACAAGCCAACTTCTGTATTTTAGTTTATACTTAAAAATTGCATCCTGATCTCAGTTCTTAAAAACCATCAGTAGTATTTCCCAAAAGAGCTGGAAGAATGAAAAATACAACAGTACAGAGACAAATGTAAATATGATGTATAGGAAATAGGCTTTGTTGCAGGCATTTTCATAAGACAATTTTAGGGAAGGAACACCCCTGCCCAGGGATAGGTCTCACTCACCAATTCTATGGTCACAGTCACTCCTCTGAGCACCTGCTGGGTTTGGAAGTGACAGTGGAGTGTCCTCTGCAGGGAAATTGCTTCATCTGCATTCTACACTCAGCTGCTGAATTCTTTCACCTGATGTAATTCATGACTTTATAAAACCAAAGTGATGTAATTTTAATCCAGATTTTTCGACTTCCTATTTAAAACAAAACACAAACCAAAATAATTATTTTGTGTTTCTCGAATTGTAAATACAAACCAAACATACCTGTGAACCATCAGGTAGTTTGTACAATTAACATTGATGGATTGATTGGACATAGACACAGCAAGAACCTAAGCCCATGGTTTGCAGTTAAGAATATTGTTGCAGCAGATACTGATTGAAATTTGATGCTTAAAATATTTTTGCAATAGTCATAGTGTACTGAAGAAGATTAAGGTAAGATTATTTGATGCTAATGCTACCTGAACCACTAATTTCAGTTGCCATTATTTTTAGCCACACAGCAAAGTGATCCTGGAACTGCTGAAAACAGTTTCAGTAATATTAGGTACCAAAGTTTTCCAAATGGAAGAGAATTGTTAGTGCCTACTGCAGACTACACCCCATTCAATAAAAATCCACCAAGTCACAAAGTTGTTAGGCATGTAAAATACAACTACATTTCTATGAAATTCAACTTCATATACTAAACTTGCCTAGTCAAATCAAACATACCTTTAAGAGTTCAAATTAATAATATCATAAAATTAAACACAACTGTTCTTCATCAGACCTTTTCTTATTCTCTTTTAAGTAAAATTACATTTTTCTTTTCCTTGCAAAATTGTCTCACACTATTCAGCAAAGTCAATGGTATTGTGTACAGATAGATTCTAATAAGGTTTCTGTATTTAAGTGTGAATGTCCAACTGCACAGAAAGTCACAAGTACTTCCCCAGGTAATTTAAAGCAAGAAAAGCCACTCTGGTTTCCAAAGTGGAGTATGTAGCTGAGCATTCAAAGAAAACATTCTTCAAAGAGCAAACACAACATGTTGGAGTACAGAAATGTCAAAGAAATTTCTTTTCACTTCTTTCATTTCTTTCAAGTTCATATCTTTATTAAAAATATTTCCCCTATGTGGAAATATTTTGACAAATTTTGATTTTAAACTTAAATCACTTGAAGTATTAATCAGATGCAGAAGACTGGCTTTCTAGATTCAGTGTTCAAACTGCAAGTCAATACTCTAATTCATTATGGAGATAGCTTACATTTCCCCAAGCAAATTATATGATTAATCAAACTGAAAAGCAGGTGTATCCTATTGTAAAAATATCCATCATATAGAACAATTTCCATTGCTGTCAAGTCCTTTCAATATTTGATGAAGTAATTTTACCCCCTCCTTTCAAAAGACATTTCCTTTTATTATGTATCCTAAGACACTTTAACTAAAAACCCAAATCTGAATATTTCAATAAGGTTGTTTTATTATTCAGTAGATTCATGGAAATTTTACTAGGATGACAGAAAAAATTCCACACCATTCTGTCTCCACTAATACAGGTACATGGCTTCAGCTGGCAATATTACTGGGATTAGCATAGAATGATGAAATATTTAAAAGGAATTTTTTTTTCTAAAATCTAATAAATCAAATGACTGCCAAATGTCATTAAAGTGATGGTCTCTGACTTGAATATGCTTTTCATATTCAAATTTGAAAAGAAAGAGATGAAAGCCTGGAAAGGTTACTCAGTTTCAACTAATAACCTCAAGCACTCTACATTCACATGCATAAAAAATGAAATTGGCTCTATTGTCTAATTTTACTTCAGAAACAACTCTTTTCCTCTTGCACTGAACAGATGTATTAGCATCAGTATTTAAAGGGATATGCTGAGTGGTTTTGTTCACCCCAAAGTATTTAGCAGCTATGTCAGACTAGTTTGTACACAGACAGTAGCTTATGAATCAAGTCCAAATACAATATCCTGTATTATAAACTCTTCCTTTTACATATCTTAAAATTTGTTTGACATATTTAACACTTGTAATTGCATACAGTAGGCAATGAATATTACACTTTTTCAAGGCTAGTGGGGTAAATTCGGGTATTCTAATTTCTTACTTAAACTGAAGCAAATGACCGAGCCGTACTATTAAAAAATCATAAGAAAAAATAACAAATTATCTTGCAGCTTAACAGTCCAGACTACTTTGAGTCCCAGTTTTATTGATATTAGATGTGAATACAACATATACAAAGTAGAACACAAGCTGATTAGAAAAGATACTTACAAATCAAAAATATAAAACTGCTTAAGAACAGAATTAGCTCACATGTCATATTTCATCATTAATACAAAACCACTCACATTATGTAGCCATGCTGAAAATATAAGTAGCATCCAATATATTATATGAATTCATTTTTAAACAACCATTTATATTTCTGTGATGCAGAGTGAAATATGTTATTTAAATCTATTCCTAAGCTGCTTTTTTTTAAAGCCTTTTCTCATTTATTAGGTACTGTTCAAGTGAACAATGGACACTTTGTCAACTACTGCCCACAAATAATTCTATTTAATGGGAATAAAATTAGTCTTTACATTTAGTATTTAAAACAAAATATAATACAACATTTCACCTAACACACAGAATGGGTAGATATTGAAGAATATCATCGGTTTCAAAAATGTCTCAAAGAAATTGGTTCAGTGCTTTCATTTCAGGTTAGGAAAACAAAGCATGGGTAACATACTTAGTCTATGTCAAAATGCTTTCTCTACCATTTAATACTGACTCTTTGTAATTAATGCTACCCAAAGATTTGGAAGAATCACCAAACTCCGTCCAAAAGCTTTAGGATTAGTGTAAGTACTAAATGCATTGGACACTACATCCAAATTCGAAATCTCAACTCTTCTCACCTTTCTGATTTCTGAGATTAAAAACCTTTGGTTTAATTCTGTAATTAGTCTTGGTTACCATCTTCAAGCAGCTGTAATTCCATTTTTTTATTTCCTTTTTGGTTACAATAAAAGGCCAACACTTTGAAATGAAAAATAGAATTCCAACTGTCTCAAATACTCAACAACAGTATCCCACAGAAGTGCTTTAAAAATAAGTATGTGCTTTCTGCACAAAAAAGCTGAGTTGAAAATACCTGGCTTATAGGACAAATGCTCCTATTTTTTACATCCAGTTTTAACTAATATATTGCCTTGAAAAAGGAAAAATAAAGGGAACTTCTAAACTGTAAGATCATCTTGAATCTTGTATCTACCAATGATCAAAAAAATTGCATGCTTTACTCCTTAGTATTTTATATATATTTTTTCCAGAGTCCACTTATTCACTTCTATTTCAAGCAAAGAGCATATAAGATAAACTACAAGCTATTCTCCAATAATCACAAGTAATCATCCATTTGCTGTCAGCATTTCAATCACTATGAACATTGATTTACAAATATATTAGTGAATGAGAAATAATCCTCTTCCTCTATCAAGTGCTGAATTGCTGTGATCATCTCATTAACAATGTCAGAACAGAGGCACAAAAAATGCTGTTAAGGAACATCAATGTAATTCAAGTGCACAGAGACACAAACATCACTCATGACGTAATTATGATTAACAGGGCAACACAGAATCATATCCACATAAAAATACATATTGCAAAAAAATTACTCTAGTCCTGTATGCAGTGACTTTTCATGTGAGAAATAACATGTTCTATTTTTACCTTTCCCCCACACTGGTGTAGATGTGAGAACAAGAAGAAATGTTCTTTGTTCCTTCTCCACATGGATGGGACTTTAATAAAGTGCATACAGCTCAGACTCTCCCCAAGACCTGGGGCAGAGATCTCTCTCTCCTTGTTGAATAACTCTTGTGGAGCTGGGTCCCTACTGAAGGGGGGAGGGCACAGAAAATCTTCTCCAGCATCACTGTCCTGCCATGTGCCAGGAGAAGAATGAAATGGCCCAAGATCAGCACCATGACCAGGCTCCATCCAACCCCTTCAGCTCTTGCTGGAATTAGGAACACACTGAACAAAAAGATCTGTTTGTGACAATGAAGGGAACTCTGGTTGCTGCCTTTTTATCTGGTGCAGAGTCCAAATTCACCATTTTTCAGACCACCATAAATTAATCCTTAATATTTTCAAAGGCATTAATTACTTGCTACAGCTTGAGCCCATTCAATTATTAGGTACTGGCTCTCTAAGCAAATCTGTAATGTACCAGCCATGCATTCTTTCTCTATCTAAAATGACAATTCCTAATTAGCTATAAAGCATCAAAGATTTTAGAAAATAGAAGGTTCTAGAGGGAAGTGTGCTTTCCCACCACAACCATGACAACTACGTGCCTGATCATGAAATCACAGCTACACTTTGTTCATAACAGAACTTTTGATCACTTGCATAGTCCTTGCTTTCTCTTCAGCTCACCTCACATCCTTTCTGAAGATAAAACATAAAATTGTTCAATGTTTCTCCTCAAGTGGAATTGGTTTTAAAGATTTGGTTTTGCACTTTGCCTGTAGCACAGCCACAACTAACAGATTTTAAAGATAAACTGTTTCTAGGGATGAATAATACAAAAATAAAAATATATCTGAACCTGTTTCATTGGTGAGATACAACCTTGCATAACGCTGAATTTTATTTTCTCCCCAAGAAGCTGGGAAAACTTCATAAGCAATATTGTTACTGTCCTGAATGAAGGTACACCTACTTCTGAAGACTGTCTCCAAGAGAAAACTTCACTTTTTTTTATGTTTAATCACTCATCTTCGATTGATCCATCAGAAAAAATAAAAACCAAACACTAACTCTGTCAAGTCTCAAAGCCAGTTAGACATACAGGTACCAACCAGTCACATAATTAAGAAATTCAAATGTTGAATTGAAATGTTGTACAACTACCTTTCATTTCAAAGGGAAGTATAATTCTTAAGTTAAAAAAGCATGAAAGGCAGAATATTCCTTGAGGAAAAAAATATATTCAGCCTTAAATCTGGCCTTCTACTTAATTTCATATTCTGACTAATTTATTTTATTTGTTACCTAAAAAATAATAGGCAATGACTTAAGAGTCTGTAGTTTTCAATCATTTTAAAAGCTGCTGTTTGGTGTTGTTTGGTATTATTTCTCCATCTTCTTTTATTTCTTCTATCTCAAAGAATGACTTGCAGTACATGCTTTCAATTACAACTTCAAAGTGTATTTGACAAGGGGTAGATAGAAGTTGTAAGTCCATCATTTCAGCATAGGATCTACTCAAACTTCTGTCATCTCACACTTTATCAGTTGCAAAACACAGCTTAGGTATTTCCTGGATACTTTAAACTCACTTTTACTTTATTTCAGGATTATAGTGATCCAGCAAACAACCACCTCAAAGGTGGAGAATGGCAAATGGTTCTTTTTAATCTTAGACCAATCAATATTCTTTGAAAGTACTGACTACTAAGTTTAACAAGTTGCTGCCATCACACTCTGATAAGATGGTTCTGTTTCATAGATTTTATTTCTTGTTTTATTAAATAAGCTGGTGCAGTACTTTTAATTCCCCAATTTCTTACAGAAGAAAAACACAAAGCAACAGAGGTTAGTTCTATACAGGAGTAAGAGAATACAAAGGATTAGTATTTCTGGCATGGTAGAATTGAGCCAGCTCAGTAACACAGGGTAATACTAAAACCCTGAAATTTAATTCTCTAAATTCAGATTAAATCCACAAAACAAGCCAAGATGAGAAAAAAAAATTGAACACTCAAAAATCTCCCTGAGGAACACTAAAGACATTCAGGTCCTGCAGAAAATAAGTGTAAAGAGAAATCATATCAGCCAAAATTTAAAACTGCAATACAATATCCAAATAATTTCCTTTTTTTAATGAATACAGCTAGCACATAGGTGGAAATACACTATTCAAGTAATTGTACCCCAAAAAACATGGTAAAAGGAATAGTTTTTACTGATTTGCTATACATAAGCTTGAAGCTTTACAACTTGTCACCTTAGCACAAGCTTGTGCCCTTCACCAGGAGAACCATGAGCACGTGGTATTGCTTTTTTGCTGCTTAAGAAAGATTTTCATATCAAAATTAGTTACAACTTGAGATCTTAACTTACAGGTACAGGTAATGGCTGATATCAGTAAACTGCTATTAGAGCAAGAGAATGCACTTATGGTATCTGCAAGAAAAAAAGAGAGAAAAAACCAGAACCACTACCAAACAAATTGGGTTTGCCAGTAATTGTCTCATGGCACATTGTAAGACAACTTGGAAGTTGACAGCAGTAAATTTTATTGTGAAAACTGAATGCTATATAATTTCCTGAAAGGGTTTGGTGTAGATGTGGGAGTGTAAAGGAGGAGGGGATGGAAGAGAAAAGATGTTTTTAATTTTTTTTTTTTTAATATAAAGACCATGCCAAAGAAAATGCAAATTCCTAGTTTTGATGTCTATTTTGAGGATCTGAAACAAGGCTTTTAATCAATGTATTATACATCAAATTGATAATGTTAACTTCTGATTATTCAAATGTATGAAATATTCATAGAGAACTGTCCAAACTTTTACATTTCTCAGACTTCTTTTCTCTATTAATTATCATGCCTGGAAGCTTTTTAGTAAAAGCAGCAGCCATCAGCCTGACTGAACCTGACAAGCTAGCAAGGCCCAATTACACTGGCACTCTGTGGCACTTTGATGTACTGGAAACGAAAAGAGATAGGGGCAAATTGTATAGCACATTATGTTAATGACTTGATTTAATCCAGCCACTAAACTTTATGTAGCCTGTTAAAAAAGATGCTAACACTAATTATGCCACTTTGGAAAGGAAAGAAGGGGACAAGCATTTCATACCGACAAAGTGAAGCTCATAAATGTTGTAAATGAAATGAAACAAAATGAAGTAATCTATGATTAATCATACATCATAGACAAGAAGAAAAGAGAAAGAAGCAAGTGGTACAGTTAAGTAGTGGAAAATCTGTTAGATACCCTTTGTGATCAACATATCTAAGAAATAACCATGAACTGTCTAATTTGCAACATGCAGAAAAACCTCAGTATGATCTTAAATGGCTTAAACAGTTTGGCATACAACTCAGATCTAGGGGATAATTAGCATAACTATCTCCAAAAATCACAAGGTTTATTTACAGTGCTTGATTACCAGCAGGATATTTATCTCAAAAGATAAAAAACAGTGATTTTTGATCTTAAAAAAATACAAATTCAGTAACAATTTTGACATGCTGTATTCCATAATTAACCCAAGAATTCATATAAACCAATGCATATTTTTAAAATCCAATCTGTATCAAATACACTTGTTGTCTTAATAGTTCAGGTGTTTTATTGTTTCATCTACCCTTCATGAACGTGCATTTTTGTTACCACAAGAACAGATCAATGGGGAAAGGTAGAAATTGATGAACCTGAAATGAATCTACACACAAAGTTCTCACAGAAGTGTTCTTAAATGACTGTGATAAAATAAAATACATGAACCAGAAAATTATAGAACAAGTGTATTATATTTGGACTTAATAGACATGAGTAGCACTAATTTTAGTTCTCAAAATTACAGATGTCAATTGTTTTTAAAATTATACATATAAACAATGCAATTCCACATTCAAAAGTACCCTCTGCATTTTTCTGAAGAATACATGAGTGATTGCATTTCAAAACCTCTTCTACAGTTTAAACAAAGAACAGCTACATTTCTCATACAAAGAATTGCTTCTTGTTGCTAGTTGCTTTGCAGGATGTTTCACAGCCTTGAAAAGAGCATTTAAAAAAAATCAAGCTACCTCTAGGATATCACACTGCAGAACATAACAAACCATGAAGTCTGATAGGATCTAACAGTACAGCCCTGGTCCTTTAAAAGAAGGCTGAGGCAGATCAGAGAAGTATTAACTGTTAGAAGCACTGTCATCAATTTTACTTACTAGTTTTATGTATTTTAGCATTGTTCAGTCAAGGTTAGATCAAAAAGTATGAAATATTCTTGTTTTTTTTTTCCAGAACTATCCTACTGAAATACTGTTCAAAGAAAATTTTCCAAATTTGTATTAATGTCATCTTATTTTTTATATATGTCTTTGTGGTAATTAATTTGCTGGTTTTAAGAATAAGTCAAGAGAACATGATTAGTGCACTTGCCCACAAATAATAATAGAAAAAGAAGTACATTGAAGTGATTTGATACTGTACATACATAACTTTACTGAAAACTGATGTTAGATACAGCAAAGCTACTCTTAGACAGCATTAGATTTAAAATATTTTTTAGTCTAGCCAAATAATTGCCATATACATTCTGACTCAGCTGTTTAATATTACTGGATAATGGACTTGAAATAATACAGTCATTTCTGTCAGATTTTATTGCTTCAAGAGCACTATCACCTTGATGTGAAAAACATTGGAAGAATCAATGTGGTCAAACCCCTTTACTGGAGTCCATCTGAGTTTTGCTGAGGAGCCTGACAGCAATACAGGTGCTTTACTAACAAATGAAGAATAAGTGCCAGGCAAATCTTCTCCTCCTTGCAGAAGATTAACCCTGCAAATCAATGACCTTTATAGTCATCTAAATTGTATTTTTTTTCTGGTTTGTAAAAATAAAAAAGTAGTGCTTCCCAGATGAAAGTTGAGGACTGGAATAATAGAAGTTCTGTGATGAATTGAGGTATGAACAACTGTTAGCTTTATACAGGACTATGGACTGAATTTGTGGATTTCCTCTGACTAGCTTAACACCATAAAGAATAATTTATTATTTTTTTAAAAGAAAAAAATAGTTCTGTATGCAGGTGGATTATTTCAGAGCATTTTGGGTTTTTCTTCTCTGAAGCAAATTACTTATAAACACAACAGGGATTCAACATCATATTTTTCCAATTTTTCTAATGTATTCTTACACAGAAGCTGCAAACAAATGAACATGAAATTTTAGCATTCTGTTTGTGCTTTTACTGTAAACTTGGTATTGTAGACTTGGTCTATTTCAATGATAAACAGTTTAAGCTCAGAGGTGGAACGGGATGACCTGCCTTTTATAATCTTTGAATAAATCTGCCTCTAACAACTTTAAATCAGGAATATGATAAGACATACTACCCCTCTCTCTGTCTGAAAGGATTTCCAACAGCAGCATTGGCTGTTATCTGCAGACAAAAGGAGCATATTCATTAAAATGGTCTTTAGAACAGCATAGTTCTAAGGGAGAATATAAAGACATTTAAAATAGAAGCCAGGTTTCCCTTAATATTTTATGAATCTAGGTCAGATACCAGATTTTTGCATTCAATTATGATACAGTTTCCATTTGGGAAGAAAATAACACCACCATATCCACTACCCAGCTTCAGTTATAAAGTACACCAGAATATAATTTCTGTCATGGAGCTTCTCATAAGGAGGCAGCTCCCACTGCTAGTAAGAAATGCTTAAGAAAATGGAAAGAGACATAGATTTATTAACAAAATACAGTTACTTATTCAGAAAGATGAATTCTACCTTCTGGCTTCAATCCTTCAGTTATTTCTCTCTCATTTCCAGAAGTAATTGATGTTTGGTCAGCTAACTGCTCCTCTGACAGATGTGAGAGCTTTTCTGTCTCCTGTTAAATTTCTTCAGCCATTTCTGCCTTGTCATCTTCTAGCCTTTTTGTTTAACCTCCTGTCCCATATGCTACATGAAAAGATAAACTTACAGTCTTTATAACACCCCTTGAATAGTAAACTTACTGAAGTTCAAAACTTGAAGAGTTATGGCCAATATGCAAAGTCTTTAAACAATGGCATTGCTTATGCAGCACAGGAAACAATGAGAAGTTGTCAACTGCAGTAACAAATAATTGATACAGTAAAAAGAAATTCTCTAACGATGTATATTTGTGAAAACATAACTATTATAATCACTTGGTTCCTGTCAACATATATTCAGCCTCTTAGATTTCCAGATTCATTTATATTTCAGCTCTTTCAGTTCTACAAGACTCAGTTTAAAAAAAAAACAAAACCAAGAAAACCTGCTCCACTACTATCTTATTCAGTTAGCAATTTTACAACTAAATTATACAATACTTTCTGGTTCAAAAGCAAACTAATATCATATAAAAAAGAATCAGCCTTGTCACACAATACAAACATTCTCTAAGGTAAAATATCTTTAGTACACAACTTACTCTGAGGTAATCTTACTCCCTTGGTTCCCTTTGAGTACAATTATGTACAATAACATCTCATCAATGGATACAACATTGCAGGGTGGTTGTGTCCAGGATGGAAACTCAGTGATGTCAATAATTTAAAACCCCACAGAAGTGAGGCCCTGCTGTGCTGTCCTGGGGACCTGCAGCAGTGCCAGCAGTGCCTCCCTCTGCACGGGCACCTCCCAGGGCTCCCCCACCCTCACACCTGCCCCACTGGAAGGACCAGGGCAGACAGCAAAGCCTGGGCTGATCCCCACCCACACATTTCCAGAGTCTTTGAGGTCTAAACCCTGCTTGGTGGGAAACACAAAGGGATTTGATGTGATGTATTCCCTGAACCCACGGTAGGTACCTCTTATGTTGATGGGCACCTGCATACACATAGAAATAGGTGCACACATCACTTTACCTGTGTATGGGAATGGATTATGGTGTGAATGTTACTATCTCATACCTACAGCCAGGTCATTGTTGTAACTGCAGTGAACCCTATGAGATTGCTTGGTAAATGTTAAAATACTCAGTGATTAAGTGCTGCTAAACTCTTTTGCACCCTTATGTTTGCATCCATATCTTGGCACACTTGCCACCTTTGCATTCCTGAATTTAGTATAAATCATTCCAATTACTTTTCTAATTTAATCTTCCTTTGTATGCTTTAAATCTGTGTAGTAAGTGAGCCTTGCCAACAAACTCAGTAAAGCCTTATTTTCACAAATTCATATTAAACCCCGCTTTTGCCAAACCCTTTGATAGTGTTCCTTTAACTGGCCAAACAACTTGTTCACAATACCTATTTAGCTATATGCCAAAGTCATTCCATTTATTCATTATTTCCCTCTGCTATATACTGGTAATTTTTAGAGGGAAGGCAAAACAAACTCCGTCCAAACAAGAGCAAAATGTGCAGGGCCAGAAGCTGGACCTTGGTGATCCTTGTGGGTGCCTTCCAACTCTATATGTTCTACAATTCTGTGAGGTGATCCCCCTGTGATCCCTGCCACCCTGAACCATTCTGTGATTCTGTGAATACTTCTGCAGGAGCAATGATAAAAAGCTGTAATCATATCCTAGATACACAGGGCTTGAAGGGGATTAGAATATCTATGCAAGCTGCAGCAGCTTAATAACAATTAAAAGTGTAGTACCCTGGTGATACAGTCAGGGGTACAAGAAGCTATGAAGTGCCAATCTGGGGAAGGCAAACATTGCCACTTAAACATTAGGCATGCACTTAAAAGATTGCACTTAAACATAGAAGGACAGAAGATGGAAAGTGTTGCCTAATTTTCCAAATTCAGCTTAACCAAATAATAGTACAGCCCATAATATTTTCATGCTCTGAATATCATTTTAAATTTAGTATTATATAATCAAGCTATCAGTAACAACTGATATGTTGTAACTTCATATTAATGTAGCTTAAGGTAACTCTATTTATATTAGTAACACTTAAGGCCAATTTTGCTAACACTTGCTGTGGTCAAAAAAAAGTTTAAATGATCAATTCAGCATTAGATGTCAATAAAGCTACTCAGAATCTTAATAGTAAGCACATGATGAACTGAAGCCATACTCATAAGAAGAATTATTCACAACAAGTGGGTCCACTTCATTCCATTAGATTGTTCACAGAAATACACTTTTTAAAAAATACACATTTGAAGAATCAAATTAAAAAATATTTAGGTAACTTCCAGCCTGTGTTCTTCTTTTGTAAACTTTATATATTGCTACAGTTTATAACACAGCATTGAGATACAAAGAGAGATTGTAAAGTCTAAAATATTCACTGAGAAGCTGCCCTACAGCATAGGAAAGACACATATGAAATAATCTCTTGAGTAGATTAGAAGAAAAATGTATTATTGTAAATGTACACAGCTGTAAATAAAAATCAGTATATACTGAAAATATTAAAAAATTCTGAATTAATGAAGTTGAAAGACAATTAAACATGGCCAAAGGCCTGTATAGGCTTTGTGTAACTTTGTACAGTGAATAGAATAGCGGCTTTTAACTTGAGGGAGACTGTCAGATGGGCCTCCTTTCTGTAAGAGCTCTCAATGTAGAGGAGAGAAGAAACACTGAATAAAGACTAAGTATTAACCCAACAAAAGAAGAATAAATGGAGCTGAAAAAATATGAGCCTCATTGAGCATATAATCTGTATTTGGTGAATTTTTGTACTAAATAGCTAGTCATAACCTTTGCATATTGTACAAATGTTCACTTTAAAGGCAGCTTTGAAATCACCAGCAATAGAAACTGCACTTTTCTGGGCAATATTCCTGAACTTCAACATAGGTATGACCTCACATCTTGAGAAAATATTAGATTTTTTTCAGAAAAATACCTCTTTCTACTTTGATCTTGTCAAGGATTGCATTTTTGTCTGCTAAATCAGATTTGATAGCCATCTCTAGTTTAGCAATTTGCAGTTTCATTTGCTGTTCCTTTGATTTCCATTGCTGTTCCTGGGTCATACAGAAGACACTGTAATAAAACATATGGCATGTGAAAAACTTTTAGAAATCAGCTTCAACAGAAAATAATAAAGAAAAAAGCTTTTAGTGGCACAGAGACCACTGTCATCATGTCTTAGGAATTAAGTAAACACATGCTGGTCTGCTGCTGTTGAAACCAAGGCGCCTTTCTCAGGCTGCGGTTAAAAAACATGAAAGAGTTTGTGGGATGAGCAAAGGAACTGGCCTTAATTTAGAGATCCAAAGTCAAAAAGTTGGCAGCATGCAACATTTGTGGGACTAGAAAAGGAATTCAGATGCATATCCCAGAATAATCCACAACTCCAAACCTCAGCAACTGACAACTAACAAAACCATTCTTTCCGCATACAAAACCTCTTAGTGTAGAGAACTGGGATCATCCACCTGATTTCTTTTAAATCTGTGAAACATGCAGAGCATAAAGTCAGTTGCCCGTTCAAAGAAAAATGTTGACCACAAAGTGACAACAGTTTTCTCATACTGTAAAACAACAATTCTGATACTGATTAAGAAGCACATTTAAAGTAATCGTTCTCCTACTTTAAAGAAAAAAACCAGAGGTGGGCCAAGAAATTAGAATAACTTCTTTGCCTGTAACACATTATTTACTTGTAAACTACCAATCTATGTACAATAAGCATTGCATGGACACAGAACTAGAACTGCTGAAAACACAACCAAAAGGATTACTCAGATTAAAACTAAATTAAGTATATTATATAATTTACAGTGTAATTCTCAGTAGGCAAAAAGACAAAGCTCTGCAATAAGTTTTCATATAAATTAGACAGTGAGTGGTATAGTCTTCATATTACTATACTTGCATTCTTATTTACTGAAAAAAATGTTGATCTTCACCAAGCACAAACCAATTTATTCACTTTTGTACTCCATGAAAAATAGTAATTGTAGGGTTTTGTAAACAAAAAAAGTCAGTTCCTCAACTCTTTGGTGAAGCTCGTCAGCCAAAAACTTTATATTTTACATACACCAATGCATTAGAAATCTTCTGATCTCTATTTTTTTACCCACCTATCTCTTCAAGAGATCTATGTGGTCATAGATCATAGCCTTGACCATGAAAAGAGAGGAGGGAGAGATGCTGCAGAACACATAGGACACATGAGGACAGCCCACATAGGTTCACACACTCTACATGCTGATGGATATGAGTTCCTTTGAGTGCATTTATATCTCATATATTTGAAGAACTATTTTAAGATTAAAGAAATAAAATATTAAAGCATGAATTGCAAACCCTAAAGTATATAGGGTTTATATTCCTATATGTATTACTCATGGAAACATTGTAAATCCCTGTATTTTGTCTTTTTCTCATACTACATCTAACCTATGTACACAGCTCTCTAGGCATAGAGCATTTCATAATGTGACTGTTTTCACAGCATGCATGAGCTAAAGCAGAGCTTCTAAGTCCTGCAGTAATACATGCATCACTCTCCTATAATTTTGAAGGTAATACACAGGCAATATAATGCACTGAATCCACTACCACCCCACAGTATTGCAAAGGTACAGAAGAGACAGAGTTTTCTCTAATTGCTTAGAGTTTGATTGGCTTCCATAAGGAAAACATAACTCTCTTCAAAAGAAAAGAAATACTGTCAGTTTCCACACTTCTGAAAAAGTTTTCAAGTTTGAATGACCACAACACCCAGTTATATGTGAGTTCATCAGCTTTAGGTGCAATTACTTCACATAAGGGTGCAGCCAGGTATTAGTTCAGCTTTTTAGAAGACTGTGCTGGCAGTAGAATCATTAGGCATTATTATATGGTTGTTAAGAATTTAGATGTTTAAATGAAGAACATTTTAGAAGACAGGTTTTATCTGAACCCATATAATGCTAATGTTTATGTCAGTTTGAATTGAGTCCACGTGTGTTGCTTTCTTCTTTCAAATTTTAAGATTACATGTACTTGAATTCATGTGGAATTTCTTTCATATTTACTGTATTTCACTGGAGTTGAAGCCATCTGTGTAACTATAATGGTCAACCACATCTGGCACTATTTCCTTTGGAGGGAGTTTAAGCATTGCTAGATTTGCATTACAAGGTCATATGAAAACAATTCCTCCAAACCTTTTATACAAACGAATTGTTTTCTTGGATACTGACTAAATAATAAGAGTCAACTGAAAAATTCATACTTGTTCTTTGCAAACTTTTCAGATCCAGTTCTGCAGTCTTGGCTTTGGCAAAATTCCCATCAACGTGAAATAAACTTCCCGAAAAAAACTTTAGCAAAGAATGGGTTTCTGCACCTTTGCCTCCATTTAAAAGTTGAAAAAGAATTAATAATTAAATGCACCTGTGGACACTGGCCTATCTACTGCTAGCCCAGGTAAGCTCTAGTAAAGTTGTATTGTTCAAATAGGCAACCACAAAAGCTGACCATTAAATGGTGGCTATATAATCCTTCTCTTTCTGATTTATTGATACATAGACAATAACATGGAATGATGAAAGAGAATCAATGTTTAAATGAGAGTATATGAAAAGACAGATCATTTTAGTGAAAGAAACACCATAGTATAGACTACTTGCTGTAATGGAAGCTCATTTTCAATTTCTCTTGTTTAATATTTTTTTAAGTCATCTCATTATGTTTTTAAGTAGAACAGAAAATTTCAAGCCAAGATTGTTAAGTTGATTTATTAGTAAGAATTATTTATCTGAATAAATGATTGAGAATAAACAAAAACATCATCAGAAATATTTGTGACATGATCAAATTTTGGAGAAATCTCCAGCAATTAACCTGAGTGACAAGTGACCAACTTCTCCATACAAAACTCTAAATTTTGTGATTATACAACTGTTGCACCTCCTAAGTAAAAAAAAAAAGTTTTAAGCTGTTAAGTTTTTTAACAGAGCTGATGAAATACAGCAGAGCACCTGAGAGTTTCCATATACAGTCATATGATGAACAGCAGCCTGAGCAGAGTCACACGCGTGCAAAAGCACAAAATATATATGAACACATTACAGCACACAGTATATTAAGATCTATTAAAAAAGGACCAGAATCAAATTTTCTGTACACAGAAATCCTAACTTACCTTACACAGCTTATCATAGTTTTTTTTAAAGGGTTCATTCTCTCTTTCTGGATTGTTTATTCTTCCCTGTAATAAAATGAAGAGAGAAGTTTCAAGTAATGCACAGCACAAAATGAAATTACAATGAATGTGTGAACAGAAATAGCAAATAATGTTTAGTGTCAGGCTATTATTTGTTGTTTTAATACAACTGTCTCTTAGAAGCTTTATAAGATAAATCCACATGGATTTATTTACATTAGCCCTAAGTCTTTTCCATGCTGTTTAGATGAAGCTGAGAGCAGCATGTTGCAGTTGATCAACGATCTAATCACATTCTGTCTTATGGAAAATAATATAAAAACCTGGAGTGTTCTATTTTTAAATTCCCTTCTAGTAAGTGAATATCAGTACTAGCTAGGGCATGGCTTTTGCTTAGAAAATATTTTTAGTGACATTATAGAAACAACACACCCTTGCTTCCAAAACACTCACTACAGCAGGATCTGCTCTAAGGACACTTAAATAGAGAATATGGACCCTCCATGCATTACAACATTTAAAATGCTTGGCAAAAACATCTATGAGGTAAACTTGGGTCACGTAAAATAAATTTATTTACAACAGGTAAAACAGGTGGTAAAACCAAGTTGGTACAAAATGCAAGAAAAATCAAGTAGGTTTTCACATTTTTATTCCTTATACATAGAAGAAAATGGGGAAGAAACCATTCCCCATCTGATGTTTAGCCCTGTATCTGGACAACTTGTTAGTGATGACAGAAGTCTCTCAGAGTCACTAGACATAGAAATAGAAGTGACTGATTTGAACTGCTGTGTAAGATGTAACACTGTACTCTAATTAAATCAGGTTCAAAGAATATTAGAAACTAGCAATAGATGATCAATAAACCAAGCATTATGGGTTTTTTCTATTAATAAATCACTTTTTTACTACCAGAATTGACATGATGTCTTATGCTTTAACTTCAAATATTGTCCAAACACTGGTGGTTTGGATCAGGTGTGGTTCACAGTTCTATGAAATATGAAAAGCATTTTGGTCAGAAGTTTTTCTTTTGAATAGGATAAAAAAATATATAGTACCAGGTCACTCCTCTAAATATGTTTGAAAGGTCTATTTACATCTCCTCTGTTGAAGTGTACCCCAACATTTGTTTTTTCCTTATCTGTATGCAGTACCTAAAGTAAAAGATTCTAGCTCTAGTCCACAGCCTCACCTCCTCTGTCCCTCTGTTTGAAATAGCTACTGACTGCAATTTGTTTTGAAGATGGAACTATTTTAACGGCCCCTTTTTAAGCTATTATTCATTTCATCAGTTTTGCTAAGCATCATGGTTGGTCTTTAAGTTCTTTAGGCTCTATGAAAAGAAAGGAATATCCAGAAAAAAATAAAATTAATTACACCTAGTAGAATGTTACAACACAGCATATTCCAACAGTGGTCTGTGTCCCTGACAGTATTTAGTGTACATATTCTCAGTGTGGTCAACAGGAGACACTCTTGATCCAAGTAACTGAAGGCATGGCTGGGGGAAGGTGGCACTCCTGGTGCTCTCATCAACATTAAACCCTCAGTTCAGTCATGATGAAAACAACCAAGGAATACATCTGTTCAGCAATTAAAAGATTTTGCTGTGGTTATGGTGGTTAGACATGCTGACCAAAAAACACCGCAGCAGCAAGCAGAAATGAATGTTGACCACAGTTATGGTAATCACAGAGCTTGCCAGAGCTCTGTTAACCCTTAATTGTAGATACATAATTGTTCCATAATCCTAATACATTCAGTTCTATTTTCCTACTAGTAGTACTTTAAAAAGGGACTTCTGATTTCTTTTATATTTTCATTTATTTCAATGGATGACATTAAGGCACACTTAACTAATTTTAATATTAAATCAAGAATGCTGATAGAACCTCTATTTTCAGAATATTAGTAACACTATAGTGGCTACATTCCACAAATGCTTTAATAAAGTCTCATTCACTAAGAATTTCAATGTAAATAATATTCAAAGTATGACTTGAAACAACAGAGCACAGAAGCCAATCTTCTGTTTAATAAAATGAGTGTATGAAAATTTATGCTAAATCCATATGTGGACATAGATAGTGCTTAATGATTGCAGACAGAATAAAGTTAGCTTCAGTTTTTTCAATATACTATTTCCTAGAAAGTAGTTGTAATAGGTAAGTAGGTTATGTGCCATCTAAACTAGAAATTTTGGATTTTACAGTTATTCACATTTAGTAGACACGTCTCAAAGATTCAAATTATTTGAAATTGGAAAACCATTGGATCCATTCTCTTGTAACAAAAAAGAGCCACAGAAAACACTCATCCTTCTCCAAAATGCACCTTTCACTGTGAATATTAGAAACAATGTCTTCAAATAGCAGTTTGGGTTCCTAAGCCCATGTTTCCATTCAGCTGCTGCCAAGAAAGAGGCAAAAGCACCCAATGTTTGTTGTAAGTTACCAAAAAGTTGCATATGATTTAAAATGGAACCGTTTACTTATTGCTTTCTATTTAAGAACCCCAAAAGTCATGTGAAACCTGTCTCCCCTGGAATTTCTATAGCTCTCCCTATGAAAAACTAGATTAGAGCTGCTGACAGAAGAGCTGCTTTGGCAAAAAGGATATAGGCACTACACCAAAGAGGGGAAGAAGGCAAAGCACAGCAAAAGGTAGAAATGAAACAACACAGGGGAAAAAGGAATGGAACAAAAACCTAATGGCGTGAGTGTGATGTAGAATGCTAAAGGGTAAGAGCAGTAAGAGGTTACAGGGATTCCTGGTGCCTCCAGCTCCTAAGGCCAGGACACTACAGAGCTCTGCTGCAGTTAGGATTCCCCTACTCACAGGAACTCTCCCATTTCCAGGCTGCCAATCACACCACCTCCATGTGCATATGCAGCTCTCCAAACACACATGGGAAAAAGAAGGCAAGAGCTGTAATTGCACATTCGGTGATATTTTCATAAAACTGTTCTTTTCATAAAGAAAATCATTACTTCTAATAGCCTTTTAAAATAATTTCCATGAACTTAAGAACACAAGTTCAAACAGAATCACAGAGAACAAAAGAGCCAAATCTCAATCTCCGAAACTTTATCCAAGACTGATAAAATGAGGGTGGTCTGGTATCCCTTTTTTTTTGGTAAATTATTTAAGTCAAAGCTCTCTCTTTAAATCATCAGCAGTCTCTTTCAGTGGCCAGACAGCCCAGTTCATTCTTCACAACCTGCCTGGGATGACCTCCGAGACTCTTCTAAAAAAAGCCCAAAATTTAAGACTAAAAATCCTTCCTCTATTTGTAGTAGCTTGAGAGAAGTGTAATATGTGGTTCATTTTCATGTACTCAGTATTGACTCAAAATCAAGAACTGTGCATATTTTTTTCCATTTACACTGGCTCATGTGATAAAAGTAGAGAAATGTACTGACCAAATTCCAAATATCTCTTGAAACCGGAGAAATTTCCCTTCCATTGCTGAAAGAGAACTGCTTTTCTCAACCAGCTGTTTACAACCTTGATAATTTCCACACGGTCCCAAACGTTTAGTCTTCAAATTTAAAAAGAAATATATCATGAGCTTTTGAAAAGTTGAACTTGTTTTTCAAATCAGCTTTCTATAACAGCTTTTTAAATTCCAAAAATGTGGCAGATTTAGTGTGTAATGCCCAAATTAACTGACATTACAGAATGTAGGTGAATAAACATGAAGATACAGCAGCTTTAAACAATACATCAACATCTTTGATTATTGTATAAAACAGGACACGACAGAAAAAACTTCCATCCTACACTTAAAGAGATTATTTGTTCTTCATTCACTTTTCCACCATCTGAAGTATTTGGTGCCAGCAGAATATAATTTTTATTAATTCTCTGTATGCTTTAAACATATCAAATTCTGCTAATAAAAGGGTCTTAGCAACTTGTAACACCTGAAAGCCTGGACTCAAACATGCTGCAGGTGTGTCAACTATGTAAAAATAATTTAATATTTATGTAGATATTCTTAAAATTCTAAGATTACAACTACAAGATTTTATTATGATTTGTATTAATATAAATTATTATAAATAAAAATAATCCTTAAATTTTAAAAAGGCATTTTCTCTTCCAATATTTATCAGTTTTAGATGTATTGGACATACGGTCACAATGCCACGCTGGAGCAAGAGAATGGACTACAAAGCTTACACATCTGTAAACCAGCTGGATACGTGAAATATTTTCCTTTTATTCTTCAAAATATCAATTGCTATTGTGTTTTGGCATTACCCACTTAATTGTCCTTGCACAAAAGATAAACACAGTCACAAATCTGAGATCTTCCCCAAGAAACAGGCCCAACTCAAGCTAAAACTATCATGTGTCTCAAACATGTTATCTACATAAATTAAAGTTGTGGTGAGTATAGACAGCAGCACTGTCTCATGCTAGCTATTTAAAAGCTAATGTAGTGGCACGTTTTTATTAATCTTGTTCCACACATCAAACAAAAGGGTCTGATGCCTTCAAAGGCCCCTTTTTTTCCTTTCTTTTTTGAGCAGGGGACTTTTTTTTTTTCTTTTTAAGTAGAAAAAGGAGCAGATGATAGTGAAATTTATGATGTACAGATGTAAACTCCATAGCTTCTGACAGTCAACATTAACTGTTTTTTCAACAGTGAATGAAACTGCATTTGATTCAAACAAGTTTTAGATATTAATATTATGGAGCAAATTATTCAAATTCAGAAGTGAAAAATTACTCTTTATTTCGATCATTTCAAACCTTGCAATTTTAAGAGCTAGAGAAAGAATATGAAATTAATTACTTATTAGTGCATTACATTATTCACAATTTCTTTATTTATTTGAATAAAATATGCCTAAGAAATGTCCATTGCATCCAGGTATATGAAGAAGAGCTTGCTGTTGAGCAATGAGATCTTCTCAGATTTCATGGTAAGGCACAGTTAATTGAGGAAGACTCTGCTGGGAAGGATCATTCTTCTAGAAATGAAGTCACAAACCAGTAGAATAGAAAAGATGATCTACACAGGCTTCTCCCTCTCAGGTAGGTATATTCTGCACCCTGAACATCTGCTCAGGTATTCAGACATTACTTAAAAATAGAGGTTATATACAGATTTAATAAAAAATAACTAGTATTTTTCACTAAAACAAATCCTTCCCTCAAAGTAATGTATAAAGCTAAACTTGTACTGAGAGAGCTCAAGCCATATTTTCTTTAGTGCCCAAAAAGTGGAAAAAAAAATTGCCACAGAACCTGGATATATGGAAGTAGAGCTGAACAGAAGTCAGAAAAAGAAAAGGAACTAACGTCCCTTTGGAAGCAATAACATAAATTAATGGGCAAACTGATCCTCGCTCTATGCCTTCTACCCAAACTGCAGAAATAAGGAACATGAACTCTATCCTTCCTTTAAACCTCATCTTCATGCTGGCTTTAAAAGTCTGAAATGGAAAACGAAGTTGGGAGAAAGTGACTCTTAAAAAAGCGAAGGATTATCTTTGGGGTTAATGTCTGAACTACACCAGAGACAATCTCTCTTCCAGACCTCTTATCATTTGGATTAAAAGCACAGAGTGGAGTCCCAATAACAGGCTGGGGACCAGCTGTGTGGGAATGGGGCACTGATAGCAACTTACACCAGAAGGAAATGATTAAAGAAAGGATCTTGACCTCCACTGTACAAATTTATGCCAGTAAATCCCAGATGGCTAAGCTAATAAAGTTGAGGTCTAATTAAACCACATCCCTTGCATCTTGTCTTTGCTTCCATATGAGCAGGACATGGATTCAACACTGAGACTACTCTTAAGGAGTCCTGACTATTGTATTTGCTGGATTAGTGGCTCAAAAACTTTTACCCATCCATACTCAAAACTGAAAACCAAGCAAGTAAAATATGCATCACCACCAAACTTCTCAGGGTCACTTGCCCTCTGTCTGGCAAAATAAACAAAAGGTTTTCCAGCTAATTGTTCTCAACCACAAATACACCAAGGTCCAAGACACAGTCACAAGCAGAGAACAACATGAATGTGCAGTACTATCTAACAGATTTATATACATCTAATTGATTTAATTAACACAGCTAATATGTTTAAGTCCAGAGTAACAATGCAGTAAAAAATGTCAAAGCAATTAAAAGCTGACAAGCAAATAAGCTTTTTTCATTAAAAAATCAACTAAATAAAACACACAACAAAAAGCAAATACTGTTTCACAAATGCAGTCTGGGATGGCTTTAAAGGAATTTTTGGAAAGCACTATGAGCTATAAAGTAATTTGAAGATACCTGCTTGCAAAATGATTTTATTTAGAATTAATGCTTTACCTTGCATACTGTGTACCACAGACATCATATCACAAGGCTGTGGTTTTAGCCATCTTTTCATTACAAACAGTCAAGCTAATTTTAGATAAATTTTGTACTTAAAATGTGTTTAGTCTAATAATCCATAGGCCAAGTTTGTCCCTTGGCAGATTTCTACATTCCTGAAAGAATCCCCAAACAAACTCCAACTAAATATGAAGAAAAACCATTGATTGCAGCCACATTAGAATAATCATCTCAAGGAGTGCTGCATGTGAACTCAGCTCTTGTATGTAGATCTAGTGTTAGACAGAAACTGCAGTGAAGCTGCAAAAGCAGCTTTAAAATATTACTGATATTTGTGGATATAGGACTCAGGAAAACCATCACCTCCCTTCCTCATTGATGGTGGACTAATGATTAACTGTGTCTACTTCACTATTTAGTAACTACAGTTATTTCAATCACAAGAACTTCTTAAACATGTAGCAAAATAATGTTTTCCTAAAGGTTGGCAGAAATCTAACAGCAGGCTGATATCAAATGGTGCTGCAGCAAAGAGATTGGTGGGAGCCCAATCCTGCTGGCATCACACAGCTCCTGAAGAATTTCAACTCTGTCTTTACGTGGGTACGTAGCAGGATGACAGCCACATGTTTTCTTACAAAACACATGAAAAAGCTGCTAATAATATCAAAATTCAAAAACATAAGCTACAAAGATGAACTAAGATGACCTTATTGGTCACCCAAATGTCCAGGTTTTTCTTCAGTATTCCAGTATTGACAGTTCCTTCTCTGCTGATACAAAGATTAAAAATAAGAATAACACAAAACCTGTAGGATTACTTGTGCAATAAAGCAACTCATACAGACTGTTCTAGATAGCAGTTACAACACTCCCAAGAAAGCAAGCTAATGAAAGTGTCCAAAATATAACATTCACAGACACCTTTAAGTTCTGGCTCTGTGCATTCATCGTAAAAAATACATGACTTGGAAAACATGAGGACTAAGAGTCTTCCACAAAGTATTCTGGTGGCAAAATTATAGAACACACACTATTCTACAAATGTACTGGTGGACATTTTTCAATTTACTTCCCAGTATTTTCAGTCAAACACAGCATCTCTCAAATACTAACATATCTTCTACCATGTTTCAAACTAGAAATAGACTATAAAGGAAATAATTTCAGAACTTAATAGCAACTTAGATAGCAACTTAGGTCAAGTGTCATGGTTTGGATACAAGTAATTTGATGAACATAAATAAGAATCTGCACTACTTTTTAGACCATAGCTTTATTTGAAGATTTTTTTTAAGCTAAATTTGAAGTTCATCTTTATTTTCAGACTCCTTAAAAGTTTCCACACAAATATGGTAGTGGACATTGAATTTAGATGTTATCTTCAGTTTCTGTCTGCTGTACTTGAAGAAGAGTGTTCATACAAAAATGAAGCACAGAAGTTCCTTGAAACAGATTACTTTCAAATAATGAAAAAATATTTAAAATATTTTCTAAATTCACTGTAGGCACAGACTGAGACATTATTTATGATAACAACTTCTTTAACCTATTTAAACTATATAAAGGAAATTCTGAATAGGGGAGACTTATGACTCTGTGAATAATTTAATAGCAAACATTATGATGTATTATTTATGTAGCACCACTGATGCACAAAAGAATGCTTAGACATAATAACGGGGTCCCTCCCTTGAAAGGCAGTTAAAGAACTGATGACATATTTCTTATCAAGAACTTCCATTGAAATCAAACTAGCAAGGATTGCAGGATCATGCCATACTAGATCCTTAACACCACTGAAGGTAAGTCTGAAACTGAAATAGCAAAAAGGGGAAATACATGCAAAGCTGCAGAATTTTGCATGTATTTTTTTTTTAAGTAAAAAAGAGAAAGAAAGAAAAAGACTTCAATAGAGGCTTTATTATGAACACATTCTGCATGCACGTTTGCCTGACTTTTCTGCACTGCACAGCCACACCTAATTTGCTACTCCACCCCCACACAAGGCCAATAGTTTTCTACCATTTTTAGATTCCAAATTACCCATGGGCAGTAATGAACATGAAATTGTTTGCTATGAACTTTTGCAAGAATTATATTGAAGATCTTTTGGATCAATTTGCTATCGTATTTTTACAGCAGCCAAACACAAAGCAGACTCAGTAAGGTATATTGATTCTTTGTGGATTTTTTTTTGGTCTCTTCATAACCTAGAAACAGCCAGGCTCTCCTGAATTTTTCCAAGCATTTTACTTTTGGATAAGTGTCCTGCATGTTTTCTGATCTGCACTAAAAATGATTTGAGAGGTTTGCCTGAGCAATCTAAGAGTTCAGCAGTCTTTAAATAAAAGATGGCACAAATCCAACATCAGTCTGTTGGGTTTATCATCATTGATCAAAAGGGCAGGATGAGGACATATGCAGGACAAAACCATGAAATAGTCTATGCTTAATTAATATCATGGAAAGCATTCTCTGTCCTTATGGAAGACAATGCTACTGTGTTCAAGTTCTGAGTATTGGTTACTAGATTTCTAGTAGGTCTTCACCTTAAGAAAATGTGTTCAAAAAACTTGCATATTCAGAGCACTCAAATTACCAGAATCTCCTCTGGTTTGGACAAGGCTTTAGAGGACAGACTGACACATCAGAACTTCTATGAAATTTCTGAACATTGTTATCTGAGCTGGACCTTCCGTGAACAACTTTTCCTTTTTTTGTTTTTTCTTAATTACTCATGTTTGCTTCAGTTTAAGAATCTCTGCCTTAATCAATATGGTCCCAATCCCTGTTTCTGCACAGGATATCTTAGATCTGGATCTGTTTTTATACCAAGATAAGCCCTCCCCCTCTGTCATATCAACATTTGATCTGCATTCCCAGAACTAAGTCCCTCTTCTATCTGGTAGCACTGGGCCTGAATAAAATTATTATACCTCCAACCTATTTTTGCATTGTTAAGACAAAAACCAAACAAATTGATTTTGGGAATAAGACTGCCCAATCAATGATATGAAGTGTAAAAACAGGTGTATGAAAATGATCAAAACTTCCATTACAAATAGATTAGAGAGGTAAATTGGTGGAAACAAACACATTTTTTAATCTAAAAACATGAGAATTGTTGCTGTTATCATATACCTGAATGAATGCAATAAAAATAAAGACTGGTGTGAGGGTGTGACTGGCCACCAGCTTGATCCAAATTTCTGGAAATTAAGGAGACAACTCTGCTGGCTCAGGTTTGAATCAGTGCTGTAGCTGTTGGGGTTTTTTCAAAATACATTATCAGTTCAGTGTACAGGTTAACTGAGTACAATTACTTCTACAAATGTTCCAATGAATATATGAAAGTTTTAAAGTGTGATTTCCCAATGTAACTACAGAGAGTAAAGGCCTGAGAGGGAGTCTGCCTTAAGCAGAAAGTCTCAAGAGCAAAAAGCACCATTTTAGATGGCTGCATTGTAGTATTTGCTTTTCAAAGCCCACACATGTGAGAGATTTTTCAAGTCTGCAGTGCTGAGCACACATGTATCAAGAGACAAGAACAAACCTTGAAATTAAAAAAGGAAAAACACGTGCAAACAAACTACAGATGTGAAACTTTGTTATAACATGAAAACACAAAACTTTTTCATATACTACTTTTATAACCCTTTAACATGTAGAGAAGTTTTACTAAGGAAGTTCAATGATTTTAACTATTAGAAAACTTGTCTGATAGCTACTGTCTTCTCAAATCTGTACTTTTGTTTAACCCCTACCTCTGTGGATTCTCATAATAAGGACTTCAAAGGCAAGCAAGTTATCATGGCTGCTATAAATAAATACAAGAACAAGGGCACAGAACAACCTTTCTGCCTACAGGTACTTTTATTGCCCACTGATGAACAAAAAAGATTGTGGACTGGCTACAATGAAGCAATTGTTAGGGATATAAACCATTGTTTTTAATAAATGTGAATTTCCTTGTGTGCTCTGGTATATCAGCAGCCTTGCTCACTTTTCTAAGACCACTGCTAACAAAAGATTGAGCCCAGCTGGATGGACAAGGTCTGTGGCCTGGAATCTGGAGCTGCTGGTCAGCTGAAAGGGGAGGCTCTCATTCTGCTTCTCAAGCTCATGAACTTTTTCTCTTCATTGCAAAATCCTTTCTTCCAGCTCCAGGCCTGACCCAGCCACTTGGGGCCGCCACCAACCTGTTCAGACTTTTTTTTATCATTAACAAGCTGTATTAACTTGGTGGTCATTCTGGGGAAAATAATAAAAAAGATGAAAAAGAATGTGAAAAGTCAGCATAAAAAGCATTCTGTTGAAAGGAACATAATCACAGTGAAGACTTCAGCATAGAACCTGAATAATAAATTTCAGGTTTTGATATAACTATTACTGCCTGTGAAGAACTCTTTGAAGATAATTGAAACCACTGTGCAGCAATCTGCTTTATAGCACTGACAAATAACAGTTTCCTAAGGCTTATCATTTAAGGTTAGTAAAGGGAGGACACATATTTACTCCATATGGTGCTTAAATGTAATTTTTAACGCATGACCTTATATAGGAACCTCTGCATGCTGTTAAGTAAAGTTACAGATTTGAGATGTGGTGGGGTAAACTATAAAAGCTCCAATTCCACAGGACATTCAACTATTGAAAGAATGCTAATAATATGCAACATTCCAATTATATACAATTTCTAGTATTTTGGGATTTAAATATATATTCCATGTCAAAAGCGGCTGAAATATATAGGTGGAGATATTTAAGAAGGCACTCTGGAAAAAAAGACTTAACAGTTCTCATTACCATACTCAATTTTATACATGGCAAATATTTCCAGTGTGCTCTGGAGAAGGAACAGTTAGCAGCAGAATATAATTAGATACAGAGGTTATGGCTGTCATCTGTCTTTAGAAGGATACAAATTTTGCTTTTGGTATCTGAAAGGTTGTACCTTTGACTCCCCTTGGTTCTGATAAACATTGGTAAGCAAGAACAAAAGGCAGTGAGGGCAGGTGGGGGTGATGTAACATGCATGAACAGAAAACATATCCAGAAGTGAATGCAAAAAACTTGGCATATAAAGAAAGAAAAGGTGGCTTTGATGAGAGAGACAAGTTCAAGACTTTACAAAGTTGGTTGCACATCTTTCAGACCTGTATCTAGTTTACAGGAAATCTATTTTTGAAGGCCCAGAAAGAAAACTGAAAATAAGGACACACTTCATTTGTTTAAAAGGACTTGTTTTATTTTTTGTATACTTGTGGACAGAAGCTTCTACTTAAAAGAACAAAAGTGAAACAAAAAAAATCCCTAATAACTTCAGGATGTCACAGAATGTTACTTGCCTGTAAGCAGGTTTTTTGTTTACATGGAGTTTTTTCAATGTTCTTCTACTGCAAATTCATTCCAAACTTCTAGTTAAAAGGGTTTTGGCAAGGAATGCTGGAAAAGAAATTCAACTTGAGGAGTTAAGTTTTTTCTCTAACAAACACTGCATTTTTTATTTTCTGTGCCATAAAGCATTAATTCAGGTATTCCAATTTGAACATTCTGTGTAATGCTACCTGAGTGGATGATGAGTGCATTTGGTAAGGCATCTAACAGAAACACAGGAAATCCCTTTGGAATAAGCAAACAATTCATTTGTCCCACCATCTTGGATTTGACAACAGCCTGACAGAAAAGATGGAAGTTATGTCATGCTGGTCAATTTGTTCCTGACTCACTGAATACTGAGTCAGAAGGAAAGAATTCTTTGGACTTAAAAAAAATTATGAAATAATTCAATCTACAGAAGCAATATTTTCAGATGCCCTTTTATGAATCTTTTAGTTTCTGACACCACCTTGTTTGGATGCAGCATGACTTTATTAAGCACAGCACAATGTGAGCACAGAGCCACAGGGCTTTTGGATTATTCAGCCCTCCTGTAATGCAGTAATGCCATGAACAGCTCTGCTGAGCCCACACTGGTTTGCCTGCACAGCACTAAGTTTAATGACAGGGGTGAAATCTCACTGTATAGTGAATTTTGATTCATGAAATTCCTCATGAATCATTAGGCTTCCATAGCCTCTTCTACAGTTTCCAGAACACTCTAACAGCACAGCTCTGAGCACAAGGTACCAGCTCCAAAGTGACAGCACTGTAGCTCTGTGCATGGAGATCTAATACAGTATACCACAAAGACATAACCACAGACATAACCAGAAATTAAAAATAATTAATTCCAAAGAGTGATTTTTGCTACTGCTTAAAAAGTGCTCTGAGAGAAATCAGCATTTTTAATTTGTTGATGTTTTAAAGGGCAAAAATATGACTGTAGGCTAAAATAAAAGTGTTAACTCCCATACCTTTAAGTTTTCTTCTCTTGCTTATTTGCATGCTGCTTGAGTAAGAAGTGATCATCATGTACATGAAGAAACCTGTCCTCCAGTTCTTCTTGGCTGATTTGTTACCTAACTTGTTGAGCTCTTATAATTCTGTGCAGTTCATGATTCTACACAAACCAAGACAACTTTAAATTACCTTCAATGTAGCTCAAAGTAAAAACTCATTTTGAAATACTGAATCCCCCACAACTTTTCAATTAATTTTCTATTCTACACTGTACAAGTCTGTTAATTTTTTTGGATTTATAGTAATTTTAATCACTTCCTTTTTCCTTCCTCTTACAGATTAAAAAAAAAAGCAATTAAAATGATATAGCAACCTGTTTTCATACTAGACAACATAAAGGTAACAGTTTAGCAAGTAACCAGGTTCTGCCAAAGATGCTATTTCAAAATAAGCATTACTTAAGGGATCCTTTATAATCTGTTCCAAAGTTAACATATTATCTTGAACCTTGTAAATATTAACTCATAATTCTGTAAATTTACTCAGATACAAGACTAACCCCATTTGTTCCATTCTAATAGCAGCTGAGTAACATAGCAGAATTGCATAATACTTTTGGTTCCCATTTTGTGAAATGGATCTGGCCTTGTCCTTGATTCAGCAGAAAAATCCTCTTTTCTTCTGGAAGTATGAATGTTACAGCTCAATGACATTTTCAGTTTTTACCATCTCACAGCAACTCCCCTCTTATAACAAGCAACTTAAACATAGAATGGGTCACAGCATCTTTCACAATTTAACCCAGATTTTGAATGGTATTTGAACTTAATTTTGTGAGTGGCAACATCAGAAACATTTTTAGAAAGAAACTAAAGAAGCCACTGATCAAAGTCTGTAGCTGTAATAAATAGCAGCTGGTACAAACCTTGTAATCCTTCAGTTCCAGCTGGAGTTAGACCTGTATGTCTCACAGGCAGGTCCCCCACAGTTACATCAGCTGCAGCAGGCATGGCTTATCTAGGGATAACAAAATTCAAATGAAATTCCTTTTCGTCTGTTATTTAAACTGAGACTAGAACAATACACCATATGAAATGAAGGCAAAAGTTATGGCAGATTCACTGAAATGACAGACTTCTCAACAGTATTTCAACTAGACTGCAATCTGAACTCCGAAGTTCTCAATTTTCTACCACTTTCAATCCATCCACAAGCTACACCTTTGTTGTGCAATAGCTCCAGTTCTATTTAATACATGTACCAATAACTTTTTAAGTTCTAGCTCTGTTGTTTTCAGGAATCTTTGGGCTAAGGCCATATTTCCAAGTGGATGTGGGAAGGGGACCTGTGGGTTTTTTGTTGGTTGGGGATTTTTAATTGTTTGTCCATCCCAAGAGAGGTAAAAGCTTAAGGCATTGAATGGTAGATGAGTAATGCCATCTTCCATGTTATGAATGGAATTCTTTGAAACAGGTGCTGGGGGTTATGAAGTCATTCCAGTGTTGTCTGGAATTCTCTTAGTCTTCTTTCCATCAATCATATAAGAAATTACTTTTTAAGACAGGAAGTCTCCTATGAATGATTCTCATAAATCTGAACATGATTTTATCTTGCAGCAACAGAAAGCTTAGCTACATGACAAAGTGAGATTAGGAAAGTATTAATATGAAAACAAACTACATTTGTTTTGGTGTAATATATGAACATACTTCTTAACAACTGCTGTTTCTTTCTTTTCTTCTGGTGCAGAAAATTACATGTTGGTCACAGAGTCAAGTAATGCTGAAACAACAGGAAAAGGAGAGACATGAAGTCTCTTTGATTCTTATCCCCAAAGCCATTGTTACACTCTTCAGGTGATATAAATCCTCAGTCAATCCAGAACCATCCAGGAAAGCACTGGGAAATGAACAGGGATGCTACCAGAGACTTGCATCAGAGGGCAGAAGGGACATGGTACAATCAACAGACATCCCATGAAATATCTGTTAATTCAGTCATAATCAAAAGTGCTGCCTAAGCTTTTTCTTCCATCATAAATAACTCTCCTTATGGCTTTGTTCTAAAGAAACAAAAGGAATTAATGGAAATTTAGTTTCCAACAAGTCAGTCTTGCTTTTAATCTTTTGGTTTTTTCATCACTAAAATTTATGATAAAATATTATTTCCAGACGTCACTGTTTATGAATAAACAGGAACACATTTTTCTTCCATGTGGAACAAATGTTTCCTTATCATGACCATAGAAGTGAACTGATCTACAGTTGCAGACTTGCAATATGGTTGCAGTTTCAATGTTGTCAGTGACAGAGAGTACTGCTCTGGGATGTTGATGTCCACACCACTCAGCCAATGGCACAATTGGCAACTAATGCAAACACATATCCACTGGAATTCAGTTCCTCAGCACCCTTGGCTCTTTTAGCATTGCTCTTAAAAACTCCTCCAAACTTCTTTGTAATTTGTTAAATTAGCTCTGTCTGCTGTCATTGGCTTCGCTCAGGTCTGGGTTCATTATTGTGGTTACTATTATATGTCCCTGTACCAGTATGGCTACAGCAACTGAGATCAAAGGGAAACAGACATTTTACCTCCAGAGGATCAGCTAAATTTGGTTCATGATGGTAGCAAGGAGAAGATACCACTGTACATCTTTCTAGAATGTGGTTGTCCTTGCTTTCACAAATCAAAAATGACAGAGGCTTTTTTCGGCCTCAAGAGCTAAACAAGTATTTTATCAGCATGACTCCACAATGTTTGTGATCTATCAAAAAATCCAGAACACTAACAGGCATGGACAAACATTACTGGCTTTCACTATTTGCTGAAGAAACTTTACTATGGATACCTACCTGTTAGCTTAAGTATGAGAGAAACCTACTCACTTAAAACCAGAGACAAAACAACACATGCTTGTCACTCAAATAAACAAACAACTTTTGTCAGTAGTAATCCATTTTTGGCTGCAGCAAAACCACAGAAATACTTGACCTGCAAGCAAACTAACACAGCGGAGACGCACACAAAGCCAATTTTAACTGGCAACTTGACATGATTTGAAGTGACAAAATAAAGCAACTTCAAATCCAAAGTGTCCTGAAAACTTAGAAGGTCAAATTTTCAAAAGGAAGAGAAAGAATTTTTTCATTTCCATTACGAAGTGTCAAAAATTAAGCATTCAGCTATCTTTTCTGTCCTGGGCCATAGAAAAAGAAAATGAAAAAGCCAACCATATTAATTGGTTTTATCAGATACAGTGGTTTTAGACAGAAATAGTACAAACATGTCTCCCGGTTTTAAGGAGGCCAAATATAATTACCGACTTGGAATTTGGCTTGGCAACTTAGTTGCCTGATTAGTAACATACCCATGTCTTTAATAATCACTAATAACCACCAGTTATGCTGCTGCTTTGAGAGAGGACACTTCAAACATCAAAGCGTGTGTTACATATGTTACAGTTCCTCTTTGAATATTATCTGAGTGTCAATCACAAACACTTAAACAAAATTACTTTTCCTTGCAGTCCAGTTCCAGCGTTCTTTCTAAAAGCATATGAGATTTCTCCATGGCATTCTGTATTACTTTTGAAAGCATTTCCAAAGAGATTACATCTGACAAAACTGTACAGCAACATTGCTACAAAAGTTATAGTACTTAAAAGTGCAGCATGTCCTAAAAGAAAGCATAACAAAGTGAGAGAGATATAAATTTGTATTAGCATCTGGGCAGATCCAAATGCCATCCTCGACCTCAAAAACTTAAACCAGCTTTATTTCCAAGAAAGGATACCCTACAATCATTTCAGCACAGATTGTTTCTCTAAACTAGAGAGCTCAGTGTACAAAGAGAGTAATATTTCCCATATCTCAGGGATTAACCTGTAAGAACTTCAGGTTAGGTATAAGCAAGAATTTTCAATATAACTACTGAAGATAACTCTCTTACACACTTCACTACCTACAAAAGTGGTTCTATCACTACCTATATCTGAAAATTTACTACAAAAAACTGCACACAACTTTGCACTGTTATACAAGCCTGACACTAATAAAATTAATATTTATCAAAGCTCATGCTTTAGGTCCAGATTCTTATATAACTCACAGAACTGTACTTTTGTACCAACATCATTCAAAGGTAGCAAAACTGAGTGGGGATTACTTAATCTTTTGGAAGTTCTCATCCAATGGGTCTATAGGTGACTTGCAGTGAGGGGATTTCTAGTGAAAGCAGAAGAATTACAACCTAATTGTTTCAACATGGTTTTTCAATTTGAGTGTCAGATATGGCCAAGATGATCCTTTAGTTACAAAATCCCACTTCCCTGGTAGAGAGAACTTAAAAAAGGAGGTGGGAGGGACCACCCAGCTATCTTAGCTCATCATAATGTATTTCCAGCCTATATTCTCCCTCTATTGAGTCTTTAAAATATACATGGTTGCACTTTATTGGTCTTGTAACTTAAAATAATCTAATTTATTACCTGGTAGAAATACACACATATATCATCTTTCAAATATCGTGCGTTGTAGTGCTGTGTGTTCTGGGAAGCGGACAGGGAAAAAAAGAGAGAAGATATGGAAGATATTAGGAAATGGGATCACAACATCCTAAGAGAAGAAACATCTCTCGGACCTGTAAGTCCTACTTCAACACAGAAAAATCCAAACAACCGTGTCTTGCCTTCCACATGTTTTACAAAGCTTCCCAGTTTTGACTGAGCCGCGCCGCTTGCGGTGGCTGGCGGGGCAGGCTCGCAGGGAAGGCAGGAGGAACGCCTACACCGCCCGGGCTGCGCTCCCTCGGGCACAGGAGCCCAGCTCTCGCTTCAGCCCAGCGGCCCTTCCCGGTACCAACACAGGCCCACAGGGCTGAGGCTCCAGCCTCTTCCCACGGGCACCGAGCGAGCAGGAGCCTCTCGGCTCTGGAACCGCCGCCCGCAGCCCCCCGGGTCCCGCCAGCCCGGCCGGGGACCGCCCGCTGCAGGACACGGCGCCACAGCCGCGGGCAGCTCCAGCGCCCCGCTCCTCCCCGCGCCGTGCCCAGAGGAGGAGAAGCTCCCCCCGTACTCACAGCCCCCGCCAGCCCCGCGCTCCTCAGCGCTCCGCTAGCAGCTGCCGCCGCTGCCAACCGGGCCCTTCCCCTTCCGGGCCGCCCTGAGCCTGCCGGGACTTGAAGTTCGGGGCGGGGCCGCGCAGTGCCCGCGGAGCCGCGGTCCGGCTGCTGCCGGCGGAGCTGCGCGGGGTTCCCGCGGTGCTGCTCCGCTCCGGGCGGGCGGCTAAGGCGGCACCATGAAGAGGAGAGCAGGGGAGCGGGAGAAAGAGCTGAAGGTACCTTCTGTTTGCTTCCTGCTCCCCGCAGCCCCGAGGAGCGTGTGTGCCCGTGGCCAGCCCTCTCCGCCGCTGTCGGGGCTGTGCGAGGCAGAGCCCCCGGGGCTCCGCTAGCTCCAGTGCTGGAGCCCCGAGCGAGGGGACTCCGAGGCCGCCGTGAAGTTCATTGTGAGAAGGAGGGAGCACCGGCCCGGGCTCGGCGCGGTGGCGGAGCCGGGGTGAGCTCCGCACGGTCCCGTGTGCCCAGCACCGCCCTGGGGCTCCGCCGGGCTGCCCGGGCTGGGGGCTCTGCTTGAGCTGGAAATTCCCGATCCCCATCCCCTGGATGAGGGACACCTCGTACAGCGTTAACAGGAGCTAGTGGTAAAGGCGTGTGCCAGCTGGGCACGATATTTCAGTTTAAAAGAGAGTTCTGTGGTATATGAAGAAAATGATGCCAGGACCGTGTGTTTGTGTTTGTCGAAACATTCACAGTGAGATGATGCACGGCGCCTAATTCTTAAATTTAAAAGTACTCTACACTAAGCCTGACCTAAATAAATATTTTTAAGTCTCTTATACCGCCCGAGCTTTATAATGTTTCTTTTCTTGTTCACGTGTTTAGATGCAATGCTGTTACGTGCTTACATTGAAGAGGCTATTTCACTGTCTGTGGAAGCGAACAGGAGTGTTGAATGTTTGCTGTTTCAGGTGCCTTTGAAAGGCTTGTTTTACTACATTGTGCAATATTTTACTTCGGCTCTTGATGGTTGTTGTACTTGTGCTGATTTTGTTTACAAAACAATAGTACTGAGAACTAGAAAGTGACTTGTTTGATAGCACGGTACTGATATTAGAGGTGTTAGTGAAAGGAAGGCTAATTCCATTATAAATTTAGAAAATGTCTTTGAAAATGCTAATCTCATACACCTGAACAGGGACTGTGCTGGTTTTGGTGTTGTGTTAATTTCCTATGCAGTATTAAATATACTGTTCCCCACAAAGGCAAGGAAAAGGTCTCATGTAAGTTTCCAACTAAGTATTTTACTAGGAAACTTTAGGGACTCTTTGCCCTAGTAAGTTTCATAACAACTCCTTAAGAACTACCTGGTCATTTTGTAATTTGTCTTTTTGCTATCCCAAGTTGCTGAGGGACAGCAATTTCAGTGTTCCATTTGTGTTCTGCCTCTTCCATGTATGTCAAAACATATTCAGATGTCCCATTCAATATGTTGCAGAAAAAACCTCAACCCAGAATTCTTTTAGCCTGTACATTTGTGCTGTCCATCCAAGGGCCTTTGTCTTGTCAATGGATCTTCTTGAATGGGAATCATTTGCATTAGGAGAATAATGGCCCTTGATAAGATAATAGTTCAGGGATACCTGTGAGGGTGAAAGGATGGTGCTGTGAACGAAATTGGCAAAGGCTCTAGGGGGAAAGGCACTTGAAGAGCTGTCAAGAACAATGCACGTGAAAAACTTGAGGTCAAGTGCAAGAGTACTGCAGTAGGCACACCTCGATGTTGTGGGTGCACAGACAGAGAAGGATGAAAGAGAAAAGATTCCTACAGAGAGTTTAAAGGTGTCAATTCTTACAGAATGCCTTAAAGGGATGTGGTAAGCTGGGTACTACTTGAGAGAAGCTGAGTTTATTGAAAGTGAAGCAAAATGAGCCTGTAGAATGTCTTAGAATAAAGGCTGCCAAAGGAGAAAGCAGCAATGGGAAAAGGAGGGGATATGCTGGAAGGAACATAAGTGGGGTTTTTCCCCATGGAAGCATCCTCATATTGATTATTTTCTACAACTTAATTGGAGATGTAATCTCTGGGCTCCTGGCAGTGTGTCCAGTCACCCTTCAGTCCTTGGTTTAACCATTCCTAGCTTATGTTGATCACCTGAGAAATGCTGAAGACAAAGGAACAGTGTCTTTATTGTGGCAGTTCTGCCAAGACTTCCATTTAGGTACTGATTAAAATACTTTTTAGCAAACCAAACATTAGTGAGGTTAACCCAACCTCTTCTGGAGACTAAGATTTATGAGGCCTACTACTGAGAGGGAAGTGGTTGGGTAAGGAGGCTGGTTTGGATTATGTATCTTCTGGCAATGTCTCTTGTTTTCCAGAATTAAATCCTGACTAAAAGTTCTTGTTTTGCTGTAATTGTGTACAGTTAAATGCTGTCTGTCAGAATCCCACTGATTGGCTTTTGCTTTGTAATTATGTAGTATGTTTCTTATATGTGATAAACTTTTCTCTGGCTCGAATTTTCTTGTATATAGCAAGTTTTGATTTATGGTGTTATAGAAGAACATTTCTGTTCCAAGTACATGTGGTAGAAGTTCTGTAGAGTGCAGTGCTGTCATACAGCAATTTCTACTTTGCAGATCACTCAGTTGGGTTGAGTAAGATTAAATGTGTAGCAGAAATGACATTGTTTGTGCTAGTATTTGGTGTTCCAAGTCAAGAGGAGGAGGATGCAAATTCATTCTTGGGAAGAGGGTCTGAAAGAAAAGTAGGAAAACCATAGCCAGAAGTCAACTGCTCATCTATTCTGAACAACATATTGGGCATGCTAATGTCCTGTAGAATCTTAGGTGGACAGCAAAACACAACTACTCTGAAATGTCTAAAAATACCTTTGGAGCTGTTGCAAGCCATCAGCTACTCTGGTCTTCCCCATAGCAAATATTACGTCTGTGCATAAAACCAGAACTGTTAGAGTAGATGTTGCTCATTAGCTGAAAAGGCATTTTTATGAATCAGTCTGTTGTGGGATTCTTGTTTGTTTGTGTTCATTCTTGTTTGTTTTAGCTTAGAATTCCATCTTGGTTAATACAGTTTATAGTTATTTTGAATCTTTTTTCTTTACACTGTTGGTCAGAGGTGGTCACTTCTTTTTCATTGAGTGTAGAAATGTACCATGCAAAGTGAAACCAAACAAACTTCCTGTTTGGTGATCTAAGTGGGCTATTTGCTCCTTTTAGACTTGGGAAGAAAGCTTTTTACTTTTAGAATGTTTATTATCTGGATTGATGAGTTTAAAAAGTTATTATTCAATGTAAGACTTAATGTTCTTGAGACTTATTTATTCAAAGTGGATTTTTTTGAAGTAGGTTTCAGTATGAGAGAGGCCAAGTTGTAGTTATTTCCTGTATGTGCTTCCTGTTAACACCCTGTGCCATTACCAGGTGAAAGAGAGAATACCTCAGCTAGTGTGGAGTATTATTTTCTTTTAAAGTAAAGGTATTGCCTTGATGGGTCTTTGGAATACACCACTAAAGCCAGTTCACAATTACCTTATGTAGCTGTTTATGCTAATTTACATGACTGTGAATACTGACTGCAGAGAATGTATTCCACAGACACTTATGTTTGTACAGCTCCCAGCACAGCTGGGACCCCAGTCCAATAAATTTATTGCTGTACAAATAATAAATGCATCAATGTGCATATATCTGAATATTCACAAGGGCTTTTACAAAGATATTCATATGCAGTATCACATTTGTGAGACATGTTGGACAAAGTGGCAAGGAAACATAGAGCTTTAAATAACACAAAGCTTTGTATGTATTTTATTTACAAGGAGAAAAAGGGAATATACTGAGTTTCGGCTGAGATGTCATTGAAGGTCTTATTTCCTGCAAAATAATGCATCTTTACAAGGTAAAACAGGTTGCTTCAACATATTAATGCTCAAGGAAAATTAGACAAGTATTCTCAAAGCACTTCAAAGAATGATTAAGGTTTGGTTTTAGAATTAATGCTGTATGATGGTGCCCATACCATACAATGAAGTTTAAAAACTTTAACCATTGTTACCATGGTTTGTTCTAATATTACAATGATTTATTGTTTCTGGTGATTGTTCTACCTCTTTAAATAAAAAAAATTATTAAAAAGAACCAAAGAAAACAAAATTTTCTAATTGACAGATTAGATTCTTTTAGAAATTGTATTTAGGAAAATTAATGAAACAGCTTAGATGCAGTTAAATAAGCTTCTTGTCATGTCATATTTCTGCTTAGGTAAATGGTGTGCAAGTTTTAGCAGAATCAGCAACCAATATGCCAGTAGCCATTTTTGTGGTAATCACATTATTGGACCTTCCCATTATTAATGGGACAATAATTAAGAAATAGTGTTGATAGTCACATAACACATGATTTGTATATTGGAAATGGTCAGGTAGAAGCCTTGCATATGCAGAATAAAATACAAGAAAGAATGAGTGGCAAATGTTTCTTGCTTTTAAATTCATCACATTCCTGCTGTTTAAATTGCCTCAGCTGCTAATGCTGGAACCATTACAGTAATGGACTCAGCAAATGAAGGAGAACCGAGACACACACTTTATTACTGGAGGGGTAATTTTCTCTTCATCTGTAATAGCAGCAGTGCCTAGTATTGATCAGACCATCAAGATACTAATCCTCTGTAAAATTACTTGTTATAACTGAAAATGTGTTAATCCAAATCAGTCTGTGTCCTGACTTTCTACTTACTATTGAATACAGACTATTAGATGGTTTATTTTTTGTGATTTAAAGCCTTTACATCGATAATAGTCAGAGCTTCCTTTGCAAGAGAATGTGCTTAATCTTAGCTATGGCCCAGGGTTGTCTTTTTGTTTTAACTAGAACATCACCCACTTAATTAAGAAGTGCATGTCTATCTTCCTGCTCGGAATTATATTGGTACTTTAGGCTCTGCAGATTTATTAAACGTTGTTTTACATTCAGTCACTTGTTTTTTGCTGTAAATAAGGACAGATCTATACTTCACATATTGAAATCTACAAAGATCTTGGAGCTAAGGATGTGAAGAGAATGGCTACTCCAAACAAGAACGGGTGGTGGACGTGGATGATGGCCTGGGAGGCTCTTCTGTAAGGGAAGTTCATTGCCAGGGGTCTGAAGATCTTCAGTTTACTTCTGTCCTGGTGGTCCACTACATGAGACAGTCCTATGGAGATCTGTGCATATCCCAGTTCTGAATATGAGAAGGCTTCTTCTTCTTTTTTTTCTTTTTACCTCTTTTGTCTGTTTTTTCACAGTTTTGTATGTTTGAAATGGAAGCTCACATCTGTAACTCTCCCAGCCTCAGTGCAGTGGCTGTTCCCAGTGCACAGCACCCTGCAGAACCTGAGTGTGGGAGATGAACCCTGACCTTTCCCTGGGCTCCCTGCTCTGGCTCCTGCCAGGTGACAGCCATGGGTGTCCTGCCAGCCCATGGTGGACAAGGAGCATCCTAGAAGGGGAGCAAGCTGCCCCACTGGTTGTTTATTTTAGACACTCTGATAGACCATGCATTTTAGAAAATTTTTGTTGTTGTCTAAATTAGATTTTTGCTCTGGTAAAGCAGTAATTTTATTTATCTAATTACCCCTCTGCTTTATTTCTTCGTTATACTTTAACCAATTCAACTTGTATCATTTGGAGAGACTTCACAGTTCCTAAAAGGTATTGGAGTATGAATACCTTTAGAGGGATTGTGATTCCTTGTCTGCCTCAGAACCCTAAATTTCCCCCTCTGTTCTAAGGAGGAATATGAACACAGTATATGGTTCTTGGTAAATTCCACTTTCCCTGGTGAGCAGCCTCTTTACTCTAGTTTTCAAGCCTAGACTGTTATTAAACATGAGTATGTTCTCAAGCAGCAACACTGAGACAAAGAAAACAGTCATTTAAAAATCCAATGTAAGACTTGAATTTCTAAAAATGTGGTGATAGTTCTTTACATTATTTTTCAAATATTTCTATAGCTTGTAGCATTCAGGAAAATTAAATTTGCATGTAGAAATGTGGAAAAAAATATGTTTTGAAAATTCTTTCTGTTTTCTGTAGAAAAGTAAAACTTCATGTGAATTGAATTTTAGGATTTGAATTAATATCTTTCTGAAGAGAAATCTTGAGAAGCTTGTTTGCAGATTATTCAGTTTCAGAAAGCTAGGTAGCCACCCAAACCCTTTAGTCTTCTGGTTCTGAACTGAGCTTATAATCTTAGAAGTTTCAGGTGGAAATTAGCATTTTTTAAATAAAGCTGTAGTGAAATGTCTCTACTAGAGGTGCAGTATAGGGCCTACTTCCAATTTTATTTTTCGATTTTGAAAATATTTGATGAATAATTATTATACTGTTTTCTTTTACGTCAGAGAAGATTCAGTTTCAGCTGACCCAGGTTAGTGAAAACTAGACAGGTCAAACAGCAATTGCCTAAAGCTTGTTTCTCTTGCCTTGCAGTTGATGATCAAACTGATGCAGCCTGTAGCCAAAGCAGAGTTGGGTTGTCATGCTTTTAATAATTTATCAATTTCTTAAATTATTTAATTACCTGTAATGATCAAGAGCATCCAAAATATCTTATGAACCTTTTTCCTCCAACCAAGGCTGAGAAGCACTGCAGTGTTTTACTGTATTTGGTGAGGTTCTCTAGTGAAGTGCAAAACATGGATATGAGCATTTATTGGCATTTAAAGTATGGCCTAGATTAAGCATATATTTGAAGCCTTCTGGATAGAAAATTATAGTGCTGTAATTTCAAATCACTTGTGATTATTTACTGGAGTCTGATTATGGGTAGAAACTCTGCTGTAGCTTATTTAGCTTAGATGTTTTTTGCCTTTGTATACATGCTACTCCAATTTCCAAAAGAATTACATCTTTATCTCCTAGAACTTGTTCAGCTTCATTTTTTCCTTTTATCTGCTGCTCTTCCCACCATTTTTATTTAAGACTGTAAAGTTACTTTAATGTAACTGCTCTTGTCACCTTTGCCCTCAGCTAATCAAATAGTTTACCTTGAGGGAAGCATTTATCTCCCACTTTCATTATTATTATTTTCGTAGCTGTAAAGATAGATATTTTATGTCTGCAGAAGGGTGTAACAGTGAAACGAGGTATTGATCTGCTGTATTTGGCAATTTCTTTCCACCTTGCCATCGATATCATGTCAGCCTCTGTCTGTACTGTGGTTGACCTCACAAATAGCTCTTTATGTTCCCATTGGATTCAAATGATATACTATGCTCAAAACTAAATCAATGAATGATTATAAAGTTTTTAGTATTATTTCATAACCCTCAGGCAACTAGTACTTCATGCAGTGAATACTTGAAAAGGTACCTGATTAAAATACATTGTTGATTCTGTTCTAGGGTGTAAAACTATTGAAATCAAACACCTCATAATATTAAGAGATTCCATTCTTTGCTGGCATAAGATTTTACTTAAAATCTCCCATATGTCATGGATATTCTGTCCTCTGAGTGCAGAAATTTCATGCACTGGATCTTGCCAGTGATAGATCACAATTGTACATACCCTGTATATGTTTATGAGGGGAAAAAAAAAAAGGAGGCGAAGATCAAATAAAGGTTTTCATCTCCAAAAAGTAAGTTTAAGCAACTTTTGGATTGGAAAACATTGGTATTACTGCCATGTAAATCCATACACATAGGTATCATTTTAACTGGTATAATTTGAACTGGTAAAAATACATGTTCAAATGCACATTTAGTAGGGTTTTTTTACTCTGATGGAAATAGGTAGGATTTTTGCAAGCTAAAGGTCTTTAAAAGCCCAGTCTGACTGATTTTGAATGTCCACTCAGGATCTGTAAAAATCTTCAGATTCTATTCTGTGCTTAGTTCTAGTTTAAATTATGTCAGTGGTGCAGGTAATGATGCTCTTGTGCTTATAGGAAATACTTCATTGTCTGATACCTAAACTATGTGATGGCAAAACAACTGCACTTAGTAAAATACTGAACTATGATGTGTATGTATGTATGTAATCTCTGAATAAAACCAGAATAAACTATTCAGTCTAATGATGTTAGGTAGGAGAAATTACTTTTGGGCCTTCATTGTAAACAGTCCATGCAAACATCAGGAAAATGACCATCTTTCTGAGTTGGAAAAGTTACTTAGAGACAGAGTCTAAACAGAAATTCTTAAAAAGCTGTTTTAAAAAAATGAGCATTTGTCAAACATATCACTTTTGCAAGATATTTCTGTAAAAAAAAAAAGTGGAAAGGTGTTCCAATTAGATTAATTTCAAGTAAAATATTTTATTGTGTATTCTGAGACCATGTAAGTGCCATATTTAGTATATAATAGAAAACCACCAGATATTATACGAAAGCTCTGATCAGTCTGGAGCTGTATCTGTAAGCCTGGATGTTTTCTAAAATGTAGAAGAACATTTTTTTCATGTACTGCAACTATTATGAACTTGTAAAAAATCCAATTCTGTGTTCTATCCACGTAGGAGCCAAAAAGTAACTTTTTACTCAATTTGTTATTTCAGATACAATATTTGTTGAATAAAATGTAACTCACTTGACAGGAGGTAAGATCAAAAGGCAGTTCTGTTCCCCACTTTCCAGCCATTCCCATGTCAGTTATTTAGAATAAGATGGGTTCAATCAGTTATGTGGTTCTCTGCATCTGTGGTAATGGGGAAGGGAAGCTGTTTGGTTTGGATGTTTTACTGTGATGATTAGTTCAGTAGTCAGTTATCTTTTATGGATGTTCAGTGCTCTGCTTTCTCGCCTCTGGCACGTGAAATGTGAAATGGGTACCATACTGGTGGTTTGTTTCTTTTTAAACTTCATGCAGAAGGTGGTAGTTGAGGAAAACTACAGGAACAACTGTTGGTTTGTGTAGACTTCCCCCATTCTTTAAGCCAGAAGCCATTAAAGCTTCTGCATTGTCAAGCTTGGGATCATCTGGTATGTGCTGGCTGTCATTTCTTGAACCTCTGATGCTGCTGTCCAGGAAAATAGTCCGTGATATATTCATATGGACACTATCAATCTTGGTTCAATAGGAAGTGTTTATGGAAAGCATTTTTAAATAGGCACAAATGAAATAAAAACAGATTATGAGTACAGTCAATGTTTTTATTTCACAGTCTTGTATTCCATTTTTAAAAACTTCAAAAATATTTTACTTGCATTAGTTAAAGCTTATATTCCTGGATGCCTATTTTGCTTGAGTTTCTTCACATTCTTGATATTAATATTTTGAAGTTACATTCCATAAGCTTTTCACCAGTATTGTTGAAACTTGTAGGAAATTTTCTGACCATGGAAACTAGTACTTTAGAAAACTTTTTGTAATCACTTGACTGTAGCAAGTTGTGCTTGATGAGAGTGCATGGCAAAGTTCTTAATGATGTTACAGCGTAAACTTTGGTAATGAACTGTAGATATTGGTCAGCCTTCCCTGAACTGTTTTAAAACTGCCTTATGTTACTGAGGTATATCTTCACAGAAAGAGTGATTGGGCATTGGAGGTGGTGGAGTCACCATCCCTGGAGGTGTTTAAGAAAGGCTGCCTTTGGCACTTAGTGCCATGGTCTAGTTCACAAGGTGTTGTCACATTGATGATCCTTCCCCAAATTGACAATTTCTGCTTTACCTAGGACCATTTTGCCTATGTGGAAAAGCTTTGAAGTTTGTTATTTAGTCAAACAAAGTTGAATTATCACGTTATGGTTCTGGCTAACTGAAAGTAATTCAGTGTCATCAGGACAGTAGATTGGTCATTATCTGATTTCTGTGATTGATAAGTGCTTATATTATGACTTGTGCTATAGAACACACCAATGTAATGCCTACCTAAAGGAGTCTGTGCTCTGTGTGTGTCTGTGTACGTGACAAACACATGGGTTTATGCTTTATGATCCAAACATGTTCCTCATAAATAATGAGAATTCATTTTCTCTTCAGTTTGCAGAGCACAGTTTGTGATTAGGGCCTTTAAAGGTTTGGTGCCATGACAGGAGGTGGTCAGAGCAGTAATGTCACAGGCTGGAGGATGCCAGTGACCCAGTGAAAGCAACAAGCACTTTGCATGTTGACTACTTTGTGAGAGGGCAATGTTTGGCCCTGTAAGTGCAGGAGAGATGGACTGTTCATGAGAAGGGCACAGAGAGCTTACCCATATGATCCTTTGTCAGCCTGATTAAATTTAGTGTCAAGTGTTCATTCATATGAAAGATGAAACACATCACTGTTTATCTAATAGAAAAAAGTATTTCTATTTTTCCTGAACTCTTTTATATGTTAATAGAGGCAAACATGACCATGATCACATAATTTAAATATGTATGTAAAAAAATATACATACTGGCAATGGTTTAAAAGTAAGATGTATATGTTTTATGCAAAATAATGCAATTTCGTTGTTAATCATGCTGTTCAAGCCATAACTCCACACAAAACAGTGCTTTTAAACAAATAGGATATACTGTTATTGGGCCATTTATAACAGAAATGCTTAGAATATTTAGAGACTGATGGAAAGTATTTATTTTGCATGCTTTAATGTATACTTTTGTTGTGATATTAATATACAAATGCAGAATTAAAATTCCGGGTATTAGACCTAATTGTAAGGTTTTAGACTCTGTTTTTTAATATTGGAAGAAACACCAGTATTTAGAACAAGGTTTACAACCCATGTAATTTTGGAAATAAATTCAGACATACCAAAAAAATGGAAGAATTTCTTGTTAAATAATTGAACTTCTAAATATTTAAAGAACAAGAGGGGGAAAAGTTTAGATGTCTTTCCCCTCACTCTTCCTACCCTGCCAAATATGGCTTGCTTAAAAGAACTGCTGGGAGCTCTGTTTAATATTATACTTTGCATGCATTTGTGATTTGAAATAAAAAAAAAAAAGAGCTAAATTTGAGAGAGACAGTTTGAATGGCATGCTGTCAGTTTGGCTCTCCGTGAATTGGCAGTGGTCTCATTTAGGACCTTCAAATATGTGTCTGCCTGGACAGAATGAGAACGTTTTGCATGTTCTTGAGAAGACAACCACTCCTTGCTGCCTCACAGTACTCAGTGGTGCATGACAGTTGCCCTTCATCGCTGTCTTCTTCCAAGTTAACCTTTGACCGCCCACTTTGTTGCCGCGCAACGCTCGGAGCAGGCCGGGATGTTGGGGAGTGACGGGCATTGGCCTGCAACGTGCTTGTCATTATTGCACTGTCAAAAGTAGCCTGCCATTGGGCTCCAGCAAGGTTTGAAACCTATGTGCAGCAGTCCATATTACTTAACTTCCAGCACTGTCAACAGGACGATCGAATGTGCATAAGAAATGTGTGTTGAATGTGGCTTTGATCATAATATAGGGAGATCTTTTCTGTGCGCGCTAAATGTATTCATATGAGTTTCACGGGGCCAAGAGGTTGATTCTGCTGCCACGGTAAAAAGTGAACTGTTGTCTCCTGTGGTCTAAGTTTCAAATAGCACAATTTAGATTTGAACAGCTCTGCCAGTTAAACTCTCAGCTTGTCTTGCGTATCCTATCAGCTTTTCAGCCAGCAGTATAAGCAGCGAGATACCAGACCAGTGGTGCCTGAGGTTAGCTGTCAAACTGGAATGTTATTTTGGATCTTGCTGTAATGTAATATCATAGAAGGAGGTCAGGCTGTGTGATTTGTAAAGCAGTTGTGCAAACTTAAAATGACTGAAATGTTTATTTCAGGTACTTTTTTTTCCCCCCCATCTAAAAGAGTTGACGAGAAAATAGAATTTATCATAAAAAAACCCAAAGGCAATATAAAATGGTCATTTTTCTCTTGAGTACAGAATACAGCACATGAAAGAGCATCAAAATGCAACATGAGGGGCCGGGCTGAAATTCACTAAGTAATAAATGCTTGACATTGAAAATAATTAAGAGGCAGATATCTGTGTATTTTCTGATGAATCTCAAAGTGATTTGGGATGAACCTTGTACTTAATTTAACGAATGGAGATTGTACCTGCGGGTTAATTGTGAAGATAAACTTGGTGTGTAGGTAAATCACTTATGCAATCTATCACATATTACCAAATATGTTTAATTACTTCCTGCTTGGAAGTGTCATATCCAACTTTAGTGGAATATTTGCTATTCACTTGGGCAACAGCTGTCTGTAACTGAAGTGTATTTTATTGGATTTGAAACTTGCCTGTTTTCTCTCAAAATATATCAGTTCCTTTGTAATTGAAATGGTATATTAAAATGACATCAGAAAATATCATCTTAAAACCAGAGATTCACTAGAGCTTGTTCATAATGACCATAATGACTTCTTTCCAAACCAGAAAAGTAGCATTATCTTGAAAACTGGCTATAAAATTACTTTTTTTCTTCCTTCAAGTTTCAAAACATCATCATGCTAATTAAGTAAAAACAGTAGAGTCATAGTAGTGGTTATTGGTTAGATTGCCTAGAAACAAAAAAGTATTATTTTCATAATAGTTTTGCCCTCAGTGTATTTTCTGAACCATATTTTATTTTTTCTGCTCACAGTATCATTTGCAAGAGACCTCAGTTCAGAGTCAATGATCTAAAATACTAGATTGTGTCATGGAGATCTTTTTGGTCTTCTTTCTCTTAAAGATAAATACTGTTGCTGTTTAATAGCCCAACTCTTTGAGTCTTTACCAGTGTGTTGACATGTGGCTACTCTGAAATAGAGTAAAAGATGCATGCATCCAGGTGTTTGTTTGTGTACATATATGTAAATGTGCAAAATTCTTTGGTGAATGAAGTGTAAATGTGCAAAATTCTTTGGTGAATGAAGTGGTCTGCTATTAGATGTTAAAATTATTATCATCTAAATTCTTTATGCTGCCCATGAAGTTGCTGTTAGTTTTGGTTTGTTTCTCCTTTCTGGAGTAACGTGTATATATATGAAATATGCTTTGGTGAAGAAGGACTGAATTTTTGAAGTGTGTAAATATGCAAACGTGCAATCATTTAAGTGCATTTAAGTAGACAACTAAATAGCATTTGCATAATGAGTCGTTGTGTTGGTTAATATGGTCTCTAAATTCAGAACTCCTTTTCAGCCTCCACAGTTAAAAAAAAAGCTACCAAAATTAACAGAAAAACTGACCCAACTATTTTCAAACTAAAGGAATGTTATTTTACTTTCAGAAAAAATTTGCTATTTCTTTCACTGTACAAATGAAGGTTTAATTTCTGCTGAGAGTTAATAATACTCTTTGTAGGTGAGTTACTAAGGGAGAAAAGTTTAAAATCTTCAACCACAAATTAATTTTTTTGCTTGAAGTGTGGAATATCTATTCCTTCTCTAACCAGAGGCTGCTTTTTTTCCCCTATTTTGAAGTAACATTTTACACTCATGTGCAGAAGAAAGTAGGCATCATTATGCAGTTCATTGCGTGTTCATGTCTTTATATTTTTCTGAATGGAAATACCTCTGTGAATTCTGTCCAGTCTGTGTCATTACTAAGAGTTTGCAATGTTTTTGCTCTTGCTCTGCAGATCTTTTTATCTTATCACTATTTTAAAAAGGATATATAGAGAAACCAGTTTATTAACATAAAATGCAATAAAAAGTAAATTCTCATTAACTACTGGGAGTTGGTGTCTTTTCCCATTGCCTTAAAAGATAAAAGGAGCACTATAAAAGTGTTTTCTAACTTTCTTTAGACATTAGAATTTGAAAGTGAAAGCACAGTGAATAAAGATGACAGCAGTTAAGTGTCATTATTTTGGTTTGTGTTCTGAATTAAGAATATCCCGGCTGAAAGCAAAATGTTTTAATCAAGGAAAGAAACTTCTGAAGTGGTTCTCAGGATGGCAGGAGGTGTCCATGTGCTTTTTATTTCGACTTCCAAAGGTGTTCAAAAGCCACACAAGTGTATTTGAGAGGTTAAACATCCATGATGCTCTATGATGCTATAGGAACAAAATAAATCCTATTACCCAAAATAAAAGAGAGGTAGATACCTTAAGGGAAGTGCTTTGTTGTCACCTCTACCCTCTGCAATACAAAATATTGCCTTGTCACAAAGGTTGAGACCTTTGTAGTGCATTCTTTCAGGGAACAAATCTGTCTTCTGGCTTTAATGTAAGAGCTGTGAAATATCTGTATTAGGTAAAATAGAGGTTAAGGCACCTTAAGGGCACTGAATTCTTATCTCTTTTTACTAGCAGGGGTGTCAACATGTACTAAAATGTGATGACCTACTCTCCTCTTTGATAAAAAGGAAAATGACCTGTCTACTGTGGATGGTGATAGAGTTGCCTGGGGCAGATTACATTGTCACCTTTTTTAGTACTGGTGTGTAGAAAAATAAAAAAGGCCAGGATAGTTCTGTTTACCACAGAAGTATTTGACATTTCTAGCTGCTGATAAAATATACTCAGGGGTAGAAAGAAGAAGCTGGTTTACAGTACTAAACAAGGTTATGAGGAAAGGCAGGGATTGTTTGTTGTGTGAGCCCTTGGTGTCACAGGATGCATGATCCATATCTAGAGATTCCTTCTGACCCCTTCAGACACTCATGGTTCAAGCTCTGCGTTTAACCCTGCTCTCCACTCGTCCAGGGCCTCTTGGTGCACAAAAGGCTGACGTGGCTCCAGTCACGTCTTGAAATTCTGATGTGCCAGTGGGCTCTGCAACCTAGAGACTTCAATCATGGGCTTAGTTGGTACAAGTAACAATATTTCTTGTATTCTAGAAATAAGTGGTTTCACATTCAAGACCTTTTCTGGGTAGTATTCCAGAGTATTTATAATTTGTAACGATTAATTTAGAAGTCGTCGCTAATCATTGCCCCTTGCTGTGTGTGATAAAACATAACTTAGAGAGTTGATTTAAATTGTACAGCTGGAACATCTCAAACTGTTAAATGAACTTTAAGCTTTAATTAATATTTCTATGCAATTCTGTAAAGGAAGGTTTACTTCCTGCTGTAATCAGAAACTGGACTTAAGGACTAAGGAACAATTTCTGTTGCACTCTTTATCAATATTTGAGTAAAATGGGTTTCAGCATTTCTTCATGTTGTGCATGATGGCAATGAAACGTAGATGTCTCTTGTGCAAGTTCCTTGCATATAAATTTTAAAAATTTTGTTGTTAGAGGTATGAGACTCCAAGGGATGGGAAATTTATGTCCTGTTGCCAAACAGATACTGGTTTTTACATTGTTTAAAAACTGAAATCTGTGCCCAAAATGAGTGAATCATAAGTGAACATTCATGAGAGAAACTAAAAAGTTTCTTTAAAAGGCATGGAAGCCTTTTTAAAAAAGCATAAACCCCATAACTTTGGTCTAGTTTTGGCTGTTTGCAGGTCAAGCTCATTAAGGTATTTTTGGCCTAAAGCTCTAAGTGTCCGTGAAGAAGGTAGGAATCTGGTGGTACTGGGTTTAATGTCAATAGAAGAGGAAATTTAGAAAATCAATGTTAACTTATTTAAATCAGGTCAGTGAAATGTGTCTTGTTAGTTCCAGAAAATCCTGACATTTTGTTTTTCTGAAGCATAAATAATTAACTTTGTCTTTCCTAATTACTTAGAATTTTTTTTTATAAGGCATGTGAAAGGTTTGACCATCCTGAAAAAGGGCTTTAAGCAGACAATTCTTTTCAACTTCTGCAAATGGTATTTAAACTAGAGCAATTTTGCCTCAAAAGTCCAGTTTCCTTAGAGTTAGGGCAGTGTTGTGGTGTCAAGTGCTATAAAGTGGATTTGTACTTGAAACAAATTTGAGAATGATGAGCTGATGAATTAAGTCAAGGTTATTTTAGGCTATTTAAAGTATAAAAATATCCATGGAAATATCAGTTTAATTCTTGCATCTTTTGGTATGGTTATAAACTGGTATCTCTATTAAAAACTGAAAGAACAGTCCAGAGAATTTGGATTTATGAAGTGTTGTAGAATGTTTCTGATTATATCCCAGAAGGCCAGTAGCTAGTTATAAAATAAAAGCTTATTGCTTTACAGAACTTTCCTCTTTCAATTTTCAAGTGTTTACAGAATTCAATATTACATTGGCTCATACTTAACTGCCCATGATTTTACCTGCATTTGTGATTAAAGAGTTTTTAGAAATTTGCATTAACAAGCCGATTTATTTATCATCTTTTTTTGTTTGTTTCATAATCAGTGGGGGATTTGGTATTGTTTTCTTGTAAATGTTTTTATTCTAAGGGATTTAAGTAAAGAGCAGCATATAATCCAGTTCCTAATCCTAATTCAATTCCTATTTCAGAAAAATTGGAGAATGAAGTCAGTAGTGAAGGTGGGCAATGAGCAATGAAGGAACAGAATAACTCAAGAAAGAGAGACATGCTGAAAGATGATAAAATACTAAGGCAATATAATATTTTGAGAGGAAGATTAGATAAGGAGAAAAGTAACACAGAACTGAATGAAAGAGAATCAATAAAAAGTGAGTTGCACAGCCAGACATCTAGTGGATTCCTGTGTAATATTCTAGCATTCATTTGACTGAAATGTAATGAGTGACTGTTGTGTACTGTATATATAAGTGAATTTACATGTGTGGTTTGCTGTTTAAGAGAGGCTGTTTGGCAATGTAAGTACATTGAATTTTATTTAAAGATGAGGTATTTTTCATTTGGGCATCTGCTAATTCTTGTTTTGTGGGGAGTAGTCAGGGAGAGTTGATACTGAGGAAAAAAATTGAAGTTTTTTTAAAGCATGGAGTGTTAGCATAGCTACAAATAATAAAAATAAATAAAAATCCATATAAATAGTTGTAAAGAACACATGACCTGCTCATGCATAAGTACCTGCTGGGCCTTGGCCATTGAGTCCTTTAGACAGGTACCTGGCTGAAATAGTCTGAACTGCTTAGAATGGATTTATTATTCTTAGAAAATCTCCTTTGCATGTGGAATCTTCTCTACTATTGTGGCTCTAGCCTAATCTCTCCTTTCTAATTTAGTTTTGAAATTCTTTGAGAATTCCAAATTTCATCTGTGTGTGCAAAATGGCAGAACTTTGCATGCATAATAAAAGCTCAGTGACTTCCTGACAGTGCCAGTGATGTGATTAATTCCCTTGCATAATAAATTCAGTCATCCTATGCATATGCAGGGACAATCAAAGCAAAGGGGAATGAAGGATCCCTATGGATGGTGTCTGGGGCAGAGCTCTTGTCTTGCTCTTGTCAAATATGTTTGTCTCTCCCCAGAAATCTGTCCCCACAGATTTCTTTCTCCTTGGGCTTTATGCCAATTGCAGCATCTTCCCCATCTGGTCAGTATCAGGGAGGTGATACCTCAACCTCGTCCATCACGTGTGGCAAGTTTGTGTGGCTCTTGGTACAGAGGCAGAAAATAGAGGAAAGCATTTTCCTAAGGAGCCTTTCTCTAGTAACCCCTGGTGTTTGCCACGTTGAGTCTTTTCCTGGTAATAAATTGCACTGCTTGCAGAAAATCATGCCAGGTGTTTGACTGAAGCAATTTTGCATCAGGTGATGTAGTGCCTCATATCCCAGATATGAGGCCTTTGATTGCATTTATTCTTAGTAATGATCCAGACTTTTCTTGGGTAACCTTACAATGTTAGTCAATTGTGTTTGTAGCATGCCACGTGATTCTTTTGTGCGTCTACAGATAATTTCTAGGCATTATTCCATGAACAGTAGTAAAAATTTAAGATTTCTAACTAGGATCACCAAAGCTCTCAAACTAGAAGCTCTCAAAGTTGCCTCAGTCTCTCTTCTGACATGATCAGTTGCTCTTGCAGGCTCTAAACTGGCATTATGTGGTGCCTGTAAATATTAACAAGAAGCCTTAGAGAACTTCTACTGACAAGCCACTATTGCTTTATGACATTATGCTGGTAAAACTCTGTATGTCATGTTTGTATCTACACACGTGGAAAGGTATAGTGCATTTTGCTAGCTGTAGTTTTTAGGCAGGTATGGTGATTTGATGTCATGCTGCACATATTTCTGCATCATAGTAAACAAAATACTTGTATCTGGTTAAATTAATAAATCAAGTAGACTTTGTGTTTTAGTAACTGGATAAAATATAATTTAAATTCTGGCTGGTTACCAGTGTTTATCAGTGATGAAAAATTACAGATTAGTCTGTGTTTCTATAATCAGGACATTTACACAATGGATATATTGTTACAGTTGTCGTTTTAGTTCTGATTATTACTCAGTATGTCTATTGCAATTTTCTCATTTACAGCTGTTATTGAGCTCCATGTGTAATAGATGGAATTACTGTGTCTACCATTTATTTAATGAATAGCCTACAGAAACATTAGTGTTAATAATATTATCCACTTAATGTACACAACAGTTTATAATATGGATAGATGAATAATGTGTTGCACTATTTAAATTTTATTGGAACGTGATAAATAGATCTAGGGCATTTTTGTTCCTAAATGCAATGTTAGAGTCATCTGGGGGATTTAAAAAAAGTCAGTTCTAAGCAAAGTGATTGCAACTAGTCTGTTATCTAATGTATAAATAAAGTAGTTTAGACTTAAAGCTCTTTTTTTGGGGGGGGGGGGTGGATTTGAACCAAGAGGAAATTTTTCTTATTAAAATAAGTGGGAGTGTCAGCTGTTCAAGTTCATTTTTGATGGGGGATATTCTGCTAATAAGGAGAACTGGGTTGGAAAACTAACAATTTGGTTTTTTTACTCAGTAGCAAGGAAGTGTGTGTGAGACACGTGTATTGAACAGAATTAACTGAATTCACCAATCTGATTAAACAGTAAGCAAAGTCAGGCCTTGCCCAATGCATGCAGCTTTCTAGCTGATCTTGCTATTTATCTGCTTTTTTTGGCTTAGAGCAATGCAGAAAGGTTTGCTTTTGTAAGCCTAAGAGGAAAATACTGCCTCTGCCTCCATTTTGAGTAATTTTGATTGTATGAAAGAGGAACTCCTTGGCCTGATTTGTCAGACTTAGTAGGGTTTCTCTAAACTGACTCTTCAAGATACTATTTTTGAAAAAGTTGTGGTATTACAGGTAATAAGGATATATTTTGTTTTCATGAAAAAGCACTGTAAAATGGAGCAACCATAATTAAAGTTTGGGTTTTAATTTTATTCTGAATAAATAGGCACTTAAGCAAAATCTCCAGTACATGTTATGTAGAAGTTATACTGTCTGAGTCAGAGAATATGAATTTTGAATTTCTGACAGCAGTATTTAAATTCTGGTATTTTTCCTTGCTGTGTTGAGACAAATTTGATTGGTTAAGGCAATAATGTATTAGACCAACTTGTAAGAGTATAAAAATTAGACAAGGCTTATGTGTCCTAAAGCTGGACTGACCTTGCCTGGTGGCTCTGGGTGGTCTTACAGGGGGCATACCCATGGCTGTTGTAGCCCAATGTGTTTTGGGTTAGTTGGCCTCACACCCCTGAAATGTTCTTTAGAGCAGACGAGCTGGGCTGTGCAGACCAGTGACTCTTTGCTGCTGAAGTGACACAGGTCACACTGTTAAACTCCACAGAACTCAGAGGAAATCTGAGAGATGTTGGCATGTTCACTTGTGAATTTTAATGGGTTCTTTAATTATAGTTTTAACTCTTGTGGTAATTGGTTTAAACTGAGTCTGTACAGAAAATAGTTGTGCATTTATGTACATCTGAGAGGTATTTATTGATCTACTAAATAAAATACCTACCATGTCTTCCTACCATAAGGCTTATGTTCTCATAGCTGTGTATCCATAATTCCTTAATGTTACCAATACTTTGCCATTTAAACACTCTCCATTCTGAGGGACATTGTAGAGCAGGGATTCATGAGCAGTGACCTGCCAGCATTTCAGCACCACCAGAGGACTGCAGAGAGCTGCCTGGGATTTTAACTCCCATTCCCCAAAAATACTTGGTGTTTCAGAGAAGGTAAAATGTGTGCATTGTATACACATGCTTTTCTTCTGTCCAGTTGTACAAAGCTGTGACTTTCGTCCTTAAAAGAATGTTTTATGTGTTACTTATTTGGGGCCATCTGTAATCCTATTGCAATGTAAAGTAATTTAGTTCCAGCTTTTATGTGATTATTTTCTCAAAAATGCAGAGCTTTCTAGAAGTTCTGTAACATATCACACATGAAGAATAGCACAAAATTGATATCTTAGCAGAATAAATAATTTTGATATCTTCAATGTTTTCTCTGGTTGCTCTATCAGTTCTTTTCACAGATTTTTTTTTCTTTTTTGCTTACTACAGAAAAATTACATCAAATGCAGGATAACAGAACACTGTCAAACTAAGAAGGTTTTATATGGACAGCATTAGACAGGAGCAGAAAGATCCAGTGCACTAATAGGCACGCTCACATGAGCTACCTAGTCCATTGACAGTTTTTTCCTTTGTTCTCCCTCTCGACCCACTTTCTGCCAGTGATTTGTGACATATTTTGTAAGAGATCAAATAAGCCCTTGACACCTGATTGCAATGTAGTGCTTGTTTACAGTTGCATTTTTGAAGGACCTCTAGACAAGATGGAAGGTTTAACTTAAAGTAATTAAATTTGCATCTGCTCTGTGACAGGAATTTTCTTATGTGTGTATCCTGTTGAGCAACTTTTACTGTAATTGGCCATGAAGTACCAAAAGAAGGATCCAGGTAGACAAAGTCATTGTTGCCTACTACTAAAATCTGTCATGGTATTTCTTAAGGACTGGCTTGTACTTGGCTTGTGCCACATTCTTTGAAATATAGTAATACCTACTTTTCTTTTTTTTTCTGTTATTTTTAAGGTGGACCCTGACTTGAAACACAAATTAAGCTGAACTTGATGAATAGCATTTTCTATTCACATTTTAAAATCCAAAGAACTATCTTATAGCTGCTTTAAATTCAACATTATTAATTCATATCTGGTTTTTGTGCTATATTTTGGCCAGATTGATATTGTTGAATTTCCTCTGATTAGTGAGATTCAAAGTAGCATACCAGGATGTTCTCCTAATACCAACTGAAGTGGTTTTATGAGGACCAAGAATTATTTGCATCTTGCATGACCTGTCCTTATGGCTACTTTTGAGTACAGAGTAGGTTAGAAGAAGCAGATATTTGCAACCTACTGACTACAAGGGAGATTAATGGCTTTTGAAAGGGCTGTAATGAAAGGCTGACCCAACTGGCTTTTGTATTATACCTTGTTTATTCTGCTCTCATCTCTATCACCTTTGGGCTACAACAAAATGTAATTTATGTTAGCAGTGCTTCATTGGAGGTGAAAGGTCACATTTTTAATGAGAGTAGCCCTGATTGGGATTCAGGTTTTAAAAATGTTGTGTGGTAGAGTACAGTCAACAAAGTCCATGTAAAGAGAACTATTGTAGAAAGGAGTGAGAAAACATTATTTGAGAGGGAAATAAGACCATTTTCTTTTATTTAAAGTTCAACTAGTTGAATAGCTAGGAAAAGGGATTCAAAAAAGTACCAGCAAGGTGATGCTCAAGTTTAATAAGTCTATAATTTTGGCAGAGTGGTGGGTTTTTTGTACTGAGAAAAATACTCAATTTCCTCTTATTTTGATGCTGTCTGCTAAAAACATTTTTCTCTCTCATATCTTTGACTTGAGTGGGACAGAAACGAAATGACCACTTGTGCTTGTTCCAGGGAGAACGTGTCTGTATTTGGAACAGGTAACCATAATACCCAACTGGGTGTGAGTTCTCCCTTTAGAAGGCAAAGCTGCCTTATGTTCATGGGATTGAGCACTGATGTCCATTTAGTGGCATGCTTTAAAAATGATCTGCTGTATTTTTGTTGAATGGTGTTAATATTAAAATTCACTAAGTGACTTACATAAACAATTTTATGAAACATGTACTTTCTCATAGAAGCTGAATTTCTTTTTGAGATTGGTTAAAACTTTGGGAGGGTTCTAGTCAAAAGAAGTTTAGCAGGTACCTGGGGAAGTTTTAGGGTGTAAGCAACGAAGGTAGAGTTGTCAACTCAAGAGTAGTCAAAAGCTGATTTGAAAGAAGTTCTTGGATTTGGGTTTTCAGCATTCAGATACCTACCCTGTGTGACTGGTGCTTGCCATCAATCTCACTCTCATCTTTCATTAATGTGTGTTGTTTGCAAGTGACAAAGTGCTTCAGTTATGTTTAAGAAACGAATGGGAAACACATCAGGGTTTTTGAAATTCACTGCTTTTTGTGGAAAGAACTAACCTGAGTTTAGTTCAAAGTTTGCACAGAGAAGAGTGGTGGAATGAGTCTCTTTCATTCTTTACAGCCAAATTATCTTTGATGGAGACACAGATTATCAAAGTCTGAGCTTTTAAATCTGTTTTAAACTGTTTATATAGACTGTGCAACAGTAACCACTATGAAAAACCTTAAGGGCCATAGGATTCACCTTGTGAATGAAAGTTTGGCAGGACTGCAGGTTAGATAGCATAAGAGCTGCAATACTTTGAATATGTATTGTGCTGATGTCAGCAGCTTTTTTCCCCTGATTTTGGATTGTTTTCTGTGTACCACGCTGCATCATGACTAAATATTGGATTGTGCCCCTGTGTGATAGGAACTTTTTATTCCGTGGTGATATGTGAAGCCATCTACTGAGGCCCTCAGTTCAAACAAACACTGGGTTTCCTTTCCTTCTCCCCAGCACTCCCTGGTCCTGCAGCTGCACTTGGCTTTCTGGCAGAGTCAGCCTTGCTGTGCTGCTCCTGCAATGCCTCTCCACCCCAATCCTCCCTTCTGCCCTCCCGCAGCACTCCCCTGTGCCTGGGCTCCTGCTGCCTCTTGGCAAGGAATAGAATCACAATGTGCTTTAGAGCAACACAATGTTGGGATTCCCCTTCTTTTCATCCGTGTCAATAGGTCTTGAACTATTAATGCAAATCTTCAAAACGATTCTTTTAAATTTACACTTGTTTTACATTATTTTATAATTAAATTTGAGTGTTGAAAGAGAAGAAAGGAATAGAAGTTTTTGAAGTGATTAAATATTAATTTTATTCACATTTAACCCTAATTTACATTAAGGATGTTAACTGAAAGGCAGATCTTTTGAATTCAAGATTTTCATTTCCTTTTAGCCTCACTGATGAACAGTTAGATCTTGTCATATAAAGTCAGGGTGCACAGGGATAGAAGGAATAATTGTGCAGTCTTGTACTTTTAGGATGGTCTTTTTGTGATGCTTACTGTGTCCTAACAAAATAAACAAACAAATCAAATTTAAAAATATTTTGTCTAAACAAAAATTGAGATTTGAAACAAAACAACTGCTAGAGAGACTGTCCTTCTTGAGAACTCTAGTGATTCTTCTTGTCCATCTTAACAGGAGTTCTGTGACTTAGAAAGCTGCTTTCTTTAATGCTTTCATGGAAGGTATATCAAGGGTTAATATTGGTGGTGAAATCTTGTGTTACATAAGTGATATATATATATATATATATATATATATATATGTATGTATGTATATATATATATTACATGCAGGGCTATGAATTTAGATAAATACAAAAAAAAAAGTGCTTCTTGCAACTACAACTAGGTGTGAAACTGACCACTGATGTTTATTTGTTTATTTCCTTTCAGAGAATTTAATTAACTACAATGCACTCAGTATCGTACTGTTGAGATCTATAATTCCTACCTGAGAGTTCAGGAAATGCAGAATTCCTTTCTGTGATTTCAATTGCTTACAGAACCCCGGATAAAAGTTCAGTCTTGGTGTGGTATAAACTGCTGCAGCATTTTGGGTGCATTCAGTGCTTACACTTGCACACGATACAGGCTTTTGTGTTGTGTTTAATAAATCATGGAACTTTGAAGAATCTTTGAGAAGTGGGGCCTGCATGTGACTGAGCAGCAGTCATGAATAAGTGTTATCCTCAAGTGTATCTAGCAGACAGTAATAGATGCTTGAACAGTCTGAGTGAATGATGGTAACAACATTAAATATTTACATATAGCAAAAGCATTTTGACAGCAGAAAAGAGAGTGTCTCTGCAGTAAGGTGGGTAAACCCCAGTGTGATATAGCACACCTTTCTATAGGACAACTTTTTATTAATAACTAGCAGTGTTTCTCTGTAAGACAGATATATGATCTACTGTCATACAGGGAAGTTTTCAAGACTTTATTAGTGTAATCTCCAGGTGCCAATATCACTCCATACCTACCATAATGCAAAAACAATTACTGAGTTCAGAAATAAAAATTGATAATTGAATAATAACTAAATGGTTAATATTAACCAAAGTAGATTTTAACCTGTTACCAAAAGCCCAGATTCACTCTACTTTGCCTTACCTCAGTTTTGCATTGAATTTTCCAACATAGGAGCTGTCTGGAGAGCTGTGTCCTACAGAATGTTCTACTGTGGCTGTGCCTGAAAGAGTTGATGAAAGCAAGGAGTCCTCCTGCCCCCTCCACTGCTGAGCAGTTTCACAGGAGTAAATCCATTTTATTGATTCTGGAGTTCTGGAAGTGCAGGATATTTGTTTATGTGCCCTTGTTTTGTTTTTCAGGGAACCTGCAAATTATGATTGTAGAGCAGTTGGTATTCCTTGCACTGGACTTGTTAAAATAGGTAATGCTTGATTCAGACATAATTTTTAAAGGAAATTACTTTATCAGAAGCATAGCATAAGAATTTTTATACTGAGGAACATATGAATTGTGTTAGAGGTTTTTATCATTCTAAATGCAGTTCAAAAACCTTTCACTTGTAGGAAAGAAGTAAAACAATGGTGATGGTAAATGGAATTTTTTTTAAATACTGTATGAAGTATTACTATGATGAGCTTGCTTGCATTTAATGATCTGTCATGTCATGTAATTAAAACAAATTAATATTGAAAATGAACTAAAATTGAGTTTTAACGGCTATCAAGCCACTTTTTCATGTATTCATTTTATTATCACAAAAGAGAAGCAAAAGAGAACATAGAACACAATTCTAGAATTTGTTGCTTTAAATCATCAGTAAGGTTGGTTTTTGTTTTGTTTCAGTATTTTACAGCAAAGATAATTGTTTGGAAGTGGATAAGGGAAGCTTTTTTTTGAAAAGTTACTTGGCAATTCCTTTCTTAGCAGTGGCTACAGCATGGTTATCCAGTCAATGTCGATGAGTAATCTGCATCATTTGAGAATATGAATAATTGTGAATATCTGGAATATCTAAGGCATATGACCAGTTGAGCTTTGGTCAGTCAGATGTTTCTTGAGCTATGAGGGCAAATACATTTTTAGAGCTTTTAAGGAAAGAATCTTAATCCTATGGAGGAAAGGGCTGGTATATTGCAGGAGGAAAAAAAATATATTCCTGCAAATATGTGAATGATATGCTTTGCAAAAGGAATGTGACAGAAATTTAATGTGATGTCTTCTCTTCTTGGAAAAGTTTTTCTTTGGGGGAAAAACTTTTGCAGGTGATAGCTGTTCTGAGGAGCATTCCTCTGTGGCTGTAAAACTGATGTGGCTACAGAGCTGGAATGCTGATGACCTGATGCCAGTGGATGTGAACTGAGATGTTTTGTGTGGGGACTGCATTGAAGATAAACCCAACTGGGCTCATTTCACTGTCTAAAACTTCAACCATATTCCTTGTTTGTTTCTTGAATATCCAGAATTGGAAATTATGTAGCATTTGCACTTCACATTGAATCTGGAATCTAGTACAGCATTTAAATTTCAGATTGAATCTGGAATCTAGTACAGGAGCATGACCCTAGCTTTCAGGGGGTAGCACATCTCTGGATCCTTAAGAAACAATACCTGTTTTGAAGTAGATTATTTATGTGTGTTTTTCAAGGCAACTACTAGTTTGAGATCTCTTTGGATTAAAACTTCTAAAATGCTGATCAAGAATTACTCTAGTTTAAATCCTTTTTCTTTCAAACACAGCCTCTGTGTTAGAAACATAGATGTATTTTTGTAAAAACAGTAAAGCAACAGGCTCTTAAAAGAATAATACTTCAATGGCCATCAGACTTTGGACTTTTTTGTTCATTGCTTTGGTAAACAGGGGTTTACACTTGGTTTTTGCTGTTAATGCTGCCTTCTTTGTGTTGTGGTCTCTGCACTTCCTCACCATTTTTCATTGCTTTGCATCAGCACATCTTCCCTTCCCTTCTGCTCATTTGAGCTTTCCAAGGTGTCAGAGCAGTGAAAGTGCTCCAGAAAGTACAAGTAATTTCTTTGAATCTGGAAAGGCAATTTGAGAAGCCATGATTAGAATTCTGTATGACATATAAGGAACAAATTTATATTTATTTTTTAACTTCGTATTTAAAGTAGGGACAATGTTGATTCTTGTGGCAGCAGTTTAGGTCCTAAAGTAGGGTACACATTCAAATACTTCAAGTGCATTTACAGTAGATTTCCAAACTTAAAGTTACAGTGTGTGACCACTCACTTCTCCCATTTGGATTTCTAGGGGTTTTTAGTATGAAAATTGGGTTTCTAAGGGCTTTTTAGCAGTATTTATGCACTCACATCATAACTGTATGCCTATTACAATGGAAGCAAGTCCATGTGGTCATATTGTCCTAATCTAACCATCAAAATGAGAATTCTAGCTTCTTTCATCACACATAATTTCAGGGTTTTCTGATGCAGATACATAACTGGATAACATTCTATGTTCGTCATATAACCCCCACAGTCTAGACTATGTAATGGTCAGGACTTGAGAAAATACAAAACTTTGCTGAAGTTTTATATTTCCATTTCACTGAGTTTGTGGTGGGTAAATTAAATTAGGCAAACTCTTCAACTGTCAGTCTGTTGCAGCCTGAATAATGTTTTCATGAGCAGTGGTTTAAAAGCTGTTATTCCTTCTCTTCATTCTCACCCCTCACACTTCTTGCGGCTTCAGAATGAGGAGAAATTATTTTTAAAGCAACCTCTAAGCACCTTGTGATACAAGTTATATTTCAATCAGAAAAGACTTTTGGTGTCCTCCTGTCATAGTAAGTCTGCCTGGTGTAGATTTTTGATTTTTTTTTCTCCATGTTTTGTAGTATGCAGTTCTACATACACTAAAGTACATTATTTTTCCTTAGTTTAATGAAGCACATGAAATTGGGAGTCATGAGATTGAGTCATGGCAATTTAATGCCAGTAATAGGAAGCAGCTTGGTTGAGGGTGATTTTCTGCTGAAATTAGTACTATAAAGTATTAATATATTGCTATTCATTTCATGATGATAGATGTGGGGTTCATATGTAGCATTTTTAACTTATTCATCAATATATATAGAGTGTCCATATATAAATGCTGTCCATGTGGTAAATGGCTAGAGAACATGGACTTCTTGCCTTTTCCTGTAAAATGTTGTGAAATAAAAATGTAGAGACTAATGGCAGGGATTGTACTAGCATCCTTTTTTTCAATCTGTGCTTTTAACTTGATCTAAGCATGTAAGTGAATCTTTCTACTTGGCAGACAGTTGCACTGGTATTCACACATTAATTTATATTTCAACCTTTTCATGGCTTTTCGTGAGCGAGGTTGTGCTGCAAAGTTTAGTTTGTTTGCATAAACTTCAACATTGAGCTGCAACACTGATCACAGAATAGAATCAGGGTAACAGAGACAGGGGAATGGCCGTGACTCCATTGTAATGACAATAAATATGATGGCAGGAGCATACATAGTGTCAACATGCAAGCAAGGAAAGGAAGAATGTGCAACTTTGCAGGCTCTAGTACAATTTATTAAGCTGTGAAAGCACTCCAGGTCAAAATAGTAGTGATAAGAGTCCATTCAAAACAGAGGAGGGTATAAAAAAATTTAGTTGATGAAATATTTTCCTGAGATCAGTGACAAAAACTGTCCAAAGCTTTCAGTGCATGGTATAGGCTTTAAAATACACATTGGCTTGGACTGTACGAGCGGGCTGTAATAAAACTGTGTGTTAAGTGTTACCAGCTAAGGACACGTGTGTTGGAGGTATGAAGGAAGAAGAATGTGTGTTTTTGACCCCGCTGTGTGGATTTTTGACCCCGCTCTGTGGATTTCCCCGGCACAGAGGGGCGCTGCTGTCCCGGGCCAGGCCGGGCCCGGGCCGGCTGTGGGCCGTGCGCGCTGCCGCCGCTGGGTGGCGCTGCAGCACCGGCCGTGCCCCGCTCCGCAGGCCGAGCGCCGGGGAATTGGTTTATCGGCAAAGGGCTCGGGGAAATGTGTTTAATGTGTTTAATGTACTTAATGTATTCATCTCCGGCCCAGGCAGCCATTGAATGCCCCCCAACATGCCCTCTCACAGCTCTGGCCTGTTGACTATGCTTATTTGGTGTAATAATTAGCAGAAATTCTCGCTAACAGCGGTACTTACCAACACCTCGCATTTTCCTCTGTGTTTTCGTACGTGATGGATTGTGCATTCTATGAATAAAGTTAAGCGGGTCACAGCCTAAGCCCTGTACAACACAGCTATTTTCTGCACAATAGTTCTGGATGGATATATATTAACTCCTTTTTTAATCCCCGTGGTGTAATGGAAACAAATTCGAGCCTTTTTGTAATAGGCTGTTGAAAACTTGTAAGCACAGAACACTTAACTTTTCAACTCAAAGAACAAAAACAGAGAAATGGAATGAGGAGCTACAGAAATTAGAGTACTGTATCTGTTACCAATGGCAGGGTTCGGGAGCCTGTTCTAGTGCTTCATGAGGTTTGGTACAGATCACTGTAGTTTGTTCGAGAGAATCAGTTCTCATATGCATGTTAAAGGTGATCTCTCTGCTGCTGTGATGCTCAAAGTTCACCTGCTTGGTATGAAAATAAAGGTAGGGATTCTGAGTTAAACACTGCTTGGGGTTTTTTTGCACTTTCCTAGCTGGAAATGGTTTTGCTTAAAATACTTGAGATGGAAATAAAAAGAAAAGGTTCCTGAATAAATGCTGTGGGTAGGCATCCTCATCATGGTTCTTTCCAAATGGAGGGCCTGATAAGTGTTCCCAAAATTATTAAGTAATTTAGTCTTTTTTTCAGCTAAACTCCTAAGTAAAAATTTAGTGGAATTCTTACATAATGAATTAGCTCAACTAGCAGTGGTTTGAGGCATATTTCACATAGAAGTTCAGCTCTGCATGGAGACTATCAAGCCTTTTGTCACTAGTTTAATTGGGAATTGCAGCATGTGTAGTGCCAAATGTGGGTCATGCAGTTGTCTGTTATTTAATTTTAAAATCCTCCCTTTGAATATTTTTTAAGAATCCTACATTGTTCTTTTTTTTTTTTTTCATTCAGCCTTTCTTGAATTCTAGCTACTGCTGAAGCACTTCCATTGTAGAGGGGGAAGTAATACAGCATGTTAAGCCAGCAAATAAGAACAAAGGTGGGTCTGGCAGCTTTCTTTTAGTGTCAATTCCTTGCCCTCAGCCTCCCTTATTAATGCAACTGAGCTGCTGTCACTCAGATGGTTTTACACAGACATGCAGGCTGCGTGTCAGAAAGGGTGGCCTAGATTTTTGAGTTTCAGGTTGAGAGTACTCCAACATACAAAACCACTGTATCAAATTATAAACTGGTTGACTCCAGTCCTTGTAGGCATTCTGAAGGAAGTGAAATTTATTTATTGTTGTCTTTGACATATCCTCTAAGGAAACAAGTGTTTAGATTTTAAGGTGTCTGCAGTATTTTCAGTTGGATGAAGACTTTCCTGTGTGCCTTTCAAATTATGATTGTTCAGAACAATCCTTCTCTTTGTCAAGTTGTACTTCCACATTAGGATTATTTTTTTCTGTGCTTGTATCTCTTTACATGAAAGATTTTTATGTTTTCTCACTGTTCCTTCACTTGTACTTATTTACTATGGACTTTTTTGATAATGTCCTTATTATTACATAACAATATCATATACAGATATTTACTTAAAAATACAATTGGAAGTTATTTGGTGCTTTTTCTGTCTTGAGTCATTAATGGATGCAGTTTTGATCATCACCACACAGTTCATTAAACATGTCTGCATTTTCCTTTCAGCCTGCTACAGTTTTAGTGTTTTGTGGATCAGTATGGCTGCCCCTCTTCTTCCTTTGTTTAGACAACCAATCCAAGCCATTCTAGAGTGAGTTAGTACTCTTGGTAGGAATTGTTTATTTATTAAATTTGGCAGAAAAAACATGCAGTAGTGTAAATCTAGGAGATTTTGTCAGCAGAAGGTAGCAAATAGGGCAAAGGAGAGTTGAAATGGTTGAAATCTGGAATGGTCCTCTATGTGCTAACCTCTCTTTTTCACCATCAGAAATCCAGCCTGTATTTGAGAGTAGCATGGAAAAGGGAAGAGATGATTTTGGAAAGATTTGTTATTATTGCACTACTTCACATTCTCAAAATACAAGCAGAGGTAGCAGCAGGACTATTCAGAATATCAGACCAGTTGGGAATGTAAGTGTGTGGTAAGAAAGACTTTTCCCTGAACAAATGTACAAGGAAGACTTAAGAAATAATTTTCATGCATTTCCCTCTTGAGTAGTGCTGCTCTGCAAAATTATATGTGAACATTGCAAGTGAGGGGAAAAGTTAATGAGAAGTAAGGTCTGTATATGCAAATAATAGAAATGAAAACTGAAAATTAAGTATTAGCCTTTTCATGAGTCAGAATAGCTTTATTAAAACAGCATTATTGGAAAATGTTGGTGCTCTTAAGTTTGTTCAACAAACGTATTCTTAAGCAAAATGTTGATTTGCATTATGAAATTTGCCTGGATTTGGCACAAAGAAAATGTCTTAACAGAGATTTCCTTCTTTCACAGGACATCAATGTTCTCTTGTATTTTACCTCTTAGTATACCCTAACAATATTAACAAAGTGCAGAAATAGCTTAAGAATAAAGTGTGAGTAGCCTTTCTTTTGGCTGTGGTTCTTTACCCTTGTGATAGTTCTGTAAATGTTCTCAGTAGTGTGAAATACAGATCCCAATGAACTCCTGTTTTTTGGATTCTGAGCCAGCAGAGAATTTCTAGCACCAAGGTCTCCTGGTTCACTGACCACTGGTGACTGGCACAGTGATAAATCAAAACCAACTGAGGAATGAGATGCATCTGCCTTTCAGTCAGTGTGGCTCTGCTGCCTGCAGTTTATTTGGTTAGGCTGTATGTGCAGAACTTCTTAAAGCAATTCAGCAAGTCTGAATTGTTCACTATGAGGTGTTTCTTTGAATGACTTTGTTGAAAAAAACCCCTCTTTTCCAGCAAACCTTATAGCAATCTTTCTTTATCTTTCTTTCAATTATCTTTCTTTAATTTATATGCCAAAATTCAATCCAACAGTATTTCATTAATAGTTATCTTATTACAAAGTTGACTCAACAACTGAAGTATTTAGGTTTTCTACGTGAGTGTTTCCATCATTTAACTGATGATGTAGTGCATGCAAAGTTAGGAAATTAGTATATAATAAATACAAACCAATGTCTGTGCGTTTATTACATTATTTTATGACTCTTAGAATCATAAAATACCAGGTTGGAAGGGGGCCTCAAGGATTCTCTGGTCCAGTTGTGTAAAATGTTACAAATTGTGCTGCACCTCACTGAATACACTCATACAAATTTTATGTTAAATTAATGTTCGTAATGTGATCTGTTCTTTTGATATCCCTTAAAATACATTGTTAAGTGATGCAACTGTATTAATATTGTTCTCCTGTGTGTCTTAAAAACTGACTTCTCAGTTGTGCTGTTTTGGAAAGATGTTGAGAGTGAATTCACTGTAGCCATGATTACACATCAGTGATGGTTACCTTTAAGTTGTTTTGGGGAGAGGAGGAAGAATTCCACAAAGCTTCTGCTCAAGGCCTCCTCTAGTGAGAAAGGCTGGAAGGAAAATTTGAGTTGGTCATGTCCTTGAAAAGGGCAAAGCACAAAGATCCAAGAGCAGAGGCAAGAAGCACAAGGCAAGAAGTGTGGTGCTGCTTCTGCAGTAGGATCCCAGGGAACTGGCATAGCCCTTCCTTTGGTGCATTTTTGGCAGTGATTTTGTTAATTGTGGCACACACTGTCAAGAATTATCTTGTAAATGCCTCCTTTAAAATACATCATCTGTGTGCCTGGTGAAATGTGACTAACAGCAAAGAAAAGTGTTCCTGGAATACATTTCCTTTTATCTGTAAGGCTTTAAACCATCTTGCTGTCTTTTCATTCTGCAGTGAAGAATGCAGTTATGCAGTCTGCAAATATGTACATGTGATGTCTTGGAGGGCTGTAAAGGTCTTCAGATTTCACCAAGTTTGTAGGTGCTTTTAGACTTCCATAGTGCTTCTTGTGCTAATAAAACTCTGGAAAATAATTTGGTTCTGTAAAAATACCAAGAATCAACAATTTTGTAGTGGCCTGTGAAGATGTTCAAATACTGTGTAATGGGCATGACAGCTACAGTATGTGAAATTTAATGCTCTAGCTCCTTATTGATCTTCCTTGTGGCCCATGCACATGCATTTGCACTTAACACCTGCTCTTTGTGCATTAACACTGTCTTCTGCAGTGTCACCAAGGGCAGCCTGGAAGCTGCATTTGATGCTAAGCTGAAGTATTTAAGGAAATATCTATATTTTTTTCATATCCTTTTTACTTCACTTTTGACTGATTTATTTTCTGGGTGATATTTTAACACTTGGAGGAGTTTTTTCCCTTTTAGAGTGTTCTTATTAAATATTGGTTGCTTCTACCATTACTTATCAATATATATAGAGACCAGCAATCCTTCCTGGCTTGTTATTTTCTGGAAATGATGAACAGCTGCAAAAAAAATTTAGTTTATCTTTGATTTTGCTGGTAGCTCTGAAAAATTATATCAGTGTGACCTGCCAGTGTTTATGTTGGAAAGTTTTTTGTCTATATCTACAGAAGGTATGAGCCTGTTGCAAAGGTTCTGAATCTGCATTTCAAGCTGTCAGCCCTTGGGTTTCAATCTGGAGGTCCGTGGTCTGTTCTGTGGCTGTTGGTCAGTGTGTTTGCTCTTACTTTGCTACATTAATTAGATATTGAATCCCAGTGAGGTTTGTACAATTCCACATTACAGATATGCAATATTTCCCAAAATAAGGTTGAGATTCTTAATGTTTCTTTCTGTTACCTTGAGGCCTTCAGGGAGAAATAGCACCATGTCAGCATTATTTTCTATTCTTGAGCATAATATGCAGCTCCTAAGGCTACAGAGACCTAGTGCCATTTGTCCTGGCAGTAGATTTCCGTGGAAGTTAGGAACCATCAATATCTTCATGTCATGAGAACGTGAGATGAGCAGCAACACCAAATGTGTCACTACTGTGACATTAACCCTTGTTATAGTTTTTATTCTATCTGTCTTGAATCTTTATTGAATCTTGTCTGTCAAATACTGTTGCTTAGTGTTTCACAGCTGGTCAAACCCCCTCGGTTTCTTGGCATTGTGTGTGTGGGGGTGTTTTTGCTAAATCATGCAGAATCAGTTACTGGTAGCAATCACTAAGGTTTCTATCTGCTGACTCTTTGGAGGTGAGCTGGTTAAGAATTGCTACATTAAGAAATCTGGTCTCAGAGTCTATTGGCTATCTTTTAGAAACTGTGCAATGAATGACATGCAGACATACCTCCTTATCTGTGTCCTTATCTGTTCATAAGGATTCACAGCCACGTTGAACTAAACACTGTCTTAGTTGTGTTTTCTTAAGCACATGTGTGATCTTGTGTCCATATGTATACGAAGAAGCTAAGAACTGGAGCTCTGGTTAAAATTTGATAACTTCAAAGTTTGAATGTTCTTACTTTTTCCCTGAAATACATAGAGCTGACCCATTTAGTAACTGGTGCCTGCTGCAGGAGGATGCACAAATGCTGGGAGGGAACAAGATGTGGGTGATGTTATCAAGATGCTTGCAGTGATGGTAGAAGAAGTAGAACTTTATTCAGAATTATACAGAGGAGCCTTAGGGACATTTTGTCAGCCCGGTGTCTGTGTTTGAACTATTTATTACTTCATATTTTTATTATGATTACTTACAGTGCTAATCCATGTGTGACCAATCTACACTCAGCTAGGTAAGGAAATTGCCAGTTCTGTTCCATTAACAGCCACTGGCCAAAGGAACAATGTTCCTGTAGGTTAAAACAACAATTAAGGGGCCCTTAACACTTCAAGATGGGGAAAGAAGGGATACTGGCAGCAGTATTTTCACACATTCCTGAGCTGCTTCGATGCATAAATTAACTCTTAGTTCAGTTACATCAGTGGAGTGTGTTGTGCATATGCATGACTGGTCTGTGTGTGTGTGAACCAAAACCTGGGCCTGTTGATTTATGAGAAAGGGTAAGAGAGGTTGAAATTAGTAAGCAAAGCCAAACAGTACCTTTGCAGCAGAGAATATCAAACAGTCTTTGTGACAGCTACTCACAGATGCTGATGTAAGACCTGAGGTCTTGGCATGGCAGTGGATTGTTCATTACGTAATTTTTTTCATGCCCAGGTCACTTGAACTGCATTTTGTTACTTCTGTAGCTGCACCTGTTTGTTCAGTGGAAGAACAGGGTTCACTGTGGTTATATTAAACAGCAAGTATAATTTATTGTAGTATAATTAGCAAATGGATATATGGGGCGCAAAATATTGCTAGACCATTGCAGATATTTTTAATATGAGTTTGTATAGAATAATAATAATCATACATATTTTTTCCCTTAATATAAAAGGAGAGCAGCTTGTAGTATGCAGAGTGTGGTACAATATGGTCATATGTCTACCAGTATTTTTGGGAGGCTGTATTGTAGAATGTGGCACAGACAAGATTTTTGGTATGTCTTGAATGTAATGAAGAGTAGACTGGCAATATAACATTTTCATGTCAGTAAATGGTGCTGTAAAATTGGCCAGTCCCTTAAGATCTTTGGATGAGTAGAGTTTACAGAAATAATTTGAAGAAAAAAAAAAAGTCTGAAATCTAATATAAGTGATAATGGAGAAATAAAAGCTGTAATGGTACATTTAGGATGTATTTTTTATTACTCTAGGTTCATTTCTGACATAACTTGTTTTAGTGAACCACTTGAATGATCTTGGTAGCTATGAAGTTTTAATAGCTAACACTTGGAAAGCCTTGTAGTTTAAACAAATGTCAACTTCAAAATCACATTCCTTCCTTAAGAAACTATCCCATTTTTATTTTTTATAAAAATCCTAACATGTGAAAGGCTGTTAGGAGGTAATGTTTTAGAAGTTCCTGTAAAGTGGTGACTTTTTTCTTGATGGGGTCTTAGTACTGTGTCACAAAACTTTTGATATATGTTTAATCTTCCTCCTTTATAAAATTGTTTATTAAACATTTTAGAATACTGGCCCTTTGCTTCATGTAGGATTTGAAAGAAATCAGTGTTTTACTAGAGTTGATAAAAAAATGAAAGAGAAACACAGGCTCTAATGGACATTCTTATGTGGGTAAAAAGTAATAGGAAGGAGAGATTTTTGAGAAACCAGAGGTTTGCATCTGAACTGTGATTCAGATCTTTCTTTTGTGATAATAGGCATTCTCAGGCATTCTAAACCTGGTAACCTTTTGGAAAATAAAAGACTTTTGGGAAAAACTGCTGGAGTAGGAGATTATATTTTCTTATGCTTTGAATAATGGCTGGTTTTATATGATCTGTCCCTGAAATTTCTGTGAAAACATTGGGCTGCATTAAAAACAACAAAAAAAATTCCAGTGTTTTACTAGTTCTGGTCACAAGTAGTCTCAGAAGTATAAAAACTGCAGCAGACAGTTAGCAAACTTTTTAAGATGAAAAAATGGGCAATGTTTTAAGAACTTCTGATGAAAGGAGTTTGTGCAGAGGGACTGTTGTAGGCTGGGAGTGGAGATGATGTTCCAAAGCTGCTACAGCATCCTCTCTGCACCCTCACCTCTTTGCTGTGCTTCTGTTACTTCTCTTGCTCTGTGACATACAAGGCACCACTACTCTTGCCAGGAAAAATAAACAATTACATGTATACTGATTGAGATTCCATTTACTAATATTCCACTTGCTGAATTTTACAACCACCTCATTAATAATCTCATTTATTATCAATTAATGAGCAGAGATTAATGTCTGCAGAATGTTCATTGTGCACTCTAAAACTGGGCATTTGTGTTTCTGATCTTCATTGCAGAGTCACTTAAAATAGCTCCACTAACACTCACAGCTGCCCACAAAATAAGGATTTGCAGAGGTTTTTGCCTTTCTGACGGCCCAAGATGAACACTTAACAAAGTTTCTAAAGCAGTGCAGTGTGTGGTGACAGGGATGGTGCACATCAGATTTTCTTTCATGTCTTGGCATCACTAATTCCTGTGTAAGAATCACATTGTTTTTTTAAACATGCAGAACATAATCTTGATGTCTGAATAAACTGTTACACTGTTGATAATTTTTATAATTTAAAAATCAGATCTAGAAAAATGCTTTTTAAGAAGCCTGACACCTTCAAGTAAAGGCATTTTTTTAGTTTTTACTGAGGGGGTTATGTGTTTGGAGAACCAATAAGCAATGCTTATGTAACACTGCTTAGACTTTCACATCAGCCAGCTGGTATAGCCAGATACTCAGTTTTTCTTTTTTTTTTTTTTTTTTACTTTTTGGAGGTATTTGTGAGTAGCTTGATGTTTTTGACATCTGTGTGACAGCTTCTTGCATAAGAGATGAGCAGCATGTTCTACCACCCAGCTGTGTGTATTAGTCTGCACATCAAGCTGAAGAGCAGCACTTAGCCAGATCTGACAATCAAATGTGAACTACTACTACCTATACACAAGAGTGCATTTTAATGTTGTGTGCTTTTTGCCAAGAGCCTGATACTTGACAAAGAAATTGTCAGAATCTCTCTTCTTCCTGCCTTTTTTTTTCCTTCCCACTGATGTGAGTCCATGTTAAAATATCTTATTTTTTTCCCTGCAGTTTAATATGGTTCAGCTTACAGATAGCAAAGCCCGTCTATGTTTTTGTTAATTTCATGTAAATAAAATTCTGGCAAGCTTTTGGTAATACAGGAGTGCAATTATTTTAGAAAATGCAGGAAATCAGTTGGTCATTTTCTGCCAACTTAATCTGAAGTTACAATCTGCTGGGTTTCACCAATGACTTCATGTCAACATCCCAACAACCTGTCCCCCAAGAAAACTGAGGACATAAAGAAATTACAGCACTGGTTCAGAAATGTCAGTGCTGCTCTGCACAGGACTGTTAAGAATTGGTGCTCAGCACATTGGGAGTGTGGAGAGTAGTGGGAGCCACCTGCTCTGATTGTAGTTTGACTGATCTGTGAACCTTAAATTCTTCTACATTTCCACCTGACTTTAAGCCTCTGTTGCCTTTCTCGATGCTTAAATTTGAATAAATGGAATTCATTGTCACAGAATGCACAGTTATACTCCATAGTTCAGCTTTCCTTGTTTGTGTGTTTGCTATAAGCCAGGAGTTAATACATGAAATGTTTTCTCTTCCTTTTTTAAATAGTAGTGCCAGAATAGTGAAGATCTGGTTTCACCTTGTTTTGAACTTGGTTTTATGAAAGTGTTAATCATACTTTTTTTTTTTTAACTTATTGTTTCCCTTTGTATTATATCCTTAATATTCTTTTAAAAACAGTATTCCATTTCTATCTGTTCTTTCTCTTACAACATAAAAATACTGGGTTGTTTCTTGTGGTAGTATTTATGTACTTGAAAATATTGCAAATAAGAATTTGAGTCCTGTTGTATATTTAAGCATTATGGCAGATACAATTTTATGGTCTGAGTTGCAAGTAAGTTGAAATTTGTTAGTAATCAAAGTTTGTAAAAGCTATCCTTACAATCTAAAAAATGACAAGAACTAGAGGAAGAAGTGTATTAATCTTCTAGGTCAGAACTTCCACTGTAATAATTTTTACACTGTGGTTAAGCTGTACTTACATTGAGTTAGTGTTGAGTTAGTCTGTGAGTAGATAAATGTGAATGGACCTATCATGGATCAGGATTGTTTGATTCCAAAACTTTTGATGGCACATTTCACATATCTCTTGCACTTGGCAAATCATTAACACAATTAATTGTATAGTGCTACAAAAAATTATTTTGATTAATAAAAACCTGAAAAATACAATTTGAAGAGACATCAGGCTTTTCTCCTACCAATTTATTAGTAATCACATTGAGTAAATGTTGTTGGAGATGCTCAGTCTAAACCAGAAGTAAAAATGGAGTTAGGAGAACAAGGGGACAGAGGAAACCTGTTTTTACAGCAGCTGGTTCTTTGTGCACTCCCAACACCAGACTGGATTTATGGCTGTCTCTGGGATGGCAGGTCTTGAGGATGGCATTTTAAATATTGTTAGGCTGTGGGGGCTTTGGGCTACAGTAGATTGTGCTTTCCTTTTCTTTCATAAACTATAGCAGGAAATATTTTACAGTACCCCCAACATTGGGGCTTTTTGTTTTAATGAAGTGGGTTATTGAGCCATTTGATGAAATATGAGCTTTGTACCCATTGGCTGCACAAATTGAAGTAAAAAAGAAAATGGAAGGAAACAAGAAATTAATGAGTAGTTATAAAGTAGGCATAGGTCTGAAGAACATAAGGCCGAGATGAATTTTGATCAGTGTAACAAGTAACAATACCTAAAAAAGAACTTGGGAGTAAAAGAGCTCATGAGCTCTAGAACTGTCTAAACTGAATTAATGCTTTGTAAGCAGAGAAGTCCCCCTTATTTTTTTTTTTATTTTACTTATTTAATTTTCCAAATTTGAAGTAGTAAGAGAAGTAAGAGAAGTAATTGCACCTGGTTTTGCCATTGAAATAGAAATACTTTTATACTTCTCTGTTTATATCTTGGTTTTTAAGTTTAATTTTCTGTTTCAATTCTGCTCCTCCAAAACAGAAGAAAAAACTTCTTGAAGAACTTGGGGAGAACAGACTTCCATATCTGACACCAGCCGACGCTGATTTCCACCAGCTGGTAACGTATTTCTTTGAAATAATTTTAAACTAAAATGGCTGTTTGCACTGAACAACAAATAAATCTTCCTTCAGAGAGACACTGTGAAATCTGATATGAAAAAAGGTGTCATGATGGCTGATAATGCCCTTCCAGGTGGTGTGAAATAAGATCTCTAGAACTGGGATATTCACAAATGAGAACTTGGTGAACTTTGTTTATTTTTATGTGTGTGCCCTCACTACAAGTAATGTATAACATTTAATCTCAGCTTTTCATGCTTTGGTGAATCAAAAGTCATGCCACCATTCCTTTAATTAATTTTTTCTGAGTGGTGAAGAGATCTTTGTAGCTCCTGTTTGGCAAAATAGGGGGAATATTAACGTAGAAATTTCAAGTATGAGGGGCTTAATTCTGCTTTCCAACAATAAGGAATTGTTAATTCTTGGCTTGCAAAACAAACTGTGGAAATGGAATGCCTCAAATGAAACCAAACAGAAGGATCAGCCCCAGTAGCTACATGAGTAGTGAACCAAGTGAGTGTATGCAAGAATGTACTGAATAAATAGAATTTTCTGCATCTGTCTTGGATCTTTCTAGATCAGCTGCAGAACTCAGGGTAGGTTCAATCAGATCAAATTGGATCATGGTAAGAGAAAAAAGAGAAAAATTCCTTATTATAAGGAATACCCTGGCTGTTTGAAGAGCTCCAGTGACCATGCTCACATTACACGACACAGGAGTGGTGCCTGCCTTGTGTTGATATATGGCTCAAAGATGTGCAAGTGTACAAGAGCTGGGAGAATTTATAAGAGTGACAACAGATGGATTTTATTATTTCTTCTTTCTATACACAAAAACCCAAACACATTCTTTTCAGTCTTAAATTTAATGCTCATGAAGAAACTCTTCCCCCTTTGAAGAAGTGTGCAGCTGACTTTCCTCCTTCCTAGTCCTGTTGCATCCCCTCCTGTTTGTTCTCTTCTGCCTCTGATGCTACCAAGAGCTGCTGTGCCCAGCATCTTTTGCTTTTTCACATATTTGTAAATTCAGCTTCTCCTGGAGCTGATGTGAACAGAGAAGGTGGGATCTCATTTGCCCAGGGTCAGTGACCCATAAGTACAGAAGGCAATGGGAACAAGAGAAGCAGTAAAATCACACCTGTTCAATCCTTTATAAATTTTTGATACGTTCTTTTTGCAAATATAGAATTATTCTTTTTATGTAGTGTATGTGTGATGCTAGATGTTTTTAAATATATAAGCTAATCATAAGCATCACACACACCTTTTGAAGTCTGTGGTGGTTATGAAATGTTCATGGAATCACAGCTGTAGAAATTGCAGGTTCCAGGATGCTTAAATGCACTACAGCTGGAGAGGAAAAGAAGGGTGAGAGCTTGAAGACAACAAATCAGCAAAGTAAAATTTCACATACAGTTTAGTTTTATAGTCTGTCTTTCCTGGACAGACCTTCCCTATTCCTTGAAGGATCTATCTCTTATGAAACAGTATTCTTTGAACATGTTGGAAAAGTTAGGTAGGATGCAAACAAAAACCTGTATTATCCTGTTGGGTATGGAAGTGTACAACCTGAACAGAAGTAAGAAATTCCATCACAAGCAAAACTTCCACTGACATCCTCTTTCCATGTGTTTTTCCTGATAAAGGATTTTGGAAATGGGTCCCAAGCCATCAGCTGAAACAATGTAATGTTTAAAGGCAGCAGGGAACAAGAAGGGTGGTGTAACAAGGGAGTTCACAAATACTTGAAGTACAGACTGTAATTTCATGCTGCACATGTCAGTTTGCTTATCAAGGGTCCTTATTGCTGATTCCTAACTTTATTCTGTCAGTCAGGTCCATAGGGTGGTTCTCTGTGTTGAGTATCACCATCAAAAGTGAAAGCATATTTAAAATCTTGTGTGTAATAGTCACAACAAGGTTTGAATATCAAATGTGGTTTATTTCTGCACTGTAGTTGCCTGTAATGCTGCCACTTCTTCCAGAGTGAGCAGTGAGCTGACCTTTAATACTGGCTGTCAGAGTTAGAGCACAGAGTACATGATTGCTGCCCTTCCCACCCCCCAAAACAACAAGGTGTCCAGTGTGAACCCAGCAGTCACCCCGTGTTCTGATCCTGTAATTCTTTCCTTATGGAGGGCACAGCACAGGCACTGCTTGGGGTTTTAAAGAAGACCAGGCTGTTTTCATGTGATGTGTCAGAAATGTGTTTCCACTTCCTGATTTCTTTTGAGATACCTTAATGATAAAATAGTTCTTCTTAAGCATGTGATCTTAAAGCACAGCCCAAAGGTAACAGGCCTCTGACTTGGCTGGCAGCAAAATGTGCAAGGCATTACCTCTGCAGCTCAGGAGGGGAATACAATGTTGTTTCCTTTGTAAAATCTGTGTCTTCCTTTCAGTACATGTTTTCAGGGATTTAATTGCTCTACGTCATATTGTTATTTTCTTCCTTCTGTTTCTAATAATTGTTTGAAATTTCATGTGTGTGATTAATGTCAGAAATTCAGTGTATTTGTATTTTCATATAAATGGTTTAAAAATATATACTATTAGTGACTGTTTAAATACACTATAATAGCATATGTAATGTGGTATGAGTATGTCCAGTATACAGAATTATTTAAAGAAATACTGGGGTATTGCTATAGAACTGTTAGAGCTCTTTCTTTCATACAGGGCATTTGCATAATGAAAGAAATAATAAAGTAATAATCTTCATATGTCACAACATAGAATATTCTGGCATTCTTAAGTAACATTATGAAAGAATATTTATGATTCCCATCAGCCTGTAGCCCATCTGACTGTAGCCTACAGCTCCAAGTCCTGAATTTACACTTACTAATTTCATTAGTTGTTGTTCTTAAGGACTTTTTTCACTGTACTGTTCAAAGGCTGGAGATACACAGCCCTGATAGAAACAAAAGGGGCAGTTCAGGACTTCTAAAGGAATCATTTCAGGCTTTTGACAAGCTCAGGTGAATGTAGTTTATCAAGTTTGGATTCACTTCTTGGAGTGAAGGCTGTGATCTGTGATCCTGTGTTCTGGGGTCGTAGAGAGACCTTCACACAGATCTGGGACTGTTTTCAAGCTTTGGTGTTTGAAGCTAAGCATGTAAATACAATTGTCAGAAATTATTATCTGTAGATACTGTTACAGGGGTTCATTTTCCTCTCTCTGGGAAGCTAGTGTTTGGAACCATAAGAATGTATAAAGAAAAGGAGTTAGCTTCACTGTAAAAATTTACAAGGAATAGTGGCGAGGTTTATAGATAAACCAAGATTTATTATATGTAATCATTATTTTTAAAATAGGCTTCCTTTTATGTTCTCCTTTTTAGTAGAAACAAATGATCCTATAAAGCCAGCTCTTCTGTGTTATAGGACAACAGTGCATTATGGTGCAAAAGTCTGTTTTCATGCAGTGGAAAATGTGAATACTTACTGCCTGCTTTGTATTTTTTAAGGGCACGTTCTTTGGATTTTAAAATTAATTTCCTGAAAGGCAGGTTCAAATGAGACTTGGAAGTAGATAGTACTGGTAAAGTGGGTTTGAGCTGTACCAGAAGGAGCTCACAGATGGATTGTAGGTCAGTGTGGTGTTTTGTGCCAGTGACTTTTATTTGTCTTTTTAAGAGCACTTTGAACATAAGCTATTAGACTAATAAAAGTTTTGGCAGATCAGTTTTATGCATCCATGTCCTTTTTACCCATTGCCTAATGCCTGCAGATTTCAGTCTACCTTAACATGTGTCCCCACACCACCATCAGTACCTACCTTTTCTCCAAATACCGACTAATTTCTGGACAGAAGGAAATAGGTGTGGTGGGTCCTCAGGAGCTTCACAAATGCTAATTGATGTCTGATGCACTCACATTACAGCCCCTCTCTTAGCAGGGCACTAGTGTGCATCTGTTTCTTTTATTTATCTATTAATTTTAATGAAATACGTAAGACCCACTCTTTAAAGAACTTATTCCCCAGCCTTTGTCTAGTTTGCCAAACAGTCTCAGCAGTAGTTAAAGCAGATTTACAGGCAACCAATAAAAGGTGTGATTATGTGATACTCACTTCCTTAGAAAACCAGATTAACAAAATAAAATTATCCAAGCCTTCCTGGAGTGGGAAGCAGCATTGTGCATGCAAAGCAAGAAGCTGCTGATTAGCAGTGTTGTACCTTGCTGGGAGTTGCTGCCTCCACACACTGCTGGATTCTGAGCTCCAGCTGATACCAGAGCTGGTGTGGTCACAAGAGGATATGAGGGAAAAGGACTCTACAGGTAGGGAGCTGGGGAAGCAGTAAGTTTGGACATTTTCTGTTATCAAAAGAGAGCTTTTATATAAAATGAGAGATAATTGGCAGGTACTGAGGAATGTAAAATAGAAAGCACCAGAATGTTAGAAGCACATTTTTTAAAAAATGTACATTTTGATTTTGTTATTTTTTCCCTGAAAAGTATTCTTATATAAAGCTATTTGAGTGTATCATGTAACCCTCTATATTTCTGTACATCAGAATGAAACTGAAGTGTCTTTGCAACCATTGCAAAAAGAGGAATCACTTTCTTACTTCTTGATATTCTATTGTATATATACTTAAAAGTGGCATTATCTACAGATTCATCAGATGAGCTGTTCTACTAAATTGTTCTAGAGTCTTTGTATTTATTTATTTAGAGATTTGATCTGCTTTAAGCCAGTGATACATATCCACAGCTTGTGCAATATACTGAAATATGAAAATTAAGTAACAAGTGCTGGCATCCATTCCTTCACCATATTCTGGACTCATTCTTGTTAACTTGACAGCTTTGCCTTGTCTTGAAGTATCTTGACTCCTGTAAAAATTTTGAATAATTATTTTCCTCTTTTTGCTGTTTGGGTTTTTTTTTTCTCCTTTAGTGGAAGACCAAATATTCCAAGCTGATTTTCAGGAAATCTGATACAGTACCTGAAGATCTCCACCAAATGGTACAAGAAAGCTTTCTGGCCTTGCGAGAGCACAACTGTTTCTTTCAAGATCTTGTGAGGATCAAAGGAAAAGACTTTCTTACTCCAGTGTCTCGTATATTAATTGGAAACCCAGGATGCACTTATAAGTACTTGAACACAAGATTATTTACAGTTCCTTGGCCTGCAGAAAATTATGACATAAAATATTGCAGTCCTCAAATACATGATGCTTGTAAAGCATTAATGAGACTTAATGACTACTTGCATATTGAAACAGTCAAGGCATTACAAGGACAAAATTTGTTTGAGAACAAAGAAATTAAAGATACTCCTGTAATAGATAGGAAGCAAAGTTTTGCTACTTCTCTTACAGAGCAAGGATCTGTTTCAAAAGATCAAAGCAGTGTTTGTGTATCAGAGGATGACAGAAGTCTAAAGAGCAGAACATCTTATAATTTGACTTTATTAAATTATATGGATCCACTACAAATGCTGTACTTGAAACAAGAGCCTTACTTTGGAATGGGGAGCATGGCAGTGAGCTGGCACCATGATGAGAACCTGGTGGACAGGTCAGCAGTGGCTGTGTACAGTTACAGCTGTGAAGGTGAGTGGTGGCACTTGACCAGTCACAGAAGTCCCTGGAGTCCCTGAAGCCCTCCTGTGTTCCTTGTGTGTATGTACATAAGCACACCTGCACTTTGCTCCAGACTTGTCACGTGCTTCTGCATGCACTGTGCTACCTTTTGTATTGAAGTCTTATCTTTATTTCCACCAAAACCTGTACAAAATACCTGTGTTTACTGCAGCTGACTTAGCAGTTGTTCTCTAACTAGATTTAAACATTGGTATAATTAATTCCTTGACTAAGAGCCAAGAAAATAAAAATCTGTCAAATATCTTTCTTCGGTAAATGCATGTACATGTTTGCTATCCTGTAAAATGTTTCACTGTGGTTGGGATCTCCATTTTTATAGTGTTATTTATCATATATGGAGGTGTTTTGCTTTATGCTGATTTTACTACTCTTCTTTCTTTGGAAAGATCATTTTCAGTTGGATTTGGATAGAGGTATGACTGTATTTACTTAGAAATATATGCATTTTGTCTAGGCATGCTGTAGTGTTAATGTGTGTTTTATAGAGGACTTGCCAACATTTCTCTAGCTGGGAAGAGTGGACACTTTGCATTAAAATAACTTGTCTGACAGGCTTTGCAGGCCCTTGCTTACTTTAAAATGAAGTTCATACAGCATTTTAGGGCTGCTGGTGGTAAAAGTGCAGTTGAAGCATCATTAGATATTTCATTTTTAGTTTAAAGTACCTGTCCCATTTTTATCTTTATTTAAGAGCAGACATGAAAAATTTTTGTTTGTTTTTTTTTCCCTAACAATGCTTGAACAAAAGCTTGGATATTTTTTTGGATATTCACAAACATAAGTATAGAATTTAGAAACTTGATTTGAAATTGCAAATGTTCTATTATGTTTCATCATTCACAATGGATTTTTTCTTCTTCCAAACTTCCTATGATGTTTGCTTTAGAACAGGGGAAGAATTTGCATTGAATTCAGTACTTTTCAGCTAAAGACTGTGGTATAAAAATCTTATACTCCCATGTGCGTTCTCTTATTGGTTTTTTTGTTAAGTTTTGAAATTCAGTGCCACTTTGTTACTTAATGTACAATTGAAGTCATATTATTTACATTTTCCTGGATATAAAGCATCAACTGGCTTAGCAAATTGAGTTGAAGAGATTTCCTGACTGGTAAAAGTGTCATTTTCTTCATGAACTTCTTTCTGTCCTTTTTGTCAATGGTGTCGAGTAGCTGTGTTGGGTTTTTTTCCATTTTTACTGTAGAGAAATATTTTTTCAGTAGGATTTTAAGTTAAAGAAACTTAAACATGAATTTGAAGTAATAATACTGTGTATGAGGATTTATTGTAGGATGCTTAAAACTTTTTTACTTTAACATAAAGTTTACTTATGGAGGGGTAAAAAAGTGAGTCCTTTAAGTTCAGAGAGTTATAAATTAATAAAAAATGAAAGCTGCTAAGTTTATTCATAACTCGTCAGTTGATTTTGTTTCTTTTATTCAGTAAGTTAAAGAAGTAAAAATTATGATGTTTTAAAACCACTGCAAATTCTGTACAAGATTTGATTGATGTGGGTAGATAGAAATATTTTATATGTTTAGACTAAAAGTTATTTTGATATCTACGGACAATAATTTTTTTGTTGAATATGAAGGTTTTTTAATAAATACACTTAAAATTGAAAGTTTGTATTTTTTTCTAAAGTTTGGAAATAGGAAAACAAAGAAAACAAGATCTTTCTAGTAAATAAATTGGTTGTTCTCTCATTAAAAACAAAATTAAAAGTCACTACTTGAAATTTTTCTGGTTTTGCATTGCTCAAGTTGGGCTCTTGAGCTTTAGAGGGAGTTTCAGGTGCCTGCCATGGCAGTGGAGCATCGTGGGGAGATGTCCTGCAGTCCAGCTCTGTGTGCCAGCAGTGCCCTCCCATCTGTGCTCAGGGTTATCATTGTATATCCCTAAAGCAATGACCTGCTTATTCATAAACTGGAGGAAATGGATCCTGTTTATACTTGGGAATGTTGGTAAATATCTCTTTGTGTTAAAGTTTTGTACCCAGTGCATCCAAGAGGATTTGATTTTAGAGAAGCAGATTGTCTTTTTGCTCTTCTGATTTTCTGCTTACAGCCTTCCAGTGCTGGTGGTTATAAGCTCATCAATGTTTATAATATACTTTTAATATGTTAATAATATTCTTATTCTTTCCTGTTCTGTATAATGTCAGTGTTTTCATGGTTTCTGCAACTTACAAAGACTTTCAATATTTCCTATATTACCAGGTCTCCATAACTGTGAAGCATGAGGATCTCAACATCTTTTTGAACAATATTGTTATATCTTTGTGGAATCATGTCTTGACGTTTTATTTTCCATAAATATGTTTAGTTTTTATGCTGACATCTTTTATTAGCACTTCATTAATTTGTTTAGTATTGAGTTAGCATTGAATTCTCAGTGTAGTGTAAAAAGACTGTCACAGAATCACTACAGAATACATAATAAAAAGAGTAGTTGTGGTCAGAATTTTTTTGTTGGAACTATTTTTCCTTAGAAGATGTAGCTGAGCTGGATTATTAGTTTTCTGGGAGAAAACACTGATTGAGTGGGAAATGCAAACACAAGTTAACCATGTTGATTTTTGTTGGAGCTGGCTTGATTCTTTTTTCTGCCGGGTCTTGCATGTTTGTTTTGTCAGCTCTCAATTCCTCAAATCCCCGGTGGACACTGGGGGTCTGTGGCAGCCTTGGCACGGGGGAGCTCAGGCTTCCAGAGCTGCAGGGCTGCTACTGACCTGCCCTGCTGCAAATGCACAGTCCCCAGGTTGTCAGATTTTGAGCAGCAGCAGCAGCCCTTGGAGTCAAGCAGTCTTACTGAGCTCTGGCAGCTCTGGCAGACTGTTTAGAGATGCACAACTCAGGTTATGTGGTTTTCTTTTTACTTTCATTTACATCTTTATATCAGTATTTGTTTTGTACCTACTTACTGGATTAAATAGCATTAAAACGGATACTGCTGTAATTGAAACAACTTGTTTTCTTGTTCATTTGTTCATTGTTTGATGCCATAATGAAAATTTCATGTTTGAAACTTTGATCAGTGTTAATTGGAGTAGAAACAGTTTTCAATATGCCAGAAAAGAAATTTAGACATCAACATAAAGATATTGAAACTAGCTGATATTCTAATTGGTATCAGTGTTTATTTTCTTGTTTCCAGTGTAAAACTCTTTCAAAGCAACTTCAAATGAAGTACAATTCTAACAGCAGAATAAGGCAAACATTTAGCTTGATGCTTTTACTTACATTGCATTAGGTTAAGAGTAGGTTGTCAAGTGATGAGAATAAAAATTCGAGAGGTTTCCTTTTAGTGTATATGCTGCATGAAAGTGCATGAGTGGTAGTCAGGGTGCATATGCAGAACTGAATAGGTTACAGAATGTGTGTTCAATTATACTGCCACTAACAATATTTGGAATTAATTTACATTTCAGAGTTTATCAAGGAATGGGAATTTTAAATTTTGAGCAATTTGGCATTTTAAATGACACAGTAGCTTACAAGTATCCTATCACCTGACAGCATGAAGGTAAAAGAATTGTTCCGGATTTTAATATAGTAAGCTAATAACCCATATTTATTTCTTGCTGCAGTTATGAAAGTGAATTACAATCCAGTAAAAAAGGTAATTTTCAAAAATTGGATTTTATCCATGAAAAGTTCCTAATGACTAGCTCTCCATCCGGTCAATGTAAGTTTTGTAGGAAGTTTTATTACTTAGCAGAGCACTAGTTGGTTCTAAAGATGTTCTTTGAAGTAGAGACTTGTTTCAGTTACAAACTTATAGGAGATGGAAAAAAATGTAAACACTTGAAGTTTGTCCATCTTTCTCTCACCTGGATTTCCCACAGAGGAAGAGATTAGGTAAGTAGCTTTCTCTAGATTCTATATTTAGTTTGTTTTCTTGCTGTAAGGGCTACTTGCTGTTTAACTCTTGGACTTATACACAACTGACTCTGTCTGCTGACAAGGCAGTGTTAAAAGGTTTAACCAACTTACTGTTAGTTGCAGTGATGACTAATCTTCAAGGACCTTTTGTGCTTGTTTCTCTTGTGAACTGCTGTTTGTATGTTTTTACTCTGTGAAGTTAGGAGCAGCATCCTGGCACGTGGCCTAATGATGCCTATTTCATTTAATTGGGAATAAAAATAATTGAGATGTACTACAGATGTATGTTTCCCTGCCATATTAAAAAAATTCTGAAACTACGAAAGTTGTTCAGCACTGAAGTCAATCTAACTTTGTGGTTGACAATAATCCTCTTTATGTACTGCTTAATGGATAAAAGTCATGGAGTAGATGTTTTTTGGAATAATTAGAATAATTTCTAATGTCAATAATATAGCAGAAATATTACTTGTTGAAGTAACAGAAATGGTATGTAGAAATTTTATCTTACTTTTAAAGAAATGGATAAGTGCATGAAATGGTCACAGCTAACTTGTAGGATCTGACCAGTTTGATTTATGTTCTGAAAGTCACAAATTTTTAGTGACCCACTAAATTTCACAATAATACATTAGAATCCCTGTTGTCTAAAAAGAAATCATCACTTGAATAGACTGTTGTGGGTTGTGGGGTCTCTTTTAAACATCTTCTCACTGATCAAATACAACCTCTCATTCAGAAATGAAGGGATGACAGAATAGTCTTTGTTCTTATTTTTGTGTTTTTGTTTCTGATTTATGTGGATACAGCATTCCAAACATGAATTGATAAGAACACTGTTGGCAAAATCTTATGTTTCTTTGGTTTTGTGAATGTCAGTTGCAAGAAAAATTTAAATGTTAATGGAATTTAACCTCTTATACTATGGCTTTTCAGTAATGAGGTAGAGGAAATAACTTTGGGTAGATACTTCTTTCCCATCAGCTGCTGAGAAGCAAAGCATGCTCTGCTTCTTTCACTTCTTGCATGTAACACATATAAATTCCTATTGAAAGACACTGATAATTTATATATTTTTAAATTGAGGAATATGTGCCCAAATTACTTTACATTCTGGAAAAAAAATCAGTCAATATGTAAAAAAATAATATAACAATAGTCAGTTGGATTTAATGTTGATGTAAATGTCCTTGTTCTTAGCAATGTGTTGGCAGTAATTCTATTTTCTTAAGAAATAGTATGTGAGGTTACATCTAGAATGTAATGTGGCATTACAGTTTGACTTGAATGGAGATCATTTAGGTTTAAGAGCATCAAAAAGTCTCAAACTCTGGAAGATTTTGGAGCCAAGGAGCAAAGAAACCTTTCAAAGCTACTTTTACTTTCTGTGCTCTGAAACAATGACCAAAGTAGTTCCAGGAAAACAAGTTTCATATTGTTCTGAACCTAACCCTGACCCAAACCTGATAAGATCAGATCTTAGTGCTGGAACATCTCTGAAATTTGAGCTGTCTCGTTAAAAGCATAATGCTGTGGCCAATTTTCTGCAGCTACATTCTCTCTTTCATGGTTCTACCATAATTACAGGTTTGATGAGGTATTGTTATGCTGTGGTAAGATTTTACTTCATTGCACCATTTTATTTGGGATTCCAGCATAAAGGTTTTTTGCAGGCCCAAGTCTGTAAATCTCTGCTGACCAGAATTCAAGTCTGCACATAGTTTTGTTATACTTCCATTAAATACTTGTGTAGTTGACCATTTCTGTATGGCTTACTACAGAATACATTTGTGTTCTTAAGGTGATGGGTATGTGATCCATGATTTATTCACATGATTTATTCTCAAATACTTATGATTTAGATGCATCCAAATGTTTTCACTTAAATGGCAACTGTAATTGTATCAATAAATATACAGCATCCAATCATTCTTGAGGTGTCATAGAGAATTTAATAAAAACTTATTTTTATGTAAAAGTTTGTCAGGATATGCCACAAATGTTAAGGTGTCTCTTTTTCCCTTGCTCTCATTTTCAGGGTAGCTTGCATTTAAAAGCAAGTAGCAGCTTGCTTCCATTTGTTGCCAAAATAACATGGTAGGAGCAATCAGTTTCAATTGCTGCTGATAATTATAAGGTGCAATAATTGAGAATATAGAGAAAAGGAGACTGTGAGCTGTATTTGAACTCAGTACTTAAGCAATAAAAAATTTATCAAACTGCAAAAAATAAGTCATTTTAACGAGCACATTCCAAAGGTGCTGGATTTATGAGGAGACCCCAGGAAACTTTGATTGAAATTGCTGTCTCTGATTGTAGTTCTATATTTTATTGGTGCCATATTGTGAACAGTGCTGCTGCCAAAGTGAATGGGAAGGCAGCATAACAGAGAGAGTTAACCCAGAAAGGTTACTTCTTTTTATAATATCCATGATGTATTGCATTAAAAATGCCTTGAAAGCCATCCTATTTGCAGTTTTCAGAAAACATTTTTCTTAAATTAAGTTACGATTTATCTGAACAGGCTAGAAAATATGAAAGCCCCTTGAAGAGTTTAGTATTGATTTTTCTGAGCATTTGCTAGCTCGTGTTTTCTCATTTGTGTGCTCCTTGATGGAAGGGCCTAGAGCTGCTCCTGAGCCAGAGCTTCAGTTGTCTGAGCACTGCAGCAGAGAATGGAGGGAACTTGGGAACTGTAAGAATTTTCACTTAAGAACATTTAGATTGGCTCTTTAATAGGCTTTGTCTCACTGCTTCCTGAATTTAGATAATATTTCATTAACATAATAATAAATTGTCTAAATTTTCTAAAGGCTGCCCCCAGCTAAACAACCTGCAGTAACCATGTGAGATGAATGACATGAATATTTTAAAATTGTGAGCTTGTGGTCACACTTTGTGCATGCCTCTTATAAGAAGAGCTATGCATCTTTAGATTTCTTTTCTAGAATTTACTTAAGACAAAGGTTTCAAACGTTATTACATGAAAGCACATTTCAAGTGGACAGTGAAATGGACACAGTTGCTGAGTTCAAAGCAAGAGTTGGGCATGGTGCATGGTTAATTTCTAAGTGTTCACTGCTGTTCTGTGCCAGCTACTTATTAAAACTTCATCCCTCCTCTGTCAAAATGCACTGTTACTTTAGCTGTAAAACTGTTACACCATAGCTCCCAAATACCTTGTTATAAATGCTGACTGTATCTTTCAATTTATACTGCAGTGAAGTAAGCTTATGAAAATAGTTCTGAGGGATTAAGCTCTAAATACTATTTCTATGCAGTGGATTATTTTTTCCCCAAGCTCAACACGTTCGTGTTGCATAATGATAAGAAAAGTGTTGTGACAAATTCATTGAAGCTTCATTGGCTCTTGCACATGTTATCTAGCATGTTTGACTAGTAATTTTGAGAAAAGAATGACAGAGATGGTTCCAAGATTCGCTTTGTTGGTCTAGACAGTGTTTTGTAACCATTATTTCACCTTTGCCTCAGTTTTTGATTTAGTGAAATTGCAAGTACATAAACAAATGAAATTTCTCCTAAAATGTTTTGGCAGTTTATGACTTGAAATTCTTTCAGAAGTTATCTATTGTTACATCAGTGTTGCTGCATATTTTGGTGGTTTTTTTTTTTCTTCCATGGTTGTAGTTTTAGTAATGAAAAAAAAATTAGTGATGCTTAACTAAAACTCCTTTTACATGTGCTTAAGAATTTTAGAAAACCTTAAGTCCATTACAAGCCTTGACTTGATTAGCCTTGATAGTTAGCTTAAAGTTTTCATCTTGGTAAAGTCAGTTGGAAAAAAATTCTTGATCTCATATTTTCTTTTACCTCTGTTGCATACTTTTGAATTTGGAGATGATGATAATTATAGCAAGTGGAGACTGTAGAATCTTTAAGCCTATTAAGATTGTACCAGTATGGGATATCTTTCAGTCTAAACCAGATTTTTTATTTATGATTCTTACCTGTTCCCTCATTTTTGTGGTCTCTTTCTCTCTCTCAAGATTCATCTGTACAAGAAAGCAATGAGCAGGAACTGGAGGGAAGAGACCCAGCTGTTTGGCACGTGGGCTTGAAGGTGGCATGGGACATAGAGACACCTGGCTTGGCAGTGCCACTTCACCAAGGAGACATCTACTTGATGCTTGGTAATTTTCAAGGACTAAGAAGTTGAACTTTCTGTTGAAAATAGAGAAAATTACACTTAAGTTAAAATAAGTTACCATACCTTCCTTACAGTTAGGACTTCTCTTATTGAGAAAAACATGAAATCTGTCTGGAGTATATGATAAATTCTCCTACTCTGGCTACTTCCAAAGTATTTAGCAGAACTTTATTGTTGATGTTTCTTTCAATTTACAGCTAAGAAAGAAACAGTCTTTTTTCACCTTTTCTGTCTGTTGTGCAATCAGAATTACTAGTTCAAGTTAGACTTCAGGTCACAACCAGAATTTCCCCAGATCTTGCCAGCACTTGTGCTGTATCTGTCCCATCCTTGTATTTCTAGATTCTTTTTGTATTCTTAATGCAGTTTTTCTGAGCACCTCTCATGTTCAACAAATAAATTCCTGTTTTTCAGCTTGGCTTATCAAGTGACACCTGTATTATGTAAGATGTGAATGAATGTCCTAAAGTTTTCTGGTACCATGGTGCTCAACGTTTCAATCATGATGTCAATCTGTGGATATTTTAATATTTTATTAGTCACCAGTTTTACACATGACACTTCTCTCCTTCTGCTACTATGTCTACATTCAAACATGCTGTTTTCTAGCAGTGGGATTATACTAAGATCATAATGAACACAGCTGTCTTACTCCAAGAATGAGTCTCAATGTCTCAAGCGTAGAGGATTAAGAAAACAAAATTAAATTGAGTTAATTTGCTTGAGCAGCTGAGCTCGTGTGCTAAGGTTTATCCATTGAAAGAAACGAAGTGAGAACTGTTGCTAAGGTTTGTTGACACAAAATCTGTTGCTTTCTCTTTTGGCTTCTGTTTCTTTTGGCTTTCATTTTTGTTAAAATAAATGTTGTTATAAATCACACAAAAACAATAACAATGTTTTTGACAACATCATGTTGGCCTGTTTAGTGTCTTGGCTTGACAGACATAATTTTTGAAGACCAAGAACACTTGCAGAGCTCCCTGCTCATGTGATTGTAACTTGCAAGGCCTATTCTGTGGAATGTCCCTAGAATGACTTGTCACACTCCCAGCTTTATGGGCAGAACAGTCTTTTGAACTTTACCTTTCACAGTTTATATACTGAGAACAATATCTTTATAAGACATCATAAAAACCATGTAGCATTCCTTGTTCTTAGTTATCTCATCAAATCTTCTGCACTGCCATCAGGGAAGCTTTGTGTAGAAGTACTGGACTAACTGTGCTCTGAAGAATGTTCAGACATGGAAAGATCAGGTGTTAAGATGTGGTCATAGTGGTCTGGATGTGCCTCCCTTTTTTGTAAGGGTATGAAGTAGAAGCCTAGAATGAAAGAGGGGCAGTGGAAATGAAGTTTAAGTGGCAGCTGAACATTCCTAGAAAGGTTATTATAATCTATTTTTGTGCAACAGCAGTTAGGGCATCAAGTAAACTTCTTATGTAATCCTTCCTGACTGGAAACTTTGAGCATATAGAGCAATGCTGGCCAAGAGATTCAGAAGGTATTTAATAAAAGAAGGGGACTAACTTTAGTATTTTTATTGCAAAATACTGTAGATTGTAGTTGATTGAGTTACCAGATCATAAGGGTGTTTTCTATTCCCTAGTGGAATTTATATAGTGACTAAAGTATTTTCAGAGATTCTATATGAAGAGTAGATCAGAAAGTTAGTTTATTTAATGAGTAACATCATGAGCATGTTTAGATGGAAACAAAGGATATATTAAACATTCTTTTGAAGATGATGTGTAAATCACTTTCTTATTAGTACTTTTGAAGAGCTACAGATTTGAGCTCTGTAGGCCAGGTGTTTTTTTAATCTCTTCTGCATTTTCATAGTCTTTGTGTTTCTTTTCAATTACTTGGAAAAAAAATTACTCTTCTAAATAGTCTTAGAGGGTACTCTCAAAATGGCCTTTTTATTAGGTTTCTTTGTGTAGCAGAATTGCCTGTATAATTTTGATTGGAGTGAAAGACAATATTAGGAAATATATATAGTTTCAATGTATTTTTTACTGTTCATATTTTTTGCACTAACTTTTAAGAGGGGGTATCCTGAAGATGCCAACTAAAAGACAAAGTAAGAAAACTCTGTAAAAAAAGAAACTTGGCAATAATAAAAAAAGTAAGATTCATTTGTCTTATGCTTTTGTACATGCTGCATTCCAGAACCTCATTTCAGTAAGCAGAGTCCTCTTACTGCCATTATGTTAAAAGCAGTGGCAGAATGCAAGACATCCAGAAAACAGAGCATGGAAGAGTCCTGCAGCTGGTGCTGGTTCACCCAGCCTAGCACAGAACTCAGCCACTCTGTAGGTCTGTCCTTGCAGTTGTTGGAATGGTGTAGTGTTACTGCTTTATATGAATGTTGAAAATGCTGAAACATCACATTCAACATGTTGCTTATAATTTAAAAGTCAGGTCCTATCAATTCCTGTACCTGTAATACCACTAGTATTTCCTGTGGTACACACAAATCTATATAAGAAACTGTGGTAACTGGATATTTCTTACAGTAACGTGCAATTACAGTAACTTGTAAATCAAGATCAATGGGTATAGCAAAGTAACAAAAAAAACCCAGTTTTTTCTTTTTAGCATTTCTAGTAGACATTTAATAATGTTTCTGTTCTTCTCTTCATTGGCTTTATAAATATATTTTATTATTCTGGGGAAAAATTAAGTTAAATGTCTTATAATTTAAATTTACATCTTCCTTCTCAGCAGCCTTCTTCAGATGAAATCATGAGCTGTAATTTAGATGTATGTTAATATTAAACATAAGGTGATCACATCCATTCTTGTTTTAAGCTATTACAATAATATAAATTTATTTTATTAAGCAAAATCAACAAAAACTCAAAATTACTTTCAGTAAGACATATTTTTTTAAATAATTTTTTAGGCTTTTCTTAATATGAAGAAAAAAGTCTGGTGAATGGCTGCAAGTCTGCTGCCTAAAAATTCAAATCTAAACTTTATATCACTCATGAAACGGAAACACTTTAGCTCAATTTAGAATAATATATTGGTCTGCAGAGGAAGTGCACACTGAACCCTGCTGTCTCAAGTACACGGCCAAGGGGTGTCTAATATGAAACGTGTTGGGTGCTTGCAATAAATCCAAAACGCGTGGAGGTGAGCAAAGGGCCCCATCTGCTCTGTCCTAGAGCATGCTTAACTAGGCTTGTCATGGTCCTACTATTAAATTGGAATTTTTTCCCTAATCTTTGAGTTAGACATGACCAGATTTGCAAGCAGATTTACAATTTTCACTAATTTTCCTACCATGACTTCAAACCGTACTTAACAAAAATACATTCTGGACTCTTTCAAAGGCAGATTTACTTTTCTGCAGCTGTTTCCCATAGATCAAGCTCTTAGCTTGAAGGTTAGGGTTTTAAAACAGCATGAAGATGAACGTTGAATCTTATACCATTCCCCACACCCAGCAAATTATAGTTTGAGAAGCATCAAAAAATTATTTTCATAACCAACCAGGAGTAGGTTGAACACATTGCAGAGGTTGGCTTGTGGTTAAAGATAAGTATTTAATGGAAACACTTCCACATGTATAAAGTGACTCATTAAACTATTTCTAGATATTTAATCTGCTTCTATTTTCATAAACTAGCTTGAACCCTCTTTGCTCTCTAGCATCTTGAATGTGTTGGAGCTTTTCACCCCCTCCTTTTTTTTGAGTCCACATTTAATCCAAATGGTCTATGTCCTACTATTAAGACTTAGAACTCCAGAAATGTATTTGTCATTACCACACTTTGATAATGAACTTTGCAAACTCTGACATATTTCTTTCAAATTCATTATTTTTCTAGTTTTTAGACTTTTAGGTTTTTTTTGTGCATATTTTTCTTGTTTGTTAATGGTAGTTAAGAAAATTAATAGCAAAAGTCCATTCCATTTCACTTTTGCTTGTAGGTATTTGTGGTGATTAGAATAGCAAAGATTTTGCCAGTGCTTTAAACAGCACCATACCTTTTATTTGCCTCTTGAAATAGATAAGAGACTACTGTCTAAAAAGTTCATGAGGAACACTTAAGACAAGATAGAAAAGACTATATAAATCCCTGTTGGTAATTCTGGAAGCCATTTTTCCTTGTGGTTTGTGTTTTCCTGGGAAATACTTTACCTCCAAGTAATAAGTGTAGGGGCTTGAACCTCCACTTCTTTAAGGATTGGCAAGGAATTTCATATCTTTCTACCTTTTATTTGTTATGTTGCAATAGTCTGCAGTGACATGGGTGTCACATTGTTCCTCTTGAAGTGCTTTGGCTCCTCAGCTCCCTGATATCTCAGCAGTAGAATGAGAATGAAGTGTCTGTATGTTATTTCAGTGTTTGTACACAGACATATCCATTAGTCTGTTCTTTTGACAAAAGCTGTGTAAGCACAGGGCTCTCAGTGCTGCTGGTGGAGCCCAGGTATTTCAGCTGTCAGAAGAAAGCCCAGAGGGGACAGAGCAGGGCAGGGACTGGGAGCAGGATCAGAGAGCAAAGGGAGGAGCTGGCAGTAGCTTGAAGGAGAGGACAGGGCTGTGATGAGGTTCTGTGCTGGAGGGATGTATTGTGAGAAAGCAAGAGGCAGAAAACCCCAGATGTCAGTACAGTGCAGGGAGAGACAGATGTACTATGTGAACTTGCCTCCACAATTAAAAATTGAATGTTGCATATTCAGTTTTTAATTGAGGAAGCAAGTTCACATAGTACAAAAGAGAGTTCAAAATGTATCTGCTATCTGTAAATAACAGAAAAATCCCTGAGAAGGTTTATTGATAGGGAGGTCCCATATAGAGAGCAATAGCCTGTGTTCTGTACTGCAGTCTCTGGTTTGCTTTTGCAGACCTATGGGTCAGTGCTGAGCCATGTAAAACTGAGGCTGACTCCTTAAGAGTTGTTTTTTACTGAACCCTACAAGAGAACTCTGGTACTTCCAACATGGGTGACCAAGGAATGAAACAGCTTTGGTTTGGCTCTAAAACCAAAATAACAATTCTGGGTGTAGTGTTCTGTATCTGTGTAAAAGCTTTTAATGCCAGATGGACAATGACCAATTTAACAAAGAGTGATTTTTCTTTTCAGTTAATATATATTTAGGAGAAAAAGAAAACAAATCTTTGCCACAATCTTTTACAACCTAAAATGTATTTTTTAATATTCATTGAGGCAGGCAAGCAATGAAGCTTCAACTATTTTTGTACAATTAGAGTTTTAGATTTTTTTGTCAACTCTTAAATTAAAATTATAGGCTTCTTTCTGAGATTTTTAAAGGATTAGAGACAGTTGGAAGCAATTCCAAGGTGCAACTCTACAATGAAAGTTATGCTAAGGGCTTGAATAAAGGTGCAAATCAAAATGTAATAAGTCTAATTCTATGTTTGCTGCATACAGCCACAAAGAATGGGCACTGAAAGGGGTAGTGGAAGTGTTTAGGTTTGTTTTCTGACACAATTCTTCTTGAAAGTGATTGTGGTATTTAAATATTGTGATGTCCAGAGATGATAATGTTCTGTGGCCCTTGCAAGACTGGGTTCTGTGCAATTTATCCTCATATGTGTCTATAGGAAATAGTTTTTTCATAAGTTGTTTTTTTTTTTTTTTTGTAGCATTTTGTTTTCAAGAACTTTGAGCATTTTTTAGTGATTTTGGGAAAAGAGATTGTAACTTCCGAGCAGTTTCTTTAGTCTCCTCAGTAGTCTAGACTTAGTAGTCTCCTCAGCTTTAGAGGAATTAATTTGTTTAGTTGAACTTTCCCTATGAGGGGTGGGAGAATGCCACTTCTAAACTGTATAGGAGAAGGCTAATGCAAGTAGAAATACTTCTGATTTCAGCATAGTAAATAGTTACTGTGCTCTGCAAAACATTGGAGCTATGTTACTGAATTCTCTAAGCATTAAAGCAAGGAAAGTTGAAAAATGTACTTAATTCATATTCAACCAGATTAACCTTTATTAAGTATAATTTTTCCCTGTATTAAAGTTTTCTAATGTGTCCCTAGATGATCTCAATATGACCCATCAGCACTGTGTTCTGGCTGGTTTATCCCCTCGGTTCAGCTCCACTCACAGGGTGGCAGATGTAAGTACCAAAAGCATTTCACTGTTTGGTCCCTTGCAAATCCAATATCCTGGTGCCATATGCAGCACCCTGGTGTCTTAGCAGAATTGTGCTTCATATTGTGCTTATGACTCAAACTCTTTTCATTAATTGCTGCTGTTTATTTTTGACTGAGGTACAATTGGTTCTGTATTGGTATTGGCCTTAACTCCCAGGTAGGCTTATCAGATGTGAATTGTGAGTGTGCTGCACCACACCTCATGGATTGCTGATGAAATCTAGTTGAGAAATACAAATTTTCTGAAGTGCCTGTATAAAAGTTTTTGTTGTATCTTTATAGTCTTCAAGAGGAACATTGGAATACATATTTGGACAGTGTGAACTGGCACTCCAGAATTTGCAGACTGATTCTGATTCAATGGCTTTGTCTTTGAAATCACTGGAAGCTGCAGTGGTGAAGCAAGTAGAAGAAATACATAATGAGGTGAGATGATCTACACTGAAAATACTTCAGCCAGGTCTGAGCAGTGCAGTCACATGGAACTAATGGCAATTAAGTGTGTTCAGCTGCTTACAAGGCATTGCTTTTTATGAGTTTGCAATGTGGCTTTTATGACTTTTTTTACCTGGGTACAGTAATTGGGATTATCCTGGAGGTTTTCATTTTTCCTTCTTAAGATCCCTCTGCTGGTAAAGTGAGAGAAGTTTCACAAAATACTGCACCAGAACTGACAGTGTGGTGGTCAAACAGACTGCTCTGGCACTTCTCTAACAGAAAGGGAGAGAAGGGATTAGAGGGAAAGGAGCAGGTAGATTTTTTCAGTTATTCTTCCCTGGTTTTTTGTTGAACCAGGTTTTTGCATAATGCCATGGGTGGCACAATTGTGAGTGTGAGCTCTAAAGTATGTTCTGAAGAAAATACAGTGGAAATGTGAGGAACATATTTAAGCGGGTCATTTATTGCTACAAAAGATGCAAGTGTATTCATGCACTTGGACAGGATTCCACTGAAGCTGGAAGTGCTTTCTTGCTTGGAGCTGTGCTGTGTTTCTACTAAGATAAATTAGAAGCTGTACAGAGGTCATTTGCACTCAAATTATAATTTGTGTAAAATGTTTAAATTTCTGTCTGCTGAGGAATACAATATTGAATAGTGCTACCAAAACTTTGTAGAACACATTTTTATCTGTATTGTGTTTACAGCTGGTAAAGTGGAGCATAGTGTTGGCAAAAGATTCACGCCCTTGACTTTTACCAAAACAGCTCCCGGGGCAATTGAAAGAAGTCTGATGCATGCAGGGGTTTACAAAACATTAATCAGGCTCAGTCCATAAAACTACACGCATATGTGCTTTGCACAGCAAGGGCCACAGGCACAGCTGGGATAAATTTGCACGGGTCCTTTAACATCAAAGCCATGTGCTGTTTACATCAGGTGAGAGAGTAGCCCCTGGTGTTTGCAGTCACCTGAATAATTTTGCAATGTGACATACAGGGATGTTTCCTGTTACACATATGGGACATACTGTAACAGCAATCCTTGTTTAACTCGTACTTATTGTGCACTTAGTAGACACACTGCATCTATATTTAATTTGAAAAAATACCCATCCACCTATTTTACTATTATTTTCTTTTCTTTTCCTTAATTTTTTATCCCAACGTCAAATCTTCACTTGCTATTAGAGTGCTATTCCATTTATTGCTATTTCATTTATTGCTGCGCAAGTAGATAAAATTTCTAGGGGCTTATCTCTGTGGTAAATGCCTATTTTTTTTTCAAACATCAATGAGCTGAAAATATAAAAGACTTGTGAAGCTAATGCAACTTTTCTTGTATATAAAATCTTCCTAGCTTGTTGTATGATGAATCTTTGTCTTTTCAGGCACTAATACAGGTTTTAGGTTGAAACTTTATGAGGCAGATGGAAGAACAAGAGACTGTGTTGTTTCTTAAAAGAATCAAACTGATGAAAATGAGCCTTTCATTTAACTCTCTTAGTTTTTTAGCAATTTTTAATGCAAAATCAGAATCTCCATAGGATTAAAGGAGAGCTGCCAGTTCACCCAGTTTCCCAGTCTTGCCTGTGTATTTCTGATATACAGCTTTCTGTGGTATTCATAAAGCTCCTTGTAATTTTTTTTTCTTCCTCTGAACCAGAAATCATGAGCTTGAAATGAGATGGTATCTAGAGGTGATGATATTTTATTTTTAAATATTGTCCTAACTGAAGTTCTTCAGTTTTAACTCTTATAATAAGGTGCAGCCATTCTTCTTGGTTCTTTATCTTCCTGAAATGCTATGGGTTCATTCTTTTTACCCCCTTGCTGCTACCTCCAAAGCAATCATCAGAGAACATTAACCAGAGCAGAACCATCACAGAACCAAGCTAAAATCTACTAGTTTAGCAGATTCACAGACTGTGCTGAAATTAACTGCTCTGCCAAATGAGGCCTGGATGAATTATCTGTGTCTGCTCCAGGGAAAAAGCCTAAGAGCAGGTCTGAAAGAATGAGGAATGGTTCTGTGCCTTCACTTTTGTACTCCTGGGCAGGAAAATTGACTTGCTGTGCTGATAAAGTGTGTTTGAACTGAGGATCTGAAGCATAGGTGGAGACTTCATTTTTTTCCAGTTTTTTGGTGGGCAGAGAAACCTCTGAAAGAGTGTCTGGGGGGTGTCCTTACTAGACGTTAGATTTCCCAGAGTTCATTTTTCAGGGCCCTGTCTTGGATGTCTTGACAGAGGTATTCCTGTTGAAAAAGTGAGATTCTAACCTGAGGAGGATTTTAGCATCTCCAGTGGGCAGCCAGGTGGAAGTTTAAATTAAACCTGGCTTTGTTGTCATGGTCTCCCTCACTAAAACAGCCTTCAAAGGAATATCTGAGTAATTGCAAGGTATGTGCTGTGTGTTAGATGTGTGAGTCACTTCACTCCCAGTGTGTACTTTGTAGTTGTGAGCAAAGATAACCTTAATTAGGGGTGCTCACGTGCAGTTTGTCTGTGCAGCTCATGGCCTTGCAGTCTGCACAAGCTCTGCAGTGGCAGGGGATATGAGGGTGATGCAGTTACCTGGCACCTGTGGAGGACAATAGGAATAATTTATCCCAAAAGAAATGGTCTTGCACAATTCTCTGAATGGGAACCTCTTGCTCCTCCTGCTTGGCTTTCCTAAACATAAACAGCTGCTGAGGACATCCCAAACAGCTACAGGGCACCTGGGGAAAACCACTGGCAACTAAATTCTTGTTAAAGGAATTAAATACTCCCGGACAGACAATGTAAATGCTCATGCATATAAGAATAAACCTGCAGAAAAGATCTTCACCAGCCTGTTCTTCACACTTCAAAGAAATTTTTTCTTGCTCTGACTAATGCAAAACCTGCTAATAGTTCATGTTGATGTGAAGTACTTCCAAGGCTTCTGTATTTGCCATCACCAAACCAATATTCAGATGTCCTTGGTGTAGTAAAACACCAGAGAAGTCTTCTTTGTGTCATGGGATTGTGTTGAAAATATGGCAGGTTTCAAACAAAGTGCTTAAGTTTGAAAGGTAGGGGTTTGTTCCCATCAGGGTGTGTGCTCAGCTGTGATAATCAGATCCTGATTGCCATGATTAAAACTAGAGACTGAATTGGTTGCCCTGTTGCTTGTGAGGCACAGTCACTTTTGCCTACAGCAAATCTGTTTTTATGGCAGCAGGAGATAAATTGAGCTTGCAGGATGCATGGGGAGGCAGAGACCTGGGCTGGCTGAGTTGAAGGGATGTGGTGTTGGACACTGAGGTCATGGGTGAGAAGGGAGAGGTGCAGGCAGCCAAAGGAAGGTTTGTTTTAGCACATTACAGTGAGCTGACAGCATGGTTGGTGGCTACTAGTATGGCAGAGAGGAAATACAGATCACCCACATGTGTGGCATTGAATAGCCAGTACTTTTAAATAATTGACCGAGGAGCATTGCCTCACAAAATGTCAAATGCTACTGTTGGCCTTTTACTGCCCAGTCTTGACAATAACCTAAAATTGGCCTTTAATCATTGCTTAAAGGACAACTTGAAAATATGTTGAGAATAGACACATGAGGCCTGATTCTGAGCTGACTTGCACAGATGTAAGTCATAAGTGAAAATGAATTGGAAGATGAAAATTATTCCTCAGACACTCAGCTTGTGTATTTTTATATGTAAATATGTTTAAGCTGTGTCATCTTCAGTCATGTAAAATACTTTCTAATGATAACTGAAGTTAGTTCTCATGTAAGGGAGTCTCCAGTTTTAAAATCCAAGAGCTGTTCACCTGAAGAGTTTTGTCACAGAAGATGAATGTTCTCTAACTTCTATCCCAATAGGGTTCAAAATGAGCTTTTTGTGTCTCCAGTATTGAGTGTTGAGGTTTTTTTACTGGTACAGCTTCTCCTTTGCATGGAAGGAGACTTCAAGAGAAGTGAGTTCCTGCTACAGAGAAAAGTTATTACAGAAGAGAAATCATGTCACCCTTGCCTTATCAAGATAATTTTCTTTCTCAGAATCAGCAGATATCTGTTCAGAGGTCATAGCTCAGAGCAGACACTTGTCTAGCAGTTTAGTGGCCAGCTTGGAGGGTGAAACATTTTCTCCCCAACCCCAATTTATTAACCCAGGTTAGTGCCACACAGAGATGCTGTGGGATGAATGCAGAGCAGACTTTGATAGCTGTGTGAGGTGGCAGTCCACATCATTAAACAGCCTTTGCTGCAATTAGGTGCACACTGACCTCTGATGAGACCCCCTAATCCTGCAGAAAATGAACAGCTTGTTGCTCTACTTTATGTCTTAGGCCTAAAAAACTACTCTTTTATGACAAATTATATATATTTTCTATGGGATCAAGATACATTTAAATTTTGGCCAATATGCCAGATTGCAATTAGAGTGAAATTACATAGATTATTGCAGCAAATCAATATGACTAGGTAAAAATCAGATTGACTGAAATAGATCTATGATGAGTCATATTTTAAGATTGATTTTAATAAAAATATTTTTTTCATTGATTAATGGCCTCATGATTAATTTCATGAAACCTGTTTGCCAGACAGCACATGATAGAGGCCAAAAAACTCAAAAAGAAGTGAAGAGAGGAAAAAAACCAGTTCTTAAAATTCTAACTGAATAATGATTTGGTCAGCTTTCCCAAAACTGCATATACTGGTATTGTTTGTTTTTTTTTTCTACCAAACCATAACTGGATCCTTCATCTCTCATATCTCATTAATGTTATAGTGGAAGCGAAATTGCCTTAAGCTTTTTGTTGTTGTTTTTTTGTTTGGTTTTTTTTTCTTTTTGGAAGCATATCATCAAACTTCTGTGCTAAAAAGTCATTTGCAAGCAATCAGGATTTTTAAAAGACATTTCAAAATATTCTCTGCCAACTAATCATGTTATATTTAACTATAATATTCTTTTTATACACTGAAAATGTAAATATTTTTTATTGTAATCTTTAATGCATGGACCAAATCTTTAGTTAATGTTAACTGGACCACTTTCAGATTTCTGTAGCTGTTCAGTTTTCTCTTGCAGGAAAGGGAGTGTTAGGTGACAGCTTTGGGCAGTTTCTTTATTCTCTCACCTTGGTTGGTTGCCTTTGTTTGCATCTTCAGAGCTGAGCAGGGATAAACAAATCTTCTTTGTGGTACAAATAATGATTAAAGCAGCTTTGAACTCAGTGTGAAACATAACTACCACAACAAAGATAAATATGGAATTCTAGAGACCAGAACTATGGATTGCTCTTAAGGAAAAGCAGCATCTTTGCTAACTGGGCTGCCTGGTGCAGGATGGGAGCTGTGATTCCTTGTGTGCCCCCCTCTCATTCCATGGCAACTGGGCTCCACTCTAGCAATGTTATTTCTGCAAGTGTTTTTCCATCTCCTGTGACTGGAACAATTTGAACCCCACAGTGTTAACCACAATAAGCCAGAGCTGGTGCGTATTTGGCTGGAATTTTTAATGTTTGTTATACATGTACACCATGTGAAAAGCAGGGGAAAAAAAGAGAGTTGAATTTTGCACCTCTCTGGGTTTGAAGAGAGTAGCTCAGTCACAAATGGCTGTAGAATAGGAATAAACATCTGGGTGTATTTAGAGATGAATCCTAAGGGTGTGTTTAGAAATTACCTGCTTTGCTAACTGACTCCTTTCCTATGGGCCTGTTCAGGTACAGCTGGATTCTTGCACTGCCCCACTCCTGCCCCAGATAAGGGCTGTGGGTGTTTATGGTGCCATATGTTTTTATCTTGCAGGTTGAATTTGAGTGGCTTAGGCAGTTTTGGTTCCAAGGCAAGAGGTATTTGAAGTGCACTGATTGGTGGCTTAAGCCTATGGCTAAATTGGAAGAATTTTGGAGAAAACTGGAGATTATGGTAAGTACTGGTTTTAAAGCCTAAAGCCTCTAGGGCCTAATTCTGAGAGCACTCACAATTATGCTTTTAATTGTACTGTAGTAATGGGTTTTAGACTTTATTCAGAACATATGAGAAGCAGAATCAATGTCAGCCTTTCACTGTCTCCTCTTACTTTTATCCCCCAGTAGCCAGAAAAAATGTGAGCAAAGTTAGATCCAAAACCCCAGGATTTCAGTTACTTCTTGACTTTGCTTGTTTTTAAAGTTTGAAAGCCTCATAAAAGCCTCATATGAGCCTTTTAGAGCCTCACAAGATGACAGCCATATATTGCAATGCTGTGCACTGTCAGCTTTTTTGTTCAGCACCCTGACAGACACCTCTGCTAGTGACAACAGTGGTGCATGTGTCTGAGGAAAGCTGAGAACAGGATTGGTCATCTGGAAGTACAACTGTCTGTGCTCCACCTGCACTCTGAGACCAAAGCCAGAACCTGCCAGAGGGGATTATTTCAAGAATAAATGTAAAGATGATTTCTGGGTGCTTCAAATTCATTGTGCATTCCTTGAAAAGGGATTCAGTGCCAAGCACTGTTATCCTGCTGCTGTCCATGTAGAGGCTCAGGTGAGAGCCTGTGCTGTCAGAGTTCCAGAGCAGTTGCCAGTCCCTGTTTTTGGGTTTGCACTCAGAAGGGGCTGTGCTGGCAAACCCACTCTCCTCCACTCCATCCATGTGCATCAGAAGCTGCTTCTCAGTCATTTCTGCTGGCCACAGCATAAATTAGCCTCAGTTTGCCTGTACTGGCTTGGAAGAGTTTGTGCTGCAGCTGAGGATGCTGAGTGCTATTTGTGTGAGGGCTGTGTTTGAGGTGCAACAAGAACCTTGGGTCTGACAGGCAATGCTGTGCCTCAGCTGCTCCCATGCAGTGTGAGCTGCCCCAGCAGTGGCTGGTTCAGACTCAGAAAACACGCCCAGCAAAGTGGACATTTCAGTTGTGGAATCAGTTGCCACAAGAAATCACTGAACATTGAATTTTCCTACAAAAGGAGAGAAAATATAACTTGCTTATGTGTTTGGGTTTTCTTTTTTTCCCTTTTTTTTGGTGTTCTTATGTGCTCACATTCTTGAACGACCCTTATAATTTAAAAAAAATCTTTTGGTTTGTTTTTCTTGCAAATGACAACTTACTCTCTTGTAACACAGGCTTAGATGAGGTAGAGACAAGAATGTTTGATATTTTATATCCATTGTGTGTTGAAAACATGGAAAAACAGCAAACTCTGGAACTCTCAAGGGCTAGGTTTTCTGCAATTGGTGTGACATTGCCATGTGTCTCTAATTAGAAACATGGTGGCGTCAGTGTATCTCCTTTCAACAAGCCTCGGGATGATATTTATCAGCAAACCCAAGCTCGGGCCAAGACAGAAGCTGCTTCTAATTTATATTTTAAGAATCGCTTTAATGTTTTATGACTTATAACATATTAATCACAATTAATTTCAGCTATTGGAGGAGACAGAAGGGAATGTTAATTGGGAATGTCTGTTTTGCCGGCTCTCTCGGTAAACTCGGGGCGCGCTCCCGGCGCGGGGGCGGTGTTGGGGAGCGGGGGCGCGGTTCGCGCGGCGGCCGCCAGGGGGCAATGTTGAGCCGCGGTCCGGCGCTCGCAGCCCGGGATTGCGGGAGCGGGAGCGATCCCGGGGCTCCCAGCCCCGTCCCTGCCATCCCATCGCCAGGAAATCACCGCGGGTTAACACATTCTACAGCCATTTAACATTAAAAGCGCGCTGCTTTGGTGCACGCTTAGCTTCCACGGCCAAGTTAAATCAAAAGGGTGTTGTTGAAGGTACCCGGTAGTCTGCAGTCGATGGGTTGTTGGTTTTTTGTTTTTCCTCCAAATTTGTAACTTTAGCTGGATAATTCTTTAAAAAAAATAAAAAAGAGAGAGTAATTTAAAATGCTAAAAGTAAAATGTCTCAGTGTTGTTGGTCTCGTTTTGGAAGGATTTTGCTGCTTACAAGGAATTCTTTCTTAAAAGAAAATATTTAAGTGTGTACTCTTCCTTTGTGTGTAAGCTGAACAACTGTTGACATAGCTTTTTTATATATGTATCTACAATGATACAAAAGTCAGTCTCAGGGACCTTCTTTGTGGTTTTTTTAGGTTTTCCCCTCGTTTAATAATTTTTGAAACTTTCTTTTCTTCTTTATCTCTGATTCTTCTAATTATAATTATTCTTCTGTCACGGCAGAGTATGATATTGCAAGAAGTTTAGCCCAAACCTGTGGGCTTTATTAAATATTTTTTGTACATTATAGCAAGCACACAATTTTATCATAATGTTTATTCCTGGCATTTCTTTCCCTGAGGATAGTTTTACTTAGAGCTCACTCTTGTGATGTAAATGTTAAACCTTTCATTTGAATGACATTCTGATAAAACATCACATTTCCCACAATATTACCTCATGAATTTATGAACCATTAAATCCAAAGCAGTTAAACCAATCTTCTTTTTTTTCTCCCCCTCCCTTGAAAATATGAAGGCTATTCATATGTTGGAGGGGTTTTTTTTTAAAAGTCATCCAAGATTAACACGTTATCGCCTGCAACATCAGGATAAATGCTTGCAGAATTCAAAGGGAGAGTTACCATTTGAAAAAAGACCGTACAGGCTTTGCTTTCTGGGTAAAGAGAAGTCTGAAAAGCTGAAATCTCATGTGATGTGAGCAAGTCTTGCTGTAGCTGTTCTGAGATTCAGTGGAGAGACAATTTGTCTCTCAGGGTCTGATATCATGCAAACCTTGCAATCTGACATTTATTTTAGCTATGAAAATCTGTAACCACCACACCAAATCTGTAAGAACTGCAGAAGTCCAACAGTCTTTTTTTTTGGTTATTTTGTTTTAGGTTGATTCACATGAGAAAAGTAAAATGTAAATCAAATTTTGTTTGTAAATGTAAATCAATATTTTTGTTTGTAGAATGAAAAGTAAACATATATGGCTTTACTTGCATGTTGAATTTTTGAAGGCTTTTTTAAACATATCTAGTGCTCCTTAAAAAATAAAGAAGGGCCTTACATTGCTGTATGGTGTGAATTGTATTTCCTGCTTTGACAGTCCATTTAGCAATGTAGCAATGTATTTATATGGCAGTTGGCCTTAATAACCTTTATTGACTTTAGCGGGAAAGAGCCAAGACTGGCATTATTAAAATGTATCAATTTCATTGCAGTATAAAATCACAACATATATAATTATGTTTGGTAGGCTAGGCTCCATTTAATCCCACCTATTTATGCAGGAATTTGGCAAGACAAGAGAGCGTGGAACTGAAATGTAGAGAAAAGTGTGAGTGACTTGGAGCTGCATTTAACAGCACGACTGCTTCCCTGCCTCCAGTGCAGGCACTACTTAAAGGAATGAAACATAGATCTTGAGGAAGTAATTTCTTAATGGGATAACTGAAGCACAAGTAGTTGTTACACCATTTGTTTAATTTTTTGGCATTGATAACAGAGCTGAGGATAATGAAATGCAGCACACCTTTTATTTTGTTGTAGTGCAAAAGCAGAAGTGTGCACACTCAGTGTAATGATCAAAGTGCCATTTCATGCAGGCTGGTATCTTTCTGCACAACTTTCATCTTGATTTGTAAAACTTTTTAAAAACTATCTTTAGTATCACTATTACTGTTATTCTCAATAACAGGCTTTTTATCAGTTTACACAACTGAATTGAAATCACAGAGCAAGGCTATTTTTTGTAAAATTATTTTTCTTTCCTTTTTGAGGTCCATGTCATTATTTGCTCCTATTGCTATATATGAAGTATGTCATAGTTTCAGCTATAAGCCACCATTGTCAGGGGCTTACAGCCTGACAGTTAGAATTGAGTCTGCACTGAAACTTGAGCTACAAAATCTCAGCCCAGAGCCATTTTTTTTCTCCCAAATTAAAGCAAGGGTTTAAATATGTATTTAAATCAAGAGCATTTCAGTTCCCAGATAACCATGAAAAGCTCTAAGAAAAAAATATGCTTTTACAAGGAATTCTCTGGGCTTTTGTAGACTTTGGCACTTTAAACAACTAACCAATTATTTTAAAAAAATAGATAATGGGATCACAAACAGGCTGGTTAGTTGTTTAGCTTCTTTCAGAAATTGCATAGCAACTTAACTGACACTTGAATTGGTTTGACCTTGTCAGCCAAAATTCCAGGAACTCTGAGGTATTATTTTAATTTCTCTTCTGGTTTTCCCGTGGTGCTCAGATATTGCAGTGTCACACTTTATTGGAGGGCCATGTGGCCATGGGTGATGGGATTTGCCTAATGAGCTGTGAAATGCAGGAACAACATGGCAGCTCCAAAACCCAAATTTTACCCATATTTATTGTCTTTTGGGGCTCTCCTTATCTGTTTAGGCCAGAGCCTTTAAATAAATGTATTTTTGGCAGATTATATTTTGTGTACACTGGAAGTCAGATGTTTCTGGAAATGTATCTTTTATCTTAAATGGCAACAACAAAACCTGATCCCGGAGACTTTTTTTTCTTTTTTTTTTTTCCCTTTTTATTTTTTTTTTTTTTCCTGGCAATAATTTCTATGACCCCAATATTTTTAGCTGTCAGAAATGGGAGAAAAGATTGAGCATTGTCTGTAGTAGAATCACAATGAAACTGCAAAAAGAAAAAAAAAAGTAAAGTTGTATTGCACATCTTTGAGGAAAAAAAATTATTTACAATTCTGAGGGAATTCAGACTTAAGCTTCCAAAACAACATGTGTGCTGAAAGCACAAAAGACTGTGTTTATGATTCTCTTTGAAGTGTTTCTGCAACAGGATAAGGAAAATTTTAGAAACTGTCTGATAGTGTTCAGGGTAAATACTTAAACCCCTTTAGAGAATTTCACACACAGATACTGTGCAGCAGAAAAAAGGATACTTATGTTTCCTAAAGCTGCTACAGCCTACAGCTTTGTACTTAAAGACAGAGGTGTTGAATAGAATTCTTCTGAGGATACATCCAGTGACAATATCTGCAGGAACATCAGAGCAAACCAGTGGATAGCACTTTCTGGTTTTAACCCTTACGTGAGCCGGCTGAGATCTGAGCTGCGTTGATATGAACCTCTGTAACATTTCTGTGAGAAACTGGAATTGTTCAAAGGGCAGCCTCCCACTCACAGCATTCTGGGAGAATCACTCTGGCAGCACTGAGGTTGTAATGTTCACTGGCCTGAGCCAGGAGAGGTTTAGGTCCCTGGATGTGCTGTGGGACAGGAGCTGCATTTCTGATGGCCCAGGTGGGACTGGGCTGGGAGGCTCTGCCCCTGGTGTGGTCCTGCCTCTGCCTCCCCCTCCCCTGGATTTGCACCTGAGCTGCAAGTTTGACATTTGTAGGTGTTGTAAGTTTGACATTTGTAGGTGTTCTTTGCTCATAACTGGATCTTGGTGAGCTGCAGTTTTGGATAACTAGAATTCTGTGCTCTTGTGCTTTATTCTTGCTGTAACAGGGCTTCTCTCTGTGATCCTCACTATTTTTATACTTTTAGATGTAACAATTGTGTGTTCTAAATACCTGCACTTGTATGTTAAATGCCACAAGTTCTCTGCTAGAGTTTAAGGCATAAATGAGTTTAAGGCATAAATGCATATACCACAAACACCAGAAATCAAATTTGTTCTCCCAAAACCTTGGATGCATATACACTAGAGTAACAGATGATCTTTGTAGTAATAGTGTGTTTATTGAGGCTTAATATTTGTTGTGGAAATGACGATGTTGTAGTAGTGAGCTGTAGTTTTACCTGTCTCATTATTCTTTGCAAAGTCTTTCACAAGGGCATGGAGTGACAGGACGAGGGGGAATGTTTTAAACTGATGGAGGGCACTTTAGTTTGGATATTAGGAAATTGTTTACTGTGAGGCTGCCAAGGCCCTGGCACGGGGTGCCCAGAGAAGCTGTGGCTGCCCCATCCCAGGAAGTATCCAGGACCAGGTTAGGCAGGGCTTGGAGCAACCTGGGATTGTGGAAGGTGTCCCTGCCCATGGCAGGGGGAATAGGAACTAAATTATCTTTAAGGTACCTTCCAACCCAGAAGATCCTATGATATGCTTTAATGTTCTCAGAAATATATTTCCTAGGAGAAAAACTTAATAAAAGAGTATTTGAAGACTGGGAATAGTATTTCTTGAAAAGAAATTAATCTGTATTTTTAGAATTTTTTATATGCTATATAGAAATCGATTAATTATTACCAATATTTAAAATTATTTCTAGTTCTTATTTATTCAATCCTAGAAGTGATCAAATACAGAGCTTATGCATTTGTATTTGTGTATATATGTTTATGGACATGCTACACAGAAAAAAAAGGATTTGGTTTGATGTTAAAACTGTGAATTACAGTGGTTTGGCAGGAATAATTTGTACTGTGATTGTTATAAACTAGGGTAAGTTGTGATTTTGTATGAAAGTGAAAGCAAATGGCAGTATGACTAAAATGTCACCATCTACATTGCTGTATTTTTTTAATACAGCTAGTGTTGCTAAATGTGGTTTTATTGCTATTGTATTTTAGTGGCTCTGTAACCACCATAAAATAGAACACAGCTGCTTTGCTTTCCAAATGGCTTTGGTAGCAAAGGAGGTGACGTTTTCTGGAAAGCTGCTGCTGCTGCACTGATAGCTCTTCTTTCCTGTCTGATCATCAGTGCTTCTAATTCCCAACAAGATCATGGGTGGATAGTGTTTTTGTAATGTGTTCTTTAACAGTTACTTCATCTTTGCTCAAAACTGCAGCTTTCATTGTATACATAAAGAAATATTACTTGGCTTCAGAAGTTGCCATGGAGAGCATTATGCCCTGATGAATTAGGTGCTGATTCTTTTACTGACCCTCTGTTTAACTTGTGCAAGTAACTTAGGTGTGGTTTTCAGAATCAGTCTGGCAATCAAAACGTTGAGGTCTAACTTTGGTTTTAGATTGCAGACAATTTCTGATCTTTAATTCCTCCTCAATTAAATGAGGCTATGATTTTTTTCTGTATCTGACAATTACTTATTGGCTATTTCCTAGGGAGAGGACATCCTGCTTTTGAAGGAAACCAACAAATTTCTGCCTCCCCATATCATGACTGGAAAGTGTAGATGGAGCCACAGAAGAACTTTTATTATTTTTTATTATTTTTTGTCAGATGGGCAAATTCTGTCTGTTTAAGAAAGAGCTTACTGTGTTTTGGCTGACCCTGGTTGTCTCCTGGCAGCCCCAAGGTCTTGTTCTCAAGAGCTTTTGTGTGAATCTTTTTTGCACTTTCTGTTTGTCACTACACATGCTTCTGCTTAATGATCCTGAAGCTGTAGATATAATAATGTTTACTATTCTGCAGTAGGAAGATAATTACTGGCTTTTCTCAGATGTTACAAGTGAACATCAGATTTTGGCAGTTTTCCTTGGACTGCTAGTCACTCTGAACTCTATATAGTGTTCACAACAGAGGCACTAATATAAAGTTTAAATGCAGCAAATCTTTTAAATTGTTCCAGTAAAATAATGTGGTTGTTTATCACAATCAGAGTAGTTTTCACCATTCTGAGTTTCTGTAATAGAGCAGAACAATGAAGGGGATGGTGAATCAGGCTGGATTGCTGCTGGGGGACAGGAATGGCAGCAGTGGAGCTGTGCTGGAGATGAATCCAGCTCTGTGCTTAGCATGCAATGATCCACAAAGTGCACTGTTAATAGCTGGGAACAGTGCATCAGTTCATGTTGTCTAGCTGCCTAGGGATCAATATCATTGTGTAATAAACTGAAGTGATTATTTTTATGTGTCTGTGGATATATGTATGCATATACACGCTGCTAATAATTACATTTTAGCTCCATCTTCAAGCTGTGTCCTACATGCTAATGGATTAGAGCTTCACCAGCTAGCTAGAAGGTCAATTGTTTTGTGATGTTGTGGTGGGACTCAGCTAGGATAACAGAATTATAAGACTTTTTTACACGGCAGAGTAAGTTAACTCATTGTGATCCTTTTGGTTTCCTTCTGTCCAATGTCATGCTTCCATGTCATGAAAAAGAAGTTTTTGTGCTGAAATAATTTGCTGTAGTAGGACCACAGAATTCACTCTTTTGCTCAGAAGTAATGATTGGTTGAGTTGCTGGTGAACAATAGAAATTATTTTAAGATTAGTCTGTACAAAGCAGTCGATGCTGATGCTGTGTAGTACCACACAGAGGTTGTACTCTTCAGGCTTCCATGAGGTGATAGAAAATCTGAAAATCAGTAGAGCCTTAAATTTCTTCATATCTTCTCTTTTGGGCAAGAGGAAAGAGCACAATGGTGTTGCACATCCAGTGGTAATACGTCTATCCCCAGGATGCAGGGCTGAGTCAAGATGAAATGAGTTTTGTATTGCATTTATGCAGGTGCTCAAAGCAAAGACCAATACAAATCCTGACTAGGTCGTAGTCCAAAATATTATGATGCTTTCAAAAGGATTAAAAATAAACAGAATGAAGATTATTAATATTTCTCACTTTCAAAAGTCTCCTCCTGTAGGTGTTATCTTCATTAATGCAACCTTACAGGGCCTGGCATTGTCCCTCAGAGGAAGGACAGCAGAGAAAGGAGAGGCTGCCATGCAGGGACACTTGTACAGTCAAGGCTCTTCAAAACATTTTTCCATTACTGATCTTTTGTTGGTTTTCATGTAGGATGTACTTGATAAACATACTTATAAAATATTTATACATTCGTGGGTCAATTCTACTGGTGGTTGTTATGCTAAAGGAATTGTGAATTTGCAGTAATTACTGGGGAGAGGAAAAGATGGGGAAGACAACAGATGAACCAGTGTTGAAAACTCTTAAAATCTGTGGAAATGTTGAACAAAGTAAAAAAGGCCTCACTTGTTTCTTCAAGAAATCCTAATGTTAAAAACTTGATAACAGGGCTGTTTTCTCAAGTTTTTCTTTGCTTTTCATCTTCTACATTTTCTTCTTTAATGTAAAATACTGTAATTGAATCACAGCATTAGCTGGCTTTTCCCAACAAAACAGCAGATTTAGGCTCTTTGCTGCTAGTTTCAAAAGTAATATGTATGGAGAGAGAGCACGAAGACAAAAATTGAGCACATAGATGTATAATCCCAAAGGAATAAACTGACTTCTACTAGACAAGCTGAAAGCTGATTAAAATATTTTTCATCCTTTGGGTATGCAACAGCTTTTGATGATGGAGAGTGTATTAATATTCAGCTTAGCTGCTTGTCGACACTGCAGACAGGTCCCAGGAAAGTCTCTGATACTGACCAGGTTTTCTCACTCTGCCAGAAATCTTTATGAGACACAGAGCAGCAGCCTTGTACCAGGAAAAGCCAAGATAAGAATACTGCAATGTCTTTATTTTAGAAATTGCTTTTATAGATTTTAGAAGGATTGAAATTATTAAAGAATTCTTTAAACTATATAAATGCATTTAAATACAACAAAGAAGAAAGATTATTCTTAATTATTTTAAAATAAAGCTGCTGTAATCTAGTTTAAATTTTCAATTTGTCTGAGTGTTTTGTTAACTTACAAAGATCCAAGTAATAATATCAATGATGAGGATTTTTGGAGAATGTGTTCCTACTCAAATTATTTTATAACAGTCAGATCTGGGGTGGTGGGGTACTATTTTATTAACTTTTTCTATTCCTTTGTAATGTAATACCTACCTTCCAGACAAGAATGAGATGTAAACAGCTGCTTTATCAGCTGATACTTCTTCTGTTCTTTTGTTGGCATGCTGACATGTAGGGTGTTTGCTTTTTCCCCTTCCACAGTGACTAAATATACCCAGTATCTCTGGAAAACATGTCAGAGGCTGTGCGAGGTGCCTTTAGGATGGCTCCAGGGCTCAATACTTCCTGTAGTAGGTGAAAGAGCATGGCTTAATCAGCTTAGTTAACTTAATTAAGCTGTGCTTTTTCTCATGGTACAGCTTTAAAGTGTATTTCATTTAGAAACTGTATTTCATAGTTCTGGAATGACACAAGGTTGGAGAAGTTCTGTGAGATTTTTATAGTGGGCTTGAAAAAGATAAGATTTGCTAGTTGTTCTGCAATGGGAGGAAGTGAACTGAGGGAGTGTGTCCTTTTTCCTGAAGATTTAAAGGGCAAATTCTAATGCAGTTTAGATTGTAAATGCTTCTCAAACTGAGAAAGTCTACTCTTCTTTTTATCCCTGTCTAAGTTTATTATTTTTATACATGGCAGGAGCTGTCCATTTTCATCCCAGCCTTAGCTTGCCTGCTGGTAGACGTGTCACCAGATTCCATGACTTTACATTCTTTTATTGTTTTTGAAAGAAGCAAACTAAGGCAGTGTGATTGTGAGAATGTGGATCTTTTCTCCACTGGTCTTTGAGTCTCAGCAGAAAATACTGTTACAAATTAAAGTAATTTGAACTCAGTTGTTATTTCTTGAGATGAGTTGCTCTTTCTGTTCTTCATGAGGTACTTCATGTTGGGGAAAAGTTCTGATTTTCCTCTTGGGCAAACGCTGGGGTCCTAGTGGGACCCTCCTGTGTGGATAGAGGAGTTTGATTAGCAAGGCACAGCTGCAAACAGTAAGGGCTGAGTTCTCTCACCATCTCATTGACTTCACCTGGCTGGTTAATATTATTTATTTACTTACCTCTGCAGGTTTCTGGAAGTGTGAGTGGTGGGGAGGGAGCAATGAGGGAAGCAGTTTGAGCTGCCAAGGGGAGGGTGGCAGTGCAAACACGGGCAGAGTTTGGGAGCCTTCTCTTGGCAGAATGGCAGCACTGAGGGCAAGGTGAGTGAGGAGCCCTGGGACAGCAGCTCTGGAGTCAGTGCAGATCTGCTTCCAGCCTTGAACTGCCTGTGTGGGTGGAATGGACCTTTGGGTACAGTGGGAATAGAAAACAAGCTTGGCATGAAAAGCTTTGGAGGTTGAGAAAAAGCAGGAAAGGATGGCAAAGGCTCTCAGGCAAAAAGGAATGGTGTGGTTTGAGAGAAAATAGGATGGAGAGGCTTTGCAAGTGGGAAGTGGTTATGGAGAAGATGGCAGAAGATAAGGGTGTAGCTGTGTGTCTCCTTCAAAACCAAATACTGTGGGTAGTGATTACTTTGATTTTTTTTCACCCATCCCTTTAAAAACTTAGTGTTTTGATAGAATTCTCTTAATTGATACCTCTGTGCTGTAATAATACTGTATTTAAAATAAGGGAGAGATAAATAAGGGAGCAATAATCTTTTTTAAGCATGAAATAGTAATGTTGAATGCAGAAAACTATTTAAAGTATGTTGGAAAGTATTTACTTTTGATTCCACATACATAAAATTATTCAGAAAAAACCAAGGAGATTATATATGTGCAGATTTTTTTTTAATTCAAAGAATGCATATAATGGTTAAGGCTTGTGAATTTTTTTGTATGTTTATATGGCACATGGATGCATATATATATATATATATTTATGTATATACAGCCGTGTGCACGCATGGAGAGTAAAATATTTGCCTATTTAAGTACTAAGCTGCTCTCCATAATGCCTGAAGTTGCAGAATCTCTCTTAGCTGATACAATGTGTTAAGTTTCTCATATTAGGATTTCTCATCCCCCTACTTGGGCATAGTTCTGTTATAGACTTCAATGTTTCTTGATTATATGGGGTGTTATAATTTCCTGATGACTGGTTATGTTATTTATAATACAGAGGGTGTTAATCCTTTGGTGATTAACACTCTATTTGAATTACCAGAGGTCAAAGGTACAGTCTTTTATTTGGAGTTTGGGTTTTTTCAGTGTTTTTTCCTTTGATTTTTTTTTCCTAAAGGTTGTTTCATTCTCTGTTTTATATGAAAATAGTTTTGAGACAATTTGGGGTGAGGAGAGAAGAGGAGCATGCTTCTTCCTTAAGGACCCAAGTCTTTTGGAGCTGTAGGCTTTAGAACATAAGTTCTCTTTGCACTGAGCAGTTCCTCCAGATATTCTCCATTTAAAAATAATGAAAATCTCATAACCAAAAAAAAATCGTTATAAAAAGCCCATGGAAGAAGATATTCCCTATTTAAGCCTGTGAAAAAGTAGATACCTACCTGTGTCTCATTCTAAGCCTTTTTATAAAGATTTATTAAAGATTATAAATGTTTGTATATATATATTTGTGTATGTATACATATAAACACACACTTTTATGAGGTATAAATATATATGGCTGTCATTTCAGGTGATGTGGAGCTATTGCAGAGATTCTTGCCCAGCTGCCAGCTGTATCCCAGTCATGGTGGTTTCAGAATTGAGGAGCTATATTGAAAGCCTTCAGTTCTTTCAAAGGCTGTGGCTCTGCAGGAGTTACCCTTGCCCTAATATTTCAGTCCTTTCTCGAAATACCTTTTTTGTTTTTGTGTTTTTCTCAGCTGTGTTCTTTAAAGTGCTGGAGCTGACTGAGAGGGAAGCACCAAAGGATTTTTGCTGTTTTGTTTTTCGCACATTTCTGGGGTTGTGTAACCATTCCCACAGCTCCAGCAGAATTCAGTTATATGTCTGGTGTGCTGACTTGCTGTGTCCACCTGCAAAGTCTTTACAGTGTCCCACAGCCACTGCCAGTGTACACCAAAGTGCTGTGACACTTTGCTCCCTTCTGGAAAGGTGACCATTCCTTGATTGCAAATCTGAGGTACATGTTCCACCTGGAGATTTCTTCAGGCTGTGGTCATTCCACCTACTCCAAATCTGGAAAAGTGTTGGCATGATAGAAGACCTGAAAGGGTTCCCTCACTGGTGTTTTTCCACTCCAAAACCTCTCTGGTAGTACCTGAAACTGTGACAAGGCAGTTGGAGGAGAATTGTGTTGGTGCAGCATAGCCCTCTGCAGTGTTCAGGACCTGCCTGTAAACAAAGGAGATGGTCAAAGAGCCACGGAAACACTAAATAAAGCTAGCAAGCCAAAAACAGGAGGACAGTGGCTCATCTGGTTGGGGCAATGTTCTGAGCCTATAGATTGTTCTCAGCTGAAATGATGCCAGCCTTGGAAGCTGTGTCAGGGTATGATAAACCTCCCTCTGCCTTTTCCAATAGAGTCATAACTGCTCCTGGCTTGCTGCTTTAAGAAAAAGTCAGCATCAGACTAGTCTGAACAAGTGTTAGCAGCGTCTCCTTTGCAGAGCTGGGACCTGAGTTCACTGGTGTAAAAAAGCTCAGTTTTAACTCAGTTACCAGAATGGGCTTCCTGCCTGAACTGCTGGATGAAGCCCTGCAGTCTGCCAGAAACATGAAAAGCATATTGCAGTAATTCTTAAACACTTAACCTGGGTACCAAACCTGTGGGTGTTTTAAAGTTTCTCTACAGCAGATAGGATGGTGCTTAAATGAGTGGAAGCACAGAGCCAGTAGCTCCTGTCTGGCCACTCATTTGGTGATTGTTTCACTGTCTGTGTGTGCTGGGTTTCTCTCTGCTCTGCTGCCTGGTGTTTTGCTCTGAGCTCAGTGAGGTGCTAAGATTAGCTGGTTTGGTTTTGTCATAATCTTTCATGTTTGCTGTGACGGATAGGTGAGAAAGTAGTATTTGTTCTGCTCCAGCATGCAAGGAATCCAGCTCAGACACTGAGGGCAATTAGTTCCTATGTTGTGGGATAAAAAGCAGACATGCTAAAATTTTAGGGGTACTTTTTTCCTGTACATGCTCCAGGGGGAATGCTGCACACTGCACTGTGGCTTCCTACATGATTTCTCTGTTAAAAGATTGCTAAAGTGCTGACTGCCATTCAACTGCTGGCCTGTGGTTAGTGGAAATACTAAATACTACACTGCCTTCATTCCTTGTGCCTTTAATGTTTCACTTCCATTTTAATGGTTTCATTTATGCTTAGAAACGTTGGTTTTTTTCCTACTTTTGTGAGTAGTCTGGCACCACAAAATGTATTGAAAGCATTTGAAGTAGTTCAGTAGGAGGCAGAATTAAAGGTCAAAGTGGTTTTGTGAGCAGAGCAAGAAACTGGGAGGAAATAAGTTACAGAAGAGAGGGAGTAACAATAATCAAGTGAGAGAAACAGGAATAAATATAATGGAAGTATAAAGAGTCTTGTAAGTGCAAAGGATGCTAGGGTTAAAAGAACTGAAGGCACTAATATGATCTGAATTTTCATCTCTTAAACTTGGCTGCAGCATTTAACAGGGTCTTGCTCTGGGGATATTAAATATGTAAACTACTAATATAAATGATACAATTAATTAGGAATGTGAGTTCTGTGTGAACGTTTAATTTCTCTGTATATGTCACAAAAATATTTTTTTGTCTGCTGACATAGTCCTGAATCAGCTTTCTTGAAGGAGTGGTTATGTTATGGCCTCACAGTAGCAGAACATTGAGCTTGAAAGTCTGCAGATAGAACATTTGCAATAGTGTGTATGTGTGAAATTTTAAGTGATGAACTGCCTGATTAAAACCAGAATATATTTTTACTGAAAATTGTTATTGGTTTTGTGTAAATCCATTTTTAATACTAAAAAAGAAAAAAAAGGCATGGGGGAGGGAAATAAATTAGTGGCTGGCAAGCGAGACTGAAAGAACAGAGAAATAAAGGTGAGAATAATAACCAGCTTACTAAATAAGATTTGTTTCATGAAAGATGGAAAAAGTTGTTTGCTGATTTAGCTGGTGTAGCTAGAACAATGTACTTAGCTGTTTTCATAGTGAAGATTATGTTCTGTACAAATATGTAGTACATTAGAATTTTGGTAGTCCTGTTTCAAAGTTTGCTGAAATATTTTGAATTCCTTCTTACATTTATCACAAACAACCATTTATTTTCTTGGGTTGAACCATAAATATTTGTAGAAGTGCTATAATATTTTTTTTAAAAACCAAGAAAATTTGCATAATGGGCTTAATTAAGTAACATGACTTACGAGTAAGGCTAAGAATCTGTTTCCTGTGTTGCTCTTTTTTGGTGACTTGTTCCATAATCAGAATATATACATTTAAATTCATTACTGGACATTCAAATTAAAGACAGGAATATATGTTATATTATTACATTACTAGACATTAAAATATGTTTAGAGGTTTACATCAGAAATATTAATTATATCATCTTTTCATATTTCACCTACTTCTGCCTTACATTTGTATTAACCCAGTCAATAAGCATATATAAACCATGTCAACTTTTGCTGTTTGATTGCATTTCTGCTATTTAATTGCATTTTTCAAATAAATTTTAATCAAAAAATATTTTGCTGCTGATTTGCACCATACATCTCCTAAATCTAAGACACCATTGGGGTCAGAAGATAGCAGATAGTCTATGCAGTTTTTGAACTGGTACTCCAGTTCCTGATTTCCTGAGGATAAATGTGATTGCTCCTATATAAATGTTTTAGATCACAGTGACAGCTGTGGAAATTAAACATAGCCAGCAAAATCTATTTTCTGTCTAGCTAAGTAAAGGAGAGGACAGATGAAAAAATTCCCTGGGCGAACGAATTCTTATGAACAGTGATGAATCTTTTCCCTTTGTTATATTAATTTTATTGTATTGTTAGGAAAAAAAAATCTAACTTGTATTTCTGTGTGTGTTTTTCATATTCAAGTTTATCATATTGAGGTGAGAAATTTACAATATCTCTTGTAGACCATGTTGTATGTTGTTCCATTTTGTGAATAGAATAGACTTTAAAATTCTGTGGAAATCTGAGGTTTGGGGAAAGGTGAAAAACTTAAAATTTCCCAGGAATTTCCTTTCTCCTAATTGATTATTAACAATATGTTTTCAGAAGCTTTGCCTTATCTTGACTTAAAGTATCTTAAAATTTTGAGTCTACAATTCTGTTTCTTAAACATAAGTTTTGACACCTGCTTCAGGGGTTGCTGTCATACAGAAAAATGTAGAATTTTCTCATATAGGCTACACAGCAGGTTGGGCACTGAGGAAGAGTTAGAGAGGGATTTTCCTGCCAAACAGTAACCCTTGGAGTCATTTTCATCACTGGTTTATTTTCTGCCTGGTCATGGTCCTGGCCTCTAGCTCTGGAGGATTCCTGTTCCCTTCCAGTGAAACTGCTCAGCCTTAAGCCATGGCTGGAGTCCACTGTTTGCACTCAGAGACAAAACAGCTCTGCCTTTTCGGGTGCTGCTTTCAGCTGGGGCTTGGTGCTGTTGTTAATAAGCTTACACTCCTCTTCTCTGGGCCAATTCTTTCTTGTTTCCACAGCTACTTCTTAAGTATCTCCATCTAGCAAAGTATGCTATGTAGAAACTCACCATTAGAAGCAATTTGATAGTCCTTTTTGTGAACTATTCCAGTCACTGGATATTTCTGTTTGGGCTGAAAAGTCAAAATGAACTATGGAGTGCGCAGTTGTTGCATTGTGATTTAATTTTTTCTTTGCTGAGGTGGAGGAGTTAATGTAGGTTATAACTCAGAGGTGAGGCTATGGGACATTATTTGTATTTTTTTTTTAATTAGTGTATTGTGACCCTTAAGATGTACAGACTTTTTTTTTTGATTGGGAAGAAAAGCAGTTCTCTTTAAAAAGTTTATTGCAAAGTAAATGGCTAAAACGGAGCTGCAGTTACTTGAAAGAGACAAATATACATTCATTATTTCCTGAGTATGTTGTTTTTACAGGAAAGCAAAGGAAGCAATGGCTGGGTATCATTAAGGAGTAGCTCGTGGAAAGCGGTGAAATGAGCAATGAGACTTGTAAAGTGTCATGAAAACTGAAACACCAGGGTACAAAGTACTGCTTATCCTCCCAGATATGGATACCATATGGCAACATGAAGGGAAATAGAGAGTAGGAGACAAGAATCCTATTATTCTCACACTTTCATTTGCTTGCTATTTGCTTTGGGCAAATGACTAAAGAAGTTGGGCCTGAACCTTCTTCTGGCACAGTATTTATTGACAAGACACCTGCCTTCCCTGTCAGACTCCTTGAAGTTCCTTTGGTGTAATTCCAACTTTGGCACTTCTGATTATAAATTTATTGTTGTTTTTCCTATAGTGTTGAAATAATCTCTTATTGACTGTTCCTAAGTTAAAATCTATATTAATTTTCTGGTAGGATATCCCTTTCTTCTCTTACAGCATTTCACTTATTTTCCTTAAGAAGGATGGTGTGTTGTGGTGGGTTCTTGCTGTCCTTGAAATCTCTGCCTCCTCCTTTTTTCCTTTATCTGCAGGTTGCCATTTCTGGACAACTTTCTGCATCTCTCTTTTATGTATCTTTGGAATCAAATGAGCTGATTGGGAGTGCCTGGAAAGATGTGGAAAGGGTTTAACTTCAGGAAAGACAGTTACGTGATCCATGTATGGAATGGCACAGAGGAGTCTTTAGCAGCGCCCCAGCGGCTGACACAGTTTTGGGAAAAGTCTGTCAACTCCTCCCTCACCCATTTTCTCCTTTCCATCTCCTGTGTAAACACCTGAATACGACCCAGTATTTACTTCATTCATAACAGTTTTACAGCAGTTTCATATTTCTCTGAAGTTAACAGATCTTCCTTAAATATTGTTAAACTAAGTCCTACCAATATACAGTACAGTCATCTTCACTGTAATAGTTGCTTAAAATGACAAATCTGACCAGTTTCACCTTTGCTCTTCCAACTTCATGTCTGTGAGACTATACTTGAGAATTTCTGATGATGCCCCCCAAAGTTAATGGCTGGTAGATAAAACCAAAGCCAAAAGCATGGCAAGACCAGGGAAAGCATGCTTGCCCACTCTTTCATTGTTGCTTAGACTGAAATTTTCACTTATTTTGCCTCATTCCATCTGAGGGAACCATTGATGTGTTTGTCTTTGCTTTCACCTAAGGCTGTGGGAATGAGCAGTTGTTTGACTGTGTTACAGCAAGAAAATGTGATTTTAAGAGCAGGTTCTTTTGTCATAGCAATGGGTGCTATGATAAGAAAGAACAAGAAAAGCTGCTTGGAAAGGTTGTATGGGAGGTCAAGAAAATCGTGCAAAACTCAACAGAAGATGTTACAAAGGGAGCCCCTGATTTATAAGGTTTATGCTTTTTGTGTTGTAATTCTGAAAATTAAGGCTTTGTGTGTCATATCAGACTGTTGTGGGCATGAAGTGGTGAAATTGCAGGTAATAAATTACTACTCTTTCTCCTGAAGCTATATAACCTAATTCTCCTAATTTTAGCACCACAAGGAAATGCAGTCTAGTGCTTCTCTGTGCTATGGAGTTTAGGGCAAGTGTTTGAACTTTCCTGTGGTCTAGGAAAGCTGGCATTTTAAGAAGTATTTCATAGTTGCATAGGTTACCATTACAGTATTATAATGACTTTGCAGTGCTTTGTTCAATAGAACACTGGCCTATTTGTGGGGGAAAAATGTCCAAAGGACATCCTAACTTCTGTTCTCTGCAGAAGTGTTTGATATGACACAGCATTAAGGGATAGAATCAACCCCATACATTCTCAATTTCAGAAAGAGGGGGGAAAAACTGAAATACGAAGCTATTCCCACTAGAAATGTTGTAAATCTTACAAAACATATAAGCTTTCCTCTTGAACATAGATCAAAGGCATAAAACTTGGGAGATTAAAATATGTTTTTAATCTTAGTTTGATGAGCAAAACTTTCACTGTAATATTTATTATGAGAGGCTCTACTTGTGTTGCCTCTTCCCTTTGTTCTGTTTATATATGACTTCCTTTCTTCCAAAAAAAGTAGGAAGTATCGTTTTCACAAAGCTGAAGGATATTGCAATGGTTTGTTCATTTAAGCTGAATTGCAAGCCCACGTGGCAGGCACAAACTTTTCTTTTATTGTCCTGGGTCCCAGAGGACAAGCAATGCTTTCTGATGGCTTCCCATGAATGCCTTTCATTTGTGGAGGAGTTTCAGTGGCTTATGCTGACTGTACAAAGATCAAACAGGCAGGAAAATTGTGGTTTTATGAAACTTAGCCAAGATCTTTGTTATTTTCTCAGAAGTTTTTCCTCTCTAACCCTATTTTTAAGGACAATATTAGGACAATTAGTTTTAGCGACTGATGGGGAAAAAAAGGATTGTTCTGTCATTTTCTCTTTAAAATTTAAGTATTTTCTTGGTTATTAGAAAATTTGTAGGCATGTTTAAAGAAACTACTGACCATAATTACAGTCTGTGTTTATTGCATTTGGAATCAATGGTATCCAAAATTAAGCTTAAAAAAATGTTGTGGCTGTTTGGTCCTGCAATTTGATCTATTTTGGGCCACTGCGCCTGCCGAGTTTTGCTGAAATCACTCAGTTGGGTTTTTTTTGCCTGGGAACAAAGGTCTGTCAAACAGATTTGATTGTGATTTGACCTGTCAAAGTCTCATTTGTTTCAAGAACAGTGTTTTTTCTCTCAACAGGTTCTCTTAGCATTCCTTACAGAGATTTCCTTTTTGCTCAGCTGTTGGCAAGCTTAAGTATTGGAAAGAGATGTGCAGACCACAACTTCTTTTTAACTGCAGCAATGGCATGTTTTGCCAGCAATACATAATTTTCACTGTGTTACTCATATAAAACCTCATGTTTTTCATGCGAATTCAGTTTTTGTTGAAGGATTACTTTAATAAAACTAAAATGTCCTAAGTTTCTGAAGTGAAACCTGTAGCATCTTTAGGGGTCAGCCGTAGCTGTAACTTGAACAGCTGTACAACATGCATCCTAGATTGTTTTTAATTGTCTTCCCTTTCTCTAACAGCAGTAATTCTTGTTTATATTGTCAAGAACCTTTCCACCGAGCACAAGAGCACCATACTTTAAGGTCACATGCTTAACCCCACTGCGGGGTTACAATGTAAATGGGCCCCCTTTGTTTTCATTAATGTGTGAGGGGTGGGTGCGAGGCAAGGCTGTTCGCAAGGCTTAAATAACTTATTGTAGAAGTGTCCTAAAGAAAGCATATTTTGTCTCCATACCACAGTTGTTTAGCATTACTCTTGTGCATCCAACCGACAGCCAGTTTGGCAGTGGATTTTGTGTGTCATTTTGTTCTTTTGACCTGTGATACTTTTTTTCTTTTTTTCTTTTTTTTTTAAACCGAGCTAATGGATTCACCTCAAATAATACAAAATGAAGCAGCTTTTGCTCCTTCTGTTCCTGATAGCCTGAAAAGTAGTAAACAAAGCTGGAACTGCTCTTTTCCACCCCAAACCCTTTACATAACAATTTGCCAGCTACTGTTTCTGTGTTGATGAATAGGTTTAAAATTAAGACTTTCTAAAAATGTCAAATTAAAATAGTATTCTCAGTGCTTTTATCAGTTAACAATTAACAAAGCGTAGCCTTTTGAAATGGCTTCAGGAGTCTGAAGTTTTTTCCTACCCTTCACCAATGTATGAAGGAAGGAATATATTGAAATTTTACAAGTTGTTTTGATTATCTAGAATTTGCCCCGAGACCCAGGATTTCACATGATTTCAATCCCAGTGATGATGGTAATTTTTGGCTGTCACTTTTAGTTGGATTTTTAGGCCAAAATAACTGCCAAAAAGTTGAAGTCATGCTTTTAATTGTTGTGCAGGGTCATAAATGGAGCCATTTGGGGGGGATATCTCACTTTTTTTCTCAGGATGAAAACTCTTCAGTATGAACTGAAGTTCATAGTATTTGGTTGTTCTACTTTAAATGGAAATCCTATCACAAGTTTTCACAAATGCTTCTTAAAATACTTCTTTTCCTCCTAATAACTACTCTGCTCTTGTGCTTTTGGCAGAGACATTTTGTCTTGGGTTTTAATTTTCCTACAGTACATCTCTAGCAAGTGCAACCTAATGTATCTAATGATCTCTCTAGTATGGCAATAACTGTTTTGACTAGTTGTAAACAGGATGAAATCTGCCAACCTTAAAAGATTATGTAGAGCTCGAGAACGTAGTGGTTTTTTAATAAATATTTAAGAAAAATTTTATTGAAACAAAAAGTATAGCATTTAAAATGGCAGTAAATATGAGTCTTTGAGCATGCTGTCTTGACAGAGTTGCTGCTGAATAGGAAAAAATAGTCAAATATTGTTAAAAAGCAGTCCATATCCTAATGAAAATGTTTTAGCTTTTTTTTTTTCCTAGAGGAATGCAGTTATCCCTGAAGATTGATTTGGTACACATAAAAAGATTGCATTATGACATCCTAAATAAAAAATTCAAAAGTGGAAAAGAAATAAAGAACACCGACTCCAGAATTCAAATGCTGGGGAGAGACACCAGTTTATGAAATGACATGTTTTCCTCTTTAGGAAGAGAAATATTTTTTATTAATAACTTTATTAATTTAACATTAATAGTTCAGGTGATTGTTTGCTTAGGCTGTACCTCTAACATGTGCTCTGAAGTGTGACTTGCCCTGTAGCTCATGGTAAAGCAGAAGGTGAAGCAGGTAGACAGTGACAGTACGTGGAGAATTTTAGAGCTCTGGCACAGCTTGTCATGATGGATTTTAACGGTGGAGGGTTTTGTATGAAAGAACACAGGTCAAACCCTTCTCCACAAACTGCTATTTTTCATTTTTGCAGCAGCCCAGGAGACACAAAAGCTTTTTTGGGCTGGTGGAGAACATGTCCTTTGTGGCCTGTCCTCAGTACGTGTCTGTTAAGGATGCTCAGGCAGTTTGTGTTAATGCATCCTTGACATTGCTTTTTTACCAGTGGATTAAGGGTTCCTGCTGGAAGAGTGCAGAGGTGATTAGGCAGCCACCTCTGACCTCTCTCTTAAGTTGGACTTTGCAGCTGAACTTGAGAACCCATATCTTGTTTCACATGCCTGTAGAAGGAAGAGTTGGTGAGTGCTGAGGCAGGAGCTGGGAATGTGGTGCAGGGAAACAGAGTGCACTGCTAAGGGGTGTCTGAGCTGTAACAGCATTGTCTGTTTTCCAAATTATATTGTCAAAATTTGTGAGCACATCATGCAAATGTCAGCTCTGTTGAGTTGCCAGAATCTGCAGCAAGAGATTTTTGTTTCAGAGAGAAATCAGTGTGCATAGGTTTGTGTATGTTTGATCTGGTGATCACCCTGTTTGTTTTCTTTGTTTGGCACATGAATCAGGTTACTAAAGTTTATTTTCCTTGATTGAATGCTGTCATATTAATAAAAATTGTCTTCATAATGTATTTTAGATGTAGTGAAATTTTCAAATAGTTGGGCATTCAATCTTATTCTTCAGTGATGTTTTACTGGAACACAGCTCAATCAGACTAATCAATAGCTGCCTTCAGTTGGCATTAACAGCCTTATCAAGTGTAGCTTTTGCAGATACACTGCACTGAGAAGAGAAATAAATAGCAATATATGTTACTGAGTTCCTGCTAGAATGGAAGTTGGCAGCTGAGGATGAGAACCTCAGTGGGAGTTGATGTGTCCTTGGAAGGGGTGGAGGTGTGCCTGAGTGTTCCTTGGGTTAATTCTCCAGATCCGTGATGCTGCCCTGAAATTAACTGGAATGTGATTAAACAGTAACTCTGAGTGTTTGGTATCCTGGTGTGAATACAATACAGCAAACATAGGTTTACACATATAAGATTAGATGGAGTTTTAATATTCTTTAGTTTAGGAGCACCTGTGGTTTGTGTATTTTTTTAATTAATTCTGGAAAATAAAAGTGTAGTTTTCTTTTGAGTCTACAGGATGTAAAGTTTGAGGTGATTTATTAGCTATAGTTCAACATTGTAATTTTGCAATTATCTTTTTTCTTGTAACATTTGTGTTGTCTTTATGTACTAGTAAGATATATTCCCCTTTATAACTTGTAATAGAAAATTAGTGTCCATATATAAGTGGCATATATATTTACAGGTTTATGTAGTTTTATGCTCTAATTAGTCAGAATGACATGTGCAAAACTTTATTCCTGAACATGTTCTGAATGCAAGAGAATTAAGAGTAAGTACTTGCCTTGCTCTTTCAGGAGGAACCTGTATTTAGTGTAAGTGCTGAATTCAAACTAGTGATGGTCTGTGTTTTGGGCAGCTGTTTGAAGTAAGTTAAGTCAGTAGGCTTTTCTGTTTGCTCTCCTTTGTCAGCTCCACCATTTTTAAAATTTGCTAGTACATTGCATTTTGTTGTACATTTTACACTGCACATCATCAGCATTTTCATGGCCTGTATGTGAAGTACCTAGGCCATGGTTTGATGTCAAATATAGTTATGGGCTGTAACAAAACTGGAGGAGAATGGGGCACTGAAATCAGCCTAGTTTTCTGTTGAGGAATGAGGATCATAGCTTCCAAAAAAGTGTATTTCCTAATGCTGTTGTCATCAACTACTAGCAATGTCTGGTGCTGTTCTCCTTGCTGCTTGGCAATGTGATATTCCCCATACATTAAATACATGTAATGTACATGCAGTGTAGCAGGTTCTGGTTTTGTTTTATTTCCTGTGTTCTTCCCAGCAGTGTGCTCTCAGTTCTCTTTCTGTCTGTTTTGCCATGACAGCTGGTATCACTACTGCACTTAAATGATTATGAATTTTAAATCTTCACAATGGTGTGCCGTGGTGTCACTGGGGGTAATGAAGCTGTTACTTGAGCCAAGTGTGACAAAACCTCATTTTTGAAAAAGCATGGTGAGAATCCCATTCTCACAGGGATATCCACAGACCTGGTGCCTGTAGTGCTGTGAGGATGGTATTGAACCCCTTATGTCATTTGAAGATATGATTCAGCTGTATGTGGTTATCTTGCATATGTACTAAATTGCTATTCTGCTGTGGCATGTGTCTTAGACAAAGCATGCCCACAGGCACTTCTGGACATGTGGCTTGCTGTTTCATTTGATTGTGGCTTGCAGCTTCTTCATTCTGCAGTGTTTAACCCGTTCTGTAACTTGGCTTTCTGTTTTAAATTATTTGAATAAAACTAATGACATTGGAAATACACTTCAACTTTCTGCACCACTATATTTTAGACAGTGTGTTAAAGATATTGTGACTAAGGCAGTAAGCAGCTTGATGGCAACAGGTAGTGGCTTCAGTGGTGGGAGGAAAATGCTGATATTCTAGGCTTTTCCATACTAAATAGATATTGAGATGTGCTGTTCAGGAAAATCAGAAATGTGACATATAATTAAACACTAAAAAATAAAAATATAATAATGATTTCAGACACTAGCATTCACTGGTTTCCATTTATCTTCATAGCTTATGTATGTTTAAAATTTTTTTGGTGACTATTGCTGTTACCTTTAGAGATTGCAGTTTGCATTTTGAGTGCTACAAAGAGCAGAGATTAGTTCAGAGATTTTGGTAGAAGTTTGCATCTATAAATATTTTAAGAGAAGCTGGTATGTAGTTTAGAGTATTAGGGCTTCAGTAAATTAGATGAGTCAAAGCAATGCCTCACATCTCAAATTATTTCATTAGAATCAGTAAAATTATATGAGTATTTAATTTGAACTACAGTTCATTTCAGTGCCTGTGAGATAGTATTACCTACTTCTGGCTTTGAAGCCCATCCTTTTTTCCTCTCATCTCTCCTCCACCCTAAATTATTCATAATAGTTGATGATGTTAATTTTGAGATGCTAAGAAAACTGCTAGGTACTCTTTTGAGTTCTTCTGAATGCTTAAAATCATTTGTTGTATAATTCCTCAGCGCTTATTAGTACTGCACATAATTGTTGATGATGAAAATTCAGAGTGCTGGCTGAGTGAGCATGTGCAGGTTGTACTCAGTGTGATTCAGCACTGCAAAATCTAAGCTGTCCAGAGTGCAGATTAGCCAAGTGAGTCTTGTAGTGCATCTTAGCTCAACTGATTTCAGCAATAGCAGATAATCACTGAAGCATACACTGCTGTGCAGTCCTTCAGAACTCAAGTGTTTGGTGTAACTACTGTTTGCATGTGACCAAGATGGAAAAAGGGAGGTGTATACAAAGGAGTGAATTATAACAAAGAACACTTTCTGCTTCAGTTCTTGTTCAGAAAACATATGTTCAGCCATGCAGGCAGCAGTTGGGGTAAAGACACTGCAGGTTTGGAAACAAAAGGCGTGTTCTTTTCTTGCATTCACAATGTTCTCAAACAAATTCACTTGTTAGGGACTGGCCTGTCAGCTGGATCTTCTTGCAAGCGTGATTTCTTTTTCCTGACTTCTTTCAAAAGCTTTTTCCCCACAATGTTTTACACTTCATATAATCCACTATGCATGCTAGGCCTGCCTAGTCTTTGTGCTATTGATGATTCAGAGGTGGAGGGGCCGTGCTCTGGGAGAATGTGGCTGTAGGGTAACCTTTCAGTCACCCATACATCTGAAGATGCTAAGCCACTCTTATTCCAAGTATCTTAAGTGGTTTGGTTGCTCTTCCATGATGAGGTGGCTTATACTTCACCTTTACAACACTGCCAAGCCAATTAGTGCAGCAAAAATATTTTGAAAGTGTTGATCTTTTTACAGTTTTTTAGTTTGTAACTGCATATTGAAAATCTCACAGAGACTCATCATAACTGCTTAAATCATACAGTAAAAATATTTTTTTTTTCTCTCAACTGGAAATTCATTCAGTTGTGGCATGCCAGAGTAACCAAAAATTACTTGGGCATTACTTCTGTTTGGATTCCTTTTTCCTAAATATACGGTTCAAGACGCTGGTATAAATATTCTTATATAGGCATAAAGGTAATGCTTATTTCCAAATTAGCTCAACCTGGTTTAATTTATGACTTTTAAATTCATATAGCTAGAAAATGTACTGCTTTAGCTCCACAGGTATAGATAAATGGAACAACTTGCTAGTGCAGACAAAACCTGCAGTTTCTTTGGAAATGTCGAAGTGATCTACTCGCTGTAGGTTTTTCTAGGTCAAACTACTCATCTATCAAGTCAGGTATTCATCCTTTGTTGTCAGCAGTGAATACCTCAAAGCCAGGCAGGGCTGCCTACATTTTAATGCATGTCGACTTGTATATAGAGCTTAAGCATATGTCTGACTTTAAGCATTCTGCTCTATAATTGGGTTATGTACATGTTTAGTTTTGATGTGCACCATTGAATATAATGGTAGGGGAGAATGTAAAATCTTTGTGGCCATGGTTTCACACCAGCAACTTGAGTTTCTGTTCCTTTTATGCTACAGAAATGATGTTTCTTTTGTAAAATTCTCTATTCTTTGTATTTTATTTAAAAACAGACATAATGTTTGTCTTAAACCCCATGATGTTATGTTGAAAGTTCTCAATCAATAACCAGAACAGTCTGGGTGTTTTGTGTTGGCTTGCAGATTATTCATGTGTTTTGTCGGAGTATTAATAGTGTTATCTGAATTCTCAGCCTGGGAAATTACCACTGATGAATGTCCAATGATTAGAATTTCCCATATAAGACCCTTCAGACCATGAGGATTATTTACTCAACTAGAAAATCCTCAGACAAGAAAACTCCATGTAAATATTTTCTATTGGAAGGTGCCAGCAAATGCATCCTTGCCAACGTACGTCAAAACTGCCAGAAGATCTGTGAGGATGGGGATTAACTTTTTAGCACTGTCATCTTAAGAGCTTTGACAGGGAAACATTATTTAAATGTTTTTTCTTTGACTGCATATGACTGAAAAGATGTTAACAGTAGATAAAACTAATATAGAGCAGTTAATGATACGACATATATTCCAAGTCTGCACCTTTTTCTTTTCTTGAGGTCTATGTCAGAAATCCTTGAGAATACTACAGCTTTAAAATAAATTGTCCTTCCTTCTCAAATGAAATTTGATGATTTGTCTCCAGTCTGATAAAAGAAAGCACATGCTAGCATATTGCTTCTTTTGAGGGCTTTTTTGTTTTGTTTTATAGGCTCCTTAAAAATAAATTGTTTTAGATGTTGCAGTGACTTCTCTGAATATCAGAAAGAAAATAGTTAATAATAATTTCTTTTCTTTCAGTTCCCGTGAGCCTACCTTCATTGCACAGTTTGCATATAACAGCTAGTAAGAGTAGAATGTACTGAACCTTAAACAAATCTGTTAGGATCACCATGGCAAGAAACTGGGAAAATGGCAGGAAAAACGAACAATGATTTTGTAAACCCTTCAAAGGTCAGAAAGAGTCTTTCAGTAAGTATGCAGAGGCTAGAAATCAAATCCCATTTCCTATCATAAGAAACCAGTTGTTGTAGCAGCAGTGGTTAATGTACTGTATGTGAAAGATTTAAGACTAGTTGGAAAGCTTTGCTTCTGTTTTATTAGGCTGCTATTGAAAAGCCAACAGCATAACTTCAACTAGGTGCTTTGAGATTTCTTAATGGGCTGTCAAGGGCAAGACACCAGGTCTGTGCTATACTAGCTCTTTCCTGTACATTAAAACAACAGGGGCCAAATGATCATATACAGAAGTATGAATTACTTGATGCTTTCTCTGTTCCATATGGTCAGCCATGTCTTTGGCAATTAATCATGTACAGAATCAGTTGAGTGCTCTCTGAAGCATTGAAGTCAACATTTAGTTGTACCTGTGCCAGTGGGGGCAGTGGGGGTTGCGAGTGTAAAATAGCAGGATGAGGAGCTGCTGGCGCCGAAGCCAGAGCAGCTGGCTTCTATAAACAACACTTTTTTCCTCTTTACCTTTTTTTTTTTTTAACTTTCTTTGACAAACATGACTCATTTTTCAATATCATCCAGAACATGAGGGTTGCTGAGTGAAACTGTGATATCTGGCATAGTGAATTAATAAACAAAAGGCAGAGAATTGGGTTTAATGTGCCCAAATTACTGGGTGATAACTTAAACCATGCTGGCTGTTTCCATTGTATCAATGAACATGGGCACGTTTGCTCGTATTTTAAGTAGAAATTTTAAAAGTAGGGAAGAAATGAGCAGGATTTTGTAATCAATTACTAGCTTTTTTTATCATGGAGGAGTTACAACATGTTAAATTAACGTGGCCTAATAGATTTCAGGTTCTTTTTCCCTCCCCTCTAAAAGGGACCATGTTCTAGTTTCATAGAATTTCATCAGGAAACTTCTTTCACTGAAAGCAAATAAAATGACAAAAATAACAGGGAAAATACAGAATAACATTTTAGCTGTGTTTACAGATTTTTTCCTTTTTTTCCCTTTCTGTATTAGTTATAATTTTTTTAGAGATGACTGCTATGTTAAAGTAGAAGTGGTTGGTAAAGATTCAGAACTTTATCCTATTTTAACTGGTGGTGAGTAAATTAAATCTTAACTTGGAGTGAAAAATCTGATTTGTTGGCCCAACAAAGTAGGATCAAGAGGCAAACTGTCCCAAGTGCCACTTTAGTTCAGACTGAAGGCTAATTTGTTTGACAGAACACTAAGCTTCATGTCTCCAGATATACAGTGTTTCTAACCTTATGTCTGACTCCTCATGAGGTCTGTATTGAAGGAAGGAAAAAAATCTAGCTTTATAAGATTGAAAATGCACCAATATGGGGTTTGGAGTGTTTAGATGTTGGTTTTCTTGCTTGTCTGTAGGCATGTTGTGATATTCACCCAGGACACACAGTTCAGCAGGCTAGTGGCCTATGGATGTTAAAACAGTTTCTTCTGCTGCATATCTAAGGAAACATATTGTAAACCTATTATAATACCTAGATTGGCTTTGTTATGTATCTAATTTTGTGTGTATATCCTGGGTGAATGGAAAGACTTGGTTATAACAGCTTCTATTCAGTCCTCTTTCACTGATATATGTTGTTGGTGATAATGAGGGAAATAGGGTGTTGGTCTCTCAAAATCTGATCTTAGAACCTTCCTTTCTTACATAGCGAGAGAAGATGCTCTGATGGCTCTTGCCTGATATGCCTAAATTTAGTTCTGTTGCTGTACCAGGAGGAAGGCAAAGAGTACAGTTTCCTAAATACTACGTTTAATGTAAAAGGCTGGATTTGCTGCTGATACATGTGTACATACATACACATATGTGTGTGTGTGTGTACATAGCTCTAGGCTTTTTGAGAGGTGAGTTGTGTGTTTTTAAGACTTGTGCCATTTGGGTTTTACTAGGAAAGCCCTAAATACACTAATAGATCTGTAAGGAGAATTGGGTAAGATTTACTGAAAATACTCATAGTATTGCTTATTAAAGAGGCATGCTGGCCAATGAGACAAGGAGTTGCTTCCCACAAGTGATAAGCAATTTGTGTAATGTCCTTGCTTAGGTTGTCCAGGATATATTTTCTGACAGCTCAGGAAGCAGAAGAAAGAAAGTTTCACCAGTTTGTAAACATTACCACCCTCAAGAATCTCTGTGAACACAAGGATGAGATAAGACAGGCTGTAGGGCTGGTTGCATTGTTTATTTATTCTACTGTCCTGCAGTCCCAAGTGTGCTGAAAACCCCTGAGTCAGTGCTGAGTCCAGTTCAGAATTGTGAAGGCTTCACTCAGCATTGGGCAAAGGGGGCCTCTGCAGGCAATTATCTGTCATTAAAAGAACTGAGACACAAGATCAGATTTTCTTTGATGGGATGTGCAACTGTAGTGATGTTCAAAAGAAGGTCATTCCTGCTCTTTGGAGCAGGGGTTGTATCAGCCAGGTTTCTGATGGGTTTTTATCAGTGTTGATGTGAGGAAATGGCTTTCCCAGCTGATAACATCTTTGACCGAGTTTCTTGAACCCTTGACCTTTATCAGTCGAAATATATATTGAATCCCCTTGTTAAAAATAAATCCAAAACCAAGTTACATGGAAAAGACAACTTTCAAAGGAACATGCTTTATAATATTATTTTACTCAGAATGCTACTTTATTTGTTACAATTCGAGATTTTTATTGCGATTTTAAGAATCACGAGTTATTAAGAAATGCCTCTATAAAAGCTACACATCAAGCCGTGCACTGGCATTCCAGGTGACCTTACTGCCCTTTCAGCACTGTTAGAAAACAAGTAAATCAGTTAAATTGCTGTGTATTGTTGTTGTATGTTGTTTAATAATACTATTTCACCCTGCAGGTAGCTGTGACTGTACTCACAGGGCTCAATAAAGAAGCGTTTATGATGTCAGTGTCAAACTATGCATTTGACTTGAGCCATGTACATCACCACATAAATGAAAGGTGTTAACAGAAGGCTGGAGCAATATAATTATATTCTCAGGAAAAAATAAATTATGTTCAGTTTCTGGAATTATGATATTTCTGTAGATGGAGGGGACTTTACTTAATGAAACTCAGGACCAAACTTGCAATTTGACCAGGTCAACAGAATTCATGCCATATCACATACAGTGTGATGGTGAATACTTGGAGAAGTGATCACACATCATCTCTGACTGATAATACTCTATTGACATCATCTTTTCATCAGATTTTCACTGAAAATTCTTTAGCAACTCCCATTTTTCCATGCTCTGCACTTTCTGAATAATTTATTTAGGAGATCTTGATGTTTGTTGCAGCAAATAACTGTACTTTTAGCTTTGTGGGGCATGGCATCATTAAACTTGGGACTTTGCTGAAGTTTTGGGAAGAAGCAGACATCTCACCATCACCGGTGGATTTTCCTGTCTCTCTGTGAATAAAATGACCATACAAACATTCTGAAAGGGAAATCTTGGTGGACTGTGGCCTTGCTGTATGGCTACAGTCTGATCATCCTATAATACAGGGGTAAACTCTGGTTGTAGTGCTCTGTCCAGTCTTGTACATGATAAATATAAAAGTTAAAGCCTAAGGTGTATTTATTGTGAATGACAAGGAGCATTAATTTTCACTTCAAAAATTTCTTTAAATTTCTATTAAAGGATGTACATTAGCTCATGTGAGTGTGTTTCACTTGCTGAAGTCCTCTCTCAAATCCTGCTTCAAACTGTGCAGCTGCTGGAAATGAGGCTCTAAGGTCAGGATTGTTGAAGTTGGCGGATATTGGAGCTTGTGGAAAAGATGTTGTAGGTCAGTGCAAGGGAAACCCATGTCATGGAATCCTTATCTGAAAATGCTCTCTGGCTTTTTGTTTGCTTTGTAATGTCAAAGCAGGGTCAAGAATGTGATCTGTACAGACAGAGATTTGAACATTTGGAGTTTTTACAAGAAAATGTTCTTTTTGATGTTTAAGTCCCACATGATGGGCTAATGCCTTTTGGTAGGCCAACTGGTAGAGCTGGGAGGTGGGGAGAAAGATGCTTTTTGTTCTTCACTTGTGATGCTGGTGCAATAAAGTTATTTTCAGTTTCTGTGAACCCTCATGCTTCTGTCTTGGATTGACCATAGCAGTAACAATGCTTCTCCTACTTTACATAGCTTAAGAAATGTATTATCTGTGTGTTACTGTTCCTTGTGGAAAAAAACCAAAAACCTGTCAGAAAGAGGATACATCTCTTTTTTCACAAATTAGAGATAATAACAATTTCTCTCACAGAATTCCCAGAGCAATATTAGTTGAGCAGGACAGAATGTAATGGTATGTGATGTTGAGGAGGAGGCAAAATTTCGTGTGTTTTGTCACATTGTTCCAATGAGGCAGGTTATGGTGGGAATAGGAATTGCAACTCTTGTTTTTGTTTGGCTGTGTTTTCAGACTCACATGCACAACTTCCCAGGTCAGAAACTTTTTTTTTTGCCTCCTTTTCTGTGAAAAGAAAACAGGTTTGTGCAAGAATTCCATCTGTTCTTTCGTCCTTCCCAAAAACATTTAGATGATTTGATACGTTTGCAGAACATGTGACTGGAGTTTAGAATATAAAAAATAATTCCATTTCTATTAGAGACTGATTAAGGTGAAAAAGGCAATATAATATCTTCACTTGAGGAAAAGACTCTCAGTCTCTGCCATGGAAACACTTCTGCACATGGAGGAGCATGTGGGCACTGGTGGATAGAGGACTGGTTGGTAGCTCAGCATCAACCATTTCCTTCCCAGCTGGGCAGACATGGGGAAGTGCAGGGAAAGAAGACGAAAAATGGTGCAGGAGTGAGTAGGAAAAGATGGAGTGAGGGAGCTGGAGTTAGCTTGGTGGGAGGATGAGGGATAAGAACATCCCCTGTTCTCTTACATCAACATTAACTGTCAGCACAATGTTTGGGAAGGCCAGTAACATTTGATCTGCAGAGACTGAGTGTCATCCTGCTTCACAGATTATTTAAATCCATTACATGTATATATGTATATTTTTGAGCAGTTTTTAATTTGTTCCATATGTGAAAAGACTTTATTACTTGTTTATTTGGAGTATTTAATGATAAAGAGAGCATGTGGACATCAGCAGAAATTCCATTCAGTACAAACAGGTATTTTTTTCAACAGCTTTACCAAGGAGCAAAGGGGAGGGTGAAGTCCCCCAAACAAATGCTACATTGAGGAAAATACTTCTGATATTATTTGATACAAGATAATATTTAGAAAATAACTATGCCTCAAGAAAATGTGGGCTAGAATGCACAGTGTCTTAGTGTGATACTTAAGGCAATGAGATTTTAAGGTTTACCTTATGTGCCATGTATATTGATTAAATACCAAATATATGGTGGCCATTTCTAACCATCATTTGCTGTATTGATTTGTCAGCAATGGAACTGTAATAAAAAAGCTATTGATTTACTGTCCTTATTTGCTTATGGGCTTTTTATTAATTTTACACATTGTTTCCTATTTCTAGATTATAATTTTTATGTGTTTCCTCCCTTTAAGACAAGTCTGGTCCTCTCTGAGGTGAGAAAAGAGCAACAAATTGAGGAACAAAGGAATGAGACCATCAGCTGCTTCCTGCTCCTGCTTAAGGAGAGACAAAAGCTTCGTAAAGAATGGACAGCAAGGTGAGAAGTACTCCTATAAATCCCCTGGAGTGAGGAAGAGTTACTTTAAATTTTTTTTTTTAATTTTCACTGTTCAAACAGTATTTCCTTGCATGGGATAGTCCATGTTTCTGTGGGTAGGCTGCTCTCATACAGTACAGGCTACTGATAACAGCATGGTAGGCAGCCCTCAGATCTGAGGAGTGGTGCCACCTAAAACGCCCTCAGGTTTTGCAGCTATTGCTGACAACATGAGCCATGCCCTTTCTGGAATGCTCTGCTAAAACTGCAATTCTTGGCTCGTGCCCCTCACATCTCCCTGTGGTGTCCTGCCGGAGTTACTGGGTGGTGTTGGGCGAGATGGGCACACGTGTGTGAACTGCTGGAGTTCATGTCATGCTTTACTGTACCTGAGTCCTTGAAGAGAGCTCACTGCCAGGGATCAGGAGGTGCTATCAGCAGCGTTTAAAACTGTTTATGTTTGTGTTTAGAAAGGTTTGTGTTGCTGGAATGTAATCAGCTGAATGCATTTCTGAAGCAACAGATATGTCATACTTTTAGTTTATTCAGAAACAGGTGAATGAAAGAGGATTTCCACCATGTTCCACATTGTCCTTCTCTTAGGCTGCTAAATGAGTTGATGCCACCTTTTTTCACTCCAATGTCTAAAAGCTATAGGTTTATACCTATTTTGTAATCTATTATTTCCTTATTTGATATTGATATAAAATATCTAGCAGTCTGTGAATTTTTTCTGCCAAATATCCAGCTTTTGCTTAAAACCAGAGATGTTTCTTTCTTAAAATTAAATACAGTTTTTAGTCAAAAGTATTTTTAAATCAGATTTTTGTTATTTAAATTCAGCATTTAACTGGCATGATTTTTTTACCTGCACTATTTAAAGTAAAAGGACATCTCTTGCATTTTGCTGGTGTAGTTCCTGAAGACTCTGAGATTGCTTTTAAAATGTTATCTGCAGATTTTGGGTCTGACACTTGGGTATCTTTTCTGCTCCAAATAATTACAGCAAATGAAGCTGAAACATTTTAGAAACTTTACATAAAGATTGAACATAATTACACATAAATAATTTACAAATGATATGTTGTGCTTAATAAGCTTGTGTTCCAGTGAGTATGGAATGTGTGCTACTTTTTTAAGATTTCAGAGTAAGTTGGCTCTAAAATATTTTCCATATTGTCATGTGGGATTTACATTTTTCTTCTTGAACAGTTTTAATGGATTTTTTAATGGTGGCTTTATAGGGGTTTTTATAATTTTTTTCAATTGGTTGGGGATTTTTTTTTGTTTTTTGGGGGGGTGTTTGTTTGGTTTTTTTGCCTTCCATCACCATGCTTACTAAATAATGCAAATGTTTTAGCTATGTTGGAAACAGAGGAAATCAAAGCTTTTCCTTGGGACGAGCGCATCTTCGTTATGAAGCAGAATAGAAAGCTCCTAATGAGTGGAACACCTTTTTAGAGTTCATTTGTCTGACAGTGATTTCCTAATGCACCAAGTCATCAGCAATCATGGCAGCAGTGAGTAATTTAGAAGAGCTGTGGGTTTCAGAGTGCCTGGCCCCACTTGCTGCTCGCAGGGAGCTCCGGGGCTGGAGCCAGGGCTGCAGCTGGAGACGTAGCCCAGCCCCTGACACAGCAAAGCTGCTGCTCTTGGGGGTGGCAGAGGCACAGGCAGACGAAGTGCAGGCCTTCTTAAAACTAAACACCTGAAAGAAAATTTCAAGAGCATTGTGCCTTGAAAGTTCCGAAAGAAAGTGTCCTTTGAGTATTAAATATCCATAATCCTTTTTCTTTCTATTTGATGTTTCCCATCCCAGTGACCTATCTGGGAGTCTCATCCATATGATCTGCATAAAGAGGCTGTTACCATACACCTCACTTGGCTCCATCAAAGCCTCAGCTCGGTGTCTGGAATGAAACACTGGCTGTGGCAGCCATGGAGCACACGGTGCTGAAAGTTATAAAACGTCCGCCGTGCTACGAGCAGGGCTGCCCATGTTTTAGAGATCAGTCTATTGTGTACTTTGGAATTACATGAGAAAAATGTGCTTGGACAGGAAATAATTAGCACTTGTCAAAGGGCAGGCAATAGGTTACAGTACTTTACTTTCAACAGGCTATCAGGGGATCAGCTAGATTAGATAATAGAATTTTTTTCCTGTGGAAGTGAAATACAGATGACTCTAATTACCTTACATTGTGCATTAGAGAGCAGATTATGAACAGTACAACTTCAAGAAATTTAGGTCAATGAAGGGAGGGCAGCTGGCAGAAAACTTCACTCTGCACTTGGTCTTTGTAGAGTTATGTAATCATGCTGTTCTTTCTTGTGTTTTATTTGTGTCATTAACACTTGGCATTAAAAAAAAACAAAACCCAAACCAAAAACATGTTGGGAACTGGTAACACAAACTGACTGAACTTTTGGAAATTTATCCTTTCCCAGAGAAAGGCATATGAACTGTTCTGGTATGTACCTACTCAGTTAAAGCACATTCTTGTGTTATTTACTTTAAGTTGTACCAGTGTTTATGCCTATTAATGAGCTGAAATGACTCTCTAAGATTTTATTTCAGCTCCACAGCCCAAAACTCATGGCAGTGTGCTTAGTGTTGCACTCACCATTTCATAGACTTGTGATGCAAAGATGTCATCAGTATCTTAAGTATCTGAGCAGGTCTTCCAGGGATTCAAGTTGTTCTCTGAGTGGTAGTGATCCAAAATACTTCAGGTAGGACTCAGTGAATGTCCCCTGAGTGTTAACAGAAATGGTCCAGAGTTTCCAAAGCCCCAGATTTGTTTATACTGCATGATAGTGCCTGATGGACAGGTTGTTATAGCTGTTAAAGAGCTGCTCTAGCCCTTTGAACTGACCCCTTCTTGACCTCTGCTTACAGAAGGTCACTGTTCAGCTTACAAAGTGAGGGGAACCTCAGATTCTACTGTAATAAACACAGGGTGAAGGGAACAGCTGTGAATTTTGGACTGACCGTGCAAACCTGGGTAGACTTTTTAGGGTCACTGTATGATAATGAAAATTGTTACCAAATTATATGGAAATTTAACAGCAATAGTGGGAAAGAGAGGGTGGAGTCTAATGCATTGGGTTTGATAAATGAAGTGTGAAGTTACCCATCTGGCTCTAGACAGCCCTCTTTTTCTCTACGAAAGGGAAACATTTAAAAATAACCATGGTACATCTAGAATCAATGACCCATACAGAGAGCTGGAATAGATCAAGATTTAATGGTGACTGTGGAAGAAATTATCATTTGAAAAGTGAGACAAAGGATGAGAAAGTACAGTTCAATATCTGCACCTGATTCATTTTTTAAAAAGGCTTTAATATTTTTCCCTGTTGATGATGTTATTGACATTTTTTATTTTAGTTTTTAACTGGAACCAGAAAAGTTGTTATATCACAAAGAAACAGGGGAAAAAGACAAAGTACTTGAATTTCAAGAGAGAATGTTGCACTTTTCCTGATCAGGAAGGGCCTGAGAGAGCTGGGCTATAGTTAAATAAGATTGTAGATCTTATTTCTCCTAATAGAAATTGTATCATGTTATAATAGCACTGTCTTTAATGCTTGCATGACATACTGCACTTACCTGGTAGTAGGTTTTTGTTGTATTTTTCATAGACATACATTTACTACCAAACTAATTTGTCTTCAATAAATCAACAAGAGATTAATTTAAAGGGTAGTGTTTAACTGCATTGAAAATATTGAGTGCTAGGAAAAAATATGGTTTGTTAAAGCATTGCTAAAGTATGGGGTTTCCAAATGGAAAAATTGTATTAGTCCAAAATGGTTTTATTGTAACACAGACTGAGATGTCCATTTTGCTATTTCCCTCAGTGAAATTGTACCATTTCTCTTAGGAGAAATTCAGCCACATACTGGAAAATGTAAAGTTTTGGAGACAGACATCATGAAGTGGAAATTTTGATAAAATTATTTATGATTGTTGAATTTTCATAGTTGTGCTATTTATCCAAATTCTGAAATCTTAACTTCTCTCTAAAATAATAATCTAATGACAAATTGACATAGTGAAAGCAGAATAAACATTCAATAAATAATCTGTACCAAAGTAATCACAAAATTCTTCTGGTTCATGAGATAAACAGCAGAAAAGTGTTAATTGATTATATCTTGTAAAAATCAATAACTTATAACCTTGAATCATTAAAATAACACAGTAAAAAAATCTCTTTTTTATGGGGTCATTCTATAACCCATAATATTTTCTAGACTGGGTCACTGTATTTCTAGAATTTTTATTTTCTTGCATTTTGCATGGCAATGGAAAAAGAACCTCTTACTTGTGACAAATCATGTTAGTTTCAGGTTTCAAGTCAGATGTGAGCTATAATTCCTCAGCATTTTTTGCCTTTGTCAAACCCCCTCTTAGATCTCACAATTTTACATAACAATTTAAAGGTATGTATTTTTTTTCTAGTTACAAAGAACACTTAAACTGCAGAGGTAGTCTTAGCTCTCAACAGTGAAATCTGGATTTTTCTGTCGATTTTTATATAGGAATATAAATTATAAGGACCTAGTGAGGAAATTGAGTCCTAATCTGAATGACACTCTTCAATTCTATAATAAGAAAAATGAAGAATCTTAGAGTGGAAGCCTAAAATAGTGTACATGTTAATTAAATAAGATACAAAGAGGAAGATTTTATGTATTTTATTTTCTGTTTTGAAGAAAAAGTTCATTTTTTCTTCTTATGCCTAACTTCGTTATACCTTGAAATTTTAGATCATAATTAAGGAAAAATTGAGGTGGATTTTACCCTTTTTAGCTCCAGTAGGAGAAAGTGAGGTTGATGCAAAGAGGGACCATGTTTCCTCTGTAGCAGAGAAAATGTGGATGGGTTAAGAAGTAAACATGAGCTTTGGCAAAATCAGAGCTTTTCTTTCCTTTCTGTCACAGGCTTTGTGCATTTCCAGGAACTCATGAATGCTTTTTTTTCAAATCAAATGTGATAATACCAGTTCAAAGACTGGTTGAAAAATATGCAATTTTTTTAACTCTCACACACCTGGCTGGATGATAAGTATATGAAATAATGTGAACTCTTCAGAGAATCCTACAATAGGAGCTACACCAGTTCCCAAGATTTTGCATCCTACAGAGGTATCAAAGTGTGTCAGAGAGTGGGGGGAAGTATTTGTGTTGTTTAAGACTTGTGGTTGTTTTGTGTAGCATGAGAATGGCAGATATTTTTTTTTTGTTTTCCATGTTGTGGAATCCAGTATCCATGTTTCTGATGTTAGTAAGGATCTCAGTACATACAGCTGTATGATCTCCAGTGTGTTTTTGCTAACAGTTGTCCTCTCTGGACAATGGGTCTCAGTAAGTTAGCAATGAGCATACACCAAAATTCTCATTCACCATTCTGGAAATCACAAGGAGAAAAAGAGAAAATTACATTTGGATTCTTTGACGTTCATACTTTAGATGTGTGTGAATGCTCCTTAAAAGAAGAAAATGAAACTGTTCAACACCAGCAATGTAAGCTAAACCAGGTTTTCAGAACATAAATATATTTAGACAATATGCAGAAAGTAAATTGTGGCTGAGTAATCCTGAACACTGTATGTTGATCAGGAAGATGCTTTGAGTCAGACTGAAAACCAACCTTGCAGCTTTCAGATGAATGGAGAAAACCCTGCAACGTGGATGAAGTTGTCAGGTCTCCTGCTGTAGTTATGTTTAGACATCAGCTGCCTTCATTGACCTTTGACTTTTCTCCAGTTGCTTATTGCCAGATTTCTTTTGCTCCTCGCGACCCTTCCTGTTTTCTGCCTCTGTCTTTCACCTGTGTTCCTTGTATGGAGGAGTCTTTGAAGCAGCCAAGCTTGGGATCAATAGGTACAAGTACTCCTCAGAACAATGGAAATGCAGCTTGATTAAATGCTGCTGTTTAGCTGCTCCTTTGAAACTCTCTTGACCCCTTACCCTTGGAAATACTACGTGTTTACAAGCTGTGGCTACTTAGAGAAAATCCTGCCTCTTACCTTGTGATGTCACTGTATACACAGATATGTGGTGCAAAAAAACTTACATGGTGTAGCAACCTAAACCAAATGGTATTACAGGACAGGCTAAGAAAAGCTGCAGAACTTCAGCTCTGTGTCTGTGTGTGGCTTTTGTTTGTGTCACTCTCTGTAATTAGGGGACTTCGTAGGGATTGTTTACTCTGAGTGTTTCCTTTATCATTTTAGTTTAATTGTAATGGTTCACTTCTGAAATCCATAGACAGATGGCTACTCAGGTATATCCTATACCTGAGTAACTACCAAATGAAATTGCTTTGATATTTTTCTTTTTTGATTTAATGATTTTTTTCTTCTTGGGCTAGATGAGTTTTTCCAATAATTCAATGGCTCTTCCAGAACTGGAAAATTACACAAATTTAGTCCTTATTTATAGTGCAATTAAAGCTTCCAAAAAAATGTGATAAAGAATTTTCCTACTCTATCAGAGATTATTCAGTTATTTATGATTTTTATGTTTGGTTTTACTTGGACAGGCTTTTAAAGTCAGCATGGGTGACATTTCCTTATTTATGTAAGCTTTCATAATTGCAGTACAAGAAAGATAGATAGTGTTGTTTTTCCAGTGGCTTGACAATGATTTGTTCACTACCTTTGGGAGACCTGAATGCTGGAAATGGAGATTATTGCGTTTCCAGGCTGCAGGGTACTGGAGATTGACTAGATCACAGAGGTGACAAATTTATAATCTGTGGAGACCAAGTGTTAGCCACATCATCAGACAGTTGAAGCACAAAGTAGCATTAGCATCTGCTGTCATCCTTTCTGTAGGAGAGAATGGTCTACCAGAGGCAGGGGAAAAGGAGAAAGGCTGGGAGAGTTCAATGTGTTTTACTGAACACAGTATGTGCTCTCTAGCTGCCCATATTAGATAAAGACCTGGTGTTACAAACTAGGGATAAGGTGTGAGTGGTCCAGTGAATGAAAAATTATCATAGATTTATTTTACTTACATTCTTCTGGAGTATCCATCTATTCTTTGCTTTGCCTTCAGCAAAATGTGCTAATGTCATGGTATGTAACATCCATTAAATACTGGCAAACTTATTGTGAACTCAAAACTATGTGTAAAACTAGATATTGAAAATTAAAATGGTCTGAAGACAGAATTCTCTTTTCTGTAAAAAAATAGAAGCCTTATCCAAACAAGACTTTAATGATTTTTATTATCATTATAGTCACAGCTTTACCTATCATAATGCTGAATTAAATATTTAATTTGGAGGTGTGTGAAATAATCTGCATGCATTGCCAATGGTGACAAAACAGAGGGTAACTTAAATAGTTTACCCAGACAAACGGCACTGGTCGTGTCATACCATGAGTGTAAGTGAGCAGATGCTTACATAAGTTCATGACTTAAGTCTTAAAGGCTGTCAGCCTTGTGTTATTAAAGTTTTTCCACCTATATAGAACTTGATGGCTCCAGGGATTGGCAGTGAAATACAAAGCCTTTTGTTTTCAGGTCAGCAGTTTAAATATGGTTCAGGTAGGTAGTGCCAGAGATGATTCCCACTGGGGGTCTGTGTTTGATGCCCTCTGTAAAATGCATGGGTTCCCCAGCCCTGGTAGGCAGTGTGGATCACATACAGCAACTGCCACACTGACACTAATTGCTACCCTTGCTGGCACGTCTGGAGCAGCCAAAAATTCAATGGATGTTGCAACTGAGCAAGGTGCAGTCAGTGCTCTGAGCAGCTCAGGCCATGGTGGTGATGAGCCAGTGAATGTCAGGGATTGCTGTGGGTAAAAAACAGCGTCAGGCTGTTGCATTGCTCTGCAGCTTGCTTGCATTAAAGTCATGGTAGCACATGCAGATATTTATGTACTGGGAGAGAGGGTGAATTCCTGGGCAATCTTAACAGCATTGGTGAGAGGGAAGTGCAGTCCACAAGGAGGTCAAGGTGTGGCTTGGAGATGTATCAACTAATCTGAGAAAATAAGATGAACCAGAGAATAGGATTTGATTTACTTGCTTATTTTCACTGCTAATGAGATCTTTTGGGCATTTGAAGAGTTTGATTTGGCTATTATTTGTTCCATTTATTTTGTATGAATTTTTAATACTTAATGTATCATTGCTATGGAATTATTAAATTATGAACTATGCTGATGTTTTAATATAGCTAAAAAGGGAAGTTAGCATTTCTTAAACTTAAGAGGTTCTGTAAAAACAGAGAACTTGGGGACCTGTTGCAGAACATAAATTGTTCTCATATTATTTGTCTTATTTTGATAAATGATAGCAGCCCCAAATGGGACCAGTGCTTAGAGCGTATGTAATAATAATAGTAGAAAATCCTATCATAACTCTGTGCAACTTACTTGAGTAACTTGGCCAACTGAGAACTCTTTTAGAGATATGCAGATATATAAGAAATAATTGAAACAAAAAGGTGTCTTGATTAGTATCAAAAAGATTGAGAAACAGGGTCTCAAAATGCAGAGTTTGTGGTAGAAGCCAAGAAAGTCTATTGAGTGTTTAAGTGAGGGCAGAAATACTAGGAGAAAAGAGTATTCTGTTGGAAAATGAGACTTCTGAGAATTCTAAGAGCTACCAATAAGAGCATGTTCTATTTTTTCTGCAAGGTTAAGCTGAATGGATCCATCAATGATGCCCATAATATGCTGGAATTGGATTTAGTGCCAAATAATGTTGGAGGGTGTTTTCTGGACAAGTTTTTGCCAGTTGTTTTTAGGCAAGTCAATATTTTCTTTTTTTTTTTTTTTTTTTTTTTTGGTCTTCTCGTATTTAATAATGTCAGCATTTGGTCTTCCTGAGATATAAAGAATATTTTTATCAGAATTATTTTTGATCAGCTAGTTAACATGAGTTTGAGCAAGTGCTCAGGAGAGATGAAGCAATCCAAGTCCCCACTCCAGTGCAGATGACTTGCTGGCTGCTCAGCATGTTTATTGTAAGGCACAGTGTGCTGCCTAAAAGATCTAAGTATTTTATATTAGACCATCCTGAAAGCACTTTAGGTATTTGCCCCTTTTTTTCTACTTTGAGATATGGATAATCCCCAAATCCAGGTGTGTATTATTAGGGATTGAGGGGTTGGTTGGAGGAGGGGAAAGCAGGGGAGGAGAAGGATTTGAGAGGTAAGAGGGTGCAATATTGGAGGAGGTTTTTGACTGTTTTGCTTGCCTGTAGGTGACACTGTTGCATCATTTATCTGTACAATTTCATGCGTGTTGTCCAGGGACAAAAAAAAAAAGTTTCATAGAAATAATTTGAAGGATTCAAAAAAATACATTTCACTAATGATTCTTTAAGCCTTGTCTAGAGAATAGTCTTGGATGCAGGCACATGAATTGCATGTTCACCTTCCTAAAGATGGTAGCAGTTTATAATATTATTTCTCATTAACTAGCTCACTAGCATTGCATCTTCAGTTCAGTATTCCCTTGAAAGGTGAGATTCTAAAAAGATGGCTCTGCATGTTTCTAAAGACTAATGTAATAAACCAAAATGATAATACGCTGATGAAAAAAAGATCTTAATTTGCTGCTAAGTTACAGCAATATAAAGTTAAAATGTTTTTCTTTGCTCAAGTCATTTAAATTAATAATGTGTGTCATTAAGTGAAATCTCACAGAGGATTTTTTCTTCTTCGCCATTAAGTCTGCTGGCTGCAGTGAAAATGAAATATTCTATGAGGCTTGAGCAATCATCTATCTCTGAGCTACAGTGTGCCTGCTGCCAGATGTTCAGGTGCTGGTGCTGCTGCTTTGACATGTATATCTCTTCCAGGCAAAAAAAACAATATATACATCAGTCCAGGTGCAAGGTGGCCTTGCCAGCAAACCTGCCTCCTCCTAGCTGTGACACTCATCCACTCCCCGTCAGCGTGTGTACGTTGGAAGGGGATTGTAATTAACCCCTGGAAAGCATAGGTTTCACTAAAGTGATGTGCACAGTAATGATATTGTTAGCTTCCTTAATTTCCAGTTTCACCATCAATTATGCCATGTGTTTCATCCAGTTGGTGCTACCCTCCCAGTGTTAATTATAACCTACAAGACTGTTACAGTTAATTTTATGGCAAGCATATTGTCTCTTCAAGGCTCCACAGCAGCTCATAAATTATCTTGAAGGTAAAATGTAACTTGGGGAACTAGTTATGAAAATTCCATCCATCTCGCTTAGGAGGTGCAGCTGCTACTGTCAGCTGCCTCGCTGCTGCATTGTGAAGGAATTATGGTGGGTCAGGTTTAAGAGGCGAGGCCCAGGCTGTCACTGAGGAGAAAGGCTGTCCTGGCCCTGTCAGACAAGTACCTTCTGCCAGTCCCTTGTGGTTTCACTTTGCAGGCAGTAAAAGGCAGGCAGTGCAGGTGGATAGTCCCCAAGCTGTCTCTATTCATTACTTTACAGAAACTTGTTTTAGGTAGGCAGGTACGGAGACCTTTTCACTGTTGTCATAATGTTAGGCATCATCTGCAAAGTGCAAGATAGATAACTCTATAAATAACTCACTGTTCTGTTGGGCTGGGCTGGTGCAGAAAGGATGATTAGCACTGTAGAGGCACATGAAATAGCTCGCTGGTTTGTAAAATGACTGTTGGTTTAATTGTAGCAATAGCTTGGTCTGGAAGAGCACATCTGTTCGCCTTTATTTCGCATACACAATGAGAGGAGGTGCAATTTCACTGCTAAGTAATTTGTGTTGGAGTTTCACATTAAATAAATTAGCATGGGTTTATATGGGCATTATTTATGACATCTGTGTGTGTGTGTCCTGTTTTTTTTTGCTGAAGGAATTGCAAGCACTCATTTCTTAAAAAGAAATAAAAGTGAGGGGCAATAATAAAAATAAAGCAGCCCATTGCTCAGAACAATGACATTGGCATTCAGTGCTATTTATATTTTAGTAATACACTTTTATTATTGCTATAATGCCTTTTTTGGCTCTTTGTAGCAATAACACAAGACTACCATAGAATAAAATGGCTTAGTCTGCTGTCTCTTCCTTTAATATTTTGTATTTCAATAGTTTTAAATGGTGTTAAGCTTTGGGTGTTCCTTTAAGAGTAAAACCCAAGTGCAAATCAAATTTCCTGAGAGGCTTTTTATTCTTCCACTCTTTTACCTTTCGAAAGGCCTTCTGTGTTTATGGTGTTGTTTCCTAACCTCATTTACAGCTGGGAGGGCACATGAGAAGGAATAGTGAAAGCTGATACTTTTCCATAGGCAACCACTGTGCAGATGTGAATGTACAGACCCATTGTGAATGAGTAAATGTTATGAATTCAATTGAGGGGAAAATGAACAAACACAATAATGAAAAACAGTAGGATAATTCATCTAAATTTATATTGTTTGTTTGCTTTGACAGTCTTCATTCAGTTTTAATTATTTTTGATTTTTCATTACACAGGGAAGAAAACATTTTCAAAATAGTGCTGACATTGTAAATTAGACTTATTATATGTTTAAAAAGGGGAAAAAAGGCTCATTAGAGCCTAAAAATCACTACACTTCTAATGTATGTTCTTTATTTCTTTTCCCTTGGAATTTACAGTAAATATGCTTTGTTATATTTTTTAGAATTCCATCCTTTTCTCAGAGTCAACTGCACACATTTTGGTTTGTTCCCAGAAGAAACCACTATGTTTCAATTGAAAGAACTCTGTATTTCTATTTGTTTGGTTTATTTAGAGGGAAGGGCTGCAATGGGCAGAGCCTTGGGCTAAGTGTACAAACAGGATTGCCTCAAGAGCAGGCCCAGAGGTGTTGTTCACAAAGTTCCTTTTTGGTGTCATCCTTTCCTTATGCCCCACAGAAGAGAAAGAAGTTCTAGGTGTTGCTGGAATATATTCCATTTAATGTGGGGTTTCTTCACCTGGTCACGTGTGTTATTCTCTCCTACCCTGTAGGATGTCAGCCTGTAAACAGAGATTATCCATAAATATTGCCAAGGAAACCCTCCCTTGTTGGGGTGCTCCCAGTTAGGGTTCTGCATCACAGCCAGGGGTACCTGCAGCTGCTGTAGTGATTTTCTCATGAGTTCGTGCATGCACAGAAGGCTGGGGGCAGGAGAGAGGTCTGAGAGCTCAGATGTCCATACTGATTTCTTAGGAAATACTTCCACATGTTTTTAAACAAAATAAATGTTACGGTTTTGGATACTCAGCAGTGAAATTATTTGGATTATTGTCATCATGGTCCGTTCCCAGCTTGATTTTGCACCATTGCAATACTGAGTTTGAGAGAGTCACTCTTGATTTGAGTTAGTGGGATTGAGAACAGAATTAGAGCACAGGTCCTGATAAATATCCTTCACATTTTCTGGTGGTGGAATCTCAGACTTTGGTTGCAATGCTGTCACAGAAAGAGACACATCTGATTTGAGAAATCTTTGTGGCTTTAATTTGACACATTAAATAGTCATTGCCAAAGTAATTGGCTTTTAAATACAAGGAAATTTTTATGCAATTGAATGAGACAAGCTTTTTTTGTTTTAGAGAAAAAGTGCCTTTATTTTTTAGCTCTTGGTTATCTTTGATAGGAAAAATCTGCATTTGGAAAGAAAATGATGAAGTATTGAAAATTTTTTTTTACAAAAATGGATTGAATTGCCTGTAACATAATTGGAAAGAGAACAACTTAAGAGTTGAATCCAAACCACTTAGTTTCACAGGCAGATACATTTAAAAAATATTGCTGTTTCTTGCTTGCCGTGACTCAATATGTTCTATTATCAAGAAAGACTTAATTTTCAAAATAGCCTCAGTATTAGTCATTGGATTCCAAAAAACACTTGGAAAACAAGGATTTGAGGGATTGGTTTTTGACTTTATTCTTATTTATGACACAGAATTTAGACTTCTGTTTGAAGTAAAATAAGTAATTTAAAAGAATACAAACTGAACTGTTTGCCAGTTAAGTGCATTATCAGGTAAATGAATTTACAAGGATAATAATTGTAGCTCCAATGTACATGAATATAAAAGGCATTAAAATCTGTGATAGGTTGTGCAGATCGCTGTTGAAGCTTGATGCTTCAAAATGTATAAAGAAATTGTGATTTTAATATTCTTGTAAAAACAAAAGAATGGGGGTTATAATTTTCTGCTTGTTAATAGTTAATTTTTTGCTCAGGTAGCATGGGGGGAAGGCCTTTGTGCAGTTTAAATCTAGTGAAACCATTGGAGTGCTGAATGCTGTTGACCATTTGCTTGTTCAGTTTGCCTGTGAAAACAAATCATCAATACTGCTTCTCTCTTATTGTGCTCAAATATAGGATGTTTTGGTGTGAAATACATTTTATAATATTTTATTTCAAAATATTCCTATACCTAGCTCTTTAGACTCTTCAGATGGAGAATCACTGTTCTTCACTGCCATTTTAGGGCCTTCTGACCTGTTTTTTCTCTAGGACAGCCATTCTAGCATTTGCATTGGCTGAGAAGTGTAAAACTTTGAGTGGGATTGCTTGCCTACCATAATACTGTGCAAATTGAATTGTGTATTCAAAGTTACATGATTAAGAAACAAGATGTTGGTATGCATTTGGTTCCTGACTCAGCAGAAGTGTGAAACAAGATCATTTAAAGAACATTTATAGTTTCTTTGAAGCAAAACAGCTTGAAACAATATAAATAAAATAATGAATGTGAGTTTTCACATGTTCAAAGCAAGCTACTCAAAGTGTTTCTCTGAGTTTCAGCATGAATTCAGGTCCTCTTGTCTTTCAGTGTGACTGCAGACACAGAAGTATTTTGTTGAAGACATTCTATTGATGGAGTTGGTCTATACTTAGAATTTCTTTCTCTGTTCACTGTCTGTTCAATGAAATCCTCTTGGTATCTCATCAGAGTATTTTAAAGCAAATAAAATACTGGCCAAAACAAACAAAAAAAATCCAGCAAAAGAAAACCAACTTCCCCTTTGAACTTTATGATGTCCCTGTGTTTATGAAATATGTAACTTCTCTTTTTTCTCACTGGAATCTATTAGCATATGCATTAGCATGCTAAGATAGATGGTGATCTTAAAAGGTGTTGACTGACTTTTTCTGCACACTCTTAATTGCTACCTGATATGAAAAATTCTTCCTTCAATTTTTACTAATTCTTATTTTTATCCTACAAAAGAAACTGTAAGAAAACAGCATGCTGTCAAATATTTAAAAAAAATAAAAATTAGGTGTACAATTTTTAAAAATACATCAATTATTATGAGGGAGATTGAAGATGAATACAAAAAAATAATTTTGTTTGCCTGCTCATTTTTTTGCTCAAAGCCTGGCCTTTATTTAAGCATATTATTTTTCTGTGTCACACACAAAAAAATAACCCTACAAGATTTATTGGCGTTTGTATGGAAAAAAATGAAAGGATTTTCATGTTTTGTAAGAAACTTAATACACTCTCACAGATGGCCCAGCTCAGGTGTGATTTTAATTATGAGATAAAACAAAGCCCAACACAGTAGGAAGTAGTCTTAATAAACGGCCTGAAGCTTTTGTCTTCATGTGTCAAAAAACCTTTTTATTGCGTGATGAAATTTTTTTTTCCTAGCTGTTTCTAAAAATTGGTTGAAAAAAATACAAGGGCTTCCAAAGTTCAAGTGAATTATTTTGGTCAAGTTAAAAATAGGAATTTCTTTTTTTTTTTTTTTTTCATTTGTCCTCCCAACAAGTTTAGACTTCTGGCAAACGATAGAAAAAAATGTATTAATAATAATTAAACCTGCAAGTACACAAATGATTTATTTATAAGTAAAATAATTTTCTAATTAGATGTTGTCATTTTGTATTGCAGTATCACATTGCTTAGTAGCACCACAAACTGAGAATTTGCTAAGCTTGGCTTAAACTGCACTATCAGAAACTAATATTAATTTAAACCCAGCTATGGTGTTCAGCCTTCATTATTAAAACACAAATAGTATGATCCTGTTGTTAAATATTACTAATATATTATAATAATGTTGTACGGTCTTTCCCTTAGTGGGGAATTATGAGGACCTCATGTTAGGACCTCAGTGTCCTGACATAGTTAATTACCCATAGATAATGGTTTTCAGCAGTGGCTGTTCTGAACATCACAACCTCACTGTTAAGGGCTTAATAAATATTTGCAGACTCAGGTGCAGAGCACCTACGCCCTCCTCTGCAGAAGCCAACAGCTGTGGTTGCCTTCCTGTGCCATACATCACCCCCAGCCCCTCATTTGTCCTGGCAAACCTAATGGTGCAAATGGCAAGTTTTATGTCCTGTGCTAGACTGGGGTAATGTTTGCTGCAGAAATGCTAGCTTGCCTTCCAGGAATCATCTGTCTTTTCCAATGCAGAAATATCTTAGGAAGCTGAGACTTCTGGGGTTCATTACTTGAATGCTCTGTGTATTGATAAAATTTTTTAAAACTTCATTTTAGGGTGTACGACTGGTACCACCATCCATGCTGGAAGGTGGAAAACTACAACCAGATGGTTCACAGTTGAAATCTGTATCCACAAGCTTACTTTTAGGGAACAGTTATTTGTAATAATTATTTTAATTATAGGACAGTGAAGAGCTTAATCATAAGGAGCTTTTACAATTAATACAGGTTAGGGATTTTTTTTCCCTGTGGTTGAATGCATCTCATGGGAGGAAGTACCCATAAACTCCAGGTAGCTGTGTATCACCTTAAATTAGGACCTGGAACTTTGGGTGGTTCTTCCATAACATCCCAACTGTAATTGCTGTTGAATAATGGAGTGGAAGGAGGAAACTCTAGGTTTGTGTATGTGGAACTGAGCCACATTCAGACAGAGACATTCTAGAAATGGAATAACTTACATGGTCTTTGATTAGTAGTCAGTGAGGTTCTCTGTCTAACCAGTTACAATAGCAGTCATATTGAAATGCTGCTCAAAAACTCTTTGGCATTCAGTCCAAATTAAACCCACCAGCTTAACTTCTTCATATTTTTCTTATGGATTTCAGTGCTTTCAGCAAAGGCCCGAGGGGAAGTTCTTGGGTTTTTCCCCTAGAAATTTTTATTCTCTGCTTCCTCCTTGCCTTGCCATCTATGCATTATTGGTCCTCATACTTTTCCATTTTTTGATTTTTAATTAATCTTGTCTGGTCATATTCATCATGTATTAGGAGGGGGTAGAATATAAAGAGTAATTTATAATAAATTAATAATGATCTGGTTCATGTTTTTGACCATGTGCTGATTGAGGGAGCATTTGGAAGAATCCTTTATGGTCCATAATCTACAGAATTTATAGTGCAGTTTAGCATTAAAATGATCCTGGTCTGTCCTGTTCTGTACTAAGCACTCTGATTTTCAGATTTTCTATGAAATCAGTTATTGCTGAGCAGAGGAAGCAATCATGGTTGACTTGTGCAGGTTTCTGTAAAGCAGGGATCCTCAGCATTGGTTACCCTGGTCTCTGGAACACTTCTAACTGGTTTCAGGTTGTCAAACCACACAACTTTAATTATTCTCACCACTCAGCAAACTGTAGTGACTGTAGGAAATCAGTGTTAATGGTACTGTGAGCTTTGTGTTTCAGCTGAAGTTGTGATTATGGTGTTGGTTATTCAGTTATGAGTTTGGTACAAGCCTAGAGGAAGGAGTTTTCATTCTGATGTGTGCTGATTGTCTTTCCTCCTGGTTAATCCAGCCCTGGTGATTGACTCTGGGTGAAACACAAGCTGGCACTACTGGTCTGTGCTGCCCTCACAGATGCTGCATTCTCCTTCTGCTCTGGATGGGAGCAGTGCTAACGTGTCACTAACCTGGCCTGGCTCTCTGGCCAAGAAGTTGTTAATGTCACATAAAAACCCCCAAGTAAACAAAGGCTGCTGTATTTCAGTGGTGATAGGCTGTCAGTCCTAAGTGTTACGTCGCCCCATCAAACAGAAGATGCAATGGCAGCTCTCACTTTCCCTAATTTTTCAATGGTACAAATCAAAAAGTTACATAAAAAACACAGATGTGGCTCCAGGATTAAAACTCAGCATTGGATTAATTTAATAATATTCCTTTCTGATTCTGTGCTCTTTAAATCCTGTTCTAACTGTTCTGTTGGTAGCCTATGTCCCTTTGAGTCATTAACAAAATGTAACTGATATTCATCTGTTTGGTTGGAGAGGGTGGGGGGTTTAATCTTCAAAATAATTGAGCCAAGAAGCTTTTGGCTCATGAAAGTAAATGTTTTCGATCCTTTGTTGTCAGATACCACAATTTTCTCCACAGCAAACTTAGATGAAACAGAAAACTGATACGCTGAGCCACTGGAATTGCAGTCTTGTAATTTAGAAATATCCACTTTATCCTTTATAATTCACTAAGATTCTTCAGTCTGAATCTGATATAGGTAGGAGCCAAGACAAACAGTAACCATTTATAATCCTTCAGAACAGTTTGGATTTCACTAGAATGTAAAACCAGAGAGATCTTGGCTTTGTTTCATGTGTCTTACAAGGATAGAAAGTGTATTTAAATCGTAGTATTCACCATAGCTGCATGTTTCTGTAGTACCTGCAAGCTTTTATTTTCAGCATTATAAAGATGTGAAAATATTGTACACTAAAATTTCTCTCTTTAGCAGCTGAAGGACTTAATTTAAGGTCCTTTAACTTGCTGGAAATAGTGTATACAAAAAGCTGTCTGCAGTCCTTGAAGCAGGAGTGAGAATGCAGTGACACCTGGGGTGCCATACATGTGCTTATATGAAGAAAAGGGCAGGTGTGCATCCCTTCTGTGTGGGGCATTGCCCTGGGGTGCTGACACCTATTAAGAGTTTTGATCCTTCAGAACACTTCTGGATTCACAGGTGACCTGCTGGGCTTTTAAAGAGCAAGTACTGCAGCAGAGAGTATTTGCAGGACTGAGCCATAAAATTGCTTTTGTGATTTACTTGTTTTAAAGGTATTTGCCAGCTAGCTAGAATAGCTTTGAGTGAGCGTTCCAGTTGCACAGGACACAAATGGGAACTACATTTATTTTGCCTCAGGAGTTTGAGTCCTAAAATTATAAAAGCTATCAAAATAGACTCTGCCCCTCAATTTAGGATGTTACTGACCTACCACCCAACATGCATGTGCATGCACACCTGACTTTCAGGTATGTATGTGGAATTGATACACAAGGAGTCATTCTAGTGAGGAGAGTTTGCCAGAATATCATTCAGAACAGTCCTTCTGAATTATAAATAACTTAAGAATCAGAGCAACAGTGTAATTACTCTGTACCTCCAGAAAGTTCTTTTTAGTATAGGTTAAACTATGTATTCTACCTTACTGTACATTTTGAAATTTCTAGATGAAATTGCCAATACATATGACAATGAAAAAGAGAGAAGCTTCATGTTTACAAAATCCATGCTGGGAAAGCATTATGGCAAAAACATTGTAGTATCTTTACTGCTGAAATTTGTGAAATGTTTTGCCCTGGATGTAAATAAGTTTATGGTGAGCTTTCCACATCTGGGGTCACACACCAGCAAAAGTTGTGTTTTCCTTAGATGTGAGCTGGGCTGGCATTTCTGACAGACGTGTAAACAGATGCAAGCCTTGTTGCTAATGACAGGTGATTATAAGTGGCATGGGTGCCAAGGTAATTAAACCATGCCTTGACAGGAACATTTGGTGAAATGGTATTTCAGCATTAGAAAAATTGTTGCAACACTTTTTTTCCCTGCTAAGCTATAACCTGAATATCATTCATTTTGATTCTTTGGCCAGAGTGCTCCCAAACCTGCTCCCTGCTTTAGGTATAGAAGTGTTGAGGAATAGCTGAATAGCACCAGTACATATCAGTGGGGTTTTGGAGCTTTGAATTGAAGCATCTGCTTCTAAGAAGGCTTTTAGCATATAAATACAGTATAAAGTCCAGCATGGAGGGATTGGTGATATATTATCTTACTTTATGACAAGATAATGGTTATTGTGCCAGATTTATTAATGGCTGAATTATTGTGCTACTGTTTGTCATATATTTCTTACTGGACATCTTAACTGCTTTTACTGCTGTGAATTGTAGTTTCTAAATCTATTTAAGATTTTTTTGTACTTCACAATGAAATACAGTTTATTCTTAAAGTGAAAATAATGGTTGCTTTAGAACTAATGTACTTGATATTAGAACTTTTATGAACTTCAGGCAGTATCTTCTTAGCTCTTCATACTGCAATTTCATAGTTCAAGATGACTTTATCTTTTCCATTCCAATTTCTGTGGCTGATAGTGAATAATGCTAAAGTTCCTCATTGATCTCAGAATTCCAGGCAACCCTTTATTTAAAATATTCACTCTCATACTGCATCAAAGCAGTGCAAAAATTCAGTTTAATCCTATAAATTAATCAAAATTGATTCAATAAAATATGAAAGATCTAGTTTAGGGATATTTTTCCATTATTCTGTGTGAAATTCATTATAATCTTAGAATGGAATCTAACTGTTCACATTATTGATGTTCCTTTGGTTTTTGCTTCAGCCTTGAGCAATAAGTGTTTAATATAATAATCTCAGCTGAAATTCTGGGCTTCTACCAAATTTGGGAGCAGAATTTAATCCTGTTTATTTTTTGTTCAGGGCACTCAGGATGGAAAGAAATTATTTCTCTCTGCTGATTGGTCAGACATCATTAAGCAGTATAATAATCTACTACAAATAATCAGTTGTAGCTAATACAGACTTAACATGTGGGCTGCGTACTTAGCAAAGGGTCTTTGAAATTGGGCAACTTTTAGTTTAAAGGTGATTCTTAAAATGAAATTTTAAATATGGTGAAATCAATTTTCACATCAGTTCCTTGAAGAGATGCAGTTAAATGATTTGTTAATACCCTTCTTCAGTATTCTTCTAAGAAGGTAAAATTGAGCTAAGCCCATCAAGATGACAATGAAATTTTCAATGTCTTTGTTGCCGTTTTTATTTTTTTCCCCCTATCATCCAATTCAACTTTCCATCCCCTGCATTCTAATCAATGTGCTAATAGAATGTTGATGTTCTGTTAATATCCTACATTGGTAGGGTTTTAAGCCTGAGAAAGACCCTTCAAATAATTTGTGTGGCTCAAAGAAGCTGTCTTGACTGTATCTGATGAATTCAGGTGTGGCAGAGGTGAGTGGTGTGCCTGTCAAATGCTGCAGCAATGACCTAGCAAAGTGAAGTAGTTTATCTACAGAGAAAATAAATTAGGGCATCACTTGTAAGGATTGTAAAGCTGAGAAGTGAGAGGGTAACTGGAATTTTTGCATTTACAATTTCTATGTACAGGAGTGTTTCAGAGGTTAGAAAAGCTTGGCTGTTTTCCATCATCTTCAGTGAAACAGAAGGTGTGCAAGTTGTGCTCCTGTTACTGTTTGCAGCTTATAAGTAAAAAAGCAGTAGCAGAAAGAGAAGGATTTGGATGCTCATAGTTAAGGGAGGTGTAGTAGTTGTAAAGCCTATCCAAAATAAAATCAGTGTTGTATTGAGGTCTAGAATTAAGTGTGTGTTTATACATACAGCTTTTTCAAAGGATTTTAGTGTTATGTGCAAGGAACCTTGGACCTGCCAGTTCATTTTATTTCTGATGCTGCCTGCTAGTCCCTGAAGCAGATAAACTATGGATTTTTTTGATCTTCCATTTGCTAGGCTTTCGTTATATTGTGGTTACAGTCACAATGTCAGCACATAAAATGTTAAACATCACTGGTCTGAAAGAAGCTTCCATTGTCTTCTACTTCTGGTGCCTGGGGATTCTTTCTAGCCTTGCAGTGGTGGTTCTGTCAGTGTAATATGTCATGAAGCATTTCTCAGTAATGACAGACATTGAATATGAGTGACAGGAACTCTGACCGAGTGAAATGGGTTCAATTACCAGAGATGTAGGGTTACCTGAGATAAAACCAAATGGTCCAATTGTGCTCAGTTTTGACCCTGTGACTCCCAACTATCCAGCAGCAAAGACAAATGGCTGATTAACCATCCCCTAACCCTCCTTTTCTGTGATAAACTTGTTTGGATTTCCTTGTCTGAATAAAAATCTAAGTGTGGCATGTTTCTAAAAGGAAATATGATAGGAAAACAATGGGTACTGGTGCTAGTCATTTTCTTCTCTTACCGACACAAAACAGAAAGCTGTCATTCTATCTTGGAATGTATCTAGGACATAGTGTCCAGAAATCAATACAAGATAAATGATTGCTCTCTTAACCTCACCTTTCTTCTGCTGCAGCGGTTACGTTGCTCCTGTTCACCTGTAGCCAACCTGACGCCAGAATAAATGAGAGAACCTGCCATGAAAAGTATCTTCTTGGGGTTTTTTTGTGTTGGAGGGTTTTTGCTGGCTGGGGGGGCAGGGGTTGCTAGTCAGTATTGAGTCAGTTTTACACTTGTTCTAGTCTAGTGCCTACAGCTCCCAGATAGAGTTATAGCAAGCTCCCTAATTAAACTGTCGCTGTCTGCCCTCACTTGACTGCCTTTACAAAGTCATTTAACTAACAGACATTCCTGACTATTAAAGCTGGGAGCTGCGTGTCTCCAGTGCTGGAGATAAAATGAATGAAATTTGTTAATCTCCACTGACACTTGATCCTAGATGTTGAACTAACGCTGTTGCACCTGAACTTTTTCTTTATTTTAATTACTTCTCATGTTATTATTTCATGTAATAAATTGGAAGAAAATTTCAACAGGTATTAAATTATTCAGGCTGATTTATGGATGCTGAGTGAATATGACATTCATCTTGTGCATTCTTCAAAAGCACAATTCAGTGGATGTTCAGAGCTGAATTCAAGGTTTGCAGTAATAGAAAATTGTAGTAAGAGGATGTATTTCCTTCATCTGAAAGGAATGCCATTTTAAAGTCTCTACCATTTAGCAATGAAGATAAATTTTGCCTTTGTGATTATATCTACACTTAATTTAACAAATACTTTGATTGAAAATTTAATACGTTTTCAAATACCACATAAAAATTTGCATGCCATTGGTAGAATTAGGAGGGCTCAGATTACAGGTTAGAATTCAGTTCTGTTTGAAGGAACAAACACTTTAAAGGAAGATTTGTAGTTTATTTTCCATCTTCTCTATTTGTTCAATATTCTTTTTCTGTTACAGATTTTAAGTCCATTTAGACCATTTCGTTTGAGTTCCTGTAGATTTTAAGGAGTTGTGTTTCCCTGGACTGTCCCTGTATTGAGCCCAGTGGTTTATCTTTGGGTTTAAATGCATTTTTCAGAATGGTGTCCATTGGTTTGAGAATAGTGGGAAATGGAAATCTACCATTTCTCTGGAAATTGAGTCAATTGCTAATTAACCTCACACCATAAAAGTTCTTATTTCTATTTCTTATTGGAATGCTTTGCTTCAGCTGCCTTTCTGTACTACTTCCTTCCTATGATTTTTTTTTTTTGCTGGAAGGAAAAAACCCAACATCAGTGTCCAGTTCTTTCTGCAGAAATATGTGTGAGCTGCAGAAATTTCAGTCTTCTCTCATTCCCAAACTGGGCAGAGATCTAGCAGGGTGTGTGCTTCATACAGGCCATAGGCAGAGCTGCTGCCATGGCTTCAAAATTTGTCATGTCAGCTCAAGGCTCTGCACCACCTTCTGTTGCAAACTTTTAGCCCTGTATTTCCACTGTTGTGGAGCTTCTATGAGATATTTACTGTTTATCATCTAAAAGGGCTCAACAAGCCAAAATACTACTGTTCTAATTATTATTATTAATAATTTTCTCTTCCTCCTCTTTAGGAACTCTCAGATTACCTAGTTATGTTGTTAATTTCAAAATCTTGTACGTTACATGTGATAATTTATAAAACTTTTGATTCCTAGTGAACTTTTACTTTTTTCCTAGTGATCTTTACAAGACAGTTCATCACTGCCTTCATCACTTGGTTGTGCTCCTTATTTCCAAGTCAGAGAGTTATGTTTTGAATCTTTCTGACTTTTCTGCACAGTGTACTAGTAAAGGACTAGTAAAGGTATAAATGCTTGGAGATTTGGTAGTTCATGTTTCAGTATAGTTTTTCTTGCTGAGTTGGAAGGAAGATATTTCTTTAAAGCACCTAAGCACTGTCTCTCCACCCTAAAAATACTTTGACTTGCTTCTGCTAAAAGCAAATAATAATGCCAGTAGATGCTGAGACTGCAATTTGTTGATCTGAGCCAATGGATGCAATTTCTGAGCTCAGGACTTTGGGTGATGATGTAAATGGTTAATCATAGGTGGCTAAATGTCATTTATTTCCTTAAAAAAGGCTTCTTTAAAACAAGATCAAGCTGTGTTCCCTTCTAGATAGATCAGTAGTAGAAATATTATTTTGTTGCTTTTAAGTAATACCTGAAAGTTTTTCTGTTGTTCTGTAAACTTTCTTGTATAAAAGAGTATATTTTAGTTTGCTTTTAATGGCTCCTTGCATCTGCTGGCTGGAACAATGTTGTGATTTACTTTAGTCCTGGCAGTAGTGAATAACCATGAACTACCTTGTTCACATCTCTTTTTTTGTGTGACAGGTAGTGTATCTGGTGCAGTTTACTTTGCTTTAAATAACTGTTGTATTTCCATTCACAAATACTGTTCCTACCACATATAAGAGAGTTCTAGAGAACTTCTGCTGATTGCTAGGTGTTATCTGTCCTTTACAACTAACAGAGGCCAATAAAAATACAGTCTGTTTTCTTTTTGGAGTAGGATTTGGTCCTATAGGCTTGGATTTCCAATGTCAATTCTGCTCATGCCAGAAAAAGCTTGGATACAGCTCATCTTTGCTGTTATATTTTTGCAGTAGAGACTAATGCTGAACTTGAGAGTGACTCAACAAAAAGCTGTGTGCTTATCTCTGCAGTTGGCAGAAGAGACAGGCATCTCCAGGAAAGTCTCACAGTCTTTCACCTGGTCATAATAATTTCTTAATTCCTCACATCTTTTAATGTCTGGGAATTTGCCTCCCCAGTGCAGCTTTGGTGTCCCCACTGTGCCCACCTAAGCAGTGGTTTTAGGTGAGAGATGTGTGGCTACAAAAGGACACTGCAGTAAGTTTAGTGGCATCTTCAGCCAATGGTACCGTTTCTTTTTCAAATAAATAAATTATTGTCTTGTTTTGTTTAGTTGATGCAAAATCCATCATATTTTGAGTTGAATTTACCCTGTTTTAAGCACACATTCTAGCCAGGCCTTTAGGGCTATTCACAGAAATAGGATGTTCAACAAATCAGCTTTTGCAGCACCAAAATACTGAGCATCAGTTACAACAGACAGAGATGGATTAAAACACATGCATCTTTCTTTACAAATCTAAATAAAATATGTATCTGCTAACTTCTGTATGGTATGTGTCCAAATGTCTATATAGTGAGCAGGCTTCTCTGAATACAAGAAATATTTCACTGGCATTGGAGCATGGAATAGTGCAAACACTTACTTGCCAGTTTAAATCTACATTTATTTCCTTACTTTTATTACTATGTTGTGATAATGTTTCTATGACATCCTTCCTTTGCCTTCCATTTTCTATTTTAACCTTTTACTCATACCATTTAATATATTGTAATCTACAAGATAAATTCTGTGAAAATTAGTTCTTTGGTTGGTGTACCTGTTTTCTTACCCTCACATTCCACAGATCCAACTTATTTACCAAATCTGTATCAATGTATTGTGGATTGCAGTCCCACGCTGTTCTTGCCTGTGCAGCTATCCAATAAAAATGCCTTCCACAGCTGTCAGGATGGAAGTTTGCAGGAAAGCAGCCATTGCATCCACTTGGAGCACTGCTTGTGCTCTGCTCCCCCTGCGCCTGGCGGGCCGCGGTGAGCAGTGGGAGCTGTTGATCGATGGGTAATATTCACTTCCAAGCTTCCACAGCACCTTATTCTGAGGCTGACTCATTCACCAGCTTGTGCTCTATGCTATGGGAAGTCTGGAAAAAAAAAACCCTGGTATTTTGGCATTCAGAAGATGTAATAGGACTGTGTGTGTTGAATTATTTTACTCTGTTGTGTAAAGGGCAGTGGGTCTGGAGTTTAAAGTATGTGACACTGTGTCATTAAAAAAAATATATACATGTGTCCAATAGTATATTGTCAAGATTTAAGTGTGAGCTAGCAAAACCATCCTTCAGTGCCAGGTGTTCTTTTTTAGGGTAGTTTGCACATAGATGTTTATTCATTATTTTGGGGGGCTGTGGTGTGTGTGTGCTGTCTGTTTTTTAGCAGTTTTATTTTAATAATTGTCTGTTGTATTACTGGTATTCTTGAGGTAACTGGAATGTATTTTATGAGTATAAAAATATGTACAGAGCAGGTTTTTCTCTCAGTTCCTAGAGGCCTGTATTTAAAACCAAACTAACCAACTATAGCAAGCAAAAACCCTCTGTTATTTCTTAAACTCTGTGTCACAGGCTCTGTAAAAGAAAGCTCTGCTTAATGCAAGGTTCAGGAGCACTATGAATTTCCTACATTGCTTTAAAGGCTGCAGGGTATAGTCCTTTGTGTGGCCACTGAAGTATACTTGTCCTTGTGTGTGTAGAACTGTCAAGTGAAAAAATTTTTCAGATATTTATTGTACTGAAAAGCCAATTTTTTTTATAGTCCTGTGGGTGGTCATCTACCTCAGTATAAGATGACCTCTTGGGTTTATTTCACTCCATCTTCTTTTAGAAAGGTTGCCACAATCACGTTCATAGATTTAAAAACAAAATTCACAAAAATATTGGAGAAAGATGATCCATCAGATACAAGTTCAAACAATCAGAATTAGATTGAAGAAGTATTAAACTGATGGACTAGATACCTTTTTATATAAATGTTGTATTAGTCTGATTCATCCAATCTGTGTTTGAGAAGGATACAAATTTTAAAAGAAAGTATATGTATAGATAGAGCTACCAAGCTTTATCAGTGGAAGGGATTCCTTGATACTTGGAGTAACCCAAAAATATTTTTTACTGTTGTAAGCTATACATTAATTAAAAATCATAGTGCAACTATCCTATTTCTAGAATGTAATTATATATTTGCATATAGCAAAATTTTGTGAAAAATAGAATGGAATCCATCTTTTGGAATCTACTTAATGTAATTTTGATATTAATGTTCATTGTATTAGTAGGAAATAATCTCTACATTTCCTTAGCACATTTAGTAAGAGGGAAGTTTCTTTTTTTACAGATTCTAAAACAGTCTTGTGGTCTTAGAGAAACTGCTTTATTAGCACTTCTGTAAGGTCAAATTCATTTCATTAAGGGAATAGGACTTTTTCAATGCTGCATTTTCTGTATAACCATGAGAGGATGGGTGAGCATTTTCCCTCACAGAGACTTTGATCTTTATAGCTCTGCAAACTAAACCAGATCTGGTGCAACTTTGTTTGGTGGGTATTCACAAACCCACACAATTCTGTTAATTTTAAAACACTTCTGCTTTAAATCCACGTCCTCTCACACTTCATCTGTGTAAATAAAGCTCCTCGTGCAAGCCGGCCAGGAAAACATATGATACCATTTGCGATTGCAGAATGCGGCATGCTGTTCTTCTGTAATTATAATGGCCTGAGCAGTGAGGGGTTGGTTAGCCTTCCTTAGCAATCATTAATCTAGCCAGTCTGAGGAGCAGCGGCCCATCTTGGGGAACAGCAGTCCTTGGCATGAGGCACCTTGGGCCGCGGGGCTGCCGGGGCCAGGATGGCCGCGTTTGTTACGTGCCGCTGCTCGCCGCTCCCCCAGGAGTCTGCGGGGAGATCTCTGCTGTCTCTGGGCTGCTGCTTGCCCTCTCCCTCGCTCTCTCGCTCGTCCCTTTATTTCTCCTTGTTGTGAAAGTTTCTTTCTGTGTGACTGGGAGTCTGTTTAGCAGACCATATTGCAAGTGAAGGTGCATCGTTTGTTGCCTGATTTTGGCAACGCTGGGCAGTCAGCTGGGATGTAATTAAGACTCTGAGAACAGGCTGTCTTCTCCACAGGAAGGGCATGTTAGATGTTGCTGGGATTTGGGGCTGTCAGTTTGGCCAAGGCTGGAAACTGAGAGCTAGGGACAGTGATCTTTTCTTTCATTTATAATCCCTTTATGTACAGTGTATGCACTTGGCAAAGTTTACATATAACCTAGTGGCTGGAGCTTGCAAGCCAGTGCGGCTGAATTAGCATATGTTACATGTATATTTTAGTGATATTTTAAAGCAAGTGCAAATTTCCAAAGTGAATTATGCATGTATGACAGAAATAGGGTTGTGTTGCACTGGGTGTCAAATCCCACAACTTTTTGTCAAGACCATGGATTTTACATTAAAAAGGCAGAGAGACTAAACGAGGTAAAACAGTTTTAATTTTTAACAGTTTGGTCCAGCCCAAGGAACTGCTCTCTGACAGTTATAACTGACATTTGAATAATTGGATTAATTCAGAGAGGGGCAAATCCTGTATTGATGGCTGTGCTTGTTCTATATATTTTTTAACTTAGGGAAGGAGCCGAATCCTTTAATTATTTAAAGGACACTTCTTGCAATATAAAATACTGCTGTTTTGAAACTTTGGTCTAAAATCAAGGAGGAAAAATATTTGCATTATTTCATTCTTTACATTTAAAAGGTTAAGGAAAAAAAAAAAAAGAAACTTACTTCTTTGTGGTTTTTAAGCCAATGTAAAGAAAAATGGGAGAGGCAGAAATGATCGTTTGTGGCCCAAAGCACCAGAAATGGAGATGAGCCTGATTTAGTCAAGTAGATTCCAGGATTTTTTAGGGAAGTATAAACCCTCAGTAATAATCACATTACGCTGCAATTTTAGGATATTTAATCAACTTCATTGCTAAAAGGACAGCTTCCAGTTTCCTTAAGCGAATATGATATTTCTTCTTTTATTCAGACTTCTTTGTTTTTGTTTGGTTTTTTGTTTGGTTTTTTAATATTCTTGTTTAATGAGAAATTTAAAATTTCTGAAAGTAAATGGTTTTACTGTGCTGAAAACCAAGTGTAGGAAGACTAAATCTTGTCAGGGACAGTTCAGAACACCAGTTTGGTTCTGGCTGTTTACCCAGCAGGACATAAAGAGTATTAACACTCAAGGAGAAAATGTGGATTCACAGCTTACAAAATTAACACCCTGTAAATGAGGTATGAAACATGCCTATGAAAAGTCACATGCATATATGGATGCATGTATGATTTTAGACAGGCAGAAATGTTTTTTTGAAGAATTGTGCAGTCTGCTTTGGTTTTGTTAGTTTATGTTGCAAAACAAGCAACACCTTTCCTAAACATTCCTAGGTTCCAGGCTGCATTTATATGTTGTACTATCTTAAATTCTGCTAAGATAATTCTGTTTTCCAAAAGGTTTGTTTCAAAATATTTATGTATAAATAACCAAGTGAAATTTGAAAGTGTGTGAGTGAATTCTAAATTTTTATTCTTAGATGACAGGAAGTATTATTTAAAGTGAATATTATTTAAAGTGAATTTTGCAAATTGGCATCTCTAGGAGCTTCTGTATAGTCCTCAAATATTTTATCATTTGCTTTGCAAACAAGACAATTCAGCTTTCCCATATCCAGACTATCATACCTTTGGGAATATTGAAAGCCTTTTAAAATTATGGGGGTTTTGGTGTTGGTTTTGTTTTGGGTTGTTGGTTGTTTTGTTTGTTTTTTTTTTCTGGGGCAGTCTAAGGAAGTCCCAGGAGTGAAGTTGCCATCTGTCCTCTATATTAAAAGAATCTTCTATATTATATACCTGATGTTCTTGTCCCAGAGATAAATGTTGATAATTAAAAGAACAGAATTTGCCCTTTATTGTGAATTAAAAATTCTTTCTTACAAACAGTTACAAAACTTAGGAACAATTTTTAGGTTCTTTAAGCTCTTATTTTCTAGTCTCTGTCCTTTTTATCATTACAGAGTTTTGGTAAGTATTGGCAAGTACATTGAATAGTTTATTAATCTAAACATGTGAATGTATGATTTAAGGAAGGATTCAGAAATTCTGCAATTGAGTTGTAGATTAATTATTGTTACAGATAACTCTGTCTTGTGGTAGAGAGGAGGGAAAGCCATGGGTTGAGAATGAGAGATTAACATAAGTCAAACACTAATTTTGGGAATGTTTCCTCCATATAAATTGCAAGTTAGAGTCTCCACCTCCCCCTTCAGGAAAGGAACCTTCTTCATTGTCTGAACTTCCTTCCCCAGCACACATTAGCCCAGGAACAATTCTGCATCTTTACACTTCAGCTGTAGCTCATTAGTGTCCAGAGCTGCTCCCAGCAGTGCCTCCTTTCAGAGCATCCTGGTGCATGCATGGCCTGAATACCAAGTACTTCTATTCTGAATATCACACTCATGCCAGTCAAGATTAATAATTTTTAAGTACCATCCTTGTTTGTTGTTTTAATAATGTCTCTGTTTGTGGCTTTAAGACAATAATGTAGAGTATATGTCTGTCTAGAACAAGAGTGGGGGAAGAGGAATGCTGTGAAGTTTCTGTAATAATCTGTTGTGCTGCTCTCTTTCCCCGTGGTGAGCAACACCAAGCCAGGTCAGACCAAAAACCTTCCTAGCTCAGTGCCACACAGTGAGGGACAATAGCACACAGCAAGAGAAGAGAAAAAAAAAAGGAATAAGTGATTTTCTCTCTGAATATTGACCTAGCCCTGATAATTTGTGGCTAATAGAATTTCTGATGCCAAGGTGGTATCTTTAATGGTCCTGCATAGATACTTGTTCTCAATGAATTTATGCAGTAGTTTTTAATTTATGTGGACTTTTAGCAGCCTTGCCATTCTTTTCTGAGCTGTGGCTCTACATACTAAAGATTATAACCACAGCCCACCCCACTCCCTCCCCCCACCAAGAAACCTAAAACAAACTACCAAAACCAAAAATTGCACAAAACCAAAAATTTGCCCCAAACCAAAAGTTCTATCTCCTTTTGATAGCTTGTTGCTTTTATAAGAAAAGAGTAAAAGCTTAATTCCCTGGGTAAATTGGGGTTTTGGGTTGTGGCTTTTTGTTCATTCATGAAATTGATTAATTTTTCAAACACAGTCCTGTAGGCATTGTTCTTTTTTTTTTTTTTTTTTTTTTTTGTCTTTCTTAATTGTATTGTATCTGCTTTGAGGCAGGGACCAAAACTGTTTAGTTCTTCATGCTTTGCCACCTAATCATATCCAAACTCTACCATATTCATATAAATTAGTTCATTTTTCTTCCTAGTTTGAATGTGGTTTTTACTTCTAATTTGTCTAAAAGAGCCAGTGTATTTTTTGTGAAGCGAAATGTCAGACACAGGATTAATAATTGTTTTCACAACACATTACAAGTCTAGTATCTGCTATTCAGATCTAAAATTGTGTCATTAAGCATGCAAGGTGGAACTGAAGTCAGATCAGAGTTTATTTACCTGCCTTAGGTAAAAGATTGAAGACATTTATGATCTCTTTGCTAGGCAGAATTCTGGTGTTGAGTTATCAGTGTACATGTAAAGAAACTTCACGAGTACCTGTTCTAAACTCAGGTTATGTTCTGTCTGGCATACACTGGATTTAGAAGAAATGGAGAAGTTGAATTCAGGAGCTGTTCAAACAAGACTCCTCCTTATAAACAGGCTACTGAAGAATTATATAGAACTTTATATTAGTATTTCGTTCAGGAGGTTTATTTGCATACAGTGAATATAATTTCATTTTAGTGCCAGACCATCAGCAATCAAAAATTTTCTAGTGATTTCCAAAAACTTCTGTGCAGCAGTTCTGTATTTTTCTGTCACAAAGCAGTCTTTTATTAAGATAGCAACTTGTTAAATTTTAGTTACTAAAGATTTTCTTTCAGTAATTAAAAAAAATTATATATTTAAAATGTTAGTCATCTGCAAAGCATGGAAATGTGCTAGCATTCATTACTGCTTTCTTATTTGCTCTGATTGCCATATGTAGTCAGTTACCAAATTTTGGGGTAAACACTTTGCTTCATATAAAGATAAAATATTTTGCATGGTCCTTAATGGCGAAACATTAGGCAAATGTATGCTGTGTACAGATCCAGCTATTCCACCTTTTACTCATTTTGTTCCCTTTGAGGATTCCTGCTTGGCAGTTTTGGGTGCAGTGACTTTCCTGCTGATGATATGCATACAGGACACATGTATTTTATGTACTGATAAATGGCTTAACTCAATCTTTCTTCTTCAGCTCCTTAAGAGTTACTTGTTCAATTTCTGATATCAGGTTTTGGTTTAGTGTATGTGAGGTGACACTGCCTAATTGATGAATGACCTTCCATTGTTTGTCTCTTCTTAAATTCATTCATTGCAGATATTCTTTTAGACAGTATGCATCTATCTGTTGCTATAGTCTGTATGATTATTGAAAACTTAATTTAAAAAAAAAGTCCTGTTCCCCAACAGCTTCTAATGCACCAGGTTTTGTTACCTTAACATTTTTTCTTTCATTAATATTGATTAAACTGTAAAGGGTTTCATTGCTGTTAATGGGGGGCACATTTTAAATTTTAGATCATTAACATTTAAATAGATTTTAATTGTTACATTCAACAAATTTATGCAGGTAAAGATTCAATTTCTTCAATTAATTTACATTTACACATTCAGAGATCTTTCGTTAGGGCTATTCTCATAAAACTTTAAGGGTCCCAGAAGGATCTCTCTATACTTATATTCTTTTCATTTTATCCCTGCTACTCTCTCCATATTATGTCTTTGAAATTACTAGGCTTATTTCCATGTGCTACTTAATAAAATAACATTTCTTTTAGCCTTTCAGGGGGAGGTTTGTTTCAACAGATTTATATATAAAGAATCAAGTGAAATTTATGTATATGAGTGAATTCTAAATTTAACAACTTTCAGATTTGATCATCTTCTCTATTATGCCGTACATGGGGAAAAAAGTACCTGCCTGTTTGATTTAACATGCAAATCAGTCAAAGAAAAAATTCCTGGGATTCCTTTTCCATCCCCACAGGTTCCAGAAATCTAAATGAAAATAGGTAAACTTAGTTTGGTACTTTATCTCATACAGTAGAGGAAAATTGAGGAAGATGTTGTTATGTCTTCCTTGACCTGGGTCTTGCCTTTCTCTGGGAGCATTTTATCCTCAGTGTAGCCACTTTCTACACAGGATAGAAGTAGATAGGGTAAGTTTCTAAAAGTTTGGTAAAAATGCATGTTTTACTTCATCAAATTAATTGATTTGCATGATATCAGAAATAAAACACAGTATTAGAGCAAGGACAGGAAAGACAGAGGTGGTGAACATCTCATGTCTTCTGAACAAGAGCACAAGTATCTCTTGCAATATTGAATTTCACCAAGAAAGGAGACAAATTTCTTCATTTTCTTAGAAACAGCTAGATCAGCTTATAATTGCATAAGTATGTTCCCAAATAAATTACTAATGAACATTATGTGTGACACATTTAATACTTCTAAATTTTATTGTGTGTCTTGAAGTAATTTTCTGAATTACCTAACCCAACATGGAAAAACAGGGACTTAAGGGATTGTAGAAGATGGATCAGTCATTTGAAGTTTTTAATTTGATAAGAAATTTGCAGAGTTGTCAGGGGCATGATGTGAATTTGACAGTGGGGTCAAATCAATATACAGCAGAGTTTTTATTAAGTTGGAAAGCAAAAGTTTAATACATTCCATATGAAGGAACTGGTCACTTGAGGAGAGGAGTGGACCAAGAGTGGGACAGGGGAGGACAAAGACCTTCTAGATGACAACATTAAACTGGGGAAGAGAATATCAAATTAATATCAAATTAATCTTAAATGCTCAGACACAACACATTTTTAGGATTTTGGGCCCAGCAAGATTAAGGGTAATAAAAAAGAATGAAGGTGGGTGGAATAGTAAATGCTCTAAAAATTTTCAAACAATTATTACACCATTTAGTGGAAGTGATTTCTGTGGACAAAAGGTGGTCCAAGGAGATGTGATCAGAAAGGAAGTTGATAGAAACTTGACACAAAGGTAATAAATCGATATTCAATGTGTATAAGAGGTATAAAAATGGAAGTAAACATTGAAAAGGAAATTGAGACCTAAAATACCTTTTTTACTCATGATTATAAAACTTAATTTTTTGGGAGGATTTTGCTTATAAGGAGTGAAAAGATGACTGAAAGTGTGAAACTCACTTGGAAACTGAAAAAAGAATTTAAAATAATTCTTCACTGAGTCAATTTCTTGACTTCCTGCAAATCACCGTTCTACATGCCCCCTCCAAAAAAAAGAAGTTGCAGAACTATATATTTATAGAGGAAATAGAGCTAAGTTGGAAAGTGATGTAAGTTATCTCACAGCATAAATACAATTCAAAACAAAGGATATTTCCCTCCCAGAGACAAGAATACAAAAATGTTTTTCTTCAGATTTTTGCTGAAGAATTTCCTTTTTCATATTTATGATCCTATATCTGTCCATTACCAAATGCAGACATGATTTTATGCATTTAAGACAGGAGAAGACAATCTGATTTCCACAAAGGAAAGTCTTTCACATTAAAGCGTCATGTTAGTCTTGGGCTTCTGCTAATGTGAAAATAAGAATGTTTGCTGCTGAGGGACTGAGATCTCCACATAAAATATCTATGAAGGAAATAAATATTTTAAAATGCAAGCACTAAAGTGGTATTGGCACTTCAAAATAGGGTCAGAGGCTGATTCTTCCTTTAGAAGTGTCAGTGTTCTAATGCCTGTGACTGCATACACTGAACCTTTCACAATAAAGTAACTCCTGTTGATTTTTTCCAATGGAAAAAACACACAGTTCTTTTTTTCATTCAGATCACAAGTTTTCTATAAATAGTAGTACAGGGCCTCATGTTATGTGAAAATGAAAGTTTTTATAAAGCTGATTTATTCTACCAGACTGCACAGAAGAGAATACCAGAATGACCTCTGCCTGGCAAGTAATTCATGTTTCTTTTAATGAAGATGATTTCTTTAAAATGGGCAAAGAATAAGCTGTTATTTTGCAATATAAATGTGTCTTTTTCCAGATGATCTAGGTCCCATACTGAAATATGTAGCCTCAGTGCACAAAAGGAGAGGTCCTTGGAAGCCAGGAATTTCTGCAGCCTGCTGCCATCACTGACTCCTCTTTGTTCTAGGTAGCATAAAGGAAGAGACCAAACCTTTGCTTCAAAATAGTGCTTGTATGTAGTATTGGTGGTGTTATTAGATCTATCTTTTTAAGACAGACTGATAATAAGTAATGGGACTTTCCAGCAGTCCTATTTCCTTCTGATGAACAGCAGCAACAGGGAGTACTCAGATCTGCTTCCTGGCTTTGAATATTCCCCCAAAATTGGTTTGCACCTCAAAGCACGTGTTTTGGTCTCAACTTTTGGTTTCAAGGTCACATTTTTGTACAGAATCTAAATGTTTATTATTAATTAAGGAGTTTTCTGTAAATATTAAACTTCTGGTAATCATTTCTGGATGCATAAAAGCAAGAGGAGGGTAGACTGTTAATAAAATAGAAGATTTTGAGGAACCTAAATGGAAATGTTACTTGAGGATCCTGAGCTCAACACATACTGAGTACCTGCAATTAAATGCTGAGCAATCTGAACTTCTGTTGACCTTGGAACTGAAGTTGTTTCAAATGTGTCTCCTATCATTTTAACAACCCCCAAGTTTCTCTTGCAAATTACATATGGTTTTGGGTGAGTGGGAGGGTTCAGTACCTTGTGCTTTTACTTACCTTGTCGTGCACTCACACTGCTGGCAGATTCAACAGATGTTGTAGCAGTTGTGTTGCTCCTTGGAGCTTGCTCTAGTTCAAGACTAAAGCATTCCATGATTTTATGATTTTATTACTATTCTTAACTGCTTCTTTAATAGAAAAATAATTTGTAAGGAAAAAAAAAAAGCCTGCTTTGGCATGTTCCCACCAAGCTCTGCTTATCAGCTTGTTGAACTTTCATTAGTCATGTGCAGCCTAGCAAGCACATAGACTGTAATAGGATACAGAGAACAGGCTCTAGGAAAGAGTGGTTGTACACACAAAACCTACAGAAGAGCTGGTTCATGGCAGTACATATAAATTTCATAATCTTATTATCCACCTACACAAGTCTGCACAAGTACCTTGGATGGAAAAGCATGCAGATGGCAAATTCTATAAAATGGTGAACAAATAAGGTAATTAAAAGATAGATTTTATTGCAGATAAAAATCTGTGATTGCTTTTCCCCTCAAGTGGTACTCCAACAGAAGTCACAGGTATTTGCATGCAATACAAATATTTTAATAAAAAACATTACCGCTATCTTAAGTTCCTGAGAGTGACAGTAGGAATACAGAATGCTGTATTTGTATTTCCTTTTCCAGACTATCTCACATATGCTTAGGTGAGATAAACTTATTGCCTTACCAATGCAAGTCACCCTTTTGTGTCCAGGCTTTTAAATTTTAGCCCTTTCTGGTAAATAAGTTTGAATGAAAGTTAGATTTATTTCTGCTTCATTAAAAAATCAAGGAGAGTTGATTCTAGTCTTTCCACTGTACTCACCATATTATTTTTATTATTATTAGTCACTCAGATTTATGTCTAGTAAATTTATGTTTTCATACATAGAAATAATAGTAAATATGATATCTATTCTGAAAACTGCAGTTCTCTGCTAAAAATTTTTTAAAAAGCACTCTCAGGTTAAATGTAAGGATGTGATTTCTGAGTCCAGCCAGTTCAGGCAGGTCTGCCTAAAACTATAATCAAGTTGAATACGTTGCATTGGTATTCTAATTTCCAATTTGGGATTTTGCTACATAAACTCAAGTAGAGTAGGTCTAATCTTTATTAGACCCAAAGTCTCTGTATAAACTCCCTGAATTTTCCTCCATGTGTCTCTGCTAAACTGAGATGTGTCTTCTGGCTGAGTTGTAGAGACATTAAATTACTGAGTAAATCAATACAGTGCTGTTATGTCACTGTATCTTTTTCAAAGACCAGCTCAAATTTTGTGTGCTGTAGCTTTGATCCCTTTCATTTAATTCTAAGAACACTTGTTATTATAGTAACTGTTGTTTGTATGTTATTTTAGCTTTTTACTTAAGTAGCTATTTAGCAATTTAAATGAAAATGTAATTGGGTTACATCTGTTTTACATGCATGTAATACCACGCAGATGTAAACTTATATTAAAACCATATTTTCTTTTTGGCAAAAAGACATAAAAATAGAATTGCAGCAATCATGCAATACATCTTTTTTTTTTTTTTTTTAAGTAGTGTACACAAGATGTATTCCAGTGTTTATGTTGTGATGGTAACAGCCCTTTCTATTTTTATAGAGAGCTAACTGGTATAGCTGTACCAGGGCAAGTACACTGTTATGCTGTTGTAAATCCAAAGGAACTCCATTGAAGTTAGTTAAAATTCCTTACCAAAATTATCAGTTCCAATAACTGACTCTTTCCAGAGTCAAATTCCACTCCAAGGATCTCCCCTGAAATAAGGAATCTTCGTGAGGCTCCACAGTTATGGATGACACTGCTATTTGGCTTCCAATAGCTTTATTTTAAAGAAAGATGAACTTTTGCTGGCTGATCTTAAAAAGTGCTGAGTGCCCTCAGCTATTGTTGATTTTGATAAGACTGTTTTCTATGCTATGGAAAGAGAGATGGATTCAATTCCAGCTTTCTCTCTGCTTTTTTATAGGTACTTAGGGAAGGTATTAATGTCTCTGCGCTGCTGTAATCATAACAAAGAATTTCTCCTGCCCTATTTGTCCTGGGTGTTGTTTTTTGGGTTTTTTGTTGTTGTTTTGTTTGGGTTTTTGTTGTTGTTGTTGTTGTTTGGGAATTTTTTGACTCTTGATTCTTCATAGCTGATTCCTGTTCCTGTTTTTGTGGTGCCTAGCACAATGTCAGGATTGTGAGTAGTATCTATTGGTACAGATATAAGTCTCAAGTGAAATATAGGAATGAATTAGGATACCTGGCAATTCTCTAAAATAACTGGGATTTTTAAAGACTTTGGAATTTATTTAGAATAGCTCTTTTGTCTATCAGCAGGCTAAAAATATTATTATGTTTGTTCTGTAGTCTAGCACACAGCTTTTTCATAATGCAACGCCTTGAAGCCTGTAAGGGAAGACTTCTTACTGCCTTAGTTTCACTTATATAACCATAAGTTCAAAATAAACCATGTATATTTAGCAGACTTTCATTATTTCAATATATGTTCCTGTTCAATAACTCTGCCTTTTTAAAGAGTAATTGTGAAGGACATGTAAGAAAACTTTTGCACATTTTTCTTCTCACTTTTTACCTATGAACATTTGAGCCCCTGATTCTACAGACGTGAACATAAACATGTGAGGCTCTATGGACACAGAATCAGAATGAAGTTTAAATTTATTCCAGTTCCTCATTATTAAGTGCTTTTAGACTAAATCTTGTTGCTCTGAAGTGTGAATTTGGCCAAAGTAAGGACTTCAAGATTATCTCTGAAGAGTGTTTAAGCAGGTAATCTGCAAATTACCAATAAAAGCTGATAGGAAACCACAGGGTCAGTATTAAGGTGTTGTGCCCAGTAGCCCTGCTACAGTTTCTGTTTGCTGCAAGGTTTGTGTTTCAGGAGTGAGTAATGCATTTATTCTGAACAATCTGTAATGATCCACTAAGAGTAATGTTCTCCAAACACTTAGTTTGTTTTCCCTTTTTTGAATTAAGCCTGGGACTTCAGGGGAAGTCCACAATCCAAGTCTTGGTTAAAAAATATTGCAAAGTAGTTTTATAAATATTGACAGATATTTTTGTGCATATATAGTAAACATCTATTTAAAAAAATTTTTCCTACATACACTGTGTAACTCCTACGTTTTGTCATTTAATGGAATTTTTATCTTTTGCTTTTGTGTTAACTGAATTGGCCCAGTTAGAGTATCTAACTTTTCTTCATGAGTTTGCCAGAGAAATTGATGGGTGCAGAAGTCTTTACTTTCTAAGTGCACACTTCAGTTAATTCATTGTCTGTTATGCAGTTAAGAGTTGGACTCAAAGATCCTTGTGAGTGCCTTTCAACTCAGAATATTCTGTGATTATACATATGGTATGTGCATAGGATAGTACATAATATAAACAGAAAAGAAACACAAAAGCTTTGTGTGTTTTGTCAGGTAAAGACTGGAAGCTGGGATGCTCCACATATTTCCTCTTTCTTTCTGCATGGAAAAAGTTTTTTCCCTTTCAATGCTATTCTCCTTCCCTGTGGACTGTGCTGTGAAACACTTGCCCTCGAGTTGAGATAATGATTTATAGAAATAGACGTATAAATATACATAGAGAGATGTATATATACAAATGTATAAATATCTATCTAGGGAGATGTATATATACATTTTAAAACCTCTTGAGTTGTAAGAATTTTTTGTGGCCCAAAGCCATGCTCTCAGTACTGTAGGAACTGTCTCAGTTTCCAGACCACTGGTGCCAAGGACCCTCAGCTGCTGCTGCTGGGGATAACTCTGCTCTCTGCACCTCTCATGGTATTTGCAGACTGGGTAAACTCTGCAGAGAAAGATTCAGTGTTAACTCACATGGTGACTGCTTATATGATTTATGGAGGTTTTCAGTAGGAGCTTAGTATGTACAGTGGATTCTTTCTATTTCTGTCTCCTTCTGGACAGCCTTCCCTCCATTTATTCCATGTAAAAAGTAACTGCCTGTGCTTGGCAAGGAAAGCCATCTCAGAGATGTGGTGGGGAGGCTTAGAACCTCAAAGTGCTTTATCCTGGATCCACAGCTGGTCCAGCCATGCTACTCAAGCATTCCTTCTTTTGGCAATGAGACAGAACAGGTCCCTAACCTGCCCTTTGATGTCAGTGTGATGTAATGCTTGTGGTAAATAAAAACCATTGTAGTTGTGAATTAATGTTAGCTTTGGTTACTGACACCTCAAGTTGAATAAGACAGATCTCTGATTATTAGAATCTTAAAAATAGTCTTACAAGGATACTGAGTATGTGTTAAGTTCTATGTATTGAGTGGAGGCTGAGAACACAGTTACATGATTAATAACAATTATTAAAGCACTTGATGTGGCATGTAACATCTTTCCTTTTATGCTGTGACAACTTCCTTTGCTGAAGAGGTAAATGAGTGTCTGTTACAACTGCCAGAGTGGGAAAAGAGCACAGAAACTTGGACTCAGTATCAGATCATGTTTCACTAATAGAACAAGATTGATTTATTGTGTTACATCAGGGTTAGATGGACCTAGTACTGCTTCACCACATGCTATTTCATTCCCTTGTCTACTAAGTATGCAAGTACAAACAGCTTTAACACAATTCTTTACCTAGAAACAAGCCTGAGGCTTCATCCAAATACTTTTAACATATGAAAATTGAGCTGCTTTGAACTTGTATGTTTTTGATAACTGCTTGGTATGCTTCCTGGAGGATCACCTGTAGGCTTTTCTTTCCAAATCCTAATCCCTTTGATTAAGTGCCAGGACAGATAGCTCTCATTGAATAACTCCAGTCTCGTAATTCTTCCTTCATTCAGAGTTGAAAGGGAGCTGCTCAAGCTTCAATAGGTAAATCCTCAGATTTAGTTAAAGTAATTCAGACACTTAGAAACTGAAATTGTTTTGTTCTGAAACAGGGTTCAGATGGGCTACTGAACATTTACATACCACTTGATGCCAGAAGCTGTAGGATGAAAAAAAAAACAAAACAAATTTTTTAGCAAGAAGGATTAAGAGTAGGCAAACTTTGAGAACCAGACATTAAAGACAACCTGGCATGGAAATTTAAACCCAGAAATAGGAACAGAGTTACTTTGCTTGACTGCTGTTGTGGGTTTTTTTCCTGCAAGATCAGTCTGTGGTGCTGGGCTAAACATTCCATTCCTTCCTTGGCCCTTCTTGTTAGAAACTACCAAAATAGGGAGTAAGCAGGGGAGAAAAAAAAAATTCTTAGTCTTTTTATCTTTACAAGTATGCCTGCTGGGAACAAACCTGAGCCAGTTCAAGAGTCTTCTATTTAAAAGTGTTTGTGGCAGACGAGTATGACGGGGAATTAAAACTAAACCTGTTAGCTGCTGATATCTGGGGAAATGGAGCTATCTATTGCACATAGAGTTTTGCACACGTCAGTTTGCCTATGTGCATAATGAAGCAGTTTTCTCTGTGGAGGACTTGCTGTTCACCTAGGAAATGAGAATATTTCCACATGAATAATTTGCCTTGGTTAATTCTAGTACAGCCAGAAATGGAGCAGAACAATTAGAGAAACACTCAGTTCATGTGATACAGATTTTCATAGCTCCTTCAGCCTGAAAATTTGTTATATTTAGCAGAATGTAACCTGCCAAAAGTACATGAAACTGGGTATCGTGGCACTGTCCTTAAGAACTGTTTGCTCTGTGAACAAGAGCTGGGACTTCCATGGCTGTAATGAATTTATAGTTAAACTTGAACAAAGCCCATTGGGTGACTGAGCACCTTGTTAGCATTGGGCTTTCAGTCAGGTCCCTTTGTCTCTTTGCCACCAGGTTGTTCCAAACTATTCATATGCAGTCATTTACTCTTGTAGGTAAAATATATATATATATATATATATATATATATATATATAAATTCTTATACTGCTTGTTGTTGTCATGTCAGGCAGCAGTGTTATTTCTGCAGCTCTTGGGCAGGTAAGGTGTGTGAGCCATTTAAAGACGTGGCCTTACCATGAAAACAAATGAGCACTGGAATTAAGTATAGACCTTAAAACACAACAAGTTTAGATTAAAACTTAGGAAATATGTAAAGAAACCCCACAAGTCTGGGGTAGTTCTGACTGTCAGATTGCTTTCCATTGTGACAGTAAAGTTCAGCTTGATTTTCTTCTTTTAAGAATACTGGAGTTTTTTTCTAATCATATCCCACATATCAAGATATCTGTAATTGAGCTGCATCTCAGCTGCATCAATACAGTTAAATCTGGAAAAAGAATGGAATGGTATCCAGCTACAGCTAATAAGCAAATATAAGTAGGCAGGATGACATAAATGAACTAGAATTTATAAGGATGCAAGTGCTAATTTCTTTAATCTAGAAAATAGTTAAATGGGATAGGGGATTAGGATCTCAGTCTTTTCTGGGAAATCTTGGTGCAAACAGCAGAGAAACACCTATGGTCTCAAATCAGAGCAAACTCAGTGTTACATCCAGACAAGTTCATCTCAGTCTAATACCATGAGGTTTTTAAAGTTCTTAGGTATAGCTTATTATTTTTTTCGTTAGCTAATTTAATAAATTAATCCAGTAGGTATTAGAATTGTTATTAGGGCACTGACAACTTGAGGGGTCTGGTTAATAAGATAAAATTAAAGTAGTTTGGTTAAATAAACTTTGAAGCAGAAAGCCTGAAGGCCTCTTGTTATTACCTCATTAACAAGAAATGCCATTAAGTTATTATTATTATCCTGTAATGGTTCTCCTTCTTATCACTCTTGCATTCTGATCAGCAAGGATATTTAATGAAATAGCAATAAATTTTAAGAAATTGCATGTACCCAAGCAAGACTATAAACTAAAAATGGAAATAGAAAGATTTAACTTTTGAACATACACTTTTGAAATGGGGAAAGATTCTGCATCTTCTTACAACAAAGCTTTGGAATGAAAGAAAAAGTTTATGACACATTTTATTAGACCTGTAAATCTGAAAGCTTAGCTGTAGTTTTTAATTTTTATTTTGCCTCCATAACTATTTTTATACCCTCTTTATAGTTGACTGGTCCATATAAGTTCTGCTAGGAGTCTATGCCCCATTAGTCTTCTATAATAAAATGTGAACCTGGCTAAAATAAAACATGATGCCTTAAGAGCAATTAAGAATGGTCTTTTGTAGATAACTGTAACATGAAATACAATCACTGTTTTTATTAATGGATTTTGGAAAAGCAGCTCAGTGATTTATAGCACAGAAAAGGGTTATTTTACATTTTTATTTCTTTTATTTTATGTCTCACTCTTCAGAAAAACCTTTTAAGACTGTTGAAATCAAAATCTGTGTTTCTAATGTTTGTCATGTTAATGTGAACCTTGGTATCCGTTTTATTTAGGTAGTGCTATGATGTCAGCTGAGAAGGTGTCCTTTTTTTGCTCTTACTCCATTCCAAAAAGTGTTGGTTTTGAAAGAAAATCTTGTTGAATGCTTTATAAGAGTGATAAAATGTAAAAGCTGTACATTGTACTTATAAAGGCAGGATTTGGACTACATAGACATAATCTACTGGGCGTTGTCTGAACACAAAGCATAGCATTTAATTTAAAAATAGTTTCTTAAAAGTATAAACACAGTTGACACGTATCTTTTAATTGTAAAATAATTGTTTCTTTGTGATTTTTACATTAAGCTTCTAATAACTTGAAGTCTTTAAGGTTAGAGTTTAATATGGCTGGAAATAGAATCAGCACAGTTAAACGTGGAGATGTTCTTTGGTTTGGCACATTTAGAAAACTAATGTTTGGATTTACATTGTACTAAATACAGTGTTTGCAAGAAAAAGTGTAGATTTGCCATCATTGTGAGTGGGGGGAGAAGGACAGAGAAGAAGGAAGGTCTAAAATGAATGATGTCTTATCTCCTTGAGACCATGAAGGCTGCCTGCAGTGTTCTGTGGGCTCCTTTGGAGGCCCTGCTCTCCCAAAGCTCCTCCTGGCAAAGCAGGAGCTGGGGGCTGTCACACACTGTACTTTACATCCTTTACATCCAGTCCACATCTAGGGGCACTTGCAAGGTCTTGAGCAGCACAGTCTTGGTTACACAGATTTAGGAACAGGTTTCTAGACTTTGTACTAGTGTATTGGTATCTCAAATAAGAAATTGATTATTGTGTGATAGTTAGTGTTTGGATAAAGGCAGCTCATTTGGTCTATGAAACCTTTTTCCACAGCAGAGCTGAGTGTAGCTTTAAAAGCCATCAGCATAAGAGAGAAGGACCACAGCAATATTCCACATAGGGTGACTGCTGGCATTTAGCACATGCAGGATCAAAATAAAATGTGCCTTGTAAAGAATGGAGTGCACACTCCTTCAGACTAGGTAAGTCCAAATTCTAACTGATGAAACCAAGCTAAATTTCTTGTCTGATTCAAAATCACATTAGCTAAACTTGTCTTCAACTAAATATATATACAGTGTTTATGTACGTTTGTGTGCATATGTATGTGTAATTTATACATATGTATTTGGGGGGAGTGGGTATTTTAGTGTATGAGTCTCTTTATGCTTCTGAAGGGTAGTAGGGATATGATCACTGGCCTGATTGTACTCTGTTTCACCTGCCTTAAGGAAGGGCAGGTTTTAAATGAAGTTTCTTCTACAGGAAATTCTGCTTCCACAACTGTGGAAGTACATGATAAAAACCAGTGGCCTTATGCTTCTGCACTTACAGTAAAGTTGCAAATGAAACAATTTATTTGATTTGTAAGCACATTGAAATGTTTTGACAACCTTCTCGTTTACACCACAAATTGTGTGGTAGCAGTGACTTCTGGGGTTAAACCTCCTGGCCCAAAACCAAAGATGGCCTTAACTGTCTTTGACTGCTTGGCCCAAAGTATTATTTGGTAGGGACAAATAGTAGCTGACATAGACTGTGCTAGTAATATCCTCTGTCTGCAGTAACAGGATCCCTCCCCAGCCAGTGCAGTGCCCTATTTTTGGGACGTGCTGGCTGGCAGTACAAAGTGGGCAGTTCGTCACCTTGAGTTCCACCCGCTTGACTTTCACTCCCCAGGGTCTCAATGCTGGCTGCTGTTGGCACAGGCCTTGAGTCAGTCAGAATTCTGTTCATTCTTCAAGATAAGATCTGAAATAAATGTGCCTTTTGGAAACTTGTGTGGTTGCCATAGCCATAGGAATGCAGTCTTCATTTAAAATCAGCAGCACATCCGAGTCACTGTCTGTGTCTTTCAGAAAATGTTTCATGGGGTTATCCAGAGTCTAGAAAGTGAGGAGGATGTGCATTTCCTTAGCTTGGCCTACTTCAGAAAGCTAGCAAAGAAATGTTACACTAAATCAAGAAGATTCAAAGAATCTGGTCTGTGTGTTCTCTTAAAAACTGATAGAGTTTTGCTCTGAACTCATCTAGGACAGCTCTGAAATGTGCCATAGAAAGTCAAACAGAGCTAAAGGGTAAAGTGTCCTGGGAAAAACAACTGCATTGACACTCAGCATCCACTTGTGCAAATCCATTTGCCCCAAATCCACCTCCAGAAGAGGCATGGGAATGCCAGGTTCTGTAGGAACACAGGGGTTGTTGCATTGTACTGCATCATCTGAGGTAATTTGGTAATGAAGAACTCAGCTGTGTCTCTAAAAAATCTGAGTATGATGGCATTAATTTAGATGATAGAATGATCCTCACCAAATTCACACAGAGATGTAAAATTTGAGGAAAAGTATTTCCCTTGGCATCATACCAGAGAAGCATGAATGTATTATGTTTTTTACAAAGGTTATATGCTAGATATTTTTCTTTTCTCTGCATGGCTCTGAATTGCAATGAATGATAATTGTCATTTTGCTATAGCCATTTATAAGCATGATTATAATACTTCTAGTCAGCTTCACTTCCAGTGTCAACATGGTGAGTTTCCAAGGGTTTGTCCATGCTTGGTGAAAAGGCACTTTCATGTTCTCTTTCTCTCATTGCAACTGTCAACACAGTTGTGAGATCTGGAGGATAATTTTATTATCACTGGTTTTTTTTACATTAAAGCAATTAAAAACAACTTGCAGAACAAGTCAAACAGTTAAATATGCTCATACAGGCTAAGAAGAATTTTTGAAGAGAAATAGTTCATATTTGAAAACAGGAGTGGCTGTGGCTGAAGGGAGTGTGTGATTACTGTATGGTTACTGCTCATCACAGATGACCAACTCTTTCTGTCTTTTCCTCTTTGCTAAGATAGTTAATCAATAGTTTACATAAATACAATAATTAGTCTTTTTTTAGCCTTTAGTATTTTAAAACACTTCAGACATTTTTGAAGGACAGTATACAGTGGAAATACCATGGATTGCATTAAACAAAATGGGTACTCTGGTGTCTTAGTAGTAGTATTGACTTTAGAGTGAATAGTAATGAGATTTGAGATGTCTAAATCCATTCAGGGCCTTTGCTTGAGAATTTGTGTTGATGCAGTTCCCATGGTTTTTTCATTCTCCCTATCTGCTGCTCAAGCCTTTTACCTTCAAAACAGGCAGTAGGATTCAGGGATTAGGTTTGGTTTTTTAGTTTTCATTGGAATTTTATTGGACAATTTTATTAATATTTCCATCATTTGAGTTTCCTAACATGAAATCCATGGACGTCTGTGAGGATGTTGTTATTAATAACAGCAGGGGCTGGGATTTCATTCAGAAGTTTTAAAGAGATTTTGCTTGTAGCAGGTGCAGAGGTTTAAATATGGTCCAGAATCATGGAGAGTGTGTGTATCACATCTTAGATTAAGTGACTAATAATCTTCTGGAAAATTAGATGCATGCTAGAGATCAATTATGTAGAAGTGGGTATTGGGACCGTTCACGTTTAGAATTCAGATTCTAGACACTTGGTTTCATTGTTTCCTCTTTGTACACATACCTAGCTAATAATTGTGTTTATGGAACATTTGATAAGATGGCTATTCACAAACTAGTCAACAAAACTGCCATCACTACTTTGCACTCTTGGCACTTTCTGTTGCCATTTAATATATTTTATGTATTCTAATGTGTAGCTATTTATTATAGTATCCCAGAATTATTTTTTCAAGATAACAAAAGAAGATGGAGGAGCATAGGCAGAAATGATGTTATTATGTAGAATCAGTAAATATATTTGTATATTCAATAAGTTCAGTTGTATTTTAAATTCTGTTGCTGTGAGATATTCTGTACTTAAAAATGGTTTTTTACTCCTTATGAACAGATAATAGGTAAGTGAAGCTTAGTTTGATTTTGATTTATAGGACAAATCATTGAAATTCATCATTGATGCACAGTAAGACATGACTTCGGTTCCCTCTGTCTATAACAGACCTCCAATTAACTCTGTGCTAATTTGCACATATGCAACAGCTTTATTTTCAGCTGACTGTTTTCACTCAAGTCTCTACCTACAACTGTTGTGTGTGGTGGGATGGTATTTTCAACATTTGCAAGTATAGAGTACTTGGGGTAAAGCTTAACAGTTAAAATAATGGTTCATAAAAGACCTGTACAGATCTGACAATATACATTTTCCTATCCCCTTAGTTGCTGAATATAAGAAGCACAAAAATATTTCTTAATCAATTTCTTTCAGGTCTCTGTGTTCTCTGCTAAGAAATCATTTTGCTTTTTCATAATTCACAGAAGTTACTTTGTGTTTGTGAGTATCAGTGTCTGTGACACTCAGGTCTGCACTGCTTGTACTGAGACACCTAATGTTGTTTGTGTTGTCCTCTTGAATACCATAAGTGATATGAAATATACACTAAGGACTTCCATGGAGAGAGAAATACTTCCTTAAAATTTAGTTTACACAGGTTTGGGATGAAACAACCCACAGAGCAGTTGTTGAGATCACATACACAGACATTGTGCCTTCTGTAATTTTTAATTGCTTTTTAAATTACAGACTAGAAGCTGTTTGATGTCTTGAAAAGGGCTGAGTCTTTCTGTGGTTCGTGCTCTGGTTTGGGGGCTCTGGCTGAAATTTCATAGTCCTTTCAGGAATTCCCTCAGTGAGTTTGGAGTAGTCTCTTCATGAAATGTGAGAAAGCACTAGTTAGCTAGCAGTGCAGAGCAGCTTGTACAGACAGGAGAGTGGATGTCTCCAGCCTCCATGCATAAGGTATATTTAAAATCACATTTACTTACAAGCTAAATGGTATGTTTGCACTACACTAACAGATTATGTTTAATGGATGCTGGAAACACCACCAATAATCAAAGGATTTTTAGTGAGATGTGTTAGTGCATTGAGGCTGGGTTAAGATACTCGAGTATGAGCATTCTTTCAGCAGGAGATATTAAACTTGTTTGTGTTCCTTCATTTAAGGCCAAATGTCAGATCATCTTTCAGTAATTCTAGATCTTTTCTTTTCCTTTTATTTTTTTTTTCTAGGGCAGATAATGTTGTGACAGTATTTCAATGTTGTTATTCCCATAAATTACATACTGAATGAAAATGTGTCAGGAGTATCAACTGTTTACTGTAAAGGTATATTTGCTCTGCTTACCTGAATCCTCCTATTTCCCTTACAAAATTTCTTTGAGAATCTTTAAAGTAATTTTGTATATTGCCTGTAGAGTATAAAGAAAAAAGGTACTCAAAAGAGGGGGATGAAAGAGGATTTCAGTAATGTGATAAATAGAAATGCTTATGTCTTTTCTGTAAAAAAAAATCAGCTCTGTGTATTCAGGGTAGATTACCAGAGTGGCACACTGAGAGGTTTCCTGCATGAGGGTCAGTTCAATCTTTGTGTTGTGTTGGACACTGCCTACACTGGCTCTGAAAGCTGCTATTTTGAGAATATATAGTTGCTTTGAGTCAAATGGGAAAGGTACTAAGAATGCAATAATGTTGGTAAAATGGAGTTCTTGGGAGCACTGCATTATCCCTGCTTGTGAACTTTCAGTAGTTTGATTTTCTGTCGGAATAAGCAAGAGTTGAAAGATGCCCAGGTCCCACTGATGATGTGCAGACTTTGTCACTGAGCTGGAGCCCTGTGCAGAGAGCTGGGGACGTTCTCTGCCCTGTGAGCTCGTCCCTGTTTGCTGCCCCAGAGCTCTGACTGAACTCAGCCTTTGGCAGCTCGTGTAGGAGCAGACCCAGTCCCTGGGTTAGGCATCTAGCAGGGATACATCTCTCTGCTAAATCAAATTAAGCTTTTTCTGGGCATCTGCTTTTTATCATCAAAATTTTTAAACTGCTAACGCTCATTATCATGAGCCAAGTTGTCTTACTGGAGGACTAAGTAGCTGCATATGGGTTTCCTATGCTTTGGACATGAATTTCCATGCTGCATCCACATGCCTTTGTGGAAAGAGGCATTGTATTGATCTGCTTGGGCTTGTGTTTGTTTAATTACTGCAGATGCTTTGAAGAAATGAAATTTTTTTGTGATTGAAATTGTGAAGTTAAGGAGACTTCTTCACCTCAGTGGTAACATTTATTTGTGAGAGCTACCTGCTAAAAGGGCTGATCAGGACTGGCTGAGAAAGCTACAAGAAAGCTTTTTTTTTGTTTGTCCTCTTCAGGTCCTGTTGAAAATGTACTAGAAAATAAATTATGTAGAGAAGTAAGGGTCTGTGTTGTGCTTCACAAATACAAAGGCAAGTATAAATATGTTATATAGAAGTTAGAGTAAGTAAAAAGAAAATCAGTGTAAAGAAATGAATAGACACTGGCATTTATATTTGCATCATCCTGCTTTAAAATAAATATGTGGAAATCAACATGAGGCTGCACAGATCTTAAGATCAATGAAACCCAGAAATGAAGCAGCACACTTGTTTACAGCTCAAGTGTTGAAGTCAGATGGCTGAAGGAGTTAAACACCTGGAGCAAGGCTGCCAAACTGCTAAGCTGGCTTTTGGCAGCAGTGGCAGCGTGCAGAGAGAGTTTTCCCTTCATTATGGTTCACTGACTAATTCATTCAAAGCTGGGAAACCAATTGAGAGTTGAAAATGCAGGAAAGCTTCTTTTCCTGTTCTAACCTTTATATATATTGGTATGTAAGAGGACTTGAGCTGCAGGTTTTAATGCTTGCTGGATGTGAAAGACAAATGAATTAGGGTTTTTAAAAATAATATATATGCACTAATTTTTATTTTAATTAAAAAACAACTATTCAAGAAATTATCATATTTTACATTTTCAATTTTTCCTAAAGGTAGACCTAAATAATATTTTTATCACTTTTACTAAATGTTTAAATAGTTAGTATTTGTTTCCAAAGTAGTAAAATATATAAAATAGGCTAAACGAGTGTGTATTATGTAGAATTGACAAAATGCATTTCTATCAAGTACAGTAGTTATCATATTGAGCTGTAAACCAAATTATTTTAATACTTACTAGTCAATTAGCAGTATTTTTGTAAGAAAACAACTGAAAGTTTTAATTTGCACTCCTTGATTCTTACAAATAATCCATTCTTTTGGTGCTTCCATTTCTATTTACTTTGTTGTTCCTCTAAAATTATTCTTTCATGACAAAATATAAGGTTCTTATGTCAGATCTTGAGCATTTACAGATACCAATAATGGGTTTATGAAAGTATCTCAGGTTTGCCTATTTGAAAATAAATATTTCTTTAAGGAGGCTAGAGGTCGTATATTTTTTGATAAATTATATTTTTTAACCAGATCTTTTTTATCCTGCCTATACTTGTAAATGCAAGGAAGAATTCTCATGTATGTTCTCAAATTCAGCTTAAGCCCACTGTCAGATTTGTTGAATATGTTTGAGAAATTTGGGATGGACTCACAGAGAATTGAATTAAAGGAAATACTCAGTTTGCAGCTTTAATTTTAGTTATTTCTCACCTTTAGATTCGGGAAGTTAGACGTGAGTTAGAATACTTTTAATCAAATATCTACTTTTGGCTGTGATTTTTAGTTACTTAAACAAAGACTTAGAGCAGTGTTTATAGGAATGCATCGGGTATTGGTTAATTAAGTTTCCAAAGGTTTTTGTAGTTGCTTTTTTTAAGAGAGGATTGCAATTGTAAATAAATATTTTTCTAGCTTATTAAGCTCTATTTCGTCCCTTTACAGTTTCAAGTTTCATAACCTTTCCCTCTTATTTCAAGAGATATTTTGTATATGAAAAGATCATGTCAAAACTTAGCCCTACCCTTCATCAGGCTTTTTAAAATCTGAGTTAGAATTCTGTTTCTAAGATAAACAGATTTGGATCAGAAAGATTTTCAACTAGCTAGTATTCATTTTGGCTGAGAGTTCAAGCAACATCTTTAATCATATTTTTGTTGATTATTTATTAGTTTCTGTGGGAAATCAAAGGACAGACAACCTAAAATACGTCTTCCGTAAGATACATCATGAATCAGAAGCTGTAGCAAAGAATTTCTAGGATGTGCCTTTCATGTACTTATAAGAACTGATTGAGAGATAAAATATACATCTTTAGTGTGTGTATAACATGCAGATGAAGGCTGACCCAAAAATGGAAGGCACCAATATCTGGCTGGAGTAGGATTTGTATTTCATTACCAGAATAAGAAAATCTGTTGTGGGAGAAAGCAGTATTTCTGTTCTGTTCCTTGTCATCTGAAGGACAGTGGTTATCACTAATGCAAAACATCAAAGAAAATTGGCATAAAAGTGCACATTAATGTATTGGCTACCTTTGGAAATCTTGCAAAACGTGTTTCCAAAATTGGCATGTACTTGTTTGGGGTAGGAATAAAATTTTATATCATCCCAGTATATCTGTGAGACCTCCATTAACTGTTAACAGTCACTGTTATTTAATTTTGAATTATAACAGTCAAAGACTGACCTTATACTGACACTAATGAGGAGACATTCTCTCTCTCTCCTTGGAAAAGAAATACTCTGTGTTTGATTGCACACGTCAATGGTTAAAAAAAAAAAAAAAAAAAAGGTCAGTTAATAGAAAATATTATTGTGCAAAACTAATTCTACATTTTGAATCTGCTGCTGAAAAAAAAATCATTCTAAGATTTTTACAACCTTAGTAACCCACATTTCATTCAGGAAGCTCCATGGCCATGGAGAAGCACTTTAACACAACGAGTGAGAAGCATTTAGCCCATTTCTAGCACCAGTTCTCGTCTCTGAGCTTTCGTAGCTTCTTCAGCTTGCAGGGGATTTGTCTCCTTCCTGCCTTCCCTTCCCCAGTCTTTCCTGGGGAACATTTTCTTGGTTTCCTCCTTCTCTAGTAACAGGGTACCTGCCATGAGTGATGTAAAGTTTTGCTGCAATAATTTGTTGATAAAAACTGAGTGGACAGAATGTCCATCATCAAATGCTCCGCCAGGATGCTGCTGGCTGCCCAGAGAAGGATTGAAACATTGAAAAAGTGATGTGTGCTCCTAGCAAAAATACTAGAGAAAAAAGAAATGGTGAGCAGATTCATGCCAACTTCGTGGTGGAATGTGGATTTGCTTTCAAAATGTATTGACACTTTAATAAAAATAATTTAAGCATGGAATTTTATCATTAAAGCATTTCTCATCTTTGCTTCCCGTGTGAGTAGCAAATACATTTTTCTCTGTGTATACCAGTTTGGCAGTAGAAATAATTCTTTTTTTTTCCCTCCAACATAGGAAAATAGAAACCAAAGAAAAGTATAATTTTTTTATAAAATAAATAATATAACATGTTCTTCATTTTTTATTGGAAAGCAATCAAATATCTTGTTACAAGAATATTTTTCTTCTGTAAAATACATGGAGCTTTTTTTCAAAAAACTCTTTCTTATGTGGGGGGGAGGTAATGATTTAGTTTAAATCTTTGGCTTTTCCTTCTGAAGGTTTCTGAAGGGCAGAGTCTGCTGGAGTATAAAAGCAGAGGTTTAGTGCTTTATTTGGAATTGGGTGGTATTTGGCAGTCTAAATATCAGTGTAGCCAAATAGAATATGATTCAAACACCACTAATAGTTTCTACTTAGCCATATGTGCGATTTTGTAAATGTCTATGGAAATTGTGCAATGCTCATTTTTTTGGGATGATCTATACAGGCAAGCACAAACTGTGTCCTCATTCTGCATCCTAAGGCAAGATTGCCAAAGAAGAGCAAGTACAAGCCCCTAGCCAAAAGACAGCATGGCTTTTATTGTGAGGGCTTGTGTCATCTTCAGTGTAGAAGTTCTCTCTATCTAAAAATAAGTTCATTTCCTTGTGCTTCATTTTCATCCAATGAGCCAAATCCTTGAGGAAAGCATCAACTCTTCATTAGAGAATTAAATGAGAATAATTAAAGAATAAATTAGATACAGCCCCATGTTTGCATGCCTTTGTCAAGAAGGTGAGAGAAGCTACTGCACTTTATTTCACTTGCATCTTAAAGTGAGAGCAAAGCCTGCTATGTTTTCCCCTGCCCTTTTCATAAGTACTTCTTTTATATTCTTTATTGAAGTGATTTAAGGGCACTTGGGACTAAGAATTTTTATTTTTTTTTAAAGAGTCATTATTTAGTTTCTAGATGTATTTGTGAGGAAACAAAGATTACCTTGTTCATAAGGGAATTGGTGCCCCAGGTTAATGTCCAGGTGTTCTTTCAACTGATGGCTGAGACTAATTTCTTCCTGGCCCTCTGGTAACCAGCTGAAGCAGAGCCCAGCTGGTATATCTTCACTCTTGCATACCAACATCTTTCACTGATTCACAGATTTCCTTACATCCTCAGTACTTCCTCTACTGTTTAACAGTCTTTGAACAGTAGTCTGAAGATAAATGCTGATTTCCCTTGCAATGGCTGCATCTGAACCAAGGAATGAATTATTTTTATTTTTTTTTAAATCGTAATCTCATAATGATCCTCGTAAGCTCATTTTGTCAAAAGGTCGTAAATTTGACAATCCATCAAAGGTTTGCTAAAGAAATACTTAACACTGAATATTATCTGGTTTGAATCTTGTGAGTTTGGATGGCATTTCAGAAGGTAATGCTACAAAGAAGAGTTCCTAATATATTTAAGTCAAACATTCAGTTTCTTTTTCTCTCACACATACACAAGCACACCCATCTACTGCCACCTGTCAAAGTTCAGAATTTGAGGCAGATTTTGCCTGCTACACATAGACTATGTCAATCTAAAAATATACTGATCAGCAGAGACATCTGATGTTCTTTCTTTGCGCTCTGAATTTTTGAGTGCATATATCGTGTAAACCTTGCAAGGTTTACATTTGGTGAATGTGCTCTGCTTGAATAAGGGAGGTAGTAAATGTTAGGTGGGAGCAGGCAAGGGGACAGCAAAAGGGATGCCATCAGTTTTAATTGCATCTTAGGAAAGAATATGCTTACCCTGAGGGTACCTGGAAAGTGGAAGCTTCAGAGTTGGAGTTTCTCGTGGGAAAAGATGACAAAGTGATCTTTGCAGGTGCTGTTGACCAGTGCAGTAGGAAGAAGACAGCATCTGTGTGGTGGAAAATGTATGATGGGAGTGCACAGAATAGAGAGAAATAAATTTAACCTCATGCTGTAAACACAGGCTTGAGGAAATAGACTCTGAAGACCATTGTCAGGGCAAAACAGCACAGTCACGAGGGATTCACTGCAGTAAAATAGCTTCAGAGCTTTCATATGAACCAGAATAAAACTTCACAGTTCTGAGTGCTGCTCGGCACTTCTGTAGAGGTATTGGTGTGATGTTACTTGGCTGTATATAATTGAAGATATACAGTATATTTGGACATTTAGACCAAATTGAATTCAGAGTGAATTACACGTAGCTGTACCAGTTATGAAGGACTGGTAATTGAGATGTAGAAGGAGAAGGAAGTCCTTATTCACCAGAATGTCCATTTATCACCATGTCTGCTTTCACTGCAGTCATTCAAGGCTTCTCCATCCCTGATAGTACAAGAAAGATTTAAATTTAAATATTGACAGCTGTAGAAGGGGGAAAGTGGAAGCTACTTATAATGATTTGAGTAAAGGATTCTTGTCTGAACAGCTCTTTTGAGAGAACTTCTGAAATTATTCCTTTTGTGTTGTCTATAAAAACTAAAGTGCAATTCAGTGAGTTATGTGAATTCTCTCAGGTCTGTGTGCAGTATCTTCTGGGGATCTTCAGTTCCACAAGGACCTTCACAGCATAACTGCATGTTCTAATTATGATCACACATTTACACTACTTATGTCATTAAGCATAATTGCACTTGCCACGTGAGCATGTTATGATAGAGCAAAAATTGCTTTTAGAAAAATGATATAGCAGAATCTTAAATAAACATGAAATATGTAAGACATACTTACCGAAATATAGTATATACTAGAGGCTAAAAGCTCCCATGATGCACGAATATTTGCAAAATCTCAGTGTTTTCTTATGCAAGTGCTTGTGAAACTTTTGCCTTAATTTGGGTGCGGTTTGTTAAGCTCACCTAATGTCTGTGCTACATAGAAATAATACTGGTTCTGGAGAACTGATATTCTGAATGTAGGCAGTTAAACTTTTTTGTATGGATTCTACCATCCTATTTAGCTGAGGAAATATGATCTAAATAGCTTGAATATAGTTTTACAAGACTTGATTTACAGGAAAACACGGCGCAGGAGTTAGTGTGGCGCAGGTCTGCGAGTGGTGCCCTCCATTCTGACCCTGGTGTGGTATTGTCAGTGGGAGTTGTTATTCCAGTGCTGATGGAACAACAATATTTTGGATGAGACTGAAGTTTTGTCTTTGAGGTATTGTGAAGATTCCTAGCATGTAATCCACAAGCACTCTAGGAAGAGAAGAGCCTTGGTCGCAGCGGCCATGCAGAGAGGCGCACTCAGACTCATTCCCCAGACTTTTTCATTTGGATCCCAGTTTTTCTTTTCCTAAAACTGTTGATTTGTGTTAAACAGCTGTTGCCTTTTATTCAGACCTGGCTGGAATTTTGTGATTTACCTGAAATTGTGAAGGTAGTCTGAGACAACTCATCAAAGGCTCAGCAAAAACAGTTTCTTAATGGGAAGTAATTTTCCAATCACTATATAACAGAGCTGTAATAATACATTGGAGTTTCCTTTGATGTAGCTTAAGGCATACAGTTGCCTAATAAGAATGCCTAATTGTATAGGTTTCATTGTACAGAGCTGAGGAACAATTTTCAATAGCTTCTAAGGTATTATGAGGTACTTTTGACTGAAATTGAAATTCAAGATTATATCATATAATGTAAATGGAGACATGTTGCATTAACATAATTACATCTCTCTGTTTGTAAATATTTATATAAAAATACTGCAAAGACCAAATATAGTTATGTGCTTTTATTCCAGTTGGTCTAAACATTCAAGAAAAACTAGTTCTTCAGTAGTTCTAGGAATAGTTTACTTTTCAAGTTACAAATAAACTTTTAGAGAATTTGGGTTCACCTCTCTAACATAGATTTATTTTTTCTTACTTGCTTCAAATATTTCACTTCTTTTTTATGGTATCCTGTGAAATTTCTTGTACTTCTAAAAAGATTTTGAAAAGTATGCCACTTTAAAGTGAGAGTTTCTGTCAGAAAAGCGTGTTTATAAAGCTCACCTGTACCTTTCTTTTAAAGAGAAGCCCGGAGAAGGGACGTTGTCTGCTGGTATCTCTCTGAACATATGGGCTGAATTACTCAGCAAAGAATTGAACTACACTGTTTCAGATTGGTTACGGTGGTAAAAACTGCCTCGCACTGCTCTGCAGAAGAGGGATGGATAAAATGCTCTTTGAACAGCCAAGATTTTTTAAAAATGTCAGTGCAGAGGGCTTGCATTTGTGTTTGGCTTTCTAGACCTGCTTCTTGACCTTCTAATTACTTGATTTGAAACAGCACTGAGGGTATAATAAAACTGGAGGTTGTCTCTCGTTTGCTTTATCATAAATTAAAGCTGTTAGTTTGGTGAGGTGAAAGTAAAGGCAGAGTGTTCATTACTGCTCAAGTGACGGCTTGTCAATAGCACTGCCTTTTAGTTTGTTCTAGTCAGCACTTGCTGTGCATTTTGTTGGACCACTGGGAAATAAATACAACAAGATTATACATTTGGAATACCACAAGAGTTCATGAAGGGAAAAACCAAAAAAAACCCCAACCAGATGATAAATTATACACTTGGTAGAAAGTGACATGCTATCTTGTGCTATTAACAACCAGAGATAATTGCAGTGAATTGTAATTGCAGTTTGCAACTTACAGTACAGTGTGTCCAACATCAATCTTAATAGTGAACAAAGCAATTTATATTAAAAGTTAATTCACTTGGTAAGTTTCGGCTGTATACGAGGGAGCTAACAGATGTAGCTTTTCAGAAAGTTCAAAGGCATTTGGAACATGGAGAGAAATGCTAATGTAGTAAGCCTCAGAGAAATATTGCATTACTACTTGTAATGAAAACAAATGTATGCCATTATATCCCAGTTTGTGTTTATTTAATAAACTATGCAGTTTTGTACATTGAAGAAATTCTGTTTTTGAATGCAACAGAACCAGATTTTTACTCATAGATTACACAAGAATAGCAATTACATATGTATATAGCAAATGGGGTCTAGATTTTCATGCATTTGATTCTATATTCAATTTTAACTTAATCCTTTTATGAGTCAGTACTAAAAGGAGTGTGTGTGTGTGTATGAGTTTATACATACATATTACTGCAATTTTTAAATCTAGGCCCTTATTATGGAATTGTTTAGTAGTGCCCTGAGTATTTTGCTAGATTGCCTGGTCATGATTACCCCAGATTTTGAGTGATATCTTTAATTGGTTTTAATTAAAGCGAAACTTTATTCTGGGAGAGCCTAACACCCCTTCTCATGGAGATGATAATCTGGCGTTCACTGACCATCCAGTGGTGCCCTCCTGTCTGGGAGAGCTTCTGCGTACCCACTGACTTTGTTCTGTGGGCTACAGCACTTCACATTTACTTTAACAAGCATTACCATCCTCTGAGTGTTGTGGTCAGTCCTTGGTGGCCACCAAATGACAGAGAATTCCCTGATCTGCAGAGTCATGTTCCAAACACGTGGTGACTGCTGTGCTCCGGGGCTGGCCGTGCGTTGGTGGGTGACCATCGATACCGTTTGAAAACTCAGGGTAAAAGTGCTCCCATTTTCCATAGTTACCTGGCAAAGCATGAAAATCTACAATTTAAGACATAGTTATATTTGAGTTGTATAACTGAATAATTGCTTCTTTTTTAGAATGTGGAAAAACATTGAGAGGGAAGGGGCTTGAGGAGGAACTTTTACTTAGAGATCCCCACCTGGTTGAGGGGGTTCATCCAACAGAAGGAAGCCCTGCTCCACATTTTGTCCCATCTTGCTTTTTCACAAATATCTTGTCCTTATGAGAGAGCAGAATTAGTTTGTATATCAGCTTGTCTAGGGTTTCACCCACTGTCAATGCTTTAGTTCTTCTGAAGTCAGTGGAACAAAGGCATTTAACACTAGCTAATGGTTGATTCTCAAAGGAGTTTGGGAGTAGCTGAAAAACTGGACTGAGGCTATTTTTCTTCTTCATGGCATTATTTTTGTTAGGTAGGTAAGAGTGTGTAATTCAGAACTTACAATCTTGTTTAGATGGATAGCTTGGAGCTTTGCTTGTCTCTGCTCAAGGAAATCCAGGGCTGCACTAAAATCTCTTGTATGTGTCTCTTTTATACAATATACCCATGTGCATTGGGCAGGTGTTTGATTTCAGATTTAATAGAATTAAAGATTCTATTTAAAGATTTAACATCTTTTTAAAAAGGCAGTCTTAAATTATTTGATCATTAAAGTTCTAATGTGGAGGTTAACTAGTGGTATGTAGTAGCACACTTTTAAATTTAATTTTAAGTACTTGGCTGGAATTTTTAGAATTATTTAAAAATAAAGAAAAACTTTGCTCTTTTGCTGGTAATTAATTTTCTCATGTGTAAAAACATACTGAATCTGACATAAATTGACAGGAAAGGTAATTGGAGAAAAAAAGCCCTAGAATGTTATATATTTTCCATTTGTTTCAGCAAAAGTCACCTATAGATCTAAGGGATGTTTTGATGGCCAGTCATTCTGGATGTACATTATCCAGTTCAAATTATTTTTGTTTACATTTTCATAGGTAATAGTAGAATTATTAAAAATACAGAAAATTATGTTTTACTTGATTTTATCAGGAGCAAGTCTCTGCATATGTGAATTACACTATATATTATAATTAATTTTGCAGAAAAGGGTATGTGGTGCTGCCTGTACATATATATATGTATATATTTTATATGTCATAATAGGAATTGAGTTCTTTCCCTTAGTTTTGTGACTGTGAGTGTATGTTCAATGTATTACTCTGCTAGCAGAACACCTATCAAAAAAACCATAAATTAATCCTAAAATATATGTCTAGTCTGTAACCTGTTTTACACTGAAGAGTAGAGGGAAGCTGGACAGGGCAATGTGTGACATCTCTGCTCCTGGCACTGCCAGGAACATCTGGCTGCCAGGAACATCTGGCTGCCAGCACGGGCATGTGGATAAGCACAGGAACAGGGCTGTAAGTTCAGAGCAAGGATCCATCCAACTCCAGGAGTGGCCGCGTGCAGATACGTGGGCAATAAGAACAGGGCAGGTACAATGGTGCTTTTTTCAGGTTTTTTTCAGTGTAGGTGTGAATGAAGGGGATTCTTATCCGTGATGCCAAGGCCCCAGTGCTGTGTCTGGGCAGCTGCTCCAGGTGTGTGCTGCAGCAGCCTTGGAGTGACCAGCTCCTGCACTGGGGCAGTGGTGGAGTCCTGCCCACCAGGGAGCTGCTTTCCCTTCTGCAGGTGGCTCTGGGGTACAGCAGCAGTGCATGAGGCTGGGCAGCACAGGCTGGAATGGAGTAAGATTGCCTAGCAGGAAAAAATAATGGGAAAACAAATTTAAAAAAAAAAAAAAAACGGAATCAAATTTCTGAAAAACTCAGCAGTTAAAACCTTCTATTTAACTGTCTGGTTAAAGGAGACAGGTTTTCACAGGAGTTCACGTTCCATGTGTGTATTTACTCTCCTTATATATATACATTCCATTAAAAGGTGTGCCTGTCTTCTTCCCCAGGCACTTTTTGAGAAATGTCAAAAGTCCAATTATAGAAATAGACTACTTGGGACCCTTCATTCACCTAGAAATTAACATAAATCACAATCTGGGAGCAAACTTTATTCCTAGGTTTTATTGTCTCCCACCAGAACAGTTAAATGGGCAGACATCAAAATTACTGAGCTGTTAGAAACTCTTCACCCAGAAGAGAATTTATTTGGTTTTTGCACATGCATATCCGTAGAAGGAAAATTCCTGAAAATCAGTCTTGTGAGTCAGATGTGGCTTAGTATTGCCCTTTCTTTACATAAATGATGTCACTTTGTTATTAATGAGAATGTTTAGCATTAATTTGTAGTATTGTACATTGGAGAAAAAATTTCAAAGTGTTGAAAAAAGGAACTTCGTGTCAGTAATTTATTAATAATGAAAATGAGCAGTATGGGAAAAGCCTGAAGGATTCTACAAGATGGGTAATGGAGCATGCCAGGAAATACCTTTCAATGTAATTGAAATTGAAATAATTTGCAGTATTCCTGAAACAGAAAAATATAAGTAACAGAAGGATCTGCTATGATATTTTTATTTCTTCAAAACTGAAATATAGTAGGGTTAAGGAAAGGAACAGAAAGCAGAAGAAGTTGACTAGCAACTCCTTTTTAAATAGGGTACTAGAGCTAGATTAACTGATTTGCCAGTGGTGTTAGGGAAATAAAAGAAAAAAATTTGATAGTTATAAATTTTAACTTCCTGTTATTTCTTATCAAGATTCCAAGAATTGCATGAACGTACTTGCATGTTTTGGTAAAAATTCAGTCCCTTCAATTATAGTTTTGTGTTTGCATTGTGTTCACTGGTGCAAATATCATTGTTAGTACTTCCATATTACTTTCTGACACTAGATCTCTGAACATCTTACTAAGAGGTAAAATAATGTTACATTTCAGGAAACTGGTGAACAGAGAACTCATTCAAAGTGACTTTGAAATATTGTGGTGTGTTACTTTATTTAACAACTTTTAATTATCCATTCAAACAGTCAAAGCAGTATCCTATTTGGATAGTGTTCCACATAATGGAAATGAAAAATACACACTACAAGAAACAAGATTACAGAGACCGTTGTCTGAAAACAATTTGCTGAAAGCATGTAGGGCATTCTTGCAAAATAAGGATGTGTTAAAAAAATAAATTTATATTCCTGTAAGGAATTTTAATAAGATCCTCTTCGAACTTGAACCTAGTTCCAGTTCTTAGGACTTTTGTGGGGAAAAACAAGTCTAACTCTGCTTACATCAAGACAAATGAAACCAGGTCAGGAAACCCAGCTCCTCCACCACTATAGTCTGTGAAAACATGATCCAGCCTGAATATTTGGTGTGGTGTCTGTGCTAGGAAGAAGCATGAACAATTCTGGTAAAGTAGTGAAAACAGGAATTTGGGGTTTGGAGGAGTTTTTTGTTATTATGAAATATGCAAAATGGGTGAAGTTATTGCAAGCTGGATGTTTGCTGCAGTGCATTTCTGTTTCGGGATTGCAAGGAGCTCTCTGGTTTTAGGCGTTAGAAAAGAGATGTCAGCAGGGATTTTTTTTTTTTAAAGTAAACACACAAGTGGCAGGGTTAAACAAAGAAAAGTTTAGGTTATTAAATAAAGTTCCAATACTTCTTACTCGCTCAAGATATTTGCCGCAAGTTCTCTGGACTAGAAAATGAAGGGAATATGCCATGCAATTTTTCTTTAGCCTTTTTGCAATGCAACAGGGCAATCGATACAAATCTTTGCAGTAATCATATATTGATTTTCCTAGAATATAACTCCATTTAAAGCATTTTTATCCCCAGGAGTGAAAGCATTGGAGGCTATCAAAGGAGGAAGTAGCTTTCCTTGACCCCATCTGCAGTTCACATTGATTAACAGAGGCTAGGTAAAATAAATAAATATGTGTGAGAGAGAATAAAGAAGAAAGAGTCACAGAAAGGTTAATACTGGCTGGGGAGAAACATAATTATAGTGCATTAGAGTTTTTGTAAAATTATTAGGTCAGGATAAGCTAACAAGTGACTTGGAGAAGGTGGATTCTTCATTAAGTCAGAGACAAATATTTCTACACCTATTTTTCACTGACTGTGCTACAAATTCAAGTAATGTGGAGCTTTCTAATGATCTGCTCTGTGCACATGCAGGTATCAGGACAGTGAAATTGAGTTGAAACTGGTAGGTTTTCACTGTGCTCTGTAAAGGAACATCTGTTATGAAATACTGAACCTGGGACAAATTCATAGGGAGTGTGCAGAGCATTGAAAACATTGAAAGAAGCTTGATGAATCCATTGCATTTTATTTTCATTATTTGTAAAAATGCTGCTGTTGTAGGTGGTTTCTAAAAGTTGCAAAACCACAATAGATTTGTTTTCTGCTTTGTTTAATTTTATGAAACATTAAAAACAATGCAAGATATTATTTTAATATAATTTTAGTAACACTGAAGCAAGTCTCTGTTGTGTTGTGTAACCGCTGCAAGTCTCTCCTACTTTCATATGATGAATACAGTTTTCAGTTTTTAACCACTTGCTTTATTCACTGGAACTGCAAAGTAAACAATGTCACATCTCATGTGAGTGTCACACTCTCCTAGGAGACAGTAAAACCAAGGCCATGTGCCATAATTTTGGAATCAGATTTTTCTCAAAGCCAGAATTTTGGGATTTTGTAATTCATCTTAGCTGCCCCAAAAGTCCCTGTAGCCCATCCCATGCATCTCTATACTTTCAATCTGACAGTTTTATCTCCTCTCCTGCCACTTTGGTCATTTCCTGGCCCTTATGCTCCCTTCCCTGTATTTTTTGTGGCTGAAACTAAATCCTCATAGATCAGCCTTTATTAAATTAAAAGGTGTGTGTAGCCTCATTATCCTTTGCAGTGTGTTGTAGTTGATACTGTTTATTTTACCAGCAGCTTCAGAGCTTTTTTTGCTTCAGGCAAAGCAACTACTACACATTGTCAGATAAAGTACCTTATCTGTCAGCAGCACTCTCGTGAATTAATCATAATTCAATAGGTTTGCTAATCAAGATTTGAGATGAATGTTTTGATAGAGCAATCAGATTTGTCCAATCTATCATTACTTGACAGTTGCTTTAGGCAGAGTGCTAACTTGGCATTAGGACCTGGTTTGGATCAGTTTGGTGTGGCCCCACCAGTCAGTGGCATCAGTTATTGAAGTGATGGACTTGTGCATAGACACTAATTATAGTTCTTTTTCAGTTTTGAGAGAGACTGGAGTGAAGCTGAGATCAGGCAGCTCACACCTACCCTGTTCCACATTATCAAAACATTTTTGAATCAGGAGTTTACTTTGTAATTTTCACAAATAACAAAACTACTCCAAGCTCGTTGACAAATCTGAGACATGATTTATGGTAGCATATGCAAACATTGCTCAGGACTGAAAGGGTCACTGGAATAGAAAGGAGATAAAATTAATATATTGTTAAATGTTGCTAATTATTAATCAAGTCACGTCTGATGTCACTAAAATTTGTTCTTTATTTTGCCCAGTTAAACATTCTTGGGGGTAATTTACAACATAGCTTGCAGCAATTTCCTCAATTTGAAAGCATAAATGAAGGCTTTCATTGTATATTGACATATTTTTCTTGTTAAGCAATGTTTAAAGTACTGATACAAGGTGCTGTAATAGTGGGTTATACTGCAAGTGCAAGTTTGGTACATTGTAGTCAATAATGCATTAGTGTGGGAAAATGAAGAAGAGAATTGATGTATTTGGGTTTTTTTTAACATGGGTGGAGAAGGGAAAAAGTCTTCAAGCATCCACAGGTAAATATAGACCTATTTTCCTAGTTAATGTAATTTTAGGGTATGTGTTAGTGGTATGAAGACAATATATGTGTGGACCTCTAGTTTCATCATAATTTCAACACATATTCTTTCTCTCCTGCTAATCTTCTGGCACTTGTGACTTAGGGGAGAGCAGGTTCATGGTGGTGTGATGGGAAGCCCACTGTGCACTGTCCTCTGTGCAGACCGTGGCTGGAGCTGAAGCTTGTTCTTGTGCAGCAGGTACAGAGAGCTGCCTGCCCATCACATTCTCTTGAAGCTTAACACAGAGCTAAAACCAGTCCCTCACCAATGGGATGTCAGCTCCTCTGTCTATGCACAGTTTCTCTTTTAATACTTTGAAATCTTGAAATATATTAGGTAAAAGAAGGTAAAAAGTACTAGTTCTAATGTAGATATTCAGGCCTAAGCCTCAAAAACCAAAAATGTGCAGGCTTAACATATTATATAGCAGAAATGAGTGTCCAAATGCTTTTTCTGTTCCAGTTGGAGGAATTTAGTACAATGTCAGGGTAACTCACAGTGTTGATATTTTGGTAGCAGTGTCATTTAGTGACGAGTTCAGAAGACTGTGGTATAAATATTTGTGTTCACTTGATACTAAATAAGCAATCAGAATTCTAGATCTTTGCAGCCCTGCTTTCGTTGCTTTCCTGGAGCAATCTGTGAGCTCCAAAGCCTCACTAACATTCACAGTACCTGCACTGCTGCTTTCTAAGGTCCTGCTGCTTGGGCAGTTCTTGGGAACAGCATTGGAATGAGGCTGCCAGCAGCACTGGAGAGCATTGGCAGGTGAGCTGAGTTCAGGCTGATGCTCCCCTGACCTGTACTGAATCGATGGCAGACAGTGGGGACAGTAACTCCTCTCAGTAATGAGCAGGGAGGTTCTTTTCTGGTTAACTTCAGCATGAGTGGAATGCCTTCAGTATCTGCTGCTTGTCAGGGAGAATGTTCCTGTGTCATCTTGTAAGGCAACACTGGCTAGTGAAAAAACCCCAAAGTGATACTCAAGTGAAAGGAAAAATGAACCTCTAATTTTAACATCTTGGGTGTTTTTTAGCATAGCCTGCCAAATTAAAAAAGAAAAATATACCATTTTGTGACTTTTATTTTAGAAAGAATTTTTGTATTTTTGCCAGTCACTGCTGTGCTAAAAGCCAAAGTGAATATTATTTGTACTCACTGCTCAGAAAATATCATAGGCCTGTTTCTGTGGAGTGATGAGAATTACATTGACTTTGCCACCACAGGATTCCTTCTAATATCCTGTCAACATCTTTGTGCCCTGCATTTACTGCTGTGCTCAAATCCCATCTCTCCATAACATTTAAAAGGAATAATGAAAGAACATCTTTGCCAATACCAAACTACTCCATTGTTTCATTTGTGCATTGAACTACTGTTGATTGCTTTGCAAGCTCCCTCTACCTGGAATACTACCTGGACGAGAATTTTTCCTGGGCAATTTTAGATGAAGAAAGCTTTTTGATGATCAATGAAGCACTGTGTATGTAAAGTGGTTAATTAAATTTCTTTCCTTCCTCCATCAAATTCTGCAAGTTTAAAATCCCATTCTGAGGTTCTCCACTCACTCAAAACCCTAGTGCCTTGGCAGCCACCTTTGACTTCATTTTCTTCTTGATAAAATCTATCATGACACGCAAGAGTGCCTTGCTCATATGAGATGAATGATGGTCCTTCATACTTACTACAATAACATGAGATTAACATAGATCAAAGATTTCCTAGAGTTATTAAGAGTAGGCAGTCTCTACATACTTAATATATCCGGACTTTTTTCTCTTTTACTAGTTAACATATCAAGCTAATAAATAGCAATGAGTCATTCTGCTTTTTTTCCTTTAGTGTGCTAATAAATGTAAACGAGTTGACAGTTTTATAATGGTGAAGAGATAAAAAATATTCTTGGTAAAAAGATGGTCTGTGCGAATACTTGTATGCATTTCTGTTCACATGGTCATATATCTAACACCTGTGTGATCCCTCAGGCAATTCAGTCACTCATTTTTCCTGCCAATTTGCTTGCTTCATTTTGATCTATGTTTGCTATCATTTGTCAACTGACACCTTTAGCATGTTTTCACATCAGTTGTTTTGAGAACATGAATGCTGATAATTACATCAGTGCTGCCCCATTGCAGAAGTATAGACTAGACAGTCACCTGGGACTGTTTTTTTATAAGTTATTTAACAGTTATTAATTTCTGATTTTCATGTGTTGCAAAATTGCTGTTGTTTATCCATTGCAGGCTTGTAGCAGCAACTGCCACTCCTCCATTAAGTGCATGCAAACAATGGCTTCAGTATTGGGGCTTTTGGCTGAGTCTTTACCCCAGATGTATGTCTCCTGCCTCCCCTCAGATAGATGTCAAAGACCTAAAGAATAGTCTCAGGTTTCCAGTGCCTCAGTTTTTCTCAAATTCCATAGTTTAAAGCAGAATTCCCCAGAGTTTGTGCATGCACATGACCGCCATCTCTGCATTCCTAAATTTCCATTAAAAAGTCTTTTTCATGACTTACTTGGATTCCCTAAGGGCCTCATGCAAATATTATTAATAGGTGTCAGGTATTCCTTGTAATTTCTCGTTTTTTCTCATTACTATGGTAGTTTCATCATGCAGTTCCAGGTGCTGGTTGTTCTTCCTTTCCCTGAGCGCAGTCTCCTCTCCAGCTAGCACTCACTTTTAAAAATGAGTGTAGGTGAGATCTAAACCGAAACTGTGGTTCCCATTCATATATGGCTTTGCACAAACAAGATATCCCAGAAGACTCCTTGCCAAAGTTAATTTTCATTTTAGTCAACTGATTCATATGGTTTTCTTCCTTAAACCTCATGCCTTGAAAAGTGTTCAGTGCAAGGAGTAACTCGCCTTTCTCTGCATGTGGGACTAAACATTTCACCCAACTGTTGTCTTTTTATTTAGACAAAGATCTAAAGACATAATGAAATGCGCCAGAAACTCATTGAAACAGAATTACATCACTGTAACAGAAACACATTTTGTATCTAAGCAGTAGGTGAAGCTCCTTAACACAAGTTTTAAATAAAACAAGAATTGTTAAACAGGGCTACTGCTTTAAAAGAGACTTACCCCAAAGGGCTTATTACCACAATTTTCCAAGTCTTTAATTTATTATGTGCTCGGTGTTTTACTGCTTTTCCCAGATTTTAGTTATCTCAGCCCCACTCTTGAGTGCTGAAAGGTCAAGAGGTGCACTGCAAAAGCTGTAAGTGGAGAGGCACATCAATGCTAAAATGTTTAGTCTATTTGAAATCCAGGAATACAATATAAACCTCTTTACTTCTGAAGTGCTTGTGCATATTTTGAAATCCAGCATAAACCCCCTTTAAACATTATGATGCATAATTAGCATTTACCTTTGTATCTGTGCATTTCTTCATAAGTGTCTAGAACAGGATTTACTGGGAATTCAGTGTGGGTCCATCAGGTTTTCAGACTGAAATCTAAATGTGTGAGTTGTGGGGTTATGTTTTTTAATTTCTTTTTATTTGGATTTTTTACTGAAATTTTGGCTTTTTAGTGTGTCTTCCTCAAGAAAACAAAGTGATAAGACATGCACAGCAACAAAAATGCTGTCTGCAAACATCTAGATGTTCATGTATTATAGGGGCCACACAATTTCATTGCTTAAAAATACAAATAAATAAATATATAAATAAATTTATGTAGCACCTTTCATCCCCAAGGATTTCAAAGTCTTTTAGAAAACTCTTAACATATGTTAAATCACCTAGCATACAACTAGGGTATTGGCAACTGTGGTACAGAGAACAGTAAAAGAAGGAAAATAATTTATAAAAAATATGGATGTAAAAGGTGATAAACATCCAGGTCAAATGCCACTAAAGTCTTCCCATCGATTTTGATGGATATACACAAAAAAAATTCAGGATATGTCACCATTTTATATGGTGGATTGAAAAAGAAAAGCATTTTCCCCTTTTCTACCCCCAAAAATCTGTAGTTTTGCAGGATTGTTGGTGTACTGCTTATGATTTCAGATCCTAAGGAGACTTTAAAGTCATCTCTGTTTAATTTCAGTTGTGTGTAACTAAATTTGCCCTGTCTGGAGGAGGGAGCAGGTAGGGATGGCATGAGCACCCCATGGTAACACCAGTGGTGTTAACTCTGTTCTAGAAAAAAATAACCTTTATCAAGAACAAATGCTCTTGGTGAAGACCTCTGATAATATCTAATGCATTCTCATTATTAAAAATATATTTCACTTGGAACCACTTCCTGGAAGAGAAATGAAAAATCTTCTGAAAGTCCAGTGGATTTAGCTTAGCTTTGAGAAACTGGGTATCCAGAAGCAGTAGCCAGCCCAGGCATGTTTTTAACTCCTGGGAAACATCTGTGTGAAAGAGGTTTTTAATTTCTGGTGCAATGGTTTTAGTTAGGAAACCTCATTTTTTTGGCAGTTGCATGAATGATTTTAATTTTTATAATTAAAATTCTTTGATTAATTTGTTTCATTTCAGTGAAAATGTCAACAAAATTGATTATATTTAGATATTTTTCAGTCTAAATTAAGTTGTAAATATTTTTGTAAATGAATTCATCTGTTGTTTAGAGAACATACAAGTGTAAAAGAAAGCAGACTTGTAAGTAAGATTTGTTTCTTACCCTATTGACCATCCTGCTAATATTCACCATCCCTTTGTAGCACAAGTTACAACGTGTTTAATACCTTAAGTCTGAAAACTGTGTTGGCATTCTTGCAGGACCCTTTTAAATATGTCTGTGACTTGAGAATGTTTCCACACCTAACATGTCTTTCTCAAAGTATCCCAAAAGTAGTTTTAAATCATGATTAGTCTTTATCTAAGACTAATGTTTAGCAGAGTGGGATGGAAGTGGAGTAATTACTTAACATCATTATATATAATGTGAACCCAACTAGGAACCTAAAGATGTGATTCTTTTTTTTTTTTTTTCTACATTGTTCTCCTTACAAAGGCAAAGAGAAGGTGGGAATAAGGCAGCCATTGGTGTGGGAAATAATTTAAGAGATATCCATGATTATGCTGTATCTGTTTCATTGATTTCATACAAACTAATGGCTTCTGCATGTTTTTAGAGAAGCTGGTTGGGTGTCATAAGAAATTAATATGCTTTGGAAGGTGTCCAAAACTTTGATAATGCCCTTTTATTTTAATATTCACTATTAAATATTCAGTAGTTAAAATAGGTGACAGCTGAGTGTTGATTAGGGTAGGATAAATCAGAGAAAATATTAATATGGCTTGCTTGTGTTCTGCATGGGCAAAATTTCAAGTCAATGATAAAATATTGTTAATCAGTGGATTGATTTGCCCATAAAGCAGTTGTATATTGATGCAATCGAAGCATTCAATTTGAACATTGTCATCTCTGTGTGTCTGAGAGCTGAAAGCCACATTGCACATCATGAATTCCCCAGTACTGATGGTAATCAGAGAAGAGGACTTTTAATGGAGATATCCACTCTCTACAGAATGGAAAGGCTAAAAGTTCTCTAATGAATATGATGCAAGATGATCAAAGCAGATCATCAAAAGATGCAGGAGCTACTGTACCAGTCATATCTCCACTAATGGCCCTTGCTGTCTGCCTGTCTGAACTGAGAGAGAGGGAGGGGAAAAATCGTTCAGAGGACAAAGTAACATGGTGGGGAGATTATTGTCCCAGACACATTCATGATATTTGAGTCCCTGAGTCTGAAATGGTAAGTCAGTGTGTTAAGCATTAATTTTAGATGTATTACTGTTCCTGAGCTGGAAGCTGTAGTTCAGGAGGCTCCAAGGTCCAGGTTTAATTCTCCTGGAAGTACTATTTGGATATTTATATTGGCATGAGCCATACACTGATTCAGAAGCAAAAGCTTTGTCAGTTGTAAACAGCTGATCTTTTCCTCTTAGAAGTGGGTTTTTATCAGGTGGTCTCTCATGACAAAGGAGTTGTACTAAGATTGGAGAACTCATTCTTTATTTCAAAATGAAAGGACATTTGAGTCTAGGCACAAGGGAAAATGTCTACTCTTTGCCTCTTTAGCACCTCTCAAATCTATGGGAATATTTTTATTAATTCTCTGAAGACTGAAAAGGCTTTGAATTATCAGTGTCACGTGTAGTCACATAGAGAAATGTGAGGGAAGCTGGAACTTTTTTTTCTTTTGACTGGCACTTGCAAGACATTGGCTAAGTGAAGTGCAGTATGTTATACAGTAGGTCGCTGTGAACAATTTCCTCCTCCCTTTTTTTGTGTTCATATTTTATTTACTATAGCTTGCTCTCAGTGCTCCAAATAATCTTAAAATAAATCTGATCCTATTTGATAAGACCAACAGTTTCTTCCCATCTTCTCTCTCCTAATCCAATCAAATTCCTTATCAGCCTAAAAATAATCAGAGCAAGTCTCTTGAGAATTCTCCACAGCCATTACCTGACTTTGCCCAGAATATTTCCTCATCTCTGAGGGAGAAGGGAGTGCCAAAAAAAAATGCCAATAGTCTGGCTTCAAAGAAAGAGATCTCACTCACTGACTGGTATTGGTTCTCTTGGGGGCTTCTTGTGTGAGCAGCTGCAGCAGTTTGCTACTGTGGTCATATTAAAAAGAGAGGAAGGGCATCTAGATAGGTAATTTCCTAAACATTTTGGAGATATACAGGAAAAACCACATTTTAAAAGGTGCTTAAAAACCAGCAGTAAATAGAAATTTCCATTGCAAAGCTTTGCAATGTTTAGAGAACCACCACTTAGGCAAATTGCATACTGGTTAAGTTTTTCAAATGGACTCATTATAGATACAAAACTTTATGGAATTGTCATTGCCATGTTTTCAAGTGTAAATGAAGTGATCATTCAGCAGAAAACAAAACCAAGCAAAAGCAGGTGGTGTGGTGTCCATTGCTAGGGAACAATTCTGAAACATGGCACAGCAGCTTCAATAAGCAGAAAAGTTGTGTGGTATCTTAACCCAGCAATGCTCTATTGCATGGTTAAACATCCCAAATAAAGTCAGAATAATTAAAGAATGAAAAACTGAGCTTAGCTGTATTTTTTCAGTATCTATGCACATTATAATAACTTATAGAGCTTCATCTCTAGTTGGGGTAATAATGTATGGTGATGAATGGATGCCCAGGTGTCTGAAATGAAATGAAATGATTGGTCCTTTCTGTAGTCACAACCATAAAGGAAAGAGAGACTCACTCAGGGCCATCCACTGAGTTCCTGGGCATGCCAAGGAGAAGCATCACTCTCTTGGGATTCCCCAGAGCTCTGTCTGCTGGGGCTCACTGCCTGCCTTGTATGGTCCTTCCTCCTCCAGGTCAGCTCTTTGATTCATGAGCTCTAGCCATAATTGAGTGGTGCTGGAGATGTAGGATGTGAATTCCTGCATTTTTACCTTTATAAAATGTAACTCAATGAAAGAGATGAACTGAATGGGAAAGCTGCCACTGTACTCATGAAAGCTTATTTCCTCTTTTGGGCTCAGCAAAAACAACAGCAAGGGCCAAGTCATTTGATCACAATTATGTGTAGTGATTTCTCTGAAGTTATTTTCTCATTGTGCTTCAGAAAAAAAAAAAACAATAGAACAGAGGTTAAGGGGACAATTTACAGCTGTTTTTAGTAATTCATTTTGGCACTGATATGCGACAGAAAATCTCCATTTGAGCTCAGAGGTTGAAAGCTATTTCATAGCAAAAGGAAGAGATTGTTTGCACTGGTTTCTTAATACAGAATGCTTAAAGCAGCAGAAACTCTGTTAGTCAAATTGCATGAGATAAATACAAATATATTGAGGGGATCTGGGAAATGCAGTTTGTGAATGAGTCTGTATGAGGACAGAAATGAAACCTGTAGTATTTGGGTGGAGATTGCTCCTTAGGCTGCAAACTGCCTTTGGGTCCATACCCTCTCTCATCTGCAAGTAGAAAGGAGTCTGTGCACAGGGGAGGAGAGAAATGTGGCCCTTTATGATGAGTGAATTGAGAGCTTGAGTACACATAAGCACTGTTTATTAGCACAGCCCAAGACCAAAGGTATTGTAAATTAATTGAGCAAAAGAATTTGTGTACAGTAGGCATGTCTGTTCTTACATGAATCAAAAGGAGAAATTGGGCAGAGCTCCTTTTAGGAAGAAAAGAAAAACATATGTTAGTTATTGTATTGAGAGGATGTTTTTATGAGAAAAGGGGATGCTGCTTCATTAATAACTGACATGTCACACCAATTCTGGTAGGTCTGATAGATTAAACATGAACCTCTCATTATTCAAGCAGCTGAAATGTATTGGCTGCTTTACCCACCTAATATTTATTCCTTGCACAGTATAACTACAAAATTGACATCTTCTTTTAAAATTATTTGGCTGTAATAAATATAAAACTTTCACTGCTGATGTAAAGCATTGCTAGCTGGCATCATTTCCTATCCCTTTTTAATTATTCTTGACACTGTGGAGAAACATCTAATATAAATCTGTAATGTGCTCTGATGACAAACTACACGGTTGGAAGACCATGTAATCTCTCCACAATTAATTAAAGTGCACAGAGCTGCTTTTTTTCCCTCTTTTTTTTTCTTTATTTTCTACCCCCCCAGCAACCAGATGCCACTGACTGGCTCAAATAACGTTGCTGTCAACTGTAAAAAATTAAGATCCAAACCCTAAGAAAAGTACTTAAATAAAGAAACCAGATGCCAGGTTACTTTTTTGATATTATGGCATACATCTTGGTGGAAGGCACTTTTGTTCAACATCTGTAGCTTTACATACTTAATTACTGACCTAGCAAATCTGTTGGCAGTTTATTTCCACAAGTATCTGTCACTTCAGCAAATCCTTTATTGAAAACTGAACGATGCCAATCAGTGTGAATAGTTCACCAGCACGCCTGGAGCAATGAAATTAAGGAGGATTTGGCTGCTGTTTGTTCAATGGGCATTGCCTTTGTTTTTGAATGGGTGTGAATCTGCTTCAGAAGAGCTTCAGCTCTGTGCTAGAAGCATTTAGCAGTCCTGTAAGGCCTGTGGACACATGGGGTCGATCAAATGCAGATTAATAACAATTTTTAGACCACATAATAATATTCTTGTAACATTTATTGACTGTAATAATACTGTGGATGGAAGACAGGTTAATAAAAAAGTGTTTATTAAATATTATTGTAGCACCATATGACTTTTGGTGGTGAAGTCTATAGCCACAGGAAACTGCAGGTGCAGGTTAATTTGCAAGATAGCAGCAAAAGTTTAGAACTATTAATTAACATTACAAGAAAGAATTTCATAAACACAGTCATTTTTTTGTTGACATCATGGTATGAAAAAAATCACCTCAAATTTATTATTTCATGTGGCTTTTTTGATAGAAATGTTTGAAATGCATTAATGTGCTTTCTGCTGTTTCTGTAGCAATAGAATGAAAAGGATGATATGCTGGTGTCTGGTTTTCCTACTCACCTGGCAGGTGTATTTTGAGCAACAAAGTAGAATGATTTGGGGTCACAGTTACTCAGAAAACCTCCCCTATGCTTCATTGCTTTTCAGTTAGGGCTGTTTTATTATTAAAGAGCTTTTCAAGCATCACAGAATGAATGGTTGTGGTTGTTAGTGGGACATTTCGTGGGTGGAATGTGCAGCTGTTGTGGCAAGCAGGGACTTTCCCATCTCAGCACCTCTGCCCTGAGCTCACAGCTCGTTCTTGGCGCACTTTGGGAGCCACTGTAGGGTGGATGTGCCAACACCTGCAGCTCCATAGCTGTGGAGTCTGTGACCCCACTAACTCAGCTGACGTACTGAAGGCTTCAGGTGCAGTGGAAGATCTTTAGTTTTGTCCTGTTTTGGAGAGGTTTCTCTTTGTGGGATAGTGTCAGTGTTCTCTTAACTCACAACTCAGCTTTCGATTCACGTGTCACTTCAGGCCACCATTCACTCACTCCTCACAGGTGCTATAAATCAGTAGGATTACAGTCCATTTCCTTACTGTGTGCTGTACTTTTTTAAAAGAAATTACTGCTATTGCTAGAGACAGACGGTTTTTGGGGTTTTTTTGCTACAAGACAGTTGGCACTGCTAGAACATAAGCTACACTACATGTTAATGTTTCTCTTGGAGAGGAAACTCCTTTTCAGTGAACTGTACTGGCTCATCAACTTTCTGATTCAGCTTACAGTGCTTCCACTGAAAAGTTTTTTAAAAATAGAGCAATCAAAACTACAGAGCAGTTCCTGTATGGGGAATATGGATGCAATGTGGTGGTGAAAATCCATATGAAATTGATACAAACAATAAACTTTTCTGTGATGGTTATTTTTGCTGTGTTTTTAAAAATATTTTGTGTTCTGTCAAGGGGTTTAGTGTATTCTCAATAATGAACATTTTTTTGAATCGTTTTATTTGGATTTATGTACATCATAATCATGTTATTTATACTTATATTATAACTGAGGAATTTGAAACTGTGTTACAAACTATGGATCAAATGTCACTATCAAGTACCTCCAAGAAATCCCATTAGTTTCACCCATTTTAGTGGGCTGTAACTGAGAGCATTTAGAGACTCAGATAAATGTGTTCACATGCAAGACAGTCCTTGCAACCATTTGAGGACTGGACACAGCAGAGTGCAGAGCAGACAGGGGGGACTTCTGCCTGCAGAAATTAGGAATAGACCATAAAACTTATGCATTGAAAACATTCCAGTTTGGGCAAAATCAACATTCTACGGGCACAGTAATTGCCAGGGGATTTTAGTGACCACAAATGGTTAGGAACTTGGTTTTACATCTCATCTGACCAATAGTTTGTGATGTGCTGTGGTTTTTGCTTTTCTGTAACAACATGTTTCTTGGATCATTTAAAGAATTTGGCTTGCAACACCTCTGAGGCATGGGTTAGCTTGCAGTAATGCATACTTTGATGTGTCTTATTGTTAAATTATATAGTGCCTACAATATTTCATTTTATTTAATACAAATCATTTTTATTTACTTAAAAGGAGCAAGCTGTCTTATTATATGTGTTTGGCTTAGAAACAAAGGAATTATATTCTTTTAAGAGGTGTTTTACGTTTTATAGTTACTGAGAGAATAAATGGCCTTTTAATAGGCATTTATATAAGTGGGATCCATGTCTCCACTCTATTATATATTTTCAAATAATTAAAAGTGCTATACCAATGCTATATGATAGCCTTCAAAAAAAAAAAAAAAGAAGGAAAACCCATGTGGTTTATGATATCAGGAAAATAATCCTGTTTCTTGGGGAGGGAGGAGGCAGAAAGGTTTATTAGGGTAATTTAATTTCTACTGATGCTACAAACATGCATGGGATGGGGATGTGGGAGTTCAAATGTGGAGGCTGCCTGTGCTGCTCCCCGTGGTGACCTGTTCTTCATTGAGACAGTCAATTGACACAGACGCCAGTGCATTTATTACTGAGTCTACTGAAAATGGGGCTTTCAGTCTTGCCAGGGATGGATGTTTCAGATGTTTTTCCTGTGTTCACCACTATCACACATCACGTTTCGAGGACGGGGGGAAAGGAACTTTTAAAACAATAATATCAAACAACTTGGGGAAAAATGTTAAATATTACCATATGAAGAACTGATTAAATTTGTATGGGTTTCTTTCAGTAAAAATTGATATGTGATGAAACACAGTGCAGCTGGATAACTTGTTTTGGCTAACGTTCCAGTGTTCTCTGATCTCTTTACCCAGCTCTATATAAAAAAGAAACCATATCAGCATCCTTGTTCCTGTTGTACAGGCTGTGACATAAATGCCCCCTTTTGGTTTGCCCCATACCATCTGGACTCTAAAAAACCTAGCATGAGTTTGCCAGCGAGGAGTTTATCTACATATCTTCTTCATATTCAGATCTACTCTCAAATGTCATTTTTTTTTCACTCTACTCATTGCAGTTTTCATGTATTTAATCTGTACAAACTACTGTACATTGCTATTCCAAATCCATCAGTGCTGGAGAACCAAGGAGCAGATGCTGCTCATGTTTCCTTTTCAGTATAGCTGAGAGAAAAGTTTGTTCTGGTAGCTGAGAACCAAAGACGAGGTTTAATATTCAGACATTGTCTTGTTCAGTCCCTCAGGCTTCATGAGGTCTTATACACAGTCATTAATTACTGGAAATGCCACAGTCTTTAGGTACCTCTTCCTGTTTCACTGCAATACAATTTTTTTTACTAGTTTGTGCATATACTGGGTTTGTGATTGTGGTATTTTCTGTGTGCAGAAGAAATTCAGGAGCACTTCTTCCATGAGGATAATGTGTTCAAAAAGTCAGTTCATTTTTGAACAGGCCTTAAAGCTCTGTAAAAGTAATAAACTTCTGCTTGTCAATATCAGAGGTTATTTTAAAATTCATATTCCTTATGAATATTCCTCAGCACCTGAAATGCAGGATTGTGAGTTTAGGCTAGTTTGCTTACTTTAAATTCCTTTATTCAGCCAAATGTCCTTATATTGCAGGCTTTTTGGCTGGCACAGGAAGATCAGACTTCCTGCTCATTGATGTAAATAGAATTTTTCTTTTATTTTGGGAGTGGCAGGGGGTTGCTACAAAGTTTAATTTTCCATTTTGTTAACTAAGAACATATGCCAAGGGTCTTGGACTCTCTGAAGTACTGACTGACATAAAATATAATGGCAATCCAGCATGGGCTGGGGCTGAAAAATTTTGGATATTGTCCCACTAGATACTGGAAGACTGCAGATTTTTTTAACTGGGATAGATAGCATGGGTAATTTGCTCTTCACTTTGGCACACTCTGTTTAATTGCAACTACAGCAGAGCAAAACCATCTGCTAAAGTGATCAAGGTCGTGGGTTTTGAGTGATGAACATTAGAGAAAGTCATAGATGCAGTTCTTCTTGTCATTTCTTGTGGTGGAGCCCCACGGAGAGATCCCCCATGCGTGGTCTGGAGTGGTTGTCCCTGTTGTTTGCTGAGTGCCAGCCATGTGCTCCATCCCCTGCCAGCCCCGAGCTGCTGCAGCTGCCACCACACTGTGCTGCTTCTGCTTGCTCTGCTTGTCAGGCTTGTTCCTAACTCTTCCATATTTTTCAAGGGTGTTTGGTGCAACCCTGTGCTGGAAAATAGGAAAAAACAAAGGAAGGCTTCGTAACCAAGTTAGGGACATCTGGAGCTACGAGATTTTCCACACTTTGGAACAAAAAAGCTCTGTTTTAGCCATTTTAATCAGATTTTCTGCCTTTGATGCTATCACAACATTCTTTGCTTAGCAAAAGTTTGTGCCTGTGGCATCCTTGGGCTGTCCATGAGGACTGCAAAAGCAATGATTCCTCTGTTCCTGTGTTTGTCACTGCTCATCACTCTCTGTTGGCTTTCAAACTGCTCTTTATCCTCAACATAAACTTGCTCTGCAAACATCTCCACAGATGTCTTTTTTTCTGTATTCACAATGGAAAAAACTTCTATGGATTAAAAAAAAAATCTATAAGGCCCTCAACAGAGAATTAAATAAGACTGGGAATTTATATCCCTGAAAGAATTATCTGGATTTAAAAGGAGATATCTGCAGTTCATATACTATTAACACACTAATTCTAAAGCAAGCTTTCCATTTCTATTAATTCAGTTCTCAGTAAATTCTAATGAACTTTTATAATAAATTGGATACATTTTCTGTTTTAAGTGAGGAAGGCTTATTATTATTTGTTGAATGGCAGGACAGAAAAGATTGCAATGTACCTTTATCCCCAAAACACTTAGAGCAGAATTCTGGCATTTAAAGATGTTCTCATTGTGTTTAGCCTTCCTGAACATGAATGTTATAAAAGGATATTAAACCTCCTTTTTTGTCAATGCAATGCACAATTATACTTGTGGATTGTCTATGCTCAGTGCTCATACTGTGTAAATGAGAAATGCTACAAAACCAGCTTTTATTGTCCAAACTCCTAACCATGGACAGGAAGGTTGATATTCTGAAAAGAGCAATCAGTAATTTCTACTTTTTGAACAAAGTTCTGATGTGGTTGTAGCCATTTTCTGTACACATAAAGAAAGATCGTGGCCTTTTATGCCCTTTATAACTTGTTTGTTTCATTTCTGTCTTATTACTGCTACCATAGCTCTCTTTCAGTTCATAGCAGTTCATCTTATATTTGTGTTGCCAACTTAACCTTCTGGGGTAAAGAGTATCTCAGCCATAAGATTATAGAAACAGCTATAAAAATTCAGGTGAAAGGTTCACCTAATTCAGCAATCCAGTGTCAACTGTGCCTAGTCTTGAAAGCAAAAATAATGGAGAGAGGATGCTTGAAGGCAAAAACTGTTTTTCCACATCTCAAACTTACTGGACATTTATTGTATTGGCATAACTAAGTGGGAGTTAAATCTGTTGAAATGCAGTAGAAATTTGTAAAAATAACTTAAAAATTCATGTACCATTCTGTGCCCATAATTCAATTCAGATGTGTGTGTATTAATTCTGATTTCAGCATGGTGTGATGTATATGCTAAGCTATGACTGACAACCTAAAATTAGAATTTCAGTTTGTACTAAGAAAAACAAATTATTTAATAGATGTACAGAACTGAGGAAGCAATTATATGAGTTCTGTGATACCTTTGTTCACACAGAGGAATACCACACATTCTCTGTAGTAAGGTTCACTCTTTAGATTTATAGGTTAAATAATAGACTTTATGAAGTCAGTAATTTTTGCAAGGCTCCGTTGCTTCTATCCATAAGAGCATTTTCCATAAGATCTGTAAACTTTAGAACCAAAAAAATTTCAGAAAATGTTCACTTTTTAGACTCTTTTAGAATAACTTTTAAATTTTTCCTTTAAATAACATTAGTCCCTAAGTGTAACTCATTGGAAGGAGCTTATTTAGAAATGGTGTATAAGTGGTCCTTAACTTCTGAGAGGTGGCTACTGCCTGAGCTTTGTAGTTACTGCCTTGTTTTAGTTGTAAATACTGGTTCTGACATGATACAGAGACAGCAGAAGTGACCAAGCAAAGGTAGAATCAGCTAAAACAAAGGAAAACAAGTGCAAGGGAGCAGTAAAAATTTTTTTCTTCTATCAGTTCAAAGTCTTGTCCATCTGCTCTCAATTTACTGTCATGCAGACTTTGGATCTTTCGCTGCTGTTGGGCCACACAATGAATCAAATCCTGTTTCCTAATTTCCACCATTTTAAGTTATGTTCCTAGGAAATGGAGCTCTGCAGTTTCTTGCCTCTCTTCATGACAGCTGGAGGAAAGGAATGAGGTGAAGAGAGGAAGCTGGCAGTGTAAACCTTTCACTTGGGACTTACCTGGGTCCCTCACTTTGGCTTGCAAAGTGCTGAGGTTTTCCATGTCTTTGACAGCCTTTAGGTGAGGACTTCCTGTGGCCATTGCATTCTCTCTTTATTTGGATACAACTGTGAAGAATTTGTCTTATTTCTGCTAGATGCTATCTAGTTTTAATGTTATTTCATAGAAATAAAGGTGAAAATGTTCTATGGCTGAATAGGAAAAGAAAACCCAGATGGCTTGCTTCATGCATTACTTAGCTGTCCTCTTCCAATAAAGTCAAAATTACATGAAAACCTTGGAGTATCCCTTCTTGGATTTTATATGATTATTTCAATATGCCTGATTTCTTTATTTCACTGATGTTGCATTAAGGACATATCTAGTTGGGAAAGAATTTTAAATAAAGTTTGGGCTCAAAAAGACTACAAGTTCATGGGTCTGCTTAAAGGTTAACTGCTTTTCATAAGATGTGAGAGGAATTTGGTATGAAGTGACAGAAGTCTGGGTATTAGGCTTGTTCTGAAGATATGAAGGTGCAGTCACTGCTCTGTTGTGTGCTCCAAGTCTGTGCATCAGCATTTGCAATTGCTGCAACTTTAGAGTGCCCACACTTCATGTGCACTGACTAAATAAAACTAAGACAGACTTTGGGTACTTCTGGATGACAGAGCAAGGGAGGTTTTGGCAGGTGGATTCGGGTCTGCTTGGAGTGCCTGTGTAAGATATGTGATGCTTGTGTTTGGCTTCAGCCTGTAATTACATTGTGAGGTCATTGTCTGATAGCTTTAGTTTAAAACTGTCAGTTTTAAAATACAGATAGCCTGATGGGCAAAATTGTGGACCACATCACCCCATTTGAAGCAACAAAAAGGCTGCAGAACAAGGAACAACTTTGAGCACTTGTATTATGTACTGCAGTGAAGTACCAGCTATTGTGAATTTACCATTTTTGTGGTGAATGTCTGTAGCAGACTTCCTTTCCCCAAAAAGGCATTTTGAGATGTTGTTGTCTCAACTCTCAGAAGAGCTTTCCAAATTAATTTTTAAAATCTAAGCAATTAATTTACTTATTATGTTACATTTATGTAAGCTATTAAATGTAAATGCTTCACTTTCAAGGGGAACCTAAATCATTTGTACTTTGTGGTGTAATAATTTTCCATCAGAATCAGAATAGTATCCAGCAAGGCTTTCTCCCACACAGTCAGTATGCAGCCCCTCTTCTTACACATCCTGGTGTGGGTTTTTCCATGAACACTTTTTGCTCTTTAGTTATTTGTTGTAATTATCAAGTTCATTTTTCTCTAATAGATGTGATTAAGGATATTTAGCACTGTGTAATGAGTTTTCTGCCTGGTTGCATTCTGGCTAATAAGGAATTCCTTAGAGTCTCTTCTGACAGCTGCTGTGGATCCCAGGTTTGTGCTGCCACAAGAGACCTCTTCCATGAATTGCTAACATTAGAGAAATTAACTCGGTTAGACTAACCATAAAATCTGGGCTGAAATTTGATTACTAATAGATCTTGTGCTCGCTTTCAGCAGCACCGGTAATTGTGGTGTTCTCCTGCACAGAAAGACCCACAAAAAATCATCATAATTCAAAAATACTTTTTCATTCACACCTAGTGAGTATGTAAACTTCTTTGTGAAGGCTGTAATGATTTTTTAAAAAATGGTTGAAAATAATACTGCCAATAATTGTTCAGTGTTCTTGTTAGAGTAGCTTTTTTTTTTTTTTTTAGCTCTTATGATCCATCTGCTAACTTACCGGTCTATGGATAATGGTTTTGTTATCCACACTACTTCCTATTATTATACCAGCTCCCAAATTTGTGAGGCTGAAAATGATGGGAGCAATCTGTACTTGGTGATGCAGTGCTGTGGCTGAGTTGCTTAGCAACACCAGCAGCTGCAGCCCCTGCTCTCCGGAAGGGGGATACAGAGACAGGGAGATGGAATAAACACACCTTCAACGGGGATGGTGGCTTCAGGAGGGAATGATGAAAGCTGGAAGTTATTTTTCTGCCAAGTGCCAGTGAGTGCGGGAAAAGTCATCTCTAAACAGGTCTCGTGAAAAAGGAAAAAAAAAATGGAAAGTGGTCACTTGACTTTCTGAATTACTGGAAGAGAATGAAAATCCAGCAGTAAATGGGTTTTCTTGCTAACTGAGAGCCTGTGCTGCATTATGAGGTCTTTTCTACTGTGGTGCACAATCATTACACAAAATGCGTAATCATAACCATGTGTCTTCTATTTATCACTACAATTGAGTACCAAATTCATGGAGAATAGGGATTGAAAATTAATGCCAAGTTACCTCTTAAATTCCCTGCTGCTATGTTAATTACATAAAGACTGTTCATAATGGGGTTAGTGGTAATGTAATAAATATGGATGGGTCTATAGTTTTAAATTCTTTTGAGATCTGAACAGCTCTACATTTAGGATCACACAGTATTAATTGCTAGGAACTATATTTCAATCCTCTTCTGGTTTCCAGTCAAATATTTTACAAAGACTTGTGCGATTACTGAAGTATCTCAGTGTTCAGTGTTATTTTCAGTTCCGTATATCCCACACCCTCGAGCCTTTGGAAATCATCTGTGCTTGAAGCCTCTCTGTAGAGTGAGGTATCACTTTGCTATGATATTTAGTACAAAATATCAGCCTCTAGGAAGCATAAAATGTGGAAGGGAGTAGGAAGTAAGTTGATGCAGATATACCCAAGTTTGTTAAGGGGCTCTTATCTGCAGTCACCAGCATCACACGGGATTTTTGCAAGTGCTGGTTATTGCTGCTAGTCAGTGCTGCTCTGCAATTAGTGTTGGAGCACCTCGATAAGGTGGATATATAGGAACTAAGAACAGATAACATAAATGCAAACAAAGAAATTTCAGTCTTTTAACCTCCTTTGTACTTGTTTATTTCTGAACTGACTCTTAAACAAGCAAACAAACAGGGTTGCTTTTTTCAGTTCCTTTCCCGGAAAAATCTGTCCAGAAATTTAAAGACCTAATTATTTAAGAGTTTGTGTTGTTCACTTACAAATTTGCAAATGGTGCTGCACTCATCATAAGCCTGGTCCTAAAATTCATCATAAGAAAGACACTGCTTATCATAAAAGCAGAGGTTTTGATCTAAGTGGGAGTCTGTGAGCTCATTTTTAGAAGGTCAGATTGATAGACAATATCTCACAGTCTAGATAGTGACTCTATCAAACTAATTCTTAAACACATAGTAGTACAATGAATTATTCCTGTCTTGGAAGTATGGTTTATGACCTTTCTGCCCCAGGTATTATTGCTGATTATTATCTGAGAATGGGTAGTAGCATGCTTTTTGTTTCATTGGGTTTTGTGGTTGATTTGAGGGTTTTTTACTTTAACTCAGTTTTGTTTTTTAAGCAAATCTATTTTATGAACCCCTTAATACAGCAGGTTTATGATAAAATAAATTTATCTTATGGCATGGTAATAAAGAAATGCCCTTCACCTTCCTTTCTCCTAGAGATTATTGTTTAAACTAGCATCTCATGTTGTATAGATTAATATTTCTACGGCCTTTTATTTTTCTTTTTTTTAAAACACCAATTTGCAGAAAAGTGTGAGGATTTTAGAATATTGTAATTTATTTTGCAAAATCTACACTTGCTAATTGCCAGCTTTTCAGAAACAAAATGGTAGAATTCTTCATACAAGGCTGCATAAAAGATGGACCTATTTTGTATATAGAATATTGCCTGTCCTTTAGATCTATGTGTTTTGCTTATGGAATAAACCAAAGTAGGAGAGATAAACTAATATTTTGTATAAGCTCAGCCAGACAATACACATGATAAAGATGTTTCATCTTCTTATGTATGCAGAAAATATGAAAAATTGTAGTTTACACATATTTTCTCAATTCAAGTGTAAAATTGGGCCCCCAGATTGCCCTGGGCCACGGTGGTTGTGTTAAAGAAGCACTATTTACCTAGCAGCTGAGTGAAAAATGATCAGAATATTAGACTCATCTAGGCCACATTAAGAAGCCATTGCATTTCCCGACTATTTTATGCTATCTCAATATGAAAACAGAGCAATTTCAGCTCATATCAGGTTATGATCGGCAATTACAGTTGCATAATTCACCTAGTCGTCTCTTTTCAGGGCCTTTATTTTCCCTCTTGGTGACATTCCTGAGAAAGTGCCTGATAAAAATGTCATATATCATCCTGGCTTTAAAACTCGTAAGGGGGTAATCTGCTATGCCTTGCTGAGCCTATATTCATCACTAGATTTTTGACTTGGAGGGGTCATGACACTCATAATTTCCTTTTTGATATTGTCCTCACTAGATATGACAAGGGGCTGTAAAAGCTCCGTTGTAGGCTGTGGTTAAGAGCCGTTCCAGTGGGGCTCATCACCAGCAATAACAGTGCATTACTGGGGATTGTGCAGGACTTGGCCGTTTCCAAGATAATTAGATTTGATGTCAACATTTCTTTATCACCTGCATCCTTTTGTGCATCTGCGTGTCAAGTTGTTATTTCCGGATTTATTAGCACCCTCAGAGCTACTATCTATCTGTCAGCCTGTGTGGTGTTTGTGTTGACAGTTGTAAAGTTAATTACTAGTACTAATGAGCATCGGGCTTTTGGTGGACATGGCATTTTGGGCATTTAAAACTGTAATTAGATTTTTTTTTCCTTTGTGTACAGCCACAGGAAAAATGCAGAAAAAGAAAAAGAAACTGAAACCGAGCACCCTGACCTCAAATCTCCATCTCCAATTTGACATTGTTTGCAGTGCCTCTAATTCAAAAAATTCAAACAGGCAGTTTGCTTTGTGCTGCATTTTCTTCTCATCATTAACTCCATGAATATTTGTTTTATCATGTCATCCAAACCCAGATCTTAAGAGAAAAAAAAGTTTTGTTTTCAGACGACTTTATTAAAAACATGTCCAGATAGTGTGTGTATCAGCCTTTCCTTTTTCTGTAGCAGTATTTGTATTTTAGCCCACAGACAATATAAGAATTGTGGTTAAAAAAAATTTGTAACAACATCTAAATTAGCTCATCTTCTGATCCTTCTCCTTTTAATATAATAATGTGTTAAACCCAGTGAACACATAGGCACTTCTTGTTTATGATACAATTGTAAATCCAGAGTAATTTCAGTGAAGTGGGATTAACAGAAATGTAACAGAAAGAAGAATTTTGATACTTATTTGCCTTGCATACATGTTAAATTTCCTATCCTGTAAATCATATTACTGGCTCTTTTATGTGATGTTCCAAGTAACATATAAGTCATAGGATTTAGAATAATGGCACTTATATATGACATATACTTTATGTAAGTATATTGTTTATTCCACTGCTGCAACTAAGAACCACTCCCTTGCTGCTGTTTCTATTTGCTTTCTATTTATCATTATCTGCCATTTTGTTAAACAACTACCCTTCCCAGACATAAATCATCTGTAAAAATACTCTGGCTCAGAGAAAATTTCACCCTGGCACTGAAATGATGAGATAACCATTTTCATCTCTTGTTGAAGCATTGAGATTTATTGGGCTTTGATGGGCTACAGACCAGACATCATTCTCTGCTAAACAGACTCCCACTTGCATTTATTCTTATTGCATTTAGCAATTCAAAATGGAGCTCCTGAAGTCCCTGCAGAGCCCCTTCCCAGCTTAGGTGGGGCACAGGACGTCAGTGTTATTACTTTATATTAGATAAGGAAGGGACACACACTGAAGCATGTGGTGATTCAGATGATTTTTTTATTTCCGTTTAGCGGTGATGACAGAATGTCATAGTGAAATGACTTCAAAAGTCATTTTTCCCTCTGCCCTGGTTCTGCAGCCTTGTCCCTCGAGGGCACTTCCATTGTACAGTTATATTAATTCTGCTAACTTTCAGACTTCATTGCTGACAATAGGCCTTTTGGCTTTCTCAGACTATTACATTAAATTTCCCATCAAACCATGTCAGCCTCTGAGGTCAGAGATTCCAGGAGAAGCTTTAGATATTTTGCCTTTTGACTTCATGGGCAGGTATTTCTAAATTGCTTTTAGCTTTGTTTTTCCAGTGTCAGAAATCATATTGAACCTATCTGAGAACTCAGACAATGTGTGTTTGTCAGGTGAAGGACAAATGGTCCGAGGGGTGGGGAGGCTGTGCAGGGACAGCCAGACACGTGTTGGTGGGAGCACTCCTGTCCTCAGCTCTGGCAGTGTCAGGGAGGGTCAGGTACCCTTGGTCCAGCTGCATTTCTCAAGGTAGCACTGCCTGATGGTGCATTTCACACACCCTGGGTCGTTTGTCTTTCCCCAAAAATAAAGCGTTTGTTTTATCTCAGTGTACTTTTAATGCTGATTCGTTTCACTACTCTGCGAATTTTTTGGCATTTTTATAGGAAAATTTGGTGTAACAATGTTCAGTTCACAGCTGGGGAAACTGAGGCACAGAGAGATGAGGTGATATAGCAAGCTGACAAAGGGACAGAAACACAGGGACTCTCCTTCACACAGTCCTGTCCACTGTCAGTGTCTGCAAACAGTTACCTTGAGGGTGTTTTGAAGAATTAAAGTACAGTGGACTTAAAGCAGCTTATTTTCATACACCACGGTTCATGTAAGAATCACCAAAATGTTAGATTGTACTGTATGACCATTACATAGTTTTTAGATTACTGAACAAGCTTTGCGGCTGCTGCATTTTTTTTCTCTACATTTATCAAGATTCTCAGCCTTCTTCAAATAATATATAAATTGTTTTAGCTTGATGCATTTTTTTTTTCCTCCTTGGAATGATTTTACATTATGAGGGGGAGAAAAAAGGGTTTTATACCAGCACTTGCCAAATAAGATTTTAAATTTATCACAGATAAACACCCAAAGTTGAACTGGAGAACACGTTATTTTAAAAAAGGTGTTACCGTGTGCAGAATACAATTAAGTAAAAAATGCAACAGAATTATAGGGGAAAAAATCCCAGGCTTTCATTGACCGAAAAACAAATAAAAAAATTTAGAGCATGGATAGCGTATAGAATTTAGCAAAAATCAGTGTGTGCAGATTTTTAGCCACTATTTTGAATTTATAATCCCGGTTTCTATATTTAGAAAACAGGAATTCTGCAGCATATTATTCCCCTAAAATCTATTATTTAATACAGCAAATGAACAGACTTTTCAGAGAAAAATATTTCACCCTGAAAACAAACTCTGCTCTCTTTTTTTTTGGTGTTAATTAAAAGCACCAAAATTAGAAGTGCCTGAATTCTCAGCTGAGGTTTCCATCCGTAGAGGGGAATGTGTGTGCAGAATAAGAGGCAGGGCTGGAGAAAGATGAGCTGAGGAAGGCAGTGTCGATGTGTTACTACCTGCTTGCAGCCATAAGGCCGGGGAGTCATTTGTGACACTCTGGGGACAATTTTGTCACCCTGACAGTAATGCTGTTATGCACCAACTTGACACACAGGAAGAATCCATAAAGACAGATAAGTAACTGTGAAAGTGGCTGGGGATCAGCCTGAGTGCTACCACTCACCTGCAGTGACAAATAGATAGTCATGAAGGATTGCAAATCCTGCCCAGCACAGAGAGATGTCAGTCCAAAGCCAGAGCACTGCCTGGTTTCGTGGAGGCTGGAGTAAAAATACACAGAAGGCACAGGCACACAAGGGCCCCAGGCGTGAGCATGAGAAGGATCACTTCAAAGTATATTAGTTCTTCTTTGTAGCTTTTTTTCCTTAAGAATGCTTGATCTTTCACAATTGGACAAAATTCTTATATTAATTACATTTGGTTGGGCTAATTCCTGCAATTTTAATTGGAGTGGGTATATGTTAACGTTGGTGTAATGAAAATGAGATTTTGGCCTTTGTGATTTTTGTGGGAGCCAATGGGTCTGTTTCCAGGTGTCATTTTTTTAGTAATTATTTTATACCAATAGAGGTCCCCATCTGCAAATCCAATGAAGACTTTATGACTTAAGAAATACATGCTGCTTTTAAAAATACTGTACTTTAGCTTTTACAGTCAACTGTAAGTGCTAACAGTCAGTGCCAGACTGTTTGCTGTTTCTTATGCTCAAAACTGTTAAGTCTTAATGCAAATGCATTTCTTTTTGTAAAGAAAAAAAAGTGATTTGCAGTTTAAAAATATTTTATAGAAAGCTAATGGTAGTTTTATTGCTTTTTTGGTTTGTTTGTTTAAGACAAAGGGATGTAATCTAACCTTGAAGACCACTTGGAATTCAGTCAGTCTTTTGTGACTTCTGTTTCATTATTCATGTTTCATAATTTGAAGTTTATTTCTCAGGAAAGAAGTGAGTTACAACCAAAGACAGATGATGTGCTAGAGTTTCTATTTTGTTTACTTTATAATCTCTGCTTTTTTCCTTTTCTTCTCAGTCTAGCCACTGGCTTCTACTTTTAAGGAACTTCCCTTTGTAGGCAGTCTCTGAAGTAATTTTGATCCTTGGAAGAGGGACTAAAAAACCTGTCAACCATACATTTCCTTACATCTCACATGCTCAGGATTTTTTTTTTCCATGTGTTTTCTTTTTTTCTTGCAATCTGCAAGTTTCATGCATTTCCAGTTTGTTTTTCATTCTTTGCCTCTTTGGCACAGTGCTGGGCACAGACTGCCCGGATGGTTTGTGCAAGGTGGGGCATGGTGTGTTTGGCCCCCTACCCATATGTTCTCCTCCAATCACCCTTTTATCGAGCTGCTCTGGCATTTTGTCCTCTTGATTTTGTCCTCCTCTGGAGGCCCTGAAGAATAAGAGTTTGGGTTAGCTGGGGAATCAGTCCCAGTAATGACAAGCCACATAATAAACTTTTGTGCAGTAAGATACACTGGTCATCATTATCAGCACTTTCAAACTGTTTAGCAAATACCTCGCTGTTTTCTCCATTGCTGTAATTTATTTGAAGCACAGATAAAGTAAACCTAATAAACCAAAATGGCAAAATCTATTTTCTCCCTTGCCACTGCCCTATCTCAAGGTCCTTGTCACAGAATGCTTTTTAGGCTTAAGTCAAAATATCTCTACCCTGCTGGATCTTATCCCTTACATTCCTTTACTGTTTTATCCTTGGCTGTTTGGTTCTGTTCTTTCCTTTTGCCCACCCCTTGTGATAGGGTACCTGTTCAGACAAGCCTTCCATGCCTTGCAGGTCTTCTCTTGTGCACTACCAACCTGGACAGGTGGTCTGTTTTCTTTACATGCTTCCTTCTTGTCCAAGGCTGGAACAAGTGTTACATTTGTTAAGAATCATGTGTAGCCACTTTTGCCTAGTGCAGGGCTTTTTTCTAATTTTTTTTCTAGTTGTTGAGTACCTAGGGAAGAGTTTTAGTGTAAGGAATATCTCAGGAGAAAAAAGAGTTTATAAATTTGGATTAAACAGACGTTAGTTTATGTCACAACTGTTGCTGAGATGGTGTCATCCTCCCTGTTCAGGCCCAGCATGACCCCCAGATAGACATTTTTGGTTTCTCTAAGACTGTTTCTAATGTGTCTTCAGCTTCTGTTTTTGAGCATGTGGGGTTTATATTTCCATTTAATCTTTAACAGTAAAGCCTTTTTAAAGAAATCAAGATTCATGTCCTATAAAATATAGGAATTATTTAATAAAGATGCAGCAAATACTCTGCAAGTTTTGTGGTAAGAATTAGCACAGCAGTATCTAACTCCCAATTTTACCATATTTTTGCTGAGTCACAACCATTTGAGCTAATCAAAATTAAGGTCAAATACTTCTTCACCAAAAAGTGCATTGTTTACAAAGCTAAAGCTTCCCATGATAAATATCTCTGTTTTAATCAAACAAAATATTTTTAGTTTTTGAGTTTGATCCTAAGTTCAAGGGTTCTATTATTTAAAAAAAAAATTAATTTTGTGGCACTTGAAATCACCTTCTAGAAGGGTAGATCAAACTCATATTTGGTTCATTTTGTTCAGCTTCTTGGCAAAAATACTGTATCTTTGATGGTTTTTGGACTTTATAAGATAAAGCTGTGCAATGGCCTGCAGGAGTTAAATGAGTGCTGAATAAATTATGGCAGATGTCTGCTCATCCCACCAGGGATGTCAACTATAGTGTGAACGTGAAGGTCAGGCTCACCTGTCACAAGTCCCACCAAGCTGAACATCACCACAAAGAAAACAGCCCAATGTCCTGATGACTAAAAACCAACTGTTTCAGCTCAGTTACACGAATCAGACTGAGTTTTGCAATTTGGAATTTTTTGGCCATTATTTGATAAAATAACTGCAATATTAAAAAAAAGCAATGGAAATTTCAAAATTTCCTCTGGCATGGAGATTTGCAGTTTCGCTCAGCTTATGTGCAATATGCCATTGGCAAAGCAATTCCATTCTATAGTCAAGTGCTCTTGGTTGAACTGAATGCTAATGCAGGAGCTTTTATCTCATTCAAAACATATTAGTCAGAACCCAGAGAGCAAGGGGATACTGCCAAAAGGTGTCATGCATTGACAGCAGAACTTCTAACTTTGGAGTTCATCCCTCCTATTTCCATTCTCATCTTAACTCTGATTTGGGTGAGGAAAATAGAGTTGTTTCCTGTCACTGCCTAGGAATTTCTTAAAAAAAAGTTTGTTTCATGTTTTACTTGTCTATTTGTAGTGCCTCTACCCAGAAGGTACATAATCACTGCAGTGTTTGTGTTTTGGATGGTGTTAAAGCAGCAGTTGTGCTTTAATACTTCATGGATTTGCAGAGGGTATTGGAAGACTTTTTTTATACTGTATTCCATACACTTATTAAAAATTTGTGTATTAATTCAATGGATTGGAAACATTGCTTAGCCAAGATCTTTTTATTATTGAAGTCTGGATCTCACAATAAATACCTCTTCAGATTGGACTGGAAATGAGTAGAATGGTGTGGTCATTTGTCATCAAGAGATTGAAATTGATAGGCTTAGATAACCTGAAATTCAGTATGTGTGGTGATTGCTACATCTCCCTTTGTTAACTGTGATTATTCTGTATTTCCTTGGTGATTGCAAGCAGACTACTTCCACTTTTGTAATTTCTTCTTTAAAAAAAGGTAAATATTTTTAGAAGATCCTTACTAAACTCACAAGTCCAGTGCTTTGGCTGGTACATTCTTCAGGCACAGTGTAATTTGAGCTGATGGGAAAACAGTACAATCCAGGAAAAGCATCTCCTCTTTGACTGACTTGATCCCGACCAGGGCACGTTTACTGTGCTCCACTGACTGCCATGATACTATGTGAATTTATGTCATTTAATGTCACTTTCAAGGTTACTATAAAATCTAAATGCACCCTCCCTGGAAAGGCAATGTGTTAGTAATTTTGTGACAGGAGCCTTACAAGGCTTGATAGTTTTCCATAGCACTCCACATTTTTGCCTTTTATACACAAGGAAATAATACCTTGAGCCACTGTGCTTAGTCATCTGCTGCAAAGCTCAGTATCCCAATTATTTACTTTCCGTGCTAATCTAGAAAGGAATAAGCATAAATTGGAATCAGGATAATCTGGATTGTATTTGTTTGTACACTTGCTTCAAGCTGCTTTATCAACCATCTTAAGCATTTTCTGAAAGAAAACTCAAATAATATTTTTTTATTTGGTTGGGTCTATAATCATTGTAAGAAGATACCAGTGGGGTCACAAGTGACAAGTGTGGCAGATTTGTTATGTTTATTTATTTTTTTTTAAACTAGCAGATTTGATATGTTGGCTACTATAGGCCTTTGTGGTTACTATAGGCCTACTACAAGCTTACTATAGTTCCTGGCTAGTAAAGGAGTTATTTGTGAAATGTTTCTGCTAACAGTGCCCATGTCCAAAGGCAGGGAATGGAAGGAAAGCTGGGTTTGTGGGGGTTTGGTCAGAGAGACCTGTGATGGTTCCAAGCCAGCAGGATGTGGAATAGCTGAAAATTCAGGAAAAGTGCTGTCCTCTAAATAAGCAATGGGAACACAGGGAATGGTTTTGCGGGAATTTTTAGTGGGAATTGAAGTTAGGAAACACCACACGTGTTCTACTGCAGAGAAGGCTGGAGCTGGGCACAGAAGCAGGAAAGTCACAGTGTTATGAGAAGGGCTCACAGAGGTCAAACCCTCCATTACAAACTGAATAGATTGTAAATAATACACGTAGGTCACAGAGATATCTCTTTTCCCAATGATTAATTATGCAAATCTGGTATTCTATCTCAGGTCAGATCTCTGACCATGTAGTTTGCTCCTTTTTTGTCAAAAATTTCTGAGTTTTACCCTCTCCTCTCTTAAAGGAAATGTTAGTAGAGTTTCAGAACTTTCAAGCTTCATTTTTTTGCTAATTTATTTCAAGCAAAGTGCCTTTTATGGGTTTATCTACTATTTTTTGGCATTAAAACACAAGCAGAACTCAACCAACTTGAACAGGTTGAATACCACATCTGTGCAGAAGATATCAGCACACTTATTTATGGCTCAAAGAAACAGAGTCGAAATTAAAGCAGCTATTGCTACAGAATGGATAAGGGGCCATTATGAATTATCCATAATTACAGCGATTTCCTAAACTAATAAACCTGCTAAATCTTTTCTGCAAAGGTTAGTTTACACAGTGCATATAAAATCCGCATGTGCTACGCATCAACCACCAGCTGTCTGACAGTGTGTTGCTATTGCACTGAGTGTTCACATAAATTTTATGTTGGTTATATTAACAGTCAGTCCATATCACTACCCACAGATGCCAGTAGACATAAAAATTGCTCTCCAGTGAGCCTAAATATCCCTAGAAGCTAGTTGTGTCTAATGTTCCATGTAGTATTTGTACGTGAAAGCAGCAGATTGAAAAGTTATTTACAGATGAATATTTCAATCGAGTTAGTTCATATTGGCCTACTTAGGCTTCTTTGCTGGTTTATTTGTATGCTAAATAATTCACTAAAGGTTCTTGTTTACTTTCAAAAGTAGTTTCTATGAAATGCAAACAACAGAGCCAACTTTAGGTGCTCTAAAGGCTAAGCAGCCCTGTTTTAAATGCAGGTCAGAGCTACAGACAGCATCTTGCAGATGGGCTGTCACTTGCAGTTTTACCCTTTTAGTTGCTGGGTCTTTAAAGAATTTACTGGGATTTGATGCTTTAATGTAAATATTTTCCAATAATGGGTTTTTTTTTCCTTACTCAAGCCTTTTCTATGGACAAATATGAAGTCCTTGAGGATCCTCCCATTAAGCAGACAGAGCTGGCATATTGTGGGCTAGTTAGATGGATTCTTGATAGTGCACAGGACTAGCAGGTGCAGTAGATATGTGATTCCTCCTGCTGTAGGACATAAATACATTTTCATATGAATGCCTATGGTCTAATGTTTGCATACCATTTGCTGTATACTTTCATTTCTTGATTAATAAGAGCACTGGACAAATGCAGTCATTGTCTGTTCCTTTACTGAGATGAAGGAACTTAGCAACACTTCTAACACAGCACTGTCTACATCACAGTGTTCATCTGTGTACTAACCTTTTTATTTTATACTATTGATTTTATCATTTTTACTGTTTGTAGTAGGAGTTGCTTTATTGATATTTACTCAACCCCTCTTTGTGCAAATGCTGTGGAATACTTTGTTGCAGGTATTGACAGACATTTGCTGGTTGCTTCACCAGCATCAGCTTATTTCACCCAAATGGTATTCAGATGCTGTAATTGTTTCTTGCTATTGATTTTAGATTGCATTTATAACATCCTTCCAGAGACCATGGCACACATGCTGAGTCTGGCTATAGCTTTAGTTCAACTTTTTCGATAATAATGTAAATTACCTGTATGAAAATTGAAACACCATAATGTTTTAAGTCTTGATTTGCTTTTCAAAGATCTCTCAAGAAAGATGGAGACCAGTCAGTTCTTGATAGATTGGGAAGGAGTATTTTACTGCTTCCTAAAGAATTCTGAGCTATTAATGAATATTCTGGCATAATACTAGGGATGATGTACTGCCAGTGCTGATCTGTTTTTGTACTGTCATTGCTCAGGCACAGGTTCACAAAGACATTTAAGAGTGAGTTATTTTGTTGCCTGCATGTCCCACCCTCTTTAAAATGAGGACTTTTGGACAAATCATATCTTCAGCAATTACTGTGGATGGGTGTTGAGTGCAACATGCCTTCTGAAAAAGTTCCTTTAAAGAATGTGTGATTTCACTTGACTTATGCTCAAGTCCCACTCAGTCTTTCCACCGAAGTCTTTATTAATAAGTTGACCTGCCAAAGTGCCATGGAGGCACAGGCCTTCAGTGGCATCCCCCAGGAGATGAAAACCCCAAATATCAATTAAAATAGTTTCACTAGGAAATACCCAAGGATGAAGGAGAAGCTTATGATATCACCTAAGAATGTTAACCAGTAAAATATGCATAACATGTCTGGTGACTTTTATCTATTACATTTTTAATTTATTTATTAGCCAGACAACAGCAGACAAGAATGACAGATTTAGATAAAATTTGGAAACTTGACATAACCTTCTAAAAATCAGAGTAAATATAGGTGCTATAAAGCATAGGAAAATTTCTTCTCTTGTGACCCTAATGTATGAGATGGCTCCTGATTTATTACTCATTTAACTGGTGGTGCATTTTGCACAGCAAGTGCTGTGCTCCCTTACTGGTATAACTTTATGTATCTATTGAAAATCTCTTTGAAGAACTGAATAGTATCTTTTAAAATGAATTTGCATTCTTGTTTTTGAAAACTGAGTTGCATTTTAATAAAAGAAGCATGGTACATTAAATACTGTTAAAAACAGATTTCCTAGGAAGGTTTTGAGGGTTTCTACCAAAAAGTACAGATTGGTACAATTGAGCAGATTTCAAGATTTCACTTGCATTAAGAAGAATTTTAAAAGAAGCATTTCATAAACATGCAAGAGTGTATGTTTATGTGGAGGGAAGCTTCATTACATGGGGAGTTAGTTTTCCCAAAAGATGAGTTGAACATTGTTGGTATTAAAATACAAAAACCATTTGCCAAGATATCAGCAATCAAATGCAGTCCTCCTGTGATTGCATCAAATGGAAAACTTGGCCCCACTGTGTTATCTGTGAGTAAAGACAAATCAGCAGCTCTTCTACAGCAGACAGGCAAGGAAAAAAGCCATTATGAAATATTAGTGAACATGTCATGAGACATCAGTAGTTTGCAGAAGCTGTCCTGTTTGTCAGTGCTGCCCTACTTGCTTAGAATACATGCACTGAAGAAAAAATTCTGTATAATTTTTATATGTGAAAAAAACCCTGAATTCATTCCAACTCATTGAGAAACACAAGTGTTATGAAAGGAATTAAATTGTATGCTTTGTATTTAGATAAGAATGTAAATGTTTTGCAAGTGTACTAAATATTCGGAACGCAGCATTTTAGTGTGGAGAAACTGTGGCATCTTCAGAGTGATTCTCAGCTTTCCTGAGAGCTTTTCCTGAATTCAGGGGAGGTTTCTCTGGGCAAGGAGCTCAGGACTGAGCTCTGTCATCATCAGTTAATTGGGCAGAAATCTGCAAATGGCAGTGTTTGAAAGAAGTGTGTGCAGGAAGGCAGACAGGCATCCTGCAACAACTAATTCACCCACACAGCACATCTTTGAACTGTCTAAGGCATAGCTAACTGTTTACATGCTACCAACAAGAGTAAATAGTCTGAACAGAAGGAAGAGACAGAGTTGCTGTGAATAAAGAAAAAGATTACAAGACAGCCCATCTGCTAGAGAGTACCTGTCACCTCCAGTTACAAGCTGGAGGCAGCCCTACCTCGGAGCAACTAGAGAGACCAGTTTATTATTCAAACAGGAGAGAGGGAGAAGCTAACTTAGACCTCCACTTTCTGTCTGATACAGTGTCAAAACATCAGTTTCAGAGAATTTTGTGGACAGAATAGTGAGGATGAGTTGAGTCTAAACACTAACAAAAAAATAGCTAAAAGAACTGCTTCAGCAGAGCTAAATGGCTCTCCTAGCTAATAGCTATGCAGGGGATTGAACACCCTGGCTCTCAGGTGTAAACAAGAATTCTGCCAAGGAATGTACTACTGGCAACAAGGAAAAGAATTATATTAATAGCTAAGGCAATCTTGTTATCCTTAAGAACCCAGATTATAGTAATTTAAAAAACAATCACCTGGTTGTCATTGTACTGCAAGCCTGACAAAGGCAATTTTAGAGCCACATAATTTGCTTTTGTCTTTGGAATACCTATTGCATATATATATATATGTGTGTATATATATATATATATATGTGTGTATATATATATATATATATATATATATATATATATATATATATATATCAGGGATTGGAATACCTATTGTCTTTGTAAACCAGTTCTTGTTGTCTACAGTCAGGTCAAGTTTCCCTCCGCCCATTACCATTGTCAAGACCAGGTAGGGTGGTCACAGGCAGTTTTCTCTTCTCTTACAATGTGTGAGGAACCAATTTAATTTTTATTTATGCCTCAACACTGTCTGATTTTATTTCTCAAACTGTGGGTTAAGAATTCATTTTCTGGCAGCAGGTGGAAAGTTGCTAGAGGAGCTGTACAGCATGTGCTGAGAGCCCTAACACATGGCACATGTAGAGGTCAGCTGGCACGTGTGGCAGGGCTGGAGATGGCCAAAATTCCATCTCTGAGCGAGACCCTTTTAGAAACTGGAGGGAAGCTCTGTCTCTGTGGGGATTTTGCCTGACAGCCAACCAGGGCAGAGAAAACTGCCACCACTGAGCTGCAGGTGACTCCCCTGACAGGTGGGGAATGTCCAGCTGCTGGGGAGAATTCCCCTGAGTAGCCAGTGGTCATCCTTAGGGGACAGGACTATGCGGGGAACCTTAGCATATAAATTAAAAGAGTCATAACTGGTTTTGGTAAACTTGTCCACTTGTGCATGCCCTTTTTGCTCCTATTCTCACTCTGCCTGCTTCTCCTCTTCCTGCAGTCCACTCTACTTCATCCCTGCTTGCCTTACCTGTCCACTCCTGTACTCTCTGCCCTGCTTCACCTCTCCACAAGCCTGCCTGCCACTGCCCACAGCAGCCTGCTGCTTCCCTGAAAAACCTCTTCAATCTGTGCCCCCTATGGCCATGAGGACCTTTATCCCAGTGCCAGACTGCCCTCAGGCTTAGGCTTAGGCTTGAGAGAGGCGAGGAGCCTACAGGTCCAGGAGCACTGGGACTGGAAGAGGCATGCCACAGCAATCCCATCAGTGCCCCACCACTGCTGCTCCTACATCTTTCTGATCTTCACCCCCTGATTTAATCTGAGGGTGTCACCCAGGATTCCCCCCATTCCAACCAAGGCTGATGGGACCACACACTCACAAGACAGTTGGTTTGGGCACAAGGCTGGCTGAAGGAATCCCAAAAAATCTAATGGATGGCCTCTCCCCATGGTCGTGTTGGAGAAGGTGGTATTGGAATGACAGACAAAACATGTGAGAAACCAAGCTCAGAGAAATGTGGTGTGAACCTGTGCACACTCCCTCTCAGTGACTGAGGCAGGGAGGGAATTGTGCTGCCAGGGCTCACAGCACACACCTCGACCTGCTGATTGGAAGCCAACAGTGCACCCTGGGATTCTGGGGGTTCTGCCCTTGTCTTTCTTTTCTCTCTTGATCTCTTTCCCCCTCTCTGCTTAGTTTTCCTCTCTAGTAGGGACACGCACTTCATTATCAATAAATGATTCTCAGATACAATGTTTGCCTAATTTGTGCTTGATGTCATCCAAGAAATCTGTTAAAAAGAATCCCTCCTGTGATACTGCAGAATATTAAAAAGAATCTTCCCCTTATAGCAGAATGCAAAACAATGTTTTTGTTTTACCTATTGTCCCTTGGGGAATGGACAAATTGGGTGCAGACATGTAGCAGGCCATCTTGACATTGATTTTTGAAGGTTCATTAGATAAATGCTGACATCATGGATTGATGTCTCTTTAAAACAGTGCCTGGCACAGAACCATTGGGAGAATCAAAAATATCGACTTATCATGTTTGTGCAGGAGGCCCATGGAGATCTCCTGCATTAATGGGCCTATCAATTTAGGTATTCTTTAATTATTCTAATTGTACACCTTGCAGCTGGAAAGTGGCTTTATTAGGACTTCTGACTAGGTAGTCACACCTTTCAAAGAGAAGAAAGAGCTGAATTATCTACTTTGTCATCACATCTTGAATTGTTCAGGGGGTTTTTCGGTTCCCTTCTTTTTCTTTATTATGTGCTAATTTGCCTGTGTAATGTGGTGGTAAAAATGAATAGGGATGCAGTGATGGGCCAATGCAAAGGACAAAATGCTATGTGGTAGTTCAGAGAAATAGATGCTGGTAAAATAAAGTTGATGGTTTTGTTCGTGTTTAACCCCTCACCCTGGCACCATCAATAGATTGAAGACATCATTTGTATCTGCAAGTGTTTGTTTAATTAAGACCTCCTAAAAATCTTTGCTATTGATTCATTCCATTATCTTATTGATTAACTGCACTGGATCATGTACTTGCTCTTTAGTGGAAGGCAACAGTTTCAGCCTGCTGTCATTTACCCACAGATGTGAACAGTAAGCAATGTTCAGCATCCATGTCTGCCAAAGTGTCTTGTGTTTTAATGAAGTACTGGCTGCAATTCCCTGTATTACATGAGAAAAGCCAGTTGTCTCCTGCTGCTGGTGTGACCAAGCATAAAGGTTTTCTTCCAGTTATTCATAAAGCAGCTGCTTACCAGGGAATGTTGGAAAGTTGTGCTTTGCATTTCTGTGTTAAAATCTAGAGTTTTGAGTCAGAGCAGCAAATTAACACAGATGACCTGCATATCTCATTTTCACGGTTTGTGGTTTGGTTTTTTCTGTACTGGAAAATAATGTAAGCCAGGAGTTTTTATAATACAATGTCATATTTGTGCCTTGCAGCTTTACCTTGTGGCATTTTCTGCATAACCTACTATTAATTTGTGTGTATGTGTGATAAAAGCATCTCACCACTGCCTCTCTGAAGATTTTTCTCAGGAAAATCATTCATTAGCAATATTCTGACTGCCCAAGAATTGCACTCCCTGCCTACATTTGTGCAGCTGCATGTGCCCTTGTTTGTCAGCTCTTTGGTTTTTTTTAAAGAATCCTTTCCTTATGCCATTGTGGTAGCAGTGTGGCTTGTAGTACCTTATTCTACAATTGCAGAAATGAGTTTCTGTGTTGGGAGGGGGAGTCTGATAACTCTGACCTGGGGATCAGCTGCCACAAGGTCACACAAGTGTAATGACCTCAGCTGCTTGCCCACCCTGGGGTGGGCTGAGTGCTGCTCTCAGAATTGCTCATGCCACTTCTCAGATTTTTAGGGAATACCATTAGTGGCAAGAAAAAGGTGGTGACTGACAGTAAAATTATTGGCAAGTCTAAAGCAAGGGAAAAAAACCCAGCCCAGCATTTTCTCTTTCGGTCCTGACACTTGAGTGACAATCCAGATTGGACCAGGGTAGCAGCCAATATTTCAGTGGAAAATTTTAAGACATTATGCATGCCATATTGAGGTGTTCCATAGGAAATAGGGCATACATTCTTTATTTTCACATGCAGCTCACTCTTGACATTTCCAATGCACTATAGGTGCTGTGGGTGGTCTCCTGGTGAATGCCAGTGGGTTCTTTGCTGCCCTTGTGAAGGAGGGGCTCAGAAACTCCCACCATGACAAAATCACTACTTTTCCTCCCTTTTTTATATAAAATGAAAACTTCTCTACTTGAGCTCTTTTAAAATTCTAGCTCAATTGAGACTTTTATGTTTAGTTAAGTTTATACATCTGCTGGCATGCTTTCTTAATTTAAGCCAAACCCTCAGCTTTACCTTGGCAGAATCACTGATTTTGTTGGGTTCCCTGCACCCTAATAAATGAGCTAGCACCAAAACAACATCCAGTGGACAGATGACTGTTCTGATTGCTTTTCAGGGTCTTTGATGGCAGCAGTTGGTCCTGACTCAGCCTTTTTGATACCTTACCATGGCAATTTGTAGTGCCTCAGGTTATTTGTAACTGCATAAATGCTAAAATTAAATCACAAAGTACAAGTTCTTTAAGTTCTTGTTCTTGAAGCTGTCTCTGAGAAATGTTGTACAGCCTTTTTTCTTCCCTTTTTTTCAGAATCCATTTAAGTGCAAATAATAGGTTCTTCTGTTTGCTGTCATAAATAACTGTAATATTTATGATTCAGATATGTAATATGTATCATATATGAAAAGTTGCTAGTCAGGTTCTGGAATTGTGCAAGACAGGGTAGAAAGGATTACCTTGTTACCGGAATCATCTTTGTTTCCCTTCTGGTCCAGAATTTTTAATTTTTTTCTGTTTGTTTAACCCAAATGACTGCTTCACTTTGGGGTAGGTGTTGTGGGAGATGCTGGCCATCTCTTAGGTGGCTGGTAATATCCTAGGAGACTTTGTCTCAAAGCAGATCTAGACTGAAGTTTGTGTTTGGTGGGGGATCAGTAGGAACACAAACATCTCCCTGACAGCCCACAGGAGACTGAAGGCCCAAGGCAGCAGCCTGCAGACATGGGGCAGGGTGGGACTTGTTCCTTCCTCTGATCAGCTTTTCTCACCTGCACAGGCTTGGCTTCTGTGTGATATTCTTTCTTTCTGTGCCATGTTTGGCTTGGATTTTTTGCTTAGCTGCAGTCTGCTCCTTTTCTTAGGTCCTGAGCACTTACTGTGATTAGAGAACACTCAGCCAGAATGGGCTCTGTCCCTTATTTCATCTGTGGGTGACTGCAGCAAATTCACCTTAGGTACTTGTACCCTGGATGGCTTTAAATGAGCTGCAGGAGGTTTTGGTGAAGCACAGCTACACCATGTCCATCACCTTGTTGAGTGCCCAGTTTAATTGGCCAGATCAGAGAGACACACTTTATTCTGGGGTCTGCTGGATAAACTGTTCAGATTATCCTGGCTAGCCCAGGGATGCTTGGGAAAGTGGGATCACACCTTTGCATTGGGAGTTAGGCTTTATTCACTTATGTTCACAGAAGTATAGAACAGTATAGTTGTAGTGTTTTTCCAGAAAACATAATGGGTTTTTTTTCCCACTGTCCTAAGATCCAATTACTCTGTAATCTTAAGTAATTAATTTATTTCTGCAGAAAATGTAAATAGTAGTAAGAAATACTGAAATAAAGGGCAGCTGTAAGTCCTGGTGGAAAATGTCAGTATTTGAGACAGTTTCTATAAGGACAAAAAGTCAAATTCTTAAAAATTTCCCATAACCTTCAATTCAGAAGACACTTTAGCACAGGTTACTGAAAGTATTTTGTGTTCCAAAAATATATATGACTTTTGAGAGATCTTTTGGATATGTTTAGTTAAATGTAAGTTACTTGTTTCAAATATGTTAGAATTAGATTTTTTTACCATTGGAAATGTCTTTCCAAAATATCTTTGAAACATTTAATAAATTGGAACCACCCCATTCCATCAACTTCTATGATTTCAAGAAATTAGGATTTTCTGGTGAAAACATGCTTCATTGAAAAGATCCCAGCTAAATCTATTGAAGATTTATTATTTATCATGGACCAAATCTTGCTTTCTGTACCTACATAAATAGTTAATGAAAGTGCTTCCAAGCATAAAGCATGAACTATCTGGACCAATGTTATAAAGTGCTTTGAGCTGGGAGAAATAGAAGCTGAAACATGGAAGTTACATTATAAGTAGAGTTATTTTTGTTCTGTAGAAAAACTTTTAATTGTCAAGGACTTAAAAAGAAAGTATTTTTTCCCTTTTTGAATCCTACAAGAGTTAACTCCAGCACATGTCTATCATTATATTGCAGTTGTCAAAAATTCAATGCTACTGTTTTGATTACTGAAGCATAGGTGGAGATCAACTGAACAATTATAACCTCCAAATAACATTTCAAGAATTGTCAAACTGAACATGAGCTTCCAGTGGAAAGGACTTATTTTAAAGTTGAAATTTTGGTGTATAATGTTTATACCAGTTTACATCTTTGCTGACTGGAGTATACAAAAGTATTTCACAAAACCCAACATCTTGGTCTTTTCTAGAGATTGAATTTGCTACATTCATATAATAGAAACTCATATATCTTTATGTAACATTGATTAAAATAGGATATTTTAGAAGAAAGAGCACTTATAATTGCTGAAACTGGCACAAGTGATTGCAGTATTTTGAAATCTGAATAGAAAGAACAGTTTAAAGTGAGGTCTACATTAAAACACAAAGGTAATCCAGCACTTTTGGGAAAGAAAATGTATAGGATTAATCTTGGTGGATTTCTCCCCAGAATTACTGTTTACATTTAAGAGAAATGAATTCTGAACATACTTCCTATATAAAACTGAACACCTATCCAAGTGAATGGGTGTCTTGTCTGAATGAGAACAGCAGAATAAGACCATATATGTTAATATGAGGCACTACAAACTGAAAGATGTATGTTTGAAAAAAGTAAACAAAAGCTTCACAAATCTTTCTTAACTATATCCACTCTACACATGCAGGACAGCTTTCTCAACATATGGGGGCCACTGGTGGCAAACATAATTGGCCAAACATGTCTAAGAACTTGGGGCATCGTCCTGTTCTGAGCCCTTTGTTGCTGTCAGTACATTAACAATTTCCAGATTAATTTTCACATAGAATACTACAGAATAGAACTATCCTAATACAAATACTTCATATTCAGCAATTTGATTTCCTATAGAACCTGTACACTTCAAATGCAAACTGTGACTATCCTTGAATCTAGCATGTTTGCCAAAACAGGACATAGAAAACTTTTCTACAGATAAGACAGATAACTTCTCTGCAGATAAGTCAGATTTTTCACTGCTGTGGGTAGATTATGCTATTGGTGAACTTGCCCTTCCAGAAGAGAGTTTGGTAGGTCATTCCACACCAATGAGGAAAAAAGTGCACAACAGCACAATCTAAAGGTAAATAAACAAAAGCCTCAGTGGAATTTCTGCTCTGTAAAACACTGTGTTGTGAGGATTTCTTTCTTTCTAACTTCTCTTTTCCCTCCATCTGAGGCCAGCTATAAGTCTATTAGGATTTCTTGGAAGGTGTAGCAGGCTAAAACACCCTTGCTGTGGTTGCTGGTGCACTTGTGTGGTTCTGTCCCTTTTCCCCTGCAGACAGAAATGCAGATTTTTCAGAATCTTTGGCCAGGGCTACCCTAGCAACCTTCTGTAAATGGGAGATACTTTGGAAGATGGATCCAAATGTGTATAACTACATGTTGATGTTCATGCACCCCAAAAGACTGGGCTCTTTCTATTTTTCCCTTGGCAATTACTCATTCTCTGTAGGTAGGCAAATAATTTCTCACCTGGAAATGAAACAATGAGCAAACTTGTATGAATTGCTTTTTCTTCCTGACCACTTATTGCTAAAACACTGAAATTTAGTTTTAATCTTGTCTATACTTCTAGAGAGTCCCCAGGGGAAAGGAGCTGTTTTATGTACAGCTTAGCCTGAAGCACTTGCGTCACTCTACAGTTTTGTATTGCTTGTTTAATAGACCACAAAAGTCAACATCTCTTTGGAAGAACAATTTGTGCTTAAAGTAGTTGCAAATTCCAAGAGATCCTGTTGAGGCAGGATGTTGTGAGAAACCCAAAGTTGGAACAAAACCTCTTGTTCCCTAATTATAATGTTAATACTTGGGAAAACTTAAGCCAGTCTGTGTTGGTTTATGTCAATAAAGGTTTGGGGTTTTTTCTTTCTTTCTTGCCCATCCTTCTTTGGGAAGTTGGAAGTAAGTCAACATTTTTACCTTCAATGTAAGAATGTTTCAGTTGCATATTATTATGGAAACAGATTGCATCTCTGAAAAGACACAATCTGCATTTAAAATATCTTTAATGAAAAGAGGTCAAAAACTTTAGTTCACAGATTTATAGAATAAGTGAAATTGAAAGGGATTTCAGGAGCTGTATAGACTAACCTCTTGCTCTAAGCGTTATTATCAATGAGGTCAGATCAGATTGCTCAGGGCTTTAACCAGTCAGAGCTTGAAAACCTTCAAAGATGGAGAGAGTGCAACTTCTTTGGGCAACCTGTTCTACTACTTGGCTATCTTCATGGGAAGAATTTTTTTTTAATATCTGGTTAAAATATCTCTTGTTTCAGTTTTGATCTGTTACCCCTTGTCTTCTCTGAAGAGCCTGACTCCAGTGTTTCCTTGTGAGAATCTCTGTGGTACTTTGTTGGTTTTTGTCATGCAGGTGGAATGCAAACCATTAACCTACTTGCTTTGAGCCCCAAGCTGTCAGAGTAATTTTTGTTTTGCCTTCCTAGGTGTCCATTCAGCCTGGGATAACCCTACTTATTCCTGCAGTTGTAGGTATCTGTCAGATAAATCCTGCCTTTGGTCACAAGCCCAAAACATTCAGTTGTTTAGTGTCTTAGTTAGGTTCTTTACAGGTGAAATGCAACTAAGTCCTGGTTTTCATAAGATGGGGCATGTAATGAATGCACTTACAGAAGTGCACAGTATACATTTACACAGGAAATTAAGCAATGAAGCTAATATAAGATTGATGAGAAAAAGCTCACTGTCAGCATGTCATAGTATTACAAGCTGTATCAGATTTGTGTGCCCAGCATTAGGTTTAAAGAAAGCACATTAAAAGCAATGTATGGTTGCCTGGTTTCTTCTTCAACTATCAAATACAAAGCCACACATGAGCAATCTTGAGAGCTGAATATAACCCCTCTGACAATATCAAACTCTTGAGTTCCTCTGACAGCCACTGGTGAAGCCAGCTGATTTGTAGAATAACACATTGTCCATTCCTTCAGACAAGTGAAATTACCATCCTCACCTGGCCATATTGAAATGATTTAATTGATTTCAGGAAAATCCATTTCTAATCACCTACAACCTTTTAGCAGTTTCTGTAGTGATGGATAGTTTCACTGATTTCAGACAGCAGCTAGAGCTTCTATCCTGCTGTGGAAGTGCTGAATAGTTCTGTGTATACCCTCATGTCTGTATTACATGTGTTTCATTGCTAAACATTCCAGGCCTGCTTACACAGGCTGTGTGTAAGAGAATCAGGAGTTCTGTTGAGACCCATGTCTGACAATGGGTGCCTGGTGAATGACTCAGAGCCAGGCTGTGCAAACATTGTGGGATTGTTAACAGTTTGAGCTTGACAAGATCTAGATGTCTAGATTCTATATTGATCCTAAGTTTTCCATCAAAAAATATTTCAACAATTGTGCTTTCACTCTTTTTGAAGGGAAAAATAAAGGTCAGCTTTTAAAAGGGGTCATGACCAAGCTAATCATGCTATATAGTTTATGTACCTAGAAACATTAATTACTAACTGAAGTAAATTAAGTAAGTAAGTCTCCTTAAGCTTAAGGGGAAGAAAGTGCAGCACCAAAGAACAACAGTGTTCAGCCTCTCACTTTTATTTTCTGAGACAGTTTAGTTTCAGTAACCAAGGTAAAACAAGCTTAACATAGGCAAAGCTAATTAAACAGAAAAAATCCCAAACAAACTGGTTTTCATCATGTTGAGGACTCAACACTTCTGGCAAAGGAGGGTCAGCAGTCCTATGGAATAAAGTATTAAGGCATATTTTTTACCTGGACCAGGGAGTGGCTGATGTACTAAAATGTAATAACGACCTGAGGGAGATGTGTAAAGAAGCAACTGTATGAACATGAAACCAAGCACATTTGAGGCTGGAAGAAGCAGCAAATAAAAGTCAGACCAGTGAAGTGTCTTTTGGAAGCTCATCTCTTTGGACCTTGATCTTATGCTAGACAAGCAGAGCAGGGACCAATAGTAATTGAGTTGAAGATACTTAACATGAATTACAGCAATAGACAAAACATACTACTGATGTAAAATGGAACAAATTATGAGTGTAGCTGAGGATCTTTAGGGTTCATAGGTCTGAGAAGATTTTTTTACTATTAATAAATATTATTTCTGTTTTTTTCCTGTAACAACATGGAGAGTTTTTATCATATAGTAACATTTTTTTATGAACAACTAATTGAATCCATTTTCTATGTCATTACAGAATACATGGAAGGGGGAAATTTGTGAAGGACATTATAAAAGATATGACTTACTTGGTCATTCCAGGTTGCTGGGGTCAAATTTGAAAGCAGCTTGCTCAGATTTCTAGGCTGCTGTGCCCTAGCCCCTTGAAAGGTGCCTGTTATTTCCTACCCATTTGTTATAGTATCCTGTTCTTGGCAGGATGCCTACTATTTAAGGTTACTTTCATTAATCAGCCATAAGCTAATTTCTTCGCAGGCAGAATCTCTGATCTCATTATGTTGTCTTTAAAGCTGAAGACCTCAGGTTGTTTTATTTTTACTTTGATGCCACTGTAAAAAGATAGATTTAAGTTAGGAACTGTGTCTCTGAGGAATCATTTGGTAGTCATTAAAAAAGTGACAAATTGGACAATCATGAAGCAATATTCACATCTTTAGTTAAAAGTTACAAAATTCAGTGACTGATGCATTTCTGGAATGTGGATTGTATCCTTAAAATAACCCTCACTCTATGGATTGCCTTGCAATATAGAATTATTCTCACAGGCTGCCTGGTGTCAGGGCTAAACACATAATTAAGTCAGTGATAACATGAGAAATTCATTTTTCCTGCCCAGTGACACTCAATTCTTTTCCAGGGGTTCTGTGCATATTTTAGCTTATAGCTATGACTCTCTTTGTTGTACTTCTTTCTGAATTTTTTAATAGTAATCAACATGTTTAAAAGTTTGTAGACTGATCCATGACTCCTTAGTACATTTCTGCTTTGAGATATTTATTTTTTTCTTTTCTTACAAGTTTCTTTTTCTTTTTCTTTTTCTTTTTCTTTTTCTTTTTCTTTTTCTTTTTCTTTTTCTTTTTCTTTTTCTTTTTCTTTTTTCTTTTATCTTTTTTCTTTTTTCTTTTTCTTTGATAGGTGGCCATTATCAGTACATGGGAACAGCAGTCTGACTTGATATGTTGCATATACTATGAGTTTAATGTTTTTTTCCCATTGCACTTCATTTCCCTAATGCTACCTGAGGTACTTGGAGACACATGCATCCCTGTCTTCTGTCTTTGAGAGTTAACTTCAACTGGAGCAATAAAATCTGGGTGCTTTTTAGAGCATTAAATCTGGCGAGCGGATATTTGTCACGATGTCTTTCAGGACCACCAGGTGTATGTCAGGCAGTGGGAAAGTTGCTCCACAGGTAACTCAAATCTCTCTGAGCAAGGCTGGTACATGAAGAAGCCATTTGTATCCCACTGAGTCCCACGGTGCTGAGGAGGTTGCTGAGATTTACACGACTCCAGTCTCTGCAGCTGATAGGAAGGGCGGCTGCAGCAGGGCTGCGTCCGTGTGACCTGAATCCCTGTTTCTCGTGCTTCAGAGTGGCACTAGTGGGGTTTTTGGGTTTTTATTTGTATTGGCTTTAGCTGGGTCAGGGCTGCTGTGAAGGGTGCGTTTTATGAAAGCAGGCAGCTGGAAAGCAGTTACGAGGGAGAGCTCGGGCAAGGAGCCCCGCTGCCCCTTGGGGGCAAGGTGGGAATGCTGGGTCAGAGGGAAGGCACTGCCAAAGGCCCTCAATGCCTTTCCCATAGCTTACTTAGGGTTGCCCCAATGCTTTTAGACAGAATTGTTGTCAATGGTATTGATCAGATGTTCTGATAATCCAGCGAGCTTCCTGATGTGTTAAATTCTCTTCTTTCACGTGGTGTTAAGTGTGGAAGAAGTATCTGTAACTCTCAGTGGACACCAGCAAAGGATGACTGCTTGCCATCAATTGTGCTGCACATGCCAATTCCAATTAGTCATTTACTAGCCACTTTTAACACTTTCTAGCAATTCTCTGTACGCTTCAAATACACTGTGTACTTCTGGAGTTTTAATTTATGTTTTTATCAGAATTACACAGAAAGTTTTATTTTCATCAGACATGAAAGTAGTGAATTAAATTTTTCTATCCATGGATTCTTAAAAGTGTATATTCAAACTGAAAAGAGGACAAAGAAGCTACCAACTCCAGAGGAACAAAATGTTGTATTTAAAGTAATATAAATAGAGCAAACAGGATCAAATGTAACATTTCAATGTAAGCTAAAATTTGCAATGCATCTTGGAAGGAAACTTAACTTTGCTTAAGCTTCTGATTTCTTTTGCATAGTTGCTTCATAGTTTTATGAACAGCTTCTTTCTGTAGAAAATATCAATTTTTCAATCTACTTTAGCTTGTGCTTTGAATTGTTTACAATGTAAGAGGAAGGGTGAGATTTTCGAGACCTCCTCCTTTTTTTGTGTGTGCATGCATGTACAGTAACAGCTTCCAGGTTTCCCATTCTCCATCACCACAGCTCAGAAGAGCTGTTAGTGCTGACAAGATCAGATGTCATCACCAGTTTTGTCTAAAGGGTCCTGTGTGATGTCCCACCTTATCACCACCTCCTCCCTGCTCTCCAGTGGAGAAGGGCAGGAGTGCAGCCCAGGGCAAGGCATCCAAAATTCCCCTTCAGTCAAAGTGAGACTTAATACAGCAAGAAATGGGTTAATGATTGCATCTCCACTTCAGCAAATGCACAATAAAGAGGTAGATTAGGAGAGATGAAAAATTTATTGCAAAAGTGGCACAGTATTATGAAAAACAAAATGATTTCATTGAGCGGGAGTTCTGTTACCATAATCCTAACAATAAACTCTGTTACAATAATAATAGGAGAAAAACTAATTGCAGCAAGGACAGGACAAATCTTTTTTAATCCTCCTTGTCATCTCAACTAAATCCAAACCTATTTGTATTAACCTTTGCTGACAGAGTCACATGATGGACATAATTTCTAGTAATTTACCAGCAGTAGATCTAACCTTTCTTCATCAAATATTCATAAAGGCATGATTCTCAATGATTTTCTGTCTCTTTTCATATTTACAGCTTGTTGTCTTCTTCCTTTTTACTATAATTTGAACACAATTGAAGTCAGATGGAATTAAAGTGGAATTGCTATAGTGGCTACAGTACCTGAAAGCAATGAATAACTAATTGAAATTTCTTATAAGTCGAGATCATGCTGTACTCTGATGGGACTGCATTAAACAGTCCACACGTCCTTGCCTTTTGGGGGGTTAAAAACTCAACCCAGATTAAATGGCATCAGTTCTTGTCATTTGCATAACTGTTTAAAATGTGTGTGTGATGCATCTGCATAAACACACGTGGAGTTGAAAGTATGAACTTTTACTGAATCCTTGGACAAAGTATTTGACTCATGAAAAGAAATGCTGTGGGCTCCCTTCTTTCTTCAGGTGTAAATAAGACTGACCATTGAACTATTCATTTATGCTAATGTAAAACTGATATAAATGTTTGAAGATAAATCAGTTAGATCAAGGCAGTGCAAAACTAGCATGAAATTTGGGCTATGCATCTCTTCCCTTCTAGGAAATGTAAATCTGAAATATGATTATATATTACCTGCAAAATGATCACACCTCACAGTAGTTTTTGTTTCTAATGAAGAAATTCGACTCTTTCAATGCAAATAAAAAGTACAATGGAAAATATTAAACAGAAATTCATATACATAAAATATTATGTGATAAATTCTCAGAAATAATTTAGACTGGTATATTTGAATTTAAGATGATTGGCCAATTGCTGTAAACATCCTTTGCATCATGCTATGAACCAAAACTGTACCTGTGAGTAGCTCTGATGGATAATGTGGTGTCACTGTGCTCATTCTCACCAGAAGAGATTGTGGATAAGTGGAAACACTATAAATGATTTAAAATGAGCTAAAGTCCTTTCTCAGTATGCATAGTGTGCATAGGATTTTTATTTTTTTCCTCACTAGTTCAGGTGCTGATTTCTCATGCATTGAGAGCATGTTATTGTGACACCAGAAGGGGTTTGGTGTTTGGATAGAGCAGTGAGGAGGGCAGAGAAAGTAGTTAAATATGGAGGAGATGAGCTTGCAGGTAAATACTATCTACTGGAGCAATTGATGTGCTTTAATTACAGCATTTGGTATGTTTCAAGTTAGACACAGAGGTTTTAAGGAATTCCTTAAGAGAAACCAAGTTAAATACTTTGGAGAAATATGCAAGAAAGCTGTCTTGGAAATAGAAAAATGTATTTTATAAAGGCGTAGAGACATATATAAAGCTGTTGCTTCACTCCAGCTTTACAGAGAATTAGAGCAAATTGTGTGTATTACTTCAGTTATTATAGCCTTTGTCAAAGAAAAGCCCTTTTTATATCCATAGTAGTTATGAAATAAGAGGAATGATTTCATAAATTACATCTATGCTTATTTGAGTGCTCAAAATTACTAATTTTCGGAAATAAAATTTTTTAATTACCAAAATTAAAAGCTGTCCTAATTTTATACTATTTTAGAATAAAACTGAAATAAGTGACCTTATTTGTATATAATTAGAACTTTAAATTAGTTGTATAGGGCTTTAAATAAAAGAATTTATAGGAATGTGTAAAACTGCATTTCCTTTCAGGTGACAGCTTTAACTATTACAGATAAAACATTTATAAACTCCATAAGTAACATTAATGACATTTTCATATAGGTTCTGGTTTCCTGAACTCACAGCTGGTTTATCTTTAGAGCTACATCCAGGGAGCACTTTAAAGTGCAGACTGCTTTGAAGAACAGAAAGCCAAACAATTAAACATAACTGACACCCTCTAATCAGTTATTGATATGGAGCTATGGGTTATTCTTTACAGCTTAGAGCACTGCAGCACCATAAATTTAAATGAGGTGCCCCAGATCATATTCAAATTTGAGGATGCAGTCAGAAGTTACACAGAAAGTCCATAAAAGGAGGTGTGTGCTCTCACCATTATTCAGTGTTTGTTTCTTTCTCACAAATAAACCCCCAAAACTCATAAAATAAACCACATCCATTCATTTATTGTTTGTGCCTAAATTTGTAGAATTCTACTGGGAGAATTATGGTGAAAATACCATATTTTTACCATGACTAACATAGGAAGAACTTCAAAGGGCTTTTCATAGATGACAAACAAAAAATTTCAAAGGGCTTTTGGTAAATACAGAAAGAACCTCATTATTCACTATCACATGGGATGTAATAAAGAGAATCTGAAGCCAAATCTTGGTGTGGAAGAACTGGTTACAACCTAGAGATTCCCCCCCTCTTTTCCATTTCACCTCTTATGAGGTTCTGGCAGTCTGCAAGTTTACAGTAACCAGTTGTTGGTGCAGTGAAATGGTCACCAGCAGTGACCATTCTATTGACCATTCAATCAACTTCTGATGCAGTTGATTACTCAATCATAATAAAGGAAAGAAGGAATAATACAGAAGGAAATTGCACTGGGTTCTAATACATTGTATATTATATGTGTAATTTGTTTTCTGTAGTGAACTAATTAGGTTTTAATAAGTCAAACTGCTTCGTGCTCTCGTGGGAATATGAGAGAGGATTCAATACAGGGAAAACACAGAGTTTGTAATTTAGCCACATATTGGAAGCATGGGTTTAGTCTGTACTGTAAAGACAATGCTTTAAAGTGTCTGGCATGTTATTTACAGGTTATTTCCAAGAACACTTCCTCCCTGGTTTCTGTGCCAAAGTTATGCTCCTATTTAGCTGACAGAAGCCTTGACATGGACTCTGAGTTTAGGCTGTCTTCAGGTTTAGAGAATGTGTGATTATCAACGTGATTATAATGCTCCTGGTAATTCCAGCAGACAGTAGTGAGTGTGCCTTGGTGCTGCAGGTGAATCTCAGGCATTTCCTCTGTGTAACTTCATCTAAAGGGTCTGACCAGCAGGTCAGAGCCTCCTGAAACACTGGTTTTTCCATCAGTCCCTTGGCAAGGGCAGAAGGTTACTGGGACTAATCAAGCTGATCTTGTGGGTAGCCAGGGAGGCTTTATGGCTTCCCAGGTGACCTTGGTCCTGTAATGTACCATAAAGGACTGGCTTTCTCCATTAATAGCTTGTTTGTGAGAGCTGGAAAGACAACTTGTAATACAGCTGCTTTTCCTGCTTCTTCCATAATGACATTCTGAACAAGCAAGATGATGTCCTTTGATCCAATGTGACCTTGTATTTTTGGTAATTCTATGATATCTTTAGAGAAAATAAGTAAATGAAGATATAAGCATACTGCTTAGTTATATATTCATATATTTCATATATTTCATTTTTTTTCATACATTGCATCACAAAATGTAATATTAATTTAATTTATGTGTGTGTACCTACCTTTTGGCCAATTCTCTTTTCAGTTAAACCTATGTATATTAAACATTAGACTTATACCTGTCTATAACAACTGCAAGGGAATGGGGAATATGGTGCTTCCTAAAAGGTTTTTTTCACCTGCATAAGGGTTTTTCTCTCCATGGTGGTGTTGGGTTCAAAGGCTAAACTGATTCTTTTGGAGCTTTGAAATGAGAATTCTTCTGCCTTCTTTCATTCTGCTGGAGTATCTTTCCCACTTAGAATGTATAATTTTCTAGCAAGATCTATTACAAGGAGTTTTGAAAGTCTTGTTCAAAGTAAGCTCATGAAAGAATGGATATATAAAAGTTTGAGCATCATTGTATTTGGGATTTGTATGTCAGTTGTTTTGACTTCTATCACAAGCTACTAAATTTTGTTCCTTTATGCCTATGCTAGCTGTGTAACTGCATGATTTCCAGGCAGGAATCTTTTCTTGATTTGAAGATGTCAGAAATTAGGAGTGTTCTTTCTCTTTAACAGTTTTTCCCAGTGTGTGATTGACTTCACTGTAAAAAACAAGTGTATTCAAATTTCTCTGGGTTCTTTTTTAAAATTCAGCCTCTACTGCTAGACAAGAGAGCTCTTTTATATAAGACACTTTCTTTCAATCTATTAGTTTTAAATCTGATAAGTGAAGCAAATTGAATAAATCATTATCATGTGCTTTTCACCTGTCTCCACAGTCTCTTTTCCCTATTTTCTTCAACCTACTTCTAAAAGGCTGGAAACAAGGCCGTTCCTTGTTATTCTCATTTTGTTTGTCCATCAATATTTGTTTTCCAGGAAAAGTGCACTGATTGTCATACTTTATATATTCATGTAATCTGTCAGATGAGGGCCTTACCAGATTTTCTATTGCTTGATGATCTGCTACACAGCCTGTAGATCCCAGGAGCACTCCATCTCCCTTGTCATGATAGTAGCACTCTAACAGTCTAAAATTTCCAGAATTCAAATCAACATTATTGGGCCACAGAGTTCTTCAGTCTAGCCCAAGTTAGTTGCCCAACACAGGCCAGACATCAACATCTCTAACTGCCAAAACACTTAAAGTTTGCATTCATTTCTTGGCTTTATGGCAGGCTGGAGTAATAGCATTTCAGCAGAGAAAAAGGTGACCACTTTGCATGGTAGATTGATATGGGCACAATATTATTTGAAATAGCAAATAGCATAGGAGGAATATTGGGTCAGTTGCATACTCAGGGAAGCAATGTTTCATGTAACAGGAAGAGAAAAAATTTCATCAGCAGTTCATTGTAAGGAAGCTCAGCTGGCAACATATAAGCTAGGAAAAATGGTGTCTGAAACACAACGTTCCTAGACAAAATAAAACATATAGAAGGCCAAAATCATCCACTTTTCATAAAGTTTAAATAACTGTTCTTTAGCAGACACAGAACAAAGGAAGACAAAACAATAGGTCTCTTGTGAGAGTAGTGAAACAGATACTTTTTGTGATACATATCTTGATTTTTCATTAATTTGCACAAAATATGGAGGGATGGATAGTAAATGGCACCCAACAACAAAAGATTTCTCTTTCCTTGCATCAAAAAATTACACAATTGTCCACAGAATTGGAATCTGACTGTGCAATGTAGGTTACTTGACAAAAACCCCTGGGAAGTTGCTCTGGTAGGTTACTGAAGCCCAGCATTATTCAGGTAACATGCCCATGAATTTTTGTCCATGAGTTAGAACGTTCATGGCAGCACAGGGACCAGAGACTAAATGCAGAGAGAGGCATTGGGGTAGGGATGGAATGGCTGCCTGGGGTCCTTAAGAGAGGTTGCAGATAATCCTGTGTGTGCGTGGCTGTGCCCTGAGCAGTGATGCAGAGATCCTGCACAGTGCAGCTCTTCAGCCTGTGCTGAACCCAAAATGTGTTTGAAAGTTCCACTGAGCTAAATGAGATTTACATGTGTGACTATATATTTTGCTGAGAACTGAGAGAAGATAGAATCAGGTCTTTAATTAACTAATATAAGAGGTCTTTGGAATTCTGATGTGGTGTTTTAGAAGGAATTATGTGATAAAATAACATGAGTAGCCTTGCAGGTCAATCAGCAGAGCAGATGTTAGCCTCTCTTGTTAGCAAAGAGAGTTTGGGTTTTGTTGCCATTTCATGGTAAAGGATAAGTCAAGGGAAAGCACATAAATTAATTTGAATTTTGCCTTGCAAATAGTAACAAAATAACCCATGTGAACTACTCATAAGGCATTAGCAGTATATACTTTATTATGATTGGACTGTTTCCTGTGGCAATAACTTCAAGAAGAGTTTCAGGAGTAGTTGCATTATCTATTGAGAAGCAAGTTTTTACTTTCTGTGGAGGCAAGATAGTTTTATGAGTAACTCTGAAGTTTACTCTGAGGGCCATTTCAGTTGCCCATAGATCTTACAATATTATGTTACCTCCTTTCGTTTCAAATTCACAGCATAAGAAAGAAAAAGAATGACATAAATTGGATGTTAGAAGAGTTCTGAAGATAGACATCAGAAGAATTCCAGAGTAAGAAGAGAACTCAGCATTATTTGTTGTTTTCCATCCTAAAGTAAAAAAGAGAACAAAGCATCAAAAGCATCAGTAGTGATAGAGAGAGCTCAAAGCCAGGACTATATATCATAGCATATAAAACAAGTGAGTTGGCACCACCAGAAGGTCTAAAGTCTTAGTCTGTGGTTTAAAGTCATTGATATTGCAGTCAGAAAGATCTTTCAACTGCAGAAGTAAGATGAAGAGCTGTATGCATTTGTTGCTATAGACATTTTAGGTTTTGCCTGCTAGTAGCATGTTGGAGCTCACTAGGGTGAATAAGTGGTCATGGTGCTGAGAGAATTCAAGGCCACTGATAGGATGTTATAGATCAGAATCTTCCACTTTTTGTAAGTACATCTGGAAATAATGGCTGTGAATGTAGGCCAGCATCAGATTCATGTACTTTATCTTGTGTTTAAATTGATTGGATGCAATCATATTCCATCCACTAAAGCATATTCTAGTCTTTAAATCATTATCCAGTCTGTAGTGGAATTTTAGTTGGTCTTAAAAAATATTTTAGAATTACCTTGATTCAAAAATTTTGAAGTACAGTGATGCTGAACTTGAAAGTATGTAAAGAAATATATTTCTTCACATTGCATTTGGGCAATGATAATTACTTACTAGTGAAAGTAGAAAAGGACACTTCAAATCTCTATATAATGTTTGCAGTTATTTGAAATCCAAAGGGTAATAGAAAAAGTTCTGATGTCTTGCTTAGTAGTCAGAAAGATTTGCTCCACTTGTAGAGAAGCAGCTTGTTGAGCATATTGTTGCCAAATTATTTTTATTTGTGGCTGGACGTACTGTAGCATTTCCTGGGATATCAAGTCTATTTGTCTGCCAGCACTCGAATTTCTTTTTTGGTGGCATATTTTTATAGTGATTTATCCATAAAATATCACTGAATAAAGCAGCAGCCATGGAGAAATTCTGCAGTGGTTGAAATGTGATTAGTTACATGAGACTTTTTTTTTTTATTCCTAAACTCCTAACTCTTCTTGTACCTCTCTGCCTTTCTTGTATCTGTTTTCTCATTTCCTTATTATTTGTTCCCTCCTGCATCCATTTCACCTCATGTTGACCCTAAAGAAACTGTGTTTTAGCCCACAGGATTGCATTGCTCTTACAGTAGGAGTTCCAATATATGTTATAAACATTCTGGTTGCAGGCTACAGCCAAGGTGCACAGCACAGGGAAGACAATGTCTTTCTGCAGCACAATAAACCTTTAGTTTTGTTTGTTTCTTTGTTTCCTAAGCCTCTTAGGAGTAGAAGGCCATAGCTCTTGATAGAAGATGTGGTATAAGCTCCTCTTATATGTGTGTGTGAGTGTATATATGTATATATGTATAAAGAGAGAGATGTCTCTATGTACATAAATGTATTTGTGCCTCAGGTTATAATGATAAACAAGATTTTAATTTCAGTCTTGAGAGAGTCTTGGAGTTGTTTGGTGCTTATTATCCATCTATCATAGCTTCCTTTCGGCTGTTGAAATGTGCAAATTCACTGTACTGGAGCAAAGCAGGCAAGTGGTGCATCTTAGGAGGAGTCTGAGAGGATCCAGGTGGTTTCTGGGGCAGGATCTCCATTTGGTGTCACCCTCCCTTATGAGCCACGCAGGCACAAAGGACTGGTCAGTGTAAAATCACACTTGGAGTCCTTGCACAGTGCTTACTGCAAATCTGTGAGGTCTGCAGTTCCATTCAGCTCCCACGTGCTGCCCCTTGTGGGTCACCCTTGCTTTGGTCCTGATGGAAGGTGGGGGATTTTGGGGGTGGGTTGTGTTTGCAGCCAGCAGGAGTGGTGCAGGAAGGATTACATTGCTTTGATGCTAAGATACAGATCCTTTCTCCCCAGACTGATTTAAGGATCAAGCAAGGTGGTTGCTGTTAGTTGCATTCAGTCATGTTTCCTTTGATTTTACTTTCCTTATATAACAGGGATTTGTCATACAGCAGTTGATTTTTATTAACATGAAAAGGTGCCTTATGGAAAAACATACCCTCAACAAGGAAAATGTTTTAGCTTTCTTGCAAAAGGGCAGAGCCTCCAGATCCTGAAGTTCTTTGGAAAATGGGATTGCTTGTTTTAAATGAGGTGGCATTAAATGGGAAGGCCATCCTCCTTCCATGTCATTTTAAAAGATCCTATGTTTATATTTTTGCTTACCTGTATGACTTTCGCATAGAAAGAATACAAAAGATAAAGTGAAAGATTAAATGATGCTGGAAGCATCATTAACTGCTCAGATGACATTCTTTTGGAAAAGACAGTGTCTTTCAAAAAGTGTGCCATGTGCATGGCTCAGCCCCAGATCTTCCAGCAGTCTCATACTGGCAAGGGAGGGCATCTGCATCCCCCTGGGATGTGGGCTGTGGGGATTTCCTTTTCTCCTCTTTGTTGGTTTTTATTTCCATTTCCTTTTCCTCTCTTTTTTCAGTCATTTAACGCTGTTCTGCACAACAGAGGGGAGCATCTGGCCCCAAGTAAACACCCAATAAAATAAGTGGGGGAAATTCACAGCTCCCTTGGTGCTATTGCATCTGTCTGTCTGGTTGTGGACTCAACAAGATAACCATGCATCAAATTACATTGTCCAGGCTATCTTCACTACCAGAAGTGCTTGAAACCTTATTTTAATAGAAGCTTAGATTCTGGAGAATACTATAAAATCTCTCCAAAGGCTCCAAATCAGCAATTCCATCTGTGTTTCTGCAAATGTAGAGGAACAATGCCCCAGCTGATTATGCAAACAGAATGAAAATAGTTATTTTAAAAGTGCATAAAATCGATACTTTGGGGAAAACAAGTCAGCTGTGTTTATACTCAGCATATAGCAGACATTTTGTTTCTTTGTCTGAAAAAATCATAGGGAAGCAAGGATTGCAAGTGAAATAAAACAGCCTATCATACAGTGCAACAGAGGGGACTGGAACATCAGATGTCTCAGCAAAGGCTTAGAGAATTTTAGGTTCCTTCTGAGAGAATATAAATTATATTGAGGTTGATATATTTGTACGTTGTTTGAAGTCAAAGCCAAATATTCTTAACACGGTGGGAATAACTCCCTTCCCATTGCTGATCATGAAAAGTATGTAACTAAATCTATGTCTGTGGTGCTGCAAATTTCCTCCTAAATGCTGTCTCTTCTGGACTAATGGGATTTTTTGCAAGTATTGGTGTGAAGGGGTGTGCATATAAATATTTATAAACGTGCTTCTCATACAGTCAGGATACATTCCTTGTATACATATTATTCTAAAAACAGGAAACAAAAGCATCTGAGAAGCAGGACTGGAAGGGAACAATTTTTAGACCTATAAGTTAAATTGGATTAAACTTCATCTTTCAGCAAATGCCATGTTATTTATTCAGTGTTTCTCTGGGGGATTTCCCTATCCCCTACACTTTATAGCGAGCAGTGATGTTTCTTAATTAAAAAATCAAACAAACATGGAATTGAGGCTGCCCCACACAGACATTCTCCTGTGGGAATAGGAGGTGCACTGATTTTCTCACGGACAGTTTCTGGGTCTGTTGGACACAAAGGAGGGGAAAAGCTGTGTCTGGGGAAGTCAAATTCACACCATGCACAGATGCCAGGACTGTTCTGTGCTGCAGGGCCATCTCCTTAGGCATTGCCCTTTATAGGGGAGAGCTGGTGGGCATGGTGAGGAAGGTCACTGATAAACTTATCACAAGTTGGGTAGATTTCTGTTTATTAATTACCCCACTGTAGGGATTACTGTCTTGGAGAAAGGAAATTCTTGTTTCCTCTTTTCTTTCATTCTTTCCACCCAGAGCTGGAATGTTTTGGAGATTTCAGGGCTTTACAATCCCCACTCTCTAGCTGAAACAAACCTTTATCCTTTTCCTTAGTTTCTGACCTAAATAGTTTAGAAAGACTGATGTACATTTTGACAGATTTTAATTAATATTGTGGGGGGGAAAGTATTTTAAGTTCTTTACAGTTAAGACAAAATGGTTTTTTAATGATTTTGAGTTTCCTTTCTTTCTACAAATGCATGTGAAGCACATTGGTGTACCACTTGAAGTCTTTTGGTTGGACTCCACCAGTGCTTTGGCTGCTTTTATTTCAACATCTGGAGGTTTTTTCTCATATTTACCTGTTTTACTATTTGAGTGATAATAGAAACTCTGACATTTTCAAGCTGATGAAACTGCTGTTTCACCCTGTTTAGTGTCAGGTTCATTGATCTCTTCCCTGCATTTCTGTGGAACAGCAAAATGCACTCTGCAGGCCAGTGTTAAAGATGGATTCTGCTATAGATTCACTTTGTCAAAATGCACACAAGGGTGGCTGTTTTCAGGCTATCCCACTTTGTCACCAGTGATGCCTCAGGATATTCCAGCAGTGTCCTCATTTCCAGTGGAATGGTTTATTTTGAAGGTGAAGCTCTTGAGTCAGTGACTCTAAACGTTGGTTCTGTGGCAAGGGCCAAAGCAGCAGTGCCATGAGCCATTATCAACCTTTGAAAGGAGCAGGCAGAGATCATCTGATGTGCCAGCAAATGTATTTGTTCTTGCATCTTTGTGCAGCTGATACTTTTTTTTTCTTAGAAAAAATTAAACTGATATTGCCTCTATCCCTTTCCTAAAACTGGCATTCTCTTTTCAAATTTCTTATCTGGAAACAAACTCTTTTTGTCCCTTCTCTAAATGCAGTCCTGGTCTCAGCCATTATTTATGGCTGGGCACACTGTAGTTACAGCACATGAAAGAACATCAGCAATGACTTATTGTAAATGGGACAGACTTCTTGGGAATGCACTGGGGATTAGATGTCCAAAAGAATGAAGCACTGCTCTCTTTCCATCTGGCCACTTCATTTCACTGCCTATTTGGGACCAGCACTTCTAAAATCTAGTTTGCAAAGTCAAATATTGATTTAATTTGGGGTTTTTTTATTCTTAAAAGGTAGAGTAAACCTGGGGAGGTTTTACTTGTGCAGAGTCACAGGAGGCACAAGCAGGGAACAACTGAAAGAAATGTTTTCTCTCAGATTTGGCAATTTTCTGATTGGTTAATTAAAAAAACTAAGAAAATCTCTTCTCTAGATTGGACTCAATAACTGTCAAAATGTCAGTTTGGGTATGAAAAATTCAAATTTTGTTGGTGATATAGTCATATAAAAATGGTATTTCAATATATTCATATTTTCTCCATCCTCTGTTTTCTCAGAAAATAGTCTTTAGGATGCAAACTAAAAAGGTTAATATCAAGTGAAGGATTTTTAATTATTAGCTTCCTTATGTTTTAGACTTAAACAAAGAGGTCAGAAAATATTCCACCCTAACCCTTTGTCATGATGGAGCATTAGTCAACCCATTTTCTAAACAGCCTTCAAAACACCTTTGATGAAGCTCTAGCTGAAATACTGATTCCATATATGCTATTTCTTCTAAAATAAGCTAAATCAGAAGTCAAGCTTTCAATATTTTTTGACTGTAAGCAAGTTAAGTTCCAGCTCCTAATGTAGAGCTCATGTCTTGGATTAGCTCTCCAGAAAAAGCTCTGGGAGAGCATAGGACTGGTTTCCCTTGGATGCAGGTGATCCAGGCTGGAGTGCTGTCTGTCTGTCTGTCTTGTATGTGCTCTGGCAACTAAGAGTGTCATCTTGAAATGACATGGGATTATCCTAACACTGAGGGTAGAGTAACTACACGTGGTTTACACGATAATTTTCCATGTGGAGTGATTGTTTGAGGGATGAGTATGGAAAAATCCAAACCTGAAGGGAAATCTCTATGTCCCAGGTACCTGTTAGGTAGGATTTGTGTTCCACAGCAGAGCTCTGTGCTGTAACGTTAATAACCCATATTTGATCAGACCCATATGTGCAAAGTCACTGTGAGTTTTAAGAGTGGAAGATGGTGTCTGAAGAAGTTGCTGCTGTTCCTCTTACTCAGAACAGCAGGCCCCCATGTTAGCAGAACTGTGCCATTTTAAGCAATGTCACTCTGGGTTTCAGGAGTGCATTTCTCTTAGCAAAGTGATCCAAACACTTTTTTCTGCCTGGGCCAATGTTTTAAAATTTACCCTGAAGTTTTGAATAACAGTACAGTAACACCTTCATTCCAGCATAAATGGAGGGAGAAAATAGCTCCCCATAAAAACCAAAAAATTTCAGGAGTGCTGGAGTAAGCAGCTGTGGGTGAGTGTGTGCTTTTGTCCCTGCAGGGCAAACGCCCCATCCTGCCCTTCTGACCATGTCAGTGCATGGGGAAATCAACCAGACCCATTTTCCTCATCCTACCCTATGAATTTCCATGTCATCTCCATTGGTCTTGAACGGCTGGGCATAGGTGACTAAATTAGCACCATCTCAGAAACAGGGCTGTTTGTATCCTCTCCTCACTCCTAACATGCCTGTGCAGTCTGAGCCACTGATTGACCCCTATTGATCTGATTTGACTGCACTTCTGTGGAGTAGACAAACAGTGCAAGAGAATCCAGGGACTCTAATTCACAGTACCTTATTTGGGTTCCTGGGTAATAATTCTTATTTGCATTAATCACTTGCATTAATCACACAGAACCCGAGGCTGCCTCTTGCCTTCTATGCATTCCTGTCCCTGACAATGGAACAAAAAGGCATCTGCTCTGGAGAAAGGGTGGTTTAAGTATATTGACACTTGATGCTTAGTAGTTGCAAAACTTAACTGTTAGAAAAAAGACATTTTTTCAAATCAATGACTCACGCATTACTGTAAAATATATTGATTAAAAACAAAGCATAATGTTAGTCATTTAGTCAGTAGAGTGATGCAATACTGAAATAAATTTATCCCTTGACTTTTGCATTAACCTTTTATTGACTGCTTGCATACTCATAATTAACACACACTTTAGCTAGCTTGGTTAATTTTAGCATTGTGTTCAGTGTCCTCTAATGTAGATGACACCCTGATCATCAAAAATCAGTGCAGCCCAGGGAACCATGACCAGGCAAGTGTCTGTCTCAGTGGATGCACACCTGCCCAGGGAGATACCAGCCACCTTCCAGGGAAAGCATCATCTGCTGTTATGCAAATAGTCAAACAGTCACACAAATGCTTGTCATCACTTAGTTGAACATATTAATAAATCTTAATAAATATTAATGAGCAAAGTCCATTTGTGAAAAACAGACAAAAAAGTTATGAAAAATCTGAGAACTTTAGAAGGTAGAGGTAGTGAGAACGTGCTCTTCAACAGTAACTAAAAATGAGCTTTTGAAATTGAAACTGTCACAAGTCTTGATTGTTTTAGAAAGTAGGGACCATGGGGTTTTGTGTATTCTATAAACAAACAATTCTTTCTATAATATGTTATTGAACACTTCCTGTCAAGGTGTTGCAGCTAAATTGCTCTGAAATATATCACAGCAGTTTTCCTGTTCTCCTGCTGCAGATAAAGTACTGAATGAATCTATTCTGTATTTCAAAGTTTGTGTGTTTCCACTCTTTACATAATTTTTACATATAATATGCAGAGGTTAGTTCTATTTTCTTTTGGAGCTTTGACTCTAGTAACTCAAATATCAGTTTTAAATTGATGTGGAATATTTTCATTAACTTACAATATTGTAACTCTTCGTGCTTTCCCACTACCACCACAGCTCAATGTTTGCAGCCTTTTTTTGTTTCTTTAATCAGGAGTTATTGTTGCTAACTCATTTTAACTGTCAGATACAAGGAATTTTAAATCATTCTGTGCAATCATTTAGATGCATTTGATTGTTATGCTTCAGTTTAAAATGTTGCTCTGCTTTTGGCAAGATCTTCAGCTCTGTTCCACTGCTACAAATTAAAGACCATGGTAGGAACAATTTCTCCTGTAGAATTTTTTTTAAAATCAGAAGTATACTCATCTAGAAAGGTCTGGTTTTTGCACCCTAGTTCTGAGTGAGAAAGGACATTTTTACCATGTTCCAGGTTGTGGGAGCTGTTCAGGTGAATGGCTTATTGAACTGCCAGGTGCAGTGGTGACTGCCTAGAACCAGCCCATAGCTTTGAATATGAAAAACTTAAGCTGTCTTTGATGTCAGCAGATCCAGCACAGGGGCTGTAATTTGGTCAAAATAGATGATTGACAGATTATAAGAATGTATCATTCCCTGCTGGTTCTTGCTGGTGTGGAGCAAAGCTGTAGAAATCCAACAGAAGGAGGAAAGCACTATGGGATCACTGAACTTGGAGTGCTGGGGCACTGCTTTCCCTTTTTTGTATTTTTACAGCACATTGATGCATTTCTGTCACCAGAATGGCACAGCAAGTCTGAGGACCTGACACACTTCCATTCCTCTACTCCCTCCCATGGAATGTGCTATGGCTAAAACTTCCCCAGTTACCTGATCTCCTGGAAGTTCAGGCACATGTTGGGTTGTGGGGAGGCCTCTCAGCAAAGGCTCTGCTGGTACAAATATAGAAAAGGGAAAGTAGCAAGCAGGGGCTCCTGGGCTGTTCAGGCACAGCATCACTGTGACTGCCACCTCATTTACAGCAACACAAACACCCACATGTGAGGGAGATGCTGTTTGTGTGAGAGAGCAAGGAAAAAAAAACCATGAAAGGTAAAGGGAGGGCTCTGGAATGCTGAGGAAGCTAAAGGTTTATATATCTTTTCTCTCAGTAAAAACTGCTGTTAATAGATGTGGGAAAGAAAAAATATTTATTATTATTATTATTATTATTATTATTAGCTGAGTTTTGCAGATCATATAACGTGCCTGCAGTATTTAATGGCTGAGCTTTGTGATTTGTCATCTGCAATAATCATTGCATGGTTAATTTATCCACTTTAAGTTGGAAATGCTTAAACTGGAATGCCTTATACTACCCACCAAACTGAGTGTTATTTTGTGCCAAGACAGAAAATAAAGCAAGCTTTTAAAAGCCTTATAGAGTTATGCTGTAATTAGTTTCAGCTTCCCCTGCATATTAATTTTCTCCTGTTCCTTTATATAATTTGGAAAAAGTCTTCAGAACATGATGGCACAATCAGTTAAGTACCTCTCAGAACTCACACACTAAACTGCATTTGCTATAACAACTATTATAAAGCAGCCAGCAAAACAAATCCTCTGTTATTCTGTACAGTGCAGCTTATCAATGCAAACAGTTTAATATTTATGCTAAGAGGATTGTCACAAGTAGCTTCTGTTCCTTTAATTCTTGTTTTAAATAAATAATGAGAACATTTAAACACATTACTCTTCCCAGGGCCCTGAGGTCGGCTAATCTTATTATTTATGAAGTGATGTGCTACATAATAGTACTTAGTGCATGTTAACAGATGCTATTATCAGGGGCTGATGTGGAGGGCTGAAGATATATTGGAATGCTCTGTGTTAATACTGTCCTTGCAGTGTAATGTACGATGGATTGAGTGCCCAGGATGCTGGTGCAGCAATTAACCACCCACCAACATGGGTGTAAAGCTGAAGGATGTTTTCTCATGGGGATTACACTGCTATTAATAATTCCCAGGAGGAGAAGACATCTTTCATTTGGCAACAGTCTCTTCCAGAAGGTCAATGGTGTGGACAAGGAAGTTGAGTGTGTCAGTGTTCTTAGAGTCCATTCTACTGAGGTGAAAGATGCATATATGTTTAAAACAGCTTTAAAGTTCCTACAAAAATTATATGCTTTATGGAAGACAAATTTTTAAAAGCGTCATACGAGAGATGAAAGTGCAGTTCTGCAATTTGGTTGTTATCTCTTTAAAGAGCTATATAGACCTGCAGTATGTACCAAAATTAGGGTAATTCTCAGCATTTTTTCCCCACATTGTAAATATTAACTAATTAATCAGTAATGTGCAATTTTTTTGAGGGGAAGGGAAAAAAGGGGGAGAGAAATCCTCCTTGAGCTGTGACAATGTTTTTGATGTGGCATGTATTAGTCTAATCTTTAAAGATGTGATGATTGCCACTTAAAAAAAACTTTCCTCTGCAGGCTGCAGTTCAGTTTAATATTATAATTAGACTTCACTAGTATTGATGAATAATCCATTTAATAAAAAACATTGTAATTTAAACATTTTCTCTGGGGACTAACATACAGTAGCCTCTTAATTTAATTTTATTGAAGTTTTGCCCACCCATTCATCATTGGAAGTTGTTATTAACCTCCATTTCCATTTTTCTTTATAGAATTTTCTCTTTTTATATTGCCTTTTTCAGTGCTAAGCAGGTTGATACACTTGTAAATCTCCAGAATCTACAAAGCTAGTCTGGCTTCTTTAATGTTGTTTAATCTATCCCCCCTGACCTTAATGCAGTAAATTCAGTTTAATCTTTCTCAATAATCTAGTAATACATTGGAAACCAGCAAACATTTAAATCTGATAATGATTTAATCACATACTTTAAATAACAGCTGAGATAATGAAAAAATAATTCACCATATAAAGGAACACTAACTGAGTTTTCTCTGTGATTGGCTTTTTGAGAAATCCCTATAGAAAATACAAAGCCTACAACAGAAATCAACTTCACTGGAAATGTGCAATCCACTCGGTGTCAGAAGATGTCCTATTTCTTTTTTTTATCATCTTTCTCTCTAAATTAATGCTCAAATGTATCCTTGCTGACTATTCAGTTTCTTGATGCAGTTTTACTTAAGTGGTTTATCTGCTTACCTTTCTTTTCAGATGCCAGTCAGATGCAGCAGAGAGCTTGCCAGAGGACCAGAGACCAGAATGCCATCCCTTCTGGACAGATGATGATGAATGTAATATGCCTCTGCCATATGATCTAGAAGAAGTAATTGCTTATCTACAAAATCTTGTTCAATGGATAGAATAACAAGTGACCTTCCAGCCTAGAATTATTGATGCTGGTCATCTGGGGAGAAGCTTTGTTATCATAAATCTTTTAAGCTTTATGATTTCTTGACTGTATGTTATTTTATGTATCAATGCAGATTTTGCCAGTCTTTACGCAGTAGCATAGTTACTGCCTCATAATAAAAAGGACCAGCCTCCAAATTTACAGAAATGTGTGTTTTTTAAGGCATCAAGTCCAGAACACCAGCTTTAGTTCCCTCCTCCTCCACTCTAATTCCCATTGACCCTGCAGCCCAGGGATGTCTGTGTTTGAGTCTGTGAAACTCACAGACTCACAGGATGGGGCAGGTTGGAAGGGACCCCAGTGGGTCACAGGGTCCAACCTCCCTGCTCCAGCAGAATTCCCCAGAGCACAGGCACAGGGCTGTGTCCAGACAGTTCTGGAATGTTCCCTGTGAGGGAGACTCCACAGGCTCTGGCCAGGCTGTTCAGTGCTCAGCAGGGAACTCCTTGCTCATGTCCAGGTGGAACTCCCTGGGCATCATTCCTGCCCCTTCCTCTGTCCCATTGCTGGGCACCAGGAGCAGAGCCTGCTCCATCCTCTGACACCTCCTGCAGGTACTGACAGACATTATTGTCCCCTCTCAGCCATCTCTTCTTGGGGCTGAGCAGGTCCAGCTCTGCCAGTGTTTTGTCACATTCCCTTGGTATCTAAACTTCAGCTTCCACGAGTGCCTAGAGCTGTCTCTGGCCTGGCAGGTTTGAGCAGCCCAAGGTGTTGCTCACACCTGTGGCAAAGCAGACTGCATGATCTGGGCATCCTAATGAGAGGCCAGCTTGGGGTGAGCCTGCTGGAGATCTTCAAAACAGACCTGTGGATTCTCAGTCCAGTAACACAAAGGGGCAGGAGATGCTGGAGATATTCCTTTATGCAGTGGCTCCTTCCCAAACCATTTTTTTCAGGTGAGGAATTCTGTGGGGGTATTCTAACGTAGATCCCAAGACTTTATTACTGTTTGCCTTATGGCAACAGAGTACTACTAGGAGAGATTTCTGATGTGAATCTGTGCCTCTTGGGCTCCCTGGAATTCAGAATTCAGTTCCTAATCATTGCTTTGTTTCTGCATGTTGTGAATCCTATTTTGAGGTCAGGTTTCCCAGTACATTGCCTAAAGTGATGGACCTAAGTAACACCTTCCATTTAGGTTGTTTGGTTCTCTGAGAAATGAGATGTAGATTGTGTGATACTGGGAATTGCAGCATCAAGTGAGATCTATGAGCACAAACCCAAAAACTATGAAAAAGGAAACTGTGATGTTTTGTAGTAACGTGCTATAAAAAGAACAATTCTCTATGGGATGATATGGGGTGCTCCTGAATGAGATAGAAAATTTTGTTTTGGTAAATTGCTGTTTTATCTGAACTTGTTGGGCTGGTGTCCAACTTTGCCACAAAAAGCAGAAAATTATTATGGTGAAAAAGTACTCAGCCTGTATTACCAAAGAAACCAGTAAGGTTCAGAGTTTGACATTGCCACCAAGAAATGAATATGCCTCTTGTGTTAATGTGATGTTTAAAGTCTCTGCTGAGACTGAGCTCACTCAGAACACACCAGCTTCTGTACTGGCAAAGTTCTGTGTGTGTGGATGAGGCTTGTACTCCTGAAAACTGTGCTTTTGACAGTATAACATATGCCAGACCTCCCTGGAGCTAAGGAAGCTGTGCCAGTAAAAATTCAGTTTTAGTGGTATAAAACTGTGTCCACACCTACCAGCTTTTGCCAGGACAATTATATCAAGTAGAGGTTGTACCTCGTAAGACTTTAGGTAAAGCTGTGCTAGCAAAAGTATAAATACCTGAATCAAGTGTTTCCATCATAGTCCTGGGTTTCTGTGAAAACTTTTCGTTATCCTGTGGAATGTAAAGACTCTCTGAAGAATAAGTTATTACTTAAACTAGGTTTGATAATATTGCCATGATCCACACATTTATCTGTTGTCTCTTGTGCCATAGATTTCATAACATTGGAAATACTGCTATGGGCCAGCTTTCTCTTCCCTGCACTAGTTAAAGCTGGCTTTACCAGTGGCATATTTGGATTAGTGCCACACTAAACACTGTTTACTTTGGAGATCGCTTAGAGAAAAGCTAGCTGAAGATGTGGGAATTCTGCTTTTGAAAAGGCAGTTCTCAGAAACAGATATTGCTTTGGAAATGAGCAATATGAATTCAGACAAGCTAATGTTGTAACAGTGTTAGCACAATGTTTAGAGGAACTGTTTATTTATGCTGTTATGTTATGATTACTTTGTGTTTAATTAAGCATTGCTAAAATCCATGGGGATCACAGTATTGAAAGGAATCTGACCACCACAAAGGGGAGAGAAGGCACATCAATGATGTAGTTTGTAGCTGAAGTGGAGGCAAAGCTATTAAAAAATGATTGGCAAATAATTATTTCCAGCAGCAGTAAAAATAAAACCAAACCAAAGCAATCCCAAACCTATTAGGAGACTGCTGGCAGTAATAACAGAATTTTTAGAATACATTTTCCCAGGTCTTGCCTATTCTTGAAGGTTTAAGATAGTGAATTAGCTGAACTAGTATTGGTCTCAGTGCAGGCAGATCCCACTTATCTGAGCCATGGTTAGGAATGATATGGAAAAATGAATACCTTTGGAATAGGACTGCCAAAATACCAATAATCAAGTGGTTTAGGGCTCTGTGTTGCATTCCAGTCTTGCATCATCTAAATCAGTATAACCTGATTGTTTTCAGTTGAAATGCAGAAGTATGAGAAGATTTCATATCTCCAAAGCCCACAGGAGTTGATAGCAATAACATGAGTAAGGTGGTGGAACTATTTGAAACACAGAGTAATGCCAAAGGGTACCCCAAAAGGAGAACACAGTTAAAGGTAAATATATATAAAAAAACCTGAGAGATCAACTAACTATAAATAATTGCTGTGTTTATATTATGTGTTAGAAGCTGACAAACACTTTGAGGATTCCTTTATTTTATTCAAGTCGTTATAATTTAGCTTGTTTCAATGATTCTTTAGCAATCCATTTATATTCCAGCATTAGATAATCCATTTCCTTTTTGAAAGAGCTGGAAGACACAGCCTCTAATTAATGTTCTATGTACAGCAATTGTTTGCCAAGCCTGGATGCTTTAGAAGCATGAGGACCAAGGTCAAGTTTTTTTCAAGGAAGAGGTGAGAGCATAAATTAACTTCTGACATTAAATTCAGTGGCTCTTTTAAAATGGTGAAGTTCACGATTTTGCTTACATTTACTTTTCATCAGCCAGGACTGAATTGAGGTAAAATAGTTCACTTGCACGTGTGTGTCAGGCTAAATGGATTGCAGAAGATACAGATCTGTTTGCCTGTCTGCACTTGCCTTTAGACAATATTCATCAATTTTACAAAAGCTACTGACTAAACATGGAACCAGTACAAATGAAATGCTCAAGGCAAGGGCTTTCTTTTATAAATCTGATACAGAGTTGGTTTTACACTGATAGAAAGAAATGTTGGCAGAAAATGAAAAACTTCTATTGTTTCTGTAATTTGGGGGATGAAAGATACAGACTGTTTTTAAGTATTTGATAGAAAACTGCTGTGTTATGCAATGTAATTAGAGATGTTTTTATAATGCTTTGCTCATATCCGTGTATATGAAAATATTTTATCCCATAGGTCTTTTCTTCTGTTGAAAAGGTTATGTAAATAAATAAAATTAATCTCAATACAATAGATTTTTAGTCATAATACTTATGTTCTAAGCTTTACAACAGGTTCTGATTGTTTGGAGGGTAAATAAGGATGCCATGAGTAATCACTGACTGAAAACTGTGCAGGATGGGTAATGTGCACCATAACAAATATCCAAATCAGTTATCTTATTATCATCTGAATATGGTTTTAGGTTCACTGGTAGTGGTACAAGATGCAATATAAAATCATGCTGGACTACTTAATGCAGGGGGGCAGATTCAGGGATTCCATTCATGTCACAGCATAGAAGTAAAAATATGATTAAAATCCATCATGAAAGGCAACTAAAATATTGTAGTGTGTAAGGAGCTGGCATTGCTCCTTTCTCAGTTATAAGAGTGCTGTTCCATTAGTCCTGTGCCATGGAGTGGAGTTTGGGGTGTTGGATATTGAACCAGGCCAGGCTTAGGCTTCTGTCTAAGCTGGGCTGAGAGCAGGGGCAGAGAGACAAGGTGGGATGCACAGGAGACCCCAGGGATGTGATTTTTCAAGGCCACAACTTCATTAACTGGACTCATATGGGAGTCATTGAGCTCAAACTCGTACAGTGCAGGTCAGGATCTCTCCCTTAATTGTTACCACCTGGTGCAAAGTTAATGTTGGCTCCCTAAACCCCTCCCTGCCCCTGACAGCCAGTCCTCAGCTTTCTGCTGGGATCTGACCACTCTCAGCTCACACCAGGATTACAGAGCTGGGAAGAATGGTTGTTCCACTGTAGCAACAGGGATGAAACTCCAGCTTCAGCCTCCACCTCTGTCCTGCTACAGCTGCACAGACCGAGTACCTCCAAACATTCTGCTTCTCATTTGAGATTCAAGGTGCTGCAGCTCATCTTCTGTCCTGTCCCACCAAGACAGTGATCTGACACAGGGAAGGGCCAGACAAGAAGAATTCTGTTTGCTTGAGGTTCCTCATCAAAAACAGACAGCCACTACACTTCCCATAAGAATGAAAATTTCAGGACTGCAATAATCTGCCTTTAGAGGGTGGGAGCTGCTAGGGAGTGATGGACTCTGGCCAAACCACCAGCATTCATTGTTCTGTAGGACTCCCATCCTGCCCTGTCCTGGGTCACCCCAGCTGTGCAGGCAGAGGCAATCCTGAACAGAACCTCTGCTCTCTGTCCTGTCCAAACTGACTCTTCACCTTCAGTGTGGCTGGGCTTGCACCTTCATTTACATTCATCTGTCCTCTTCACCTTAGCCTGAGGGCATTCATTGAACAAGAGAAGATAATTTATACAATTACAAAAACACTGTACATAGGCTACAGAGCTGGCTGAATAACATGTAAAATAAAAGCCAAGAAATAACCAATAAAATTAGCACATTAAAATACTGATATTTAGGCATGAGCACTTCGCATATACTGGGAACTCCTGTTTCTCTTCTTGTTGCTTAGGAGATAACATTCATAATCCAAAAGGATGTATTATGCTTTGGTTTACATCCTCTAAATCTCCACTGGTTTTACAGGGCTTGTCCATGATGATCAAGAATTTGGTCACAAAAGTTGTTCTCCTCCCCCTCCCTATCGTCAAATACTTGCTTTCATGCCAACACATCTTGGTCTGATTAGTCCCCTTGATTACAGGCTAAAGTAAAAAGTCAGGTGTATAAGATTCCCATTATCCTTTATTTCACTGCTTCTAAGAACAGGTCAGATAGAGCTATTTCAGTGAAAATGTGAACAATCAACTTCTGTTTACCATTAACCTTCAGTTTTCTTTTCTTAAAATCAAATCAGGGCTTGGTAGGCAGTTATTTTCATACATGTCCCTTGATCAGTGGAACAATCTGTCAAAAGCCATTAAAGCCTCTATTAGGTTGAATTGCATTCAAAGTTAAGCTCTCCAATCATTTGAAGGACTGTGATGATTGCTTTTAATATAGTATACATTGATTTCTCTCTTGGAACAGCAACATAACTTTGAAACTAAGCATGTATGACTTGAGCATTTTGCTCTCCAGTATGTCTTGAGAAGCTTTGTTTGTTGTGGAAGATGAATGTCTACATAAAAAAAGGAAAAAACAAATGCAATGAAATCACCTCTTTATTGTCACAAGTTTTTAGCTTTTCCTAGTCCATTGTAACCCTCAAGGTGTAACATGAAATACGAAGAAATTTTCCAGGGTCCCTTTCCTCAACAGCTTCACTGATTTATCTAATTGTACTGTTATTGTAAAAGTGGCTCTTTATCTTAAAATATCAGGATGCTTTACACAGAGAAACTGAGGCAGAGGTCAAAAGTGCAGCTGGGATCTGAGTGCCAGCCCTGGAATGAGTGTTATGTAACCCTCTGTCACTGGCATATCTCTGTCACTGCCAGAAATCAGCTCAGCTTACAGAGGAAAGATGCTCTCATAGAACTTGTTGTCCTCCAAAGTTATATCTGAAAGTTGAGCTGGAATCTGTCCTATTCATGTCATATTTAGCACAATATTTAATTGCATTACATACAATGATACATCTCATATAATAGAGACCTTTCAGACCTCCTAAGGTTTGACTAAAACTTTCCAGTCAATTTTTTAGTTACGTTCCAAGTCCCTGAGCTCTCAGTGGGACAGACAGATTTTATTGGAATTAAGTGATTCCATGGAGAATATGCAGTGTATAATGTCATACAATCTGATACTATCCCCACTCTTCTGGATCTATTTACAGTATTTCCACTGCGTGTCCCACAAGGTGCTACAGCTGCTGTATTAGGAAACTCTCTTAAGAAAATACCTTGTTTGTGCTGTTTTTACCAAGGTGAAGGTGAGTTGCTGAAGCAAACTGGAATGCTGGTTATGCACCTGTTAGCACTTTGGTCTGGTACTTATTTGGTAGTCTGGTAGTACTTTACTGAGAGACTGTGTTACCAGCTATTTTGAGGAACATCCCAATAAATTATTATCCAACATCAAAGAATTCCACTATTCTTTTATTGCTGTTCTTTCTCTTCTGTTGACTGATGTCCCTTCCTTCCCTTTTGTCTTAATATTAACAGTAATGTTATTAACAAGTTTTGTTCTTTGTTAGGCTGATGTGACATTTAAGTGAGAAAATTTTAGAATTATGTATCAGATATTTCCTGAAGTACATTTCTTTTCAAACCAGTTCATTAAGTTATTTTGACTATTTTTTCATTTGGTACTGCTACTTTTTATTAATACCTATTTATAGAACTCTGCAAGATATACAGTGATATGTAAGTTTGTGTTATGCATTTACTAATTCACTGACATTTATCAAACAAACTGCTTAAAGAATCTGTATGTGTGTCATTTCCCTTTCAGAAGGTGTTAGTTCTTGTTTTCACTACCTCATAGTTGCAGTGCATGGAAGTTCAGGTGCACAGGTGACAAAATTGGTTTCTGTAAGCTCTCTATATGTCTAATAGTGAGAGACAGACTTCATCAAAGCAGCACACTCAAAGATGCTGAGTCTACTCAGTGCCACATTGCTCACAGCCTGGACCATGTGTAAACTCCAAGTGCATAGTTATCCTCATCTGCCTGTGCTGGCAAGTTAATAGTGGTAAATAGCTAAAATAGAAGGTGGAAGGTTTGTTTTTATTCTTGAACTCATAGAATTAAATACTGGTTATATTGCAAATCTTCTAGTAAGGAAGGCAGAATAATTTCTGTGCCTTTGGTAAGACTCATATCATAAATGAGTCTAACTGACTTCTACTCTCTGTAATAGTGTTTCCTTCAGAAAAAAATATGGCTCTGCTAGGTTTAGAACACACTCTTCTGGCAGAGCAGCCTTACACTTCCCATGTCTGACACAAACTGTTACATTATGTGAGTGGTAGGAGCTCAGTGCCCACCACCACCCCTCAGCCTGTCTGAGTGTATAAACTGTTTGTTCCAGGTTTGCTGCAGTAGAGCTTGCAATTTAGAACATGTGTAGTCATTATAACAAGGCCATGTCAAAGAAATGTGTCTTGCACATAGACTGAGAGGTAGTGAGGTTTGGGGTGTCCATTGTTTCTAAAGAATTTCTTTTCACTGATTTATCTATGCCCACATCAGGTTTTGTGAAAGGTTCTACTATGTCAGAGGAATAGTCATTAGGTGTCTCTTTCCCAGTGAAAGCTGTGTCCATGCTATCCCAGATTAGAGGGGAGAGCAAGGCAAGGACTGGTACTGTAGAGATCAGCAGAGTGATTTGATGTGCCCATGGCCACGTGGCTGAGGTGCTCTGCAGTGTTCTGCAATTCCTGGAGTTCCCTTAAGGCCAAAGGCTGTGTGTGCAAATTGTTCTGCATTAGTAGATTCCAGCCAAGAGGTGATGGAAACTTGAATAAAATTGGCCAGGGTGGAAAGAAGTCTCCAAGTAAAACAGTTGACAGCATTATTAACACACACTCCAGCTCAAAGTTAGCAAGGCATCCAAGAGATGAGAAATTTGATTTCTTAGCCTAGGACATTCTTTCCTTGGCTTTAGAAAAGATTTAATTGATTTAAGTAAAAGCTCTGTAGAGACCCATTTGCAAAACCAGTGTTAGTCTGAAACATTTCCTACAATCCATTGTGATATATCTTAGACATGCCTACAAAGACCAAGATGAGTGTCCCTGGGATCTAGAGTACCTTGAGCTGTTCCTTTTCCCCCCTTTTTTTACTCTCATAGCATACTTTTCTTTTCCTTAACTTTTCCTAAAAATAGGTAAAACCCATGGCAGTAGTGACTTTTCAGAAAGAAAGAAGATGCAATAATCAGGGCCTTTGCTGGTGGGACACAAGCACAAGGAGACTCAAGAACAACAGCTTCTGTGGGGGTTCAGGTGCTCTCCCAGCATCTCCATTCAGGAGCAACTGGTCTGAATTGAGGCAGAGACTAACCAGGATTCAGTGTTTGTTGAATTTTGAATTTTACCCTAATTCCATTCTTTCTATAGGAAATCTGTCATGAGAATTAAATTCTCCTTGAGGAGACAGACTTTTTGTCTTTTCACCATAGTCTCTTGCACCCTGTTACCTATAGTCATTACCCTGACAATGGTGCAAAAATCATAAGGTTACACACCCTGCTGTAGCTGAAAGATGTTCTTTTCATTTGGTGTGAGACTTCATTTCTGATCTAAAATGTCTCAAGTTATATTGCTGAAGTTGCAGATGTGCAATTGGTCTGTCAGCCAGTGTCTGTATTTTGTGGTCATACAATCATTGTTCAAAGTGAGTTTTTGCTAAACGTTTCTAAAAGTGTTAGGTGTTTATTAAAAGAACCATCATCTCAAACGAGAAGAATCACACTGAGTTTGTAAGTAGGTAAAAAGAAGTAAAGAAAGCTTCTATCAGTCTGGATTCTTGCTTTTTCAGTGGGCCCAGAGTATGATTTTAGTGTTTGTAACTGAATCAGCTTATCTGCTAAAGACATGTGTGCAAGTTTTCATCTAATCTATATGATGCCTTCTTTGCACAATTATGCTTCATTTCATTTCAGGCATTTCATGGTCTGTGTGAAACTTGCTACATAATTATCACTAAGATTTTGGAACTAACAGCACTTCATTAATTAGGTTTCTGTTACCCTATTCCTAGTTGCATGCTAATTACAGGGGTGAAAATAAAGGGTGCTTTTCATAAGGCTTCATATTTTCTGTTTACAAGTATTTTGCTAACATCTAATAAACCTAATGGCCTCTAAGAACAAGAGGAAGTGAAATCCTCCTTAGCAAGTTCATAGCTTTTCAACATATCTCGTGGCTTTATGGTATGTCAAACTGTAGGAATGTAAAAGTGGTTTAAGGAGCTGTTGCTGGGTTCAACTAGCTGCAGAAACTTATAAGTTATTTTTGTTTCTCCTCTATTGCTTAACCTCTGGGGCCTAAGTCTGGACTACTTGATAAAGCAGTCATTCAGGAACTTGAAACTATACAAGCTTTGATAGACTTAGAACAAGATCTTGTATTAAACATATATTTTAAAAATAAAATTTCAAATCTGGAAATTGATCATGGCTTGACCTGTATATACTGAAGAGCTCACTGTTCCTTACTTTCTTTGCTTTACTGATATTATTAGATCTGTTGTTCTTTTACCAGAACTCCCAGCTGATAGAAGAAAAATCAATGAAGAGCAAAGCATATTGGACAACAGCACTTTCATTAGAGTCAGGGCCACAACTGACTAACTAAGACTAAGTTATGACATTTCTACTTTTAAAGGTTGCAAATGCTTGTATTATGCATTTTCAGGTATTCTCAGGGGGCCAGAGTCAAATATGCACTAAGCAAGCTTGGAACAGAGCAGTTTTCAAAAAAAAAAAAAATCAATATAACACAGATTTTTTTGTACCTGCCAATATGAGGTTTATAAATCATAAGGAATTTCTCTCCAAAGCTTTTTTAAAAGACATAGCAGAGATCCAAAGTTACATTTCCCAGCATTTTATATTTATCTGCATACCCTTAAATCCCCCCATTTCAATGAGCTGCTGGACATAGTGATCTCCCAGGTGCCTATTGCAGTGTGCATCCAGCCCTTGCCTGGTACAGAGCAGGATGCAAAGGGATCTCTGAGGATGCCTCCCCTCCACACAGCACTGCCTGAGCTAGCTCAGGATTGAGGATGCTCAGAGGTCTGCAGTTCAAACACACATCTGCCCAGCTAATGGGGTCAGAACATCTCCTTCCAATAATGGATTGGTTCTCTCTAGGGTAAAGTGCCTCTAAGAGAAATTGAGAGGAGATCCATCCTTAAATAAGATTTGATGCAGCCCAGGAGAATGACAATTACATCTTTTGCTAACACTGTTTCTAAGGCAAAGTCATGCCTTGTAGGAAACAGGATGATGGAGTACTTGGGGAGATTTTTGTAGTGTAATGACTGGTGGATATGTCCATGCTATAGAAAAGTTCTGTAAAACAGAAAATGAAACTCATCTAAGTGGCTGTTCTGTTGCAGACAGTGAGAAGCATCCCTGTGTGGGTCACCCTAGTAAAGTCTGGGTTATTTTCTTCTTGGACTAAGGGCAGCTGGTGACAGCAGCAGATATTTTTATGCAACAGATGAAAAACACAGGAGCCACTCCTGGGGTTGCAGTCCAGGGACCCAGCTGAGATGTACAGTAAAGGAGGCACTCAGAAGGGGCTGCCAAAATCAAGTGAGAGCTGCAATTAGAATTCAGAATTCATCCATACCTGGATGGTTCTTTGCTGTGTCCCTTGGCACAGGTCTCAGCTGAGGGGCTGGGGTAGGGCTGGGCAGGGGTGATTTCATTGGAGGCAGTGAGTTGTGTCTACACCTGAGATTTCTCCCTCTCATGCTCACACATATTATTTCCCCACAATGTGCAGGTCTGTGCACACTCTGGCAGCAAACCTGCCCCAGAGTCACAAGCACAGGGAGGACACCATGGCTGGGCAGTGATCCCGTGGCAGGGAAGGGAGATCCCAGCAGTTAGAGGGCATTAGAGCCACCACTGAACTCGTGTATCTGAACAAAAGCAGGGGGAGTTTGTCTGCCCCTCTGATTCCCAGATTAATGATTCCCAGGAAGGCATTTTCAACCATTATTCTTAAACTCAGATCCTGATTTTCATGGCAGGTCTGTGGCTGAAATATAAATTGGAGGGGTGGGTTTGGCTGAGATTTTGCCTGTCTCTAACTGCTTAATTTTCTATTTTGTAATTCCACAGCCTTCTGCACATGTCAGTTTTAGATGCAAGATGTAGCAGTAGGCTCTCCAGTCATTGATCCTGACCTAACTGATGTCAATCATTCATTTTGGACACTTGCATGATCCTGCTGGCCCAGAGTCCTGCATGAGCACTGGCTTGTCAGAAGTTCAAGTTGCAGGGCAGCACCTGAACCCCTTCAGAAGTGGCTGCAGCCCCCTGCTCTCACCTTCCTGCTGTCATCACTGGGGGAGAGGGCACAGTTCTCCCTCTTACCCTCCTGGTCTCTTTCCCAGCTTTCTCACAGGTACCTGCACTCACTGCTGGCCTTGACCCAGTGATGAGAGAACCTTTCCTTGAAGGAGCATAACTCAGTGGTAGTGATGAGACTGGAATACTTTGCCCAGAGAAGCTGGGAATGTCCCAGCCCTGGAAGTGTTGGAGGCCAGTTTGGGTGGGATCTAGGGGAAGGTGCCCCTGCCCAGGGTTGGAACACCTCTGAGGTCTCTTCCAGCTGCAGCCATTCTGTGATTTTGAGATTTCTGCCCCTGCTCACTGTGGCAGCTCTCCTGTGATTGTGGCACTCAGCTCTCTGCTCCCCTGGTGTCCTGCCTGCCCCCACCTCTCTCTGGGACACCTGCTGGCTTCACCTACACCTGTGTCCTGGCCCGTTCTCCCACTGCTATTTTCTCAGTTCATTTGGCTCCAGCTCGTGGTTCTGGCAGCACCAGGGTGGTGGGGCAGTGGAGGGGTGCCTGGGCAGGGGCAGCCAGGCCCTGTTGCTGGCACATCCCTTTGCATCAGTTCAGCTCTCAGCTGGCAGCAGGGTGAAAGGACACCTCAACATCAAAGCTGTCTTTGGGAGATGGTTTGACACAACGTGGCACATTGAACTGCAGATAATCTTTTATGCCTTTTTTTTCCTCTTTGAGAGCAAACATGTAATTCCTTGTTAGTGGTTAATAAAGAGGAACAGAAAACTCTCCAGCTATAAATTCAAAAGTTTGTATTCTGTGGCCAGGGAGGGACAGGTATGAAATGGTTACAAAGACCCGCATAAGCAACTGAATCTGCATGTGGCTCTTTACCCCTCAGAACCCCAAAAGAGAACAAAAAGGGGCTGATCTGGAAGTAGTTTCAGGCTGGGATTTCAACATACCTGTGGAGTACCTGCCCTGCCTCTGCCCATCTGCCAGTGCCGCTTGTGTTGTAGTTCTGTAGCCTCCATCCTCTGTTCCCTGGGCGTTGCCAGGGGCAAACATCAGTGTTTGCTTCCCAGGGCAGCCTCTGACTGCCCCCAGTCACCCCCTGAGCAGTGGATGGGCACTGCTGAACACTGTGCCACTCCTTCCTAATTCTCATTTACTCTGTGTACCTTTCAGAGCCTCACGGGGCAAAAGATAAAGCAATACAAGTTCCTGTAGTGTAAATGAAAATCCCAGTGCTAAGGAGCAATCCTGAAATGTACTGCAGGATTTTCTATTATTTAGAAAGACTGTAAATCATTATTTTATGGAGAAGTAAAATATGTAAAAACATTTCTGTATAGCTCTTTTCTAAATCTAACACAGAAGCTTTTGCCCCATTTTTTAAAGCAACCATTTAATAAAGTCTGACACTTAGCAATGTTTTGAAATAATTTTTGCTGCTCTGCCAGCAGTTAGCTTTGCTGTGAATCTCTAAAGACAAATCCATCTACAGTGAATCTAGCAAAATTCAGCTCCGTGTTGTATGTCAGGGTTGAGGACTACTTGTCAGCTCTGGCACTGTCAGATTTTATCTTTAAATATGACAGGCAATTTGTTCAGGGAGCACTTCTGAATGACAAGATATAGTGGTGTTGTAAAACATGGCACCTGTGTGGTATGCCCTGCCTCTGTGGACATCAGAGGCTATTGTTTCCTTTGCTATTAGACAGCCACAGTCACACAATAAGGTGTGTAAAATGTTCACAGAAACCTTTTAAATAGAGTAGCAGGAAAGTAGATACCCTGCGGTCATTTAAGTCAGGCCATTTATCATTTTATCTTATAAAACACAGCATTGGCTAAAATGTGATGTAAAGAGAAAAGCAAACGCTCTGCTGAGCAGTGTCAGTGCAAGGCAAGGGTTTGAGCCAGGCTGTAATAAAAGAGGGTTATCTTTAAAGTGAAATGCAATAGAAAAATTAGGATTTTAACTCCTTCCCACTCAGACAGCTAGCAAGAGCCATGCAGAGGGCTGCTGTTGGCATATGGGATGAGTTTGGTCCCACTGGGTGCATAGAGATAGGATGGGTTTGGTAGTTAGAAAGATGCAGAATATGTACAAACAGATCCCTCATTAGGAAGGACTTGGCACAGTTTAAATATACCTTTTTTGTTTCTTATTATGAAAAGAAATAAAGTAATTTCTTTTTACCTTGGTGTAAACAACTACTTTAAAGGAAATTCTCTAGATGAAGCAGGGTGGTAGCTTGTGCTGTTTCTTTTTTGGCAGACAAAACTATCTGTCATGTTTCCTCTTAGTACGATTTCCCCATCTTCAGTAGAAGAAAATAATACTTTTGTTTTTAAAGTGGCATAACTGTGTTCAGAAATTTATAAATTCTCCTCAGATATTTTTATCTTTTTTTTCCCCTTTTTTACATACAAGGTTGAAATTTTGGAACCACTGGGAAAATGAGCATTCATCTTATCTAAGCAAAGATTTTTTTTTTTTATGATTAGCTCCATATTCTGAGATGGTTTCCATAATGAATGAATAGCAAGAAGCATCTCCAGAGGATTAATCATTCCACCTGCCTTTGGTATTTATTTCATGTTAGCATGAACTGTCACTGAAGAAGTCTATCTCTTCTCATTGACTCTGGACAGAGATGAGGTAACTTGCTTGTGTAACTTTCAGCTAAATTTGGCTGAGGAAAGTCATCTTTAGTCACCTAAATCCCTTGACTTTCTCCCTGACATAGCAGCCTAGATAGATCACAGAGATGTTTTCAAGAATGTTTGCCTTCTTGTTCACCAACATTTGACCATCTGTGATACAGCTTCATAATGGAAGCTAATTCAAAGGGCTTTTAAAAACAAGGAGAAAGATTTTTTTGTAATTAATAGTGATGGATGACTGGTATGGTCACGCAGAGCAACATAAATCTTTGTGCCATGCCCAGGGCTAAAAAGCAGACAAACCCTAGCCAGGGAACTCAGGTACTTAAGCACAGGGAAGTCATACAGGGAAAGGGGTTTAGACCTCATGTCCATTAGGAGGGCAGACAAACACCCAGTGAAGTAATTTTGCCTGCCCATCATTGGATAATGTACTCTGAAAGGAAGGGCTGCACTTCAGTTCCACCCTCCTCAAGCAAGTGGCCTTGCCAGCAGTTTAGAGAGAATGCAAAAGTCAGAAAGAAAAAACCCCTCAAACACAAATGAAGAGCTACATGCATCCAAATAACTGCCCCAAATCAGAATAACTGATAATAACTGCCCCAAATCAGAAGCAGCTGTGACGAATTAGCAGTCATCTACTACTGGGTTTTCATGAGGAATGAGATATAAAATACTTCATATCTATTTCAAATGCTGTGTATTTACTGGGGTGTATGTTATAGAGCTGTATAAGAAGTACTAGCATCAAGGAGTAAGGTCTTTTATTTAAAGGTCAAAATTGAAAATTTGGGATACAAGTGAAATGAACAGCAGTAAAAAATACATAGACATCTCACAAACCGTGTGCCAGTGTATAATCTTTTGCTGCTACAGCAATTTCTCCTCTTAAATACTTGCATTTGAATATTGCTGTTACAGGAAACCTGAGATGTGCCAGGTAGGAAGGAGCAGTTAATCATATTATGTGCTCTACAAATGGTGAACATGCTTTATTAGTTTCTTCTATAGATAAAATTAAGTGATATCTGGGAAATGTCTGCAATAAAGTTATTTTGGGTTATTTTTTTGCTTTAGTAGTCTCCTCGTGTCCTGAATTTGCCTTTTCTAAGCCATGACGGTGGTTATCATATAAGCTGGGCTTAGATGGGAATCAAAATAATGGCATCAAATAGACAGGAACAGATTTCTTTGTTATGGAAAATTGCAATTCATTGATGCACAAGAGGCCACCCCTCTGTAGGCCCAAACTACAGTGGTCATGATTATCCACAGCTGGAACTAGTCTGAGATGACAGGAAATGGGAGCACAGGTGCAAAAACTTCATTTATTTCCCAGCTGCCCAGGAGAATAGCTTGAGTCTAAGGTACAGAAGGGAGCTGGAAATGTGATGGGGAGGAACTCGAGGAGCCTGGAAGAAGCTGATGGACATGCCTGAAAGCAGAAAGGTAAGTGGGAGCATTTCTCCATGTTTCTGAGTTTAATATGGTGTTTTGCATGAAGTCTTGCCTTTGGTGGAGTAAATAATTGAATATGTTCTGTGATTAATAGAGGGATCAAATTTAGGCATGGACACTTTTCATCAGGACTCCTCTGTCTGTAGGAACAAGGCTTTGTACCCTTGGCTGGGGAGCTCTGTTTACTCTGATGCTTTTTAACTCTTTGTCCATAAGGCTGTTGAATTTATGGCCAGCTTTAATCAAATATGAAGTAAAAATACAAGTCTCAGTGACTGAAGTTCTGAAATTGTTTTGTGAAGTTGGGAATGAGGCAAAACAAGAGTGACAGACAGCAGTGTCCCTTCTGAGGAGGAACCAGCAGGAAGTGCCCATCACTGTCCCTCTGCTCAGTCAGCCACAGCAAGGGCTGTGTCCTGTTAGAGGAAACACTGAACACCAGGGAACAGCAGAACTGCTGTGGTGAGGGCATAGGGGCAGGATTTTGGTGACAAGAATTTGAATTTATGGGAAATTAGTCTTCATTAGTTCTGCTGTTCACACAGCCTCTTTCTGGTAAACCTGAGAAAACCAGGGCTTTCTCTGTTTTACACTAATAAAACTAGGGTAATGTTATTTAAAATGCTTTGGCTGTACAATAGTTTCCCATAAGCTTCCAGCAATTATCCGCAATGGATGCACATTCTTAACTCATGTTTGATTTTAATAGTCAGTGTGACATTGAGTAGAATTGGATTGGGCATTGAGCTTTTCAGTCCCAAGCCACTAGTGCACTTGAGGGTATATTTAGATTTAAATTGCATGATTTTCAATTGGGAAAATGTGTAAGTGCTTTGCTGGATCCAAGCTGGGGCTTGGTATCTCAGTTTTGTAACTTTCTGAGTAGAGGTTTTTCATAAGAATAAATCATTTCACGTGGTTTCCTAAAGAAGTGTGTTTGCAATTCTGCTATGTGCTCAGACAGGGACTGATTTAAACCAAAATGAATTGAATAACAGAATAAGTTTCTGGTGGTTTTATGAGAATGGAAGAGAGGCATTATTAATGCCTGTAAGTGAAAGGCTGGTTTGGGACCCTCAGTCCTACCAGAAATCAGCTCACCTACACAGGTGTGGCATTATGAGCCTGAACTCCAAAGCAAGTGGGAGCTCCTGGGTATTGTGGCTCAGGGAGCTGCCTGTGGCTTTTACTGTGATAAAGCTGTGAAGGCAAACACTGTATTCACAACTACTGTTCAGCATCTTTCACCCAAAATGAGGATTTTTTCTCGCTAAGGGACATGTGTGGCAGGTTGCACATTAATGCAGACCTTAGTGTTATCCAGAAGCATCCCAGGAACCTCCACAGCTCTGCAGGTGCTGAGGGCTCGTGTACCTGCTGGCCACAGCCTTCCTCCCCTCTTCACCTTCCTGAACAAAGGGGAACACTGCAAAGAAAGGTGACCCAAGCAAGCTAATGTGGGTGTTAGGATGAAGAACAAATAGCTTGTCAAACAGCAGTATTGCCTGAGGTAATCAAAGGGTCATGGACTTATTTGGAGAGGGAAACACTTTTAGGATTGAGTCCACCAGTATCCCCAGTACTGCCAAGCCCACCACTAAGCCATGTCAGTAAGTTCCACAGAGCTTTTCAATACCTACAGGGATGGTGATTCCATTACTTCCCTGGACACCCTGTTTCTCTTATTCCTACAAAAAGTTGGCAATTACATTCATCTTTATTTTATTTTGCTTTTTTAAAAAATCAACTGGATATCAATCTACAATCAATAAAGAAAGTTGCCTATAGGCAGTTCTACCTTCAAATCTACTCCATGGATCAGCTGCTGGTAATCTATACACAGTCAATAAGACACATTTCAAAAGTGAGGTTTTTCTCCCAAAAGGCAAAACTGTTCTAATTTACAGCTGGATATGAACTGGGTGAACAGTATACACCTGAAATAAATGTAATTTCCAATTTACAAGAAACTCTGGTGAAAGATTAGATCTGATCTCCTCTCTATGCAAGTAATCTATGGATATTTATATAATGATAACTGGAGAGCACAAATTGCTTTGGTTTTTCCTTTTGGGTATCTTTTTCATTTGTTTGTTTAGCAAAACCGGCAGGGGAAACTCGAACAGCTATAATTACAGTCACAGTTACAAGTTGTGGGGTCTGTAGATAATAAGCTACAAGGCATTTTTATTGTGCTTTTTTATTATTATTTGGTTAAAGAATGCTTTTTTTTCCCAAGACAATCCATCTGTATTTTGTAGGAAGGAGAATCAAAGCAATAGCTGTCAAATATCAGTGAGATAGCAGATTTACAAATTAATCCCATTGCTTTGTATTTCCACAAAGGTTGAAATCTATAATTGGTGCTAGAAACTATAATTAACTTATTAAAAGCACTCAGGCAGCTAGGTGTGCAAAATGGCAGCAGGTGTGTAATATCATTAGAAATACACTGTATTAAAAGCACCTCGGAGTTTTATCCCTTTAGTTTCATGCTGCCAGCTGCCAATTTGATTGGTTAAGTAGTTTTGGGCCATGCAATACTCTTTCTTTTGGATTGATGTGTTTATTACTTTTTATGACAGGGGATCCCAAGGCAGATGTTCAATAAAGAAACAAGCTGCTACAGACCAGAGTAAAGAGATAGGTGGTGTAGATGCAGGAAATTGGGAAAGTTATCATATGCGCTAAGTTGTTATTGAAGATTTTGCTCCCAGCATTTGTAGCAGTTGTGTTATATGCTCTTCCACAGACAGTAATCTAACAGGGAATTATTGAAAGCCAAGTGCCAAGATTTCAAATTGCACTGTGTGATGTGGAGCTGCTACTCGAGCAGGGAGCTGGAGGTTTGAAATGATAAAGACGTGGCTGTGCCATTTTTGGGGGCTGTGTGGGAACAGTGAGAGCTGCTGGGCTCGTGCAGAGCCTTTTCTCACTGAGACACAGCTGAAGGTCTGATTTTCCTTTCCACCTTGTGCAATCATTGGTGAAATCATTTACATTATTCCCATTATATCCCCATTAAAAAGGGAGTGAAAATTTTTACTGGGAAGGAATCTTGTTCAGAATTTGGATAAATTAGGGTGAGCAAATTAAGGTTGTATAGACCTGGATCAACCAAAGCCAAATTCTGCTCTGTCTTCACCAGTAAAAATGCACACTCATCATATTTAAGTGAATGGGAACATATAGATGGATACATAGGCAAAACCAAAAAAAGAGACAGGATTTTCATTCCTACAACTGCTTTCCACTTGGTTTGTTCTTCTTAGTGCTAAGGGGGAGAGAAAATACAAGTCTCATGGCTTTTGGAAACTTCTGAATACTCCTGTAGGGGAAAAGCAAATATTTTCTGGAGAGGCTTCTTGACATAAAACATTTCTTTTTCAGTGTTTTAAGAGGAAGCAATAGACTGTGATTGACATAAAAATTTTCTCTTTAATTGATTTACTATATTTTGCTGGTTTTGTGACTTTAATTTAATCTATTACAACCAGATATGAGAAGAGCTAATAATTCATGAGAGATGTTATTTTCTAATTAGGTTTTTATGAATGCCCCTAAAGCTTCTGCCCAGAAGTGGAAGCTGGCCAAAAAATTTGAATTATATTGAGAGCAAACTGTTCTGCTCTGTCCGTAATCTTTAATGTGCTGCTTTCTTTTGGTTTCTTGATGCATTAACATCATCCCTGAAATAATATTTATTATTTCGAATAATATCTGTGTTTGGAAGGGATGAGTATCTCATTGCTCCTTTCACCACCTCTGAGACCCTTGCTGTCCTACTCCTGCAATCTCCTCTTGGCTTTCTGAGGCTCAGCTCTTCAGACTGCACTGGGCACAAAGTGCTGCCCTTGCAGACAAGAGGGTGTGACCTGTGCCATCCCAAACCTCCCCACTCCTCTGTGTGCCAATAATCTCTTGAAACCTCCCTTCTTTGGTTCTAAGGCTGCATCTTTCCATATCCTCTGCCTTTTCCTGCTGTTTGTGATTTACCAGTTGTGCCTACCAGGGAGAAAAAGGAGATGTGTAATGAGCTCCTGCAGTCTGCAGGGAGAAAAGCTGTTCCAATTGAGACAGCCCTGTGGTCTGCAGGACTTCTCACGGTCTGAAATGGCAAATTTCCTGGGCTGAGCCAAATATTCCAGGTCTCCTCTCAGCTATTCCATCCTCTTCTAAGCTATTGAAGCCTTAAGGAGGGAAGAAAGAGAAGTTATCAAATTTAGGCTATTAGACTATTTTGTCAGACCAGTCTAACCAACAAATTCTAAATGTTGCTCTGGATTTCTGATGGTTGCAGTTCAGTTGGTAAGAGGCACCAAGACAGGTCAGGAATGGCTGAGGCTGTGTGGGATCAGCTGGGATAAATGCCAGGGATGTGTTAAACATGTGAGGCAGAAGAGAGAGACTGTGACAATGGAGCTGTGTTAGAGCAGGGGCTGAACATAAAACCCAAGAATACTTTCAGTAACAGGATGTGTTTTGATGCACAAACAAAGGCAGCAAAAGAGACAATGCAGACCTTGGGAGCTGAGGAACATGGGAAAGAGGAATCATGCTAAAAAGCAATATGAGCTGTTGTGGGAAGTGACGTTTTAAAAACAAACCACAGTGGTTGCTGCATTGTACAAACCTAATAAGACATAGTGAAAAATATTGGATTTATTTTTACAAGTTAAAAGTGACCTTGTTGGCCTTATGAATGGATTCACTTCTCACAGTACCTCTTAAGGGCATTAGGGTTATGACTAACTCATAAAAATAAATCCAATATTTTCCCCTTGGCCATGTCATATCCAATGCTGGAATTCAGCTGTGAGAACTGGTGGGGCTCTGAGTTTCATTTAGTTTGACCTCCTATTATGAGAAGTACCTGGCTCTCAGTCCTGGTGGGCTGCAGCCTAGTTCCAACATGGTTATATTGCATACAGAATGGAAACAGAAAACATCCAAGAAGGCCTGGAAATAGAGGGTCATGCAACACAACATGTAACTGAAAAGAACATGTGAAAGGAATAAGTGTTTCAAATACAGATAGGTTTTCTTCCTTTCCTATTTTTCATTTGACCAGCATAACAGATCAAGGCAGAACTGTCAGTTTAGTCCTACACTGAATATGGGGGAGGCAGAATCCAAGCTGGTGACTGAGCTCTTACAGTTGTTCATTTCTGTTGGAGTCAAAGGAACTTTAAAAAATCCTGTCAAGAAAATAAGTAGATTTAAAAATGAGTTGAGAGCTTTAAAGGTGACAGACACACCTATCTAGTATTTGTGATGGCACAAGGCCTCACCTGAGCAACAACCTAGTCCAAAGCAGTAGGAAAAAGTAGTGCAAACTGTTTTCAGCACCCATGGATGTCTACAGGTACAAGTCTGAAGCTTTGTTGCTGCAGCTTAGTGGGTTCTGTCAATCACTGGGGCTTTGTTGTGGTTCCACATGTCCAGGTGACTGCAGTGTGAGGTGGTCACTGTCACATACTGATGAGGAACTGTTTGTTTTAAGTGCATAGCAGATGTGCTTTTTTCATAACTCATGTATTCTGCTTATCTGCTCTGCCTGATAACCATTCCCTTTCCAATAGGGAAACTCAGATGAGTTCACCTTCCTTTTGGCTGAAGAACTATAAAAGGTCCAGTACATGCACCTGGATGTGGTCCTGGGTGACTGGCTCCATGTGGCCTTGCTGAGAATGGGGTTTGGACCAGGTGGCTCCAGCCCCAACCATTCAGTGATGCCATCACCTTAAATCCAAGCTGTGACTGCACAAGCTTCTGTATAAGCTCATTCACCCTGTCAAGAAATGTAGGGTGGGCAGAAAACCGGTCAATGACATAGGAGTGAAGGTGCTGTGGGATTAACAAGAATGTTTTCCAGGTACTATTAATCAGGCTGAGCTAAAATAGAAGCAGAATGAGATCAAATATTTATTGCATTTGTACTGTCCTTGCAGGGGGAAGCCCTTAGCTAGAGTAATTTGGATTAAATATAAACTCAAGCGCAAAGAACATTTAAATCCATTTATCTGTGTTTATCTGAAGCAGAGTTGGATTCCAGCTTTGGTTACTGCAAAGTTAATTTTGCCATTGTTCAGTGTTGCCTTTTGTCTCCATAAATTTTCTCCCAACAACTTGAGCAGCATGCTGAATTATAACTGTAGAAAATCATGAATGACATGCATATGTTGTAGGCATTTTTGAGGTTGCAGGGCTAACAGTAAATATTCACACTTAAAATATTGAATTTAGGTTTATATGCCATGGAAATGTTGAGTACCTTCTTTGCTTTGTTTCCTCTGCCTCTGCTTTTCCCATGATTCTTTTATTACACTGAACAAGTTCCGTATCTGTAACATACAGAAGTTGACGTGTTCTCATATTGCATTTCCTTATTTTCTCTGAACAAGTTTCAATGAGTATTATTTTACCTGCATCATTTCGGTGTCCAAAGTATTCCCATAGTCAGATCAATCATGGGAAAATTTTCATTCCTTAGACACACATGGGATCCAGAGATAGGGGGTTCCCCAAGTGGGTGAGTTCCAGCCCTGCCGTGCCCTGCACAGCACACAAGCTGCTGGCTCTGCTGTGGAGCTGCCCCAGGCCAGGCAGCCCCTGCTCTGAGCATCGTGGCCACTGCTGCAGCAGCTACCACACGCTGAAAAGGTGTCTTGGCAAGTAAGCCACAACCACAGATTTAAGATTTCTTTTTTATGAGACAGCTTTGTCAGGATTTAAAGGTGTTTCTTCCTAAACATGACAAATAGGCCTGCTGAAGCAGCTAATAACACTTATTTATATAAACTGGCACTGACGCTACCTTGTGTAAAATATGTTTAATTTTAACCAATGCATATTTGAGTTATAGTTTCCATAAATATTTGTGAATACATTATGATAAAATCTAAAACCTTGGCAACAGTTAAGAGAAGAGTTTGCGGATAAAAATCAACATTGCCTGCAGTATCCCAGGAGATCATACTGCTAGTGAAGTTTAAATTAGCTTTGCCCTAAAATCTAAGGCATTCCTGCAGAACACTTTAAAGCATCTTAAAGTGTGAAGGAGTTAAGCTAATTACTGTAGCATTTGAAGACAAGACATTTGTAAAATTAATAGGCTGAAGTCTGCAGTCTTTCATTCAGCAAAAAATCCTACTGCAATTGTGCATTTATTGTGGAAGAGCTGCACAACTCAGTCCTCTGTTTTAAAACAGTGACATCTTGACAGAATATTGTCCAAATATATGGGGGAATCAGGGGTGGGATCACCAGTGTGATTTCTGGTTGCACAATGAGAAAAGGAGGAACATGGACCATTTAGCTTCTAGCATCCCTTGATGTTATCTCCCTGTGATAGCAGAGCCCTGTCCCAATCCCCAGCAGAGACTGCCTGGCACCATTTCCAATGAGCAGACTTGGTCTCCTCACCAGTTGCTGTGTTTGCCCTTTGCTGTCCCTGGGTCCACAGTGCCCAGCCTGCACAAATGAAAGTCATGCAACCCAATCAGAGCAGCCCTGTAAAACAAAGCATGTTGGTGCCAAAGGCCACACTGGGGCTGTTTCAGGGAGCCTACTGTAAGTTAGCTCAGGGCTGTGCCCGTACCCCAAGTGTGTGCTTGTAGGTGGAGAACATCAGGTTTAGTTTCACTTGAGAAGATCCCAGTTCATTCTGTGACCTTCTGCTCCAGACAGGAGGTGCTGATGATGAGGACAGTCACCCCAGCAGTGAGCTCCCCATATGTACTGGCACACCAAGGCAGGAGTGTCCCAATGCACTGAGGGTTCCTGCAGGGGCTCCCACTCACACTGGGTGCTGTGGCTGCCCTGCAGGGATTGGGGTGTCCTCACTCTGCAGGAATTGGCAGCATCACCTACTGAAGAGGGTGGTGAGAGTCACAGGATCCCAGGCTCTGCTGCTCCCCCAATGCAGGGGAATCTTCAGATGTGATGTCTGCACCCTGCATGGAAGGAAGGCTGGTAGGGTCATTGCTGCAAGGTTTCTGTGTCTCCCTGCACACAGGAGAGGGGAGCAGAGTAGCTGCTGAGAGGACAGGAATGTTTATCAGGGGAACACAAGGTGTTTGGCTGGGGCATGAGCTCTGTTCAGCAGCTTTGCTCTTTCTTTCTCAGCCTTCAGTGTTCTCACACAGGGACATGGCTACAGAACACAGATGTATAGGAAGGGATTCAGTTAACAGTTTCCTTTGTGAGGTGTTAGAAGGATGCAATTTTCTGTTAAAGTATTTATAGGGCAAAGCACTGGTTCCCTGCAATTCACTGCTGCTATTCAGTGTAAGGATCACTGAGCTCAGGCTTAGGAAGGTGAGTTGTTTGCTATTCAATTGATCTCAGACTGTTTCTCTTAAAAACCAGTCCAAGTCAGTAGCGCAATTACAGAGAAGACTGAAACACCTTCCATTGCCCCCTTAACAAGAAGTAGCCTTGTTTTTTCCAGGCTACTGAGACATTTCATCCACAATCAGTTTTTAACTGAAGATTTTTTACAAGGCATTCACAAATGTGAAAAAAGAATAGCATGTTATGTGAAAATTTTTCCAGCTGCATCTTGACAAGCTTTTATGTTGGTTATTGAAGCTGCTGGCTAGAAATGGGTCAGTAGAACTGTAACAGACTTCTTGGTTATTGCTGTTTGACTGAAAGAGTCCAGACTTTGCTCACTTTAAAAAAAAGCCTTGCTTTGATTTCCTGGGTGAGGTAGGACTCAGTTAATGGAAGTTAAGAGTTGGTTTGAGGGTGAGTAGCTGGACTGGGGGACAGAGGGAGAGGATTGCTGCTTGAGAATTTACAGCATGGTCTCTGCTGGAAAATGCTAAGGTATGTTTCACATTTTTGTCTAAATATAATTTTGTTACTGAGTGTTGGCCAGATGAAAAGAAACAGTGTACCAGATGCAGTTTATACACACACACATATGTACATGTGCCTTTGATCTTTACAGAAAAATACTATCCCTCCAGTAGATTCATTTTCAGATGAGTTTGCTTGTCTTTTTCCAATTCAGGGTTGTAGTCAACAACTGAAGTTAGGCAGGCAGAGATGGTACTGAAAATTGGAAAGGCTCATGAGAAAAGTCTGATAATTACACCTTTTATAGCTGTCCTCCAATGCAGTTCTGTTTCACTGGACCAGCAACTGGTAGTATTTCAACTCTTTCCAACTGCTATTTGGAGCAATTTTTTAAAATCAGTACAATATTCTAATTAAGTCTCTATTATTTTAAAAGTCACACTAGAAATTGCTTATGCAGTAGCCTGATCAGCTTTTTGCAGGGCACCTTCTGTGCCTGCTCACTTAGAAGTTTATTGATTTGAACCACATTCTGAATCTGTCCTTTGCCTTTAAATTCCTTTAGCATCTCTTGATGTGCCATTGACATATGAGTCTTTTACGTTTTTTATTGTGTCTGCCCCGTGCCTCAAGCACCTCTTTGGCACATCCTAGGAGCCTTCAAGCTTCTTACAGACAAGCAGCTAAAGAAAGGTGTAATAGCAAAGCCTGGGACCTGGAGCCCTGGCAGGCTCCTCTGCTCATGCCCAGCAGCTGCCCTTTCAGAGCAGGTTGCAGAGCTCTGTCTCCTTGACAGACTCCTGTGTGTCCTTTCTGAATTGTTTCTTCCCTCGGGCAGTCTGAAGGAATATGCCTCAGATGACTGTGTTCAAGCAAATCTCACCCTTACATTTCACTTTAGTCAATTTAAATCTCACACTTTATGCTGTAGCCAAAGCCATTAGCCCATGTCATCCTTCACTGTAATGCAGATCTGCTCCTATCTCATTACAATGTGCACAGCTCTACCACAGGGTCTGATACACACATCCAGAGCTATACTGAATTATTAAGGGCTTCACTTAAACCAGCATGACTGGGGAAGTTTTGAAACTCTGTCTTTAATGTGACCTGTAAGGTTGAAGTTCTTGAGGTCTCCCTGAACAGTTGATGTTTTTAGTACACTCTGTGTGGCACTTCAGATCTGTATAATTACATGGATTTTGAAAGAGAAATATATATTCTGACTTTGGACAACTCTGGCTCTATTGTAGCTTGGCTGCAACAAAAAATCTAAAGACCTTTTCCTCTTATGTACATAAACAATGAAATCCTTAAATCTTCCTTGTCAGATGAAAGCCTGGGCATTCCATAATAATATTTTTCATGTGCTTACAGTAGGAATTATTTTGAGTGCTCAACTTTGACTCAGTAGGTCAAAGATGATATTCTTTTTATACAGATCTTTAATATAAGCAATATTCTCTTTCACCCCTGACTCATAATACAGCAGTTTTCCTTCAAAGCGTAAATTAAAGTGAAGCCACAAAAGGGTCATTAATGGACTTGGTAGAGTCAATACTGAGGGTATCATGTACTGCCTGTTTAATATTAAAAGTGAAATCAATGGAAGTATGGTCTTAATATATGTGGGCTTTGTGAATGCCAGGAGAGAGCAGGAAGTTTAAACTTGGGAGTGTACAGAGAGATGAAACAGCTTGCAATGCAATGTAATGTTGGGGTTCGTTGCTGAAAACCCAGGAGAATGTATGGCTGCAGCTAAAGGTCAGAAACTATTAGTGAGGATTAGGATGGTGTCATGCACTGTATTTCGTATGTGGAATTTAAAAAAAAAATTCTAATGGAAGGAAAAGATTTGTAATTCCGGAGCCACCAGTTAAGCAGTAATATCCAAATCATTGGCTAATCTTTTCCTTCAAATTAATGAATAGAAAGGCCAGAATGCCAGAGCAAAATCCCCTGCAGAACATACTTTGTGAGGGCACTAATAAGACACACACTGTATAACTATTCTGCTTACAGTATGGAAGACTTTTAAAGGATCAATTAAAAGAGACTTAAAATGCAATTAAAGTGGAAATCACTTGGCAACAAGGCACTAGCCATCTCTCCCATCAGCCCTGCATTAGTGAGCCTTTAGCAAGAGATTTGCTGGCGGATAACATATTTGTGAAGCATAATAGTAGGACTGAGCCCAGGCAACAGAGAGGAGGCTAAAGCCAAGCTGACCTCCAGGGAAAGGCCTGGGACTGCCTCTTCTTGCTGTGCTGAGATGTAAATGGTGGCTGGTGATGGGAAAGAGAAGCAGTGTCTGAGAGATGGCTGCACTGGAGGACAGAGGGCACAACCTGCAGGAGCTATTTCACCCCTCTGATAAGTGGTGCTGCAGCAGGGAGCCCATCTGTTTCTACAGCTGACAGTGCAGGTTTCTTTTTAACACCAGTCTCCCTTTCCTTGGGAGGAGGCAGGCAGCGTTGCCATGGCTTGGTTCTGTCCCAGGGGATCCCTCACCAGATGTGTAGGGGAACAGCCAGGCAAGGAGGTGAATCCACCACTGGCCAGTGTGTGATTAGCTCTTTTCCTCAAAGTGCACCTTTGTATTGGGACAAGGGGATATTTCTGATGTACTTCAAGTTTGTGTGCTGGAATCTGAGCCAGGGAGCCAGAAAATAGAAAATTCAGTGTGAGGAAAGAAGAGTTGCTTGTACTAAGAGAAGTAGCAGAAAATACATGGGGTTTGGTTTTTTTATTTAAAGAACAAATCAGTAAGTAGTAGGTTTGTGTGTGTAAATCCAGTGAAAAGAAAAGAAGAACTTTCTTTGAAATGAAGTTAGAAATTGCAGCCACAGAACTGAGGTTGAGACCTGGAGATCTGATCCAGGCAATGCTTCTTGCCTGCAGGAGGGACTGCTGGCATAGGGCCTTAGGCTAAATAATGTCTAATATTCTCATTAATATTAGGTGATGAATGCCACAAATGCAGCCACATCAGTAGATGAGAAATGTCATTTTAAATATGTACATGCTGCTTGGGCAATTAAAGACAATGTGTGTGTGTGCATGGGGGCTTTTGTGTGCTCTGTGTTCAGAACCTCAGTCAGAGGTGTGGCTCTGCTGACTCAGCCCCATGTCAAATGTGCATCTGAATAAAGCAGTTTGAGATGTCTGTAATGTGTGGCAGTGAGTCGTGACAACAACCTGCTGCCAGCCATCCCATGCCAGATCCCAGGACAGGTAGAGCTGAGCACACTTCCCCAGCCTTGGGTTATGCACTGACAAACCCCTGGCTGCTGCTATGGGTGCGTGTGGAGGTGCCTGTGACAGGATTCCTGCAGAAACAGCCCAGCCACGAGCCCGAAGGCTGAGTAACTGGTCTGTGTCATTTACAAAAAGACACCTTAGACAGGCAAGTCCAGGATTTGTGAACCTCTTCTCTCCCTGATAAGTAGGTGTTAGTCATGTGCTACTGCTAATAATTTACAGAAATGAACATTAATAATTTATTTTTCCTTTTCCACTGCTGATTATGTTTCAGACACAACCTGAGTGTCTCTTAGCAAAATGGTGCTACCGGTTTGCATAATTACAACCATGATTCATTTTCAAATTTCAATAGTAGATTATTAGATTTTTTTTTTTTTTTGTGGCGGGAAATACCTTAAGAGAAGGCAAATCAGAAGCTTGGCCATTTTATTTTAAGCCACATGGTATGGACAGTGAAGAACAACTGAGTCATCCAGGCTTTATCTAAGTGAAAGAAATGATGGGTTAATATTCCTTGTCTCACAATGCAGCAGAGCCCTAAAAGGCCACCAAACCAAAGCAGTGCAGGCCTTGGCTGGTGAAGCTTCTCCACAAAGTGTGGGGCTGACATTCCAATTTAGAAGCATCACATAAAATCTTAATCAGTGCAGCCAAATTAGCAGAGGGAAGCTTTTACACCATGTTCCTTGTTTACGCTTATCATTCTTAATAAATTCTAAATGCTTTTACAGGTGTGGAAATAGGCCTATTACCAAGATAATGTTCTTAATCATAGGCATCTTAGATTGAGATGTGACATTTGCCATAATTCCCTTGCTCTATCTCACAGCTTTCTGAAAGCTGTCTACATTTCCAGCACCATCTCTTCTGTGGTAGAAGCGGTCTCTTGACTGATGTATGTCCAAATAAGTCTTTGAATACTTTTCCATATTGGCCTTGAAATAATTCAGATGTCAAATTACCTCTCTCCAGACTTCCTGACTCCACCAGGCCCCTTGAATATGTTTTTTAAAAAGTATTTAGGGGGAAAATATTAAATTTTTCTAAGCTGGGTCAGAGTTCATAGAATTTGCTAATAAAGAGGCAGGCAAGGAAGATATTTACTTGGGGAAGGCTTTGAGTATATTTTGTGTAACAGCTGCAGGTTGAGACAGCCTTTAGTTTGTGTTTCTGAGTTTGCATGCCTCCAAGCTTTTGGCATCTATGCTTTTTTTTTCTCCCTCCTGTTTTCCTTTCAAGACAAATAAGGAAACAATTTCAGTCTTTTCACACCAAGCCTTTTAGCATGGTCCACATATTCAAACCTCAGACTGAACCACTTCTCAGTTTGACAAGAAATATTCTCATTTTGTTCTCTTCAAGATGCCCTTACAGCTGAAATGCATTGAGAGCACAGAGCTGGGAGGGTCCCATCAGCCAGGTGTGCTACAGCCCACAGCACTTGAACAGTTGTTCTGCACAACATTTGTGTGATGGAGCTAATCAGGAGAAATGAATCCTGCTTTTGTTTTGGTCAGCAGAGTCAGATGTGTCCCCTAAAGCTTTGGGATAGATTTTTGTTTAATGTTTATCCTACTTACCCATTTGTCTCTCTCACTGGACTTTGCTATAATTTCCCTGTTAGTGTCCTGCCCAAGGACCAGATTGTAAAATTGTACTGCTCAGGGCCAAATTTTGACTTTCAGCAAAAAATCCCAGGCATGTTTTGGGAACACTTTGCAACAGTGATGGCAAATGGCCTCTGCCTTTTTCTGTGGAGGATTAGCACAGCAGCCCCTCAGCCACAGCTGCTGCCAGGGTTCTTTGTAGGGTGGCTTTGCACATCCCCACCAGCTGAGCAATGTGAGCTCAGGAGGGAGCAGGGGCTGACTGACCTCCTCCTGCTGTATTAAAAACTGCCTCCAGGTAAGGTGCAGGTGAAAAGGGCTTTTATCTCAAGATAAAACTTTTCCACACTGGTCCCTCTGGATGGTTCACTGTGGTCAGTTCCCATCTGAACCTGACACAGGCATAGGGGCTTTCTCCTAAAGGGCCTGGAGCAGAGCAGGGCTTCCCCTCATTGTATCTCAGGAAGTTGTCTCAGAATGCTCTGCTCTTTGGGGTTTTCTTGTTCTTAAGTGAGAAGAAGATTATGAAACAAATAAGTTTCACAAGGATGTTGTTCTCCAGCTCAGCGGTGTTTCTGCTGCAACCTTGCTAGTGGGCATGTGAGCCAGGGGTAGGAAATGTAAATAAAATGCAAACTTGGTTTCATCTTGTCTGTGTTAAGATCATGACATTACAAATGCTGTCAAATAAAACTATCAGAAGCCTAATTATTAGAATTAACTATTTCCAGAAAGATTAGCAAGGTTCCTAACTGATTAAATGTTTCAAGTTAGATACGAAACTTTTAAGGTCCAAGACAGCGACGTAGGACTGACTGATGACATACACAGATGGAAGTTGATGCCGGTATTTTTAATAAAATGGAAACAAAAAGCTATCTGGGGTTTATTTTCTTTAAATAATGCACTAAGAATGCTAAACTGAAACAAAGGTAACATTAAGGTAATTTGTGTGGAGTAGGGTAAAAAAAATTTTTTTGCATTATCTTGGTTTTAATAATCTGCAGTGTGATTTTACATGCATATGGAAATGTGCTTATTTGCTATCTCCATTACTAAATTTTGTGTCCCTATATTCAGGCTCTTTATTTAGTTTGCTCTCTGTGTTTTGATTCTACCACTTGAAAAAGGGGTTAATTGCAATTTACCACTATTAAGAAGGTGTTTGCTGCAAGCATGTGATATTTGTTGGGTGGCACAGAATTTGTTCAGAACCATTGACCTAAAATACCCACAAGTATTGTTTCCTTTAAGGTATTAGCCTTATCTTACAGTGTAGACTCAAGCAATCTGAAAGGTAAATAATCAAAGGAAAGCTATTAGCCAAGACTGCTTACTGTTCTTTAAATCAAGTGTCTATGCAAGGCTACAGATGCTGTAGGTAATTTTAGAAACAAGCATGTGACAGCAGTTACACACTCTCAAAAATGTTTAAATTCAGTGCTTATAATCAAAAAGTAATTATACACAGCATTGAAAAGAGACAGTTCAATGCATCTCAGAGATCAGCTACAACCAAAATCTGTGAACAGAAGGAGTGAGCTTGTATGAGTGTCACGCAAATCCCCTCCACATTACTATTCCCTTCGATTAACTCTCAGTGACCGTGTCTATGGGCTGCTTGGTTAATGGTTTGCTGTCAATACTGTAAAAATGCTAACCTGTCTTTACATCTAATCAATTTTGAAATGGCTCTTTACATAAATGGTCTATTCCTTTACTTCATTAAAAGAAAAAAAAAAAAAAAAAAGAAGTAATCAAATAGGATTGAACTGAACAAGCATTTGTAAAAAAAAATACAATAATTAATTTTAAGTCTGTATTTTGAAGTAGTTGTCCTTGAGTATTGTCTTCATCACCATTTTTTAAAGGGCATTGAAAATCAATGTTTCATTTTACTATCATCCATCTTTATATAGTAATAAATTAAGTGGAAAGTATTGATATTTTTGACTGAGCTTTTAAAATTTACATACTAATGACAATTGTACCCTTGTGACTTTTTATTTCTGTTGCTGTTTACTGACACTGACTAGAGGGAAATTTCAGTCATCTGGGGGCCATTTTTCCTCTGAAGGAATAAGACAGTGTCATCTCTCTGGTTTTATATTATGCTTGAGATCTTAACCATGCCATCTCTTGCTGGACCTTTCAAAAAACAATGTAGGCAGCAAAAGTGGTTGAAATGCTTATCATGTCACTCAGTCTTTGTGTGTTCCAGCAACAGGGATGTACACTGCAAGCACAGCTAATGGACCCACAGGAAAACCAGGCTGTGTGGCAGAGAACTGAAAATAAAAATGCTGGTGACAAAGTAGAGATGCCTTCATGTGCCTTTGGAAATGCAGCTGGTCTTGGGAGGAGCAGGACCCCTATCCTGGCATGTGTTTGGATGGGGGATTGAGGAATATGAAGTTAGGCTTGTTGGTCAAATCTTACCCTTCCTGGCTATTTTTCCTTTGTATGCCAGACTCATAAGCAATATCTGGGCTGTATGTTAGCCAAAAAACCCCTAAATCCAATTATAAGGGAAGGAAGCCTTTGTGAATTCTATGATCCTTTTAAAATTTATTATTTAGAGTATAGCTTATGAATAGAGCAGGAAGTTCAGAAGGGTTATTTTTAGCTATGTGTGAATACTTGAAAATTTTTTTTGTAATATTTCAAGTGAAAGCTGCAAGTGACTTTGGCAGTATTTGCTCCATCTTTGTTCACTTCCTGGGAACATTATGAGCTCTTGTCTGTGAATAAAAAAATTTGCAGACAGAACTCATGATTGTAAATTAGTGGTGTCAAAGGTATGTGGTTGTCTAATGCCTTCCCTGCTAGCATGGGAATCTGCTAAGCCCATGCAGCAGGGAGAGAGGGAAAATGCTGCCTGACTCAGGTGAGGAGGTGCTGAGCACAAGTAGCTGATTGCCCAAAGGACTTGTATTCAAAGTAATACTTGTGGTGAGAAACCTGACAGCCAAGCCCTGGCAGCAGTTTGCTGACACGATCCATTTGCTGAGTAATTCCAAACAGCAAATAGCTACACGAGCTCCCACTCTATTTGTGGTTAATTTGTCAATATGGAGTCATATTTTTTTGATAACTAGTTCATTGCATATATCTCACTAATAGTTATTTTCCCATTGTTTATTCTCTACCAAGTAAATTCTGTGACATTTCTTCTGCTCACCACATGATTTGCTTAGGCAGGCAGGATTTATTTTCACTTTTGAATATACTCTAATTAATGTGATGAGTATCAATGTTTAGTTTATTGACTAAAATGTCCATTGCTGTGTTAGCTCTCCCTCTTAATAACATACAGGTAGAAAACAAACAACTTTGCACCGTATGATAAAACCAAATATTGACAGGGCAGCCTTGCTGGATTTTCTGAAAAGAAAATGCACCTATTTCTGGAAATGAGTAGGTGTGTTCATGTCAGTGTGTGCAAATACTGTACTGGAATATGTTAAGTGAGTGCAGAAGTTTAATGACAAATAGTATGCCAAAGGCCAGATTGTGAAATGCTTTTGCATGAATCTTATTCCAGAAATCTGTCTCACTGAAGTAAAAGGGTTTCCTGTGAGTAACTCATGAGGGGTTTGTAATTTGGGTAGGAAAGAGTCTTGGGAGCTCTCTTGTCCAACCTCCTGCTGAAAGCAGTCGGCTGTGGGCTTTGAAGTGGTTATTCAGGGCTTTTTCTTGTCAGGTCTTGAAGACCTTTAAGGTTGGAGATTGTATAACCTCCCTGGGCAACCTGTGTCTTGCTCATTTCTCCTCATTTCCAGTCCTTGTGTCACCTCTTGCCCACATTTTCCCACCATGTACCACTGTGGCCTGGCTCTGGCTCCATCTCCTTGCTAACCCCTCATAGGTTCTGGGTGCTGCTGTCTGGTCCCCCAAGGTCTCTTCCTAGGGCCAGGTGAGTGCAGCTCTGCAGGGCACCCTTGCAGGGCAAGCACTCCATCCATCCCCACTTGTCTGCTGGTCCTGCCCTCTGTCCTGCCAGGGCCTGGGCAGTCGGTGGGGCAGGAGCAGGGACCTGCTGTCCCTGCTGCTCTGGGCTGTCCAAGCACCAGCAGCACCTGCTGAGCCCCCCAGTGCCACAGCAGCACCTCTGCCACTGCTGGTTTGGCAGTGAGCTCCCCCCTCCTGCCAGGGGATGGCTGCAGGCTCCAGGGCAAAATCCCAAGTGGTTCATCTAAGTCCTTCACAGTGCTGAGCAGCTCTCTGCCTCTGGTGCCACTTCTCCCTCAGGTGGGTGCTAAACCCTCTGGAAGAGAACCCCAGGAGATGAGCTAAGTGTGGTGAGCTCACAGCAATGGTTTGGTAGCTGCACTGTATTCGTGCCAGGTTGTTTGGTTTTTTTTTTTTTTTCCCTGTGAGCAAACAGTGGCTCAGTCATAAAGGCTAATTTTCACAGTAGTATTGATTGCCTGCAACACGCTCAATTCTAGTTTAGATTCCACAGGATAAAGACGCAGCAGCACTGATGTGTTTTTTTCCCTCTGGAACTTGAAGGGTACTGGAAAAGACAAATACAAAAGAAATTGTGCACCAAGGTACAGACAAACCATATGTTAGCTGCAGCTCTCCCCAGGGCAAGGTGCTAAGTTTTGTTTACATTTTGCCAAGACAGCAATAAAATTGTTTGTTTACAGATGACAGGGAGAAATGGGATGTCCTTAAAGGCAAGCTATGCACGGGGATGCAAACAGCACACAGAGGCACAGCTCGGAGCAAAGTGCAATTAATGCTCCCTTCCTGGACAGCCCTCAAGCCCCTCCATTTTGGGGGGTTAGCCAATCTTGTGGGTCATTATGCAGGATTATAAAAATATTAGGGCTGATGAAAGTTTGCCTTCTCCAGTTTCCCAGTGAGCGATGCATTGCGCTATTAGATCCCAGTGCCCAGGATGTGCCTCGCAGCCCTGTCTGTGTGCAGAGGACAGAAAATATGAGAGTTGTGGAGAAGGACTCACTTTCATCAAAGTATCAGTTTCCAGGATAGTTTGGAAGCCCACAGCATTATTGTATTACACATTGCACAGAAGCGTGCCTTGTTCATTTTTTTTAGTGTTTTAGAAATAAAAGACTTTTCTTCCAAATTGCGCTGGGAGGCAAATTCTTCAACAGTGTAATAGAAAATGTTAGACAATATTCCTTACTGGAGCTATTGACATTTTTGGTAGTCGTGACACTTTGATTTTTCTCAAAACATATGGATCAAGCCTGAGTGTGTTATTGGACAGGAAGACCTGATGAAAGGCCTTCCTTTATCTTTCTTTGTATTTCTTTCCCCCTCTGTTTGTTCATGGCTTTCTCTCTGAATATAATCGCGGTTTTCTTATGCTGCCCAGGGAGTCGTTATTGCCTTACTAAATATTTTATAGTGCACAGTGCACCATACCTGCCAACTGGTTATTATTTGTTATATGAAAAAAATCAGGGGTAGCATCTGAAAAGGAGTGTGCTTTAAAATTTCAAAACTACACACAGAATAATTTTAGGCCTTTAAATTGGATGTCAGGCTGGGTTTGTTTTTTGGCTCAGATTATTTTTTGTTTGCTTGAAAAAGATCTATATAGTTTTTGGGAGGTTCCCTTCTCTTTTTGGTATGTGTGCCTCTCTGATTCCAAGCACTTGTTTCCTCACAGTTTCACTTCCTATTTGTTCAAAAGGGAAAAGTTCAAAGCCACTCTGGCAGCTGAGGGAAAATCTTGCTGAATACTAACCCTCAAGCGTCTGTCTTGTCCTGACCTTGAGAAAGTAGCAGTAAACTGTTCTATTGCAAACACCACATGTGTGTTTTGTTAGACCAGGTTAGGAGGGGTCAGAGCTCACCTGAGGCTTGGACTGCAGATTTAGACTGCTTTTCAGCAGCATAATGTATTTTTAAAAAGGGACATTCTCGCCTTTGTATGGGCCTAATATAGGCTCTGTTTAAAAACCTGTCAAAATCCCAAGCACACACTCCATAAAATATAAATAAGTACTTACTGTTTGCAGATGTTGCTTGTTTTTCATAATGTTTGTATTTGAAGTCCCGAATCCCCGCTTCCTGTCAGAGCTAGCCCTGTTGCTTTAGTCCATTTATTTCTGAAGGAACGGGAAGAACTTCAAAATGCAATTTCTCAATGAAGACACTTTCTGTCAGACCTGTCAGCAGTCGCAGCACAATTACCTTTTTTCAGACCAAGGCTAGCATTTATGGCTTTGACTGCATGCACAACCTCTCTTTCCCCCAGCTCAGCTAAAGCAGTTGCTGTTTTTTAAAAGACTCCCACTTGCCATAAATTGTGCCTTTAGGTTCTTTCAAAGCAACAGGATAACTTAGCAGACCTTTCTCCTATTTGCATGTTTTAATTCCTTTGATAATGGATACAAAGTATTTTGTGGGGAACAATTCTGTCCTGGGAAAAGGGATAGATCAGATTTTTTCATGTGCAATCTATCAAGCATCTCCCTGGGTAAGGTGAGCTCTGTCGAGCCATTTCTCAAAAGCAGAGAAAAAAGACAGGAGAAAAAGAATTGTTTCAGAAACACGGTGACCAGCTCGCCTCCAAAGAAAAACAGCATTTCCTGACCTACTATCTGTCTGAAGAGAAGGTATAGATCATTTTTAGGGGATCATCAAACTTAGTCCCAAGAGAATTTTCTCAGATTTGGGTTGAGCTTCTCTTCTACACACATCACAAGAAATAGTGAGTTTGGTAGTTAACTTACCTGGGATTATTTGAGGTATTATTTGGATTATTTCTCGGACCAAACATTTGAATTATGTGAGTAGAGGACTACAGAAGTGCTTCTTATGCTCAAACCTTTTTGTGTAGGGATGTGTTTTCCCTGTGTGATGGGCTGATGTGAGCAGCATGACAGGTAATTCCTGGGCATCCCACTGCTCAGCCTTCCTCCAGAACCCCACGGCACCAGGAGTGTGTTTTATTTGTAATGTGTATTTCCCCATTCAGTGAGGAAACCTTACCTTCATCTCCCTGCTTTAGCCACCATCTTTTTTTCTATTCAGTTCCTTTCTCTAAGTGCCTCCTCTCCTGGGTTAACCTCTCCTGTAGCAGGAGGCTCTTTAGTGTGCAATGCCACCACACTGCTGGCAAGGAGAGGGGGAGAAGAAAAGCCTCTCCTTTGTATTACAAATTCAAAGGGTCATTATTCCATCGTTCCCTATGGACGAATGTGTGAAGATTATTGTGGGAAGTTAGTATTTATTCTGAAGGCCTAATATGATCCTCTTGAACATTTTAATAATGCATTCTCTGGGGTCCATGCTGCAAGTGTTTAAAAGGAAGCAATATGCGTAAGGGCTGGATGGCTGCTGCTTTGCTGGAACAGTCTAAGTTGTGGGGTTGCTTTTGATCAGTCCCTGCTTAAAAAAAAAAAAAAAAAAAAAAGCAGAAGTCCCTTTGCCCCCTTCCTCACCAGCCTAGAGTTCTTTTATCAGTTACATTGATCTAGAAGCAAGAACAAGGCCACAGTATTTTATGTCCACATTTGTTACACTGATTTACGAGTTTCTTAATTCTAAGACCCTTACCTTATCAATGGCCTCAGGAAGTGCTAAATCCCTGATATTAAGCAGAGAAAGAAAACGTTTAGCATCAAAATAGGTGCCTTTTTTTTTTCTTGGAGACAAATACAGGATAAATACAGTGTTCACTTGCAATTTGCTGCTTTTGCTGGAATTTTAAAGCTTCCCTAATATGCGTTGTTTCTGTAGGGTCTGATTATAAACATATGTGTGGGACAATGCACATGCATGCTCGGATCAGGTCAGTGGAGTTTTCTTCATCTTTAAAGCTCAAAAACCATAAATCAAGATGAAAATACTCCAGCCAGGAGCTTTACCAATTGATACAATTTTAAAATAGGCTGCTGCTAAGGCTTGGGGGAAAGCTGACATGATGACTTTTATAATAGCAGAACGTTTAAGGTTATAGAAATAAAAGGAAGAGGATGAAATCAGTCGCGTTGATCTTAGCCTGCAGGCTCTTTCAGCTAACTCGAAGCTCCAGCAATTATTTCTGCTCTGGCTTTTCCCCCTTTTTTTCAGCAGTCTGTTTGAAATGAAGCAGAACCAGGCATGGCAAGCTTATCAGTGTCGTTAGCTGACAGGGAGCACATCACACCTGCTTTTACTTGCTAGTTTTTCAGGCACTTTATGCCACAGAAGAATGTTGATTTTGTTCTTATAATGTGTAAAGATTCATTTATTTCACCTTTTGAACTTGACAGAGCCACTCAGTTTTGATGGCAGTTTGTTTTCAACCCAGCATTTGGAAAACCCTGGCAATTACTGGACTGTGGCCCAAGGCTGCCTTGATAAAATATAGAGATGGTCAAACCCAACAGACTATGGTCTGGCCCAGCTAAAGCACCCAGCCCACTGAGGGCCTGTGGGACTTGGGCTGAGGCTCAGATGCGCCAGTGTCACCCTGGTCATGGTACAGCTGCTCCCATGGACACACACCAGAGCACCAGGACACGGCCAAGGCTTGGAACCCTGCTGGACATAGGGAATAGTCCTGGGTAGAAGTGATAGCAAGGACAGGGCCAGGAAGCTTCTCTTCATACTTGTCACCTTTAGGAGTTTTAGTCTTACCTGAGTTTTCTAATTTCTCCTTATAGAAAACCTGGAGTGTTACAGCTGTTGCCTGGTGTGTAGTTATTTTAGCAGCTTCTGCCCAGCTTGCTATGGAATCACGCAAGATTAGGAGGATCATAATCCACAACAAGAGGTCTAACCCATCTTTTCCAAAAACCTGTTCCCATCTGTGGTACAGATAGGTCATTCTTTCTGTGCTTTGCAGTCAGGCCCATCTAATCACACTGCTCAAGGAGCAAAGGAATTCATTCACCCAAAGGGTCCCATTACAAGATATTCTGTCATCTCCATTTTAAACCTGTGAAAGCCTTATTTTTAGTGCCACTGCCAAATGTGATAACAGGAGTCTTGCACTGCTGAAGAGAGCTCAAGTATCTGGGATCAGTGCTATGTAATTGTTCTTACACAGACCTACTTTCAGTGGCACAATGATGCTTGCAGGATTTGAGCTTGTAGCATTGAAAGCAGTAGGATCCTCTCTGCTGACTTTTAATGAGAACAGCTCAGACCTTCACTAAAGCTGGCACTCAGGCAAAAGATTTCAAATGTTTCTTGCAGCTATTGTTTTCTAGCCAAACAACCTACTAGTGACAATTTTGTAACTATCAAATACTTGCAGATAACTGGCTAATAGACAGACATGCCATGTCTAAATTCCAGGTGCTCTTTCAAAGCTGGTACAGTGTCAGAGCTCTGCTTTCCAGATGCAGGCAGTCAGGTTCTGAATATATCTATCCTTTCTGATGTGGTCCCTTTACATTTGGTCATTGGGAGTGAATCTCATTGGAGAAATTCAGAATAAATCTGGACCGTGAGCCTATAATGTGAACATACCCAAATGGTGAGAAATAAAATCCAGGGAAAGTGCTGGATGTAGAAGCATTTCTGGTGATTGTTTACTTAGAGAAGAGCTAAATATTCATATCCATGTGAGATCATTTGGTGTGCCTGAGATGGCATCCTTGGCACAATATAAGCTATTTTAATAAATTTCTGTGTTCAAATCTAAATTACAAAACAAAGTGCTCGGATTGTTTACAGGAGTGAAGGAACTGATCAAGGGCTGGACTGTGCCATGAGCTGGCAGCTCTGTGCTGCCCTTGGAGCAGCAGGGAGGAGCCTGGCTCCCTAAATCACCTTTTCCTCCCCCTACCCCTCTATGACAGACCCCATCTGAAGGTATATTCTGCATAGCCCCTGTGGGCTGTAGAGAAAAGAGGGAGAAGCCTGAGGCTGTAAAACCCTTGCACACTCCCAGCTTCACTACGTGGGGCATAATGCCCATCCTCCTGGGCAAGGATGGAGAGAAAAGGATGGGCTGAAACTTTTATTTTGAGCTAAGTTTGTGGAACCCAAGAAAATATTGCTGGGAATGACCTCGGGGAGGTGTTGAAAAATCTGAGCTTCAGGAAGGGCTGTAGTCTGTGTGGGCAGGATTGGGCTCTTTGCCTTAATTTGAGGAGTGCCTGTGACTCCTCCTAATGCTTATTTTCCTGACTCCAGTGATAAATATCTCAAAGGACTGTATGATAGACATGCAGCAGAAACAATTAAAGTGCTGCTTATAGTGTCATGAAACAAAACCAAATTCTCTGCCAGCTGCTTCCTTTATCAGCTCTTCTGGGAAGATTTTCCTGTGTTTTGAAGCACATGACTGTTTCTTAAAGTGCCAAACAAGGGTTTTTAATGAACCTGGATAATTTACTGGTTTATTTGGTTAATTGTTGGGATCAAAATCATATTAAAAAGCCCCAATCCAAAAATATTTCTTTTAGCAGGTGATAATTCAGCAGTATTATTATTCAGCAGTATTATTATTGTTCAGCTGTATTACTTAATACATTATTTTCCTGTTTGTAAGGTATTTTAATCTGAAACAGTTAATCCAGGAATGTCTGAAATTGCACCATTAAAGATGTGATTACAGATTAAATGAAGTTTGAAAATGGGAATTCCAAGGTTGCTTATTTTCTGGACCTTTTACCATCCTCCTTAAAGAATGTCTTGTGAAAAGGACTGGGCTGAAAATGCACAATATTTACTCCCTCCTTTCCCCACCATTTACAAGCGTTCAGATTTTCTGGACTATGTATAAGGGATAAAGAGACTGTAAATATGCTGGAAAGCTTTATAAGTCTGCTACCATTCCACAATCAGCTGTAACTGTCCAGCATAATATGTTACACACAGGCATAAAATATGCTCCTATGTGCCTTTATAGACTATGTCTTGATGAATATTTATTATATCTCATTATTGCAAAACGTTCCTGCAAGAGCATCTGATTGACAATTAGTTTATTGCTGGTCTGTATCATTTTTGCTTTGGCAGAGCCTTAAAAACTGATGAGCATTTTATTATCTATATTTGGCTTCAGAAAATTTGTTGATAATATATACATTAAAAAAAAAATACCCAAAGCAAAGTAATCTTTGTTTGACCTTAGGTTATGTTTTGTGGTATCCTAATACCACCTCCATTATTCTCTTTAGTTTAAACTAATGGGCTGATATTATGCTGGGCAACTTTAATTAGGGTGTCTATTGCTTAGTAGGCAGCATTTTTGCTTTCAGGCAAGTATGACATGTTGTACAGTAGAGACTTAATTCCTATTTAGGGAGAAACCATAATACATCTCAGTTGCCAAGTGCATCGTAAGCAACCACTCTTAGAGAAAAAAAAAAATTTAAAATGTATTCTCTCCTAGATACAAAACACCCATAATCCCATTAATGTAAATGAGTGATTACATGTGTGCATATCACTGGGAGAATACATTGTCAGGAGATGCCAGAATTTTAGATGAGATAGAAATAGCTCATGGTTTATCATTTAATGAAGAACCCAAATATTCCTGAGAAGAAAGTTCTGTGTTACCGTCAAGGCTGAATCTCTGGATTTTTATTTTTATTGTCTCATTAGAGTTATAGGAGAAATGATCTCTAAAGCTCTATTTCTATATTAATAATTTTTTATCTTCAGCTTTCCTTTCATAGCTTTTTAGATTTGCCTTGCAAATTCAAGCTCACATTTACTGGAGATGACTTTAATGAAAGGTGAATTTGTTAGATGACATTGTGGGTGCATATATATTTCTGGAGATATTTTGTTGAAATGTTGCAGTCCCTAGGACACATCATACAATTCAATATCAGTGTTACTGACATATCTGTGAAAACAATCACAAAGATAAAGAAGGTGCTCCATCATGTGTTCATTTCCATCAAATTAATAATACATGAAGTTCACATAGTACAAAATGTCAATTATTTATTTTTTGTATATGCAAAAACCAAAAAGAACTGTTCAGGAAGAATTTTTGTTGTCAGAAAAGGAATATGAATTTAAAAGATCAATGGTAATCGTTCCATTTTAAAATAAAAATTATTATTTTCGCAAATAATAGCATCAGGAGAAGATGCTATAAAAATGTTTGTTTACACTATATTCTGTGGGACATTTTGTGAAAGCAGACAGAGATTTATGCTTTAGTCCTTTCAGAATATGCATTATAAAAAATTAAGATATACACTGCCATATTCCTAACCTTCTGCATGAAAGGAATAAGGATGGAATATTTCAGTAAAAACAAGCTCTGATTTTTAAGTTATAGTAAGACATTAAGCCTGGGAAAACTCAGGTGAAAAAAAAAATCCACTGTAAAGATAATGAAGTTATTGATTTTAATTTTCTGCCTTTCCCATTGAAGAATGAAGCATCTGTGCAGGGTAGCTGAAACAGAAAAGTGAAGGAATTGGAAATCTAGAGCAGATCTAGTGTGGGGGGGTTTCAATAGTTTTAAGATAAATAAATTTCTTTTTTTTCATATACTTGAATGGGGAACAAAAAAAGACTGAACAGTAGCATTAACTTCGTTGTGTTTCCACAAGTATACATGCTTGGACATACTTCTCATTGGTATTCAAGTACATATATGCCAGTCAGTTTAGACCATTTAGCAAAGAGATGTTATTCTGAACATCCAGACTCCTTTTCCTGTTCACAAATGAAAACAACCACACAAAAGCTCACTCCTAGGGAAGGCTGGGGGTTAAGTGTAGATTCAGTCACCCTCTCCTGGATTCCTATCTGATCCTAATCTCACAAGTTATTTAGTATCCTTATGCCAGTAAAAGAACAAATAATTTCTTGCCTATAAATAGATTTGTTGGAAAGTTGATTTTACTGAAAAGGTCATTATTTCCTACAATGAAGTCTTCAGCAAAATCATATTTTGCTTTGGTAGCTCTGTTGCCAAAATTATTATATGAAAAATGTTGACTGAACCAGTTTCTTTTGCATTGTATTATGATTTTCTGTGGAAGTTTAGCATTCTGTGCAATTGAAAATAATTTTTTTATAATATTGAAAAGTTTCAGTTCTGGTACATTAAAATCTATGAAGGAATTTAAGCCAGAAGTCAAAGCAAAATGTCTGAGCTGCAATGCAGACACATGAACATTAAGAAACTGGAAATTCTGGGGTGTTTTTTTCCATTTTTCACTGTGTTTCTGACCTAAATAGCAATTTGCTTTATCTCTGTGCTTTTGTCTTCTATCTCTACAACAGTGCTGTGAAGATTAATCCATTAGTGATTGTAAAGGGCTCGTATTAGTAGTGGTGGTGTAGTCATGATAGTCTCAGAATAAAAGTGAGGCAAGATACTTAGGGAAGATTCAGTATCTCCTATTAGTTATAGGCATTACAGACATTAGAGTTCTATTAGACATACTTGTGGAGGAACAGATAAAAAGTGGGCATGCAAGCCCAGTGTGCAGGTCTGAGATACAGGCAGCAACCTTGGTGTATTCAGATGAGATGTTCTGGAACTCACACAGCTCTCCTCTATCTACAGCCCCTGTCAGCCTTGGGGAGCCAGGGCTGCTGAGAAAAGCTGTGGGGATGCAGAGCATTGCTGCTGTCAGAGCCTTCAGAACCTCGGGGTAATGGTGCTGGTAGCTGAGAAACAAGAAAAAGGCAGATGGCAGCAGGTTAGGGGTTTTGTGCTACACATTCCCGTGGGAGTGAGAAGTTGGAGACCCACTTGCTAAGGACAGTCAGTGAAAGATGTAACTCCTCTAAGGTCACATTTGCAAGCTCTTCTATCCTATGTGCTTGGACAAGAAAAAGTCTCCAGTCAGATATCAGATAATTTACACTTTTTCAGCTGAAGAGCTCTAATCTGAAAATGGTTTTTCGAAAATGAAAAGTTACAATTCTCACGCAATTCCCTGCGTCCAGAAGTTCAAGTACAAGAACAACAAACATTACAAGACCCTTGATAAAATGTTAACATTTGCAGTATTAACTTAGTCTCTTTGTTTGCAAATGGCTGTTCAGGGCAGGTGCCTGGCTGTTCAGGGCAGGTGCCTGCTCTGGATGCTGAGCTTTGGGTAAGGTGGTGGCAGAGCAGCCCATCTCCCCCAGGCTCAGCAAGGATACAGCCAGGGGAGGATGGGCAGGCAGCTGCAACCTGAAGCAGGCCTGCTGGCATAGGGGGAGGGCAGCAGCAAGCTCAGGTGGTCCTGTTTCTGTCCAGGATTTCCTGGAGTGAGAGATGTGCTCAAGTGCAATGCAGATGCTCTGTGCATTTGCAGCAAATCCCTGGCACAGCAGAACTCCAGCAGGTGCCCTGTGCTTGTGCTTGGTCCATACTTGCTCAGGAGCCACTGGTTTGGCATTTCTGCCTGTCCATCAGTCTGGGAGAAGTTACTTATGTCGGGGTTGCCAGAAATCCCAGAACCAGAGTGTTTTCATTCAGCCTAGGTGAAATTTCCAGGGGAAAAAAGAGGACAAGTGCCCAGCAATGCTATTGTAGCCTGACACAAAAGCTTCTAACACCTGAAAAATGTTCATGCTTTTAACACATTTTTAGTTTTATGGAGGTAACCCATCCTCTCAATAAATTTTGCCAATATAACCTCCTATGTGAAAGAAGAGCAACTTTTTAGTCTGAAATAAGCAGGTAGAGCAATTGTATTAATGCATTACCTGCTGTCAAGGCACAGGGTGCCAGACACTGGTGCAAGCTCCACTCTAAGCATAGTTCCACCAGTGATCTGGGGTTTCTTCCTTGAGAAATTGTACTTACTACACATTCCATCCAAAAAAAAAAAAATCCTGTGATTTTGAGAGGATCTTTTCCACCCAGGCTGAATGGGTCCTTCTGTAATACCACTAAATTGCCTCTGAGTGTCTCTACAGTTCGTCTCCTTCTAGGAGCAGCCAAGCAGGAATAATGCAAGAAAAATGAGTCACTGAAATTTATTGGTGTCAGCTTTGATTTTGTATTCATAACATCTTTTACTGTTATTTTTAAGGATATTGCAGATTGAAACAAGGGAGGATCAAGTGTCCAAGTTGTGTTTAAAGGAAGTAAATCTTTAAGAAATTACTGTGAAACAGATGTTAAATAAATGATTTTGAGTTCAGATCTGTGACAGAGCAGTGTACCTAGGGAGACTCTTTATTAGCAAAACTTAAAGTGATTTAGACCTATGGCTGATGAAGAGAAATCATACTTTTTCATTGTTATAACTAGATAATGCAGTGATTTAAAATGCAAGTAGAAAAATGGGTTGTTTAGTCTCCCACATTATTTTAAGCCAACAATCACTTATTTTAAGAGAGCACCCTAGTACCTGTCAGGTGAAGAGGTTCATTAAGGATTTCAGGTGAAATTTCAGTGGCTTTTGGTTATGCATGACACTGAGATGGGTGTGTTGATAAGAGTGGGTAGAACTGGGAATTGTAGGCATCTTTATCAGAGTGGAAATCAGACTTTGAAAACAAGTGTCTTGAGCAGATAGAACTTGCTATGTGGCTGTTAATGAGGCTTTGATATGTACAGTATCTATACAAAAAAAAGAAAACGTTGTGCACGTATGTAGTCAGTACAAGTGTTGTATACATATGATTGTTCAGTAACATATAAATAAATATCCTAATGAATAACCAAACCCCTTTTCACAGGGAAAAAACCCAAGCACATAAAGCAGACAAGGCACACTAGGTTTTGTCTCAAAGCTGCACTAGCTCTTGTTCTTTCTGCTCCATAATGCTTACATCCACATGCATGTAAGAGTTTACAGCTTTGAGATGGAAGCCTTCCTGGTCACTCCTATCCAGACAAGTTTATCAAGAAGACATTTCATGGCCAGGTTTCTTCAGGACAGTTCAGTTACATTGTGAGCTCTACAACTGAACTGGCCATTCACAGGCACAGCAGAAAATCTTTTGTTTAAAGAGTCAACTGAAGTATTAACAAAATGGAATTTCTTTCTATTGAGAGATTTTGTTGCTGCTGTATTACATATTGACTCACCTTTGTGTCATAAGTTGTATGCAAAGATCACTATGGAGAGAAATGAAAGCTGAATTTGTGCTCTTTGGTCTGATGTTTACAGTAGAAATATTTCTCAACCTCAAATGTGAAGCCTCTCATGAAGGTGAGGAACAATTGATGCATTCAGTGAAACCTGGAGAGTGTAGACACTTGTGTTGTTACAGCTCCATGAATAGTGTTATGGAACAGAGGGAAATACAAATATTTACCTTTTGCATGGTAACAACACTGGCTACAGTATATACAGAAAGGGAGGGAAAAAGATGGAGCTTGTCTCATTCTGAAGACGAAGATTCAGGATTTTGATGTTATACAGCAGAATAGCAAATAATTCTTAAATAAAACAACGCATATTCATTCCTCTCTAGGAAATTTTATACCCTTCAGTGAGGGAAGTAATTTGGCTTGTAGTATATAAAAAGGCACCTTGCTCTGTTCTCTTTGAAAGAGCTCTTAAGCTCATTGTTTGAGGCAGCTACGTGTTCCTTTGCCTGAAAATAAGTATTATGTATTGATAGTAAGTTTGACGAGGTTGGACTCGTACTAATAGTTTTACATACTTGTCATAATAACAATATGGCTGAAGAAAATGGGATTTTTAGAGTCCTAGGCCTTAGAAAATGGTTTTGTTTTCCCCTACCCTGCCCCTTGTACATCACTGCATGTATAAGAACTTTGAGGGAGTTCTCAGTGATCTCTGATCACACATCTGACTTGGCAATGGTCTCCCTGTCCTTATCTTTGGCTACTTGTACCTGGAGAAGAGGAGCCTGAGACCAGCAAGGGGGCTCTACAGCAGATTTTTCACAGGCACAGTTTGAATAGTTGTTCACCTTGCTGCTGAGGTGTGCCTGTGTGTTTCATGTGGCTGATAGAGTCCTCCATCCTGGTCTTCTCCATCTCTGCTGCTGAGGGACATCTAGGCAAAGCTCTTCTTTCCCTGGGAAGTGCTCCCTGCCTGCCTTAGACTGCAGAAACAGCCTGGGACACGGGGACTTGCAGAACAGGGGCAATCTCCACCACGGATCTGTTGGAAGTATCAAATGACAGCACAGCAGAAATGGGTAATGTTGTAATACAGAGTGCATGTGAGCTTCCCAAAGGTAGCTGAGTGTGCTGGAGCAATATCCCACGCGCATCCTCTGCCGCGCTTTGCGCAACGGAACCAACCTGTAGGAGATTGCAGATGACCAATCTCTTACTCACCTGCCCTGTGACAAAGGTGCTGTGTGTGCTTTTGGGTGGTGCAATGCAGGTACAAAACACTGTGACTCAAGCATGGAATTGAAAAGGAGGAAGGTGAATTAAGAGCATCTGCCGGATGATAACTGCTCTTACGCACCTACTGGAAAAGGCTTCCCTGTGTTTTCAGAAACCACCAGCTACTGACCCACTCTGCTTAAAATCTGTGATAAGTGTTTCTGAGACAGATTGGTACTGAGCACTGAAGTTCTACTGGAGCTGAAAACCATTCTTTAAATTGTACTTGTGTGGGAAATCTTCCTGTGTGCAAACCCTGGCATGCAAATCCACGAGCAGTCCTTGTGAGAACCAAGCACCAGGCTGGGTGCTCAAACCCCTCAAAATGCACATGTGACCCAGTGGCCCTGTCCTGCACAGGGCAGCGAAGGACCCTTCTGTTCCAGCTTGAATGCTTGTTGAAAGCAATGGGAAATGTAATGGATAAGGGATTTGGCACTTCAAAAGAGGTGGCCTAATTTGTGCACACAATGGCAGTCATCCAAATATTAAGCAAACGTGTCAGAGATAAAATTTGCAAGACGCAAATTGTAAAATTGGAGAAATGTGTACAATGTGGGAAAAAAAATTCAGACAGACTAAAAAATGTGTGCCATAATAATTTATATTCTACTACATTATGATGCAATCTATCTTTTTCTAAAAATGCAAAAAAAAATTATACAAAATAAATCTACTGAAGAAATTAATTACTTGTCAAATTTCAGGTTTGAAACACAAATCATTTCATTACAAAAGAGCACTTCAATCCACTGATGTATGTTATTTGCTTTGCCTTTGCGTAATTTAAGAACCCAATTGGCATGTCTTAATTTGGTATTTTATGAAATTCCTTCCAGGGCCAAGCCCTTTCTTTCCAGATTTCCTCCAATTACAAATTTATCTATGGAAAGTTCTAAGCTCTTAACCCAGGTTTAACAACAGCAATGCAAATATTTTACTATAAAGATCCCATTACCATTAATTTTCCCCCTTCCATTACATTGCAAGCACTGAGAGAAAGCATGAGCTTCCCCATATAGAATTTTAAAGAAGCAAAGATGGAGCCATGTTAGCTGAGATGCTGCTGAGGACTGAGACACTGGGAAATCTCAGGGCAAGAATGTGCCACAGCTGTTTTAAAAAGGTGCTGTAAACCCATACATTAAGTTTTGATTTTATTCCTCAGATTTGCCTTTTTGATCTGAGCAGAAGCGGACTAGGCAGCAGCAACAAACAATAATTGTGTGATTGTATGAAAAAAATAGTGATTTTATTTGTTAGCAGTATCATGACTGTAATTGGATATTCCTTATTATTTGGGCATTGAAAAATGAGTTCTAGGGCAGTGGGTCTGTCTGAAGAGAGACAGAAGGAAAATCCCCAAAACTGAGACTTGGGAATGAGTGAGACTTTTACCAAGTTACCTGCAGCTGGCTCTGCTTTTGCCTTGCTTCATCATTTAATGTGTGTGCACCATCTTACTTAGCTGAAATTAGTATGCAAGAAAAGATGCATCGAAGTCAGCAATTAAAGTGACTTCATCTAACTTGTTGAGAGAGTTGAGTAACTGAGTTTGATTTTGCTTAGGAAATCATTAGCACCTTAACAGAAGGCAGGAAACTTTGATCAAGATGTGATAGATGCAGATCAATATAATGTGTAAAGATTTTATTTGGCTCTGGTATTGACACCTGGTAAAAGAACTGGCTTATGGACTGTTCTCTTGGAAAGTTTGTAAAATTGTTCAATGCTGGCCTAGTGTTTTACATGGGAATGACAAAACCAGAACTTGTGTTACAGTTTATATGACTTCTTTTTATATTTAAGACTGTTTATGTGTATTTCAAGGGATTATTTATGAGTAGGTACATAGCCTGTTCCAGTCAGTGAGGTATTCCAGTGGGGATAGCTGACCAGACACACTTGATACTCTTGCCTTATTAAGGGTCATTGTCTGTCATATCTCCTGGAACAAGGATGCCCATTTCTGAATTGTACTTTGTCAGGATTATCTGCTTTAATTTAACTTTATTTTCCTAAATCAATGACTCGGAGCAGAGGAGGGAGCATTCAGTGGGCTCAGTGGAGGTGAGTAGTACAGGGGAACCCCCAGGCTTCTTTGAGACCATCTGAAAGTAGCCTGGGGGGAATAAGCAGAAATTCTCTTCCTTTCAGGTTGCCTTTCTTCCTTCCTCTGTGCTGGTCTGTTTTAGGGTGCAGCCCTGGGTGTAAACCTGTGTTCAGAAGTGTTGAGCCCAGCCACCTGCGTGCAGCCAGATGTGTCTTCTAGCTCTGCACACCCAGCTTTGCTTTTATCCCCTGATGGAGCTGCTTGTGCACATATTTTGATGGATTTAAATGGATTTAGCTCTGGGTAGTGTGGTAGTTGCACCATCCATCACAGAAATGTTGTAGGCTATGTTCACATCTTCATTGTCCTTTAGCTTCCTCTTTTCTGAAGGTGTGAGTGGTTTGGAAAGGTCCTACAGCACTACTTATTCCTCAAATCACAGACTGGAAACCTTACTTGTGTGGTATTCCCATAACAAAATGCTGAGAGTGTTTATTCATCTTGAGGGTGACAAAGGGAATTTTCTTTTTTAAATGCACTTTAGAATTTTTAGGATTTTTGAGAAGGGACAGGGGACTCTTGAATTCCTTCTCATTTTGTGCTGTCTGTATTGCTTTTAGCTACCCTCTTTTATCAGGATCCTGTTAATGTAGTTCCCTGGCTGTGCTGGATCTGTACAGAATTTCCTTTGGAAGACAGGCATTTGCAATTCTTTATTTAAGTTAAAGATACGGTCACGTAAGAGTGTTTAGTGTTCTCAGGGGAAGGAGAGCTTAAACAGAAGGTTGATTTGTGTGAATAATCAGGTTGGCATGAATAATTATGGTATTTAATAGAAGAGAAACTTTAAACACCTTAGCAAATGTGTCACTGTGTGAAGTTATACAGCAGTTTGATGACTTGTTCAGGTCTGAATTTATGTTGGACTCGGCTCTGCAGCGCATTGCAAGGGAGTGAAATTCCAGGCTGGCTGCAGTCAGCAGGAATTGAAGACAGCAGTGTTTGGCTCAGTAGCACTCACATCTCTTTCTGGATTTAGCCCTTCCCACTATGTGAAGATAATACTATTTACTGAAGTGAATATTGCAATGATTACTTAACCTTTACAATGTGCTTCTAGGATGAAGATTCCTGCTTTGTCAACTTCTATGACTTTCTCTGTGTTTTATGATAGATAAAGTTTGCTGGACCCCAGCTTTAAGATTTCATTTAAAGTACACACAAAAATTTGTAGCCTACCTGGTTATGGAGAAAATTCCAAAATAATTGAAGTGTAACAGAGTTAGCATTGGAGAAAAGGGAACAAGATTCAGGCTGATTTTATTTTTTCAGAACTATCTATGGCAATGATTAAAGGGGGGATAGTGGTGTTGACATCAACAGAACCCAGATACTACAATGAGTATTGCTTAATATAGGGAATCCATATATCCATATACTTAAAGACTAGCTAGTACCTATTTTGAAAGCATGCTCAAAGGAGCCAGGAAGTTCAATAGTCCAGTAAGCCTGACACCTTGGAGAGGCTAGGGATGGGCTGAATCCCTTTTCCCTAGTAACTAAAGGAGGGCTGAGATGCACATATACTACATCTTTTCAGAGAATACCACAGCTCAGCTATGATGTGAGCAGGCTGACCCCTGGAGAGGGGATAACATCCACACCTCCTGCAGGAGGCAGGGTAACACCTCCCCTCCTGCAGCCCAGAACAGGAGGGCTTTCAAAGCAACAAAGGAGAAAACTGCATTACTCCAAATCCAGTGCCCTAATAATGAGTTTACTGGCACTTGAAGTGAGAATAGCCCCATCACTTTTAAATCTGTGTGTTTTGGCTTTTCAATCTGAGTTAGATCCAAGTCTCAGATGGAATGAGTTCAAGAATGAAAGAAGACCAGAAGTACATGAATAACACACACGCACACAAACCAAGTTTTTCTCCAGTTCCTGGTTCATATCCTTTGAAGTATTCTACTTTTCCTCCCTTCCTAGAAAAAGCACTGGGGACAGAAAAAGAGCAATAAAATATATCCAAATAACCCCTCACAGCTACAAATTATAAATATTTCATATTTTGAATTATTTCTGTTTCATGTGTTCCCAAATAGCATTTAATTTCTTCCTCTCTTCCCGCCTCTAGCTTTAATTAAGTCTCATCCCTTGCCTGTCAAACCTTGATGCCCCCTTTGTAACAGCTTGCTTCCAGGTGAGGTTTTCCTGGGCTAATTCAGCCCTTGCTCTGTGTTTTCAGAGATTCGTGGTAAGACTTTCTCTGACCAAGTGATTAGCAAGGAATTTCCAATTCGTGCTTCTCCCTGACTCACAAAATTGACCTGGTACAGAATAAAGCAAAATAAATAAGAAGAAAGCCAAACAATTCAGAAGAGGGATCTCAGTTTGTCTTAAGTGTCATCTGCCTCATATCTGCTATGAAAATGGTAGATCTAAATTCCAGCTTTAATGTGCAGACTGCCCACACACTGGATTTTATTTCTCTGCACACATCTGTCATTTGGCAACAGATTCATCTCAAGTGCTGAGCTCTCTCCTTGAGCTGGAGCTGCATGTGGTCAATGTCTCCCCAGCTGGTTGGTGCTGTTGTGGCCCAGGGCCCCTTCAGCTTCTTTACTCCCTCTGCAAAATTTCTATTCTTGTTTGTGGAGGGACTTTGGATTTGCAGTGCTTTGAATGATGATCCAAATCAATAATCAGTACTCATCTCAGGATATTAATTTAATTATCTGTCAGGAGTCATTTAATAAAATGACAACTGAATTTCTGCCTGTATATTCTGTAGTGGAGAGCCAAATTTTTCTAATTTAGTAGCTTCTCCCATTCATGTGCAATCTCCATGGAATGTCTTTGGGGTCAGGTCCTCGATGGTGTCAGTGTGCTCTCAGAGGCAGGACAGATGTAACTCTACATATGAAATACAGAGCCTTGAACTACAGCAAGACAGACACTTCCACAGGGGAAAATTGCTATACATAGAAACACAGGATTTTGCACTGTAATTTTAATTGTGCTCCATTTCAAGTCTTTCTGTAATCCTAGGTGGGCAGCCCTGTTTCATGCTGCTTGTACCCAGTGTGCTCGCTGTGCTGCAGCACACCCTCCTCCTGCTCTCTTACAAACTTATTTAATATATATCAACCAATTCAGAACTGTTAAAGGAATATCCAGTTTGTGGTCTCACAGTTGTGTGAAGAGAGATAGGGGCAGGAGGGAGAACATAGGATGGAAGTTGTTGCCTAAATTCCTTTTCTGGCTCCATGTTTCGATCAGCTGGGGTCCAATTGTACCTCAGGCTCAGAGCCCATATTGGTCATAGTCTCCTCTTAAAAAATTAATGTCACAAGTGACTCCTGGGGGTAAAAGCTGATAGGAAAAGCTGACTGGTATCTTCTCCATGCTTTGTTTTTTCATGCCTCCATGGGTGTTGCTAGTGAAGTGAACGCAACTTTTGCTCAAGTATTTTTTTCTCAAATAGAGTTTTACTCTATTTTACAACTCATGTTCTAAACAGGCCTGTCCAGGGTGAAAAAGTGTGTAGGTTTGGACCAAAAAGGGAGCAATCCATGATGGGCTGAAGTGAACTGTTATTTATATGCCTTGCTGTTTCATATTGTGTGTCATGTGCTATGTAACACGTTAAGACTTCTCAGTATCTTTTCTTTGAGCACACCCCCTCCCCAATATTTTTTCCTGATTAGGAGCTGATGCTCTTCATCACAAGCTCTTTGTACCTCTAATAAAGCCTGCTTTCTCCCAGGCAATCTTGAGGCATGCTGGGACCATGCAGACGGCTGTGTCCTCTCACTCCAGCGCTGGCCTATGACCTTACAAGTAGGGTCAGTCAACATGCTACAAAGCTTTCCTTGCCATTTATCAAATAACAAAGCAAACCAAATTACATAGTTTCTATAGCAGGCCACTACAGTATGTAAACTGCAGAGAGGGCTTACACTGCTGGCTCATTCTGAGGTGCCGACAACATGAAAGGCCCTTTCGTTCCAGTGCCCAGAGCCTGTATTTGCCTATCTCACCTATTACCAGGAAACAAAGGGGCTGCAGAGGTTGAGCAAGCAAATGGAAAATGAAAATGGAAGAAAAAACAACTGGCTGTCTTCGAAGAAATGTTTGTCTAAAATGTATGCAGACGTGTCTCGGGCAGTTTTATAGGTGCTGAGGGCCCCTTTCTCTGCCTGAGAGCTGCTCTCCCTCGGCTGTAATAGAGTCAAAGAAAGGTTGAGGCAATGTCTCCTTTAACTGTATAATGTATTTATCCTCCCAACTGGTGAAATGCTCAATAGCTGTCATGATTAATCAATTGTATTAGTATTTCATCTCAGCCAGCCCCAGCCATGCGTATCACTACAGATGTATTTTCTGAGATGTGCAGCAGCATTGCCAGTGCTGCCAAAATCAGCTTTCCTAGTTTTGGAGCAGAGAGAACATACCATCAGGTGAAATTTGTCAATATTCAGAAAGGCTGCTCAAAGCTGTGAATGAATTAAGCTGTGGAGAGACCTCCCCTTCAAAATCTATCTGCTTCGCTGAGAGAAGCTACTGCTCCTGGATATGGATTTCCATTCCCTGTCCACTCTCAGGCTTTACTGCCTTTGCTGGTCTGGCAGGGAGCTTAGTTCATGTCAGGTGAGCATGGCTGGATGGGCATAGACCAGTCATGTAAATGGTGTAAACAAATCCTCTTAATTTTTTCTGAGCTCTATGGAGTGTCTGTATTCTCCACAAGGGAAGTGGTTGTGGGCATTTAGGGTTTGTCATCTGCCTGCTAATGGAGCTGCACTTGGAAGGAAAGGTGTGCTCACAGTCCAGGACCTGGCTGGTTGCTGACTTTTGTGAAGGATAAACTTATTTGACAAATGGTGATAAGGACATGGCTCCCCCTCTGCTCAGCAGTGGTGAGGCCACATCTGTGCAGTGTGGGTACAGAAATAGTGGTACAGGAGAGATGGGTGTGAGTGAGCCCAGAAAAAGGCTGAAAACGGAATGAAAGGTTTGGAATGTTTATGGTGTGAGGAGAGGTTGAGGGGGCTGTGATTTCCAGTCTTGAGAAGAGAAGGCTCAGGGAGGCTTCATACTTGTGAACAAACACTTGATGGCAGGGGAGTAAAGATGGACAACCAGGATCTTCTCAGCAGTGCCCAGTGAAAGGACTGGAGACAAGGACCATAGACTGAAAGGAGTTTGGTTCAAAAGTAAGATCTATTTTACCATAAGGATGATTGAACACTGGGACAAGTTTCCCAGGGAGGTTGTGGAGTCTCCACCCTTGGAGGTGTTCAGAACTTGACACAGACCTGCACACCCTTCTGCAGCTCAGCCTGCTTAAGTGGGCGTGGGTAGAGGTGATTTACAGAGGTCTCTTCCCACTTCATCTGCTCTGGGTGATTCTGTGGTTTAGTGCCCGGCAGTGAACATGGAACCTCCTCTGAATCTGAATTTCAGAGCTGCTGAAGAGCTTCCAAGGATGGAAGGGATTGAATGTACACTTTGAGAAGGAGCTAATATGTATTGGCATGAGGATATCTGCATACATTCACAGAGAAACTTTTTCAACTTTTTTTTTTTTTGAATCAGCAAAACAGTTGTTTTAATGAAAGGAGCTTATCTAGGCAGAAAGTGGGAAAAAGAAGCAAGGGATGAGTGCAGTGAGTTGAATGGTGATTCCTCAAGAGTTGGCAAATGCAACTATTTCCAAATATAATGGCATTAAGTGTTCATTGTGAAATTAGATCAGATTTTTAAGAGCTGCAGGGTGAAAAAACACAGTATTCAGCTAATTAGACAAAGTAAAAAGATAATGTTAAATTCTTTCCCTTCAAAAAGTATTTGTCTGCACTACCATGAATTTTAAAATAGAACTGCTAGAGATGGCAGTGTTATCAAGTGATCTGCCATTAAAGGAATTATAATTCAGGTCTTTTTAATTCCCTATTGTGGAAATCTTTAAATTAGAATATATCTAAACTGTACAAATCTGTAGTTCTCCTAGAACAATGCTGACACAGTTCTCTGATGTTCATTAAAAATTTTTATGCCTTGATTTCTGTATAATGGAACATGAAGAAATTTAACTACATTTACTGGGTTTTGTGCCCAGTCCAGCTAATTACTAAAGCATCTGCCCAACTTTCAACATGTAAGTAGTTTAATCAAAGTTGGTAAGACTACTGACATGTTTAAATGTACTGAAGCTGTGGTTGCCATTCTTCATTTCAAGTGTCGTGAATCAAAGGCTATTACTCTTAAGAATACAAGCCACAGAATCACAGATTATACTGAGCTGGGAGGGACCCTCAAGGATCATTGAGTGCAGCTCCTGGCCCTGCTCAGGACACCCCAGGAGTCACACCCTGTGCCTGAGAGCCTTGTCCAAACATTTCTTGAGCTCTGTCAGGCCTGGGGCTGTGACCACTGCCCTGGGGAGCTGCTCCAGCACCCAACAACCCTCTGAGTGAAGAACTTTTTCCTAAGTCATGAAGTTAAGCATCAAATGTATATCATATTGAGATTATTAGAGCTGAAATCAAATTAATTTACTTTTGATAACTTAGATCTGTACATTTAAAACCACATTACATTTGTATGTGTTTATCGGCTGTTAAAAGTGCTTTGCTCAGAAAATTTGAGGTTCTTTAATAGGCTCTAGCAGCAAGAAAGCTTGGTGATCATGCTCCTTGAAAAGTAGAATTTTAAAAATCCTATTTATCAGAGACAAAATAGTTCTGTGCTTTCAATAGATACTTTATAATCTTGCATTAACAAAGCAATTTGACTATTGTTTTTTCCTTTACCCAAGGAATATAACATTCACTACTGTAGCACAAATAATGTTCCTGAGTATATAATTCCATTCTGTTTGGTTTTTAACTTTTTTCTATCTTTTTTGTTGCTAAAGCTCTTTGAGATTGAAAGGGTTGGTGGAGGATTGGGGCATAATTTGAAACAGGCATTTGGTTAGCATTGGAAGTTTATTGTCTAGGGGGTTTTTCGAGTATGGATGAGATTTGCTGTCCTTCTCCTAAACATACCACGTATCTAAATTACTTATTTTGCTCCTCCTATCCCAGATACAAAAAAATTAATGATGCACTTATCCTTAAGCATGTGCTTACATATACCCTTGTGTAAGGATGTGATGTGTATGGTGTAGCTTGCTGAATTAAGGGCCAGAAGCACATGGTAATTTTAGTATAAAATGTACTTGTCTGTCCCTGGGGCCATGGGCATGCTTTTCATAGTTAGTATAACATTTCCATTATTTGCTGCAAATACAGTTACCACAAAACAAATCTGAAAATAACTCCACAACTCGTGCCACTTGTCTGTGTTTGCACATGTTCATGGGGAGGCCACGAGCTGCTCCTCTGAGCTGTGAGCAGGGCAGGGCTCAGCCTTGGCACAAACCTTGTCCTGGCTGGGGTCACCCCGTGCTCAGGGCTCTGGAGAAGGTGCCCAACTCTCTCACAATCTGTGTACCATAAGGAGCCACTAAGATGTGTTGGCTCAGATAATTAAAAATATATTTTCTAATTCTGAGGTCACGCACTACTGTTCAAATATTTGATTTCATATAAATTGAACAGTGTGTCACTGTTCCTTACAAATACACTCTATCTTAAGAATTTTATCTTATTGCCTTTATTTGGGCCATATCTGGAGAATATTGTGCCTGGCATGGAAGTTAGTTACTAGATTACTGGAACTCTTTTTCTGAGTTGTAAGGGATTTTCTTAGTCTGTCTCAAATTAACGAAGGGTACTTGAAAGAAACTTGCAGTTCTTTGTCTGCAGATGGAAAGACTCCCACAGGCTTCTGTAGGAGCTGGTCTGGGTGTAGAGATGAAAAAGAGTCTTAATGCTGATGAGACCTTGCATATATGAAAAACATTGAAGAGCTCTGTAAATGATCTGCCCAGTGCAGTCTTGAATAAATTAGTCCAAGCATAAGTAACCTTACCAGTGAACAACAACTAAAGCCAATTTTTTGTCAATAGTTCTGTATTATTTTGTGACTCAGAACTATGCACTAATTTTTTATGTGTTTACATGTTAGATCAAAAAAATGGTTGAAGATAAAGCTTTATGATTTTTTTTACATTTTTCATATAATCTCTAATGGAATGATAATGTATTTTCTGAAGGAAAAAATCCAAAATGTGTCTTGGGCAAATAGTACTTGCTTTGGGACTGTTTTTATTGTTATTAAGATAGCAAGGAGTTAGAATCAGTGGTCCATGAAGTTTCAGTTGGAAACAAAAGAAATCATAAAAATTTGCCTGTTTACTAAAGCTAGATTCTCTCCAAGTAGAAATGGTTTCTGCTATTGTGAGAACAGCATAATGTAAATTTGCACAGTGTGTAAATAACACTTCATTAAGTTCCTTTTTCCTTTTGAAAGTGTCTTTTCCTGAACAGAAGGGCAAATTCTACCAAGTGGAACTGCTTTCACCTTTGCATGATAGGGATGTAATTGAAAGTAGCCCTAGGTGTTCTTCTTGTGCTATTTATTTAAGGTATTTATACAAGAATAAAAACCATTGAGATGAAACCTCACATATCTGGAGTTAGTCTGTCTGCAGTAAGGATAATATTGATTGCTATGGCAGAAAACTCTGAAGCCAGGTCACCTTCCAGCCATTGATTGTCTTCTTTCAGACTGCCGATGATGGCTCCGTTAATTGCATTGCTGAACTTAGCAATTTCTTATGTTTTTCTTATTTTACCTCCATCCATTTTCCTAAAATGATTGAAATGTACTAGTCAGAAAAAACCTTGAAATAGAAGCTAGAGGAGTTTTAAAGAAAAATATTTTTTGAATGCTAATCAACAACATTAAATAAAATCACTGTCTTTCCATTGGCAAGCCATAGCCAAATTTGAGAAAAGAAAACCAGGAAGGAAGGTACTGGGCTGCTAGGGAAAGATTCCTGGAACACAGAAAAACAAAACAAGAGCTGATCTGAAGTCCCATGTTGAATGTTTTAATCTGTCAGTTTATTTCATTTAAAGTAGAGCTTGCTGACATTTATCTGTCTTTATTGCAAAAGTGTTTACATGCTTACACCTCTTTTAGCTGTTTTTCTTCACATATATGTGTAGCTCTACACATGTAAAATTGATAACATGATCTGTGACTGAAAGATTATGTTTGTTCAGTGCCATAAATAATAATGATAGAGGAAAAGACTTCACATTCTTTTACGGTTTGCAACAAAACTGCTTTAGTGCCAGGAGATATGGCTGGGGTTTCTTACAGTCTGATGGTAGCCAAATTTTGTTGGTGTTCCTCTAAAATTCATATTAAAGAGATTCTATTCAGAATCTCCAGTCTTAGATCCAGTCATGGGTTTTAAGTTTGGGTTATCAGAGTTGATTGAGCATAAGTGTCAGCATGGAGAATGGCTTTCTAAAGGGTGATGAAGAAGGTCTCCCAGAGCTTTCCTCAAGGTTTGTCCAAACCCAGTGCCCAGCTATCCAAGGATTTGTGTCCCATCATCAAACCCTTCTCACCAATTACAACTGCAACTATGGCAGGAAAGGAAAAGGTAACTCAGCAGTTTCCAGCAGTACAGCCTATGAATCCACAAAACCTCCACAAACACAGGTGTGGATTGTGCATGGCAGCACTGCAGAGCAGACACCTTTCCTCAGAGTGGGAGACTGCCATGGAGTTCTCAAAAAGAAAAAGCTGGAACACAGCAAGGCTGCAGGAGACACCTTGGAAAAGATTTTTTCAGTCTTTTGCAATCCTTAATCCTGATGTTGGCAGTTTATATCCCCAAATCAAGATGTTTCTCTGGGTCAGTGCTTTTAAAGCCTGAACAAGCCTCTGATAACCAGTTTATAGCCATTTTCTGTTAACCTTCTCCAGCTCACCTGTGTTGCTGCACCATCCTAAACTGAGCATTGCATCCCCAGGCAGACCTGGAAACTACACCTTTATCTTTTTTTCCTCTTTCAGATTCTCAGCTGATTTCAGATGTGATAAAAGCTGGTTCCAAAATGAAACAAGTACTATTAATTGACAAAGTATCTAATTTGAAAATATCACGACACTTATGACTCCGTGCAGCAAAATAAAATCACAAGATTCTTTAGCTATTGGGTTTATTGAATTAGGTGCAATAAAACACTGATGTTGCTTTTTACTCAATTTCCTAATTTAGGAGAATTTGACATACATTTTTCATACTAATGTATTTACATGTTCATTTGATTCTTACTAAGGAGGATAAAAAATATTAATTTTTCTTTTCTATGAGCTCTTATATAGAGGTCAGGCAAGATTTCAAAGAGCTTGCAATGCTAATAGTGTAAGTCCAGACATCTTACACATGTCAGAAAAAGAACATCTGTAAATGCTGTTATGGGGCAGATGTGCCATGAGGTTTCAAAGGCTTGGAGAGGCATGTGGAAGCTGCCTCAGATAATACACAGCTGAAAAATTAACAGTTTCTGGTATGAGGCTCTTTTAAAAGCCTTTTTTTTTAATTAACACATGTGGAGAAAGTACAGCTAAAGAGCTGATAATTTGGGTTGTTGCAGTACCAGTTCCAATACCCAATGTGAAAGGCCACCTCTCCTTTAAATGGCTTGAGATGGAATACCTTCCATAAGCATAGTGGAAAAGAAACAGTTCTCCTTCCCTTGCCTAGGTGAAATATTCCTTAGGGAAATTTGTCCAGTGAGACTGATTTCCAGGCTGGTGCTACACAACAGGTATGCTTGGGATATTCACTTCTCTTCCATTGTCTTTTCTACATTGACCACAAACCAAATGTAAGTCCCTTTGTATCCATCCCTCCTACAGACTGCTGCAGCTCTGCTGTGGTGCCTTGTTTAGGAACAGCAACAGCTGCCCAAGTGTCACAATTTGCCTATTCCTTCAAATCATACACTCTACATAGAAACTTTTTTTTTTTGACAGAGGATTTATTAAATAAAAATGAGCATGGTAGTATTGTTATCTGAGAAGATCAGATGTGTCATGTAAGCTGTAGAGTCAGGCACCTGCATCCATCAAATATTTAAGAAAACATCTTAGGATAAAATGTAGCGCATTTCTTTAATTTTAAAATCTCTTCCCACTGTACAAAAGCCATCCTCATAGATACTTAGTTTTCTAAAGGAAAGAAGACTTAAAATTATATTTGATAATCAAATTTCTCCACCTCTATCCTTGCTCTTTAAATCTATATTTTAAAATAAGCAAGAATACTTTTCCCCAAACTTCAGTCAATATTTTAACTTTATAAGATGTTTTTTTCCACACAACTCAACTACCTTCTATATTGCTTGAATTTTTTACAGCCAACAGTTTTATATGTGGATAAAGTACTAAAGTGCTGTTCTAGTGTTACATATAGTGCTCTATGGAAACATAAATTCAGAATTAACATCATGCTGAAGAGTGTCTGAAGACATCTTAAGAAATTTCCCAAATTACTTTAGTGTCTAGTAGCCAGACAGAAACAAAAATCACACACATTGCCAAGATGTTATGAACCTTTCTAGCAAAAATAATAAATGGAGATGTTTGCTAAGGTTATAGCTTGACACAGAACACTGCAAAAGAGATTAGATGCAGGGGGAACATATTCAACAGTCCTGCTCAATAACATCTAGCTACTAATTGCAGCCAGTTAGGAAAAAGTAAAGGATCCAGCTCAGTTTCATCTGATTTTGTAAATGAACGAAAAATGGTGCATGATTTTGATAAAGAAGGACATCTGTAAATGACAAGGGTTTTACTGAAGTATTTCATTTCAGTAGCAGTAAAAAGAGCCTACTGCTCAAACCATTAAGTGGCTAAAAATCTAGCATTCTTTTGGAAGACTTTGCAAGTTTGCATTAAGCATGCTTTCAGTTGTCAGGCTCCTGTTGTGACATATTGTTTGAGTCAGACTTCATCAATCTACAAAGCATTACTTGAGGTCTGATGGCATGTGCCTACACCCAATATACTGTGTACAAATGGAAGTGATACAGGATTCTGTAATTACTACATTTCTTTTTAACCCATAAATATTTGGTGCACTAAATTTCTGCCCTGAATTTTTCAGAAAGCAATTAGTTGGTTGCTTTATATGCGCAAAGTAGATAAAATATTGTGGTATTGATGATTTTTCATGTGCAGATGTTTTGATTTTAGCACATCTGTGTGCAATAAATCTATTTTCTGTGTAGAAATCGTATTTTATTATATGATTTAGTATGGAATGTTGAATAAATAATTTAAATTGAAATTCTTTCTTTGGGAGCACACCAGAATTATTTGCAATAGATGATCATACCACATATATCCTTCTTTGCACATAAATATATTAGCCAATGCTTTAAAAACAAGTACCAGTTTTGCTAATATTACTTTATGCACAGCTGGATAAATGTAAAAAATGGTCTTATGTGTAGTATGCCAGGATTTTAGTTGTTTCTTATGTTTCTCTCATTATAGATGTGCTAGCCTGGCAGATTGGGTTTGCAGCTAGAATGTGGTGTTGGCTGTAAGGAATAGAAATGAGTGCATGGAGGGAAGAGTGGAAATGTTGGCTTCCTTCTGTCTGTCTTCTGTCAGTCATCTGTGAGCCTGGGCAGGGCTTTGCAAATGCAAAGTAAAGCCTCCTGTACTACAAACCCCATGTAAATCAGCCACTAAGGACAAATTTTGTACATAGAGATGGGGTGGGCACCCAGCCCTGGCAGAAGGCTTGGCTACAACCCACAGCCTGATAGTTCAACCATGACTGACCCAGACTAGGTTTTGATTAATTGTCACTGTAATCATAAGCTCCAAATGCAGTGAGGCAGAATAATTGGCCCAATGCAAGGGCTGCAGGATGTGGGAGCAGCACAGGAAGGCACAGTGTCCATCCTCTGTAGGGCTCACAGGACAAAACCTTTGGGAGAGCAGAACTCCTGCAACCTTCTTGCTTCTGCTCTCAGAGACATTACCCAAGGTAATGCTAAAACAGCTGAATGAGGGGCCCTCCTTCAGCTGCAAAATTACAGGATCTGTTATCTTTTCCCCACTGAAGAGATAACTGCACTCTCTGGTGAGGAATTGGTTGTAGCAATGGATCCAAGTAAAAGGAGACACTTCTCTGACAGTCCTTGCAGTGCTGTCTGTAGGAAGGCAGGGTAGGCAAAAAGCAAGTCTTTTATTTTCTTCAGTTGTAGAGTTTCCATTTTAAATAGCTAAGTACAATGTAGGACAATGTAAGTACAATACTAAGTACAATAGCTAAGGACAACGTAGGGTTTTTTCTACATATGTATATACACAGTCTTCTGTGTATATACATATGTAGAAAAAAATATATATATGGATATATATATGGTCTGTGGACAATAAATTGCTTTCTGTCCTTATGACTGTCCTCCATGTAGTTACACAACTCTTGTGCAGGATTTTTTTTTTAATTTCGTTTTGTTGTTCTGTCGTCACCTTCTACATTCTCAGCAGTCAGCTAGTTTACTTTATTGCTAAGCAGAAAACTTTTATATGGCTATGGATAGTTCATAGACTTTGTCACTTGTTTCTGTACTAGTCCATCCAAAATGAGGAATTTTGGGCAATAGTGCAAAGGTTTTCTGTCCTTGTCTGTTTGTCCATGAGGGGTCATTTTTGGTTGTCTACATACATAAATATATGCATGTATATAAGCAAATGCATTCAGAGCTGAAGCAAATACATTCAGAGCTGTTTGCTGGGAGTTTTTTTCTGCTGATGCCAGGAGATCAGGTGTTTCCTAAAATACTTTATTTTAGTGCCTCTGTCCTGGTGCAGCCATGTTGAGCACATATATTGCAAATATCTATTTTTAGACACTATTCCAATTTTTAAAGTAATACCCAAAATCCTTGTAAACTGATCTCTGATAACATATTCAGTAGTAACCCTAGGCATCAAATTATTTTTTTAAAGCTATCTCTGGTTTAAAGTAAGAACATGTGCTGCTTTCCAAATTTGTGGTGTTACCTAGTTCTCCTGACTGCTGTGGAGCGACACAAGCAGTCTGACTTTCATTCTGTGTGCCATGAGTCTGTATATCTGTGTGTCTGTCCTAGCACAAAATGTGTTCTCTGTGACTCTGATCTCTTCCTCAGCTGAGCCCAGTGAAACACAAGTGACATCTGTAGTGACTGTGTCCAGTGCAGCACATTCCAGGGCCAGAGCACAGAATCCTTTGGTACCAGTCTTGCTGCCAGCACTGAAGGCTGGGGGTTTTGTGGCATTTGGTTGTTTTGGAGTTGGTTTTTTTGGTTTTGTTTTTTTCATTCTATTTCTGGATTTTAACCCTGTGATGAGTCTGGGACTGAGCAACAGAAACTGGGAGCACAAGTTTAGGAACCTTCACACATTGCTCAGTAATGTGTGGGCTGGTACCAGGGGGGTCTTGTAATCTCAGACATAGAAGGAAACTTCCTGGATTTGCAGAATATTGCATTTGCACAAGAGAAACTTTAAACTGTTTTAGGAGAAATACAATGGTCCAGTAGGTGAGGAGCAAGGTAAGGCAGTATTCTTGGTTTCTAGCCCTGACTCTGCCAGCTGCTTGCTGTGTGACCTTGGGTGAAAGACTTATTCTCTCAGTGTCTCAGTTTACACATTAGTGGAATGAGAGTAATGATACTTACCTATCTCACTGGGGCTTTTTGAGGCTTAATTAATTGATGTTTGTAAATCACTTTGCTATCCTCTAGTGAAAGTTGTTAGAGATCTGCCAAGTATTTGTCCTCTTAGATTTTTTTCCTCCTGCTTGTCTGCACTCATCCATCTAATATCTAAAAGCATGCTCACAGCTAGCAGCAGATACTAGCCAAATTGCTCTTAACAGGAGATGTATGGAAACTTTTACAAAATAACTTTTGCAAATTACCATGCTTTTTGAAGTACCACGTGCAGGGATGTAATGAAAAACTGTGTAGACAAGTGTCTGTGCTACTCACTGATCTGACTGGGTTGTGATTTCTTTTGTAATATCTTTCAGCAGTCCTAAACATATAGGACTGTTTTGAATTTCAGATGTGCCTTTCTTTTAACTGATTGCACTTTGGGAAATTCTTTGGCGGTCCTAAAACTTTTTCTTATGTTTTTGATTTCATGTAGACTTGTCAGTAGTTGGGATGTATGTATTTTCCTCTAGGATGGCAGAGGAAATACATTACTATCACCTATTTGCAGTTTCCTCTCAGTTTGGGAAGAGCTTACAGACCATGTCCTGCAAGAGGTTTAGGTGGGCAGACTCTTCAAGTGCTATAAAGCCTTGTGGAAATACAGGGCTGCATCCTTATGCATACAGCTTTGTTATAAATTCAAGTCTTCATTTGCTTTGAAACTGCAAAGGAACTGCATTCTGTCCTGGGGAGTAAACTGAAAATGCAAATGTGAGGAAGCACAACCCCTCCCCTCCCAAAATTGCCTTTTCAGAGGCAGGAAACTTTTTCCACTGCTGCTCTAAGTGGGTTGTGCTGTGCCCGGAGACCTGGCAGAGTGCAGGGCTGAGCACATGGCAGGAGGTTATCCCTGGCTGTGAGAAGCTGCTGCTCAGAGTGGTGGAACTGGCCATTAGAAAGTACAGCTGAGACTTCGAGGAATCTGAATACAGGATGTTGCAATAAGATGGGAAGGGATCCAATTTAAACATAAAGTTCTCAGACATCATATTTCTTGTAGATATCAGTGTAAAGGGAGGAGGTAATTCTAGAAATACTGTGCCTGTTTAACAAAAGAAAGTGTGTGTGTCGCTGCATTATATTGATGATGTGCATTCCTGTATGGAGGTATAAGGACAGGCTCTGGCAGGTCCCTCCATGCCAGTGAAGAGCTCCCACCTAATTGATTAGTCACTTCCTGGGGAGGACATAAGGGATTGTCTCTGCTCAGGAGGTGCTTGTTTCCTGCTTTGGACCTGGGCCTTTGTGCATCCAAGACAAATTTCAATACTTTGCAAAGTGAAAGGCTTTGTGTGTGCATTCGTGTTTGCACATAAAGTCCTATTAAATACTGCATAAAACTGCCCACAAAGAGACCTCAAAAAGAGCATCCCAAAGTATCCAGTGTTATGGCAATGTTTTGCATCAAATTTGATTGTCAGGAAAAATCTGAGGTAAGAGTAAGGATAAGATTATACAGTGAATTGGGTTTATACATAGACCATTAACTATTACACTAATAAGAGAACCCTTCTCTTGAGGGTTTTTCTTTTCCCCAAGTATTTCTGCATCTCAATACTCTGCTCACAGACATCAACTGGGGGGGCATCTGAGCTCAAGGACCTGAGTGCAGGACCAGCACCCAGCCTTGGCCAGCGTGAGTCAGGTACTCAGCAAAAATCTTTCCTTACCATATCTGGCCAGTATCTGGTTAGAACATATTAAAAATAAACACTCCCTGAGAAATGGAACTGGATTTTTATCTGTTGAAATTTATGAAGCAAACAGCAAATGTGTGGGTGTGCCTGCTTCTCCAAAGAGCACTGCTTAAATGACTGTTTGCAAAGTTGGATAGCTATCGGGAATTCATTTGGAAGTAGGTTTAAAATACAATTACCTTGCTGTACAAAAGGCACCATAATACCTTTGATGCTTCCTTATTGACAAAGATTGCAGGGGGAGCAGTGGAATTATAAAATAAATCTACAGGCCAACTTTGAGTGTTTATTTAAAAGAGGACATTCAGCTACAGTTCCCAAATCAGTTGCTGTATACACCACTGAAGTGCTTGAGCTATAATTAGTGAGGTCCTAAATGAGATAAGCATGGCAATTTAATTATCAGATAACTTTAAGATAAGCTTAAAAGGATTCCAACTTGATAAGAATTGTGATAATGTTTTCTACTCAGGGAAAATATCAACATCTAAATATTTAATACAGTCTCAGGAAATTTAAATGAAGTAAATTTTCAGAGAAAAACGAGGCGAAACGCTTCCTACAGCAATATGGTTGAGACCGGGTTTCCTTTTAATTTTTGATGAGTATTTGTTCTTCTGAGGGTTACATAAGCGATATCTCAAATTCCAAGCAGTCTTTTTTCCCTTCCTCCTGTGGTACAACTAAAGGCACATTTAGCTTGCATGTTAATTCAGAAATGTGCCTGATAGCTCTACTTAACAAATCTGCCCTGCAACTTTGTGATGGGAACTAATCTTGAGCTGAGCATCCTCTCTTCGTTTTGCTCATGGAATCCAGCCGTACTTTATATGAGAATGCAGAGAAGAAAGACAAATGGTTTATCCTCTAAGCTACCCAGCATCCTGTTCTTGATATTTCAGTAACATATGCTAACATATGCTTTCCTCAAAAACTTCAAAAACATGCTTTTAGCAGCAATGAAAATAGTACCATACATCGAATTCAACTTTAAACCTCATAGTTTACCTCTAATACCATTACCTCATGTATAGAAGAAAATGTAAATCTAAAATATGCTGGTGATTATAACCTTTCTTCCTGACAGACACTGCAATATAAATGCACATAAATTGAATTTCTTCTTTAAAGAAATTTGAATACCTTTGGAGCATTTTAGCAAATCATCTCCAGCCCTTATGGCACAACTTCAATGGACTGTGGAAAAGTGCTCTCCCTATGGCATGACTCCTGCAATAGAAGGACATAGCAAGGCAGAGAAATGCCAAGAAAAATAGAATGTACTCCATTGATATTCAAAATTTATTTTATTAAACTTGCACAAAAGACCAAAAAAATGGAAGCTGGTTTTATTAGAAAAGGCATTCAAATATTAACTCTGTGAGTGCCATTTGCCTTGCTTGTCTGGAAAAAATAGGAATTGAAGATATATAGTTTGACTTTGCTCCCTAGAAGAGCTTTTTGATTCTTTGTGTTAACCATTAAATCAGAAATTGTGAGAGTGCGTAAGTTGTGAGTAAGAGATTCTGATGCATCAGATGAGATCCTCTTCAGAGGGATTCTCCCTTGGGGGAGAAATTAGTGTATTTGAGCAATTTTGTACTAATTAGTAAATATGCCAATTGGTGGATAACAGCCATTTTTCAGAATTCTATTTCTAGGGGAACATATGGCAGCGTTCCTGAATACCATCAGCTGTCAGTGTTTATCTTAGAATACGGATGGGATATGAAGATGCCAAAAAAAGTATTTTTCAGAGCGGCAAATACTAATATTTCCATAATATGTTGGAAGGATAAACTAACTGAAGGTTCATAAGTGTTTGGTTGAGTGGAGAATGGCCAAGTTTGCTCTAAATTGGTTGGATCACTTTCCTGTTAATCCAAACAAGGCAGGTGTTTACTTTACCAAGGTGAGATGCTTCAGCCTATTACAGATTTTTACCTCTGTCTGCAGAGTGCAGTGTGTATAACTTATGGTAATCTTGGGGATTGAAAGAACTGCTCATTGATGTAGTCTCACCACATGATATATCTTAAGATGATCTACTGCCAGGTAAATTCATGGGTTAGGATAGTTACCTCAGTGGTGAAATATTGCCCTTAGCCTTTGGCTCCACATACAGTGCCGACTTTCCAACTTCAGAAAAGTGGAAATTGGTGAATGCTGCAACTTGTCAATAAATGTGAAATGTGTGTGCATGTGTCAACACTGTCCCAGTCTGCCATTACAGGTAATGTTCTGGATTGTTTTCGTTCCTCCTAGAACCACTTATTTTCAGAAGTTTAGAACTTATACATAAACATTTCCTTGTTACAAAGATCTAGGATGTGACGAAAGACAAAAAACCTTTTTTTCTTCTTTTTTTTTAACCAAACCTTTTTTGACACAAGGTTTCTGAGTAGAAAGATATTCTTTGTATTCTGAAGAAATAACTTTTTATAGGAAAATTATGAATAAGGGCTTCATGTAGTCATTTTTCTGAGTGAGAGTGTGTAGGAATCTGAGATTTATATGAAGTGGTGCAGGACAACCCTGGTGTTCCTTTACAATCTTTTTCCATTTATGCAGAATCTTATTTTTCATTATAAAATATGTCACCTCTTCATTTTTCCATTCTAGTTAGAAAAGGAAGTGGTTAAAAATGTCAAAGGTCCTCCACAGCTTAGGGCCAGATGAGAGTTAAGACTCTAAGTGTCATTTAAAACCTGGTCATTAGTATCATTCTCAATAAAGCAACAAAGGCACTGAAGAGCTTGAGTCTCACTGAGAGTCACTGGTATTTAGAATCCTATAGACTACAATTAAAGATTAAAATAGTCAATTAAATTGTTCTTCAAATGCACTTAGACATTTTCCTGCTCTTACAGACACCTGACCACGTTTGGGAATCTGGCTCTGAGTCATATCTGGTTGCCCTGTGCTCAAAATGTGAGCTGCCAAGTCAGCTGGAGCAAGGCATTGTCTATGCTAGCAATTTAAAGTAAAGCTTGTTGGAGCTTTTGATGTGGCTATTTAAATTTACATGAAATCCCCATCAGGACTGTAGCAAGGATGGGAGGAGATCTAATGCAAACACTTCAAGCCAATGCTCTGCTTCAGTCGCTGCAAGGAAATTGCTGGTGGGGACTCAGCAATAGAGCTGCTGTACCAGAGAGCCTTCAGCCAGGCAGGGAAATGCACTGCAAGGGATGAAACCATGTTTGATCATTGTGCTGTCCTGCAGTGGCCAGGAGAGCAGGGATCAGGGATGCTCAGGGCTGAGAGTCGACTGTAATGCCAGGACTGTAAAAGAAACTAGCACAGAATTTGGCTGGACAAACCCTGCCTGGAAGGTTTTTTTGGTTTCCTGATCCTTCTGTGTCAGTCTGTGGTAGAAACTAAATGCATCCAACTGATGAAATTCCGTAGTCTATGGCCCAATGATTGTTTTATTGATAAAGTGGAGCAGCTGTTGCAGGGCCAGGGGGACAAGAAGCTTTCAGAGCTCCAGGGCTGCCTCACAAGGAAAGCACAGCCAGGCAGTAGTGCTTCTGGAAAGAAATTCATAGTGTTTGGAAACACAGACTAGAAAATGTCTGAAATGGCTACTTTTATTCTTCTGACAGGTATTAAAAAAGCATAGAATAGAAAACTAGAATGTAGTGTAATACAGGGCTGGAAACTTTCTTGCCTTTATCATGACTCTTACTCATGTAGGTCTATCTCATTCATTCAAAGGACAGAGAATTCTTTGGTTAGGAAATGTTATAGCCAATATAATGCCAAGAAAAGCTAGATAATGTTGAAGTTGATATCTTCAGAGAAAAGAAATTAATATAAAATGATCTCTAAATTTTTAATCTTTAGGTCTTGTGATTTTTAAGGAAAGTTTCTAATTTTGGGACCCAGGTCATTATGTGAATGTTTGGGGTTGGTGAGGTAAGGAAAATAGACATTTGAGCATCTGTCAATTCTCACATTTGAAAGATCAGCTCCTCTTGGAAGAATACTTGTTCTCTGCCAGTACTGACATATTGATTAGACTTCTGTGTCTTTGGCAGCCTGTTGTTTCTTTTGGAAATCTGAAATATGTTTAAAAAATAAACACAAAATCTTCCCTTTCCCTGACCCCTGTAAAGAAGGTCATCTGAACATAATGTCTAATCACAACTACAGGCTGTGAAACTGGGGGTTGCAATAGAAATGCCAACAAAATTTTAACTGTGCCATAATACAATAGTTATGTAAATGCAGTACATAATGCACTTAATATGCTAATCTCTGAACATCAGGAAGCAAAATCTTTCTGGAGCAGAACTCAACTATGGCATTGCAGCCTTTTGCTTACAGAGAAAAGTGATTTAGCTGCAGAGCCTGTAGGGGTGAGCTCGTTCTTCTGGTTAGCCCTAGAATTTCTGGGAGAATGAACAGCGCTTCTTAATCTTCACTTCAACCACTAGCTGCTTTTTTTAATGGTATGTCTTGCCAGTTAGGCTTGAATCTGCCATGTTTTTGATGATTTATTTTTGTTTGACAATAATGTAAAATACAAACCATCTGATGCTAGGTTTTAGCTCCATTAGCTGGGAACCACAAACCTATGCCATGTCACTTTTTCTTTTTATAGTGCTGTTTCAAACTTACTGGCATAATTGGTCGATCTTTCTCTTTGTCTGGATTAAATGATGGTTTTGGCTGGAGTTTCAAACCAGGATGCCAAATTTTCTTACTCTTATGACTCCCATCTCTGTGTTGCAGAGGACTAACTATATAATATTCAAATGGCTCATTTGTAAACACACAATTATGTACACAAAGAGTGCTTCTTAATGTTTCCCCAATTTGGCTCTGCTGTTACACTAGTGATGGCTGCTGGCATGCAGACCAGCTAATTTGTGCCATGCCAGCACTCTGAAATCTGAATTAAATTGAGCCTGGATAATGTACAAATACTGCAACCTAATGCTTTTTAAGAGTCAGTCCCTGAAGATCATACATACAGATGGGTTTCTGTTCCATACGTGTGCCTGTGCACGCACCTTTCGTGCCAATATGTGGATTTTAGTGAGGACCCAGTTAGCATGGATGTTGGCACATTATTCCTGAAGTACTTCTTCCATGACATAATGACTGCCTAGACATAACCAAAACAGCCCTCCTCGGGCTTGTTGGACAAGGGGATCACAGCCAGCCCTCACCCCCTGCTGCAGGGAGACAGAGGAACAGCCTGGTGTGTGCCATGGGCCCCTGTCCCATGCATGGGGCCACAGCAAGGTGGGGCCATGCAAAGATGCCTTGCTGGAGCCCAGGAGCCAGAGCAGGCTAGGCAAGACAGGGGCCATGCACAGAGCTGGAACCGTGCTCTACAAATGCAGGTTTGCAAACATGCACCCTGTGGCTGCAGTAATCAGTTTGCTTATCTTTGAAGACAGAGAGACAATTTCAATTTGTGACAATTTCTTACGAAGTTATTTCTTACCTTGACATAGGTGGTTTCTCAATATCTATCTTAATAACGTGATCGAACCTTTTTTGAAGGACAGTGACAGTTTTCCCCTGTGTGAAGCTCACTGTACAGGTCTCAGCAGCCACATACCAGGTCAAACCCAGAGTGTGAAGCGCTAACAAGCCACAGTGGCTCAGCAAGGGTTTCTTGTGTCCTCAGCCCACCAGGGTATGTCATGCAAGAGAAACAATTTCAGTCTTTTCAGAAGTAATGTGAATGTCTTTTCAGAAGCAAATTTGTGGTGTTTAACAGTCCCAGGTGTTTCAGGCTGGCTTCCTTCAAAACACAGGAGACAGCAGAGGTGTGGCTCTGTCCAGGTAATGTTTATTCATGGTTTTTTGATCTATGCACTTGAATATTTTCTATAGCAATGAAAGAAAGTAGGAAAATAAGATATCTGCGTGTGCAGCAGAAACAGAAGGAAATTGCACTGTGAAAAACCTTTTTCATGTTTTAACCTTTTCTTCACATCTGTAGACTGTTGGGATGTGCGAATCACAAACTAGTAGTTGCTTCTTTGGAAAGAGATAGGATGAATGGAAGATATGGAGGGGAGGCAGAATAAAGAAGAGCTGCTTAATTTTAAACTTGACAAATGCCTGAAGAGTTTTTAGTGGGGGAGGCACTGGAGGTGGTTGTTGTCACCATGTACCAGGGGAGAGGAAGGCCACTGCTGGTGCTTTGTGGACAAAGCTGGTTCAGCTTGTGCGGGGCTGCAGATTTTGGCTAATTCTCAAAGCAAAAATTTGAATCAAAAGGAAATACCATTTCCTCAACTACAAGGTATTAATATCCTGCTCAATTTAATTTCTACCTTTTGTTATTGTGAACCCTTTAATATGCAATGTCAGCTTGGCAAGGATTTTTGAGCAGTATCAAAAGAGAATTTACCCCTGATATATTGTCACAGGAATTGCTGCAGCTCTCAATAACAGAGTGTCTCAAAAAGCAGCCATGGAATTGCCTGCTGCAAGGAGAATAAATCCCCCTTGAGCAAAGTACTGCCCAAAGTCCCCAGGAGCCCAACAATAATTTCTGAGACAAATTAATATAATCAGGATGCTTTAAGTTCCTCATTGTGTGGATGTAGCTCAGGTCTGATGCTGGCCAACAGGAGCACAGGGAGGGGTAAGAGCTGGGCTGGGCCCTGGTGGTTCCAGGCTGCAAAGCCCTCCTGGACACTGAGATAACTTGGCCTGGGACAAGGAGGCAGAACTGCTGTGCAAGGAGGCTGCTCCTGCCATGCACAAACACATTGCTGTGTGTTGGGAGGTGAGGCAGCTCTGTGCTGGAGAGCCAGCAGTGCTCTGGGCAAATCTCTCATGCTCTTATTTCAAAGATAAGTATTCTCCTCATCCCACATATATTGATTTTTCTGATTAAAGAAAAAGGGCATTTTCACACATATACTTCCTGCCTTTAAAATACAGTAAAACTCAAATTAAATTGCCCAGCACTTTTTTCATGATATATTAGTGTTACTGTGTGTTTGCTCCTGCTCAGATGAACCACAGATGGAATTTGCCTACTTTCAGTCTTAGGTTAGTCATAAAAGCACCAAAAAGATTTCTTAAACTGAGACTTGAGAACAGAGCTCAACTCTCTCCTGTATTTTTTAGATGCTGAGTTTTGGGTTGTTGCTGGGTTATTTGCAAGACCATATAAGCCTGCAGGAATTGCTGCCTTCTCAGCAATTACCCATCAAGACAAATGATAAAGCAAATAATCTCAGTCCTTATTAATATTTATTTAATGAACACTTTCTAAATTGTTCTCCCAGTGTTGAAAAATGGGAAAAAATAAAATAAACTGAGAATAGAATATGTTGATAATTCTTATCTAACTCAGAAATCCATTTGGCTCAGGTATGAGATTCTTTCCATTTGAATCCTGGAGAATTAACTAAATCAATATTCCATGAAAGCCTCTTTCCCTCCCCCACTTTATTAAGATATTGCCCCGCAGTGGCCCTTTTTCCTCATATCATTAAAATGCTTCCTTTGGAATTATCTCAATTCCAGAGATGACCTGTGGCCTCAAGTTACCAATTAATGACTTCAGCAATACCTTATTGCCACTGAGCAGTAGCTGAGATATGATGTACCTTTATTCCTTACCAAGACACACAACCTGGGTATGTAGCACTGACTGAACAGCAGGACTGACTTCCACTCACCCTCCACCCCTGTTTTTAAAGAAAAAAAAAATTATCTGGGCTGTGTCATCAGCAAACCATTTTAGTATCTGTTATTGTTTCCCTGCAATGAGTTTACAGGATGTTGCAAAATATGAAGATGTGGTTTACAGCGCTCCAGTTTCATGCTGTATGTGAATAGTGTTATACAAGTCATGTGGCAGCTCAGACATGTGTTTTGAGGTTTTTGGTGTGTCACTCAAGGCCCTTGGCCCTGTGTCCTTTGTATGTCTGGATGATGAATTTTATACTGGCAGAATATGCTGTTTGCGGAAAATAGATTTTTGTGTGGAGGAGCTGCCAACATATTTCCTGAGACTGACATCAAAGTACAGCAAATGTTGTCAGGGAAGCCTTGTTCTAAAAGGCTTGGGTTTGTGCATTAGTGTCTGTGGGAACCTGTGTATGTATTCAGGGCTTTTCTCATATTTAATAATAATAAACTCCCAGACATATGTATCTGTAACTCAGCTCTCTCTCTGCCCCATCCACAGCCATCACCTTAGGATCTTTTATCTCAAGCTAATGACAGTTGTGCCTTCAGCAGTAAACAGTCCCTGACAAAATCCTGGAGTTGGCCAGCAAGACGCAAGCCAGAACTCCTAGAAATATCTAATATTCATCTGACTTATGGCATTATCATCACAGAAATTGTTCATTTTAAATTCTGTTTGGCATCTCTGAGACCTTAAGATCATCTGACAGGATCAGGTTCAGTGTGAGTCTCCTCTTAATTCCAAAACCATCCAGCTTTCAGTCAGTTTCATGTTTTAAACCTCAAAATAAATATATAGCCTCACTGATTCTCACTTGTCATATGACTCTGTGGAACCTTGTTTAATTGCTTTGTGCAATTAGATATTGTTATATATAAATACTGTAGATAAAAGTGAAATTTGCATACAAGGCGGTCTATGTTGAAAAAAATATCTTAACTATTTTGCTTCAATAATTTACCATTTGAAAATATAAATTGTAGGGGCTCTTTTACAGTAGTGACTTTAGAAAGTATAAAATCAATGCCTTCTCTATTCCTGACTTTTATCAGCCTAAGAATGGGAGAGTAAAACATTTAAAAATATGTACAAGTTATTTTTGTCTGTAGGCTGTTGAGAAAGCTTTGCTTTGCTTTTGCCCAGAGACATGGGAAACAGTGATGGATCGTCAGAGTGGGCAGCCCATCTCTTTTATTCCCACTGTGCTCTATAATTTGTAATCTTTATTGTCTCTGAAGCCCAGTCTGAGCATTCCAGAGCCTTGGTGCACGTGCAGCAAGGTCCAGTCCTCAGCACTCTGAGCTGGGAGGCAAAAGTCCTGGTGCCAGAGGTCAGGGACTGAGGGGAGCTGAGCCCAGAGATCAGTCCTCTGCAGTCTGGAGCCTGTGCAGAGCTCTGCACCAAGAGAAATGCAGTATAAAACACTGCCAAGGCAAACTAAGGCCTCCTGCTTTCCCTTTGCACTGGTAGAAGTGCTGCACAGGCAGCAATCAAACTCTTCTCCTTGAGACCATGCAGTCCTTCCATTGCTCTGCTTTCCCAGCAGCCAGGTATTTATAATGATGTTTTCCATACTTGAGATCTGTGGTTGAAAATTTAAGTGACTTGTTAGTGATGTTTCTCAGCTTTTGGATCCTGCATAAATAATATATTGATAATGGTTTGTTATTTTGCTTTGGTTTCCTTTCAAGCATTGTCAAACTCTAGTTTTAAAGTACACTAAAAGGAAGAAGGTTTATTTTACAGTCAGGTGTTGCTCTGTTAGAGGTAACAGGAGAAACGAGCTTCAACAGATAGGTAGGCAGTTGTCTTGGTCGAACATAGGTTTTAACTTGTGAAAAGACAAAAACAGTCTTCATGCCAGAGATGTCTAAAATCTCACTGAGTTGTCATCTCAATAAACTATCAGTCAGGACCTTTGTCATTTTGATACTGTCTGTCATGTGGCTTTATTCACCTCTCCCTGCACTTTATTGCAGGGGAAGTCAAGAAAGTCCTGGGTGTCTTTTTTTAAAATTTTATTTTATTTCCACAGAGCCTCAATCTGTTTTACATCTGTATGTGACTGCAAAAAGGCAAGAAAGGGTGAAAATTGATCAATTCACAGAAAAGCAGTGGGAGAGCTACTTAGTACTATTGAAATAACTCCTGTCCTACCCTGACAGATCTCAGAGCTGCAGCTTCAAAACCACTGAGTTTTTGAACCACTGCAATCCTACAGAGTGTTGTTTAAGTGAAGTGCTGGTATTCCCTCCTGGAACATTTCTGAAACTATACAGATGTAGGTTTGCTAGAAATATTTAGGAGAAACAGCTGGACATTACAAGAAAGCTGTCTTTTATACTTAATCTTTTTTATATGACCCAGTTTATATTTATAGCATATTTTCCTTCAGCTTTCCTCCTCCTAGCCCCCACCTCCTTAATCTTCTGTCTCTCACATTTGTGTCTAAGCATACTTTCAAATGAGGGGTCAGAGAAGATTGAGCAGTTTTGTCAGTGCTGAGGGCCTGATTCTGCCCTCCTGATTGATGTCAGGAGTGAAATAATCAAAACTATCAGGAGGCCCCCACTGCTGCTTGGATGAGGAATCAGTCTGGCATCTCTGCTCAGGGAGAAACCCCCTGCTCTCCCACCCTGCCATTTTAGACTTGCTTTTACAGAGATAAGGTATGAAGACTTGTGGCTGCCTCATTTGAATCCACAAATGTGTTTGCAACCATCTTCAAATTACCCCTTCTGCAGCATTCCTGAATGCCTGCTATGAATGGCCTCCTTCAGGATAAAGTTACAAGCACAACAGGGTCCAACAGAACATCAGTGAAATGCCACGTTACCTCTGAGTCACTTCACTGGGCTCAGAGCAGATAAACAAATATCCCCAAAGTCACTGCTGTTATTAGATCATTGTCTGGCCAGTGCATGGAGAATATGGAGAGTCCTAGGAGGGCTTTTTTCCCTTATTCTGTATTTAAGTATACGGGGTTGAACAGTTGATTCTAGATTTGGACTGAACTGAACCTTTCAATAACTTGTATTTTAATCAAAATCAGACATGTGTGTGTGTGTAGCTTCCTGCAACCTGCCCAGAAGACTTTTCTTTGGACTTTTCTTGATGTGGTGCTTTCTGACATTCTGAGACAATATTTATCCTCATTACAACAAAATTGTCATCATTGCTGTGCTCTAAACATTATAAATTCATCAAGTAATAGTTTGCAACAGGAAAGCTGTTAGAAGCATCAAGACCAGAAGGATAATAATGTCAATTTTTTTTTAAAAAATGTGTACAGTAAAAACAAATGTCTTGTCTCACCCACCTTTGTTAGAATTCACAGTTTCCATCAGTCCCTGAAATTACTGTTTTCTTCTGAAGAATGGGCTGAAGAAAGTTAGCCAAGCCTAAGAACTTAAACTTTCATACTTCCTTGAGTATGGAAGTTGCATCATTATCTTTTGTGATTACCATAGCCATACATGTGTGATATGATGAGATAAAATGAATTGCCTTTTGCCAAAGCAGCCCTTTTAAATGGGGCTGAGCTAACCCCACCAAGCCAAGGGTCAGCATCTGCAGTTGCTGTTTGCCTTTCACTGTGGTGCAGAAAGTCTGGAGCTTCCTGAGGGGAAGGCACCCAGCCCAGCTGGCTGGGACTCACCAGTCACAAGCCTGCAGCTTAATTAGCAAGTTTCTAGTCCAAAGCAGTCTGAAGAGCAGATCAGTGTGATATGCTGTCTTTTGGTTCTCTGGGTTAGAAGATGAAAGTGTATTTTCCTGGAGAATGTGTTACATATCTCAGTTTATGACAATCCAACCTGACAATATTGAAGACATGAATGTGGGGTTGTTATCCCAGCAGGAGAATCAGGAGTACAGAGATTGCTTCTGCTCCAGTGCTCAGTACTGAAGATGGACTCAGTAAGAGCCAAGAGCAGCATAATAGTTTAGCAGTCCTGGAGAAGGAGCCCTGCACATGAAGGTTAGCCCATGTACTGCTTTTTCTTCAGTGTTTTCTCCTTTCAGCCAGTACTGGCTTGTGAGGGTGTGTTTTAAGCCAGCAGTTCTTCATCCAGATTCCAGCCTCCCTCATGCACTCAGAGGTCTGGAAGACAGTGCTGGCTGTGCAGGATGAAAAGGATATTTCTTGGCCCAGAACTACTGGGCTAATAGTCCATATTCCTGCATGGAGATCCCTGGAGATGGCAAGGGACAAATGGACTGGACAGTAGTTAGCAGGTTAGAACAAACTGGGACTGGCCAGGACCAGGCAGGTACTTGGCATGGGATGCAGGTTTCCTGATGATGAACCAGGTTACCTTGGTCACAGAGTTTGTGTTCTTGCCTTCACAACCTGCTGTTCCAAATCAAATTGATTTTTCCCCTTCTTTTCTGGCATAAATAAATCATGCAATTAGAAGAAAAATCAAGCTGCATATACGTTCCATGAGCCAACCAAGTAAAAAAATCTAGCAGAGAAGACACATTTATTTGCTTTTCATTTTTAAGAGTAGCAGGAGTTTCCCCTCACAATTACAATCCACTGGCCTTTGGCTTTTCAACACAGAAAACTGCTGATGTATCTATCTTAAGATGAGAAAAAATTTCTTTAGTTGCCTTTGCCTGCTGATGTCAAAGCACACCACAGCAGGCTCTGTATGGCTGTGCAGAAGTTTCTCAAGAGAATTCCTCTGCCACAAACCTTCCCTGCAGCTGTACAGCATACAGGAGTGGGGTGGAGATGGGTATTCCCTTTCTAAGAGGAAAAAGTCTCTGCATTACAGGTTGTGAATGCAAAGGTGAGATTTGGAAGGACTGGTGCTAGAATAGTCTGCTCTGTGACACCTCTAACTGGCCTAGGCCAAGAGAAGGCCAGCCTGGCCCCTTTGAAGCTCTCTGTCAAGGGAATGCCTTCTGCAGCTCTCTGCTTGACACTTATCCTCCTAGACTGGGTGGTGGCATGAGTGCCACGAGTTAGCTCTTGGATAACTTATAGCTTGTGTCTAAGACACTATTAGATTTAGAAAACAGAATCATTTCCCAAAGCCCAGGGGGAGCAGAAGGGGAAGCAAAAGGGAATGGTTCTTCAAAAGTCTTATGTTTCTCTTTGGAAGAAAATTACCATCATCTATCTTTCCTTTCTTGCAAGCTCCTGGAACCTACTGGTAGTGCCCTGCTGCTGGATTTTCAGGCTTCTATTTTGCTGAAGAATATCTCTCTGATGCAGGTGCCAGTGTCATTTATCAGAGGATGATGTCAACATTCCTGTGTCATACATGACAAATGACAGCAGAAAGGAGTGCCCCTTGAATTCTCTTACTTTCACTAGGCTCTTTCCTTTCTCCAGTTAAATGACATTTTACTTCCTACAGTGTTTCAGTTTAGACTTGGGCTGCCTCTGGAGAGTGTGTGTTCAAATTGACTCAGAATGAGTGATTAGTACCAGGCACTGAGCTCCAAATTCACTATTAGTGTAATACAGTTGCATGGCAATGGACATAAACATTGCTTTCATGCTTTTGGGGAAAATTCTGCCTTGTCTTGCACCTCAGTAAATGCCAGAGAACCTTTCTGATGTTTCCCAATGGCAGAGCTGGCTGGATGTGAGAGCATCTGCTTCATCCTCTGTTTCTAATGCTTTTAAGGAGATGAAAGATTTTGAGTTGGTGAACACTACCATATTCAGGAGAGTCTGCTTTGCAAACCATTTACCTTTTAATGTACTAGGGGGCACTTGGCTCCAGAAATCCATACCTTGACCATGTTCTGTATGAGGGCCTGATTTGAAAGGTCATTCAGAAGTTAATTGGGTAGGCATCCAGTGGCATACTACTAAGTGGAGCAAAACAAAATAAAATCTTGGGAAGTAAACAGGCAAGACAGAGCACATATGCTGCTTCTAATCCTCTTTTTCTGCTGCTTCTTTCTATTCTTCTTGCTGGAAGAAGGGATTTGGACTCTTCTCTCTTAAGCCATGCATGTACAAAAAGGACTTTATTTTTAACTCATGTTAAAATCCTTTCTTGGACTAGGCAGCAACAGTTTTAACATGTTAGCTGAGTGTGACAACCCAGAGGGGGGAGCTTAGGGTTTATCTTGACCAGTAAATGCCTGTTAGAACTGCTACTGCTTTTACTAAGGCTTGTTAAAATATCAGTATGGACAACATGTGTTTTGAAAACCACACACCTGTACTCCTAATGACAGCAAGGCCTTGGGGGAGGAAGTGATTCACAGAACTGCTGCTCCCTGCACTTTCCACCCACTCAACATTTCTTTATAGTGTATTTTCCTCTGTTCAAACATGCACAGGTCTGCCAACCCTCTGATTTTTCTGGTACCAGTCCTTGAAGCTAACCAGCAGCATGGCTTCCCTCTGCTCAGCACCCAGGGAAAGGGTTGGATTTTCAGAACAGCTCAGTATTCAGCAGCAGCCAGGGCACAGTTTGACATTCACTTAAATCTTCCCAAAAAAGAAACTTTTTCCCATCCTGCAGTTTCCTCCCACTGCACTAGTCCAAACATTAACACTGATAAACAAGGAATTATTTAGAGAAACTAATGCAACTGAAGAGGACCATAAATAACTTGATTTTTCACTAGTACTGCCATTTAGTTGTTGTATTTCACACCTTCCATCTAAAATCAATAGAAACAGCAAAGTTGCTTGTGGACTTGAGAAGTTTCTGGATTCTTTCTTGGAACAGAACAGAATTTTATTTTTTTAATTCAAATAAAGACATTTCAAACAATCTTCCTGAAAGGATAGGCTTGTTCCCAATATCAGAGGGAGATAGGATAGCGACAGCAGTAACTTAGATGAACATCATTCATTATATTCTGGATTTAAAATTTATGGACAAGTTTGCATTAGGAAAAAAAAAAACCCTTTAGTGACTTTAAAAAAACCCTATAGTGACTTTAAGGGGAGAATGATATCTGCATGGTGACTTTTACTGAAAGAACTGATGGAACTACCTAAGCAGAGCATAGTTCCTGGGACAAACTGGGAGTACAGCAGCCCTTCCTGGTATTACTGGTGAGAGTAGGAGGGATCGCTCACTCGTGGATGCAGAAGTGACTCAGAGGTTTTCATATATTTATATTTTCAAAGGTTTCTTCAGAAGGAATAGATTTAGCAGCATACCTCTCCTTTCTTTTTAATATGGAAACTGAACTTTTTTTTTCCTGTACACTTCTAGTGTTTTCCCAAAGCAGGGGTCTGTTAGCTCCAGGCTCCAACAGTCCCACGGGCTGTGATCTTATCTTAGGCTGCCAAAGATCATTATGCACATCACTGTCATGTTGCTGTGGTGTTGGTGGAGCTTTTCTCTTTCCTTCCATTTCATTTTATTTGTTTTTTACAGGGGTAAAAAAAAGGTAGTAGGGTTTTTCTAGCCCCTAAACATGTAACCCAAGACAAAAGGCCTCAATTTCTCTCACTCTTCCCTTCCACCTCTGCCAGCTGAAGTACTGTTTTTCACAGGATGAATTGCTGATATTCCTACTTACACAAACTAAGGGCAACAACTGAGTCTTCCAGTCTGTAACTGTCCTAACTCAGACGGTACCAACATCAATATTCCTAATGGTAAAGCTTTTATTTTGGTTTCTATTCCATAACCTAGTATATATTTCTCATTCTCTAGTTACTGAAATATATCTGATGTGCCCAGCAGGTAACTTCTAGGAGTCACAGTAGGTCAAGCTTACTTTAAAAAAAGGAGGAAGGGTAAAAGCTGGAAAGGATAAAAATTATGAGTTTCTTATATCCTGCAGTCTTGACTTTGTTCTGTATTTCTGAGTGGGTTTTTTTGGGGTTGCAATAACAAAGCCTGTTTATCAGAACTATTACAAGTTTTCTTTGCTCTTTTACGCAGCTCAAAAGTGACCCAGAATGTTTTTCCTAGTGATTTAGGGTACGTATCCTCCATCTAGATTCATCTTGGTAGCTATCACAAAGTTCCCAGGACACCAAAACTCGTGTGCTGAAGGAGGCACCTGGTACTGCTGGTGGAGACAGAGGTGATAGTGAGGATGTGGCCAGATCACCCTCCAGTTTGCAGGATACATACCAAAATTCTGCAAACCTAAAGGCACTGGGCAGGTACCTGCCTTGGAGAGAGAGGCAGAACCCTGGAGGTGTGAGGTGCTAGAACTGCCCAGGAGAATCTCAGTTTTGCACTGGGGCTGGAATAAGCACATAACTACATCCCAGTGTAGTCCTGGAATACCATTTTTAGCACTTCTTTCAGACCTACCTCATCCCACAGCTGAAGAACTGAATCACCTGAAGGGCTTTCCAGCAGCACAGTCCTGGTGCCAGACATGAAGTGTTTCAGCACAGGAGCTGTGCATAATCTCACCAATGCCACAGGTGGGCCATTCCCATGGAGGATGGGATTGGCTTTCTCACCTTGCTCCTTGTATAACACCTCTGCTGAGGCCATGCCTGAGCTTGTCCTCCTGCTAAGGCAAGGCTGTGAGAGGGATCCAGCCAAGTCAGCTGTCTGAGGCAATCCAGAGGGAGTCACAGCATGCTAAGGAGAATTTAGGGGGTGCTGAAGGGAGCCCTGCTGGAGTTGTGCCCTTCTTGGGTGACTGTGTGCCTAATAGAGATCCTAGGCCAGGGCAGGATTTCAGTCTCCCAAGCCTGAGGCCCAAAGTGGCAGAGCAGTGTCAATGTTCCATGTAAACAGCCTCAAGAGGGGGCAGAAATATGTCCAGTCTTGGATAAATGCACTGATCATTCTAGTGCTTTTCTGGGGTGGGTGAGGTGTGAATCTGAACCCTTCCAGCCAAGCAGATGCCACATCTTGAGAGTGCCTTAACTAGCAGCTGTGCTTTATTCTAGTGTGAGTATACTTTGTTCTTTTTCTTTGTCTTCAGCCCAGTGAAAAGGTGTGAAAGACAAAGAATGGCTCACCTTAATTTAGCCTGGATTGTTGATACAATTTGCTTTGGCTCTCCAGACTGAGTTTGTGTTTTTCATCTCACAATATGGAAAAAACCCTATTATTTAATGTAAATTAAACTTCCAGCAGTTAACAGAAAAGACTACAGAGGTCTATTTTCTCACCTGTAGCTCCACTAAGGCATGACTGCCTCTCTAACCCCTAACTTACAGCTAAAATCCATGATGATATATTGTAGGTGTGGTGGTGCTGATGCTGGGGTGTCTCCTGGGATAGAATGAGGGCTGGGAATGTCAGCACCATCCACTCCTCACCACTATTTTTATTATTTTCAAAAGTTCCTAGAGGCTTCATCTGAGATCAGGGCCTCAGCATGTCAGACAAAAAGGTAACTAGAGGTTGGCTCCTTGTGTGAAGAACTTGTGCTCTAAAGAAGCAAGACAGGCAAAAGAAAGAGGAGAAACAGAGCAGTGGAATGATTTATCCGGGGTCACGGGGCGGGTCAGTGGCAGAGCTCAGATCAGAGTCTGTGTCTCTTGGTTCCTGCCAAGACATCACGTAGAACATGTCCACACAAAGGAATGTTTCAGATGTACACGTGGAAATTGCAGCAGTTCACTTGTATTGGAAATATTTCCATTTAGAACAGGAGTGTTAAAGATTAACCTCCTTTTCTGCTGTCATTCAATTCCTGCCTCAGTATCTTTGAAAACCTTGTACAACCCACCAGCTCTTCATGTTGAGGCTTTCCTGTGCTTTTTAATGATACCAGGGCTTCCACAGGGTAGCAACCTCTTATGATGGCAACCTTTCATTTCCCACATCTTCAGTGAGATGACAGACAATGGGAGGAAGTCAGATACATTTAAAATATACTTTGTTTTAACAGCACTGAGACACTTAACTTGTCAGCAATCCAATTATTAATCAGATTAATGGACTTTAATAAATCCACTGCATCCTTAGGACAATTGCCTGGTTAATATTTCATGCATACAGAGTAGGGTTTCTCCTGAGCTATGAGAATTCAAATATAAAACTAAAACTGAGAAGTAATCCTTAGCTTACCGTGCTACCACACCTTGCATGCAAGAATGCTGATCATTGCCTGTGTAGGAGCATCATTTAATTATATTTTCTCACTTCTGAGCTTAATGCTACTGAAGGAAATCTACCAGCATTTAATTAAAGACTAAATACAGTCAGTCTTTCTATCTGGTTTGGTACCCACTTAGAAATACATTTGATACCTAGACACCAAAAAGGATACTGGAGGTAACAGCATTAGAGAAGGTTTTGTAAGAGAATGGGAATCTAATTTGTATCTGGAAATTAAATTTATATTTGAGATTTTAAAAAACCATTTAAGAGATATTGAGCCCCCATCTGGGTTAGAAAGTAATGGAAATAAGTCATCCAGTTAGGTCTTTGGCTTTCTATGGGAAAGGATTTCTTAAAAATAAATTTTAAAGTTTTAGATTTAGATTTTAGATTTAGATTTTAGTCCAAGGTGTTTTCAGCCACTAAAACATATTGCAGTGTGACAAACACAACCGATACTGCAGCATTTTCATGCTAGCCTCATACACAACTTGACATTTCTAGTTGAACAATGCTATATTCTACATACAGAGTTTAATTCTGATATTCTACTTTATAAACTGAACTTTGTGAAATCTAATTTTTCAAAAGGAACCTGAGAAAAAATAACATTGAGTCCTGACTCCTAAAAAGAAGGCAGGTCCAATGCAAATCATATGAAAGTAAGTAAAGAATTAATTCATTTCAGTTAATTTTAGATCAGGTCTGAAGATCAGTGTGTTCAGAATAGAACACCACAGAAGTCACCAATGTCAATGTCATGGTGTCATTTTCCCCTTGAGTGGGGATCATGAGCAAACAAAATTAACAGAGGCTTTAATATTGATTTAAGAAGGTGCAGGCAGGGGCTGTAAGGACTGCTTAATGTTAAGCACAGGCATAAGTGCTCTCCAGAAGATCCTTTTTTCTTTTTTTTTCATCAGACAATATGTAAGTCAAAGGGAAAAGCATATTTGTATCTATGTAGAAATGAACTTTTTCAATAATAAAAGCAAAGGCTGTGAAATGTCTAGCTGGTGTGATACTCCTGAAGTGAAACAAATAATAGAGGTTATATTTGTAACCTTTTTAGAAGATAAATTAAACTTAAGTATAACCTGGTTTTTACTTCAGCATTGTAGTACTGAAAGCTGCTTATACACTTTTATGCATTTGTCTTGTTCTGTAATTCATGTGGTTGGGTTTGGTACCTACAGTATAGGTCTGCTTTCCTGCTGGGGGAAGGCTCATGGGGGCTTTTGGAGCAGAAATAATAAATAACTGACTTCTCTTAAGGAGCCATTAAACTTTTTCTATGTTCCATGAAGTAAACAGGTATTGTACCCGAAATGTGAAGTCTCTGTCAAGTTTGTATGTGTGTCTTTAATTATGGTATATATTTCCTCTGGCATGATTTATTAGTTTCCTTTGTAGTTTTGTCACAGAGTTTACTTGCCATTTCAATCTGAAGTAGCCATTACATTTCATTTTTCCCCCTTTCTCCCGGTAAGAAGTAAATCTGTATTATTTGCTGATTTGTTTATTACTGTCTGGAAACTCAAACCTGCTCAAAGTCAAAGATTTTAACTATGTCAGATCATCTTAAAGCCACTTTACCATGGCTGCATGGGTGACTTTATATGTGCACAGAGAAATTCACCTCAACTGCTACAAATGAGTCCTTTAGTAATACCCAGGAGTCATAATGCGTGTGACATAATGAACCCTCCTAGATTACAGCCCACACTAATTGGATCAGTTACTGCTGCATTCCAGTCCCTGGAACAATTTGCTGGAGCAGTGGTTACCTGTGATGAGCAGGCAGGGAGCCCTTCCCCTGCTCCTGCTCCGCTGGCGGGCTGCGCTCCTGCGCCACTGCTCCCTCCTGCTGCCTCCCCGGAGAGACCAGCCCTGCCAGGGGGGCACTTTGTCACCTCAAAAGTACAGTGGTCCCCGTGGGAAAGGACAGTGGCCCTGTGGAATGAAACACTTCGGTTTTCCTGGTTTTATTGCCATTTATGTTTATTCTGCAGCTTCTTCTCCATGTAGTAACTTCTGTCTCTTCAATGTGTCTTTAATTCCTTTTTAAGAGTCCAGAGACTTTTTTTTTCTTAGTAGTTTTCATTTATTTATTTAATAAGGGAAGATATTTACTCTTTCTCCCTAGTTTTTTTATCTCTCCTGCTGGTGCAGAAAAGAAAAAAATAACTAAGCTGGGACAATGTTTCAGACCAAAAAGCACATGAATCTTACTGGGGAGAAACAATGCTGGACTCTGTGCCTAAGCAAACTACTGTCAGTAATCTTGTTGAGGATAGATGTCAACCATTTATTTATTTAGATGTGGGTTGGTTAACTTGCTTTTTCACTGTGGCGATTGGTACAATTCTGTGAATAGTACAAACTGTTTTGTTAATTAGTTTACATTGTTGAATTGGAAAAGTCAGCAGAGAAATGTTTTTTTCACAAATAGATTCTACCAAGAAAAAACGTTTAAAAAGCCCAGTGCAAATTGTAAGAAATGTTACATATATGTTTTGAAACGTAGCTAAAATGCCAGTGATGAGAACTGTGGCAACATGTTACACTCAGTTTTTCCTTTGCTTGCTTTCACCAGGCATTTCTCTAAATGTCAGGTCTGGTGCTCTGTGCTGAAACTGTTTGATTCTGACCTCCCTGTCACTGTAGGTGCAGAGGATGAACATCAAGCATAACCAGTGTGGTTTCAGCACTTGGGTCAGTGGCATTAGGAATTCTGTCCATGGAGCTGGATGCTCCAGAGGCACTGCACAGACCCCCTGCCATGGGACACCCCCTGAAACTGTCTGGGCTGGGAATCGCCTTGTTATGTTCTGAAACACCTCCCTGCCTTCCACAGGGCCATGATCCTGACTCGTGCTGCTCTGCCAGTAGCTGGGGCTCAAACCAGCTACCCTGGGAGCAGAACAATCAGCCAGAAACATCTGATCATGGAGGGGCTCAACTCCCAACCAGGCACTGCCATGGGGAAGAAATCCTGTCACTGCCCCAGGTGTGACCAGTGCCATTCAAAATTGAAATATTCTTCAGCAATGGTCTCACTTTCTGGAAAATGCCAAACAGGCTTCATTCTTGCTTTGGGCTCTTTTGCTCCTGCCTCATGCACACATATCTGTGTGATGGAAGGGTTGTAATTCCTACTCAGTAATTCATTGCTTTGTCATGGGACAGGAGCCCCACGAGCTGTGAGCTGCTTGCATCTGCCCAGCAAAACTACTGAGGCTCTGCTGCCTGTTCCCCCAGAGCCTGCCCTCAAAGTTATCTGGAATTCCCCTGCACCCACCCATCTCCCAACTGCGGATTTCTGTGTCTGCCTTCTTCCCTGCAGCTGGGAATACAAGGTGCTCATTTTGCCTTGGGAATGTATTTTGCACAGAGGACACATCTTTTTCTCCCCTTTCTTGTCATGAGATCCCTTTCCCTCTTCTTCTTCTAAGAGAAGGTATTTCTCTTTTTTTTTTTGTGATTTTATTTCTAAATTAATGACACCTTTGCTCAACACATTGAGTGCCTCTGGAGAGGAAGGGGTATCAGGCCCTCAAAGAATTTTTTTTTATTTACCTCCTGAAACTCCTGCTAGTTTTTTTCAGACCATCCCATGGCCAAACTCTAAGCATTTTGTTGAACAGAAAGTTCCTTGCTTTTAAACATTTGACTACAGGGAGGCATGTTCTTGTTACCAGAAGAGGTCAGGAATCCCCGTGGACAATTTAATCATGATCTTAGGATTTTGTTCAAAATTTACTCTGCAAGCAACTGTGGCTTCACTTTTGTCTTTTGATTTCTAGTGGAAAATAGCTCTACCTTGACACAGGAACTGTTTTGCTGGGCAAACACTGCTGACTGTTATGTCCAAGCAGCCAAAGCACGATCATTGAACAGGTTTGTTTCATTTTTCCAATAGTTGTTGTAAAATAACTAGCCAAGAACCTGCAATACTTAATGAGCCTGACAGGCAGGGAAAGGTCAAAAACAAGCAGGAGACCTGTTCTAACTCATTCCTCCTGGACTTATAACTTGTTTCTTAGACAAACAGTACTTTTCTTTTATTAAACACAAAAAAAATAGGAGGGGGAAAAAAAAGGAATTAGGAGATGACAGGCTGAAACTGCCTACTTTCCTTTCAGTGTCAGAAGACATAAATAGTTTAAGTTTGCAGTGGTTTCTGATTGAATATCCTTTTGAAGCAATGATAGCTATAATTTAAAGCAACAGTTACCATATTTTCTTCTTTTGTGACATTCTTTGATGCCCTAAGTATAAATCTGCTTAAAATAGCTATAGCCATGCCTGGGTATACTACCAGGATTTTTGGAGGTTCTGCCTCTAATTGCCATCATATGTACCTAATATCACAAACATAACTGCCTAATGGCAATGTTGCTGCAAATACTTTCTTGACATAAGAAGAAAGGTAAATTGAAAGGTACACATTAAGTTTAAATTGTTTGCTAAGACTAAAACTTTTGCAAAGAAATTAGTTTTAATTAGCATAAATACTGTTCCAGGGCTGCTTGGCCCCAGACATGTATTCAGATGTTAAGGGGTATTATATTATGTTCTAATACAGCATCAGAAAATTGCTGCCTTTCAGGGGCAATTACTAAAATATTTTGGTATAAAATCCAAACTTTGTTGTTGCCTCACACAAGTATGTATATACTCCATCAAGTAGATTAGTTTTTCCCAAAAGATTAGATGTAACTTTAAAGAAATATATGCAATTTGGGGATAAATTGAGGTTCATTGGCATCTGTTAATTTTGTTAAATCTTTCTCTATCTGTTAGTCTGTTAAACAGTTCCTAGTTTCCATTCTACTGTAGTTAGAAGAAAAGTTGAGCCTCTGAATATATTCACTTTAAGAACATCTCACTTTTATCCTGGTGTACTGTGTAAAATAATGGAAAAGCACAATGCATTAAAAATTAAATGTTTTCATTAACTTATCTGGTATTTTCTGTTTTAATAATACACCTTTAATTATTTGAATGAATTGCCACGTTTATTTTTGGCATCAGAGAATAGAAATTATTTCAGTAAAATTTAAAAAAGAAAACCAACAAAAACCAAAACAAAACAAAAACTCCCAAACCAACAAATGAAAACAAAACAAACAAAAAAGCAAAATACAGAGGCACCTCTTTGGGGACCAAGCAAGGATTACCAGATCAAAGAGTACTTACAGGGTTGGAAAGGAAGCTGGACAGATGGTAAAAAGGAACAGGACAGATGAGACAAATTATGATAATGTTGTAAGGACGATCAAGGTGGGTGTCACAGTCAACTGCAGTTTTTGCAGTTTATTTTTGAATGTACTTTCTCTGATTCTGTTTTCTTCCTTGCAGCCAAGACCACCATACCCTGCCTCACTTGCTAGGACTTACTCTGCATTTTTATCACCTGATGCTGTCTCCTAATTACATGGAGTTCAGATCTGTGATAGCTCTGCTGACTTCCAGAGTAAATGTATAACTTTATAAACAAGGTGGGCTGGAAGCACAAGCGATCTTGCTGCAGCAGCAGGATACCTCTTGGCAAGGGCCAGTTCCTTTGACTTCCTTGATAGCTAAAATACAAGACAATTTGCAGTGGTGTCACTGTAATTCTCACAAGTGCTCCAGATCTCCAGTGCCTCTCAGCCTCATTTATAGGAGAGTAACAGCAGAATGACACTCCAGGGTGATTTGGAAGTGTAATGAGTAATTGTCATGCACGGCAGTGGAGGAGTTGGGCTTGCACTTCTGGAGTATAAAATTACTGATAAGCCGTTCTCCCTTTTCCCAGCTCTCAGATGGAGCTGAGATATGGAGGGATGAGGTTTCAGCTTTGTGGCTCTGTTCCTGGACTCTGGCCTTTCACAGTATGCAAACTCATGATCTTGCCACTCAGGGAGTTGATTTCTTCAGAAGTTCTTCAGAGATTCAAAGGGCAGATAGGACACAGCACCAAGTCCTGCACTGAGCTGATTGCAGGCACATTCAGATCAGTGGATGGGAAAGTCTCTAATGTCTTTGTTTGCTTCCAAAAGGCACTTTCCTCAATCTGGTGTGATGAGTCAAGAACTGATTTTAGTGTTTGGACAAGAAATCCTTCATCCAACTCTTAAAACTGCATTTGAAGAGACTCAGCCATCATCCCTGCCCAACAGCAAGGTAAGGTAAGTGTCAGCTTTGAGATTACAGGCATCAATGGGCAGGTTTTGCTGTGTCCTGGCACCTTCTGGATCTATCTTGAGAAGGCATTGGAGAGAACTGTGACAGCCAAGACTTCATGTTAAAGACAATCTGGCACTTTAAGAAGATCTAACTGTGATCTGAGGTTCACTGATGACCCTGCACAGCACCAGTAAATAATTCAGGCTGCCCATCTGTGAAGGAGAGAACTGAGTAGCACTTAAAGAAACAACAAGGTTGTGATGCAGACTCTAATGCTAATGGGAAAGGCAAAGAAAGCCTTTCTGCATGGGAAAACAGAGGAGTCAAGACCAGCATTTTATTAATCTCTTGTATAAATTACATTTTACAGCACACATTTCTAACGTCTATGAATGAGATCCTAGAATGACAAAATTACAGTGACAAATTTACAATTTATCAGTATCAGTCCAAATCCAATATAGCAAATCCTAAAGGAATGTCAAAAAGCAGTTATGTGACTGCAGTAAAATTGAGTATTTTGATACCAGAAACTGGAATACGTGGAACTGCTGGGAATCACTGATGAACCCTCTCCCTCTAAACAGATAGTTAATTCTGCTTTGAGTAAGTAGATAGAACAGATTGAGAAACTTGTGCAGTTTTGGGGAGGCAGTTGTTGTGCCTGTGCAGATTCAGTGCTCTGTGCCATGTTTGCTGCAGTGGCCATGACTGCAGCTGTCATGCTAGCTGAAGTTTGTTTATCTCTTTATGATCACAACTGGAAACAAATGTTCTCAAATTCTACATGCTAAAGAAAAAACACTTGTGATTTTCATGGTTCAAATCTGTGGGCAATAAAAAGAGAAGCAGAAAGAGAAGTACTGTGAGAGTCTAGCAGAAGCCTGGGCCTGGGTTAACTGCTAATCCATGCCCAGGAGCCCCCAGCCCAGTGAGACACAGCCCTGCCCTTTTTGTTCAGGAAACCCTTCTCAGCTGTTATTGCAGAGGCTGGATGGTGATTTTGTTGAAGGCAATGGGAAGAGTATCTTCAATGGATCAGAATCTGGCCTTATTTCTGCTGCAGGCTAAATGGGAAATTATCCTTTTTTTTTTTCTCCATATTCCTGAAAGTACTCAAACCAGCATTGTATGAGTTTCCTCCTTATTTCCTTTTGTTCCTATTCAAACATCTGTCTGAAGTAGTGCATTACATACTAATTTGGTCAGAGCTCTTTTTTGTTTGTATGGTTGGGTGTGATTACAGTCTTACACTCAATTTTCATTAATTTGCTTCATTTATTTGCTTTTGATCTTTTATTGAGCCTTAAGGTATCTGTGTGTGTGAGAGTGAACATGTGTACGTGCATGTAAACAGGGAACATTTCTGCCTGTGTTTGTCTTTGGACAAAGCCTCCCTCTCAGTGAGCTCCAGCAGGCTCTTGGGTTACATCTGGTGCTTGTCCATGGGCCTGCCCCTGCTCACAGCAGCATCCCACCCCACCAGGGCACTCCCACCGTGCCCCTGCTCACCCACCTGCCTTTGCCCTTGCCCTGTGAGCAGCAGGGTGAGAGTGAGCCCAGCCAGGTGTTCCTGGGGGACACCAAACCCCTCCTTGGAGCACACCTGCCCTGGGATGCTCTGGGATGCTCTGGGAAGAGGCTGCTGGCTGGCTTTCCACACTTGCTCTGAGCTTCTGCAGCTCAGACATTTCCTGTAATGCTCTCTTAGCAGTCTTCAGCCTGCAGGAAGGACTATAAATATATGGATTACAAACTGAAATAAACTCACACATTTCAGGGTCATTGCTGGCAGTGTCCAGCACTGATCTGTGGTTCTTGCAGGCTCCTGCTGAGTGAGGGGAAGGCTTGGCCTTCCAGAAGCAGCCCTGAGCACCATCCAGGACACAGGGACACACATTCAGCTCAGAAGTGTCCTGCTTGTCTTCTGCAGAGGGACACATCTCTTTGCTTCTTTTTCTGTGGGTTGTTCTCACTCCTGATAAGCATAAGCATGGTGATAAGGCAGTGGCAGAGGATTCCTTTCACCCTTCCTTTCTTTCCCTATTCCTCCTATCACAGAGTGTGTTGATACATGTATTTTGCCCTGATCATTTCCTGTAAAGTTGGAGGGCAAAGCTCTCCATCACATGTCATCGTTGTCTATAATTACTGTTCTGTCATTGTCCTGGAGAGGAGCTGCTTGTGTCACCCATCATCAGCTTTCTTCTCATCTTTTTGAAGCTTCACTTTCTCTCCTAGGTACCAGGAACAGACTGATGATAGACTCTGTGATGTTTTTTGATCTTTCCCCTCATACCCTTGGATCTTACTCACCAATCTTCCTTGCCTTTCTGTCATTGCTAATAAATTCTCATTCTGTTAATGTTATCTGTATGTTAATACCCCTACAGGAAAAGAAACCAAAATAGGAAATACTAATTTCAGAGACAAAAGATTTTACTTTGGTTTGGCCAGTGTGCATATTTTTAGCAGTGGTAGATCATTCAAGTCTTCTAGGTATGCATCCTCCCACAAAAGCCACACTTAATGGGCAGTTACATGGAATGGCAAAGGAAATGTTGTTCTTAATTAGTAAAACCTTGTGTTTCTAGAATATTTTTTATTGTCTTATGCTTGCTCTATCAAGCTGTGGTCAATAATGTCTGGCCCTGCCATTGTTCTTGTTTCTCAGGCAATGTGTTTTAATAGTCCCTGTTATTCCTTTTTCTTGACATATTTTATATAAATATTATAAGAATATGTTTGATTTGTACCATCTCATCTAGAACCTTTTAAAATTCCATCTTGAACTAAAAGCATACCAATGCTTGAAGAAAAATAAGCACAGTACCCTTATCACTCTGGTACTGTTTTCTTCTAAAATATCTCCCATTTGGAAGTCTTTACTGTAATAACTGGGATATGAGCACAAAGGCTGGAATTTTCCCAAATAAGAAAGCTTTAAGCTGTAACTTCTTAGTACAAAAAGTTCTTTTTTGTTAAATTATATATATGGGCAGGACCTCCTATGCACAACTATGTGGTGAGCACTCCATTTTGCAGTATCAGCTGAAAAGTATATCTCCTGTACCATTTATATCAATGTCACTGTTAGAAACAAATCTTGCTTTACTTTAGAGGGTGAGCCAAAGGTATCTAGTCAGAAATACATGTACAAAATGTGTGGCTGCTCTTTACTTTCAGGATCGTTGCCCTCTGATCTCACTCATCTCTCTTAATGTTGTGCAGGAACACAAACCCTGGACTACAGTCTGGGCAAAAACACTGGTTGGGTGTGAAGGAATCACCAGATTCCCCACACAAGCAAGTTCTTTCAATCCAACTGCAGACTCAGAGTATTTCTTTTCTTTTGTCCCTTTCTGCACATTTACACCCATATTAAGAAGAGTGAATCCATCTTGTTCTTCAAAAGAAAAAGCTTCTCCTATAACATGTCACTAACTTCTACAGCTGATATATTTCAGAGGAAATTTCAATGGGATTTGGATGCCTAACTGCTCTAAATTCCTTTGGAAATCCCAGTCTCATAGTCCTATATATGGTGGTGTAAAAACTGCCTTCTGTAAAATATTTTTGTTTTGCATCTCTCTCCTAGGCCAGCTGGGACACAGCATCTCAAGCAAAACAGAAATCACATTTCCAGCTTCCCCTGCTCTCAAAAGGATATGTTTCATCCCCCAGCAGCACTGGTGCCTGCTGGCTCTGGGAGAAGGAACCTGATGATCACACCACTGCTGGGGTCAGTAGCATGCTACACTGCCTACATTTTCTTTTGAACTCTCAAAAATGTGTTTTGCCTTCCCATTGGCAGTATTCCTAAAACACTGATGAGGCTGCAAATACTAAGCTCTTTATGGTTCCAGTCTATATCAGTTAGGTGGGTTTTTCTGTGAGTTTCCCATGAAATTTTTGTAAAGGGTGTGTAAGAAATGCCTGATCAAATGAAGAAAATAGCAACTGATACATTTGTTTTTCAGCATATACATGCACAGTTTCATTTAGCACAGAGAAGCAATCAAGTATTGTTATGGTAAAACACTTCCTTCCATCTAGAGTTATATGTGATCCCATAATAAATCCAAATGTGCCTGATTTTGTTTTTAGAAAGTGAAATTTTAAATTAACAGTGTGGCTAGTACTGAGTTCCACACTCTGCCATTATCTCAGTAAATTTGAGTTTGTGTAACATGAGTATTCAGAAGCAAAACCTGCATGAAATCTTCCAATTGTGAATGCCTTTTCCTTATAAGAATTTGCAGTGAATCTCTGGAAACTTGCTAAGTCCCCAGGGGGATAAGAATTCACAGATCTAACTAACCCTGAGGGTCATGTTATCACACAGATTAACTATTCTCAAGCAATTTCTGAAATGCATTAGGCAGTTAAGGCTTTCTATCAACATTAGTAATGTGTACCTTCTTTTTCTACCTTTTTGTCCTTAAATATATTTATTAGGTCCCTGACACTCAGGGGCCCTCCTTTCTCTTATTAATCAGCCTCTCACATGTCCCTGAAGAAGCATCTCTATTTCACATGTTCAGCTAATTATTCTTCTAATTATTCCTTTTAAAGGAGTCACTACACAGTGCCACAAATGCATAGTGCTACTCCACAACATTGTAGCAGGAAAAATAGTATCAATAAGTATATTTTTTCAACCCAAACAAAGTTTTAAATTTTGTTGAATAAAACAAGGGGTGTAACACTTTCCAGAAGCTGTGCTATAGACTTGATAAATAAAGGCAGGGTTCTGTAGGAAGCCACTGAGAGTCAGATTCATCAGAATGAGGACTTTTATAATATCTATGCCTCAGATAAGGGCTTTCCTGCTTAAAATGATACATACCATGGACAATGGTTGTATATGAAAATGGCTAGGACAGCTGGGGTCAATCCCATTATCTATTTTCAGCTATTTTCAGGAGAGTAAAGCCTCACAAAAGGATTGCCCATGAACAGAAGGCTGGAAGAGACTTCCTCAGTCATTGAGTCCCATCTCCTGTTCATACAGGCAGCATATAACGAAACACTCAAACTACCTTTCTGTTATAATATCAAACTGATCTGATGAAAGCAAATAAGTTCTTGTTTTGGGGTTGGGCTGGGTTTTTTTGGTTGGATGCTTTGGTAATTTGTTGTGCTCCAAAGCCTCCCTATTCTGATGGTTTAGGACTTTCTTTTAGTTCCCCAGGTATTCCTGGTTCCCTTACATCCACTTCTTCTTATGCCAACACTGCCCTATAATTTCTGGCTGTAAAGTGAAATATCAGGTGCAGGATAAGCTGAACTTGCTAGCTCTGTAGTAAGGAACAGGTTGAAATACCTCTGGGTACAAAGAGTTTGAAGGTTCCTGTGAGGATGGTCCAGGTGACCCTCACCCTTAAATTGAGGGAAACATCTCTGAAGAAAAGTGTTATTTCCTTCCCAAGCAGCTAGGGTATAAATATTTTTCTGTTTCAGAAAGCTCCTGCAAAATGATAGTCTGCTCTTACACCAAACCATTTAATAAGTTTAATTAAATGGAAGCTTATGATAATTAAACCAAAAGCCTAAGGGCCCTGTTCTGTGAGAACTTACTCCTTGCATAAGACCAATTTCCATATAATTTAGACAACAAAATAGCGGAACAGTATTCTCCCATCTAATTTATATGATATTGGTAATCTCCAAACCTGATTTATATTACCCTGTAAACATACTTCTTGTATCTCAGCAGAAGTGCAATACCTCCAGTACAAGTATTTAAGCAGAAGAGAAAGAAAAGCTTTTTAAAAGGGAACTCCCTCCCTTTAAAAAAGCAAAATAAAACAAAAAATAACCAGCCAAGAAACCCTGAATGTGCAAATTAAACCACAATCTGATAAACTCTGCATGAGGATCAAATATCCTTAAAGAAATTCTCTAACATAGCGGGTACTTGTAGGTTCTTCTTTCATAACAAATTTACATATTTACTACTTCTGGGTGTTTTCTTGAGCTAGTGTTTGTGATCAATGCTAGAAAAAAACCCACACTCCTTATTTTGGAATTCCTTTCTGTTTCCCCGAGTGTCCCAAAGGAACGGTACCGTGCATTATCTCCTCTGCCACCTGTATTTTTATTGCACTTCAAAACAAAGCTCCAGTACTACAAAGAATCAATGGGGCCTGATTCTCCACTACCTTACTCCAACTTTGCACAATCCCACTGCAGACAAAGCCATTCCTCTTGCTTACAGCAGGAGCAGTGGGAAAGTCCCCAGCACTCCCTACCAGCTTGACAGGGTGGCAGATTTTGGTCCCCTCCCCATCCTCTCCTGCAGACACAGACATGAGAAATACAACACACATGGAGGAAGGATGATGAGCCTTCTTTTTGTGCCTCTCTGTGCAGCACAGCTGATAACTGAGACTCTGGTGTTCGGTGACTTTACTGCACAAGATTCTCTGTTTTGGGGAAGGATTTATGTTTTGTTTCACTGTTTTTTCTTTTATAAGTGACTGGAATTGGTGTGTTCAGAGAGGTTGATTTTGTGCCAGTTCTTGTCCAAAGAAAATAGTGGTCCCATGTTGAGGAGAGCTATAGCTGTAGAAAAGGTGAAAGCACTGTTGTGAAGAGGCTGGACACCAAATGCTGCTGTGCACAGCTACTCCCTATTAGATGCTGGTGATTAATTGTTTGGGGTTAGAAGATAACCAGGTCAGAGACTTATGAGATATACACTTCCCACTGACAGTCAAATAGTAGACACCCATATCTAAAGTCTATTTGTAGAATTAGTGGGGAGGTGCTGTCCCTTGTACCATAAATGAGCTGATCCTTACAGTTTATAATGCTCATCCCTCAGTTTCTGAACCTTTGAGACACTGACAGTCATAATTCTGACCTGCTGCTTTTCTTGCACTGCAGAGCAAATACAAGGTCCAGGGGTTAAAATTCAGCCCAGATGAGCCAGAATTGTTGCCTGTAAGACAAGGCATCTGGAAGATCTCACCCTGTTGCTGACTGCCCTACCTATTTGTGGGCTTTGACCCAAGCACAAAGAGAAGCGTTGCATCCTGAGGGTCACTTTTGACAGCACTGAACATGGAAACCCATTTTCTTTACAATCTTCAGAAGTGGCTGGCAAAATATCTAAAGTATTCAAAATCTGTGACCTTTTCCTGCAGGCAGAGACTTCATCATGGTGATCTATGTCTCTGTGGCCTCAAGGCCAGATTAATACAAGGCATCCCCCAAACCACCTGCAGGCTGGAGCTGCCAGGGAGGAGAAGTCTGACTGCTCAAGGGCCCTCACCTGGGGAAGCTGGCCAACCCTGTGCTCAGCAACTGCATTTGCAATCACCATTCAAATTCTTCTTAATTTTTGGTGTTTAAAGCCTAAAATAGGAGAAAGCCAGACTCTGTGACAAGTTTGAGGCTCAAAAGGTAAGTGTGCTGTTTGTTTTTTATGCAGATTTAAAAAGAAAGAAATAAATAGAAATTGTTAAAGGCAGAAAAGAAAGAATTGCAGTAACTTCCCTAGATTATTTCCCTAGCAAAAGATCATCACTTGCCCCATTGTGTGTTTCCCAAGATTATGCCAGATGGCACAAATACTACCATTTTTCAGAGTAGTCAACTCCCTACCACAAATGGAAAAGCTTCTTAATATTATTTGCAGGAGTTTCTTAACATTGTTAGCAGGTTTGCCTTTTCTTAACCTGACTTTTTAAGATTAGATATGCTCTTGGAGTTGACCAGCACATTAGAACCTAAACCCATTTTAAGGCTTTTACCCCAAACCTGAACCTAGGTCTGCATCCCACAAGTCCTCCTCTCTCTATTACACACCAGATCCAGGTGCACATTGAAATGAATCAGACACCCCAAAGCTCTTGGAGGGCTTTTAAACAGCGGATCCAGTTTGGACAGATTACTGGATCCCAATAATGTGTTGAGTTCAGGAATAACTGAGATGTTCCCAGACTGGGGGAAGGTACAGAGGAAGAGGGAGGGTATTGGAAGCACTCTGTGAGGCTGGAGAAGAAATTTGGATGTGTGAAAGGGAACCAGGGGAGGAGGATGAGGAGAGGATTAGAGATGGGGTGATCTCCAGCGGCACCTTCTGCCACTCCCCTGAGCCCAGCTCACATGAAAATCGCCACACCTTTGCATGCAGTGCTGCACCTTAGAGACGTGGCATTAAACCCTCTGCACCCATCATGGGAAATGCTTCCATTACTTTATTGTAAACACACATCTGTAGAGGTCTGAGCTGGATTTTCATTCTTTTAAACACATTCACAGTTAAGAGGAATTCTCTGCTCCAAAATTTGCAAGCGCTAACATCCAGAAAACACAAATCTCTTTATGTTCCATGTTGCTGAATATGTGGTCCAAGGATCACTCATAAATCCTATAGAGAGCAAAAAATGTATTTGTACCTCAGTTACAAAATTCTGACAAGAAGTCTTCATATTTTTACCATGTTTTGATGATCGTGGAAAGTCCACATTTTATGCCAGGCCCTGTGTAAGTGTATATAATTTTCAGGGACATCAAAAGTATCTCTTTCCTCTAATACCAAGTCTGAATTTGGCCCATAATATTTGTAAAATGGCTCAGAAAAACATCAGTTTATCTCAAAAAGAGCAAAGTAGTCTGATATAAATAAGTAAAGGGAGTAGAGAGTGAAAAGAGATGTACAGAACCAAGTTTCTGGGCAAAACTGGCCATAACCTGCCTAGCTACAGGTCTCACCATCTGGTTTCAGACATATTTACTTCAGTAGTGTAGCAAGTAAGGTAAAAAAATATGTCCTCTTAGTTCACATGCAGCATCAAGATTCCAAACCCTGATGATAAATAATGTACAAAGGTGTGAAACTGCAATCCTGTTTGTGCTGGGCCTCCTGTTAGGGACGTGTGAGGGACGAGGGGCACGGTGCTGCAGTGGAGCTGCCAGGAGCAAGGCAGGAGCACACAGGTGGCCACTTGGCCAAACACCCCCATGCCACTGGCCAGCCCCCATCCCAGAGCACTGAGCTGCTTTTCATGGGAAGCATCTCATGTTCCAGCACCTCACACACACAGAACCTGTTTTCTGGGATGTTGTTACCTTGGTGCTATTTTACACTTCCTTTCCAAAAAGCTCCAAAGTCTATTTTTAACAGATATTTATTACAACTTTCCAGCACTATTCGAAAGAATATTTGAATGGCTGCTCAAAACCCCGCTGCCTAATGACTGCCAAGCTGCTGAAGAATGGAGGCAAGGGAGGTTTTTCTTGGGGTGGGGGAAGAGAAAATAAAGAGAAATCGGCCTGGCTTCAAAGGGCGCATTTCCATAATTGCCCTGTAACTTTGGCAAAATAAATCTGAAGGGCTGAGAAAAGCGCAATCTCTCAGATGAGTGCACTACAAAAGCCCCAGAGATCCCCAGTCCCACTTGTTACTATTCTAATTCAGTGAGAGAATTCGGTCCCTAACCTCAGCAACAAAAGCCATGAAATCACCGTCCTCCCATTCCGATAGCCCATTCCCAAAGAATAAGACCTTATCCAGCCTTTGTCTCCATCCTGCCCACAGACACTCAGTACAAGTTAGAACAGCATTAGGTGGAAGAACAACACATAGAGGTTTTCCAGACCGGCAATTTAAACCCTCTGTCTCCAGCTCTGGGTTGCAAATGTGTGTACTCCTGTGTAGCAGGGGGAGATGGGGTCTGTTTCTGACTTGTTTTGTTATCACAAGAAGCCTTTTTTGTAGTTTTTATGTAGTTGAATTTCCACACAATCTGTCTGAACTTCCCAGATGAATCATGCACATTTGAGTTATACAGCAGTTTTCTTTGAAAAGGTGAAAATACCCTCTGCAATTGTTCCTAGTATTCAATGTTTGTCCTCATCAGTCCATGAGCTATTAAAAAGAAAAAGAAAAAAGTAATTATAAATAAAAATTTAATAAGAAGGTGTCTAAAATGGCTTTGCTGGCACAGTCGCAATCCCAACTTTGCAATTCCTTGATGAAAAAATGACTGCTGAATGTGAATAGTGGGTCTTTTACAGCAAAGGCCCAATCTCCCGTCATTTGGCCCCTCTCTGACTTTTTTATTTTCTCAATAAGACGAGCTTTTGTGCGATGTGCAGTATGGACAATCGGGACAGCCTTATAAAGGGATTGAGAAGGGCACACAAAGGGCTGCGGCAGCATCAAAGCCAGCCCGGCAGCACAATAGAGATGACATTTTTACATCCCAGGGCTGGGGCGGGCAGGGACTGAATGCTGTGTCCACAGCAGTGTCAGTAAACAATGAGCAAAGTGGGAAAGGGGTGAAAACACAAGTCAAAATCTTTTTATTGAAGCCCCCTACACATTCATTGGGCATTTTCAGCCCTGCATTTGAAAGCTCTTCCATTTACTTACTCTCTGGATTCCCCTATTTAACTAACTGACTGATGATGGCTCCATTTTGATATCTGAAGAAAAGAATGGGAATTCTTCACGAAGTGAATATATTAATTCACGAGATTTAATTGTGTTTTATTGGCAGTAAAGAAAATATTAGCTGTGTGATGCTGTTCTTAAAGGAACACTGCCATCTTTAACACCATATTTGAGACATCTGTTTAAGAAGCCTTACCTAAGGTACTGGTCCTTCCTGTGGTTCTTGGAAGCAATATTTTTCTTTCAGTTTACCAGTTCCCTGCATTTATGTTTGGCTGCTTGGATTTTTGCATAACAAAACCAGGCTGGACTCCTGTTTAGCTGGTTTCTCATTGCATTTCTTGTACTCAAGCCCAAGGCCTTGGTGTGGTTCAAAGTACCAGTGTGGAAAATTTAAAACCAGAGGATTTAACCCTGGTCATTTAGCCAATTCAGGTGATCTCAGCAAGTACACCAGGTGCAGGAGGGCAGGAATGAGCACTGAAATTTTCTTTTCTGCGCTTTTTTTTCCCCTGTAACTGCACAAAAACATTTCTGTTAGTATCAGGCTATGGTTTAGCAAACCAGAGGGAATCTGTCTATCAAGCAAACATTTCTGGCATTGTATTCTGTAGGAATCACTTGCAAAAGTCTCCATCTGAGAAGACCTGCACTGGTGCTGCTGTTCAATAGTCATCTCAAGTGTCCTTTTTCATTAAATTATTTTGGAATGGGGCTGGTCTAATCTTCTAGTGAAGCTTTATCTTTCTTGGAAGCAAGTTAGACTGTAACAGAGAAAATCAATGTTTTACTCCTTGTATCTAATTTCACATTACATCTATGTTTTTAGGCACTTAAATTTTACTGCTAAGGTACCTTGAGTATTGCAAAGCCCAGTGTGAATTATACTAATGATCCCTGAGAAATCCAATAGAGTGAGTCATATATTTGAGAGAGAGTTATTTTCTTTTCACTGTTTTGCTTGAAAATAAGTATCATACTTATGTATTAAAATCTCAGGTTTATGCATACCCAGTAAGTAATTTTATTCTAGCCTGGCTAGCTGGCCTACTGACATGCATTTTCACCACTGCTAAAAATAATGAGGAATCCGAGTGACACACATTTATGGCTGGGAGTGCCATCAGATCCCTTGACCTAATTGAGCATGCCTACACACCTTAGAGTGTTTTGCATAACCAACTTAGACAGCAGGAACATTTCCAACCAGATTGATTGACATATTTTATTTCTAACTTAAGCTTAATCAGGACCAAGAATGATTCATTTATACCTTTCAAACTTTAGGAATTGACATGGGAGACAACCAAGCTGCAGACTCCAGTGTAAGCAATCATGCAAAGGAAAAAAATATAGATTAATATATTTTATTAGTCTACTTAGCAGCTGCCATTTGATTTAATAAAATTAATAAGCTGGTAGAGGAGTTACTTTATTTTATAAAATAAATGTCAGACTAGATTTTTTGCAGGAAAGGTTCTGCCCTAAATCCCTCCTCCACTAAGGATTTACCTGAAGTCATGTGCCAAATGTAGAGCTATCGCAAGGTGCAGTCTGATTTTTTTGGGAAACCAGCTGGACAAGAGCTCATCTCCCAGCAATAACCACATTGAAAGAGTATATAACCACTCTCAAATTGAAAGAGTTTACGGCTTTTAAGGAGTAAAGTACCTTCAAATAAATAACAGCAGTTTCCACGTGGCATGCCTTAAACAGGAACAAAGCCTAATAGAATAGATTGTAATAAAAGTGCCATTTCCAGCATGTGTGCATGTGGCTGCTCCACGCTGCAAATGTCCTTTAGCACTTTTTAACCATATTCTCTAGTGTGTCAGCAAAGAGACTCCATCAGAGTATTTAACATTGCTGGGAGCAAAGGAATAAAGTGGAGTCACTGTTGATTATTACTCATTAGCCACAAGGACATCCACTTAACATGTGAATAAATGAATGACACCATGTCCTAATGGAAATGGCCTCAGTGTACCTTTAAGCAAAATGTTGTTTAATATCTTCCATTTGCTGAATAGTAAAGAGGCCTGTTGGACATGCACAGCTAGCAAGCGGCCATTGTTGCTTTGTTCCAATTTCAGCATTTAATAAAAAAATATGTTGTTTTGACTGCAGCAAAGCTGGGCCTCAAAACCCTGGGTGGCAGCACAGGCTTGTTCTCATTCTGCAAATTCAGAATTTCACTGGCATCTTAAAGGGTTAATGCCCATAAAGCAAATGAAGCCTTAGAAGGTACATGTTCTTCATTATTCTGCTTTAGATTCAAACATATAAAACAAAGAGCATCTGATATCTTTATTGGTTTTCTTAGATAAAACACAAGCAAGCTGTAAGCCCTAATTTTCTTATTACCATTTGTTAACAAGGAAGATAACACTCTCAAAAGTACTTGATTAGGGCTCCCTTTGATTTGTATCTTGTTATGATTACCAGGGCATATATTTTTGTATTATTACTTTAGTACACTGATAGTTTGGATCAAAATGATAAAAGAGGTATTTTAAAAGTGTAAATATTAACCATACAGGTAAACCACATAATCTGAACAGCATCTTGAACACTGACATACTGAAGTATACACACTGGAAAACCAGTCATAGCTGAGATACACATTCCTATCTGGAAAGCTGGTAGTCTGAGCTGGAGGAGCCCTTTTGCTCCCAAACCCTTTCAACAGCAACTTACATACTTGACAAATTTGTTTTTTTTAATACAGTATAACTACTGAGGATATATGAACGAAGATATTTGCTATATCACATATCTAAATGCTTGTGATCAGAATCCAGACCACATATATCTGTTCTTACAGAATAAACCAGTTTTAAGTATCCAAAGAAAACAGCACGTGCATCAGCTAACATGAAAGATTTGGGAGGGTATTTTAATGCATGGTCTGATGCTAGATTGTTAAAATCGTGCTGGATCTTTTCCACACTGTTGTGATTTAGCCTGCATAGCAGCTCGCTGTGCTGGGGGCGGCTCAGCGCTGCTTCCCAGCTCCCAGGGCTCTCTCCTGCCTCATCCCGGGCCGTGATGGGCACTTTGGCCGCCCTCAATGGCGAGCCTGACACGGCCCGCTACGCCCGGCCGGCCGCTCCCACCACAACGGGCTCTGACAAGTTGGAAGTCTCTTTCTCCTGCCTCCTCCTCCTCCTCCTCCTCCTCGCCGCTGCTTCCTCCGGCCGGCCCCGCGCAGACAGGGAGCGAGCGGGAGATGATTACATCAATCAGTGTCAGGTCTGGGAGCTGTGATTTATGAATATGCATAATGAGCTCTCACCTTTGAGAAGGACTAGCTAGGGAGATAATTGATTAGACAGGAAAAGAGCAGCCAACAGAGAGGGAGAAGGGAGAGGGAGGCCTCTCTGTGCTGTCTCAGGCAGGCCTGGCTGGGGCTCCAGCGAGGCTGTCAAACTGAGAGGGATTTCTGAAAAAAAAAAAAAAATATGCGTAGGATTTTTAATGTTTTGTTGAAACATGCATAACAAAATGTTTCCTCACAAAATTAATGGGAATTTTCTCCACATTAGGGAAGCCAGGCAGGCACAAAGGCTGCTTTCCCCCTGCAGGGAAACCAAGTTCTCACTTCCAGAAGCCAAAGAAGCAGCTTTCCCATGGCTTCCACGCCGCTGCTGCAGGAGCATCCCCGTGGTCAGAGTGAAGGGAGAGGGCTCTGCGGGGACAGGGAGCTGAGGGCCTCTGTGCAAAGGCAAAGGAGCCTTTAATGGAGGTAGAAAGCTGGGGATGCAATTGTTTTCCCATCATGGTTGCATTATTTTCTTCCATCCCCTTTAAGCATCTGTCTGGCCGCTGTGTGAAAGTTTCTATGGAAAACCCACCAGGATGCCCAGAGGAAGGGGATGTGGAAATTTGCCTCTAGCTTTCTCTCCCCCCACCCCTCCCATTTTAGATGCCATTAATCTTTTTTTTTTTTTTTTTTTTTCTTTTTTCCTCAGCTAGAATTGGCTAAGGAAAAAGAGGGCTAGAAAGTGCAGAGAGACTGGATAAAATTTACATGAGAAACGATCTGTTTTCTAACCCCCCACCCACAGAGATTCCCCCATTTCAGGAGCCTGTCGGAGTGAAAGAGTGGGAACAGTTCCTGGCAGAAAGACAGAGAGCTGCATGGGGCTGCAAAGAGGCAAATGCTGTTTCTAGGGTGAGCTGTGGCCAGAAAGGACATATGGGGAAAGGAAGACGACGCAGCGGGGAAAAAGCAGAGATCACAACAGTGCTGCAAACTCTGTGAGTCCCTTCCCTGGCCTCCTTTGCTCCCAGCCATTGCTAACAGCAGCCAGGGAGGCTGCAGCACACACCAGGAGAGGGGTGTCCCCATCCTAATGCTGGTCAGGGAGAATCTTAATTGTGCAACATTAAAACACTATATAAAATGTGTGTGTATACACACACACACACATATGGTGTAAACACATATATAAATCTTATCACTTACAAACGCCTAGGATTTAAAATGTAGTTTTCGGCCTAGTGCAACTCAATCCTATAAATAATACATTCCTATCACTATGACCTCAAAATGTCAATACCGCACAGCCCTGTGCATTTGCATATCTTGTACTGTCTAAACTTGAAGCATGTCAGCTATGTGCTTCTGTTTGTACTTTAACTTCATTTTAACTCTTGCTTCCTAGCTCTGAGCACCCTCCCCCTCTGCGGGGTCTGTCACCAAAACGAGAAAAGCACTAGCTATTTAATCACGACCGCTGTAATTATGCCGTTTCCAGGACTGTAAGGAGAGGACAGGTAGGGGACACATCTCCCCGGTAGAGAAGAAAAGCCTGGGAACAAAAGCAGGAGGGAGCCGGCCCATAAGCTCTACCTGCCCGAGCTGCCCCATCAGCCGGGGGGATGAGCACGGCCATCCGCGGGCACCGGCTGCAGGGAAGGGGAAGGTAGGAGGGAGCAGCCCTCGCCCTCCTACCACACTCCCCTTGGGATGGTCTCGGAGCGGAAATGGACCTTTCCCGGATTGGGCCGATTTCCAGCACCTTGCCGGGGAAGCGAAGCTACAAGTTTTGGAGGCGGCAGCTCCCGGGGCGAGGCGTGCAGAGGCGCAACCGGCACGTCCCGGAGCCGGGAGGAGGCGGACCGGCCCGGGGGCGGCGGGAGCGCATCCCACGCGTCCGAAGCGGAGCGGGGCTCCCCGCCGGGGCTCTCCGCAGGGCCTCGGTGCCCCCGTTCCGGCCGCTGCCTCCCGCCCGAATGCCAAGCCCCGGGAGAGGGGGGATGCCCCAGCCCCGCCGCTTTGGGCAGCTCACAGAGAGCCTGTAGCGAGCGCCCCAAAACTGCCCTCTGGGCTGCACGACAACAGGAGGGGAGCGGCAGAACTAACGCAGCTGAGCTGCCGACCCGCGGCGGCACCACTGACCCCCGAAGGTTCCTCTCAGCGGCTCCGCGCTGCCCTGCGCTCCGCGGGGGCGGGCGGGGAGGGGGCTAGAAGCGGCAGCCGGTAATTCGGTCCGCGGGGGCGATGGATCACCCGCCGGCCGCGCTCGGGCCGCGCAGCCCCCGCCACCGGCCGCGCCTGCAGGGGGCGCTGCGGCTCCAGCGATGGCGCGGCCGCCGCGGGAAGCGCGGCCCGGCTCGGCCCCGCCGCTGGCCCGGCACGGCCCGGAACGGCACCGCCACCCGCGCTCCGCCCGACCCGGAGCCGCGCAAAACCAGAAACCGACCGGGAAGGGACAGAGAAGGAGGGGGGGCGGGACTGCGGGAGGAAAACAACTGCAGAAGGGGGGAAACGAGAGTGTAGTCAAAGTGGCAACAGTTTATTTATTAGCCAAAAATATATACTTTCTTGTACAATTTGGTTCACACATATGTACATTTTTAAGGTATGTACAAAAACAAACAACAACAACAACCAAAAAAAAAAAAAAGAGGGAACACCTAATTCTCACTGGACTTCCAAAAAAAATCTCACAGCTCAGCTAACCCAGGTGATAGGACAGAAGCGGGTATTTTTTTTCCTTTTGAGTTTGAATATACGGACATGCTTACAAGTTTTAACTATACAGAGACTTTTTTTTACAATCATTACAACAACAATAAAAAATTAACTATGATGATGAGAGCGCCGATAGAACCATAGCGGCGTCAAGTTGGTTCTGGGGCCTGGAAAAAAATGACACAGAAAAAAAAAATTTAATAGGCTTTCTAGTGAGCTTGGGCTGGCACAATATTTGTAACTGCAGGTAGCTATGGTTTTGTTGTTGTTGTTAATATTTTAATAGATTTTTAAATATAAAAAGCTTTCAGAATGACTTACAGTAAATGTATTTAGCTACGAAAACACGGCGGGCCCGATCCCCGTGGTTTCAATCAATCAAAAGGGTAATTGGTTTCTCATTGAAATTGAGTGACTGCTACGCCAAATTTGGGGCGGCAAAACTCAGCCTCTTCAGCTTTCATACTCTGGGCGGGTTTTTTTGTTTCGCTTTCAATATCATTGTTATTACTATTATTATTAATTTTTAATTTATATTTTATTTTACTATTTTCTGCTGTCTCGGTGCCTCTCCCACCGGCAGAGCGACAGCGGCGGGAGGTGATCCGCTCTGCGGGGGGCTCAGGGATGTGCTCCCGGGCCAGGGGCGACCCGCGCCCGGGCCCCGCGGCCGCGCAGCCCCAACGCCCCCGAGCGCAGATCGGCCTGCCCGCGGGAATCGCTCCCGGGGGCCACAACGGAGAACAGCAAAGAAAATATATAAACAGAATAACCCACCACGCGCGCAGAGGAAGAACAAGAAACCGCCCTGGAAAGGGAACCTAAAGAAGCGGAGAAAATAAGCTAACCATTTACAACTGCCTCCATACATCCCGAGGAGACGGAGGGAGCCATCTCTTACCGCCTCTGCACTGGCTGGAAAGCTGTCTTTAGTAACTTTTTCTCTACTTCCAAGGCACTAGATCGATCTAAAAAGAGAAGGGGAGGGGAGAAAAAGCGTTCCTTTATAGCCCCTGTTTTATTCCTCCCATCCCTGAATTAAGCCTCGAGATTTAAGCTCTTTTCTCAGCGAGCTGCAAATACGACACAACGACTGCTCTGCTTGCAGAGGTGACCGTCAGAGAAAACACGCTGACCCCGGAGCGAGCCTGACCTGGCGGCCGGGTCCTTCCCGCAAAAGCGACAACAACAGCAACAAAAATTATCTCCGTTGGAGGAAGGTAATTCTCGGGGATCGAGACTACCCCGGCCAAGAGACCTCCGCCACCGCCCCCGGGGCCCCCGCCCGCCGCCACCTGCGCCCCGACGGCTGCTCCGCGCCGAGCCGGACCGCGCCGGGCCGGGGGCACCGTCAGAACCGCCGGGGCCGGCCGCACGCACACGGCCCCGGGGCCTCCCGCGCCGCTCCGCTCCGCACCGCCGAGACCCCGGGCGGCTGCCGGCCCGGCCCGTCCCCGCCGCGTCCCTCAGCGGTCACCTGCTCCGACGGGCTCCGCGCTCTGCGCCTGGTCCGCGGGCCGCGGGAAGGCGGCGGCGGGGGGGGCGGCGGAGGCGGCCCCCAGCCCCAGCAGGTGGGGAGTGTTCAGTAAGGCCAGTGGGTGCGGGGGGTGGTGGTGGTGGGCCGGGAAGGCGCGGTTGGTCCAGTTGGGGAACTTGCCCAGGGGGCAGGAGGAGACGAGTCTGTGGTGGGGCGGGGTGGGCAGCGGCAGCGGCTGGGGGGCGGCCGCCGGCGGAGAGCCGCCGCCGGGAGACTTGCGGGGGTTGTCCGGGCTGGTGGCGGTCTCGGCCAGTGACCAGATCTTGGGTTTCGGCAAGGAGCCGGCCAAAGCGCCGTCCGTCGGGGAGGAGGCGGCGGAGGAAGAGGCAGACGAGGGGGGCGAGAGGTGGGGCGGCGGCGGCGGGAGCGGCGGCTTGAGGGGCTCCGGGCCCACGGGCGCGGCCGTGGTGGGCAGCTCGCACTTGTGGTGGTGATGGTGATGGTGGTGGTGGTGCAGGTGGTGGTGGCGGAGGTGGTGCGGCTCCCCCTCGGAGGCCTTGTCGTAGCGCTCCTCGGAGCCGGGCAGGTCCTCAAAGCCTTCGGATCCCTCCGAGTCCGTTTTGGAGTCAGAGTGCAGGAGGTCGGCATCCTGTAGATCGTCCTCGAGCTCGTCCTTGTTGCTTTCGATATTCTCTGTGTCGATGTTCTCGAGGTCGATCTCCTCCTCGTCCTCCCTCTTGTCCTCTTCCCCCTCGTGGTCGCTCCCATAGGAGTTGCCCTCCTCGTCCGTCCTGCTGCGGGGGGCCCAGGTCATTTTGTTCTCCTTCTTGAGCCGCCGCCGCGCGTTGGCGAACCAGGTGGAGACCTGGGTGAGGGTCATTTTGGTGATGATGGCCAGCATGATCTTCTCGCCCTTGGTGGGGTAGGGATTTTTCCGGTGCTCGTTGAGCCAGGCCTTGAGGGTGCTGGTGCTTTCCCGAGTGGCGTTCTTGGGCCGCGACGGGTCCCCGAACTGGTACTGCCCGTAGGGATAGAAGGCAGGGTGGTGGGGGGGGAAGGCGGCGTGCTGCACCCCCGGGCTCTCCTTCAGCTCGTACTGGGCGCCCTGCAGCGAGAGGGAAGGGGCGGCCCGGCTGAGATGGCGCGCCGGGCCCGGGTCCGCTCCGTCCCGCTGCCCTTACCGGGAACGGAGCCCGTCGGCACCGGCGGGGCGGCCGGGCCGCGCTGCCTCCCCCACCGCGGAGCGCCCCGGTGCCGGTCCTGGGCACGCTGCGGCCCCGGCAGCCCGGGCCCCGGGGGTGCCTCGGGGGCAGTACCGGCTCCCCACTCGCGTGTGCGCGGCTGGGCCGGCGGCCGCTGGGGCCGGTCCCCGCCACCGTCAAACCCCCGGGCGGAGCGGGGGGACGCTGCGGGGCCGCCGCTGCAGCCCTACCCCTCTCCGGCGGCTCTCCCGGGCAGGGCGGCGATAGCGCCCGTCTCTCCCCTGACAGCCCTCCCGGCGTCTCCCCCGGCTCCCCCCGGGCCGATCCCCAGCGCGAACCGAGCGCCCCGGGGAGCGAGCGGCGAGCCCCGGGGGCCTCTTACCAGCTGGGGGAAGATGGGCAGCTCTGCGGCGTAGGGCAGGAAGGCTCCGTAGCCCTGGGCGGCGGCAGCGGCGGCGTAGGGCGCGCCGTACATGGAGGAGAGCACGTTGGAGAGGGTCCCGGACGGGGCCAGCTCGGCGCCGCCGCGGGAGCCGCCGCTCCCCGGGCGCTCCGCCGGGTAAAGCGGCCTGATGTACTGGTAGCCCAGCTGGGGGAAAGACATGGTGGGGGAGGGGGGAGGAGGAAGAGGAGGGGGGGGGGAGACGAGAGGAAGAAGGGAGAGAAAGGGGAGAAAGTAGCAGGGCCGGGAGCGGAGGAGGGAGTCGGGTCGCTCGCCCTCGCCGGCCGCCCGCACTTTCAGCGCCTCCCGCAAACTCCGGCAGACATGGGGGGGAGCCGGGGGTGCGCGGAGGCCGCGGGCTCCCTCCTGTCCTCGGCCGCCGCGGTAAACGATCCGATCGCTTCTTTCTTCTCTCACTTTTCCTATTGATCTGAGTGGACCTAGGTCAGGTCCTAACAGATTGCCTGAGATTATTGGGACTCTGGGCTCTGATTGACATTTCTAGTCTCTCACAAGCCCCTCCTATTTCTTTTAAGTCTCTCTCTCCCTCTGCCTCCCTCTCTCTCTCTCATGCCCAGAGCTCGCTCTCGCCGGGTTTGTCACTAGCTGCTTTCCCCCCCCCTTTTTTTTTTTTTTTTAATCTGTTTACTGACGTCGCGATCTTTTATTTGAGTTGCTTTCAAATCTCGTTTTAGCGATCGCCAATCAGTTGTGTGTTTTACAAAGGTTTAACCCTGCCTCATGGTATTCTAATTATATGGAGATAGATTTAGATATAATTTCTTTCGTAGCCCCCCCCCCCCCCCCCCCCGCCAGTGCGTAGGAAGCCGGGGTGTCATTTGTGAGCAGTACACGAGAGGGACAGGGAGAAGTTGGGACATTTAAAAATAAAGGCTCACACCAACACCATCCCTCAGTTCCCCTTTTCAGGTTTTTAGATTTACAACGTCTCCTTGCCCAGATTAATTTTGGGGTTTTTTTATTAAGATATTGCCTTCCCCCGCTCCGGCCCTTGCGAGAGTTACATCTTCTAATACAGATTTAAAAGTCTATTGCATTTTTTATAATTTGCATTTTCAGAACTACCTTGAAATTTTTCCTAATGTGCTGGATCTTTAAGGAGTTCTCTACGTTTTGCCTGGACTAACAGTGCGCAGATACAGTGGAAAAGCTAAGTTAATTTTCCTCCTAATAAGGGACTTCAAAGAGTTGTAGGTCACAATTTTACATCAAAGGCAGAAAAGAAGGCAAATTAAAATCTTAACAAAGGAGAGACGGGAGCAGCCCTCTGGGCCATTAGTAAATAAGTGGTGTGAAAAAAGGGACAATGACAGGCACTGGAATTAAACTCATTAACACCTTTTTGTCTTGGTGCGAAATCTCTAATTAGGAAATTTATGATCATTTTGCTTATTCCCTCTGTTCTGAATCACTACAAGGCTAAGAAGGAAGTACCTGGTACGTGCAACATTTGCAAAGGGAGCAGTGGCACGGGTTTGTAAGGAGCTATTGGGAAGGAGTCAAGATACGGTTTAATTACAGATAGGGTTTGGGTTTTTTTATGATCCACACATTTTAAATTACGGTTTGTATTTTGTTATTGATGTTGTTGTTGCTGTGCCCCCCCTCCCCCTTTCCTTTTCTGAAACCAGCGTGAGTTGCAATTTAGCCTTTTAAGAGTAGTTAAAATACAATTCAATCACGGCGCGTCTTTGGCAAGCGCCGGTGTGCCCTGCTCCACTGCTGCGGGCAGAGGAAGAGCCTGGGCTGGAACCTAAAAAGTTCACACAGCCTGTGGGGAGAGGAGACCTGAACCTGCCAGCATTATCTGCCTTTAAAAATACTTGGTTTTTAAATAAAACAAAAAGTTTGGAACATCTTTTGAGGAGTTGTGGCTGAATGCGAGCCGTTTAACTGTATTCCCCTCTCTTCCTAAATACTCTCTGGATTTATTGCCTTTAAAATATGATTTAGGTACAATATAACCACTGTGCCCACAGTATGGATTTTTATAACTACATTTCTTTAAAAATGAAATTCATGTCAGATTATGCAGTTAAAGGAATCGACCTTGATAGCTTGCTATAATAAAACTGTATCAGCTTGTAATAAATGCGGATTATAGCAAAGCAAGCTCCAGAATTAAAATTCTCTGAATCAATATATGAAAATCTGTAGGAAACATCTCTAATCGTATTAAGTTCATCTTTATAGCATTTCCTATCTGCTAATCTAGTGCAAAAACAACTCTGAGTTGGAGGAATTTATTTTCTTCTATTCAACATTGGTGCTTTTGATAGTACAAAGAAAGTGAGATAAAATATTAAAATCAGTTATAGGTTTATTTCTTTTTTACTCAAAAGGAAAACAGGCAGCGAACGCCACGTCCTGATGTGCTTTAAACTTTTCTGTAGAGGCAGCGCCTGCTGGGGCGACGTGATACCGAGGGGATCGGGGGAGAGTTTGGGTGCAGACCACAACTTTTTAAAATATCTACTTCGGAGAGAAAAGGGGCGGATATGACCCTCGGGATAAATCCGTAGCCGTGTGAGGCTGTCGTGCTCGCCACTCTGGTGTCACAGTCGGGCTGTGCCCCCCACGCACGGGTGCGGGGGTACACGCGTGTCCCACACAACTGGACCCGTCTTTTTGTGGCTGTGCGTCTGGCGTGGAGTATCAAAGCTGGCGGGATTGTTTTCTGATTTTTAATCAACAGCACAATCAATATGAGTTGGTCCCCGTGGGAGCCGCCGGCAGTGGCGGGCGGTGCTGGTGTGGGGACGGTCGGGGGTGTCCCCGGAGCCGGGAGGGGCTGCCGCGGGTAAGTGGCGGTGGGCAGTCGAGAGGGAGACACGGGAGGAGAGAAATTTATGGGTGAAATGGACCCAGGTCAGGGTGAGGGTGAGGGATGGTTTATTAATGAGAAAGAAACTGAGAAGGAGCATAGCTGTACCGAGTGGACAGGAGAAATCTGTAGGGATGCCGTTCTTGGCTGAGAGGGAGGGAAAAGAAAGCGGAGAAGACAGCAAACGGTGGGGAAGAGCAAGAGGGAAGGAGACGTCTTCCCGAGCTGCGGGAGGGATGCCCTCGGCGAGCGGCGCCGCACGGCTCCGGCAGCGGAAGGGCCGGTGCGGGACGGGACGAGCGCGGGACTGGAGGCGGCTGGAGCCGGGCGCGGAGAGGAGCGCGGCACGGCAAGGCGGGCGGGAGGCGGCGACGGGAGCCGAGCGGGGAACGGAGAGAAGCGCCTTCCCCACGGACGAGCAGGGGAAGAGCGAAGCCGAGCGGGAGTCGCTTTGCCTGGCTGGAGCCGAAGAGAGATGAGAAGGAGCGGCTGGAGCCGGCCCGTCCTGCCGGGTGACGAGGGGAGCGGCGGCGCGGGGCCCGACGGCCGCCGCCCCCGGGGAGCCGTGGCGGCGGAGCGCTCCTCGGCCGGCCAGACACGTGTCTCCTGGCCAGGACCTGTCAGAGCAGGGAGAGCGGGTCCTGATTTATCGCCCGAAACACACACACACGCACACACACACACACACACACACACGCACCCGCCCGCCCTCCCCCCGGCCTCGCCTCCCGCCTCTGCCGGCGGCTCGCAGCGTCGCCGAGCTAAAACCAAACCTCCCTCCGGCGGCCGCGGGGCGGCCGCGATCCCGCAGCCGGCTCTGGGGCTGCAGGGCCGGGCACCCTCCGTGGGCAGCATCGCACCCGCACCCATGCCCCCGGGATCCCTCTCGGTTCTGGTCGCTCACGCCCCGCCGCTCCCCTCTCGGCCGGGTCCCGGGGAACCGGAGATGGCCCTGGCCCCGCGGTGTTACTCTGCCCGTCCGAGGAGCCGAAGGCTGCTTGTGGAAGTTGCGGGGGAGCTGTAGGGAGGGCTGAGGGCTCAGGCTGACTCTTGCGGGGCGCTGGGGTACGGGCAGGCTGGGAGCTGCCACAGCACCAGGGACGGGGCGCAGCCACCGGGGAAAGGGGGGTAAACAAACAAGTGGGATTAGGAGAAGGGCCGCAGTAAAACAAGAGTTAAAAAATAGTGGGAAAGATCAAAGCGCTGGGTAAAAGACTCTTCAAATTACACGTTTGAAGCTTTTCCATAATTCCAAGGCGACAGATAGATAACAAGCTGCACATTCCTTATCACATATGGAATCAATCTGAAAGGAGTCTCTTGATCAGAATCTGTTAATTGCAGTGACATATGATTTGGAAAGAAAACACAATTAATGACCCTTCATGTTAAGACTTTGGGACGAGGCCACTGACAATCCGCGCTCTGCAGCCAACGTCAACTCAACTGTTATTGGTAGTAGTAGTACTACTAGTAGTAAACTATTAAAGGGAGACATTCTCTGAGCCTCGGTGACTGTTTTGTCTCTGTTCTCGCTGCATGTTTCTTCAGAAGGGGGAGGAAAAGAGAAAGAGACACGAGTGTGTGCGTGCCTTTCCTTCAAGGTTTGGGGAGCTAAAATGATTTAGTACCTTGTCTGTAAATCTAATGACCTAAGGTGAGAAAAAATACTTCATCTTTTATTATTACCACTTGTGGTGAGCGTTACCAGGAAACAGCAGAACCCTTTTGAAATGGTAAATATATGTATCCATTTAAAACCCATTATTGCTGAGATTTTCCCAAAGAGAAATAAGGCAAATCTGCCCAATCTCATTTTCTAGCGCCCTCTGTCCACAGCTCCCCTTGGCTCGGCCGCCCCTTCCCGGGCGCTGGGACCGTCGAGCCTCGGTGGAGCCTTCCTGGGTGCTCTGGGTGCTGTGAGTGCGGGGAGGGCCCGCAGCAAGAGTGGGTGCTCCGCGGCTGTTAATGGGCCACGCGTTCTGCAATGTTAGGAGAGGAGGTAGGAACATTTTCAAAAGCTTTACTCTGTCATTAAAAGGTATTGGCTTTGTTTTAGAAGGGGGAGGGAGAGGTTCATTTGAAGGTTAGAAAGCATACACTTTAATAGGATCGAAGTGAAATTAGTTAATAAGAAAATGCTGGCCAGAAGCTCTCCGGGCTTTTAAGTGCTCTCCAGGCCATTTAGGGAAATTGAATAAGAACAGACTCCGTTACCTGCAGCCCCAACTATTATCTCCAGTTCTACACAGAGGCGAGAAGGGAAAAATAGTGCCTGAGAGACCTGAAGTCCCATACACCTCCTGCCAACATATTTCCTCGAGAAATAATGCCCCCTTTCTGCTCGCAGGCGTGTTCTCCTCCTGCCTCTTCCGCTTTTAAGCGGCTCAGGCTTCAGTGTGTACCACGAGGGGGTAAGCAAAGGTAAGGGGCTATCAGGAGATGCCGAGGGCTGCTGGGGCACCTCTGAGCACAGCCTGGTTACCGCCGGGGCAAGGCTGGCCTCTTGGTAGTTTTTTTACCCCTTCTATTTCTCTGACTTCCCCCCGCCCTCACCATTGTGGTGCTTTGTTGATTTGCGTTCGGACTGATGCCAGTAGGTCAGTATATTGTGTTACCCAACTTCCGATCTGCTCCCTTTCTCCCTGCCTTTAAACTTTATAGTTTTTAGAGGTGTTAATAAAACCTTTCCTTTAGTAAATCGTTCATTAGAAACCCCACCGAAACCTGGAAAGACTTCAGAAAATAAAATAAAAAAATAAAAAAAAAAAAAGAAAAGCAGCGCTCAGGAATGATAGGTTGGGAAAAGGCTTTTGTCCAAAAACTGCATAATTGCCGTGAATCTTAGGAAACATTAATCTTTATAGGAATTTGTGATTCATATCTGTGGTTTGACCGTTTAGGTGATTTACAATCTGTTAGTGCAATTCACTAATTTTATGCCAATATATTTTATGCGCCCAGTTAGATTTCCCGTCGCCTATCGGAACGAGTGGCCGGTGTCAGCGTGGCTCTGTGAGCCCGGCGGGGCCGGTCCCGGCGCTGCGCGGGAGCGGAGGAGTGGGCGCAAAGTGCGCACAGCTGCGGGAAACTTCCCCTCCACGTTTCCCTCGTCGGTAGCCCCGGATTTTAGCGCTCGGGCCGGACCGTCCCCACCTTCCTCCTCTGGTGAGGGGATGTCCGCGGCTCCGGAACCGGCTGTAGCGTTTTTTAAACCGGAGCCGAGGGTATCCTGGGTGTCTTGAGCTTTACCAGCGGGTTTAAACCCAGATTATTGCTCCCTGCTGGTCCGTTCCCTAGCACGCCCTCCGGCACGGTGCGGCGGAGGGCCGGCCCCGCACGGCACTGCGGGGGCTCCCCACGCCCTGCCCGGCCCCCGGGCCGCCACCCTGGGAGGATATCTCCGGTTTTCCCCGAGGGTCCCCCTTCCCTCGTCCGCAGCCCACCGGGAGGTGTCTCCCCGCGGGCTGGGGCCGGTGCATCCGGTGCAGAGCGGGGAGAGGGGCGGCTGGAGGTGCCGTGAGTGGAAAATGCAGCTCAAACAACACCTCCGGAGGCTTTCCGTGTGACAGCGAAATGGGGCATTCCTCGCGTGGGGTGTTCCAGCACTCTCCGGCCGCCGCATGGGAGAGCCAGGCATGGGGATGGCTCCGTGTAATTTGTAACTGGGTTTATTAGCTGGAGGGGAAAACACAAGCAAAGAAAAGGAGCAGCAGCTGCGCTGAAGATAACACTGCGCGGAGTCTAATCTTGTGACACAATCATTAATTACTATTGTATTAATTACTATTTTTCCAAAACAGTCCCTTCCCGGAAGAGCTTACAGCCCACATCTGCTGTGTAATGATACTCTGGGTAGAGAAACGATTCCCCCATTAAGTCCCAGGTAGCGTTTACAAATGGCAACACCTACAGTATCAAAGCCCGTCATCTTGCAGCCTGAGATTTTCTGTCCCATCGGCCTGGCTAGGATGATTTTGATGCTGATAAAATACATTTAAATATTAAAGTCTTTATTCGCGTACATATTCCGTCCAAACTTTCAGATCGCGGTGGCGTAACTGCTTTATTCGCTCTTCATCCCACGGATGCTGCCTTATATCAGTAACAAACAAGCATTGATTTTATGGTAAAGTCACTTTGGGATGGGAATGAGTAACTCCAGGCAGTGCTATCACTGTATTACATGGAAATGGCCCAGGTAACAAGATGAACATTGATTCAGCATTATGTTTGATCAATAATGAAATAAGTAACTTCAGGGCCAAATTAAAATGCAAGCTGGCTTAACGCTGCCAGCTTCTGGGCTAAGTGACAAGGCTAATTCAGCAGGGAAATGGCAATATTTGCATTAGAGGCTGCATCTGTTGTTTGGTGGAAGAGGCTGGATCTGCAATAACGCCGGATGGAACTGCAGGGAGCGGGTTTGGGGAGAGCCCCGCTGGTGCCGGGCCGGTGTGTCCAGGCCCTACCGGGGCAGCGCCGTTTCCCTCGGGGCACCCTCTTCTCCTGGCCACGACACTAAAAAAAAAAAAAAAACAAAACAAAACAAAACAAAAACCAAACCCCCTAAAAACCCCCTTAACACTTCAGGGCGGTTCAAGCACCCCAGCGCCCTACGGTTGGCGGATAACCAGGTGGTGTTAGCACTTAGCGAAGGAAATAAGCTAATAAACTATTGTAACCGCCTGAGGGGGGTGGGAGACGGGGGCTGTGCCGCCCCGGGCCCGGGGAGGCTCCGTGGAGTGTCCTGGAGGTGAGCAAGCGAGGGAAGTGACTGAACCGATGGGTGAGCATGTCCAGAGCCCCCTGCATCGGCGGCCTACAGCCCGCTCTATCCGCTGTCCCACGTCTCTGCCAGCCTTGCTGGGCACGTTTTGATCCCCAGTAGCGTTTGTCGCCTTCAGCTGGCACCGGAAGCGGGACACGGGGCGAGTCACCGAGCGCTAAAACTCGGCTGGGGTGGAAAGTCTGTCAAGTTTAAGCCCCAAAGCGGAGCTGGTGCCGTGGGAAAGCGAGTCCCGGGCAGCTCCGCCATTCCATACACAGGGGATTTCTGCCACCAGGAGAGCAGTGAGCCCCGGGGGTGAGGGGGAAGGGAGTTCAAGGCAGCTGGGAGGGCAGGTGTGTGCCGTGAGGAGCGTGTGGACAGGCATGGAAAGACAGGACAGGCAGCCGGCGTGCGACATAACACCTGGTACTGGGGTGTTTTTCTAAGTTGCAATTTTTAGATAATTTTTAAACATTTCCTCCGACGTAAGGAAAAAAAGAAAAGGGCTTTCTCCGCAGAAAAGGAGGCATCTTTTAGTGCAGCCCTACTAAGGTGAGAGTGCCAGGACCGTGTGTGCTTCTACACCACGGCTGGAAACATCCTCAAGGCAGAAAGAGCTGCTCCTGTCACCGGGGAGGGGACCGAGCCTGGCAGGAGCAGGGGACACCTCAAAGCGGCCCCGACCGTGTATATTTTTCCACTCTCCTGGCACTGGCGCTGCCGCCGGTTCGGTGCAGCCGAGAGAGCTGAACCCTAAATGGGGCCCAGAGTAGCGAGGTGCGGCTGGAAATGGTGATGAGGAGGGTGAGGGACGGTGCGGGGCGAGTGCGGCAGCGCCGGGGGAGAGACCCGTTCTCCACGCTCCGCAGTCGGCCAGAGCTCGGCACGCGGGCCAGGTGAGGTGGGGAAGGTGAGGACTGCGTGGCACCTCAGGTGTTCCCCCGCCTTGGATGTCGGAGCAGGCCCGGGCTGTGCGTGCAGGCCCGGGGTGAGTTTCGGCCACGCCGAGCGGGAGCCCGGCGCAGCTCTTGTGGGCGGTGGGATCCCCGCCGGTGTGCAGCGCCGCCGGGACAGCCCCAGAGTGTCAGACAGGGAGGGAGCGAGGAAAGGAGCCGCCGGAGCCCCGCCACACATCGGGATCCTTCGGGAAGTGCGGGGCGAGCTGGGCCGGAGCGCGGCTCCAGGCTCCTCACCGCAGCCCCGGTGCCCCGGCCTTTGGGACGTGGGGAGGAAAAAAGGGGAGCCGGCGCTGGCGTTATTGCTCTTTCCTCTCCTTAAGGAGGTCAAATGCGATCGTTCAGAGCTATTGATTGCTCCTCGGGCTTGTAGTGATTTGTTAAAAGTAAGTAAGGGCGAGCAGGAGCTGCGGGAACCGCTCCGGGAGAAGCCGTGGAGGGAAAGCGCGGGCGCGGCGGGGCGAGAAGGGAACGGAGATGGGAATGGGGTGGGAATGGGGTTGGGGATGGAATGGGGCGGGGCAGAGCGGAGCGGGGCGGGCCTGGGACCGCGGGGAGGTGGCGAGTCCCCAGTGGCCTGGCCGGGCCGGGCCGCGCCGGGCGCGCTCTCCAGCAGTGCCGCGCACCCCGCACACACCGAGCGGGGCGGGCCCCGAGCATCCCGCACACACCGAGCGGGGCGGGCCCCGAGCATCCCGCACACACCGAGCGGGGCGGGCATCGCGCATCCCGCACACACCGAGCGGGGCGGGCATCGCGCATCCCGCACACACCGAGCGGGGCGGGCCCCGAGCATCCCGCACACACCGAGCGGGGCGGGCCCCGCGCATCCCGCGCACACCGAGCGGGGCGGGCCCCGCGCATCCCGCACACACCGAGCGGAGCGGGCCCCGCGCATCCCGCGCGCACCGAGCGGGGCGGGCCCCGAGCATCCCGCACACACCGAGCGGGGCGGGCATCGCGCATCCCGCGGCTCCAGAGCGCCCCGGGTACTCCCCTGTTCCCGGGTCATTAAACCTGTGCCGTGTTTGCCTCCCCTCCCTCCAGCTACGAGGGTTCCGAGTAGGCTGCTAGATCCTAAAGAAAAAACGTGGGAATAGGGGAAAAGGTGGAAATTGACACATAGTTAACTTTAAAGGCCGAATGCGTTTATGTTGAGGGGTAAACACAAAGCCGTCTACTAAAGTCAGACATGCCTTCTATTTCAGTGCTAATGGAATGAGTCATCGACAGAGTGGATTATTTAAAGCACCATGTGAGTCTATAATCATGTATATATACAAGTTATTATATATTGGAAATCTGTCTCCTCCACTCCCTAGTCTCTTATAATCCTCTGACCAGGAACCAGGCAGTCCCCATGTGGAAATTTAGAAAAGAAAAATCAGTAATGCTCTTAGCATCAAACAATAAATCCTGAAGTTATTTGCCACCACATTTAATTAAATATTTTGAAAAGAAAACCCTTGTGATTGATTTGCCTTCTATATTGATCCAATATTGATCCTTCGCGTCTTGCTAGTCCA